>BHFW01000037.1:1364965-2729931 GCA_017312325.1 Pleurotus citrinopileatus
GATACGCAGCGGTTTCTGATGCGAGATTCTAGATAGTCCTTGAGGATGAGACTAAGTATGGTCCACTAAATTGACTTACGTCGAGCTCCACGGTAGTGACACCTTGGTAAACACCAGCAACAACCTTCTGGGTGACTCTGTCATAGAGCTAGTCAGCCATATAAACATACTTGGACTGAGCAAGACGTACTCAATCGGGTTCACGTAGTTCATATCAAGTCCATAGCAGAGTTTGTCAATTCGTGTGGTGATCTAGGCGAGCATTGATATGACATCGTCAGCAGATAGTAGCGAGTAAGCCTACCTTGTCAAATTGAACGCGCTCCTTGCGCCTGGGCATATCAATGATGATGAACTTCACACATCGACGCGACTTGGAACGACGCGACTTACCCATCTAAATCACAATATCAGCAGGGAAAGCAAGTAGCTTTCGTGAAAGCAGCGCACCTCTCTTGTAAACGTAGGCCATGATTGCCAAGCTTGAGGGGGACGGTAGAGGAGAGGGTGGTGGTAGAGAGCAAAGAAGTGAAGGAGGAACGCGTCGTTTTTTATCGCGTCTGATTAATCTGTTGATTTGTTTGGCCTTGTTGTCTTTGACTTTCGAGCCACGCGTTTCATTAGTGACCGCGTTCGACTGGATGTCAGAACGCGGCCTTCGACGCGTTATTCATATATCTCAGGTAGTTCTCACAATTCAAGCGCACCAAATCACTGAAATTCGACCAGGAAAACGCGGTCGCACCAGTGAAACCACAACGCGTTTACAATTTACGACATCCCAACGACATCCCAACCTTTCCTAGGTAGTAGGTTCCCAAGGGCCAACGTAGAATAACTTCTTGTGGTTTCCACCCGTCACAACGAAACCGCAGTTGACTCATCTTTGGTCGGGGTGACCCGACTCTACGCAGCCGTGCCAACAATTCCGTTGAATGGTATTCACAGTCACATTCTCCGAGTGCTTCAGGACGGCGTTCGTGGTTTAACATCATTAACACCATCTGGCTCAATGAGTTGGAAACGGAGCCTCTCTCCGCGCCTTTTCGTCATCGGACGCTTGTCATTCCAGGGTCAACCTCCACGCTCCCGTCATACCTATGCACGTACTACATACATACTGTGTACATGCGCCTCAAGTCTCCCTGTGGCGCGCCACGACGCAGTCGCCACTGATCGAATGATCCTTGCCTTTTCTTTCGTGAGTCGTGACCTAGAGCTAGATGAGTGCTTTGTACTCAGAAACGGACCAGATGCCACCTGAACCCCGAGTCCATCCCAAAAGCTATAGGCAACTTGATGGAGGACGCCGATCCCTCACACACGACTGGTAGTAGGCAGCGGTAGGTCCTCATACCGAGCATTTCCTCTCGACACAAATCATACATAATCATTGATCTCATCAAGCCTAGCTACATTCTTTGCTGTTGACCTGCTGGTTGAGCATTACTCTGACCCTAGCGCGGGGTTAACGTTACCTCCTAGTGTCTCGGAGGATGTATCATTGCTGGCGTGGCCACGCTTTGTTTTATCGCCTCCATTCAGAGATCATCAGGTCTCGTTCGGCACTATCATCCGATCGCAAATGGGCGAAAACGCTCAACTATCCTGTTTTCATCGACCATAAGCGTGGTATTTTTGGACTCAGACTTGGTACGTCCGACCCAGAGATGCGAATAACTCGCCTACGCGCACCCACGATAATGTGTACGTCGACGGCGTTACTGGACTTCGGCAATGATTTTCGACGCAAATGAAGTGCCTCATGTGTCCCAATCTCCCGTATAAGAGAGGGCTGCGTGAATTAATCAAACCTACGAACGTTCCCAGATCCTCGCTGGACCGTTCTCTCGCTTCTTCTGATGTTGAACTTGACCTGGATCGAATACGCCATCTCCGTTGTTTCCGTGACTCTGTTAGCTCTTTGGGCAACGAAGAGGAGGTCCCCCTATCCTTTCCCCCCAGGCCCAAGGCCATTGCCCATCATCGGAAATGCCTTAGACATCCCCTTATCTAAACCTTGGGAAACATACTCTCGATGGGGCGAACAATATGGTATGTCCTATCCAGTTTAGCCTCCCATCAAGATACTTGATGCTAGTCATACGATACATCAGGCGACTTGACCTTTGCCTCTGCGCTTGGGATGAAAGTAATAGTAATCAATTCCTATGACGCTGCGGTCGAATTGTTTGAAGGCCGTTCAAGTATATACTCGGATAGGCCGGAGATGCCCCTTGCGAACCTGTAATTACCCTCACTGCTTCATTCGTCCGCGCAATTCGTTCACCATGTCAGCAGAACCGGCTGGGACATGACCATGGCCACACATCACTACGGAGATACTTGGCGCAAGCATCGCAGTTTATACCATCACAAATTTAAACAAGAGTCAGTACACCAGTTTAGGCCACTCTTAACCTGCAAAGTCCACGAACTACTTCGTCACCTCCTTACTTCTCCTCATGACCGAGTAGAACACATACGAAAGTAAGCCAGTCGAAACCCAATAGTGCGAAATATATCACTCACACTATGCTAGTTATCCCGCGGCAGTCGTAATGTATATATGTTACGGACATACTATTGCGTTGAGGAATGATCCCCTCGTCGACATATCTGAAGCAGCAGCTCAAGAAGTCGCTGAAACCATACTAAAGGGATCGCAAGTCGTCAATATTCTCCCTTTTAGTAAGTCCGAGCATATCTCGAGTATTTTCACCCTTAATCAGTTTTTAGCTCGCCATTTACCCAGCTGGTTTCCCGGGTTCCAACGAAGAGCGAGGGAGTGCAGAAAGAAAGTCAATATCATGATGAATGTGCCGTACGAGTCGGTCAGGCGACACATGGTATGCAGTCGTTATCAGTAGACATCGCCAACGGAACCTAACGGCTATTAGGCCAGGGGGAATACTATCCCCTCTTGGATGTCTGAGCTCCTACAAGACAATGATGCTCGCGGTGGCAATGCAGAGGACGAAGAAACAATCAAAGCCGTTAACGCCTCCAGCTTCGCAGGTAGGTCCTTGAACCGAATATGTTGAAGTTCATCTAAAGCTAATGCACCTTCAGCCGCGCATGAAACCGTAGGTGGTCCGTCGGACATGTCTTATACCACAGCTAAAGCCTGGTAAAGACGTCAGCGACGTTACAGTTCTTTATTCAAGCAATGACACTCTTCCCTGAAACTCAATTGAAAGCCCAAGAAGAACTCGATAGAGTTCTTGGAGCGGGAAACTTCCCGACCTTTGATGATCATCACAGCTTGCCATATATCGAAGCGATATACATGGAAGTCCTAAGATGGAGACCTCCCACAGTCATCGGTATGTTCCTACAGCCTAATCGAGATAGATAAGTGACTCAGTACTGAACTGTTTATAGGCGTTCCACATTCGAATAGCCAAGACGATGTTTACCGAGGGTATCTAATTCCACAAGGCAAGTTACAACTCTTATTACCCTGTAGTATTCTAAATACGTCGCCGAAAACTAGGCTCTATGATATTCCCAAACATATGGTAGGGAGCTAACCGTATACTCCGCACGATAATAGGCTTGACTTTGTGCATCCACAGGGGTATGTGCCGCGATCCGACCGCGTTCCCGGACCCAGAACGCTTCATGCCCGAGCGCTACCTTAATAAAGATGGCACCATCAAGCAAGAGAAGATCATTACGTTTGGTTTTGGCCGTCGGTAAGGCCATACTCAATTTGACTTACACATTTCGCTCGACGAGTTTTCAGGGCTTGTGTCGGGAGTGCTCTCGCCCATGAAAGCATCTGGATGGCTATGGCATCTATGCTCTCAGCGTTCCGATTTACCAAAGCCAAAAACTCATTGGGCGAAGAGATCGAAGTGTTAGGGGACTTCTCCGACAGTCTCGTCATGTAAGTCGCGCCTCCTGGTTGCTGCATTGACGACTATAAAAGGCTCACAGACTGACACTCCGCTGCAGACATCCGCTACCTTTTGAATGCTCGATAGTACCTCGATCGGAGCACTGTAAGGCTGCCATCTTGGGGTTACCCGAGCTACGCCTCGATAGCCTTGAATTGAGAGGTTTTCCGTTGTAAATTCCCTACATCGTTATAAGCAGTGATTATGTCACCATCGTAGTATGTGCGTTCGATGAAAAGCCTGACATGTACACCCCCAGGAAGATATGTTACAACCATAGGAGACAGGGGACACGCCTGACTAGTCCTTGAACTTGCCTCGAATCAGCCTACGCTTTTATTCAGTGTCAAGTATTGATCTCCGCCTCACATTTCGTAACAGCGCCTCGTTCTTCCATATATACAACACCGAGGGGAAAATACAGTATTTGGAGCTCACGGGTTGGGCGCCGTGAGTATTAAGGCTCTGCGATGGGAACGCTGGTGCCCACGGCGGCGGGGAAGCTGGGAGTGGTACCGTCTACGATACTGAATGGTTGTACTCGGGTATTCCTTAAATCCCCACAACCTTGTCCTGGTGCCGACTTGGCATGGTAGGCGAACAGCCACTGACCATCTTTCTGGAACATGAAGCTATTGTTCAAGTTGACGTTGAGCGCGTCACGTCCCGCCGAAGAAGCTTCGAACTCACTGATGTCCAGGACCATAAACTTGCGCAGCATTGTTCCGAGTGAATACCGGGTCAGGGTTCTAAAAAGGCAGGGGATGAATATTTACCCGCGCTCCGAGGAGCAACAGCTCACCTTGACCCAGCTACTTGCGACGAGCGGATCAGCGCCGGTCCTGAGAGTCAGCCTACCAAGTTTCTATTTATATTGCCGTTAATATACCGTAGAACAAGCAAAACAAATGAACAAACATAATCATCGGTGGAGCAATGGGAGGCAGAATAGACGATCTGCGTGAGAGGTTTCATTCACAAGGGGATAGAAGCATCGAATGGTAGAAGGCATTACATGGGTTATTCCGCCTACGGTGATTGCCTCTGTTCGATAAAGCGAATGAGCAGATCCAGATTCGATGATCAAGCAAACAGATGCAACTTACCAGGACCCTCTTGTACAGGCGTGGCAGCAACTTCCTAATGCCGAAGAAGTAGAAGTGAATTCGAGGCATATGTCGTTAGATGAGTGACACCCACCCAGGATAGGGTCGGACAGCTAATTTGTACCGCCGGTCCGCTCAGAGCCGTCGGCGAGCTCATGGGAGCGATGTATGTACATTGGGTCCATTGGGCGTCGTTCGTCTTGCCTGAAAATATGAAGTACAAGCGGCTACCCAATTGCAGGATGCTACCATCGACGGCCCACGCGTTGAAGTTGGAAGGAACGAGGGAGTTGACGTAGGTATAGGCTCCGCTCATAGGATTGTTCGCATCAGTTCCCCCTTGAAGGACGTGTAACCGATGGGTATTGTCGTCACGATTTCCAGCAACTGCGTAGTAACTGATCCCCCTCATTGATATCTAGGTGCCTCATACAAGCACAGTAATGCTCACATATACCAGCGACCGTCTAAAAACCTGAACAGTTCTAAGGTGAGCGTCGTGAGGCATATGATGGGCGTCAGGTACTCGCCAGAATTCAGGAGCCCTATGAGGTCATCTTAAAGTCAGCGGAAATCTCATCCATGCGAATTTGTTTACCAGAAATCAAAATTTCTGTGAGAGGCAAGGAGCGTCAGAGTGACTCGACGGAGTACATCAGACCCACACACCTCCCAGCAGTTGAGTCGCTAAACAAGGTTGCGGGAGTTGCGGTTTTGAGTCCTTCAATGGTAGTTGCTGATCGCATTTGAATATTGACGTTTTGGGTGGAGGTCAGGAAATATCGTCCATTAAGGTATCGCAAGCATGGGTCAGCTCCGTGGTCCTGATTCAAGGGGTTGGTAAAAGTCCCCGCACGAGATACCAAAGTGGTTTTGTTCGCACTATGGTAGGGGGATGCCGTGGTCAGGGAGAGAGCGACGAAGCACAGCAAGGCTGCAAAGAGGCGTGAAACAGTGGCCATGACGGGAATCCTAGCCAATTCTTACCGGTGAGTGCGTACTATATATACATATCAGCGCAATTTTTCGTAGTGAGTCGGACGCACAGACTGCCTGGCCATCGTTTACACTGATTCTGTAATTGGGAGGCACATGAACACTAGAATCCGCCGGCAATGGCTCCTACGTGGCATCCAGTCGAGGCGGTCCGTAGGAAAGAATATATACGGTCCGCGCAAGCATCAATGATGGTTCGCGGCTGTCAACGAAGACGACGTCCACTGTTGGTGCAGAAGTTGAGCAACACATGGATGTGACTGATACGCCCCGTTATGTGGCTGAACCAAGGCTGAACCTCGATGTAACCGAAACACGGAGCATATGAGTGAGAGTATGCGAGCCCAATGCCGGATTAGAAGCCACCACGCCAAGTTATCACCATGGGCGCACATCGAGATATGTGGCCCATCCTGGCCCATCGAACCTGGAAGGAGTTGGACGTGTTAAAGTTGGGCGCTTAGCTACCAAAGCTCCTTGATGCCCAACGTTCACCACAACATCACCGATTACGCTCCTCCCGTTCTGCCACTACCCTCGCCGCCCAGCTCAATAGGCTCAGAGGATCTCCCATTATTCGAACACGATCCCGACAGAGACTTGAATCAAGACGAGTTTGAGCGCAAAGTCGTCGACGCGCTTGGTCTTCACAAACAACGGCGCGAAGAAATTGATGCCGACAGAGACCCACTGATACCGAAATGTAACACCCCCGAAGAAGAGCGAAGTACGTTATACGTGTTTTGGCTTGCTCTGTCCCAGTTCAATGATCGCTGCAGGGCGTTACGAGGAGGCCATGCGATTCCTCCGTCGAAAGGTGGCTGAAGTTGTCGACGATGAATTAGTGGACCGTACTCTCCTGCGTGGCTCACAAGTCGGTCTGGAACCTCAGCCTTCATCCACTGACATCGATTCTATCATGCGGAGTATGATGAGCACGGACTTGACCCAGAACGTCAGTATCACAGATGGCCCTTGGAGTCTAAACTCTCTGCCAAGTCATGTTGACGCCCATCATACTACCGAAGGCCCAGATGAAATGGCCACTAGCATAGTCACGGTAAACAACGCCGCAATGGTTGGTAGCAGACGCAAATAAATTATCCAAAGCTATCGACTATCCGCGGCCTATTATATACACAAATAACAAGCAAAAGCCATCAGACTCCATCGGAAAAATACTCTGGCAGAGCATCCTCGACTCCCTTGATCAGCTCTTGTATGCTCTTCCTCGCAGACATCCTACAATCGTGGTGCATATAGGTGGCACTTCCCCAACGATCGAACTCCTTCTGTACTTGCCGTAGCCTGCCCAATATATCTGCAAGTCCGATAGCCAAAACGGCATCTCCGCGGGTCTTTTCTTTCCAGAACTCTAGCCATGACTGCGTGCAGCCGTGTTGATGCCAGGTGGCGCCGCATGCCGGCGCATGGTCAAAGGCTGGTGGGGTGAGACGCAAGCCCTCCCAAAGGCGAGACAGACGATAGTACCCCGACAGTAATCGCAACTGTTGTGAAGGACTTATGTCCAGGTTTTTACCTTCACTATCGGTAGTGGTGCCCGCTGGTGTGGGATCGGAGGAGCTCTCACCACCCGAACCGACATGGAGAGACTTCGGTTTCGCTGGTAACTCAACGGGAATCTTGCTGACAAGCATAGCCTTGTGCATAACCTCTAGGTAGGCGGGCCCTTTTAATGTCCTGAGGTCTAGTTCATCGGCAAGTGTCATTGCAAGGTAAGCATATTGCAAGGATGAGCTCATCAACTGCTTGAGCAGGGTGACCATAGTGGACAAGAGCTTCTCGTGAGCGCACATCTGGGCCAGCTTAATTAGTCGAGTTAGTTGGACAGTCGTCTCAGTACTGGGGGCACTAGGAAAGGTGCTCGTCGTGCTAGTGCCTGGTGGAAGGAACATGTAGAGCGACGGGTTAGGTATGGAGTTGAGGATCGGTGATGGTTTGCGATTCACGTATTCCTGTATCGCGTCGAGAGCCCATGTCTCGAGGGATCTAAAAGAATACTTGTTGGCCACGCGAGCAATGGCAATGAGTTGATTTAAATCAGCACTTGGAGAATTCACGACCCGGAGTTCGTGTGGGCTAAAGCATTCATTCGGAATGAGTGCGGAGCTAGCGCTACGGGGGAGACGGCTCACAGAGCATAGAGAGCCCAGAGGAAATGTCTAAACTCTTGAGGCGTTTCTCCAACAAGTATTATGGGATCGGTGTCAGATGAACCTTCTGCTAACTTGTGGCCTTGTGGCAAAGTGAACATCGTGACAAAGGATGAGTTGTCTCTTGCCAACATGGAGCGATGAACCTGGCCAGGAATTTGAAATTCCATACGTAGAGAAGGAACTCAGGACTCACGTTGAACAGGGTGTCCTCCACTAACAATATACAGCTACCATCCTCCATGTAATATGTCGAATCCCGCTTGAATTCTGGCTTTGGAGGTGCGGAAGTCCGCAGCATCGCCGAAACGTCGTCCATATCATCGTCCCGCAGAGAATCGTTGGCTTGCATGAGATTGTCCGTATGACCAGGGGAAGAGGCGACAGGTATCAATGAGGCAGACGGACTTGCCGTGTTGACAAACTGAGACAAGCTCTGTTCCAGTCTCGCACGCTTATAGCTCACTGGGCAATCCAGGGCTTCCTCCCGCCTCTTCGATTGCCCGGGGACTGAGCTGGGTGGTTGTAATGACGGCGGCGCAGGCTCGTCGGCGTGCAAATCAATATTCGGAACCTCTAAAATCTTCATGGCTGTTAGGGTGGAAGAGATGATAAGATTAACTACTCGGGTATTCGACGTATCTAAATAATGAACAGTATCAGATAAGATTAACCATAACCTGAAGTCCAATATGATGAGGTCCTATAACTTCGCGTCTGTGGTACTACTACTAATCTGGGGATATGTCGGTCGTTTTCTGTCTCTCAATGCGCGGCGTAGAATCTTCCCACTGGCTGTCTTGGGGATGGCATCTAGGAATTCCACATATCGTATCCGCTTGTAACGGCTCTTGCGAGAAGCAACATGCTGATTGTAATTTGAACCCATGGTAAAAAAAACATTGGAATGGATGAGAGATTTACTCACCGCCAATATGCACGACCGGATCTTCCCTTCGAAGCGTGGATCATCTCTAAGCCGTTGAGCGGGTCTAGCCGCTAGGACAACGTAGGCTGCTGGTACTTCACCACTATACGAGTCGGGAGTTCCAATCACAGCACAGTCAAGAACATCGGGATGTTCTAGTAGACAGCCCTCCAATTCTGCTGGGGCAACCTAGTAGCTATTCAGCACTGCGTGCGAAGGGACAACAAGGCACTAACTTGGAAGGCGCGGACTTTGATCAGCTCCTTTATCCGATCCAAAATATATAGTTCGCCTTCGGAGGAGATAAGAACCTGATCACCAGTCTTCACCCACCTAAGTGTTCCATGAACTAAAATTCATGGTAAAATATCTAAAGGCGCACCCGTCGATGAAAGTTTCTTTTGTCCTATAAATGATGCATGAGTTTGGGAATCACCATCAGACCGTGTGACTCACGCAAGGTCATCGCACTTATATCCCAGAGCTTGAGAAGGGGTAGAGACGTAGAGTTCCCCGGGTTCGCCGTATCCTGCCAAAGATCCATCGCTTTTGACGACTATGGGTTGCTTCTTTTCAGTGCTTTCCGGGGTAACACAGAAGCGACAGACCTTTGGCGGAGACTCCAGGCAGTAACTGACCGACGCTACCCAGCGGACCCCGGGCTTGCCCAGCGGGCAGCATAGATAGCGTAGTGGCCGTTTCCGTCAATCCTGGGAGGGGTGTGTTTGGACTGTTTGAATTACACGGCGTATAGGCATAGAAAGGGGATTCCTCACCGTAGATTTGCCCAATTTGTGCGTCGGGAAATAGGTCATATAATTGAGAGCTCATTTCGGGCGATAGGGGTGCAGCGCCCGACAGTACATGTCTGACGCTAGTAAGATTATACTCTCTGGCCGAGGGATCCTGGCTTGAAGGTAACAAAAACAAGGGCCCGAGTAAGGGGATGCTCTATACCTTTGTAACGGCGACAACTTGAGGTGGGACGAGACTATGAATAAAGGCCATCAAACTCGAGTCTTCGACCAAAAAAGGGAAACAGACATACAGAAGGTGAGTTACGCGGAAGCGAGCAATGCTGGCTAACATCGTCTGTAAGCTGTACTTCTGGATTATGACTATAGTCATCTGCGTAGAAGGTCAGCGACGAACGGGGATAGAAGCCATGAAGTCTTACTCCCGAGAATAGCGGAAAATGTAGCTAGGGGTTAGGCTTAGCGCGCGACGAGTTGCTGGGAGGAGGTAAATCCATACGTTGCAAATAAGGCCTGCGACGTCTACGGCGGTTGACTTAGGCACGCGGCGGGCTTATAATGGACAAAGCGATACGCACGGTTCAGAGGTAGGACTTTGGAATGACGGTGAGTTAGGCCGCTGAAAGCGGCAGTGATAGAAAGACTTACTTAGAAGGGCGATGTCTCCGGCATTATACCCAGCTAGTTTGGCTGTGGCAAACTGCCTATCGACTCGGTTATGCACCGACATCTGTACTAGGTTTGTGATGAGCGCGTAGTGGGATATTGCAACTGCCTATTCGCGGTATGTGAGCAGATAGTTATTCGTGCCGGCAAAGGTCTTACTTTCGGCGGACCTGTTGTCCCGGATGAGAAGCACAGTACTGCAGTTTTATTCTTGGCCTCGCCCGGTGAGAGAGTTCGTTCCACGAAAGACATCCCCTTCTCGGTTGAACCTTGGGCCACGAGATCTGATACAGAGGTAAATCCCATTGGCGCATGCGCGTCGAAGATAACGATTCTATCATAAGGGAACTGTATCACATCTGCAGCGGAAATGAGGACGTCGAGGGAAAGCGGATGAACAAAAATCAAAGAAGCATTGCTATGCTTGAGCTGGTAGACAAGCTCCTCCCGAGTAGAACTCGGGCTGGCGCCACTGAAGACCTACAGTCAGAAAATTATTTTAGTCTGACAGGAAGTGAAGACGAACGTGAAGATACCG
Source organism: Pleurotus citrinopileatus (assembly GCA_017312325.1). Lineage (NCBI taxonomy): Eukaryota > Fungi > Basidiomycota > Agaricomycetes > Agaricales > Pleurotaceae > Pleurotus > Pleurotus citrinopileatus. The sequence continues at coordinate 1,376,031 of BHFW01000037.1, forward strand.
TCGAGCCTATGTATGGCCCATAGAACGGTCGGATAATCTAAGAAAGAGCATATATGAGTTTCAGAGCATTGACAGAGATCAGATCGCACCGAGGTGGTTGGGGCTACAAATCAACGCTAGAAGGAGGGTTGAATATACTATGGGTACGCAGCGCGTCATCACTCACCAACATCATTTTCACCTTAGAAGCAGTGGTCAAACAATGCAATTGAAACTGAAGCAGTTATGTAGATTCGCTTACCGAATAAAGACTTGCGATATAGGCCGTTCGCAAGTGCGAATGTCCGCTCGCGCACCTGTAGATGCGAAGGAGATCAGGCGTCGACCAAGTCTGATTTACCTCTCACATACTTCCGCTAATGTAACCGTTCGTCCTGTAGCTTCGTCAATGAAACATGGGTAGTCACCGCAATGCGGTCGCAGTCTGTGGGGGTAGTCGAGTAGGAACTGTGGTATAGTGAGATGGTCTGGGATGTCATCGGGAAGCGCGGTTGGTGCGGAGAAAAGCATAGTTGATGGCAGGTGAGGGAGCCCTTGCCGAGCAGAGGATATTTATTACTTATAGGACTAAGGGACATGCGATGTAACGCCATACTCCATTTACCTCGTTACGGGATAGAAGTCGCATGAAGGATTCAACTTGGCGGTGAGTCCGTGCCTTTGGGTATTCGGATTGGATTGCCAGCGTGATCCAAACGATCGTGGCTGGTGGCCGGTGGTTTCCTGCCTCGCACGCACGCACGCCACAGAGTAACCCTGATTTACCTTGACGAATAGTAGAGATTACACGAACCCAACTGAGGTGGGTATCTAAAAGGCCACTTCTTTGATGGGAAACACCTGGAAAGACCCACCCTGCGGGATGATATACTTAGTGGGGTAAGACAGGCTTACCGACTCGGTAATATGTTGTTTGACCGGTCCGGTAACCTGCTTGCATCTGCTTGCCCTGAGACACCGGTCATTACGCCTTGACATGTATCCTCACTGGCCTCACCCCTCACCCTTGCTCGCGAAATGAATTATTTCCATTGAGTATAGCTTAAAATGAGGTCTGACCACCTTGCTTGGGGCCTTATCTTCACCTGATCGCGAAGAATTCTGGAATACATCTGAGTGTCAAATAATGCAGTAAAGTTCGCGTAAAACAGTTACGGAGAGGATGTTACAAACGAGATACAGCGCCACCAAGATTCTTCAGCTTCTCCTCTCGGTCATCTTCAACGCCCACGCGAGGGTCAAATCCGCCAGCCATCTTGAACCGGTTATCATGCCACCATCGCATTCCAACATCTTTCTCCCGATCGCCCACACCTTCGACGATCTCGGCCACTAAGACCTTAATAAGCTCATTGTGTCGCTCCACCCTTTTGGGCGATGGGGACGAAGTTATCCCTGCATCAAAGAAAGGTTCACCATTTCTAACGAGAACCGACCGAACCTCGTCTAGAACGCGTGGGAGGAGAGAGAGCGGTGTGCACGATATACTGGATATGAGCATGAGATGTAGTCGATGCGAATGCTCGTCGTAGCCATCGATACGTGTAGGCCAGATATATTCCTCGCCCATTCCTCGGATGGCGCTGAGTAAGGCTTCAATGCAATACCATGTGAGTGCTTCCCTACCGGCCGCTCTCGTCGGGCCTTCTAGAATGGTCGCTTTGGCGCTGGTGCACTTTACCATGGTGGAGAACGCCAAGCAGAGCTGCTGTGTCGTCAGCTTGGATCGTCTAGAACTCTAGGTTAAGTGCAAACGGTTACATATCCGGGTGGTTACGTCGTGACAGACAATTTCCCAAGGTCGGCGAGACAAACATGAACACCGAACACATTGATGATAATGTTAATAAAAACGACATTAGGCGGCGGCAATCAGCATGCGGTCCTGGGATAGTGGCGTAAAGACCGTACCTCTATCAGGCAACTGGTGTAAAACGGCACAAGTTTTACAGCAATGTCGGCAGTAATCCCGGTTGAAATACATCTTGGGGCACCTGTTGTTGGAAGGCTCGTGGGATCAGCAGAACCTGGGTTAGCGATAAGGTGAAATGGCACCATTCAGAAGAAGTCAAGTCGATTGCTGACCTTGCGTGGGTACCGCTTGTGCACGAGATGAGAATATAGCCAGAATCACGGAATGTGCCGATTCATACGCTTCACGATGTTCGTCATCCTTCTCCAAAATCCTAGAGGGAAAGCGTAGGTCAGTAAAGCCAACCCAAGCCTATGGGCTGTTTAGAAAAGTCTAATAGCTCCATGGGTGATGACGCAAATGTCAACTCGGTGACTAAAAGAGTTTGACTCACGGCAAGCACACCGGCAATACCCATTCCTTCAGAGCGTCATCGCTCAGACATACCACAAGTTGTTCTACGGATGCCAAAACAAATGCCGTTTTGGCCCGCAGGCACACTGCAGAGGCCAGAATAGAATACTTCTCAAGACCAACATTTGCATCTGAATCTGTAGCTGGGAAAGCAATCAGTTACTCCGCTTTAGAAAGAGAGAAGTGAGGGATCAATCTGGCGCAGCAAAAGAAGATTGACAATCGAACGTTCACAAAAGTGGGCGTTCAGGAGCCGAGCCGTGGAGATAGGTGATTCACACCCTCCCATCAGACTCCAGGCGCCGTCGAAATCCTCTTGGAGTTATCAGACCACCAGTTTGAGATAATTTCAGACAGAGACAGTGCACATGTCCCAGATGCTTCAGGGTTGGGCGTCGCACTTCGCCGTTCGGAACACAAACTCTTGAATGAATTAGGGGTGCTCTGCTCACCTTCGTGTGGGAGCTCAGCCCTAATCTTGGTACAGACTTCTCTCGCCCATTGCTCGACTTGATTGAATCCGTCATTGGGCAAAATTGCGTCTACAGGCTGTCCAGTCAGGATATCGAGAGCCGAATAGAACGTTTCCTTGAGCTCCTTAAATCCGCCCTCTGGATCTACCGAAGTCAGAGAGGCCACTCCACCAAACTCGTGCACCACAAATGAAAGGTTACATAGCGTCCGCAGGGTGAGTAGCCCCAGGTCAGCTGGCCTTGGCGATGCGCCGGCTGACAGTGCCTGCGGCGAGACGTAAACCGCCTGCGATAAGCATTCCTTCGCAATCATGACGGCGGCAAAAAGAAGCGTTTTGAAGACTGTCCAAATGTCCTTGGAGAGTGCTTGTAATTGCGGAGCTGTAACCCTGTATAAGATGATAGCCACGTTTATTCGAGAAGTAGCTTACTCATTGCATCCTCCTTAAGGCCGGGCAGCGGTGAACGCGACCATGCCAGTTCGACTCTTGCAGCGATGCCCATAAGCATAGTGAGCGTCATATCCGCGACGAGAAGGCCTTCATTCTGGCGAGAACTGTTGAACAGAGCTGATACGACGCGAGCGGCAAGCTTAGATATAGGGCCAATATTAAGGAATAGAGGCGATGATGCGAGGCTAGATATACCGTCGCTGAGTACCGACTGAAGCGTAATAGGTAAAGGAGTTATGATTTGGGAGATGCACCACGCACAGATACTGAGACGGGTCCGACGGAGGTCTCAAACAAAGATGATGAGAGTTCGTCTATGAAGGTTCCCGAAAAGAAGGCGGCTTCTAGAGATGAAGACAGCAGGCGCGAAAGCGTCTTGAATACCGGTTCAGCTTGCGAAGTAGGCGAGTGCTATGTGGATTGCTTACTTGTAATGGAATTGCGCTAAGCTTATCTAATGGTATGAAGGGCGAACACTGAGACATAAGCACAAGAGACAGGGAGATAGCGTCAACTTGGAAATGAAATTAAGATACGTTCCAAGAGAATGACTGGAGATATGAACGTACCTTCGATTGGATCAACAACCTTTCTGAATTCTCGCTCCCAGCCTGCATCACCCTGAAGGTATGAGTACCTGTCAATGGATTCCGCTAGTGCAACAACTATCTCGTCCTCGATATCACCCTTTACCCAGCTCCCCTCAAAGGAAATTTGGTGACCCCCCTCACTCCTAGTTGCTATTCGCAGATCCTCCATTCCAATTAACATCCCGGAACAACACGCAAGACGAAGTATAGGGTGCCCTCCATGGAGGCCCTTGAGGGTGGCGCTGGCCCATTGCTTCAATCTCGTAGAGAAACTCTGGGAAATGAGGTTGGCAAGCGTGCCCCAGCCTAGCCGCTGTGATCGACGTTCCTCTAGCTCCGTCTCAATTAGCTTGTATTTAACATGGAAAGCGTAGCGAAACGCGGAGGAGAGCGCTTGTAGTTTTTGGTAGCTCAATGCGAGAAAAAGAGGACTAGAAACGACTGTTCCTGCCAATGGAGTAGGCAGAGGTGAAGCATTTGCCAAGTAGTGAGACAAGGTCGCCTGTATCGTCGGCAAAGATATTGTAGAGGTCCCGACGTGGAGATGAGTAAGGAAGTTGGTGTATCCTCTATCCATGGTAGGCTAGATGTGATCCAGCCTGTTCCGCGAGTTGGCCAGTGCGTCGTGGACGATGTTGAGAACAGAGTCGGATGACGGGCGCTTAGCAATAGCCGCCACATGTAACTTGCCCATCGCCTTCTTCGATTAATTTGACTATGTATTGGAACGTTAACGTATTCACGACATGGGGCCGCTGCAATGTTTTACCAGTGATATAGGCATAAGTCATGCAGACAGCTCAGCTGGTCTAAGGGGCGTGTCTTTATCCTGAATTCAGTCAAAGCCCATCGTGCATACACACAGGTTACTTCAAGGTTCGACGTTAAATGTTAACATACGATGCCCTGGCCTGCCTAGGCGTCCCTTTGGGATCCGACCGGTAGATTTGTCAACGACGGGCTGAAGTCGAACGATACCAACGCACAAACGCCTGCGACAGTTACAGCGCTCAATGGGCGGAGACGTACAGGCGCCCATTGTGATCGATTCGGCTAGAACCGGACTTAGTCAGGACTCAGGTCAACCAAACGTCCAAAACAACCCTTGCATATCTGCTCTCGGACTCCATTACACCACGACGACGACCGAAGCTCGACGATTGGCAATCCCCACCCGCTGCTTGCGGGGCTGAGCTATGCAATCTGGCCGGGAGGCTAAGCCAAAATCCAAGTGGAGAGCCAAATGGACCGCTAATAGTATGATTGGTGAGCGCGATAATGTGTTGTTTTCCGCCACACGACCAACAAAGTCCCCCTTATCCTTCGACCACCAACTCTACGGATAGCTGGTGCTGGTGGGGGTCTTGTTGCAAGTGTCGCTACATGCCCGCTGGATGTCATCAAGACGAAACTCCAAGCCCAACGCCTAATTCAGGGCCAACAGGGGTATGAAGGCATTTACGGTCAGTTCTCGACTGTCTAATGGTCGCATTATCTCCCATTCACTTGGCCTTGAGGTGGGTTAGATACTGCTCGGAATATCCTGAGGTACGATGGCCTGCGGGGCCTTTATCGTGGACTTGGGCCAACGGTCCTCGGATACCTTCCTACCTGGGCCATATACTTTGCTGTCTACGACGGGATCAAGTCATACTTCGGGGAACCTCCCCTTGCACTCCAGGCACCCGTTCCTAAAGCTCCTAAACCCTCCGACAGACTCTACCCCGCAGCCCAGGCTAAAGGCTATCAGCCGGTTATGAGAGAGCATCCTTGGTCATTACACATATTATCCGCTATGGCCGCAGGGGTGGCAAGCACTTGCTGCACCAATCCCCTTTGGGTCATTAAAACACGCTTCATGGTGCAGTGATTAGTTCCTTCTCACTTCAACGACGCAGTCCGCTCATTTTCGCCTATTGTGCTTCGATATAGACCCAGTCTCGTGACGAAGTCAGGTATCGGCACACACTCGATGCGGCTCTTACGATCTATCGAACGGAAGGGATCAAGGCCTTCTACCGGGGTCTTCTACCCAGTCTACTCGGGATTACACATGTAGCCGTCCAGTTCCCCCTGTATGAACAACTGAAGCTCTGGGCGCGTGAGTCTTTGAAAAGTTTATTCTCCGAGTGCCCCGTCGTTTTGACACCTTCCTGAAAAGAGGGCGCCTCCGAAACACCGTTGACGAGTCAAACCATATTACTATGCTCAGCTATAGCCAAGATGACCGCGTCTGTGGCAACGTACCCCCACGAAGTAGTTCGAACGCGGTTGCAGACCCAGAAGAGACCTTTGGCTGACGACATGTCATCAGATGGCATGATCAAAAGCCATCCTCGAGGAGGCATAATATACACCACCCGAAAGATAATTGGAAAGGAAGGCTGGACAGGACTATATAGAGGGTTAAGTGTGAACCTCATTCGAACCGTTCCAAACAGCGCGGTGACCATGTTGACGTAAGTACACCTTCTACTTCCTTCCCCCTCTCTCCGGCGTTCTAATTTCTTTCTTCCTTTTCATTTCCTCAGATATGAGCTACTAATGAGGCATTTATCTTCGCGGACTACTGATTTCTGATGCTTTACATACCTACTGGTCGGTCCGTTCATTTTCTCTACTACTTCTGTTATTACTAGTCCGCTGGGCACACTTTTTTCGTATTGACATTGTTATAGAGCGCTGTGCTCAGTAATTTTGTATGATATACATCCTTAGACGTGGTATCGGAAGTAAATGATGTACTGTAAGTTAATTCATGCCACGCGCGGAACCCAACCTATGGCCTGCGATGGGCAGTGTACATAAATGTATGGATCGCAGCTTTAGGTTGAGCTTAGTCCTGCCCGAAAGGAGCAAATATAGTTGGGACCGTTGATGGGTAGGCATGCCCAAGTTTTGTCTCAACAGTTGCGACGTTTCGAATGCCAGGTTACTTGACTATATTACGAAATTAAAGCCTACTACATATGTAGCTGCTGAGAGACATTACACAATACAGTATTTTCGATAAGCAAGGCTTTTCGTTCTTGGAGGGTCTACCTACATGAACACGTTGATTCAGGAGTGGTTTGATAGGCTTTCTTCGATCGAGCTGCCAACGCCACGCGACCTAACCGGAGCGGATTGAAGGTTGGAATCTAAGGTAAACCCTACGTACATGGTAAACCCTAGACTCATTGTCTAGCAGGAAACTGGGTTGATCTAGTCAAAGAATGGAATGCCGTCTCCCGAGCGTCGGAATGAGTATATTTCTCAACGCAGCCAAAGCAGCAAGCTTTCGACGGAACTTGTAGCTGGCGCCAACAGATATTTGTATGCGTGGAAGCTGCGGCCAGGGAACTCAAGCATCGCGGGCAAATCGAGCCGTCGAGGGTATCGGAGGTCGTTCCGTTTATTATCGATTTCACCAAGCGTGCATCTATAATTATTCTCACTGGTGTCTGGGGTGATATATGTGCGTAGGAACGTCATTCATTTAGCCCTAGTGTGAATGATTGATGGTCAGGCCAGAAGAATGACATTCGCATTCCGCCAACAAATACCTTTTGATAGATTCAGAAACGGGTGATAATCGTCGCAAAGGATGGTGATTGTTCAACAGAGCAGACATTGAGCGCAACAGTGACCGTGGGAGGAACCGGCGCATAGCTGGGCGTGACACCGCGTGAGGACCGAGCGGCAAGCCACATGGACGCTGGGTATATGGGCGACTAGATCCATGTTTCCCAGCTCTCTTCGGAAGTTCCAAGCACGAAAATGGGGTGGGCTCAAGGCACGAAAAGGGTTTCATCGACATCGTTCACGTTGTCTGATTCCGCACCAGGTCCACCCAATCGATCCCTCTTGCGGCTTCGTGCGTAAGGTTGTGAGACGTCATGACAAGTTCATGATATGTTGGAGCTATTTTTCCCTGAACAACCGGAGGCCCCGAAAATTGCTCTGCAGGCCACTGATGAGTAGAGCATACGACGAACAGTCGACAGAGTCTCATGTTGTCATTCGAGAGGGTGCTATCATGGTCGTTTTAGAAGGCCTCAGGAATGTGAAAACGAGCGGCGAATGGAGGTTTATGCAGGGTCGAAAGGAGTGATCGGGGTCCTCTCTTTGAGTGTGGGAGAATTTCTCAGAGGCTTCCTTCCCTCAGTTTGTTCAAGGTCACCACGCTTCCGTCCCCCTTTGCTCGCCGTCGACTCCATCGCCGCCCTTGCTTTCTTCGTTGTCGTCGTCGTCCAGCGCAACAGCGGCATCGTTTCTCAACGCAGTAAACACCGTCTCGGTCGTTTTCTACGTGTCGTCTCCGAGCAAGGCCCCGGATAATGCGATATTAGACCATCCATTTACATTCAACACTTTATAATTCCCCATCGTCCTCCTCGTCCTCCTCCTCAAAGCCTCTTTCCCCTATAGACCTTTTATTCTTCCTCATTTACCATCATGTCATCGTCGCCGTCGTTCCAAGAGCCCTGGCCAGCGCATACCATTGATGCTGTCGACCTGCCCTCGCCTCCTCTCCCATCTCCGTCTTCACCCCCACTTCACCCCAGGGCGTTAAAAAGGCGTAAGATACGCGAAATTTATGATATTCAACCTGCAGTTGGGAGCTCATCCAACTATGCCCGTCAACTCGTCACAGACCAGGCTGAAGTCGGTTCGTATTTTCCCTTCTTGGAACGTGTTTTCGAGAGATTTACCCCCTCGTAGCAAATGCGAAGACCCAGTGTCAGCTCACATCCGGTAACGATGTCATATCTTGTTTCCCGACTAGGAATACCGTCATTCCGCAACATGAATGGGCAACGTTCGTCTGTACGTCACTTCCGACTTAGAATTTGGCCTTCGTCTCTCTAAACTAGAGTGACTCTTCCAGGGAATTCTCGACGACCAGACCTCACGCAGCTCAATCTAGTCGACGTGTATCTTTTTCGCGGGGACTCTCTGCAACAACTCCTTCATTTCCGTAACCTCGTCAATCCCCAGTTCCAAGCTGGATCAATCACTGCACGGGTCAATGATACTTGGTTTGGAAGCGACGGTGCAAACTGGGAAGGTCGTAATGTCTCGTTTCCATTCTACTGGGTGATCACACGGAGCGACCACCAGTTGGATGGATCTGAGTTACCCCAGGCAACTTTCAGCGCCGTTCGTGAGTGCTCAAAAACTCATCAAATGGACTAATTTCATATTAATACGTGGAATCTCAGAAACCACCTTCGCTGATTCGGTCGCTGTTGCCATGGCTTCAAGCTCATCGGCGGCGGCAGCAGCAGCCTCGTCAGCATCCGCTGCATCTGCATCTTCGGCCGCATCTGCATTGTCTGTCACAATGTCCAATTCCGCGTCAGGTACTAACGGCGCTACACCCACCTCATCAGGTGCTGGTTCCCTGCAACAAGGCTCGGGCGATTCCTCTTTCCCCAAATGGGCAATCGCGGTCATTGTCATCCTCGGATTTCTCGCTATAGCGGCCACCTGCATCCTTGTTTTCCTCATCATTCGAAGAATGCGACGGCGAAACTCAGAGTACGGCTCAAATCGCAATTCTATGGGCTCGGGTTCGCCTATGCTCCAGCACACGGGCAATAACCCCCAGTCACCTCTGCTTGCCACAGGGGTTGTTAGACAGGCGTCATCCGTGGGACACGGTCAACGGCCTCCGAGTATCATATCGCCGGATGGGGCGTCTGAGGTTTCTCGGGCAAATTCCGCTGGCGATCAAGTCCCCTTTTCGGGCGCAGACGCTGCTATCATGGCCCAGGCTTTCAGGACCGCCCTGCGGAAACCGGATTTCACTGACCGACCAGTTGAAGAGGGGGATAGTCCAGAGCAGGAAGATGAACCACACCGCGTTGCACTCACTCGGGAACTGGCAGAGGAGGGCCGGGATATACGCAGCGTAAGCTCATCAAGAGGGGTCAAGGTAGAGACGCTGAGTGATCAAGAGGGAACAATTCAGGATCACCGATAGTGCATTACCTGTCTTGACCTTCTGCTTTCTTGGTTTCTGACGACTGCTTTTCCCCTTCCTCTCTTGGGCTTTTAGATGGATGGATTGCAGGTTTTATTCTGTATAACTCCTGTTCGTGTGTGCGTGTGCTTTTCGCCCCTCCCTGCTTCCATCCTTCTTTTGATGCATTTTCTCCATCTAATTTGAAACATTTGACAACTCCCGTTCAATTTAAAAATGTGTCGCTTCCACTGTATCAAGTTAACCTGATTTTCCGCCTTGCCGCTCCGCCTTACCGCCCCGCCAATACTTTGTCGATCGCTACCCCCTCTCCTACCCGCTCCTCCTCGTTTTCTCCCGTCTTTGTGACAGATTTTGGACTGGACATTCACACCCACCCTTCCCGCCAGTACTTACAACCTTATCCTCTCCCCCCTATTTCTCACTACCTACTCTTCACTGTCCACATCCCTTATAGCCGTGTGTTGTTATAACCAATTCCAATTGAACTCTTGAGAAAACACGGTGTCCACTCCTTGGCATTTTCTCTCTTTATTCCCTGGCTCTCCTCACTTTCGCTTTCGCCAATATACCTATTCTTTGTTTCCCTCTGACTCTATCTCATCATTATTGAATTCAGGCTCGCAGCAATTATCATTAGTATTAGCAGTAGTTCATAGTTTTTGTTTCTGCAACGCAGTTTTAAGCTTCAAATTGCATTATTGTTATGATTCAATCCATGACCAGCGAGTCTTCACCATGCGCTTCCATATCTACTTTTGGAGTAATATTGTACATACTCTTACTTTTGTCGCGTGTAGTAGTCTTAGTCGTCCTTATGGTCATGCCCTAGCCAATATGAACAGTCTCTTAAACCTCACGACACAACCCCAAAGATTGTACGTGTTCACCCCATACGCAATGATTAACGAAGCGTAATCCTGTCCCTACATCTATAGACTACCTTCAGAAACCCTACTACGAGATGCTGTACCCTCGCACAGTTCTGGTGAGCGTTGGCTCCCTTTCGCTGTGCATTAAGGGCATGAGTCATGCACCGGACTATGTGTTAGGTAGTAAACCTGTGCCCTCCAGCCCAGGGTCCTAGGGACTGAGTCCTATAAAATCTCCACCTTTTACCCTCCTTTCATCCTTTCAAGTTTCTCAACAATCCAACGGCAATCCACCATCACATAAATGCTGCCTGTTAACGTCAATGCTGCCGCGCCTGTTTCAAGGGAATTCAGGCGGCTCGATGTACCACAAACCGGCTACGTTACTGGCGACAATCTATTCCCCGGTCGAGTCATCGCAGGATTCAACTCGGATCTAGACAAGTATGACGCTGATTCTTGGGCAGCTTATATCGTAGAGAAGTGCGCAGTCTATGAAACCGACTGCACAGCGGTATCGTACAATGGTGAGTATTCGGGCGGTGATAAGTAGTATTATAACTCTTGTGTTTCGTCTCAGCCACCAACTCCGGAGACACGGGGGGTCGATTTTGGTTTGGTTATACCTTCCATGGAGAAGCGACTGTCGATGACTTTGTTAAAGACAAAGACGATGATATCCGAGACCTTCGTGTATATACGTGAGTATCCTACCTCGTCACCGATTAATCGATGACCATCCAGACTACACCAGGAGCTGACAATTTTTGCGACAGGCGATCTTAAGTGAAATAAGGGCGTTTAAGACTCGCAATCGTCCTTATAGCGATCAACCCCACTACCCTCATCATATTATTATACCATTATCTACGACATACGATGGGGCTGATTCTTCATCGAAGGAACACGGAGTATTGATATGAGTCGACACCCATGGTAGTTTACTAGTAGCGCCCCAGCGCTCAAGTACTTCCAGTAAACTCCCTTGAGCATATAAGTCCACGCGTTAACCCACCTATGATTAGCAAAATCTTATTCCTTTCACTACACTCTAGGAATACCTCAACGATGCTTCTATCTCACCGCCCCACTCACTACCCAACAATTTCCTATGCTCTACCCTGAGTCCGAGTTGTGTGTTGGGTCACTGGCCATCAGGTCTGGGAATTGTTACTCCCTCATCGCCCTGATGCAATTTGGCAAGCGTGCCCGCGCCTAGCGCCCCTAGCCGGGAATATACCGTCAACGGCCGCATCCCCGCGAGACTCTGCAGACGCCTCGCCCCAAGGACGTATGTCAATAAGCGAATCGGACAGAAGAATCAAACCGTGCGTCGCTTTGGAACTGTGCAAGACTAAGGACAGATCTCAATCAAGTAATGAAATGCGGATTACCTGACGGTAAGGACTACATCTATATTATAAAAACCATGGATTTTTTCCCACGAGACAAAAACTCGCGCTCATTGGTCCGATCATTCCTGGCACGAGACAATCATGCTCCTCTATGGTGAGTGCATGAAAGTCGATCCTCTATGGTAAATACACACGCGTACGCTTTATATTATAGTGTGTGTACAAAACATCGGTACATCAGTACTTGCTTCACAGCATACAGGCTGCTGAGGTTTATAGTACTGGAAGGCTTTTGAAATGTGCATACAGGAGATGAGAGCAAGTTGTGAGCGTTGGACTCGTACTCTATGAGCGGTCATTAGCATTAGTTCATTGAATATTGAATGTGTTGGACGCCCCAGGAAATCTGCAAGCTGCTAAGCAACGATGAGGTGCACCAACGATCAAGTCACGGATTGCACAAAAAATCATCTCAATCTCTATTCTAAGAGTATTGACTGTTATACTCTCAATATAGAGGTTGGTATCCAGCCTAATATCACTCTTGCAAACTGCAAAAAAATCTGTCCGTGCGTAGCACGGGTCCAACTGCTAGTGGTCTAGATATTTGGTAGTACATCGAGGGAAGCGCCCATCGGCTTTCAATCCTCTAATAGTGTTCTACTTGTTAGTGACCATTATAGGAGGGTGCCACAGTAGTTCCGTTCGCTTTGACGCTTCGCTCTAGTCTTTCTTCTCTAGCTCGTTCGCTAGCTTCTCTTATGGCCCATGACAGTTCATATGACCTGCATGCATCTATGTACGATGCATTGGCGAAGGCCTAGCTCTGCAGAAACCAAAAACTCACCTTCATACGAACTCAATATTTCCGGCGGAGGGCATTCTGGATCATTGCTACCCTCGACCATGTCTATAAAATTGGTTATCTACGACGGAAGTATGAGTGAGTTACTGTGATCGCAGGCGGATAACCGCAGTTCAAATTTGGTGGTGACGTACCTCTGAGAAGAAAGGATCGTCATCGGGGAATCGAAGTTTCTGTTCGTAGTCATCCCCGGGTTGGCGGACGATAAGCACAGGCTGCACGTAGGGGTTTACAAGCCTAGACGCGGTCCGTTCAGATGCAAACACCAGTGGAAAGGGAGAGGTAAAGTCACGTAAGATGATACCCATCGGTATAAACTTCGAAGTCGCAACTGTAGTTGGTGCCCTGAAGGGCGGCTACGTGAGTAAAGCTGCCAACGGCACCATTCTCATATTTCCTACGATAGTCGTAGTTAGTTATAACAAAGAAGAATGAGAGGGAGGAGACACACACACCAAGTAGCAGCAGTGACTCTAGGTATCCTATTCTCCGGGGTAATCTTACTTTCATCGATTTTGATTTTTGAAAGTCTTCCTGCTTTCTCATCCCAGTCGACGGTATGAGCTGATACAGAGGTGATGTCGACTTCACCTCCGAAATAACGCGACAGATCACAGAAATGCGTTCCTTGTTCTATTATAGGACCGTGGCTATGAGTATTTTTTTAAGTCATTGGCAGTGGAATCAGAGATAACGGTTAAGATACCTCCGCGACTTGTCCCACCAGTCGGGCTTATTGATGGCTTCGTATGCACAGGCATAGCGGGCAATAGTAGTCATAACCGTAAGATCATTATCTTCGATTATTTGCTTCATCTTCTGGACCGCTTTGAGGTAGCGAAGCATATATCTGGATGAAGGCCATCAACAACAGTGTTTTCTCTTCATACGAACCGTAGACTCTAACCCAACAGAGCAAATGGTATGGGATTCGTAAATGGTTTTGCCTATCTTGAACACGTCATCGATTTCATGGAGAGGACCAGTAGCCACTGGCTTCTCCACAAACATCGCGACTCCAGGGAAACACTTGAGTATCTGTGTCTCAGCATCCCTGCCAGGCTGTAAAGTACCGCGAAATTGTGCTGGACTCCCTATGACAATGGCACGAGGTGTGTCACGGGGGGACATTGCCTTGACAAATTCAGCAAGAGTGCGGAACACGCGTGTTTCTTCGTATGCTGATACGACGAAGCCTTCGCATTTCTGTTTTAGAACTTCCATGGCGCGTTCAATGTCCGGGTCAATGATAGCAACGACTTTTAGGCGTCGGCCGAGTTTGCTTGAAAGAGACAGATTGGTCAGGCTGGGGAACAAAGCGACGAACTCGACCTTACTGTTCAAGGCGAAATGAGTGATTCCAGGGGCCCTCATCCGAACCTGGAGGCAGTCAGTGCGCCGCATCCGAATTCCTGGGAGGATGAGTTGTATACCGAACATAATATTCCCTGCGCCTACGTACAGAACCTTGAATTCGTCGCCCGAGCCTTTGATATAGGTTGACCTGAACGTTATGGTTAGCACGAACCGTTATGGCAAATTTTGAACGAACTTGTCCATTGGAACAAGTCGTTTTGGATCAATGGATGGTCGTCTGGAACTCATTATGGGTCGATGAGCAATGATTTGAGAGGGTTTTCTGTGAGATAGAGCCTGGTGCAATAACGGAGGAGCATCCATTGTGAATCGAAGAGGGAGAATTTGTTTTAGTACATGGTAAACGGAATGCTACCGACTATATAGCTGCTCAGAGCAAGCCAACGGCCTTGTAAATGGCACAGAATGACGTCGAAGCCGTTCATTGACGCTGCAGGACCGTCGACAATGGCGTCGATGGAGAGATTGTCTCCAACACTTGGGAGTTCTGCCGTGTTATGTAATCGCTATCGGAATTCGATATGGGCGCCTTGTTTTTGGAATTGCCTCATGTTCCGCGTCTCGAGCAACGCCTCCACAACACGCTGTCCGCCTTTCCAAACATCCAGGCGAAGACATTCCGTGTGCACGAACGGCTCTCGGTTCACCTTCTCCAAGACACGTACATGACACGCCAAGTGGTTCACCGCACTGCACATTCGAACCACATATACGCAGACAGTCTCCTCTTCATACTTGGACAGTGGTATGAAAGGGTTTATGCGCAAGCGTCTGATGTACCGAGCGCGAGCTGAATCTCTACGCAGAAAGGAGTTGAAAGAATGCAGGTCCTCTGATGTGCGTATGTAAACGTCCATGAGGGCGAGACCTGCCGTGCAAGCTAAGTTGTGGATGTTGCGGGATACCAGTGAGAGGTGGCGAAATGTGAACGTGGATGCGCTCGGTTCGGATTCTATGGCCATGCACAAGATAGTGATGATGAGTTCATTTGGTAACGACTCGAGGGGGAATGCGCGTGATCCCGTGCGTTGATGTCGACGCGGTGATCCGTGGTGTGAAGTCTTGGGTGATGTCTGGAAACGTCTGGGCGTATTTTTGCTACGTGATGTGGGCGGTTTCGCGAGGATGGAGAAGATCAGAGGCAAGGCGACGGAAATGCCAAAGATTGTGAGGCCAGGGCCTTCCAACAGATCCATGACGGAGGGTGCGGCAGTCGTAAAGCCTTTTTATACCCAAGTCGACGATCATCAGCCTGGTTGATGCAGCGAGGCCAACATCACTCATATTCCTTCCGAATCCTTCTCAGATCCCCGGCGCATGGCAATGCCTCCTTGCAAGATGTGCAATTGACGTGTTTGCAGACGCGAAGAAGAAAGGCACATACCTTTTCGAACGCCTTCCCTGGGTGCCATGGAAGGTTCAGCACCGGTCATGTCGCTACGACGTGATGAACTTGTGCTCTCCCTGTTGGCGCTGATCGTCGCTTACGGTAACTCTCAGAGCTTCGTCAATCTGCTCAATACCTTGCCCGCTTTGGCCAGCAACGCTACCATTACCACCCTCATATCGAACGGGTGTCAATTATGCCCACATCTATGCCCTCTATAAAAATCAAAGTACCATGCCCATCTGGTCTTCGTGCGCCGTCCTCCTCAAAGCACAATGATTGCTCCTGCATCCCTCCTCCTTTTGCTACCAGCGGCATGCCTTGCCGTCCCTGTTGTCAAAATAGGAAGCACCTCAATCTTGGGCGGAGAGGTGGCCGACCAGGAATACTTTCGTGGTGGGTTTCGCTCGACACTAATCAGCGATCCGTCTTAGCCATAAATCACCACAGGTATACCATTTGCAGAGCCTCCAGTCGGTAACTTGCGCTTCCAACCACCGCGACTCAAAACCAGTTTAGACGACCCCACATTCGATGCGATCAACTTCGGCCCTGGGTGCCTTCAGGCTAAAAGTCAAGTATGTACCCTTGTGCTCCATGGTGGTGATTATATAGTGACATTACCTTCTGCAGTACTCGCCAGCGGAGCTATCAGAGGATTGCCTCACCGTTAATATCCAGCGCCCAGCTGGTGTTCAACGCATATCTGGCCTCCCTGTCTTAGTTTGGGTTTACGGCGGTGGTTTCATGGGTGAGTCTACCTTCTGATAGATATCCATATCCGTTATTAAGACTCACGCTCGTGGTCATTGCACAAGTTGGCGGCTCCTCCACATACGATGCTACTACTCTTGTTGCGCGGAGCATAGCTCGGGTAAGCTCATTCTCCGACGTTAATGATCTACTGGCCTAATCCCTTGCAGGGCACTCCCGCCATTTATGTTAGTTTCAATTACAGACTCTCAGCGTTAGGTTTCCCTTCGGGTCCCGATTCAGCTTCGCTTGGTATCCTCAACCTCGGCTTGAGAGACCAGTTGACGGCATTCGAATGGGTGAACAAAAACATTGCTGCATTTGGAGGGGATCCTAAAAAAGTCTGTCACAACACTTCGACTGTGCTATTGACCCCAAAGTGCTAACACTGGGGTAGGTCACCTTGTTTGGAGAGAGTGCTGGCGCATGGTCGATATCCCTTCATCAGTTCAATCCGAGACTTCCCGAGGTTGTCCGAGCAGTGGTGCGCGGAACGTCCCACTTTTCAGAGCGAGTAAGCGAACTCAACTTCTGATAGATCTTGGAGAGCGGATCAGCGCTGGTATCATCATATCATCCAAGCTTGCGAGCTGACTCTTTCGCACAATTTGTCCAAGATCTCGGTTGTGCAGATAACCCCTCGGAGATGGATCTGTTATCCTGCCTACAGAACGTGGATTCAGAGAGGTTGCGAAAGGCTGTATCCGCACGAGCTCCAGATACTTTCTCGTTTGCTCCCGAGCTCGATGGTCCCAGCGGTCTCATACCTGACTATCCGTCGCGCCTTCTCGCCGCGGGAAAGTACATCCGAATCCCAACACTCTTGGGAAGGAACCTCGACGAGGGTGAGTACCCATTCATCCCTTTACTTCCATCGCCCAACTTATACCCCTCTACCAGGCACGTCGTTTATTCCGACGAGTGTGAACTCCACTCAGGAGATTAAGGACCTCATGCTCTCAACCTACCGCGGACCCACGCCCGATTCCGTTACCAAACAAGTTGTACATCGACTTCTTGAACTGTACCCGGATATCCCTGCACTCGGCTCTCCGTATGGTACGGGGAACGAGACTTTTGGGTTCAGTAGCCAATTCAAACGCCTGGCATCGCTGTGTACGTTTGAATGTTCCTTGTTTGGGCCGATAGGTATTTAACGTTTTACATCAGTGGGAGACCTCTCGATTGTGGCTCCTGCTAGAACGATCGCGCAATACCTTTCTCAACGCGGAGTCAAGACGTATAGCTACATATTCACTGAGAATTACTCTGCTTACCCGCCTTACCTAGGAGGTACGCCCGCCCTCCAGTAGCTTTCAAAAATACGCGATCTAACCAGGAGCTTGTTGCTCTATTTACAGTCCCTCATGTTGCTGAAGTCTCTTTCGTCTATGGAAACCCCAGTCCAGAGCCTGTTCCCGACACAGCCAAATACCTATCTGTCGTAATGATGGACTACTGGCTCTCATTTGCTTCCGTCCTGCAACCGAATGACGGCAAGGGTGTTCGTCGTAAGTAAAACTCGTGAAGTCGACTACAATTTGTCGCTAATGATGATGTTTGTTAGGATTAAATTGGGTTCCATATATACCCTCTACCCAGGTAAGTATCTGGGCTCCAGTTCCGGCTGTTCACGACACTGATCCCCATCCGATGTAGCTCATCATGAACCTTGACGGTCGCGGTCTTAAGCTTGTCAAAGATGATATCCGTTCGCAGGGGACCGAGTATATCGCGGCTAATTCGATTGCCCTTGGAGTTTAGTATTTTAGTTGTATCCCCATGACCACCACGATGTAACGTTCAGCGCGCTAGAGACTCGCTTCTAATCGGCCTAGTAAGTATAACCACGAAACACTGTCAACGGCAGAGTGTGCAAGGTGCTCCGAGAAACAAGCCGAGAGTTTGTGAATGTGACGTATCTCCCCCAGATCACTTCCACCAATGTGGTCCATCTCGCGCTCGGCTACTGTGCTGGGAACTGTGTAGAGGTCAGGTTCGGAGACGCTGCGAACAGCTGTTTTTGTCGCCTGGTTTCCGTCTTGGTGGACCTGGCGGCGTCATACCCGACCCCACATCTCGTCTTCTCGCAAAAGGGAAGCACGCTGGACCTCCAGCTCTCTTGTGCAAGAGTCCCGACGAGCGTCAGTACTGTCTGTTCCCCTCCTTCTGTGTTTGTTTTGGAGGTAACACCATTTATTACACATCCTCTGTATCGAAGAACGTGTCCCTCACAGGGGGCACCAAACACCACACCCGCACAGCACACATAGGTGGTGAGAAGGAAAGCGTAATGATTCGTTTTCACTTTAGTTTCCTATGGCGCAGAACTCGTTTTCATATACGGACGTTTCGTTCCTCAGCCGAACTCCGATACAGCCAGGCATTTAGCCGTCGTGATAATGGGCTCTCATTCGCGTCTTCCCTTCACCCCAATGATGACAAGGACACTGATAGTTTATACTTACTCCGAGGCTCAGTAACCAATGGTGCAATCACGATATTTACTTAAGGGTACAATGGGATCCACGTCCGCTCAAATCCCAGGTAGGCTTTTCCGGGTATTCTACACTGTAGAAGTTGATCCTCACCCACATGTAGCTTGTTCTGAAGCTCGATGGCAGCGATCTGAAGCTCATGAAAGGCGACGCCCACCCGGGGGATTAGGTATGAATAACGCGGTTGCCCTCGGATTTCCGTGTACGTCCCCATCCATCCGCTATTTCATCTGTCCTCTCGCGTACTCGAAGTGAACACTTGTTCATCCTTGGACCGAAGTCGCAGCGAACAGCGCTCCCCCACTTGACTACCAACTAATGACGCAATTATTCAGGTTCATCGCTTGACCCTGATATATGATATTCACTAGTGGCCTTATTTATTCCACAATCATCATCAGTTCAGCGGAACTCAACTAATCTTCGACGCCGCTTCAAGTTCCTGGATTCTTTTTCTTCCAAAGAGAACGTGTAGACCCCCTACAAACACCCTGTGAGGAGGTCACCGGATTTGGGTGCCCGCCCGCATTTCGAAAGCCGATGGTCACCGAGGGGAGTGACCTCAGTTAGGACTTACAGTGATATACCGAATTATAGTTGAATAGAGATTAGTCAGCCACAAGTCAGCCACAGACAACCTAAGTGCGTTGACGTCCGCCCTTCAAACAGCCGTCTCCCATATTGTACATTCTCTTAATTTGCTACCTTAAAATCAGCCAATGGCGAGCGCGACCAACCCAATCCCAATTGACCCGCAACTCCTTAATGGAGATAGAGCGGGAGCAATAGATGACACCACGCCAGCAATACATCTCGCACCAGTGTACGATGCATCAGGGACCATCACTACCTCCAAGGCTAGCTACGAAGCACAACTGTGAGTAGCTAGTCCATTTCAGCTTCAATTCAACTTCTCTGAACACGCCTAGCAATACCCAGGGTACAAAGAAGCCGCTCCGCAACGCACTTTCATTGGCAAGACCTGGTACTCAAATCCCCAAGAGTTGGACATTGGACCGTTTGCGAAGAGAGCTACTGGATCATTGGTATGTCCATACTATTGTGATTGCTTGCTAACCCAGATAATCCTGCTAGGTATCCGAGCGTAGCCCCTCGCCCACATACCACTATCGCTGAGAGTACTCCTTCTCTCCCTCCTTCTCATGGAGCACCCACTGTCGATGTACTCCAATTTGCTGTTGTCGAAACGGAAAATGGCGAGCTTCCATTTGTGTTAGCTCATCATGATACAGAGACTTGCCTTCTGGCCAATATCACATCCGATCCCGATGACGAAGTCAACCTAGTGAGGGAGTTCGGTGCTAATGTCCAGGGCGTGGATACAACGGAGTTGTTGGGGTACGATGTTGATGAAGAAGATGAAGAAGATGGAAATGGAGGGATTGACGAGGGAGATGAGAGCGGTGAACATGGCTCATTTGAGGCATTTCAGACTAGTGTACGTCTTGATGCCGTTCAACGTGCTGAGCAGACACGCCGTGTGGGTGGAATCAAGACGCAAGACGCTATGGTGCGCCTTTGGAATGTGTGTGCAGACTTTCCATTATGTAGTACAATTAGCTCACTCATGCTAGGAGTTTCGAGATGACGCATTGTCCAAGGGACTCATTAAGGATGGGATCGTTGATGAACATGCCATCCTTCTATGTATCAAGTATCATGCTGAACGACCAAAAAGAACTCCTCGTGGAGTGGAGATCCCTGGAACGTTTGTCGGCGCGGTATGTCTAATTCCACTCCATGGATTGCGCACCCTGATTTGTCTTAGTCACAACTGAAGAAGTTGTTCTTTGCACTTTTGCGAATACGGAAGGAGCAAGATGCACGGGAACCATTGCTTGCGTCACTACGACCCGCCACTTCAGTTGTTGTATGGGATGAAATCAAGGCTCGTATGGACATTGCTTTGAGACGAGCTCATAGGTGAGACCCAATCACTGATGACTGTGCACATTGGACTTACGACGTTCAATAGTGGACTTGTCCCTGGCGAGGATGCACCGGACATAACAGCCAACACATTCCTTGCTGAAATAACTGATGAACAGCTTGAATCCATTGGCAAAGGGTTTCTATCCCATCGTGAGCGTATGTTCCAATTATCAGACTACTTCTGCTTGCACCCTGTTGACCCATGATTAGTGCGCTCTGTTATATATGGACATCTTGCTTGGACGACACAGAATGCATCAGGGAATCGTGGCGATGACATCCGTGCACTTAGGCTTGCTGAGTTGCAACCATGGACAATGCTTCATCCCAATAATGAGACGAAAATCCCATGTGTTCTTGGCCTTCAAAGTGAGGAGAAGGCAGGCAAGCGTGGTATGCGTACCGTCATCAACCCGGTATATACAGTCTGGATTGCACACCGCCAACCTGAACTATGTCCCTTGGGTGCAATCGCTATATTACATCATTACCTACATGACGTGAAAGGCCTAGTATCAGCAGATTTCATCGACTGGCAAGCTAATTCAACTTGGCGAGGGGTATGTGAATCTCTCTCTCACGTTCCACTCATTCTAATGTCTAATAGGTTCGTGTTCTTTCTGGACCAAAGTCTCCTACAACACCACTTAGCGATGCAAGTTTGTATAATCTCTATGTTCGAGCATTCACAGCAGCAGGGTTTGTATCACGCATCAAAGCTCACCTTCCTCGTCATCTACTTGGGTTCAGGCAAGAGGCTATGGGGTATGTTTACACACGTGGTGCATACTTGCAGCTGACCCCTGCTTTTAGTGTTGATCCTGCTGATACGTCGCAGCTTGGGTGGGTTCGTGGCCAAACTTACTTTGATACATACCGGCCCTCTATTGCAAAGGCTGCCGTTCTTGGCGCCCATGGGTTCAAAACACATGAAGTATATGATCCCTCCTGGCGCGATGTTCATGTCCCAGAGCAATTCTTGCGGCTTGTTTGTCCAATGGCTGAGGAAATCTGTGACAGTTTGACTGGTCGTGCCAATTTAACTGGGGCTACAAACTATTGGAAGATGATAATTCAATTACGGCCATACTTTTTCCAGGTGTGTACCGACTTTCTTAATCCCTGAGACTGTCTGTTGATCTTATATAGTGCGGTGCTGCAATATACCAGCTATCTCCACAGTCGGCTCTTTTCCGCCTTCCTGCCTTTATGAATCGGGATGTTCGTACCTGGATGGTAACCACATTTCGGACAGAGTTAGCTGTCCTCATGGCCCGCGACGGCTCTCTCATTGACCGTCAGCGTCTAGAGAATACTCTGTTACAGCGTTCATTGGAAGATGTACGCTCTGTCATGGCCTCCCAGAATACAGAAATCAAACGACTAAGCTTGCTCCTTGAGCGCCGGACTGCAGTCATGTCACCAACACGTGGCTTCTCATTGGGGCATTATCACAACAGTGCTAGCAGTTCTCAATCTCCAGTTCCTCCGCCACCACTTCTACCCTCCGCTTCCCTGGACTTTGGTACCCACCAGCGTGCCGATTCTGGTACCTACACCCAGTCTGATGGGAGCCTTCGTGCATTCGCAAATGCATCACCTCGTTCAGTGGACATTGCTCGTGAGCCTACTCAGGTGGATCTGGTTCTTCCACCAGCTGCCGCATTTTATGATAAGGGTGTGTTCAAGCTTGCCCTCCAGTTTAATACTAATCTTGTTCTCAGATGAGCCTCAGGGTATCTGGCCCCCTTGTCTTGGCCAGAGCTCTGTTCGCTGGTCAACTGTTTTCCCTCTCATCAAGCAGCCTCATCTTTGCTGGGAGGTATGGAAGCCAAGCAAGACCCTGAACCAGTATTCAACAGTTGCTGAACTATGGGACATATATATACTTGGCGAACCTGTTGTTGTCAACGGTATCCAAACTGGGGTTCGTCCACCCTTACGAGATGTCAACCAATTCTTCCAGCATCGATGGCGAGTCAAGGGTGCGAGTGTGAGTACAATATCACCCGATTTTGATTCCAACTCAACGACAGGTACTTTTATATCTTTTGCAGAATCAAAAAAAGGTGTGGCAACGATTTCGTGAGATTCCAGAATGGATCGACAAGCAATCATCCGATCGACAAGTACCACCTACCATTGTCATTAGTGAACTTGAAGCAATGCGAATCGAGCCAATTCCTGGTACTGATAACTCCCGCATCAAAGGAATCCGAGCACTCACCGATGAAATTGAACTTTGCCGCAAATCCATGGCAAACGCCTCTGTCACACAGGCTCCGTTGGCTTCTCCATTCTCTGCAGCCAATTGTGAAGCATCTCCCGAAACAAATGCCAGACCAGCAAAACGTTCACGTGCACCAGCCGTTGGTGCTCGAATACGCGCTAAGAGGATTTGCATCTAATACTACATGTGGAATATACAATGTTTAGTCTTAGTCTAGCTCGATAATATCATCTGCAATTGAAGCTACCTCCAACTCCTCCATCTCAGAGTCTGTAAGCTCAATGATATCAACAGACGACACTCCAGGCAGGAACCTCGAGCGGCCAGCATTGATCTTGAGCTTGTCAAAGACCAGCCGTGGGATCTCAACGTTGATAGGGATTGAGTTATCAGCATGCATCCTGAACTCCGGCCCCATGAGCGAGACAAACCCAGTTGTCGACAACCTAAGCTTGACCATCTCAACAATTCTCCCATCACCTGGGACATGACCACTGATCTTGATGATGTGAGCCGACAAGTCAGCCGCCATCAGGCAGCCATTGCGCTGTGTATAGATGGTGAGTGGCTGGCAACAAGATATGAGATTATTTCTAGACAATGTGTGAGAGATTTACTTACAAAAGTACAAAGCCGTAAGGCAACACCGCGCCAGAGCTTGTCACGAAAACGCTTGAGGGTTGTTGAATGATCCCAGCCAAAGTGGTTGATGCAGAAGGAAGAGAGTCGAAGTAAATTTGGAAGTTGAGGAATCCATGTCCACATATGCAACGGAGGTGGTATCCCTAGAGTGAAGGAAGTGGTAGGATGAAGGTACAAATTCAGGATCGCAAGATCAGGGAAGGTATCCATGATGGCGTCGGCTACTGAGGGATGCTTGGACATGAATAGTCCCCTTGCGTTGAAGCGAAGTTCATATCGTATACTGTCCCGCCAAGTTGCCAAGTTGCAATAGAATTGGCGAGGCTCGAGAGCAAGAGATGAAACAAGTTGATCCCCGAAGCCACCCTTCGCAAGGGCATATGCAATGTGAGGCCCGCAGCCACGGATACCTGAAGAATAGTCCCCACCAGCACAGAGTGCGTAAAATGCTAGTCCGGCCCGGGTCAAGTTGACTTCATCGGCATGCTCAATGATGTCCGAATGGTATACCGATATTATATCAGGATCCGCTGATGATGGCATGTTGCTATGTGCAATATTAGTGAGGGTGCGACATGATATCAACGGGGTAATATAACCTACATTCGTATGACATTGAGCGCACCAAAAACTAATGTATCCCCATCATTTGAGACAATCGCATCAATATAGCCGCGCTTGTTGAGTTCCGCGAGCTCAGCCTCAGCTTCTCCGGGGGCCTTCAGAGTTAACAGTTAGTAGGATTGACATAGACCTATCAAGCAAGCAGACATACCTGATGAGGATAAAAGCCAAAGTCTTGGATAAGGGTATGGGCATACTTGGTAGCCCAGGGCGCATCGGAGAACACCCTCTTGCCTCGCTTGACAGCCGGTCGTGCAGGCCCATCGTAAACGAAGATGAATGTTGCCGGGACATCTAGCAGGCGGCAAAGTCGATACATGAAATTCTTGACAACAGCATGTTCATCTTTGGAATGAGGGGTACCAGCGCCGGATGCTGCTGAAGCTGCAGCTATCCAGGCTCTGCAAGAGAATCAGAAACTGCTCTACATAGGGTCTACGAAGTGACGGTGCATGGAGCAACATACCCTGCGTCCACCCCAATTCTCAGCATTGGAAAATCCCTATAATTCCGTTCAAAGCCATTGCGAGCAGCAAGACTGCGAAACGAAGCTGGCTGCTGTGTAGGTTCCACAATCTGCTACAGAGTTATGCATTCAATTCCTTCAAGACAGGGAGTGGGTGCATACCTCCCAAAGCCCATTTACACCCATAGTGTCAGAAATGTCGTGAGAGAGGAGGGAAAACGGGCTGAGGTGGTGTCTGAAAAGGAGTGTGCAATTGACTGGGAAGAAAAGTTGGGAAGAGACAAGCGTACCATGTCCCTCCTATTCTCCAGGGAGCCCCGTTCGACGACCAACCCGATGCAAACAAGTTGGGCAATGCTCATTATCCAACGAGGAGCAGGACCTGTGACGATGCGACGGCCCAAATCGAAGGGGGCGTGACGGCCAGGGATAGGGTACCGCGACCAGCGTAGAGGGGGTGACCGAGTCGGGGACGAGCGGCGGAGGCGGAGGCGAAGGTGGGTGACCAGGCAGGCAAAGGACGCGTCGACGCAGGCATGAGCAGCACTGCACGCGGGCGTCCAAATTTCAAAGTCCGACGAGGGACCTGGGCACTCGGTCACGCTGGGTCACCGGGAATGCGGTATAGAACGTGGTGCCTCTACTAGGGGCCCTTCTCAACTATATGTTGAAATTAGACCTGAAGTATGGTGTATCGTGCTCTGGAATATAGCTACGGAGCAGCGCAGTTGTCTACTTTGCTTGTTTTGAGCTACGGACAGCATCATTCATCTGATGGACCCGTCATATTGTGAGTACGCTAATTATGTATTTCATTATTCAGGGAGGAGCACCCCCCCAAATTGCGCCCGACGCTGATATTCACCGCGCTGAATGTACCTATTCCCGGTGGTTTTCGATCCATCTTCTGATGAGCCTCAACCCAAGTCATTCAGCTGATCTCCCCGGCAACGTGAGCACGTATATATAGCGATAAGATCCCCATCTTTGCGTCGCCCTCCCATTGTACCAGGCGATGAACTACTTAGGGCGTCTCTTTCTGCTTTTGCCAGTCGCATGCTATGCTCAACCCCTTGTCAATCTCGGGAACACCGTTTTAACTGGCGGAACAATAGATAATCAAGAATATTTTCGTGGTAAGTCTTCTGTCAAACTGAGAGCTCGGTTACTCGTCAGAGTCTCAACTCTACTGCGTAGGTATTCCATTCGCAGAGCCACCAGTCGGCAGTTTGCGTTTTCAGCCCCCCCGTCCGAAGAATCGCTTGGACGTGGCTGCATTTGATGCTACAAGGTTTGGTCCTGGGTGTATTCAAGCTCAAACCGCAGTATGTGTAACGGTCTTGTGCTATGGCTGCCGCGGTCCTGACGCTCCTCAAGATCACCCCCGCGGAACTATCGGAAGACTGCCTTACTATCAATATACAACGACCGGCAGGTGTCCATAGCACTTCCCGTCTTCCCGTTTTGGTTTGGGTCTACGGCGGTGCTTTCGCAGGCAAGTCTGTCCACGTTCGATGCACCCCACCCCTCATCATCAACATATCCAACATCTAGTGGGCGGATCTTCTACGTTCAATGCCACCACTCTTGTTGCACACAGTGTAGCTCGGGCAAGTTTCTTCATTCTCTGCGTAACTATCATTCTCAAATCACAACAGGGCACCCCTACCATCTATGTCAACATGAATTACAGGTTGTCGGCACTGGGTTTCCCAGCAGGCCGTGACTCCTCGAAGCTTGGCATCCTTAATCTGGGCTTGAAAGACCAGTTGGCTGCTTTCGAGTGGATACACAAGAATATCGCTACTTTTGGAGGTGATCCCAAGAAAGTAAGTCACAAATTCCGTATCCTGCGTTGAGCTCTTCACCCAATATGCATGCAGGTCACTTTATTCGGAGAGAGCGCCGGTGCAATGTCTATATCCATACACCAGTTCAATCCGAGGCTCTCTCAACTTGCCCGGGCGGTCGTACGTGCTAATGTTTACTTCTTCCCATAGGATGAACCTTAAGGCCCCATTAGATCTTGGAAAGTGGTACAGCATCCTCAACCTGCGCTTACCCTAGATTACGGGATTCGGTCTTTGCTCAGTTCGCTCAACAGGTCGGATGCGGAGAGGAATCCACCGCGAGAGCGACATTGTCTTGTCTCCAATCTGTGGATCCACAGACGCTTCGGACAGTTATCGCAGCGCTTCCCTTTGTGTTTTTCCCGCAGATCGATGGTCCAAGTGGCATATATCCCGATTATGCTTCGCGCCTTTTTGCTAGGGGCAAATATGTCAGAATACCTACTCTCCTAGGGACCAACCTTGATGAGAGTCAGTACCCTTGATGGCCTATTTCCTCTGTCGTACCGTGCGGCTGACCCTCAATAGATACCTTATTCACGCCTACAACCGTCAATACTACCCAAGCCATCAAGGATAGCATCCTCGCATCGTACGATGGACCTGTCCCTGATTTCACCAGAAATCGTGTTTTGGATCGACTCTTAGAATTATATCCGGATATTCCTGCGTTGGGCTCCCCATACGGCACCGGCAACGAGACATTCGGATTCAGCGGCCAATTCAAGCGCATGTCTTCTCTGGGTACAACTACTAATTTGTCGTAACAAAACATGACCTAACCTTGTATTAGTGGGTGACATCACATTTGTCGCACCGACGAGATTAGCTGCGCAGACTTTTTCTCGTTCTGGCGTAAAAACATATGGCTACCTCTTTACAGAGAAGCATTCGGCTAGACCAGTCCATATGGGAGGTACGCCACAGTTAATTAGCAGCTACTGCACGAGCGTGATTGGATGCGTGCTTCACTCCCGCTGTAGTTGCCCACGGCGCAGAACTCGCTTTTGTTTATGGAAGCCCTGTCCCCGAGCCCGTTCCTGATGCAACTAGGCATCTAGCAGTTGTTATGATGGATTACTGGCTCTCATTCGCTTCTGCTCTCCATCCGAATGATGGCAAAGGAACTGACAGTATGTATTTGAAGTTCTTTAGGTGTTCTATGTGACTGACGCCGAGCCTATATATAGGACTACAATGGGTCCCATATTCGCCTGTATCCCAGGTAAGTCATAATAATAAGCTACCCCAAGCTGCGCCGAGCTAATTCACCTCCGTAGCTCCTTATGAACCTCGACGGTAGCAACTTCAAGCTCGTGAAGGATGATTTCCGTGCGAAGGGGATGCAGTACATTATCGATAATGCGATTGCACTCGGGGTATAACATTCTTGTATAGGTCCTCGGGGTATTGAGAGACAGACCTTAATCGTTAATTGTACGAATTCCATTAACCACGCTCATGTGCCTAAAGGGGCAAGACCATCGCACATTCCCCATCCTTGACTTCCAAGGGTGATTGAAAGGCGATTGTTATGTATAGACGCAAGCTCCCAGCTAAGCAAGGCTCCGCCACAAAGTCAAATACACGCTAGGCTATAGAGATAGAGCATCCTGCTGCAGTATGTTCCTCTTCCCGAGGCCTGCCCGAAGGACTTGGTGTCTTCTTGCGCTGATGGTTGACAGTGTTGTATGCTCAATAGAAATTTCTCATGCCGCCAGTGAACACATGGATCACTTCTAATCTCTCACAACGTTCTTCCAGAAGCAACACCTTGCGACACATATAATTTCAGTTTGACTGGGACCTCAGGCATAAGTGGACTAGAGTACAAAGAGCCCTCTCCTGCATGGCAGCAATGATCTCTCCTCGAATTGCCAGAGATATTACCATCCTCGCCACGGCGTTGTCATACCACTGGACCATGACTCCGCCTAACCCACCGGTGGCCAAGGAGGAGCGGGTGGTCAAGACTCTGCTTGAGCGAACACTCAGATTCCGCGCTGCGTTGGACAAGGTGCGAATGTGTTAATGGACTGGTGATGCTTGCTAATCTGAAGCACGTGGAAGACGCTTGTATGGGCTGTAGCCCTAGTAGATATTGCAAGCACCTCTTCCCTCCTCGGGACCCCTAGCGACGCTGTGATGCCACCCATATTCATCATTGGTGCTTCTATCTGCATATTGGGCAACCTATTGCGAGTCTGGTGCTTTGCGACTCTGGGGAAGATGTTCGACTTCGAGTACCGAATTCGTGATAACCACCAATTGATCACTACGGGCCCATACTCGTACTTGCGACACCCGAGCTACACGGGGCTCTTCGCTATGTACATCGGAGTCTCAATGGTCGTCTTCACGCCTGGATCATGGCTCAGAGAATACGGGTGGTCGCACGTAGCAAGCACTTTAGCAGGAAGCTACTGGTGCGTTGAGGCTCCGGTCGTGATCGTGACAATTTCAATGCGGATGAAAGCGGAGGACGAAGGGCTCAAGCGTAGGTTTGGAGAGCAATGGGACGAATTCGCTCGGAAAGCACCGTACTGCATCCTTCCATGGATTTATTGAAAGTTAGGTCGAATACAATGGTCGGATATTGGGGTGCGCATCCTTATGCTTATCAACACACTTCAATTAGGTCATCGCTGTGAGCGTCCGGGAGATGGGAATTGTAGGAGATTAGTCGTATCATGATGCCTCTACTTGTAGTCAGAATCAGTGATGTCCAATAGCAGAGCGGCGTGATGCTCCTCAGTACTTTACAAGTCGCAGAAGTATGACTTGAGCCTGGCTTGCTCATCCATCACCCTATTCTTTGTAGCCTCCAAAGCACGGAGACGACACTCCTTCGGCATATGACCCAGCCCCCCGTGTTCAGGGATAGTTTCCTCAACCACGGCCTGTACAACGCTTTGAGCGACCATCAACAACCCAGGCATGTCATACCGCCAGAGCTGCGCCGCCTTTGCTAGCTTCCCTGAGACATCTCCACATATTATGTGTTTCCAAAATTTTCGCCAGGTCTCTCCGCACTTAGGTTGCGCAGTGCAAGACGGAGGATGAGCAATCGGCGGGGACTTACGCGGAAGGTCGGTACAGGCGGTGACAAGACCGTAGAATCCGTTGAGAAGGCGTATTCTATGTCGCTTGTCCTCTGGCCAGTGTTCTCTGCCTTTACGAAGCAAGGATAGATAAGCAAGAGCAAGAAGATCGTCCATGGAGTGACGTTCAGCAACTTCAATAGCTAAGCCGAGCTCCCGACCTTCCCCAATAAGTCGTTTCCAGCGAGCTACGACGACGTCCAACAATGCCTTGCGATCGCACAGGACGGAGACTGCGGTCAAGCGAGCAAGTATGCTAGGTTCGTAGTCGGGATTTGTAGGGGCATGAAAGGCCTCGAGGGTCTGGAGAGACCATTGCTCCATGCTGACGAACTGAAATCTATGCGAAACTGTGGCGAGATCGATGAAACGGTCAACTTCTGCTCGAGTCTGTGCTGAGGTGACCAACTCTGCAGGCCTATTTAATGATAAGCAAAGCGTACGCGCATAACACTTTGAGAATATTCAGCTTACAGAGCGTAGAGAGACCACAACAGCGCACGAAATTCGTTCACGGTGACATCTGGCAATCGAATTGGAGAGTGGTCGGACTGCCCTTCATCCTCGTCGTCCTCGTCAGCAATCGCTTGGATTGAGTCCATACTAAATTCAGTGGTGTGGTCATCCTGGCCATGCTTCGCCGTGAACATTAGGTGGAAGATGGATTCATCCTTCATGAGCATCGAACGGTGCACCTGGGGGAACATGAACACCGAAGAACGAGCTGAGCAGGATTAAAACTTACCTTGAAGAGAGTGGAATCGACGAGGAGGATAGCATTCCCATCGTCAACGTAAAAATCTGCGTCTCTAGTCAGAAGAGTGAAAGTCTCAGCCATCAACAACCTGCATAGGATGAGTAGACGGGCCTTCCCCTAATAAATAAGCGCTCGTTATCTCCAACAACAGGCGTCCTTGTGTCAAGTGTCATGACCAACTTCGACCTTCTTCCAAATGTCCAACGATGATGCCCAGCATTCCCTTTTGCCTTTCCTTGGGAGTGTTGAGGGGGAAATCACTTTCTTTCGCTCAATAATGCGGGCCAGGCCTGTTGGCATACATCGCCACTTCCACGTCTTGACGATACGAAATGCAATATACAAAGACACAGGACGTCTAGTAACCCCGAATGATATTTGGGAAAAGTTAAAGACATGTTACGATATTGACGCGTTGGAGAGCATCGTGGGTCGTCCCTTTTCATCGTGCCTTACAATTATCAAGGAATAGAGACTTAGGACTTGGAAGCTGACCATTTCGAAGTTGGAGGATCAAACAATTCAACGCCAGTTTCAATTCCTTCGCCCTCCCCATCCGAAAATCTTGATAATCACCCATTCTTTCGCGAAGAGTTCACCCTCCCCCACGACCAAGCAATAGAATCTTTGATTATACAGCGGCGTATGCGGGATACACCTTCAGAACCATCTAGTCGCGAGCCTTCGCCGCCACCACCTCCACCCAGGAGCAAGAAACGCTCGCGACGTAGGAAGAACAAACTCGACATGGCAGGGCTCGTAGGAGGAGACAGTGATAGTAGCGCTTTAACGCAGGAAAGTGGGGATGAACGAGTGCCTCCAACACCGAGAGACAGTGTCATGACTGGAACTGATGCAGGCTCGGAAGACGTTGAGGAAGACGAGGGCGAACAGGAACGATCTCCTTGTATGTTTCCGGACTGTTCCATGAACGCTTCGTTGACTGATATCATCCAAGCGCCCTCCACGAAGCCAGCCCGAGGTCGGGGGAAGGGCACAAAAAAGGCGACGACGTCGGGACGAGGGCGAGCAACCAAAGCAGCACCTCGGGCCACCAAGAAGAAGAAGCGATAGTCATCCTTCTAAGCATAAGGACATCGGTAGTTCGTTGCGGGACTTTACTACTACATATTCGTGTATATCACCGACTTCTATCTATCAGTCGGTGTCCATTGAAGGCATATTGACCAGGGTTTCCTGCGGCTGGTCAAAAGCGGTGTTCTTATTTCGGCGCTCAGACAAGAAGGTATCAATGCGGGTCTTGAGTTCCACGTCTGCAGGACTTTAGTCAAAACGTAAGTAATGCAGAGAGTGAAGAGGATACACACCGGGTACTACGTCCTCGATGGTGAGAGGCATCCTGTTGAATGGATCCTTCGCGTCCGAGAGGAGATGTGACTTGATTGTAGAACGATCTACAGTGGTCTTTGAAGTTGGTAGGATAACGGGATCAAGCATTACGGTGAACATCAGGGGGTCTAATAGGAGGACATTAGTACTTGGTACGGACGGAATTATTAACGGTTCCTACGTACCGAGGAACTCGTCCGGAATTTCGCCAAGGTCCTCTTCTGCATCAATCATCGCCTTGGTCTCCTCAACCTTGACCACGAATAAGCGTAGCTTCTCTATTTCCGTTGTTGTCTTCAAACCCCTGCGGACAGCAATGTCTGCAGCCCTTTCGAAAAGCTCCTTGCGATAACTCCTACCATCGCCTGCTACAGCCTTGACAAATTCAGATTGGTCCGAGAGGTTGAGAAAAACTTGGATTATGTCGGTGAGTAATGCTCGAGGGTTGAATCTCAGCTTCTCAGCGTCGCGAACTTTGAGGTCTTGACACTTGGGCCCCGCCAAGGCGTCCAGATTGTAGTCTAACATAGCAGCCAACCTATCAACAATTTCCGGCATCATGAACGGGATCTTCGTTTCCGCAGTGAATAGCTTAAGAAGCTCGACAGTTGATCGTCCGAGTGTTGTATAACTGGAGGCATGCCGTTCAAGGGAACGCAGTGTGCCCTCGCGCTCTCGACGATATTCCAATGATTGGCTCTCCCAGGTAGCCTTGTCGTCCATTTCTACTTGGATGTTGTGGATCTGGGATAGCTCGCTCAAAGACTCGTCCAACAAATACGTCACGTCGTTGATCATCAAGTTGACGAAACGCACGAACTTATCAACGTTCCTACAAGGAATTCAGTTAGACCCTCCATACCTATATGCGATATGCAAACTCACTTCGCCTCGGCGTTGAGCGCTTCTCTATGGGTAGGATTATCCCAAATGACCTTCAGGACGTATGAGATATTTCGCCTGCTATGAGGTCAGATCATATACACCAAACCATCTCAGGTAAGACAGACCGCGCATCTGCAAACACATTAGCAGTGCGTCACAAATGGCAGAAGACTCAAACATACTGAATTTATCATAGAATTGGGAGCTGGCGCCAGTTTGCTCAACCTCTGAGAGCCGTGAATTTGGTGCGTGACAGTGTAGGTGAGAGACGAACTCACCAATGTAGAAATGCATCAACGCTGGCATAAGGTGTCTCAATGCCGCCGGATGAGTATTCAGCATGCTGCCAAGAATGCCATTTCGTTCGCGGCCATAAGGCCATATAGCCATGAACAATACCTGCGAGATAGTTAAGTCGACGAACCAATATGCAATCTAGCACCGCTTCCGTACATCGTTGATCTTAGATTTCAAGAAGGGGTTCTTAATATACCATGTAGAAGTAAGGAATGTCAAGATAAACTGAAGGACCTCTGTCTTGCCGGAGAGCTCAAAGCTCTCTGGGGAGGCTCTGCACTCGTCATCTATGTAAGCTGTTGGTTCAGACGATTCGGCAGGAATGCTCACCGAACGGCGAAGACAAGGTAGTCTACGATGTCTTCTACAAGGTATTCTGGGAGCACACGGAAGGACATTGGGACCTCTTGGGGTAAAGGTAGCCTAGGACACACCGAGTGTTAGCAGACAGGCCTACTTACGGGCAGACATACGGACCCGACAGCAGGAGATGGGTGCGTTTTTTTCGGATCGGCCTGCCGAATCAACCACACTGAGAGGAAGGTCGTAAAGCCAATCGACCGGAAGACGAGTTCGGGATCCAGCAATTGAACCTCGAACGTAAGTTGTTGACCCTTCACTTTAGCCATCTCTCGCTGTTAGTGACGAAGTGATTAATCAAGCGTGACGATAGTGTAGAGGCAGGGTCCGTACCTTGACGTGGTTGATGGCTGCTTCCGTACGAGCTTGTCTGGGTGTCTAGATTCCATTGAAGTATCCAATACTGTTCAGAGCGCAACGGGACTTACACCCATCCAAGATCCATCCCCATTCAACATATCAAGGTGCCGTTGTATGTCTTCCAAAATCTTTGCCAGATCGTTGTAGGTAGATATAGTCTTCAGATATCCGTAGTGGGACATGGCAGCAGTAAGATAGAAGATATGGGAGATGAAGTTAGGGGCTGAGTCTCCGTGAATGACTTTATCCGTTGAAATACAACTGTGGCTTACCGTCTGGATTTCGGTATTGTTCAGCCCACTGGGAAGCCTCTTCGCTAGTAGCCTTAATCCTCGTCTCTTCCTTCAAATCCATCCGAGTCGTGCTCGCGTAGAAAAGTGGGTCAATGCGGTTCAGCTGGCGATACGGTCCAACCTAAGTAGATGTTCAAGAAGGTTGGGCACACACCTTGCTATAAGTAGCATCAATGAAAGGTTCAGCGAATCGGTATAAGATGCTCTGTAGGTTGACCACAAAGCTGTCAGAGGCGACGGTGTCAGGTTCTACCTGCAAGATCAATTATTGCGATTTGTTGTTTGGGAAAATATATGATACTTGCCTGCATTCCTGCACGTTTGACGTTGAGCCGGATGACCGTATAGAAGTACTCCAAAACAGCCTCGCGAGACTCCGGTGATGCTCGTACGAGAGCATTGAATACTTGGAACAGGGACGACTAGGGAGAATTAGTTTTCGTCCCGGGGTACAACTGCTGAGCTCACTTGTAGGCTCTTCAACGTCCCCCTAAGACTGGCATAGGATCCTTGAACATCGCTTCCTTGAAGTTTATCGGGATCAGAGAAGTAGTTTTGGGCAATACCGGGCTGAAGTTATGAGACAATATGAGAGGCAAATAAATCATTCGATGTTTGGTTGGCACTTACCCACTCGCGACTGAAGACGCCAAGCCTACAGAGCGGGCCGAACAGTGATATCCGCTCAATGGTTGCGGCAGTTGCGCCAGCAGGAATCCAATCTCCCATTCTCGTGATCATTATCGCTATACTCTTGATGGATACCAAGGCCTCTAGGCCGCCAACAACGCCTCGCCAACTAGCATCACTGCCTCCGAGGCCTTCCGGCCGAAACAAGGATTCATGCCACACAAGATGCTTGACAACGGGACCAAGTATGTCGTCGATTTCGTTATCAGGCTCGAAGCGGCGAGCGAGGTCCTGCAAGAACGGTTCGACTTCAGTCGGAGAAAGGGTGTTCGCGGGGGTTGCGGAACCTGTCAGCAGTGAAGTAGAGAGGGCTGACAGCGACAGCAGAGGGGCGATGAGCTCGGGAGGACCAAGGGGACGTCTAGTATGTGGTAGTGAGCAGCAGGTTGAAAAGAACAAGAAACAATGGTTACCCCTGGGGCTGAGGAAACATTTCAGGCTCTTGGAGGGTAAGCCCAGCGTAGCTAACAATTAGTTCTCGTATCTTTTCCAACTTATTCAAAGCATTCTGAGTATCTATCGGGGGGTATCCACGCTTAAGGAGTGAAGATCTTGCTGTATTAATACGCTTCCAACAGGAGACCAGGTATTCAAAGATTGTTTGATCTCTGGGAAGAGACACCAACACAGGGAGATAATCCAAGTCATCTCTTGTATCGCTGTCAGTCGTTATAGAGATAGATTGCGTGATGGAAACATACGACATCTGCTCGGGATCCAACTCAAGCCGGGCGATGAGCAGTCTGTCCAAGATATCCTCGCCAAGCCGCAACGGGCCATGATCTCATCGACAGATGAGGAGAGAGAGCGGCACAATTAGTGAGCTACACGTACTTGGTTCCTCTGAAGCCAACTCTTGTGCAAGATGCTTCAGCCAAACTATCTCGTTGCCGCTCTTACTAGCGACTTCTTGCTACAAGGGCTTAGGGACATGTGAGAGGCTATGTATTTCAAAGACGTACGTCCAAGGTAACCTGCAAGATAGTGCCAAACACTTCATGTTCCCAAGTATCTAGGCTAAGCTTGGGTGGTAGTTTCTTGGCTAGTACGGGTGTGGGTAGAGCGATTGACTGTACTGGGGTTGGCAGTTTGGGCGCCACCAGAACTTTGCGTGCAGGGAAAGCAGCAGAGGGTTCAGACGGTCTCGGTGATGAACTAGTGTTAGCAGGTGTAGAGCTCCCCGAAGGTGTCGATGCCGACGATTGGGCAAGTTTAGCAAGACGCTTCAAACGAATCTACTCGGATAATCTGGTGAGCGGCGCCATCGTAGACGAGCCATGTGCAGCTCACTCTTTCTGCATCATCCTGTGGAGTCGGCGTAGTATCTGACATTGATCTAATATGTTTTCGCGGCGGTCGTGGAAGTTGGAAGGAAAGAGTCAAAGTGGTAGGAATCTGAAGTGGCTCTGACTCTGTGGCCCGTGCGCGACTCAAAGCGCCCATACAGCTCTTCTCCCTCTCCGACCATCTTCAAATAAAATGACGTTTCCCTGCGCAACGCCTTCAATCCTGGCCAACGTCCTGCGTGGTTCTTTCGCGCATCGCGCGTTCTCCACCACCTCTCTTGCACAAGCTGGATACAAAATGAAGTCGCACTCGGGGACGAAGAAAAGGTGGAGATCCCTAGGTTCAGGCGATGCCTTCAAGCGAGTTGGTGACCGTCTTATTTTTGCTGGTGGATGTTCTCAAAATACCCGCCATAGGCGCACGCTGGACGTGGTCACTTGAACGTATCAAAAGGGCCCGCTAGAGTTAATAGACTGGGAAATACAGCGTATTCGTCGGGCGCTCAGACGTTGAGACTTAAGAAGGTGCTGCTTCCTTACGGGACTTCTTAGCTACTAAGCATGCAGCTTTGTATCCGGTGGGCTCATAACATTTTGTATTTGCGCACCCTTACTTACTCTCTTGTTCTTATAAAGCGTGTGGTTACTCTCCCTAAACCCTATATCCATGTCCCGTGCAACGTCGGGTAACCTCTGATATTGTAAAAATCCCGCTCTCACTACCCTCGGAGGCATTTTGCTCCTCAAATTCCTCCAAGGACTTGCATCCAGATCATAGGCGTAGCTAGGGAACAACTGCCCGCTGTTTACTGTTACCTTCCCCGAGCTTCAAACCGATAGTCCGTGCTAGACCTGCTCATGACTTAGTGACTGCATCTCCTAGTGAAGCAGGGGTCGACGGCCAAGATGCCATGGTCGTCCCCATCCCCATTGAACCTTCGCCTTGGGCACGCCAACGTACAAGGTTGGTGTCGGTGTTCTGAGCAACCAATGGGGAAGGAAGTGTATTGTGAGAACCAGTGTCGGATTTAAGAGGGTATTGGAGGAGCATCCGCATTCCTTTCCCTTCACTTCGCCTCGCCTTTCATCCAATTGTAATGACATCGTCGAATACCTGTGTAACAGACTTCGTCGATCGGCGGTTCGATTTCCTCATCGTTGGCGGCGGTACTGCAGGTTTGGCAGTCGCAGCGCGTCTATCGGAGAATCCCCACCTCTTAGTTGGGGTGCTTGAAGCGGGGCCTAGCCTTCTTCATGCAGGCGATGATCGCGTGGATATACCAGGGTGCTACGGGCAGACGTTAGGCACCGAGTTCGATTGGCAGTTTGAGACCACCCCTCAGCAAGGTCTTGGAGGCAGGACGCTTCCGTGGCCACGGGGGAAGGTTCTGGGCGGTACAAGTGCTTTGAATTACATGACATGGAACAGAGCAAGTAGGCAAGACTACGATGCTTGGGAGGAGTTGGGGTGTTGTGGATGGGGGTGGGACCAGCTACTTCCATACTTCAAGAAGTCCGAGAGGTATCACCCACCTAGTCGCAATACGCAACAGGAGCACAAAGCGTTCTGTGATCCTACAGGCGTTGGTGCATCTGGACCCGTCGATATCTCATACACAAAGGAGTACTCTCCTTCACACCAGCTCTGGCATGCAACGCTCAATGCTCTAGGGGTGGAGACCAACAAGGCCCATCTCGAGGGGTCCAACGTTGGTGTCTGGACAAGCTTGAGCTCGGTCGATCCTATTGAGTGCACACGGGCCTATTCCGCGACAGCATATTACATGCCAAACGCGAGCCGGACGAACTTAGTAGTGCTGGAGCAATCGCACGTTGAAGAGATAGTGCTTGAGCCCCATGAAGTATCCTGGATCGCGAAAGGAGTCCGATTTAAGTATGGCGGGGAGACTTACTTCGTTTCCGTTTCCAGGGAGATCATCGTTTCCGCGGGCAGCGTCGGATCCCCGCAGCTTCTCGAGTTGTCTGGGATTGGAGATACAGACATTCTCTCAAAGGCGGGTATCAACCCAAAAGTGCATAATCCCAACGTAGGAGAGAACCTTCAGGATCATATCAGTAAGTTCAGTCTCCAGTAATGACTCGTACTCAGACGTCGAACCATCGGTTTGCAGTGGCGGCCGTCATCTACGAAGTCGATCCCAACCTCGTTAATCCAGATGATCTCAAACAAGACGCTGTCTCTGCTGCCTCCGCCCTTAACAGGTACAAAGAGTCGAAGGCGGGCCCACTCACAATCCTTGCCAACTCCATCTGCTATCTACCACTCGCACACTTTATAGCCGAAGAGAATTTGCACTCCGTTGTAAAAAGTATTTCGTCTATATCAGATGAACCGCCTGATAGAAAGCGAATCCGACAGCAGCGATTCGCGTCGCCTCCGGAGTCAGGCCAGATCGAGTACCTTTTCGAGTTGGGAAATTGGAACCCCTACTTCCCTGAGTCTTCCAGTGGCAAGAAGTATGGTACCATGTTGCAGATTTTACAGTATCCATTTTCCCGAGGAAGCACGCATATTCAATCATCCTCTGCGCTAGAGAAGCCAGAGATCAACCCACAATACTATTGCGGACCTGGCGGCGACATCGACCTGGACATGATGATACACTGTACCAATTTTGCGGACACCGTCGCCAAGACGCCACCATTGTCTAGCATTATTCGCTCCCGTGTCTCACCGCCTTCTTCAATGTCGGACAATGACGCGCTGAGAGGGTGGCTAGTAGCTAACACAATCACAGACTGGTGAGTAAGAGGTATCTTCGTCATGAACCCAATCCAAACATCCATGTGATCATCAAGGCACCCGGTGGGTACGTGCTCGATGGGTGGTCATGGGGGTATCTCCACAGGGGTAGTGGATGAGCGACTCAGAGTTTACGGTGTCAAGGGCCTCAGAGTCGTCGATGCCAGTATCATGCCATTGCAAATCAGTGCGCATTTGCAAGCCACTGTATACGCCATCGCCGAAAAGGGAGCCCACATGATCCTGGAAGACCTACAGTAGAAGGGTGTCATCTAAAAGGAGTTCATGCTGACACTGGAGAAATAACTCGTATTGACCTGCAAGATGTGAACTACTGGGCAGTGTGTAATGCAATTTTATGATATTGATGATGCGGCTGATTCTCCTTCAGGATGGCTACTTGGAGTCATAGGTGAACCTCCAAAAAACGCACGGATATCCTGCTGCTTTGGATCATGAGCAGAACTACCGATCCCACCCTTCTGACGCGCCTGAACTCCTTTTATATTGTGCATTTGCTCTGGATATGATGAGTGTAACTTACAACATTGTCCAAATGTTCATGTCGATTGAATTCGGTTACCTGGACGTCTAGACGATATACGGACGGATCGCTAGGGGAGGCCTGCAGGATGTGATGGTCAATTCGACAGTGTTAATAAGCCGCACGTACTACCCGTTTCACGACCACTCGTGCCCATGCCGTATTGAGCAGTCCCCTATAACGTTCCGTGGGTTGTTCCCTTCCAGATCCATCCATCCGGAGAAGGATGGCCACGGCTTCGTTTATAAAGATCCCATGGCTGGCAATCGCAACATGTACGTCCTTGACATCGTTCTCTAAAGAGTCAGCGTGCCATACGTAGGGAAGGAGCACATCTTCGATCGCCTGTCTCGCTCGCCGGGCCAAATCATCCCAACTTTCGCCTTCAGGAAACTTCTCCGTTCGGCTACGGATGACAGGGTAAAGCCCGCGAGCAATGTGTTCTCCCAAGGACAAGTCCGGTAGACGTTCCGAATCTCTGAGGAAGGGATTCCCGGACGCGATCCCGTAATTTTGTTCCCTAAGAAGCATAGATGGTATGAGAAGAGGTTTGGGATCTTTCTGTTGTTCCTGGACAGCCTCAGCAGTCATGAACGCTCGTTTGAGATCAGATGTGTGAATAGCAACGAAATGGATATTTGAAAGGGAAGCTCCTAATGCCTTCGCTTGCTGAAGAGCCTGTTTCAGGTCGATGGATACTTGCGAAAGGATGGGCTCACGTCCATTCCTACAAAAGTGAGTCAATACAGGCGACTTGAGCTTCCACCACGACCTCGCCGGACCGTTATCGAATCTACTGACCGTGATTAGACAGAGGGGCATCCTTCCAGCCGGCCCATATGGGTCGCTATGAGCTGCTTGTCAGTAAAAGTGCGCGTGAACAGGTTACGTTGTTTGTGGTCACGAACAAGGTTATCGGTCGATTCTCCGTGTCTGATCTGTGAACAGAGAAGAAACTCTAATCAGGGCACAAGACATGGTCCCAGCAATTGAACGGCGTACAAAGGTGAAAGTGACCATACTCTGATCGTAGCCAGTTGAATTATGGAGTCCAAGTATCAGAGCCAAATCAGAGCGATACTTATAGTGGCAATTGTGCGGATGAGGAACAGGGTGTAAGCGACAACTAACATGATCAATTTGAAGGCCGCGACTATTTTTACTTCTCAGATACCTGCCGATGGCCACACCGGCGGTTCCTGGGTCTCTATTCAGCTCTGTTCCCAAAGTTCCAAAGAAAGACGCCCATTCCAGGTCGACTAAGCAAGACGATATCGATGTTACATTTTTTTTGAAGGACGCGGGTACAAGTGATAATCATGTAGAGAGGATTGAAAGTGGAACTAAGTACCGCATTACGCTACTGTGGAAACATAATCAGAGACTAGCCAGAGTACTACTACATTTATGAGTCTAGGTCTTCCTTCGATCCGTACCATCTCGGGATATAGTCACCTCGAAATAGCCTCAGAAGATATCGTCCTCATCGATGTGCTCCGTCCAAGGATCCAACTCCTCGAATACTTCTATTTCGACGTGCATTGCCAGGTCATCCAGTCCCTCCGAGTCAACCCCCGTGCGATTACCACCAATTCGTAGCTTCGCCAGGGGCAGATTCTCGGAAGCTCGCACAGCGAGCATATCGCAGAGTTCCCTTTCATCAATCGCAACGAGCAATATGCTGAGGGTGTGAAGCTTGGGCCAAGCCCTTGCGTATCTTCGTTCTCCAAGAAGCTTTGGTATCATGATACCTTCAGGCGATGAATGTATCAAACTGAAATGTGCGATGTTTGGGAAGGCCGTGAATGCTCGGTAATATGTCCAACCGGCAAATTCGAAATCATGGAAAGAGAGCGAGTCAAGGCTTGGGAAGCATCCACCATTGGTTACAGCATAGGGCCAGAATGGATCCAAGTCGGTTTCTTGAAGTTCTTTCAAGAAAAGTGAGCGCAAGGAAGGTGCGTGAATATGCATTAGAACCATGGCATAAGTTGGACCATGTGTGGTGCGCAACCTCAAGGATTGTAATTTTGGCAGGAAAATCGTTTGAGTCGACTGAGTGGGCCAGGTTTGTATGAGGAATGGGTCGTCGTAGCCGTAGAGAGAGAGGTGAACCAGTTCAGACGAAGCGGTTAGAAGCTCCCTCACCGCGATATATCCCAGCGATAATGAGTCGATGATTTCAAGATGGAGTGTGGTGACTGATGCCAGCGAAGGGCGGAAGAAATGAACAGAGTATCCACGCAGTCGCACGAACTCGAGTGCGGCATGGTTCAGATTGACTGGCTGTGCCGGAAGGGTGAGTAGGTTTCTCTCAAATCCCGGGGAGATAGATAAGGAGAGATGTCGGAGTGGCGTGCCCGGAATTGGTCCCTCAGATAGATAGCGTAGAAAATCATGGTCTACGGTAGCGAGGGAAATATAGATGACGGCCTTGCGCCAGCCGGCGTTATGATTCGTCAAAAGGGTTACTAACTCCGATGGTAAGGGACCTTCATTCCAATGTGAACTGTCGAAGTGAACGTCAATTGGGTACAGTCCCGACCGTTCACAGTATGTCTTGATTTCATCGACCGACTTTCCCGAAACGACGTCTATACGCCTCCATAATTCTTGAGTGGCCAGTGCTACACGACGCCAATGACCGTTGACCCTGGAGACTTGTTTTTCAAGCGGAAGTAACAGAGATGTGTCTTGTGCAATATACAGGGCCTGTCCCATAATAAAAACTCGGGACAGGATACCCTCGAACAGCACTGAAACAAGGGATGCGGGCTCTGGTTGATGCTTCATAGTTCCGTGCTGGGGGGCGGCGACTACGATCCAACAAGGATCTATCAGCGATCTAAGATAGAAGAACGGATGGACGAACTCCTGACGTCGAATTTTGACTGCCGGGGAGTTGCTGGGTGCATAGGAGTGCGGAAACTCTCCAGTCTGAGTAGCCAGCGTTAGCACTTTTTCACCCAGCTGGGAAGATAGAAACTCGGACAAACCAAGAACAAACATGACCGCAAGTCCGCTTCTGGAAGCCCCCATCCGGAGGTCTGAATTAGCGTTTAGCGCTTTATCTGCCACCGTCTGTGGAGTTGATCCCAACGTCGATATTCGAGGCGATTGGGAACAGGACGACGCTGCTGCAGCCTCCGTCAGGGCCCTGTATATAGAGCCAAACGCGGGATGGAGGACAATCCTTGCTAACTCCATCTGCTATTTGCCAGTTACGCATAAGAGGATTTACGCCCCGTTGTGTCCCAAATCTCATCTCTTGCAAAAATCCCGGCCGATGGAAGGATTGAGTAGAGGCAATTCAGATCGTCTCCGAAGTTACGCCAGAGTCCCATCCGGGGAAGGACGACCATCCGGAGGCCTAGCGACTCGGAGAAACGAAGGCTCACGTTCTGGATCCCGTACGCTCCTATGATGGGAACTCAGCGGGAAACGCGAATAAACAGCATACGGAAGGCATACGAAATAACCAAGCTGTATGTGGCAGAAGTTGATTCACGGCGCCAGGGTCATTGAAGCTCCGCGATCATTGACTGCGTTTTACTTCCGCTGCTTGCCCTGTGAAGCAAATCGTAGCGCAAGAAGTGGGGCTTCGACCAATATAACGAGACACGGAGGTTCAGCGTTAAACCCCAGTGACAAGTCAGTCTGATGAGGGCTGAATTTAACTGACGCATAAAGACCTATGTAGGTTGGCCTGGTATGGCTGCCTCCTAGTCGACCCGTTCGTCCAATATTACTGAGTATATATCGGTCTAACCGTCTCTAGCCTTCCGTATCACAAGTCGAGCCACCTCCTCGCGGGGTCCTTACCTTTTCACATTGCCACCTCTTGTTCCAGACTCGGAAGTCACTGCCGGCCCACATCTCTCCTCAAGGCTACTTGCCAGGCATCAACTCATCGGAATTCCGAGTATATATGCACCCGGTTTAGTAAGTCATTGGTAAGCCCAAATATCCCTGTTCTGATTGTGTATATCACATTATGGGACATAAGAGGAGGATTTGTGATATGGAGGACAAGGAGGCTTGCAAAGCTGCACTAGTCCCGTTGTAGGCATTCATTGTCACCCGTAAGCAGTAGAAATACTCTAGTCATGTAAACGAACTGAATAGAATATATCGAGTTTGAAACCAAAGCCTACTACCATTTGGGGAATGAAAGTCGATGAGATATGAAATGGCTCAAAACATAAAATTAGAAACCCCTACGTCGAGTGACATCGTTCAAATCAGACTTGCCAGTGAGGCTAGATTTCAAGGGAAGCAAGCGGGGGGGAAAACATAGTCAGGTAGGCTAATAACTAACGTGAACGGCTATTCCAATCATAATCACTCCCATTCGTTCTCACGCGCCCTCATCAGACAGACTGTTCGCTGGGGTTCAACAAAATGAGCAGATACATTTCCTGAGGTGAGTAGATTTTACCAATGCACACGTTTACTAAATCCTATGCCGGCACCAAGCCGCAGTATTGGTACATTTTGACTTCGATACTTCGGAATGTAGACGCTATTTACGTTTGTATCAAGTCCCCAGTAATTGGATCAGAAAATATCATCTTCATCGACGCGACCCGTCCAATGTTCCAATTCCTCGAATAGCTCCAGTTGAACGTGCTTTCGCAGTTCGTTCAGGTCTGACGGATCGAGCATTGAGCGACTGCCGCCAATACGCAGCTTCCTTAAAGGCATATCTACGGAATCTCGCATGGTGAGCATGTTACAGAGCTCCCATACATCAGCCGTAATGAACAGTATACTGAGAGTGCGAAGCCTGGGCCACACTCTTGCGTATCTGCGGTGTCCCAAAAGCTCGACGATCGAAACGCCTTCGGATGCCGGATGTATCAAAGTGAATTGCGTGATGTTTGGAAAGGCTGCCCACACATTGGCATATGTGATGTCTGCGAAGTCGAAATCATAGAAGGCAAGCGTTTCGAGGTTCGGGAAACATCCACCATCGGTTACGGCA
The DNA here is from genome assembly GCA_017312325.1 of Pleurotus citrinopileatus. Lineage (NCBI taxonomy): Eukaryota > Fungi > Basidiomycota > Agaricomycetes > Agaricales > Pleurotaceae > Pleurotus > Pleurotus citrinopileatus. The sequence continues at coordinate 1,420,383 of BHFW01000037.1, forward strand.
TAAGGCCAGAATGGATCCAAGTCAGTTTCCTGTAGTTCTTTTAAGTGAAGCGAGCGCAAGGATGGCGCGTGAATGTGCATAAGGATGGCGGCGAAGGTAGGGCCGTGTGTGGCGCGCAGTCTCAAGGATTGTAGTTTTGGTAACACGATCGTCCTGATCAGTGATGGCCAGGTCCGCACTAGGAACGGATCGTCATCACCGTATAGGGAAAGGTTGACCAACTGCGATGCAGCGGTTAAGAAATTCCTCACCGCGTCATATCCCAGAGGAAGGGAGTTGACGATCTCAAGGTGAAGTGTAGTGAGCGATTCCAACGGGGGGCGGAAGAGATGCGCAGAGTAGCCGCGCAGTCTCACATACTTGAGTGCAGAAGTTTGGAGATCAATAGGAAGCATCAGAAGTTGGGCAAGCGCGCCATCACATGAGCATGGGGGAGCCACAGTGACGGATAAGGACAGGTGTTGAAGCCGTAGGCTTGCCGTCGATTCTTCGAGTAAAGGGCGTAGCAAGGGATGGTTGGTGTCGGCGAGAGAAAGGACGAGGTCAGCCTTGCGCCAACCCGAGCTATGCCTCGTTAGGAGGGATATCAAGTCTGGCGATAGGTGGGAGCCCTTCCAGTGCGAAGCGTCGAAGCGAACATCAATTGGGTGCATTCCCGATCGTTCGCAGTAGGTTTTTATCTCGTCTAGAGTCTTTTCTGGGACGACTTCGATGCACCTCCATAATTCTGAGGTCGCCGAAGCCACACGACGCCAATGACGGTTGACTCCAGAGACCTTGATTTCGAAGGGAATGAAGGGGGACGCGAACTCTATGTCGTGGACTTTAGAGAGGGCTTGCCCCGTAAGGAAGATTCGAGATAGAACATTCTCGGTTAACACTGAGATAGGATTGGTGGGTCCTGAGCGATTCTCCATCGTTCTGCGCTGCAATGTCTTAGTCGACTAGAATACGACGAATGGCTCAATAAATGGGCGAACATACCAGTCCAGTTGCCAGTGGTTTGTGTAGGTACGCTCCAGTGTGGAGGCCTTGAGGCTTGGAAGAACCATACCTGAGTCTTGCCTTTATAAACTTTGGGCGTGAAAGTTTCTTCAAGTTGAGAATACACGCTTGACGGCAAAGACCCAGCAGGGTTCGGAGTCTATCGTATTGGAATGTAGTTTAGTCCTGATATCTCATGATATTCTGGAAGAATACACAATGGCCAATGGCCACATCTTGCCATTGCTCTGATTCCGAGACACGAGGGGGTGAGAAGCGTCACAAGGTGGGTCGTGTGGGTCCAGCCCCCGCATTACCCAATTTTGTAGGAAATATTAATTATTTACATAATCACTGATGTTATTCAGCGTCCTCGTCGTGACAAGTGCCTTCGCCTGACACAGGCGACGCGCGTATCCTCCTCTCCCTCCGCCATATAAACTCCCGCTTTCTTGTTCTCCAATCTGCATCTTCATCCACTACCACCACCGCCAACATGTCTTCTGAAGGACGAGACTACCATCTCCTCTCCGTTGGCAAGCAGTGCTCGGCGCCTTCATGCCTGCTCGTCGATTTCCTACCTTTCAAATGCCAACACTGCGAACATTCATTCTGCGGCGAGCATTTCAAAGTTGAGGCGCACAAGTGCCCCAACTACGATGAGAGCAAATACGACAGAGTTGTACCTAACTGTGCGTCTACATATGACTAACGTCGACTGTAGTCTGAGTTTGACTGAAACACGATATCTCATATGTAGGCCCGCTATGCAACTCGCCTGTAGCAGTACCTCCCAATCAGGATCCTAATATTCGTATGGAACAACATTTGACTAGAGATTGCTCCGTCATGACTGGCAAGTCGGACAAAGCGAGATCTGGTCCTGTGTGTGCTCGAGCCAAGTGTGGCAAGACTCTAATCGCCCCCATTCAATGTACTGTACGTTCTAACACGCTGCATAATCTAATCTCTGATTTAATATCCTCAACAGCAATGCAGAAAGCAGTTTTGCCCGGCACATCGCTTCCCTGTAGACCACAGTTGCGCTGCGCCGTCTACTAGTGCAAGCAGGCCGGGTGCAAATACTTTAGGCGCAGCACCCGTTCGGTCTCTGGCGGATCTATACGCCAATGTGAAGAAGTCCGCCGTTACTAAGGCTGCTTCCGTGTCAGCGCCGTCCTTGAACGCCTCTAAGTCCCCCTCCAAGACCACAGCCTCTAACCCGTCCATTCGTACACCTCAACCTTTTTCAACCTCTGCTTCTACACAATCTACTAGCGCACCAGCAGTGTCCTCGTCCAAGGTTCCTTCTAATCCATTCTCAAAGACAGAACGGTATGTATTTGTTCGCTCATCCCGATTTGTTCACACTCATGTAGCATTAGGCTTGTTCCTTTGACATCCTCGACCACTGCATCGTCGACCACTCCTTCCACTTTAACCACTAATGCAACGACTGTAACGCCGAATAATGCCGTCTCTAATGCCAACAATACTGCACCTCGTATAATTGACCCTATGTCCTTCGTCCCCCGATCTATATTCGCTTCTGCTTAATCATTGTCATATTACTGCATTCCTTTGTTCCACCTTGTATCCATAAGTCGTGCGAAAGCGGAGAGGGAGAGTAGGCGCAAGGCGATGGAAGCTCGTGCTAAGAAAGGCGTAAGTTCTGTTGCTCGATGTATAGTATCCGCAATGCTGACATGAGGCCTTCCGCTAGTTACTGACCGAGGAAGAGAAGGCGAAGTGGGCTGCGGAGGAAGCTGAAGCCCGTGACAAGGGCGAGTGCTTAGTGATGTAGTTAAATATGTCCTCGATCTTGCCTACGTATCCGTACATCTTCCGTGTACATACATATCTTGTTACCCACTCTCCATCCGTGGCTCTCTGTGCAGCTTAGCGCCCATTACTTCCACAACTGTGTACGAGCGCTAAAGAACTATAACCGCGTCGTCATGTCGGACGATGAAGAGAACCGTACCACTCTAGGCAAACGCCCAAGAAACGAGGCTGACAACACCGCGAATGGTTCATCAAATGTCGCTCATAACGCAGACGCATCTGGCTCTGACTCAGATGACGATGTTGGACCTATGCCCGTGAGCGGCCCAGACGAATCTTCATCTCAGAAAAAGCGAAGGAAGGGTGCGCAGCTATGACTTTTCGCATGCGAGTCGACCCTCAAATACTGTAGGAACTGATCAGTGCTCCCACATGAACGTCTTTTCCTCGAACACCTCCCCAACGCCGACCAGTACTACAAGAGTTTCATGCATCGGGATGTTATAAACTTCTCTGTGATGACCCGGTGAGGAGGGTTTACTGCTCTTAGATGTAATGGAGCTGATCTGTGACGGTGTATAGAACGAACTTCTTGATCACATCTTCGGTGGATGGGCATGTCAAGTTATGGAAGAAACAGGACACAGGAATCGAATTCGTCAAGCATTACCGCGCCCATTTATCCCCCGTCACTGCCGTATCAGCAAGTGCAGACGGGCAGCTGTTTGCTAGCGTGTCTGACGATGGGACTGCCAAAGTATTCGATGTAGTGAACTTTGGTATGTGTTCTTTTGTGTGATCATTCTTCAGCTTGTTCAAGCAGCTCCTTCGCAGACATGATCAATATCATCAAGCTCGGTTTCACACCGTCTACCTGCTGCTGGGTGCATCGTCGAGGGCAAGCTCAAGCTCTATTGGCGATGTGCATTCTATAGTTTCGCTCATTGTGTCTTATCCCTAACTTGCCTTTCCTCATAGTTCCGACTCCCAATCGGGTTTGATTAGAATATACGATGGCAGAGGTGCCGATACACCCCTCATGATCGCCGAAAAACTACACCGTTTCCCTGTTACGGTACTGTCTGTAAGCTACAATATCCTTTATTTTACGTGTTTGGACATTTATCTGTCCCAGTACAGCGACAGATACGATATTGTCATCTCAGCAGATGAACAAGGTTTCTTGGAGTATTGGGAACCTCGCGAGTCTTTCGGGCTGCCAAAATCTGTACCGGGGCTGTGGTCGTACAAAAGTGAGACTGATTTATATGATTTCAAGAAGGTCTGTGCGCTCCTTTGACCCACTGACCAGCTCAATAATCATGATACGCGACATCTAGGCCAAATCAACTCCCACATGCATCACACTCTCCCCTGACTCTTCATCATTCGTAACGTTCTCGTTACCCGATCGTCAGATCCGTATATTCTCCTTCCTATCGGGTAAACTCACACGCAAATATGATGAGTCCCTTGCCGCGATCCAGGAAATGCAACAAGCCGGTACTGCTGTATATAAAGTCGAGGATATGGAATTCGGTCGACGTCTTGCAGTTGAGAAGGAGCTCGAGCTTCCTGGGCCTGATGGTCGTATACCGGGTCATTGGATGAACGCCATATGGGACGACAGTGGGGCATTCATCATATACCCATCGTTGTTAGGGATTAAAGGTGAATTGGTTGATGGCTTTTACGGTTGTGGATCGCCGATTTGACGATGATCATCTAACAGTCGTTAACACCGTGACGAATCGCGTCGCTCGTCTTCTTGGGAAAGATGAGCCTGTTCGGTTCCTCCATCTCTGTATATACCAGGGAGCACCTGCTAAGAAGAGTTTGACTACGATGGTTCGCAGTTTCTTCCTTGTTACCCGCGCCACCCACTAAATTGTACCTCGTAGGCCATGGCAGCCTCCGCCAATCCTATTTTAGCTGAAAGAGCAACCAGAGATCCCCACTTGTTCTGCACTGGATATAAACGCCAACGTTTCTATCTATTCACTAGATCTGAACCTGAGTGCGTTCACTTGATACCCATACCAACGGACTACCCATTCACGCTATTTTTGAATGTCATAGGGATACGAAGTCTGGTGATCGTGATGTCTTCAATGAGCGGCCCACACGAGAGGAACAAAGTATCGCTGCTGCCGCTTCCACTACCACAACCAAGGGACCGTCACCATTAGCCAATGCTGCCACCATCCATACGACGGTTGGTGATATACACATGCGACTCTTCCCAGCCCAGGCTCCAAAGGCTGTTGAGAACTTCGTCGGTCACGCTCGTAGCAGCTTCTTCGAAGGCATCATTTTCCATCGAGTCATACCGAAATTCATGATACAGACAGGTGATCCGCTGGGTGATGGTACAGGCGGAACGTCTATCTGGGGCAGAGAATTTGAGGATGAATTTTCCGACGATTTGAAACATGATAGGTCGGTTCCTACTCTTGCTGATGCCGTGTTCTGCTGTTGATGGCTGCTCGGATAGACCGTATACCGTCAGCATGGCCAACGCTGGCCCAAATACGAACGGATCACAATTCTTCATCACGACGACGGCGACTCCCTGGCTTGACAAGAAGCACACAATTTTTGGTCGTGTGCTTTCCGGCCTGGAGGTTATCCACACAATCGAAAATGTCAAGACAAATAAAACTGACAAGCCATACGAGGACATCAAGATCATCAATGTCGATGTCGAGTAAAAATGCTAGAGGGCTACACGGTCTAATGTCTCATGTATGTGCTTGACTTCGATGGATACACCCTCCAGTGATGCAAATACTCTGTCTCTGAAATGATCCTCCAACTTTTGCTTCATGTTCGTGGGTGAGCCGGTCAGGCCACATGGGCAGGAGAACTTGAGCAAGGTATGTTCGTGTAGCTCCGACGACCCACTTGCGTGTATGAGGCACTCGTATATGTCGAGAGTCAATCCGTTAAGGAAGCCTGTTGAGGGCATGGGTGTCGATGGAACGTACGCCACCGGGTACTCGAGGATGATCGCTGCGAGTGGTATCATAGTACTCGGTTGCGAGTCAGGGAGCCGCAAAGCAGTTACCGTGCCACCTGGTTTTGATGCATCAATGTTCGTTGCAATGAATTCTAGCGTTTGCCGGACATCCATAGGCATCATACTACACTGCATTCGAAGAGGTTGGGATTAAGCCACAGTGATCCGTGGGACAGTTTTCTCTGCACGTACCATACACGCAGAGCTGGAACCGACTGAGACGAAGTCTATGCCCATGAACCCTTCGTGAGGGACTTCATCTGTGGAGTTTCCCAGACACCAAACCACTCGACGATAAAGCAGCCGTGTGTTGACGATGAATACCTGACCAGACAGGGGCTCATAGATGATGGACAGGCTATGGAAGATGGGAAGGATCTTTGCGTGATCATCCGTCAAGAAGAAACATTGATCAACTTCGGGCTGACTGACTAACATCTTGGAGAGGCCCCAGCAACGATGTCAAGACGTTGCAAGCATCAGGTACTGCAAATGCATCTACAAGATAGCCTGTTCTATAAGAGCGTTAATTCTTATCCGTTTGATCCCAATACGTAGTTGGTTCACCTGACAGATAGACAGAGGAAGGCAATATCTAGAGCAAACTTCGTCCGGTTCTTGACAGGAACTTTGCGCAGAGCATGGGTTGCGCGAACACATGTGTGGACAGCTAAAACGATAGAGGACAATTCGGATAGAGGTAGAGGCATAGGCATTAGAGTAGGGCAATCCAGATGTGCGGCTATGATGAATAGCCGAATGCTATGGACATGTACAACATTAGAACGGAAGCGATGTGTAAAGTAATTAATCAAAGGAGGCTAGTAATACAATACTTCGCGTAAAGCCTTTCCTCCATTCGATACCAACGATGATACGAGTGAAAATAATCCCGAAAACGGCACGTTATAGGACGCGGGAGGAGAGTCGTAGGAAACAGCTAGACCTTTCTTTAGCATGGATTGAGTCGCATCACCGTGAACAGACTGCAGTAGCTTGGATACTCGATGGTGAAGTTGGCTTTCATCATCGTCCCCCACATGCGTAACATCAATAACCCTCATTCCGGGGAAAAGAGTCGACTGGTTGGAGGTGTGATGAAGGAGGTGAAGTGTTTCATCGTCGATGGAGAATAACGTCATAAAATAAGAGAGCAAGGGAATGTGGATGCGTGGGTGAGGAGTTGGAGAACATCGTGTAGTCTGAGACTGCGAGCGAGGCTGGCAAGGGGAAAGATGTAGGTTGCGACGAGACACGCGCCGCCAAAGGACTTCCTCCCACTGCTCGCGCTGCTGTGCCAGCTGCGTGGATCTAGGCTCGACCATAGGACTCGCTGACCATGCCCAGGTTTCATTGTCCACATCCCCGCTGGCATACAAAGGCTCGAGCGACAATCTGCACTCGCTACCTGGGCTTCGATCCCTCGAACGTGGCTCTGAGAAGCCATGATATGAGAAGTCGGTTGCAGGGGATAGATCTGAAAATTGGCTCGGGCTCGGAGGTGCTGAAGAAGGATGTGGAAAGATATAGATATCCCCAAGCTCGAGGTCGTCAACTAAGGGTGAGCCGAGAACTTGATCTCTAGGTATGGGAGCTGTATCTGCTTGAAAAAGGGAAATCTCGCCTCTGGCACGGTAATACTGCGCCATTTGGTATGCTGGAACACGATGGTTGCGAGGAGAAAGGCAGTGAGACGTGAAAGCGCCCGTGTGCTGCTCTCATTCACTCGGTCGGCCACAGCCTGGAAGTGGCGACCGGCGAACCCTTGTATTATTTGTTCCATACGAACCAGTCCCGGAATTGATGTTGACGTTTCACCGATTCCTATGCTCCAACAACGAGTACATTAATAGCTAATACATATCAGCGAAATGATCCCTTTTCGCCCTTTAACTGACTTTTCCTACTTTCTTGCCTCTCAGTGAGCAGCAGGAGGAACGAGGCAGGGCCCTCCATTTTGTATTCATCCTCTGCAGGACAGATTTCGTTTCTCTTTCTGCCGGACAGACCTTTTTGTTTCCTCAAGAATGTCGACTCTCCAGCTTTTGACAAGTATGCACTTACCCGGCTGGAGGAGAACAAGGCTGACAATGATTGGATTTCCAGGAGAATCTGCGGAGCAGTTCAGAGACAAGGCAGCGCCCTTGCTGAATGTTTGGATATATTTCAACCTCGTGGTCAATACAATCCTTCTACCGATACTGGTGGCCACCTTCCTCCTCTCGAAACGGGCCAAACGGCATCCCACCTTGGTCAATGTCTGTATGGTGTGGGTCTTGTCGGGTATATTTTCCTTGCTACTGTGAGCGTCGATCTTGGTTGTTGTCGATCCCCCTGGACTTAAGAAGATACTCAGCTTCTACGCAGGGCAGCATGATCCCAGGTCCCCAGAGCCGGACAAGTACCTATGCATTGCTCAGACATCGCTCCTTTATGGCATCACGCCAATGTACACCCCCTCCCTTTGCTTGTGGTACCACTCCCACTAACGTCTACCCGTTCAGGTGGTCTGTAGCGGTCCTGATGGTGGTAATCCATCTCAATCTCTCATTTTCTCGCCACAAGGAAAGGAGTCGGAATTCAGGGATACTGGTATTGGTAAGGTTTCTACACCCTTGCTTTGACTTCTGGCTTTAACTACCTTGTAGATGCTGGCAGCTCCCTATATCATCCTGATGATATTCTTCATTGCGACGCTAGCTGTGCGTACCCTGCAACATCACAATTCTAGTGGATCGCTCAGTAGAGTTCCATCCCACAGATCTCCCAAGCTCATCCTGATCAAGTCAGTCGAAATCGCCGAGTACTCTATTGCACTCTCCACCACCCCCCTCTGTATGACCCATGCTTCGCTTCCAGTAGTCTTGACTCTATGCTGATCCCCGAACTCTTCAGATTCTTGGGGATGTCGATCTTCACCGTCCTCGTATGCCTTGCGGTGACTTGCCTTGAAGGTGAATTCCCCAACATGCGCCGAGTTAAATGATTGCATTGCTAACTTGATATGCAGTCAACCTTGGTATGATATTGTATAGGAACTGCCGCGCAATTCGCAAGGCAAGGAGGACGGACGGTTCCGAGCTCGCCCTGCTACTTCGTGTAATCATCTTCGGAGTATATGTATTTGTTGGCATGGTGTGAGATGCTCATCTTATTTCCTTCATCCGGGCCGGATGCTAACGCGCTTTGTTATCAGAGTTAATATCTTTACCACATTTGATCGGTGGGTCGTTTTTCCAGACATTTTCGCAGCAACAAGTACGTCAGCGCTTCAGCCCTCTCTATAACGGCCTTTTCGCTAACCCAAGCTATGTCCATAGTCGGTACGGCTGTGTTTATCATTTTCGGCACGCAAGCGGTACGTTTCAACCCCTGATAGCCCCTGATAGCCCCTTCAATGACCCCGCTGACACTTTTGGCTTACAGGACGTCCTTCGCGTCTGGTGTTTCTGGCTCAGAGATCGACCAGTAAAACCAGCCCCAATCTACCTCTCCGGCGAGCCAAATTGGCGTCATAGTATAGACCTTTTCAAATCAGCTACTCCTGGAGGTTTGGAGAAGGCAGGGTTTCCTTGTGAGGAACTCTCTAGAATCAACCTGACACCTCCTCCACCAATAGCGCATAAAGAGCAGAAAGTTAGGATAATGTAATCGTATATACTACAGCACAGATATTCACTAGTTAATCCTTACCCCTCCTTTTTATGTACCCCCCCTAGTTCGATAGTTGTATATAAACGGTTATTCCGAGGATAGGGACCGCCTTCCTTCAGTCATTGATTGCGCGGAAAGTAGTGGCTAATGTACGATGCTTGATTACGGCTGGGCGAACACAAGACGCTTTCCGCCATCTTCCACTTTCACAGCATTTCCACCCCAAGCCCACTATCAAATTATCCGTAACCAGTTCGAAGGCCGAAATTGGGGGACTTACGTTAAGAAATCCACCGTCACCTTGCCTGGTGAATGTTCCCGACCTGGCGTTATATATCTCATACCTGAAAATGGCCGTTTATTTTAGTAAACGAGCTAGAAACCACTTTAGTCGGTAGAGCCGCTGACCCGATCGTACCGCCAATCTTGACGTCAACTTCTTCGTGGCGATGGTCCCAGTCTACTCCCCGAACACCATCCCATTGATACGCATGCTTGGTATGGCATACGACGTAATTGAATTCGGGGTGGCGGCTACGGAGCTCCTGAATCAGCCTGAACGTATAGTCAGAGCGAAGCTTTAAAGCACACAGTCAGTCGAACGAGTTGAGGATAAGGCAGATAAGGATGCGCACACTTTTATCCCGCGCAAGACTGTCTTTGATGGCCTTGAAGCCTTTCTTTAGGACGTCGGAAGCGAGCTTGACAAGTCTAGCTGGGTTTCGCTCGACCAGTGTTCCATTGTGATGCACCTCGTAAGTGGAGAGGTCGCGTTCTATGTTGAAGGTAGCATTTCCAATGCTGAGACTATTATCGAGGGTCCGAGGGATGGTGGCAGATAGCGCTACCCCGACGAATAGAGAGAGAATCGTCAACGCGAACTTCATTGTGGATGATAGGGAAGATTTGGAATAGGATCTACCAGAGATACCTGAACGACCAGCGTTGCTGAGGGATCCCGTAATCGTAGCTTAGGAGTATTTATACAACTATGCGAGCGCAGAAAACACGGGTTAGATGAGACATGGTTAGATGAGACATGAGCTGTCCTTTGCTGCGATCGCGAGGGCGTGTCATCTCAAACATGCGCAGCACCGTCAGCCACAGAAATAGAGAATCAACGATTCAAAGGATTGAACTGTCATGCAAGCATTTGAACGGGCTGTACGGAGAGTGGCCCCCAACGACGAGTATGAGGAGTCAGGAACACCCTGAGACGCAGCGTCGCTGAATTGGCACATGCATGCGTGAAGGCTATGTTCCAAGGACAAACTTGCGAGCGAGGTCGCCGATTGTGAGTCGTGAGTACCTACGCTCGGGCTGTATTTGTCCACAACGCACATAGGCCCCAGAGTACAATTCGATGCAAATTTGAAATGACCGGGTGAGGCATCAGATTGATGGCTCGAAAGTCGGTATGTTGGGATTTCTGTGATGATCTGCTACACGACTTGGGTCTGATAGTACGAGTTAGTGGTAAAACAAAAAAGTTCGAAGAGCCCAGCTAGTAGTCTTTACCTTGCTTGGGAGCAAGGTCAATGTATATGTCAAAAGTTTCCTAATATAGGAATATCGCGCGAGTGCCTATTTCTTCTGACTAACTCCGCGCTCGAAGTGTATATCTCCAGGTTCACCACATGTTCAGCTGGAGTTCAGCTGGAGTTCACTGTTCATCTAGAGTTCAGCCCCCAGTTCAGCTGAATTCAGCTGAAGTTCAGCCCAGTTCAGCAAGTTCAGCTTAGTTCAGCTCAGTTCAGCGGGAGTTCAGCTGGAGCTCAGCTGGAGTTCAGCCAATGGACACCTTCCTATGAAAATCCAACCTAAGCTGTCAATGTCAGCTGAACTTCAACAGAACTTTAACAGAACTCCAATCAAACTCTGACTGAACTCTGACTGAACTCCAATTGAACTCCAACTGAACATGTAAGTATTTTGCTTATTTCTCAATAACTACCTGGACTACTGACATGCCTCTTTCAGGACCATGGATAGAATAGTGTTCCGGACTGTTCTACCAAATTTTACTATTTTCCCACGGTCAGTGGATTTCTCTCACAGTCAGTAATTGAATGATCCAAATCGTGTGTTCTCAATAACTAGATTACTAATCACTAATTCCAAGATCAGTTGGATCATTGAATTCACAAAGTTATAGCTAATGGGCATATTTTTCTACTTCTTTAACTTTCCCACGGTTAGTAAAATGTTCCCACTGTAGTGCAGTACCATCCACAGTCCAACTGAACTGGGAGTGAACCATTAGTAAACCAGCTGAACCAGTTTACATTGAAAATGGTTCACCCACAGTCCACTCTGGGTTCAACTGGAGATCGCTGTATTCAGCTGGAGGCCAGCTGGAAATGTGGTGAATCAGGAGGTGCTCCTCGAAGTCGAGGTTTGAGAGGTGGGGCACTATAATGTAAGACTCAGGGCTCATATGGGACAATCCAATACTATGTGGCTGCCTTTTGGCTTACTAGAATACCACTGCACAGCAATATTCAAAGCAGAAATCGGTATTGTATGTGATGTTCGTTTGTACCTCCTATCACATTCATGTCACATGTCGCTTGATGTTGGCGCTAAAAGGGTCGGCACGGGATTGGTGGTGTTGGTCATATACTGAGGAGGCGGACTATCCTCAGGCCTGGGTCCCAGATGGGCCGTATAGCGGACAGAATGTTGTCAGTAATCCTGGACGTTCCTCAGAAGCTTGGTGTCTTCCATTCCGCATCAAGGCAACTATAGGGTGGGATACATCCTCTACGGAGAAGTGCTTGCATCATGCATCAGGCCATCAGGTAGCAAAGCTTCAGCTGGAAGTCCAAGCAAGGTAATTTTATGTCGCCATCGGCGGCAGCTAGTAATGAAGTATGTCTCAACTGTCTGGTGACTAACAAGCGCTCAAAAATTCGGCGCTTAGTGCCTACAACCAGTGAGACTATACCTACAAGTTGAATCGAAGTTAAATATAGCAGCGACCAATGCTCCATGCCCCACTCATCTTTTCCACTTGATGGGGTCGGTGCCGTATCACTGCGATATTCCTGACGCACAAAACGTCAGGCCAACGTCAAGCTAGCCACTGCCCCACTAATTAAATAACTTATAAGCTGCTGAGCCTGGTGATCTGAATGGTAAAATTATCAACAGGTCCCGGACTAGCCACGGCGACGATACCAACTATCCAATGTCACAACCCACTTCACGAGCGCAGTCGCGCGCCCCTTCTGTAGACCGTGAAGGTCCATCACAGCAGACCAGTGCTCGCCGCAGATCTCGTAATCGCCGGGGTCGAAGCAAGACTCCAAGGGATCTGTCATCTGAAGATGAACAAGTCCAAGATAAGCCACGCCGTCGCAGGGGCGGAAAAGAAGGAGGGGGCGGACTTCCTGCCGTTGGTGAAGTCGATGATACCGTTGGGAAAGTAGCCGATACAGCCGGCGGCGCTGTCGATGCCGCCGGCAATGTAGCTGGTTCGGTGGCCGGTGGTGGAGGTGGAGGCGGAGGTGGTGATAAGCCTCTCAAATTGCGACTCGATCTCAACCTAGAGGTCGAGGTTACGCTCAAAGCCAGAGTCCACGGCGACCTAACCCTTGCTCTGCTGTGAGTACTCCCATCCGTCTTTCCCTCTTGCCCAAAAGAGCTCAGTTAAGATAGGCGTTAACTGAAATACGTGTAGAATGTAATGTTCTATCATGAACAACTTTGCATTACGGACTCTAATGAACAAGTACGGTGCTTATAGGGCCTTGAGGAACACACTTAGTCATAGAGTAATTTCTATTGAACGATGTATCCTGTAATCTAAGAGGAACCAGTAGTCTGCATTATGCCGAACCTCATATCTCGTCTTATAAGCGATAGGGATGGTAGATCTACGAGCATATGGGTCACGGTTGTGCACATGTCGAGTACTTAGCCTCCGCGAATCAGCTTCTCTGCTTCTACGGAGCGTGGCTTGATGGAGCATTTGAAGGGTAGTGGCTGCCTGAAGTCATCTATTAGTCAATATGCGCCGGCAAGAGATAAGATGCGTACCGTATCAAGCCGGAGGTGTGTTCGATAGGTTGCTCAATCTCATGACCATCTTCGTCAGTCGGTTTTCTGATGTTGTAGACTGACAAGACTGATGCAATCGTTATCCATAAGGAGTCCTTGGCAATGTATCGACCTGGGCATATCCTAAGGCCGCATCAGCTCTAAACACCATTTGAAGTACTCTTCATTAAATTCACCGCCGTCCAAAGCCGAAAGCAGCAAGTGGTTCACTGAGATCGGTGTTGATTTTTCCGTCCTTCAAGAATCTTTCAGGCCGAAATTCATCGGGTTCTGGGAACATCGACTCGTCGCGCAGTATGGCCCTTCGGTAATGACCCAGTCAGAGGGGCGACGGTGCCGGATTGAGTGGCTTACCATTGGTTGATAACTATGACAGACCCCTTAGAAATATGGTATCCCCGATATTCGTCGTCTGCCGTGACACAGCGGATACCCAAGGGGGACACAGGCCTCCATCTTAGGGGGATGTCTGCGTATAAGACCAAACGGGTTCATCCATGCAGTTCTTATCGCACCTTAAAACTTCCAAGGCAATTGCAGTCAGGTAGGGTGTGAACTCCTGATCCGCAAATATCGGTAGACGATTGTTCCCCACTTGTGCGTCAATTTCTTGCTGAGCTTTAGCTTGGACTTCTGGAAATAGCATCATAGCTGCGATGAATGTCGTCAAGGCAGACGGCGAAGTATCAGCACCACCTGCGTAACGGCGAGAACTGTTGAGCTCCCATGTGTACGGACAGCAAAATAACCTACCAGCGTGTGCAATACCAGCAGCATCTCGGATTATTTCGTCCTCAAAGTTCTCCTCTGTAGTACTCTTTGATCGGATTAGGCTGCGGCCCACAAAGCAGTGATCTTCAGGTTCTTTAGTCTGAATAACGTAGAGGTAAATCGAGGTGTCGGAACGTGGTGCTATGTAACTCACAAGCAGTTCTTTGGCCACGTCAAAGGGGCCCTGGATCATGCCAAGTGTATTCTTCTTGGCGCTCTCGGCAAATACTTTAAACCCAGCGCCGGGGAACCAACTAGGAACGAGCCTTAAGAAAGGGAACCAGTCGATGAGGAAACTTCCCGTAATAACAGCCTCATCAAATTCGTGGAGAACCTTGTTGGTGAGAGTAATGTACGGATCATCCCGTGGTTGAACTTTGATACCGTATGTGATTTCAATGATTGATGAACCAAATGTACTAGACCAGGCAGCGTACGTCAGATAAGTTCTAACGAAGAAGGATAGACCTACTAGCGAATATGATGGAAGAAATTATCTGGCGAGTCGAGAAGCCGTTTGAGAAGGCCGCGTGCATGTTTCTGCTGACAGGGATGGTAGATGGGCGCTTTGGTCGGGTTTAATTCCTGCCAGAACGCTCGCCGACGGATTCTCCATGCTTCACCATATGGCAGAACACTGATGCCAAAGCTCCAGCCCATTCTATCCACGTCAACGTTAGAGGGAAGTCGATGCTAGTCGACAAGAGGGTGCGTACAAATCAATGAGCATGACGTTCGGTGGCCTGCAGAGACCGTCGTGACCAAGGCGGATAGTAGAGCACAAAGGCGAGAGTACCTGCTCGAGTATAAAGTTGAACGCCGCACCAGCAAGTCTTCTGTGGCCTTCAGGGAGTTGAGAATTATAAGAGATGTCCCGAACACTGATAGGTGTAGGATGTCTGAGTCTGCTACGGTGTGAGTATCTACACTTCGGTTGAAGGTGATGGGGGCGTACTGTATACTTTCGACCATTCCAAGTATTGGATCCATTGGTGCTTCTTTGGGATATCCAACAAGTTACCAATGATGGGTAGCCTAGAAGGGCCAGGGGGGAGCAGCGAGGATGTTTTGTGCCGCTTGACCGTGAAGACGGCAAGGAAGGCAACACAAGAGCAAAAAATGGCAGCCCACATTGTAAAATGCAACTAGGGGTGAGAAGGAAGGAGATGTGGGCACTCTTTATAAAAATCTTGGACTCTGAGCGTTACCTTGGCTTTGACTTGTAAGACTTGTAAGTAAGTGCGATACGCGTTTCCCACTAGGAAGGTCTATCTTAAGCATTGCAGTGGGAGCCTACTGTGCCGGGGGAAATAATGCCGTATCCAATGTTATGACATCGTTGATTGAACTGATGGCTCACCTCTATTTACGGCGATTGATCGGGAAAAGATGTATGTCATTCAGGAGGTCTTGGCAGCATCTCTCATCTTTGACATATCTCACCACTCGTAGCTTGAGGCGTCCCTCTGAGAGCATGGAAGGTGGCGTATGGTCATGGTGTATGTCGACAATAGAGTAATCTAAGTGCGACCACACCCGATGATGGAGTACACTCTGGAAACTAGGCCAAAGAAAACCCTTGGTCGTTGGAATGCCGGATTATGCTCACCGCCAACCCCGGAATGAAGCATCTCCTCCCACTCGCCATGGTGCGTGACTTCTAACTTGCGTACACCTACATAATCTCGAAGACTGATAAGCATCGTATGAAGAGGATGAACATTTTATCCAAACTTCGAAACCTTGTTGTAGTGCAGGCGAAGGGATGCTATACTTATGCCCAAAATCCATAGAAGAAGTAATCATGAATCATTCCCCATCTATCCACCAGCGCGAAACCATATGATGTTAAGGTCGGTCTTGTAATGACCCATTGGGAGCGCTACCGTGATTCCCTAGCGGCAAGAGGACATGAAACTGTAAGAAATGATCCGATATCGTAATGGAACGGCTCCAAGGCGAAGGAGTCTGCGGCGCACCAAGGTGACATAGGGTCTCACAAGGGAGCTTCAAGGCAACCCCTCGATGTCTGGCGAGCACTTAAATTGGACAAGATTGTGAACGTATTGTGCTTAGTTGCTTTCAGGGATCTTGCGACAAGGTCCATTGATGCGACCGTAACAGTGGAGGAAAATAAGGTGCCAGTTCTTCCAGGCTGTGGACGAAGGTGGGTGCCGCCTAGAGACCATAACCTGTTCTAGAGAATTCCGAAGGATCATTGAGTGGATTCTTTGACCGGTGATGGTTCAGATGTTCAACTTGTGGTAATATTCACGGCCTGCAAACTTTTGTTTGGTTACACAAGAGGCTGTTGCCGGTGGAGCGACGTGTGGTCGTCTGGTTCTGGGACGAGAATATGGTCAAGCCTTGGGGCGTTTGGAAGCCTAGTTTCGTCAGGAAGATGGGGCATCTTCATCCAGCGTCCTCATGAAAAACAAAAGCAGCAAAGGAGCTACACCTATAAGGAGAGTCAGTCAGAAGTCTTGTATTGACAAGTACATGTTACGACACGCGCAATTCGCCCGCTCATTGTCTACACCGGAGAACCGCGGAAGGGAAGCGTCCGAATCTTCTGGCTTTGTAATCGCAACGCCCGATGACAGCACTGCCGCGGCAGATAATTTGTACCAAGGTACCCGCCGTTGAAAATTACCGGGATGATGGAAACAAGAATAGTTAAGCTATTGGGATGGAAGGACGCAAGACTCACCCAAGGCTTTGGGTCCGATTACCTGGGGATACAGGGATATGATGAGAATGGGCGACATGACATGATTCTATGAGCGTTGAGGGCGAGATTCGCCATTTGTTCAGTATGGGGTAGATATGAGATAAGTGTCAGGAAAGACCCCTTTTTCCTTTCCCCTAACGATATCTACACAGCTACGAGTGAACCTTACTCTTGAATTATCACCTTCTGATCCTCGTAGTTTCTTCGCCCGTTCAGTGTTTCCCCTTTACAACGAGATAGGGACATTGCGTTCTTCATAGAAAATATGTAACCTATGTAGCTCCATCGTGGGAAGGCCACAAGTCTACGTGGTGCCTATATTTGGTAGGATATTGAGAGGACGTGTCGGCGAAGAACAGCAACGGCATAAGGCGCTTGGGTACTCCACTGGAGTGAGCTGTCTCGTGTCGTCAGATTGACCCACAGTTCCTGACCCACAGTTCCACAGAGGCTCCGAACATGACAATGATCATAAGTGTTTGTCCGAAACTCGCATGCATCCCAAAGTATGTCAGAACCTTCCAGAGCTAGGTCCCCCATCGCAAGCGACCGTCATACCCGACAATCGAGCGGAGACCAAGATGGGATGAATGGTTTCGCACGACGTAGCCGTAGACAACGCCGGCGAGGAAGAAACCGTGAAGGGAGTGTCAAGCAGAGTGGTGGGGCCACTGGCCAACTAAAGCAACGATCGGACCCGGTCGAAGACGACGGTGACGGCAAAGTAGCGAAGCTGAGACTCGACCTGAACTTGGACGTAGAGGTGACACTGGAAGCTAAGGTACATGGGGACTTGACACTCTGTCTAGAGTGAGTGAACTTCCCTTTGCAGTATCAGAACCGATTTACATGGTCCGTATAGGGCGTTCTAACGACAAAAGTGACATAAAGCGACATCTAACTGTTACAGATGAATAAGAGCCTCACTGTGAATGTGACAAGGGAGATATCTGCGGGGGACTTACTGCAATTAATAAATTCTATACAATATCGAAGAATCATCTGACCCTATGGTGTAGCACTTTCGTTTTATGCACCAGGCGCTGAATATCTCATCGCCTCCAGTTCCGCGATATGCCTGTCTCCGTTCACCGTCGCCTCGTGTATTGACTGCGCGATGTACACGACCCCAGGAGTGAGCAACCACCACGTCAGAATCTGCCACTGCGTCTGGCCCGTAAATAAGCAAAGGCACGGAGCCACGCATGTTAGAGCATAGCAAAGGGAGTACGAGAGCAGGCCGAAGGCATATGGCTGGGCATCGTCAAGTAGAGAACGGACATGTTCAGGATGAAGAAGAGCGATTAAATTGAGGTGAATTAGAAGATTTATGAAAGTGAAGAGACCGGCCAGAGGGAAGGTCGGAGATGGTGTCGAATTGACAAGTGGGACAATTTTGAAGAACGGGCTGACTTTCGACGAGCTAAAGAGGTATATCAAGTGTCTGGGTCCAGTCTCCTGTCAGATGCTTCAGAACAAGCAAACCCAAGAACATACAAGAGGGAAGACAGAGATACTATGATATCTGCGCCAACGATGTAGTTGCGGTTTGAGGAGGAATTCTGCCTGCGCAGGTTTTGAATAAGCTCCTCTTGCTCTGCCAAACGTGTTGTTGGAATTACGAGAAACGATGAGACTGTAAGAAATGTTACCTTGATCATCTAGTATCTTGGCTTCGTTTGCATCATCAGAGTCGTTCTTGAAGGGTATTCGTTGACGGAGGTTATTGAAAGAATCCATTAGGCGCCAAATACTAACACCAGTCGAACGACAAAACCACAATGAATCTTAATGAACCCGCTGTGCAGTAAGCATATAGAATAGTTACTATTACACATGTAGATACCAGTACAGCGAACTCCAACAGACGGCCACGCCGTGAAGGAGGGTAAATATGGATTCTAAAAAAATCTTAATGAGAGTTGATATATTGAGAGCCCAAGGGCTAAGACAATTAGATATACAACATACATGTCAAGGATACCGGAGGAAAATGGGTAGATATTTACAACCAAGAGATACCATAGTAGATGTTAGATAAGCGATAAATGAGACTGTTTGCATCAAGCAATCCAAGGATAATTTGAAAGGAATAAACTTTAAGGAATCTAGCCCTACAATCACGCATTCATCCCAACGTTACTCTTGAGGCCAGTTTTCGTAGTCGCATCTGCTAGTCACTTGGTTTAGGCGACAGCAGGTCCAAGCTTCTTGCGCGGTGCTTTGGCGGCGGCAGCAGCGTTCTGCGCTTCCATCTTCGCCGCTCTTAACAACGCGCTCTTGTTAGGGCGTGGGGCAATTGTGGGGGCCATCAAACTACTCGGGCGAGGCTTGCGTTTAGGAGGAGCAGCTGGCTCAGATTTCTCAGCTCCGTTAACACCTACGGTAGCCAAGGGCTTATTCGTTCTACCATTGATTTGTGTCGACGGTTTCGGAGTAGCCGATGGCGGGCGAACTGCAAGCGTAGAAGCCGGACGGGACACTGATGGACGCGAGACAGGAGCACGGACGGAGGACTGGGACGCGGGGCGGGACAGTTGGTTGAGCGAGTTGACTGAACTTCTGCGGGACAATCCTGGAACCACTGGGGCTGTAGGCCCCTTGACTGGAAGTGAAGTTAGAACGCCAGCATCGCATAATATGAAGTCCATGAATACGCACACATGAACGAGGAAGGTGGCGCGGCATCCTTCTGCTGTCGCAATGCGGCACTCTTATTGAGACGAGGGGCAACGGTGGGTGGTTTTGCAGAAGCTACGGAAATGCTCTCCCTTCGCTTATGCCCAGGAACACCTTCGAACGGATTTTTCTGTGTGTCGCCATTGGCAGCACCGGCAGCCTTGCTTTGCTTAGGAGGTATAGCAGAGGAAGGTCGGGGTCTGTTGGCGGGGGTTGGTGGAGTCAATCCCAACCGAAGAGAAGCCGCGCGAGTCATGCGAGGGGCAATAGCTGGAGCAGCGGTAGATGCAACTTGAATGGTCTCCGACCGTTTATGTCCAGGTACATTAGCATATGTTTGAGCTAGCCGCTCCTTAGTCGGTGGAGCACGAGGTCCAACGTGAGTCTTCTCCACAGGGAGACCTGCGCGAAGAGCAGCAGCGCGCGACATCCTGGGTTTGATATCGGGGGCAATATGTGTAAGTGGCAGGTCACGAGCTCGGAATGAGGGCCGCCCGGAGGTTCTTCCACTCCCACTCTTCGTGCTTCTACTTTCACCCCCTGCAGTAGACGGCTGAGTCGCAGTGGATGCAGCATATCCATCACCATGTTCGGAATCCGCAGCGTTCTGTCGAAGCTCTTCAAGCACAGAGGATGTGACCGAACGGAGAGAATCAAATCTTCCAGAACCATCCGGTAAATCGGTGGTGGGGAAAGGAGGGGACGAAGCGAAGAGAGAAGCAATCTGGATTTCAGCCAGTTCAACATTGGAGGAGCCCATCAAACCGTTCTGCTGAAGGGATAAACCGTAGAGTGCGCGTAAGGAGTTGGGGGTTTCGTGAGCGGCCACGAGAGGATCACGGTGACCCATAAGAGTGTTCCAAATCTCCACCGCCCGATGCCGCTCGAGGACATAAACCCAAACGGGACCCCTGTCAGCCGATGGTTTAAGGAACATACATCGTCGGGTACCGAGATAGGACTCACTCGGCCAAGGCATCTGCATCCTCACCAAACAATTCTTCCAGCGTTTCCGGATCCGTCTCAGTATCAAAGACCATCTGCCTCTCTTTGACAATCTAACCATATGAGCTGGGGTAACTGCGAGGAGATAAGCAGGGTGTATTACTTACTTCGAAGCCAGCTTCCTGAATCTTTGCTTCCACCTCAAATCTATGGTCTAGTGCATGGGTCTTGATGATGGCCACTGTACGGGTAATCTTGCTGGACGCGGAGCGAGAAATTGGAGGCATGTGAGGTGTAGTAGCCTCTTCTGGGAGTTCATCGTCAACCTGGCTGGGGTGTGGTATCGTGAGGGTCTTATCGTTCTCGTCTTCAGGGTGATAGAGTTCGAGCGCATTCCTACGAGCATACTGATCGTCGAGGTTGTCGTCAACATGGTGGTTATTGGCTAGGGAAGATCCTTCGAATTCGTTGAATGCCATTGATGGGGAAAAGGAAGATCAACTGAGGTATAATAGCAAATGGGAGCTGAGGCCCGCGTAGAAAAAAGAAGGGAAGTAGTTGGGATAGATTGGAGAGTCGCCTGGAAAAAGGTCTGAAAGGATTAGGATACAGAAGAGGTTCAGGTTGAAGCGGGGAGTACAAGAAATATTTGTGAGAAATCCACGTCAAGGGTCAACAACAGCGTGTAGATAGGGGCGACATTCCCTTGTGATCCCTCTGACAACGACAACGAGGCCAACCTTTCATCCAAAAGGTTCATCCACGGTTCCGATCATATTAAAGAATGCAATAATTCTATGTCGTATAAGTAGGGGTGTATGGATACAATTGACTAGAGTATGCCTGGCAATAAGATGGAGTGCATTAGTGCTCTATAACATTCCAAGTCCATCGCATCCGGGGGATGAAGGCTATGACGAGGTACCGGCTTCAGAGCTCTTTCGCCATTTACTGATCTTGGCGGCACTGTATCGGAGACTCTTTCCCAGCCCTGCTGTGACGACGCCCTTCAAGGACTGAATCGTGGCAGGGTACCGGACAATATCGCTGATTTCTGAGTAAAACACACGTCAGAACCAGACACAATTCTGTGGGGTAGGGATGTAACGTGCCTTGCAGTAAGACCTGTGGTAGCTTCTCATCCTCAGCCAACTTGGTCCAATATGAGTTCTCGTCGGTCTCAATCGAATGAACACCACCTAAACCAGTATACTTGCTCTTTACACGCTCCAGCAGATTCTTGGGCAACTTCTTCAAGTGCGCAGCACGCGACTTTGGGTTATCCTCTTGCTCAATCACACCCTCGCCTACCCTCCATCTTACGCCCGGTAGCCCAACTACGAGCCGATAGTACAGCTCTCGGAACTGTGATCCCTGCCGAGAAACGATATTGGCCACTTTGTTGCGATTCTCGGCGGGAAGGATCATTCTTGGATCACCTGAGTAAGAGATAGATGCGATTCGCTCGAAGAGCTGGTTCTCGGGAAAGGATGTGGGTAGCGTTAACAGGGCTACGCGTACTGCAGAGGTCAAGTTAACCTGTTGCGTAAGGCGAACACGGGCATCGTCCTTGATAATGCGCAGTGGTTTGTGCATGCGCCCGGCGAGGTAGAGTGAGTTCCAATTGAGAAGGTCAGAGCAGAGGTTGTCAACAGATGTGACCCCGTATTTAATGGTCTAGATATTAGAGAATCGGAGAATGCTCGTAGTGGATACAAGAAGGAGGCACGCACGACACCATTCATAGGAACGTAAGCGTTGAACCATACCCCAGGCCCCACTTCCTCCACACGGCTGACATAGGAAGAACCGAGCAAACGTGCATGGAAAGGATAATGACTCGGATTCTGGTGCATGTTAATGGAATGCCAATGTCCTGCATGGGTTACAGCAAACATGAAATCCAACATAGGCTTCTCTCCTCCCTCCTTCGTCGTGTATCCATCCTGCTCAAATACACCTGAGCCATAAGCGAATGCATACCTAATGGGTGCGTCGAATTGACCAACGATACTCTCCAGAAGAGCGCGTGTTGACGAAGACACAGGAAGTAGCTGGTTCCTTCCGAAAGTTGCTGGCAAATTCGGTAGTACCTGCTGGGTGTGTGTGGCTGACGAGCGAGGGCGGGGATAGAGACGAGATGAGGATGGCTTTGGAGGCTTGTCGAAAGATGGAGGAGGAGGAGGAGGGATGTCAGGATTGGATGTTGGCACCGATTCCGTGGCGAGGCATCTAATGGTGGTGAGAAGAGTCCTGGTGGGTATTCGCCTGGGCACTGAGAGCATGATGGTCAAGGGTCAGAAATTCATGCAATCAACCGCGTGGGTAAAGCAATTCAGATCGTCTTATGTAAACCCCCTGAAGAACCGACTTGTGCGTGAAGGGTGAACTGCTTACCTTCACAATTCATATCGCAGTCACTGAGGCCAGGATCCTTATTGAAGGTCTATGATCATCTAAGCCGACTTGTCATTTCAAGCCTTGAAATGTGCTATGCACCACTGTCAGGTCACACATCTCTTACATTCTACTACGTCGACGTCAGGATAGGCCTGAACTAGGCGAATGTGAAAACGACTCCTATCGTGCCTCCTTATAGGCTGAAGTGCTCATTTCCGATGAAAAGATCGATATCTCGCATGCCTTCACGACGTATAACCCGGCGTGCATCACTTCACCGTCTAGAACCCTAATAGAAGCCGATAAGTCACTCGTCACCTGGAAATCAAGTCACTCATAAGACATCATCAGAAGCAATCTCGGCGTGTGAGGCAGAATGTTGAGTACACGTATGCTCTCTGGTAGAACGAACCGCCAATCTGCGGCCTGTCAATTGGAGACTTGGGGTAGTCTCCCTAGCATCCTTCTTCTGGTGTCACAAAGGAGTCTTTTTATCTAGGGGAGTGCGGACATGGTTGACGACATTGAATAGTAAGCGTTGTAGTGATCCATGGTAAGAGTCACTCGGATGTGTCACACCTGAGAATCGACCTTCGAAATGAATTGGAAATGAACGGGCTTCCTGCGCCTCATGTGTATGGGGACAGATCGACAGCCTCGAACCCTCATACCTGGTTTGACAGCCTCGCAGTACAGACGTATCCGTCGTTAGTGGGTACGCTGCATAAAAGTAAGGGCAATGATACAGAGAAGTAAGCCAGACATCCGAGTATCCTTCCAGTTGTAAATTCACGAGGGGCCGCATGAGGGTATCGCGCATTTTCCTGCTCAACATATCCGCGTACTGACACAATTCATGGATAGGTTTACCATTACATCCGAATCATCGCGTTGGGTGTTAACGCACTAGCCTCGCTATCCCATGCCGTGGAGCAGGACCATTCAGAGCGTGCAGAAGGCTTAGTGGTCATCCAAGCACCAGGTAAGGCTTGGACGCTTGAACTTTTATCACCGAGCACTAACTGGTCGGCTTGCCAAAGATTATACCGAGCTTTTCAACACTGGGGTGGCAGATGAAGTACTTATTGCGTGAGTGGGTTTTTTCGAGGCTCAAATTAGCACTGACACTTCGGCAATAGTGTTATGGGCGCAACCGGGAGCGGAAAGACGACGGTCTGTTTCAGGAACTTTCCTCCGTTTGTACTGGCTAATTAGCTCTCAAGTTCGTCAACACGGCAAGCAACAGTACCTTACAAGTAGGAAGCGGCTTGCACTCTTGCACAAGTAAAGTCCAAGTGACCAAACCATTCCACGTCGACGGACGATGGGTGACACTTATCGATACGCCTGGGTTTGACGATACGACTATGAGTGATACCGAGATCCTGTCAACGATTGCTGCCTTCCTATCGGAAACGTAAGTCAGTAGGTGGTATGCGATCATAATACTGCAACTAAACTGCCGACCTAGGTACCGGCAGGGGATGAAACTGGCCGGGATCGTTTACGTGCACAGAATAACGGATCGAAGAATGGGCGGGATATCGATGCGTAGCTTCAAAACATTCCGAGAGCTCTGTGGTGAGCAAACGCTGAAGAATGTCATTCTAATGACCAACATGTGGGGCGAGGTATCCCTCGAGGTAGGCGAAGCTCGAGAAGCAGAGTTAGCGAGCAAGGATATGTTCTTCAAAGCGGTCCTGAACAAAGGAGCCCAGCTCGTCCGATACAACAATACCTACCAGGGTTCGAGAGACGTTATAGGGCGGATTGTACAAAACCACCCGCTGCCCCTTCGTATTCAGGAAGAACTAGTGGACGAAGGGAAAGACATACACGACACTGGCGCAGGCGCTGCCCTCAGTCAAGAGCTCAATGAGCAGGCCAAGAAATATCGAGAAGAGATGCGTAAACTACAGGAGGACATGGAGACAGGTGCACTGCCTACTAGCCCGCAACAGGATCGCTTGTACTGATGTTCCCCACAGCGCTCGAGAAGAAAGATGAAGAAACCCAGCGAGAACTCGAAGAGCAGGCGCAGATTCTCCGTGCCGAGATGAAGCGCGTCCAAGACGAAGCCGAAGGCCTCACTTCGGCTTATAACGCAGAGAAAGTGAAGCTGGAAGAGCAGATGAAGGAAATGGCAGAGACGACGAGAAAGGAGAACGAGCGGCTGGCCAACGAACACAATGCGCGAATGGAAGCTTTAGGGAACGAGTTACGTGGCATGCGGGAAGCGAATGAACAAGAGAAAGCGGAACTTAGAAGGCAGATCGACGCGCTGTCCACGTACGATGGACATGGAGGGTTCGGAGGGCCGTTTGGACTGCTTGGTGGCTTCTTAGACATGATATTCATGGGAGGTTGACTCAACGTAATCCGTATGTATTGTTGGAGAATCACCAGCAGCCCCGCGTGTTCCTGGATGGACACCAGATTATATACTTCATGATATGCGCCTAGTGATCCCAATTTGAATGTCCAAGTGGAAGTCGAGACCTCAGGATAAATTAAGAGTACACAGATACAAGTGGCCGGAATTACGTTCCCGATCCAGCTGTCTTCGGTCTTCCTGTGCTGCCAACAGAGCTCCCCGTCGCAGCACGACGTCGTCTACCCTCTGCGAAGCCTAGACTATTCGTCCTCGTCATCATTCGCTTAGCAACTTCAGGGCTAGGCTCCTTCGCAAGTGCTTCGATACCATTTGGAAGATGGTCTTTCTGGGGAACAGTAGAGGACGCATCTGAGGAGGTGCCAAGTCCACCTAAAGCCCAGCTGACCTCGATGCTACTCTTGATACTCCAAAGCCAGACTAGGCCGAAAACAGGAGTACTGACTAGAACATTGAGAACGGGGAAGATATCAGGGTATCGTGTAGGGGGAGGGATGATGAACTCGGCAATATGCAAAGAAAACACCGAGGCGTAAACAACCTAGCAGAACGACTCTCGTTAGAAGTTATTTTGGAGGGGAGTTGGTTGGTTTACGAACAATTGATAACATTCGGATGAAAGATTTTTCTGGCAGACTCCGGGGATCATATCCTATCAGCCTGTTCCACAGAAGCAACATGGACGCATATTGGAGGCCGAGCCCATCCCTTCGCAACAGCGGCCACATGCTGGGATTGCGATCAGTAGACTTTCGACGCAGAGGGAGTACACAAGACTGTACCTAAACATGGCAACGTTGTTGGCCAACACGCCCCAGCCAAACATTGCAGAGCCCGCCGGTGCACCACAAAGCAGCAGCGTTAGAGGCATTAAGGGGAGTAAAATCGTCTTTTCATGAACCTGGAACGAGAAGAGGAAGAAAGACATGGACGACGTCAGGAGGGCGTATGGGAGTAGAGGGAGCATTGCGGTATGTCTTGAACTTGAAGAATCTGGATCTGCGCGTCTGCTTGGTCCCTGGCGAGTCCGTATGGCAGTGCGGAGTAACACAAAGACAGCCGGGAAGAAACCCAAAAGTGTCAACGCCGTAGATAGTTTGATCAATGCGGCGGAACTTGACCATCGCTTCCATTTGAAAACGACGTTCGAAGCACACCAGAAGTTGGCAACCTTGTCTTCAAATAGGCCTCGAGCAAATGGGAAGATGCGTCTAATGGGTTGGAAAACACCGTCGATGGAGGTGAAGGGTGGTAGGAACGGTAGGAACAGCAGGATGAAGGACAATATTGTGACAACGGCTAGACGAATGAAGAGACGCGAACTAAGTGGAGGTGCAGAAGTCAGGAGGGGGAAGCAATGAAGAACTAAGAGCCTACCCTTGAGCGGGACCGAGAAATATGCATTTGCTAAGTAGGTAGGTTCCGATCGCCGGGGCATAATACAATGCCATTTGCTTGAAGCCAAGGCTCATAACAAAGCAGAAGGCACCCATCAGATCCTGGTTTCTGGCAAAGAAGTAGAGTGTAAGTATAGTAAAACCTGGAAGAGAAGTTGAGGTCAAATCAACAGAAACTCTGACAAGACTTAATCGAACACACCCAACATCACTGAGTTGTATTGAAAGTGTCCGAAATCGATAAGAAGGAGTGCAGGTTGGAAAAGGAGTGTAAGTAGTGACAAATTCTGGATACTCATAAGTGTGTTCCGCACAGAGGTTAAGATCAAGGACTGACTTGTGTTCGACGCGAACGAGTTGCTTGCCATGCCTTCACAAAGAAGAGAACGGCAGGTACATAGGTCAATAAGTCGAATGCAGCCACTGTTGTCCGCATGTAAATCTTGCTTCCAGGTGTTTCGACACCGCGCGATGCATCAAGAGCGAACCAGGAGCGATCGAGCCGAGAGCCACTGAAAGGTTGTGTTAATGGCAGTAGCGAAGGCGCGGTGGGAACCACGTACATATAGCCACATATCCACGAGACATAGGCGGTAAGGGGAGGATAATCGAGGCCCCAGTATTCCAAATCATAAGTGTACCACTGACTAGTGGGTAGATTTATGGTCAGCTCCATCCAGTGTCTTTGGGCTTCATAGTCGCCAAACATTGGAGGTGTAGATGCTCCTGGAGGAAGGCACACATTCACGACGCCATTCGAGGTATATAGAGTTATTCTTACCGGAATACGACCCCAAGCCTATGCACCACTTGATAAGGGTGACGGAGGCGATCAACACGGGAACAACCCAATCTCTCATGTTGTGCTTGTGCATCCACCGAATCCATGATCGCCCCATGCTCGATTCGACATCCACCTTGCCTGCTCGAATATCAGTCCCATTACTTAGCCTCGAGTCGGGGCGCCGGTCTGCATCAAACAGGGAGCGCAGGCTAGCACTGGAGGGTCGATTTGAGTAATAAGAGGTGGTACGGGCGCGTCGTTCTCGCGTTGCCGAGTTAAACTGCGAGACAGGAGAAACACCTCTGGAAGACGATGGCGACAGTGGAGGAGTGCGCAACCAGTGCTGACTTTCCGACGTTTCTAGTAGATGCCGACGGGGTATCGGTGCCAAAATTTCGGGCGAAGTTGCCTCCGCTCTGTCCACCATACCAATATGAACAGCAGGCATGAGCATTGCCCGGTGACACTCACTTTATGCTGAGACGTTTTTTCCGCGAAAGAAGGTCGGAATCGTCGTTGAGGCCATTTCTGATGGAGCTTGTAGGGAAGGCGTGTTCTTTGGAGGTCATTGGAGTCGGCGGTTTGAGTTGTGCTGGCTTGGACACCGCGTGTGATCACTACAGCTTGGGCGCTTAGGTACTTGCGCTAAGAATTTTGTCTTTAGCCGGATCTGCAGACTTCCACGATCATTTCGTTGCAGGCAATTCACGCCCTCAATTGTATTCGTTCACATCTAATCTACATCATGATCCTCACCCTCAAGCACTGTTTCACCGTCGCTCGAAAGTACTACGTTTTTCTGAAAAACAGGTTAGCAGCGCACTTGTCCTCAGTCACATCAAATAGCGTGCTCACCGAGTGCGAGGAAGATTTTCCAATGTATTTCGTGTGGCCTTGATGATACGGTGTCATTAGAACTACCAAGGATGGGAAAAGCATGTAAGTTACTCACTTCCATAAGCTACGAGCTCTCCCTTTGGATTGGTAAACTCTATTCTGGTATAAGCCAGCGATTTCCCTATAACCAGATCCATGTCCTCAGCCTAAAAAATAAGCTAGGGAGCGGCCTACCCATGCCAATCAGTGATGCCTTCACGTAGAGCGTGTCACCGGGTCTTCCGGCCGGTTTGACGAACGACGCATTGATATCAGTTGACACACCGGTCATAAAGTGTCCTTTGGATGCAACAACAAGGGAGCCAAGAGTGTCCGTCAAGGACATGATTAAACCGCCATGAACAGTCTGACGATGGGCACAATCAAACGGTAAATGAAAGTTGGCCTACAAAGTGGGCGAACTTTCTGAACTCACCCCGACTCTGTTAACTGAAGGTGCAAGTTGAGTGAAATCATAGTGGGCAGAACAACTGGAGTACTAAGCGCTTACTATTATACGGCTCTATCTCCAAGGAGCATTCCACAGTACCCGGGATGGCACGTTGAACGACGAGCTATGTCAAGGATTCAAACCACAGTTCTACGACAGGGTCTAGGTAAGCCTACATTTGGAAAGCAAGTTACATCGTGGCCTGTAGATTCAATTACTTGTCAAACCTCATATGGCGATACATGAGACTACCTTTGTGGTCAATGAAGGACTTCCACACCTGTAATGGACGCGTAAGGGCAAATGAGTAGCCTGGCTGGATAGTTGGCCTACTCGACGGGTAAAACGAAGACAGGCAGCCATTTTGTGATCACAGGCTAAGCCGCCGAGGCACCCGCCGGCTGAGAGTAGCGACCCGTTTCTCACGAATAATCTCAAGAAAGGGGTTACGCACTCGACCAGCTGAGATGGAAAATCAATTTTTCAACGCCTGAAATATGTCCACAGCGCGTCGAATGTCGACCTACTAATTCTCAAATCAAACTTCAAACCAAATTTCATGTCATGTCCAGCGTGAGTGTCCAGCGGCGCTCTGTGAAATGGGAATTTCGGGAATCTAACGGAATCCGAAGCGCCTGTCCTTTTATGACCACTTGACCACATGTTCACTCAAGGTCGTCGTAAGTTGAAGTATCACAGCTTCGGGGTCGGGCACGGGGGTCGGTCTCCTATGAAACCGACTTCATGAACCACACTAAAGGTAGACCCCAACACTCCCCACAACTCCTTAGGCCTTAAACTTGAGCTCGCTAGGATGCGCATTGAACAAGGTTTCCAGATAGTGCGTCTTAAATTTCAACGGCATGATGCGCTATGTGTTGATCTCACCGTCTTAGACCCCGTATAAAGAGGAGAATGTCTATACCACTGACCCAGTGGTGCGTTCTATTCTTAAAAGGACGTTGCCGGCCGAGTATGTGTCTCATCAAAGCTTCACGTCATCTCCGTTAAAGAGCCTACAGCGCTTTTGAGGAAATTGACAAAGACCTCGTTCGACTTGGAGATGAAGTCCTTACCTGTGAGAGAGACATACACCCGGAAAATGGGGTCACTGACAGAGTCTCAGCCATCAGGGCAATGGGCGCGAAAGTTACTCCGCCGAAACTAATTCAATATAACCAATGGGGCCGCAGAATCGATGATCTCCAGACAAGCGAAGGATGGCGCGGTCTCAAAGCTATCGGACACAAGGAAGGGATACCTGGAATATTCTACGAACGCAAATATAAAGAACATAGTCGCCCGTATGGGTTTGCCAAAGTCATGCTAATGACTGGGGAGTCACATATGGTCAGTCCCAGTCGTGTCCTACCTGGCGCCGACTGATAAACATATTGTCTTAGGTATTTTGTCCCTTGAGCATGACAGACGGTTCGGCTCGTGGTCAGTACATGGTGTTCATCACTACCAACGCTATACTTACCGTGCTGTAAATAGTCATTGAATTGCTTGGATCAAAAGCCATGAAGGAACACGTCTTGCCAAGGCTCATCAGGTTTGTCACGTCGTGGCGTCTTTTCCCTTGTACTGACAGTGCCACAGTCGTGACCCAGAGGTTGCATTCACCGCCGGCCAATGGATGACCGAGGTGTGAAGTACTTAACTGGTCCTTCCGTAGGCAGAGTGCTGAACCCCCGTGTATCATAGCGTCCTGGAGGCTCTGATGTCTCTCTTACGGAGACCAATGCTACACCTACCGGCAGGAGCAGCCAATTTGGGCCAGTAAATCATTTGGATGGCTTCAAATGGTTTTCTAGTGCCACCGATAGTGATATTGCTGTCGCATTAGCTCGTACCGGGTCTCTGGAAGCTGGATCAAGAGGCCTATCTCTCTTCTTGGTCCCCCTTAGTCTGCCTCTCCTTCGCAAGCCCTCTGACCCCAAACCTTCCGCCCTCAGCAACAATATCTTCATTCATCGACTCAAGGACAAATTTGGGACGATCCCCGTTCCCACCGCCGAGCTGTCTCTACAATCATCCGAGGCTTATCTCATCGGTGCTGAGAACCAGGGTGTTAAGCAGATTACGCCCGTCCTGAACATCACCCGACTCTACTCTGCCGCCGGGACAGTAGGCAGCCTACGTAAATGTATTTCCATCGCCACTGCCTACTCTCGAGTTCGGGCCATTCAGCAAGGAAGGCAATTGCTTCAAGACAATCCTCTCCACGTATCCGGCCTTGCTGCTCTCAATCTGGTTTATCGCGGTTTAGCCCATCTCACGTTTGGTGCGGTCAGGTTGTTAGGAAAATCAGAATGTGGTGTGGCCAGTCGAGATGAATTGAACATTCTGAAGATCGTAACCCCCACAGCGAAAGCATTTGTATCCGATCTTGCGCCTTCCGCCATGGAAGATGCGATGGCTTGTCTCGGGGGAGCCGGATACATGGAGGAGAATGGCTTCGGCCGTGCTATACGGGATGCATTAGTAGAGAAGTACGTAGCTTTTCTCGCCATCGTGACTTTCCACTCACTTTACGTGCAGGATTTGGGAGGGAACGATCAACGTTCTTGCGTTAGATGTGGTACGCGCAACCCGAGAACCCTCTGTCATCATATCATTCGTCGATGTAGGTATAGGATCCCCTCTCTCACTGTTTAGTGTTCTAATTCATTTGTCTACAGTGGGGGCAAGGATTGATCGCATCGTGTCCACCAGCCCTGGGTGCCCAGTTCGAAGAGCCATTTGGCATTCTTCAACAAGCACTAGAAGTCCTTGCCTTGGCATACAAGCAGCCAATTTCTCCCATAATGCCCCGGTCGGGCATCTTCGTTATTGGACACGTCACCTCGGCTCTGTATCTGCTAGAACATACTATCTGGTCGAGCACGGTCAATGATGACCAAAAGGACGTCGATGCTGAAGTGTTTAAACGATGGGTGCTTGAGGGGGGCCTCATCAAGGCTCTGGCTAATTTGACCCGAGCCAGAAGCGCAGGCGTGGATCGCGTTGCGGCTGATTTCTCGATGGTATTCAACGAACCCTCCGTGAAAGTCAAATTGTAACTGGATTACCATCTTATGATGTATCTTTGGCATGTTTAACTGTATGGTACGATATGACACCTGGTTTTTTGGTGTCATTTCTGCAGGCGTTTGATTCAGGGGAATATATGCGAACCCGAGCATCCCTCGTCCACCCCACCCCTGTCTAGGAGTAAGACTGAGGACAACAGTTTGATTCGCTCGTGAGACTCGTATCAGAATATTCTTCTATGGGACAGCAGAGTCTCAGTATAATACCCCAAAGGAAAGAGCGAAATAATTCACATTTTCGTTGGCAGAAACTATCGCGGCCAACGGTTGAAGCGACGACGACGATGACAATGAGGTCTTTGTCAGGCTTCCAAACTTCAAGATGAGATCCTCTTTAAGCATACCCTACGATGCGACGACGGTGTTAAGTCAGTCACCAAACAAACCGACCAGCTTACAGCCTCTGCAGCAGGACTCCCAGTAGCCACGCTTTCGACCCTCGCGAAGGGAGACTCGGTCTGCCTGGTTACAACTTCCTCCTTTGTACCATCACCAGGGGTGGGCGCGTACACGACTTCAAGCACCTTCCCGATTTCGTTAGTTAAAGCCTTTAGATCATTCCTCAACTCGATTATTCGGACCCTGGCCGTCCGTACTGCCCACACGTCGATGTCCGCACGAGGGAATCCATCTGTGTCGACAAGTGGACTTTGTAAAGCGGAGTCGTTGGCCTGAAGGATGGCGATCTGAGACTTTATCTCAGCTTCTACTGCGTCTTTTTGCGTTATAAGAGCTTTGGCTTTCTCGCGAGGGTTTTCATTGAATGAGGTGGGTAGTTGTTGGCCCATCATCTGGAAACGTGAACGATGGATTTGTGAATATAGGCTAGGCGCTCGTCGTAAGGAGGTTACTGACAACCACAATCTTTAGGCTCTGAAGGGATACTACTTAGAATCCAACGCTTAAATCAATCAGCTATGGCTTCGATTCCGGGAGGTGAAGCCATTCTGGCAAGGCTCTGGTCGCACTCGTTGTAACGTAGTCAGGCGCCGCTTGGATGCACCACGCAAAGACCCTAGTATGGACGATCACTAGCACTGCTTATCGCTTCCTCACCTACGGACCTTGGAGGCTGTTCCTTAACACATCTGCAGAAGCCCCTCCATTTAGGCTCTACCGATCTAATCTTTTCTCGAGCATAGGCGAAGTGGTAATAGCCTTGTCACGCTTGGAAGGTCTCCTTATTCTTAGAGTTTCTCAGCTATCGCTTATCTGATTATCTGAGGAGTTGGTGGGGCCTGGTGGGGCGGGGGGGGGGGGGGGGGGGCTAGGATGGAGTTACGCACGATCTGCGCCTATCTACCCTGGTGGCCCAGGAATACCCCCTCCTGGCTGCCTATAAGAACGCTAGTGTTCTCTAAGCCTCTATAAATTGTCAACGAAGCCTCTCCGCCCTCCCATCTTTGAAGTCATATCGCAATGGACGCTACTACTCCTTCGGCCCTCGACGTCCTCATCGTTGGTGCCGGTTTTTCCGGCGTATACCAACTTTTCCAATTCCGCAAGCGAGGCTACTCGGTTACGGTCGCTGAGGCCGGCAGCGGTCTCGGAGGAACATGGTACTGGAACCGATATCCAGGCGCCCGCGTCGACTCTGATGCACCTATCTACGCGTATACCATGGAGGATCTCTGGAAAGACTGGAACTGGAAGCAGCGCTTCCCCGGGTGGGAGGAGCTGCAATCGTATTTCGGTTACGTCGATGGCAAGCTCAACATCAGTCGTGACGTCCTATTTAATACGCGCATCGTCTCCGCTCAGTTCAATGTACACCTCGACCGCTGGGAAGTGACCTCAGCGGCCGGAGCGAAATTGTATCCTCGTTTCCTCTCCCTTTGCGTTGGCGCCTTAACTTCGCCGTACGTGCCTCCTATTCCGGGCCTTGATACCTTTAAGGGCGTCATGCACCACACCGCGCGTTGGCCAAAGAATGGGGTAGACGTAAAAGGGAAGCAGGTAGGGGTCATAGGCACAGGGGCTAGTAGCGTCCAAGTTATCCAGGAGATCGCCTCGTTGGTCGGCCATCTCACGGTCTTCCAACGCACTCCCAACTTAGCGTTACCCATGGTCCAACGTGAGCTAGACGAGAGCGAGGTATTGAAGAAGCAGCAGCTGTACCCAATCATCTACAAGCGCCGCGAACAAACGTTTGGGGGCTCGAGTTCACCTTTAACATGAAAGACCTAGCCGAGGTGACACCAGAAGAGCGCTGTCTACTTTCCGAGGAGCTGTGGTCCCAAGGTGGCTTCCGTTTCTGGCTTGCTAACTACCTTGGCCTCTATTTTGATCAAGACGCCAACGACACCATCTACTCTTTTTGGAGAGACAAGGTCCGAGCTAGGATCAACGACCCCACCCTTCACGAAAAGCTTGCCCCAACCCAGTCGCCGCACCCGTTCGGAGTCAAGCGACCTTCCCTAGAATCGGTACATATATGCACACCACAGTTCTGCACTTTGGGCTGATTGAATCTTTCCACAGACCTATTTCGAAGTATACAATCAGCCGAACGTATCATTAGTAGACTTGAACGAAACCGGAATCATCCATGTCACACCCAAAGGCGTCAAGACAAGCGACGGTATCGAACATGAATTTGATATCCTTATCCTCGCGACTGGGTTCAACGCCGTGACAGGTGCCATCACCGATCTCGACATACGAGGCATGGACGGAACCTCTATCACTGACAAGTGGAACAGCGGCACCAAGTCATATCTCGGCATGGCTACGGAGAACTTCCCTAACATGTTTTGGGTATACGGGCCACAGGGGCCCACACCCCTTTGCAATGGTCCTACATGTGCGGTGAGTATCGTGCCACTTCCCATACTGTATCTGTCTCATATCCATTCTTAAATTAGGAAATGCAAGGCTCTTGGATTGTAGAATGTATCGAGTATATGAAAGCGAAAGGCCTGACGCGAATCAATGTGGATAAGGTTTCTGAAGACGAGTATACTGGCCTTGTCCACCGGCTCGCCGCCGCGGGTCTCTGGTACCGGGCGAAATCATGGTATATGGGGGCCAACATCCCAGGTAAGAAGCAAGAGATCTCGTTCTTCACCGGAGGTGTGCCTATGTATCGTGACATGTGTCAGGAAAGTGCGAAGAACGGCTACAAAGGCTTTACTTTAACTAGTACTGTAGCTTGATCTCTCAATCTCGCCCCAATTCTATGAATGTACAATATTTTTGTGAGGGTCTTGTATTAGTACGCAGTCCAAATTAGCCCAAGCCTGGACTTCGGAGTTAAAGTGAGAAGTAAGTTTCTTAGACCATGTCATCAGCCCTGGGGTTGTGCTTGACGGGGAAAACCAAACAGAGACGAGCGATATCGGCTTACACCATGGCATTGAACAGATGATAAATAACTATTTTGGACAGATCAAGCGACTACCTTGCCCTTCACAACGGAATGGGACTCTAGGACACGAATTGCCTCTTTTGCGGCTTTGATGCCGCTGGCCATCATGGCACCGAACGTTGGTCCCATGCGGTTGCATCCATCGTGCTCAGAGAGCTCCATGCCTAGTTAACGTAACCCGGGATGAATGGTCGCCCCCAGTGGAAAGTAAAGTAAGTACATACCTGTCATGATCAAGCCAGGAGCAACTTCGCGGGTGTTGTTAACAATGGCGGGTTCCGCGCGATTCATGTCCAAGCCTCTCATGTTTCCAAGCTCTTTGAGCAACCCTGCGCTAACAAGGCGTTTTGCAGAGAAAGCACCCATGGGTCCATCATGTCCCGTGGCCGAGATAACCACGGGAGCGGTGATCGTGTTGGGATCCATGCACGACTGCGTGTCGTGGTTGAGCGCGACGAGAGTCCAGTTAGTCACGACACCGCCAACACGTTGCCTGCCTTGGAAGTCTTCGCGGATGATGAGATCTTCAACGGCAGTGGCATTCATCATGACGACATTGTCCATAGCGAGAACGCGCGACAAGAGGGTGGAAGTGAACAGGGCTGCATGCTTCACAACTACGAAAGCCCCTTCATCTTCGAACGGAACACCGACCTCCTTTAGGAACCTGTCTGCCGGCTTCCTAACCACCTGCTCTGTAGAGTCAGTGCCAGGCCCGCTAAATATGTCGGATACACACCATTGGCGTCATGAGCTGGCCACCAAGCCAAGCACCGCCTCCTGGAGCTACATTAGCTTCGATGATAGTGACTTTGAGATCGGGGCGATTCTTTGCTAGATGGTAGGCGCAGGATAGGCCAGCACTTCCGGCACCGACAATGACCACATCCGAGACGGCTCGATCATACATCGTATCAAAGTACCTATCGTCGATAAGGATATGTACATCGTGATGCATCATTAAGATCGCACCTTTTGATCATTGCGCGGGAGACCTCAGCCTCCTCAATGGGAGCGAACTTGTAACTCCCATCGTAGTCCTCGGCGATATCGTAGTTTGTCTGCTGGGAGGGCGCTTCGAAAGGCATAATTGTACGAAGAGCGGGTGAGACTTAATCACACCGGCGTCCCTCTTTATACGAGTCGGATTGGCAAATTGCGGGGACATGGGAACGTTATAGGGTCATCGGAACACATTCCCCAAGACGTGAAGTTATTTGGGGAACATTCTTATCCAATCATGTCCAATAAGGCGAGAGGAGGCAATATCACGCTGGAGAAAAGGCACAAAACGGGTGGAGCACCTCCCCAAACGTATGGCGAACATGATAGCATGTGAGGCTCCGAGCTCGAACTCGCACACACAACGGCTTGGCGACAAAGATAGGATACCTCTGGTGCATTTTATTGCGGCGGTTCAGAGATCAAGCAAGCTTATCACTCCCTTCAAGCGATATTATTCACGGTCGAGCCAGGAAGTGATTTCTAGAAGGTGGCTGAGAAGGCGAAT
Organism: Pleurotus citrinopileatus; assembly: GCA_017312325.1. NCBI lineage: Eukaryota > Fungi > Basidiomycota > Agaricomycetes > Agaricales > Pleurotaceae > Pleurotus > Pleurotus citrinopileatus. Next base: position 1,457,285 of record BHFW01000037.1, read on the forward strand.
CCCGGCGACATGGAGGAAACATTTGGCAATACGGATTGCAAGCAAGTACGATTGTCATCGGGGTTCCTCGGCCAGTGTCGAGAAGCTGACTAAATGCGATGACAATGTTGCACATAGCCAAGAAGGTGCATCTTGCATTTGTGGACATGCTGGACGATAGTACTAGTACTAGCGTAGATGGATGGTGTCGGACCGCATGGTGCCTATTTTCCGTTGTAGGATGAAATTCCGGAATAATTCTCTTTAAGGGCGAACACGAGGACATGCAGACGACGGGAGTCCTTTAGTGCAACACAATTCGATGATGGTGGTGAGTTGAAGCCACGAGCGCCTACTTCTCAGTTCGCTTCCAACACTCACCAGCAGCTTACCGGGGGCTGGCAAACGTAGGCGATATCAATGGACAGGGATCCGTGGCTCGTCCATGACATTTGTTCGCATGATACCTCGCCCGGCTCCGACTGGTTCATATGGCCGTTCTGCCTAAGTGTAGAACTCGTCAGCTCCTGGCTAGCTCCTACTTTCTGAACCACTGAAAACGCGCGAGAGAGGAGAAAGTTGGTCCTACACCAATGCACCATGCCAGCATTTCCACGACTCATCTCTTCTGCTCTTCATCGGCTCTAAAGCCGATCGATGCATCCAAGTACGCCGAAGGAACGTTCCTGGCAGTTCCACTTTTGGAGACATCAAGGAGTCAATTTGGCCCACTGGGAATCGTCACTTAGGAAGTGATGCACGTCTCTCCTTGATCGATATCGTGGGCTTCTGCATCAGTCATACAGGCGTTCTCATTGGGCCGATACTAATGCTTTTCTGGCGTAACCGATGTCCGTTCATCCCGAAGCTCTCATCGCCATGAACCCAACGGATATGACCCTTGAACGTTGAACGGCAGCGCCCGTTGATCAGATTCTTCAAAACCGGAAAGGCAAGACTCCACGCCTCCACGAAAATAGCTTGGTTATTCTCGAAGCAACCTGTGTAAGTACTGCGCTTAAGCTTGATGCTGATGCCCTCTACACACCCCATGACGCTTTGAACCCACTTGGAATGTGTTACTGACGTACTCGTTTGTCAGCCCCTTACCCGTTGAAACTCTACGTGAGGGCTCACTTACGCAGCCGGCGCGTTTCCTTGTGGTTAATTGATTCTAGTGTCTGGGCTTAGTGATACCAAGTCGAATCTTCTTGTGCTCCGCCGTTGTGCCCCACACAAACGTTACCATGGATGGCGGACCGACTCGCATAAGTATACAGCCGAGCTCTAACCGACGTCTGATCAATTGTGCCATCACCCTAGTTGATTTGAAATTCACCTTCTCCTCGATTGTGGACGGGGATGGGAATCGAGCGCCTTCGCAGGTCGTCGCGATGTGGCAACAGCGGCGAGGGATATTATGCTACTGTCCACCTCAGATGCCACTTTTATGTCAACTTCACTACCAACTTACTCCATTACCGTCGACGCAAGGGGTTTGACGGGATTTAGTTCCGCACCGCAACTGCAACGCTACCCGGAAGCATGGAGCGTGTATCCTGTATGGGCACTGCAGATATTGTGTGATCCGTTTTTGTCAAATGGAAATGTACGGTCCCCAGATTACCGACATGAGAGCTTCTCTCTAAATTGTTCCATGCCGTGGTATATAAAGCTGACTGACCGTTGACGTGGTATCCTACGTCCACATAATTGTTGAACATCCTTGAATCCCCCTCTCATCCACCAGCCTCTCTCGTAAATTTGCCAAGCTGGCGTTGCCGAGTAAACACCTTAAAGGCTGTCCGAGCCTGACTCCGAATCACCATTTCCACCACCACACCAGGTACGCGACGCCTCATTCACATATAATATCGCCGCATACACTTACTTTGGGGCCTCTGCTTCATTCTTCGTTGCTCTGCCTTTGCTCTACTAGAACTTCGTACAGTATGCAATCCCAAAATTTCATGCTGGGAGGAGATCCCCTATCTTTGGATCGCATACGATCCGTCCTCACCAGATTGGAGGATACTATCATCTTCTCCTTGATTGAACGAGCCCAGTTCGCTCATAATCCAAAGATTTACGAACGCGGGGCATTCACTGAGTTACACGAGTATGGGCATATCAGCTGGTTGGAATGGTTCTTGAGAGAAACAGAGATCTTCCATGGTGAGCGAGTTCAAGCATGATTCCTAGTGAATGTATGCGCTGACCATGCTCTCGCCCCTGCAATAGCCAAAGCACGACGATACACGAGGTAGGTCCATGCGTAGACCTTTCCGTAGACGTAAGGTTGCTGACATATCATGGTCCCAGTCCTGATGAATATCCTTTCACCACAAACCTCCCGGAACCCATCCTTCCATCGCTTCAATTCCCAAAAATCCTCCACCCCAACAAGGTCAATGCAAATCCGACCATCCTTACCTTCTACACTCGACACAGCGTGCCACGTATCACAAGACGAGCGACTATCGCATTAGCGGCCATTAAGCGAGCCAACGGGGTCACAGGTGACGCGGAATTCGAGGATGATGGGAATTACGGTAGTGCGGCTACCATCGATGTCGAGGTTCTACAGTCAATCAGCAAGCGAGTGCATTACGGTTAGTTTCACCTCCTTGCCTTCAGATGCCTATCCGCCTAAAACAGTCCCTTCAGGCAAGTTTGTGTCAGAATCGAAGTTCCAGGCGGATCCAGCTGCCTTCATCCCCCATATCCTCAACCCTAATCGCCAGGCTCTGGAAGCACTCATAACGAAGCCGGAAGTAGAGCGCAAGTTGTTGCTACGGTTGAAGAAGAAAGCTGAGACCTATGCACAAGATTTCGTTGATGACTCCGGTCTCATCATCAGCGGCGCACAGGAAGGGTCAAACGGAAAGATAGATGTTGACGGCGTCGTCCATATGTACGAGAACTGGATAATACCACTGACGAAGGAGGTAGAGGTGAGTTGCCTCAGTGTTAACCTTGATCATATCCAACCTTATTTCTCGGACATCTAGGTGGATTACCTACTTCAGAGACTGGATGGTCTATCACAAGATGAGATTGACACGCTAATGAAAAACCCGAAACGAACATAGTATTTGTATTCCAGCTACTAGTCAAAGATTCCCGGTGAATGGATGTATTTATGGACTGAAGCATCATAGGTATAACCGATAAATAAGCAGCAATCAGACACGAAGGAAAATCCTCAGGACTACAATGATACAGGGGGATAAGCAAGATATGCGATAGAGATGATAGGCAATCATGAAATGAGTGAGAGGATGACAAGGGTCACCAAAGGTGGTTCAAACATAGGTTACAGACCGAGCTCTGCGCAAATATTGATGAGTCAGAAATCTTGAACAACATTGTATCTCTTACCTTGGAATAAGCGTTGTTGCTCCTGCTCTGTGATATTACTGGTAGCGCGGCGAGCAAGAAGTTTTTCGGTCCTGTACTTCTCATACAACACCTCTTTGGTATTTAATTTCAAAACCTAGTTTTGCAAGAATTAGTCTGAATAACTTATAAGTACGATAGCAAGCTCTTACCTTCAAATGGGTCGAAAGTATAGCAGTGCGGAGGGCCGAAAAGTCGCAATGATCTGGGTTCAAGACATCAATGGTCCCCCATCGATATTTGCGGACGAAGACGCCCTTGAGATCATCTGGAGGCCCATCGAGATATGTGGAATTACGTCGACTGGAGACGGATGCAGGCGTATATGGAACTGTATCCACAGATGGGGAATGGCCATCTTCGGAGGCAGCAGCAGGAGTTATGGGGGGCATGCTTGACGCCTGACTGATCGTGGACACTGGCCGGGGATGGCGGACAGTCGTTTGTGGGTTAATGAGAGCAAACGGCATCATGTTCGTGAAATCCGTCTGTGCCACCGTATTAGCATAGAAGCGAACATTAGCAACGCTTTCATTATCAGTGGGGTCAGGAAGGATAGGTCTACGTGCGTCTAGGGCCGCTTCAGAAAGATCTCGTCGTGAACGGGAGCGTGACAAGGAGCGATGCCTGTTCGCACGTAGTCTGACTACAGGTCGAGAGGTTCGTTCCTCCGCTTCATCTTCACTACTCCCTGTGGCATCTTCATTAACGTCATCGCTGTGTCCATTCGTATCAGCGAACCGCGTTTGTCGCTTCGGGGTGGGAGTGGGAGTGGGAGGAGCCTTCGACTCGGGACCAAGAACGCCAAAATCGAGGCCGGCTTCAGCCAGACCACGGCGTACTGCATCCCTCACTGCAGCAAGCGTCTCATCGGTCAGAGAGTCGGCCTGCGCAATGACAGGTATCACGTTTGAACGCGCTGATATCCTGCGTATTACTCGAATGTCGGCAGGCGACAACGTGAACTGGGTTCTAGACTCGTCTTCGGAATCGCCTGATTCGTCCGGGACTAGGTCTGGGACGCGATACGAAAGGGTAGCTTCCGAGCGAGAGCGCGTAGGAAGTGCAGCAGAGGCACGACGGGCAGCTTCAGTGATGACGGATGAAGGGTCGATCATGTAGATACACCTAATGACATAAATGAGAACAGGGCTACGTAAAATATAAGCAAAGGGACTCGCAGGTGAATGTGTTGGTCCCCTTTACTTTGACGTACAACTTTCGATTCCTGAGCGGGGCGCCCACACACAATGAGTACTTCTTTCCGATCGCGAGGCCTTTCAGCTATGTGCACTCACCTCCCCCATGGTTTCAGCGTACTGCGAATCAATGTACTTCATTATGCCAGTAACCTGCCTCTCCAGCTTAAGTTCATGCCCTTGCTCAAAATCCAGTCCGGGTGTATCAATCACGGTGAGTAGAAGTCGATCAAACCTCGACTCGGAGATCTCAGCGCAAGCGGTTTGAATGGATTCTGTGTGTTTAGGTGTCCCACGGAGGAAGCGGTCGACAGCGGAGCGTTGATCAGCTGTTGCATTTGGTGATATGTCTGCGGTTTCCAGTAGGAGGCGAAGAAGTGATGTCTTTCCGGTGCCTTTCGCACCGAGAACCTGGGTAGAAATATGAGTCGCACCCAACGACCCGAGACCTCAAAGGCAGACTTGCCATAAGGTTGAAAGTTGGTGGTACACGAGCTCTCTTCTGGCTGTAGCGACCTGACAGCGAAGCATGTTCACTCTTGTGCCTATCGAAGGCCGATGGAGGATTATTCATATACAAAGAGAAGATTGGCCCCTTGGGAGGTTTTCCTGGAGACCCGCGGAACGGTTTATGGAATGGTATTGTGGAACTATCGACTCCTTGGAAGGACGTTTTGGCCGCACCTTGTTGTGGATGATCTGGCGGAGGAGTCTGACGGATTGAAGCCACGTCCACTAGGTTTTTCGGCCACGGAATACCTTCACTGTTCATCTCGGGGAGGGATGGGGATGTGCGAATTTGGGAGACATCTTGGGCCTTCTTACTCGACCTGCGTCGAAAGGAAAACATATCTGGAACAGACGAAACGTGGAAACTGAAGACAAGAAGGAAAGAAACGGAAAAACGAGTGTCGCGGATGAAAGGAGTTCTCTGAGAATGAGCCTCCGTAGAAAGTTCGGGCGCTTTGTCAATTCTTGGAATTTCCTAAAACATTCACAACGCAGGGTCACATGCGCCTTGACAACAAAGCATCCCATCAAGTAAAGAACGCTACATCATCCTGAGAACAAAGTAAGCTATTTAGCAAAGGGATAGTCCGTGTAACCTCTACTAGTAGTGTTACCCGCAAGGTAAAAGGTTGACCGATCATAGGGAGTTAGCGGTAGGCTGGCTCTCCATCTGTTGGGTAAATCAGGCTACGGGTCGATGAAGGCTCGAGTTAGGGATTCGCCAAGGTCAGAACTACAAGTTACTCACATTCGACACATAGTACCTACCGACGGCGATGAGGTCCCCAAATTGCTCCGCCGCTTCCAATGCAGACTCCCTGGTGAACGCACCCGCCCGAATAAACGGTCTCGGTGCCCATATCGCTCGAAGGAAGTCGTTCTCCTCGTTGTCATCCAGAACTTCGACGGTCTCGGTGCTGTGAACCCGAGGCTCCACTACGTGAAGATATGCAAGGTCGGGAAGGCGCTCCTTAAGTTGGGAAACGAAGTAAGCGAACGTAGGCTTGGGATCTTCCATACGCATCCCTGGACAATCAGGTTTAGTCGCTTGACGGTGTGCGGGATGGTTCTACAGTTGCATACCTAGCGACCTACTCCATGGGCTCAGGCGAACGGCCGTCCGGTCAGCCCCCACTTCGTCGGAAATAGCTTCCAACACTTCTAATGCAAATCTTGAACGTCCGTCGACACCATGGCCATAACCGTCCGTTCGAGTATTCGTAACATCTTGGAAGAACTGATCGACCAACCACCCATTGGCCGCATGAAGCTCGACACCGTCAAAGCCCGCACGATGTACGGCGTTAGACGCCGCCTGTCTAAAAAGGCGGACGTATTCCTGAATCTCGGGGACCGTCAGTGGTCTGGGTTTGACATCCGTTATATGGCTGGGTGGGATATCTGAAGGGGCGACGTAGGGAAGAGGCGGGTCGTTGGCCTGCAAAGCCTCTGGATTGGCGCCTCGCCCTAAAGCCACAATTTGAATGACTATGAAAGATCCTTGCGCATGCACGGTGTCTGTGACCTGAGGAGTGGCTTCAGACATCACTATTTATCCTGAGGACAACAGAGTGGCATACCTTCTTCCAAGCGTCGATTTGATCTTTAGACCATATACCAGGGACATGGTCCGCCCCGTCAGGCGCAATTAAAGTGCCTTCCGTGATAAGGAGAGTACCAGGGGAGCTACCTCGTTGCTTGTAGTATTCAGCAACGAGGGGTACAATGGGCACGCCAGCCTTCGTTGCTCGAAGTCTGCCCATTGGCGCAAGGACGACCCGATGCTGCAGCGGCATGCGACCGACCCGATTGGACCGAAAGAGTTTTGGCTCCAGAGCAGTCATCAATAGATAGAGGCAATAATGTTCAATGAGCTCGTCTGAACGTAGAATGCCCCCATGGCTGATGTTTATATTGGCACTTCCTAATAACCGCTCAGGCGGGATTTGCAAGATGTAGCCTTAATAAGCAATTTCCTACACACTGGAACATTAGGCGTGTATTCTGGCCTTACTAAACATTGTCGATATCGGAAGACGTGAGCTACTAGGCAAAGCCCATATTCGAAGTGTGCTTGTGCCTGATCAAGCTAGAATCCACAGACAATGTAGTAAAGCTCTGAAAGCCAGCTCATGGCAAGAGATATCAATTGGCCAGTGGAAAGCATCGATTCGGAGTCGCCAGAACGATATTGTAAGGAGGAACATTCACAAAGCTAGGATTGAGCGAGCGCCGCACGCGCTAGTTAGCTAAGTCTAGCATTTCACACGCCCCTATTCAACCCTAAGTGAGATGAGAGGTTGAATGCAGATGGCAGATGGGATTGTGGGTGGTCTGGACCGCATCCCTTTCTTCAAAATACCCAACGTACAGTCACAAGCGACGGCCTTCGGTTCGCCTAAACGTCTGCTATGTTTATGTTATTTCGGCTATCATTGCACTCCGGAGGTCGGACCCAGCATCAGTCTGCTGAAATCGAAACATCGCCTGGCAAATGGGTAAATACTAACGGATACTCTCGACATCTGCTGCGACGCGCGAAATGGCAAGCAGAGTTCAAACAGCGATGTATGGACGGATCACCGGCGTACACATGGGAGCGGAGGTATCAATCTGCCCCACCTCCACCACGAGGCTATTACTCCCGCTCTTACCCATCCAAAACCGGTCAAGCCTACAAGAAGCCGAGAGAAGCCCTGGACATCCGTGCCACCGTACCGCCACCTGCCAGACGATTAGCATTTACTGCTTGAAATAAATCCTTGGATTCAGGTCTATGTTTCGTACGGTGATTGCGGACAACAGCATGGAACAATATACGAGGGCAAGTAGGTACCAACCAAGCGCACATGGAGTATGGAAGTATATAGACGGGGAAGGAAGCAAGGGAAATTGGAAAAAATACAATCATAGTCCCAGTCGGTGACAACCAATACCCTTTAAACCAGAGAAGGATGATGAAGTGCGAGAGGAGTAGAAGGAACAGCACACGGTGCGGGATTGATAGCAAGCGGAACCAAAATATTCTACAGACGATTGAAATGGATGTTACAGATAGTTCCTGTCGTTCACGAGACTCCGCTCATGGGGATGTCTTCGTCCAACTTTGCCTTTTTGGATGGCCGGTCCAGGTCGTCAACGTCCATCATTCGCTTGGATTGAAAGTCGTTGTCGTCAGCGTCTAAGTCTCGGCCGTGAATATAGACGTCAGGTCCAACCGGTGTTGGGGCCATGCGAGAGGATTGGGCGGATGGTGGAGATCCTGGCATCGAGCTAGTCTGCATCTTGGATGCAGTTGAGGCTCGACGAGTACCCTTCCTACCACCGCCATTGCCACCTGAGTTATCGTGAACGTAATTACATGGGAGCTGCCTACGAGCGCAGCTCGAGCAGGCAGGATGTGCGCCGTCGCATTTGGTTTTGCGCGCTGCGTAAAGGATGGACCATGAGGTAGTATTCATCAGCACCCCATAGCGCCCACTAAGAAATTCCGAAACGCATACCTCGGCAGAAATTGCAGGCTACAACCTTAGGTCCCGAGGTTGTGGGTGCACGACTAGTCTTGCCAGGCACAGTTGCTGATCTTTTTCTTTGAGCAGCGTGCTGGTCTGAAGCTGGACGGATCGCAGGTAGAGTCGGTGCGGACATAGGAGCAGCCGAGGATGGATCTGGTAGAAGAGTGGCTATGTGAGGTAATTCGTTATCAGCAAACGGATGGCGGTTTTCCGAGGAAGGAATGAGGGGTTTAGAGCGTGACGATGATGCCATTGACGAGGATGGGAGTGATGATGGAGGTAACGAGGCCGGAGAAACATCATCACGAGAAACAGGCACGGACAGTACGGGAGGAATGCTTTCATTGGTATACTTGTCCACGTTGGAAGCGCGTCGAGGAAGAGATAGCGAGGGAATATCAGGGGACAATGATGGTTCCTCGTCAGGGGACCTGTCGTCCGCACTATCGCTCTCACTCTCATCGGGTTTAGTGTTCTTCGTGTTGCCTCTGCGTTTATTCTGAGGTTGATAGTCGCATGGGTTTGATCGCTTAACACACTGGCTACATGCCGGGCGGCCACCGTCACATTTTAACTTCCGAGCTGGGTGAAAAAAGAAGCCAATGACGACAAAATCAGCATGTCATTCGTTACTGGATAATGCATTCAAATTTACTCACAACGACAGAAATTGCATGCAACATTAATTTTTTTGGTGCGCTGTCTGGTTGAGGCTTCTGGTGATGGGAGATTGAAGTTAGTGCACAATAGCCTAGGTTTAGCAGCACGCCGCTTACTTGATGTAGAGCCAGAAGCCCGAGAAGACGCACCGGACGCGTTAAAGTCGTGTGGAGCTCGGGTGACTGGACCGCCGCGCAAGTCCCCTGGAATGGACGGAGCACGAGACATCGACAGGGGAGGATGGCGTGAAGAATGAGGTGCTGTATCTATAGCAAGGATAGGCCTCGTTGCATGGGAAAGCGCGGCCATAGTATGTGGCGGGGTTTGAAGAGCGCTCTGCTGGACTGAATGCCGTGAAGTAGGTCGTTGGAGAGGCTGACAGTCAAGACGGAACTTGTCAAACAAGTATTCGCGAGTATACTTTTGCAGAGTCTAGTGAGGGAGGAGTGTAGATCAGATGGATGCCCGGAAGCAAGGATCGGAAACAGGGTTGCTTTACCTCCATATGGTGAAAGATGGCCGACCGGAGGGACATGAAGTCACTGTGAGTCGGATCCAAAACATCCAAAGAACCCCAGCGGTAGGATCGAATATACCTACCGCGTACAAGTTTCGGGGTGGGTGGACGGTCAAGAGACGGAGTGTACTGGATGACCAGCTCGTGACGGGACAGTGCCGTCCTCGGTACGCCGTCGCTGTGCGAATATAAATCAGGCGAAATGAGTGCATAAGGGAGACGTAATAAAGGAGTGACAGGAGAAGCTGGTGGCGTGTTTCCAGCTGATCCATTCGCGTGCCCGGGGTATCCGTTCGTTTCATTCTTGAGCGACGAAGACGACGACGGAAGATGATCATCATTAGAAAGTTGCAAGTGGCTATCCATATCAAAGATACCGAAGCCAATCCCAGCGGAAGCCAAATCCCGTCTGATGGCGAGCTTAATGGCTGCAAGGCGGTCATTGGAGAGCATATCAGCTTTCGCAATGACAGGTAAGACGTTGACCCGGGCAGAAAGACGTCTGATAGTGTTAATTTCAGCTGGCGGAAGGGTTGGCCGGCATAAAAGGGGGTTATTGGTGACTGGAGGTTCTAGAATGACGGGTTCCACGTCGGATTGATGAGAGAAGCTGTTAGTGCGCGCACGAGGTACGAGCGGTGCGGGCGGACCAGGGACTGAGGGTGGGACAATGTCGTCGGGATCCAGAAAGTATATACATCTGGGAGAAGGCGGCATTGTTCAATGAATGAGTCCCCTTTCCCGACAAAAGGGCTGTGAAACCGGAGTGGGAATTGCGGGGCACTCACAGATGAATGTACCTATCCCCAGTTTGGGCTTTTCGCTCCTAAGAAGGATGAAGACGGCAGGGCAATGAAGAAGGTGAGGGAGGGGTTGGGGTGAAGAAGGGATGGTAGAACTCACGTCCTCGAATCCCTCGGCAAAGCGAGAGTCGATGTACCGAAGTGTTTCAGACACAAGCCTCTCCGCTGATGCTTCGTCCCTAAAGTCAAGCGAGGGTGTATCGATGAGGGACAGGGTCATATGCTGAAAAGAGCCACTAGGCTCGTTCTTGACATCGATGTCGACAGATGCTGTGCGTATGTGATTTGTATGACCGCTACATCCTTGAACGAACTTGGCGACGGCAGCTAGCTGATCTTTCGTGGCCGTTGGTGCGATATCGCTGGTGTCGAGTAGGAGACGAAGAAACGAGGTTTTACCTAAATCCGAGTGGGTTAACCACACACCGTCTTCCCGGTAGATGTTAGAGACGAAACGAACCTCCTCTGCTACCGGCGACCATTAGAGTAAATTCTGGATGGGCGTTGTCTACAGCCACCATGTCAAGCGATGAGTAAAGTAGCTCGGACACTGGAAATGATAGATTACGGACCTTGATGATCATTTGGTGCATCAATCAGCGCGCCTGTACCGGACTGTGCACCGTTAGTATTGCCATTGTAAATTGAGATGTCGTCCTCTGATAGCCTTGACCTGCGGTCATTTGGAGAGTTCATTTGGGCGCAAGTGCGGGCTGAGGATGAGGACGAGGAGGAGAAGGGGGGAAGGTGGATGGAGGACGGGGAGGAGGAGGAGGGGAAGGGAGGAATCCGGTGGAACCGACCGTTGGCTCCAGGTTTTGGCCGCAGACCAGGCGAGCGCGGGGCTGAGCCAGAAAAGAGAAAAGGTGATGGAAGCTCACGGAGCCGACGACACGAACCTCGCTTTCCTCCGATTGGCTCGGTGGGAATTCTTAGGTGGATAATATATAAGATAATATTCGTATATAATAATAGAAGTAAGCTAGGATAAGTAAGTAAGTACTAGATTAGATTAGATTATTCAAGGCTGTAAGTAAGTTAGCAACCATCAATTCATATATTTCGATGGTTCGCTAACCCGTGGGACTCGTAGGCATGCGCTCATTAGCGCGTGTCAGGGGCTTATGAATCGCATCCTATGGCAACAGATACGTAAACTGGAAACCGGAACGGCCTATCATCTGTCATTTCCGGCCTCATTATTGCTGTGGGCAAATCCACATACTCTTTCCGATGTTCCATATCAAATATCACCCCTCTTCCCCCCTCCGCCATACTCCTCGTGGCGCACTCGAGCTCCTTGGCTCATCTTCATCGTAAGAGCCCTCGTCTTCAAACTGTTGTGTAGTTTCCGAAATCGGCGTCTGTGGAGGCGGAGAATCACCCTTCTGCGACGATGATGCCGTCCCTGATTCTTTCCTCCGGGGCTTCGATCCTTTAGGCGCCCGTCCTGGTCCGCGTCGTCGGGGCTGTGCATCATATGTGCATTCTCTATTCCGAGTTGAGCAATTGTAGCACGCGGGTCGGCCTCCATCGCACCGAAGTTTCCTGCCTTGTAATGTACACAATGCAATAGTCGGCATAATATGGCTATGATAACTAGGGGGAAGCATATCTCACCTCTGCAAAAATTACACGCTACTTCGGTCTTTCTGGGACCTCGGGGATGACGTGCAGCCGAGGTACGACCCCTGGATGACCCCTCTCCCTCCGTCGTCGTTGCTTCAGGTGTTCGGGACATCGAAGTACGGGGGTCGCCGCTTTCACTTCGCGACCCGCTGCCAGGATCCCTGCTGCTACTTATCCCAGACCAGGCGCGCTGTTGAGGATCCGGTTGAGCAGATGGATGTGTCTCGTATCTGGCTGCAGATGTGCTGGAGTAAGACTGACCAGGCCAAGACTGCGACACTCCGACTTCAGTGGCAGGCGCATACGAAGATAATTGCGATGGGCGCTCCGGGCGCCCAAATTGTGAGGCCCCTAGGTCATAGCTGAGCGCTTGATAACGAGAAAGGATGTTAGTGCTTCAACCATCACGAACGGATAAACGAAGAGGAGGGCTCACGTTGATGAGGTGGTTGTGATTGGCCGGCTTGTTGATGGATCGGAGGGGGGCTGATACGTGGCAACCTGAACCTGGGTCCCTCGTCACCGCGGTCGGTCATCATCCTATGAGCGTGCATGAGAGACGAAGGACCTGCTTCACCCTCCTGCCATGGTGGCTCGGGCCTCGGCGCTTCATGAAGATGAGAGTGCGAAGGGCTAGGGTATGTCGAACGCGTTCCCGGTTGCACGCGAGAGGAGTGATAAATTGGGTCACTGTATATGGGACTTGGATTCGCCTGGCCGATGAGAGTGGCGGGACCGGGAAAGTGGCGAATTGAATCGCCGAGGGTAGAAGGAGACGCCGTGCGGCCCTGATATCTGGAATAGCTGACTGGGGGCAGGGAGGAAGGGCCGGATAAAGGTGGTAGGATGTGCCCCTCTCTTCGAGGAGGGATAGAAGGAAGCTCGTCTGCATCACGGCGTATGATGTGCCGCTGCAGGCTCGGAGGGAGCTCGCTTGTGTTCTTCCTCTCCATATAAGGCTATAAGGTTTCCGGATGGAGAGGAAGAGCTTTAGCTTAATAGAGTGAGGGGCGAGGACTAGAGGAAGTCGGCGGCGAGGGGAAGGGGATGAATGAAGCTGGGAGAAAGCTAGCAAGGTGTGGAAGCTACGGAAGCATATGGAGGCAAAGAGGCAAAGTTGACTGCAACGTGGTTAGTTTTGAGAGAGAGACACCGAGGCTCGTGGATGAGTTGTTTGAAATCGCCGAGTCGTGTTTTCCAAGTGGTAAAAAGAGATTTTAGAGATTTGAGGGAATAATAGGGGCATTATATATACTAAAAGCACTCTTCCTTAATCTTATCCATCGATCCAGTCCTGGGCCAGTTCATGTGTTAATCCACAAAACAAATTCACCTTTTCATTCCAATCCCTTGAAGCAAATCCACTCGGCACGAGCGAAAAGGGCAAAGAATAGGAGACGAGCTCATGATCATGGCATGACACACAAGCCTGATATAATCTTATACCTTAATTTTTTACATAAATATACTATCATTCCCGGTCCGATCCCTTAAATTGCCACACCTTGCGATCGAGTCACACAAACATCTTGCTTGTGATTCGCCAAGATGAGGAAACAACTTATCCCTCCTCGTCGCCTCTTCTCTACGTCTGTCCAGAGATGTCAACAAGAAGAGAAGCCAGTTCTCAACAGATACAGCAGGATTGTCACCTCAACAAAGGACCAGGGCGCGAGCCAGGTAGGTTTTTCAACAATCCGAACAAAAAAGAACCACAACGTGGCATCTCAACTTCATCATGTTCATAAAAGGCAATGTTATACGCGACGGAGGGGATCAAGTCGGACGATGATTTCCAAAAGGCTATGGTCGGTGTGGCAAGCGTATGGTCAGTAAATGAACATGTTATCAAAGACCGAATGACAGCTGACGCCGCGTGCCAAAGGTATGATGGTAATCCGTGCGTATTGTGGCTTTGTTTCCGCTTCAAAACGCTAAAACCTTGTTCAACCGACAAAGATGCAACAAACACATCCTTGGACTGGGCCAAGAAATTAAAGAATCTTTGTACAAGGCCTCCCTCATAGGTTACCAGTTTGGCACGGTTGGCGTAAGCGATGGTATCAGCATGGGCACATACGGAATGTCCTATTCGCTACAATCACGCGACCTCATCGCAGACCAAGTTGAAACAGCCGCAGGCGGTCATCACTTAGACGGAATGGTCGTAGTTCCAGGATGTGACAAGAACATGCCTGGCGTCCTCATTGCACGTACGTCCACGCAGCTCTTTGCCTCACCTCGCCTTATTAGTACATGGACACGTTAATTTATTCACCGCTTCACAATTAGTCGGTCGCCTGAATCGTCCCGGACTAATGGTCTATGGCGGCACGATCCGTGCAGGCTCATGCGAAGGCATACCCCAAATCGACATCGTTTCCGCGTTCCAGTCGTATGGAAAGTTCCTTCAAGACGGCAAAACGCCCGAAGCTGAGCAGTTCAGGTACAACACCGTCCGCCACGCTTGCCCCGGCCCAGGTGCATGTGGAGGCGTAAGTCTCTATTATTACCCGTATTTTTATTTCATCTTGCTTCTCCCAATCGACCTTGATCTTTTTGTTCCTTTCACTCCTAACCTTTCAAAGAGCTCCTCCCGATCTCACTTCCGTTTCGACGGACGAGTTTTTTTTAACTCGGCCCCCTTTGATCATCGGTCCACGTCAGACCATTGACAATGTTTCTACCTTTAGATGTACACAGCAAACACCATGGCCTCCGCAGCGGAGGCCCTTGGCATGACGTTGCCTGGCTCTTCCTCCTTCCCGGCCGAGTCAGCTGAGAAGCACGCCGAATGCGCTTCCGTGGGCGAACATATGTACAACCTCCTATCTAAGAACATACTTCCGCGGGACATAATGACACGATCTGCATTTGAAAACGCCATGGTAGGAGTCCCTCGCCTTCTGATCAGTGGCTGAATGCCAGGGTGCTGATGTCCTTATTTTTGCTACCGACTGCTCGGCCCATCGGACGGACGGAATTTTTTTACATCCGTTACATCGTGGGGTATTCTAGGTGTTGACCATGATACTGGGTGGCTCGACCAATGCCGTGCTTCATCTAATCGCTATCGCTCATTCTGTTGGTATCCCCCTCACCATCGATGACTTCCAAAATGTCTCCGATCGTATACCCTTCATTGCCGACATCAAGCCAAGCGGGAAATATGTGATGGAAGACATCTACAAAATCGGCGGCATACCTAGTAAGAAGTCTTCATTTAGCCCGTCTTATCTTCTTGGGCCCCTATTTACTCTGTTACAGAAATTCTGCATTTCCTCCTCAAAAATAATTTGATTGACGGAAACAACCCCACCGTCACGGGCCTCACCCTCGGCGAGAACCTGGAGAAGTGGGTGCACAAGTACGGCGAACTGTCCTTCCGTGATCAGGATGTCATCCGTCCTCTCGACAAGCCAATCAAGTCCACAGGTCACATCAGGTATGTCGTCTCGTGTGAACGTTGCCGCCTATCATCCTTCCCCGTAGCGCCCCCGCCTTATTCCCCCGACCGTTCTCCATTCCATTCCATGCGATCTTTACTCTTTCGCCCTGCTATCTTTCGTTGGCTCACATCGTTTCCATCATGGTTCTTCACGCCCTGAACTACGGGGATTGTTTTAATGTGCCTTGTTATTCATTGCACACCGTCACGTTCACTTGCCATCTAAATCCTCTGGGAATTTTTGCTAACGGTTGCCAGGATCCTAAAAGGCAATCTTGCCCCAGGCGGAGCTGTGGCAAAGATCACAGGCAAAGAAGGGCTTGGGTTCACAGGCAAAGCTAGAGTCTTTGATTCGGAGAATGATTTTGTCAAGGCGGTGGAAAGCGGGTCGATCAAGAAGGGAGAGAAGACGGTTGTCATCCTCAGGTACCTTGGTCCAAAAGGAGGTCCTGGTCAGTTTATTTCTCCCCACCTCCCTCCCACGACCCATCTTTGCACGCATGTGCGTAGATGGGGTGGGAGTCTATGACGGTTGATTTACAACTTTTTGCCTTATCGGTGAATTTCTCTGACAGGGATGCCCGAGATGCTCAAGCCCACGAGTCTGATTATGGGTGCCGGTCTGGGGCTCGATGTCGCATGTCTTACTGATGGCCGATTTAGCGGCGGGTGAGTCTTCTTCTCTCGGGAGGCGTCCCTCCTTCTGTTGTCCCCCACAACTTCTTTCTCCTGGCGTGTGACCATCGCGAGCGCCTCTACTTCTTTCAACAGCCTGGTTGACCGAACTGGGTTCTGATGATCAATTTTACATTGAATACGGTTGCTTTCTAGATCACACGGGTTCTGTATTGGCCATGTTGTACCCGAGGCTCAGGAAGGTGGGCCGATAGCCCTGGTACAAGATGGCGATATCATTTCGGTTGACGCGGTCAAAAACACCATCAACTTGTGTGTATCCCCGAAGGAGCTGGGCGCGAGGAAGGCTAAGTGGGTCGCTCCCCCCCTCAAGGTGTCGCAGGGTACACTGTATAAATATACCAAGGTCGTCACTGACGCAAGCAGGGGGTGTATAACGGACGCTTGACGGCGGGGCTGGGCTTCATCTAAAGGAGAAAAATGTTAAAAGTAGCTACACCACGACGCATTAATACATCAGAGATTACTTCTCTAATGAGCGCGACTCGTTTTCTTTATCAGTCGCTTCTTCTCCGCCTTGGGAGCTTTGTTTTTGCGCCGTTCCCTGGCCTCAGCCTTCACTGCTTTTTTACGTTCCTGTTCATGAAGTTACTAGACCATTCCATTCTATTGATTTGTTCACCCCTACCTTTTTCGCTTCCCTGTCCTCAAATCGATGGCCTCGTGGCTTGTGTTCCTTCTCATCACCCGAAGAACTCTCCTCGTCAGACTCATCGTCATCGGATGACAGTGTGGAATCTTTCTGCGAATCGCCCGCGAGGTGGTTTGCTTCAGTGGGACCTGGTTCCTCGTCAATGCGACCATTTACTACACCGAGGGACTTTGCGTAAACAAGTCGGCCCGGGGCCCCTCTTGATACAGCGGCGATTTCTCGTTCCGGATCAAGCACTTCGTTCAGTGAGCGTGGTATGTGAGAACGAAGAAATACAGCGTCCTCGTGTTTGGATAGCTCCTCTTGGCGGTCGCCATCTCCAGACCCCCCAACAGTGGCTGATGAAAGCTTCTCATCGTCGTCTATCCTTGAGCTTGAATCATCGGAGAGCCATTCCTTTAAGACGTGCCCAGGCTCACTGCCAGGTATCAGGAACTCTCGCGTGACAAAATCGAAGCTCCTCTTCAGGCCCAAACGTGCCACTCCTAGCTTGTCGAAGAAATCCTCTACATTCTTGATATCGTTCCGTAGGAAGTCGAACGCAGACGGATGGTCATGTTCAACACTTTGAGAGACATCGATGATATAGAGGTGAGAGTCGTGGTAGAGGATATTGTATTCGGAGAGATCGGCGTGTACCAACTTGCAATGATGGTACAAGGTACGCATGGCTAGAACGAGTTCCTCGTAAAGGGGTTGATACGACCCATCGGGTAGTTGGGCGTCCTTCAGCCGAGGAGAAGGCCTATGTAGGAGCCATGAGTAAATCTCAGAGGAAGGAAGAAGGCAGCTTCAAACTACCATCCCTCCGGGTCCCCTAGAAATTTCATCACAAGCACATTCTCCCTAACCTCAACAGGCTCTGGGCATCGGATACCAGCCGCTACCAATCTCTTGAGATTACGCATTTCCTTCTCAGCCCACAGCCGTACCATTTTCCTGGGGTTGTGGCGGTTGTATCCCCGCCGAAACCTAAACTCGCCGCTCACATAGCGGTCCCGATCCTTGAAAACGAGGATAGACGTCTTAAATATTTTTACTGCCAAATGCATCGAATCTGGAGTTAAAGCGTGGTATACGTTAGCCTACGGAGAACAGGTTTAAGTGGTGGGCGTGATGGATACTTGACGATCACCCACCTCTTTTCCCGTGCTGATACAGCCGTTGATTTCTTGTAGGAGCCCCCGGCCTATCATTTTGAAAAGAATAATCCTCGTGCGAGGATCAAGCACTTGCTCTGTGGTGGCACGATCTGACTTATCCTTCATATTAGCGTACGAGCTGGGACCCTTTCTGTTCACCCCAACCCCCATATGCTGAAAGTAGGGCGAGTCTATTTTCGAAATGCGAGAGGCATACTTCGAGAGAGCCTCGAGTTGGTCGGTGGTCCTGACCTTAGCATGCGACGTGGGGGCGATATCCGGGGCGTTCAAAATTCTACTCTGGGGGTGATTTACCGCAGGTAAAATTGCGACTGCGCTACTACGGTCGATAGACGACTGCGTGCTCCGAGCATTACCAGAGCGTACCGCGACATGTTGACGCAATCGATTATACTGTTTCGTGAAGTCTATGTATAAGATCAGTGCGTGCGATCCCATTTTTCATATATTCGTCTAACCTCGCTCGGCATTCTCCCAATCCTCATCCTCGACGCGAACATCTAAAGCTTCCTCGTCTAATGAGGCATCGGATAAGGCATCGTCACTGGATTCTGGCCAATCGAGGCCGTCTTCGTCGATATAAGCATGACCGTCCCTAATCTCAGCCTGTGGGTCGCTCGGAGCGTCGTCAAACTGGCCGGATTCGACAGACATTGTGATGAAGTAGCAATGACCGTACAGGGGTATGTACTCTAACTAAGAAGGTTTGATGCCCCATTCCAAGGGCACCGATAAATAATAAGCATAAATAGAGGGGTTAACTTCAGAGTGACTTGGAAACTTGCTCGGAGGCGATGCTTGCTATAATAACTGGGATGGGTTTAGAACTGGATACGGTGCATGAGATAGACATAGACGTCACTGATAGTGGTAGTGTAGTTGCGCTTCACGTGGAACTGCCCGATTTTTCCTGAGCCAGGGGAACCCCGCGAATTCGACTAGAAACGTACCTCAACATTTTGTCCGGTGAGGATAAGTGCATCGCCATGCACCAAAGAAACTACCGGGAGTCCATTGGGTTGATCCGGAGACGAGATTTCAGCTTTCTCTTCTTCCGGAGCTACATCACATAGTTTACTGACAGGATGAACACGCCTGGTAGGGGTAGTTATGGAAACGTTTGCGCGGGACTTGGACGGTTTTGTGGTTAAGGGATGGAAAGAGACCACGACCGAATTGCCTAGGCATAGGATGATAATGTGATGCTGCTTTGCGTTGAGTGTCATACGAGCCTACGCGCCAGGTAAGAAGTACTTAGAGAACACTTGGAAGTATTCACTTACACGCTCCGATCCAGGGGAGGCCCATGCCAAGATAGTAACATCCAGCAACGATTGATCGAAGGTCAATTTCCCATACGTTGAGGCAAGCGTTGCAAAGACATTGCGTACTTGATTCAATGTCCCAGAAGCACTCGCATATTGAGAAGACTGTTGACTAAGCTTCATAAAGTCCGATCCGGATATGAACATGAAATAAGAATTACCTATGCCGTAAAGGTAAGCGAGTATGGGTAGTTCGACAAGCTGGCACTTACTTGGAAGCCGCGTGAGGACCACGTTCCTCTGAATGTCGTTGAAGAGCTCAGATGCATCATCTTGCAAACAGCTACGATTGCAGGTAAAGATGTGCCTAAGGAGACCCGGGGCAAACGGATAGTCATAAATCAACATATCATCCAAAGCCGTCTCGAATTTGGATGTGCCCGACGGGTGTTGGCGAGGAGCGGCCAACGGCGTGGACTCCGACGGCGGTCGAGCATGGTGGATATCGAAGGAATAGCCAGGTTGGTCCTCATTGTCCTGTCGAAGAGATGAGCCATCCATATGTCAAAGCACGAAGGAGACAGTACTGGACAGCGTGCATTGAGGCAGATCTGGTGTCTAAAGAATTTTCGGGGGTTCAGCAGTCCGCAATTAGAGCAGTGCCAACCCTCAGGAAAATGCTCGTCGTTGTCGAGATCGGTTTGCATATGGGCTATATGCGCTGGGAACAGACAACTATAACCCTCGCCTACGTCGTAGGCAATTTCACGACCGGCCAGGCGGGAATCTCGTTGAGTTTGATACAGCGGCGAAGAAGACATCTCTGAGATTTGTATTGGCGCTTCTCTATTGAACGGCTTGGAGCGCCACCAGGGTCGAGCCACTTCAACTTCGGGGTACCGTAAAAGATATTCACCTCCAGGAGACCATGTAAGACGGAATCTCCATGTCACACGGCCCGAATTATGCGCAATCGCGGGCTCTGCGTTTTCTGTGTGGGTTTCCTACTTTGTATGTAAGTTGAGAATCGAAGAGGCAGATGCGCCAAAAGTGAAGCTAACCTGTACCGCTGATAATTCGTAAAAGCCAAGGAATAGGTACGGAAAGTCGTGGTGAGCCTCCAATGGCGATTTTGACCCCGGTATTATCAAAACGATCGGGACATGATCAATATAGGCGTTGATCAATGTCTCGATGTCCGCAGGAAGCTCTGCGCGAAAAGTTGTTTCTAATGGGTCCTGAAGAGGTTGAATATCTTTCGACTCGCTCTCCACAGATTTATGTGAGCTATGAACAGTCTCAGCATGGGGATAATTCGTCTCCGAGTGAGCTAGGTTGAACAACGGGTTATCTTCTGGTATATAAAGGGGGGATATCATTCTGTAGGCTGGTTGAGATTCGGAGAGCGTCAGTGAGGCGGGCGAGGTGATACCAAGTGAGTTGTCAGCGACACTTGGCAAGTCAATAACCTCGTTGGTTGGAGCAGGAAGATCAACGACTGCCGACGATGCCGTAGGAAGAGATACCCCGTAATCCACTAGCTCTTCTTTTAAGTCCTGAATGAGATTCATTCGTTCACGACCTTCAACATTGGATTGGACGGAAGGGGGAATGGGAGCTTGTGTTTCAGCAGCGTCTGTACTTCTCATTGAGGCTGGAGAGAGGGGATCTGGTTTGATTTTGTAGTCTCGAGTCCTTCGGACCAAATTAGTTCCCGGCGTACCCTTCAGGCCATAGAAGAATGCTTACATAGATAAGTCCACAACACGAAGCTGATCTAGGCGATCGATGCCCCACTCTACAATAGTATGATCTTCCAACACTAGCATAGGGGTCTCGGTATATTTCCATGTAAGGCCATTGATGGACTTGGGGGGAGAAAGCTCCGGAATAACTTGCATTAAATCTTCCTTGCCCTAGACTTATCAGGCGGAGAGCGATTTGCGCATTGGGCCACACTTACCAAGGCCCATATTCTAGGTCGTAGGGTATTTTGAGGGACGCTTTGTCCAATCAAGCTCAAGTTCGCTGAGGGCACAGAGGAAGGGGGAACGAGCTTCCAAACTACTTGTGCCTTCTTTGTATGGTTGTCCAATGCGGCTACGATATTGATTAAAGATTGAACATGAATTACCCTCCGTCACAAACCTTGTGACACATTTTGAGGGGTCCTGGCTGTTGTTTCCCGTTGAACTGCGGGATCGATGATTTTCTTAGGTCGTCCGCGAGGCCGGCGCGGTATAGCAGAAACACTGCTGGGGCCTCCTTCAGTCTTTAAGCCAGCAGCGGGACGACCAGAATCTTGACAATTATTGTCACTCGTAGGTTCGGGCGGAAGCAAGGTTGGAGTTGTGGTCGAAGTAGTGTCGATGGCGATCGTACTACCTCGCTTGCGCCGTCGTTGGGGCTTGACTGTGGGAAGGAGTTCATTGGCAGGAGCGAGGCTGCCAGCACTAACTTCGGGAGAGATGGCTTCAGTTGCGCTTTTAGTAGTGGCGTCATCGTAGAGGTGGTGTAGCTTGCGGCCCCTTGAGGCCTTGACTGGAGCCGACGAGGGTTGATGTTCCTTCTCGCTGTGAGTGACGGCGCGCTTCTTTCGGGGTGAGGATGCATCCGGTGCAGCGCGGCGTTTGCCCTTCGCTCCATTTTGCAGACTCGATGTAGTGGATTGGCTAGTCAGAGCCTGTGCTATTTGTGCAGCTCCTCTACCATCCTGAGTCATTGATTCTGAGACATTCCTAGCCAGGTCGATTCCGGAGAGCTGGGGGGAAAGTTCAGCGTCGTGAGGACTGGTTAAGCTATATTATTAGTCCAGAAGCATACCCCAGCCTCGTCCATGACAGTGGGTAACCAGCGTACAGCTTAAGCCTCTGAGTAGAGCACCGAGTCGATGGAAGGAGTTGTCAGAGCACGCAGAGATAATAATGTTCACGGTGTCATTTTGGGTGATGCGCGCTGCAACCAAGATCTCAAACTCGATCGTCTGACCAACGCCATCCCACGTGCTTGGTTATTTTGGGCTTGCAGGGCTTCCAATTACTAGTATGTCCATCTCCATCTGAATGTAATTTTGACGGTCCATAATTAGGGACCACTACGAGAATTGATATCAATGGTCACTGAAAGTAACAGGTAAGGTATATGTGTTTGTGTACAGCATTTAACGCTTAGTTAACTCTCCAGCTTCCATTATCTTCGACAGAGTCTTACACCTTCGGTGCTGCAAATCACGCGAAGTATCAAGCCTATGCACCGATCCCATGGGCTGCACAGGGGGGAAAACATACTGCCCTTTGAGGTGCTTGATCATCCGGTGAAGGTCGTATTGGGAAATTTCCTTGGATGAAGCATGGTCGCTTGGGACGGGAGGTGGTCGAGGCCGATTCGATATCGCAAGGCTGTGGGAAGGGGTGTCTCCTGGGTGACCACGGCGTCCGAGAACATCAAACTCCCGTACAGCGAGGATGAGAAGGATGATGATGGCGGAAATCGAAGCAATAATTACTTGAGGGAAAAAACCGATACAATCTGGGAATCATGTCAGCTTTGAGGACAAACTCGGTAGAGCTGCATACCGATCAATACACCGTCGAGTCCGGGAGCGTCAGGCATGCTGTTCCTGATTTGTGGTAGAGCGACAAGGATAGCGCCAGTGGAAATAAGATGTTTCATGATCCCTTTGCCTTCCCTAAGCATTCTCGCCATGATAACATGGCCAATAGTTACATGCGTGAGGATCCAGCTAACGGCGAAGAGCAGGAGCGCAAAGGCTCTGGCGTTTCCAGGACGAGTAATATACATGTCGATGTCTCTGGAGGGGGATTCGGTGTTGTTGGTGTTGGAATAGCTTTCGATGTCCACTGTCTTGATGAGGAAGCTTGATGTGACGTCGAGGGTTGCAAGGCGCCGGATAGGTACGGTCTGATTAGTCGAAGACATAACTCGAATGGTGCTTGACAAGAAATAATTATCGAAGGGGTATAAGCGGGCCTCTTGAACATTCAAAACGTGGTCGCTATCGAATTGGACAAGGTTTTGAATGCTGGGATCGCCATGTCAATTGTCGTGCATGCGGAGGAGGTGAAACAATTTAGAATACCTTCGGCGAGACCCAGAATCACGATCATATGGTATCTGCGTGGGGTCGTACTTAGCCGTTGGTTGTTCATCACTGAATGCACATCAATAAAGGATGGCAGAGTTCAAGCTTAGGGTCTCTCACTTATCGACGTAGATATCCAAAGGCATGGCAGGTAATCCACACGTTGTGCTACCATGAATACCGACGGATCCGGGCAGGGTATATTCGTCGCCACAAGCTAAAATGGCCCAGCGAATGGTAACAGAGGGTTCGTCGACATCAACGTCAACATTTTCCCCTGTAAGGACAATCTGCGGAGCGACGATTGAGCCAAATGATTGTTGAGATGTCGCACAACTTGAACTTACCCCTGGGCCACTGGTAGTAACTACATCATCTAAGATGTTCTTGAGGAATGGTTCCTCAGGACCCGCACCAGCAAAGGAGCAGGATAATGCACCGATAAACAAAAGAGAGAGGAGGATGGCTAGCCATAGATAGGCTTTGCCACTGAGAAAGATGATTCCGCCACGAGGCGAATTTGATACACTATAGACCGGTTGTCGGGTGGACTTCTGCAACCTACGATCTTTGACGGGCTGCTTGGCCATGGGGGGTTGAGCCTCAGCAAGCTGCTGTTCGAGAGGTTTGGTACTATCAGGCAAGAGGTGGAAAGAACGAAGGCGGTGAAAAGAGTGTTGGGGTTTAAGGAATGGAGGTACCCGGAAAGACGACATTGGGCAGATGTCCTGTACAATAAGAGGAATAAAGGGTGCTTGTTAACAAGGTTAGTCCGTACGTCAGACATTTATGTGAGGGAACTAGAAGCGGTCGAAGGCAAACTCGTTGATGACTTGAGACAAGATGTCGGGTATCGTTACAGCCTTGACAGAAGTATTCGGTTTGCAGAAGTAGATGCGGCGGATGCTTCTAGCCTGAGGCCGTGGCTTGTCCTTGGCCATCATAACGAGAACGAAAGCTGATTATCAATGAGTTCGACGGAGCTGTTGGACACAGGCGACTTGTGTTAGTCGGCTCAAGAGATGATCCTGCGTCAATTCAGCCAGCCATCACGCGAATAATCGGATATACGGTGGAGATAGACGTCAAAGCTACGGCGGCCATCATTTCAAAGTTTACAGGATGCGTAACAGCGCTAGTATTCTGAAGAGGGTGAAGCTCCGTGGTGAGACGGACCTCTAGTATCCTTATGTTGAGCGAACGTCAACCGAGTAGCTTTTGCAATGTGGCAATTTCATCCAAGGGCCCGCCATCATCACCCTCTCGCCCGTATATTTCGAGAATACGACGACTGAATGACAGAAAATTCCGCGCACGAGCGACATTCGTTGGTTCGTCCTCGGGAGTCGACAAGGAAGCGTTCCACGCGGTCTTAGCCAACTCGAGGGCATGCATACCTAGCGGCGCCAGTCAGAAGATGCACAGAATGAGTATACACGGAGAGCCGGGGTACCGATTTGTGGATAATGCGGTGGGTAAATCAGCAGATATAACGCAAGAAGTGTTGAGCCAGAGGAAAGAGCCAGATCATAGGGCCCTTCGTGGGAGGCCCGACTGAAGATACTTGAAGAACGTTCCAGATAATCCTCTTTCATAAAACATAAAAGCTGCGAGGGAAGCTGTCGGTTAGGAGTGTCTCCAGTATAATCTTCCGGGCTGTCGATACCGATAAAGCTGCGAAGTTCTTGTTCGAGGGCAGCTAGCTGGCTGGGATCCTCCGGAACATCGGACAGATGGTCAATTGAATTGTACCACTGACAAGTCGAGCAATTGCAATGGAAGCCATACGTCAACTGCAAAACTTGCTGGCGTGTCTGGAGAAGCGCGGGGTCGAGGTAAGGGATGGAGACCTAGTTCATTCATCGCTTAAAATCATTGGCCGATCAAGATGATGATGAGACACACCTCTTCCCCTGCAACAATATTTCTTAAGGCGACAACTTCCATAGTCACTGATTGACCACTCATTAACTTGAACCTGGCTGCGGCGTTTGGCACACAGGAATGATTGAATAGACGACTGGCCAGTGGAAATATGCCATGGGCAAAGGAAACAAGGTGAGAGTGAATCGTGAAGTTGTTGTTTCCGAAGCGGCTGTAAATAACATGGATATCCTCTTTGGTGGAAGGGACGCAAGCTGGCGGTGGAGGAGGTGGGGCCGGTCCTGGCAGTAAGTCCTTGAAGATAGCCAAACTCGTTGCTAGATGGCTTGGCTGATCGTTTATGACGGCATTGAGGTGTGAGAGAAGGACGGAATCAAGTCTTTCATGAGCGTGCAGAGCCTGGTAAGATGGCGATGCCACAAAACTGTTCCACTTTTTACAGAGCTTCTTGTGAAACGGCCAATGCGCTTTCTGGCCTAATTGCACAGGTCAGGCCTTCAGGATTCACGAATCGAGGATAGAAAGGAACAATGAGACGTACAGTTGGCGTCACAGTACCAATACGAGGCACACCCTGAACATCGTTGCAATTTTTCCCTCGAGACTAGGCAGATATCACATCTATGACCCTTCTCTCTTTCAAATAACACCGTGACCAAAGCTGAATCGGTAGCGACAACCTGACCAGCCGTAATATCATATTTTGAGACGGCCTTGCTCCGAGCGATGGGAGAGTGTTCAAGTACCAGCGGCAGCGAGTCCAGGAACGCCGTGGTGGGCATCCTCAATCAAGTTTACGAATCAACAGCTACAACGACTCAGAGCTGCCTCATACATACGTTGAATTGGGTAGGGCTCATGGTTCAGGCCTCGAAAACGAAGTACAGAATGCTACGGGGATATAAGGATATGACATTATTTCAACCGGTACGTTTAGTTCATAAGGCCAAAGTCAGAAATGGACCTGCAACGGGGCCATCTACGGACGTCAATAGGCTCCTCCTCCTGGAGAGGCGGTTAGAATGTAAAACATATCTCAACGGGCAGATGACACACCCTCCACAAGTACGGTAGATACGCAACCGATACTTCAATGCCACGAGCGTCGCAAACGGTTTGGAGTTCAGAAAAGTGCGGGTCAGAAGCATTATCGCAGGTTACCTTCCTCAGGCTGGGAAGGTTTTTGATCATTGTGATAATCCTTGCTAATATACGGGACCGCACCAAATTCGAGACGGTCAGGCATTGAAGGGAAGGCGGGGGGTCCTCCAAGGTCACGAAAGTGGGTAGATTGAGGATGGTTAGATCCACAAGCGACTGGCACGAGCGAATGAAGTCGGCCGTCGCCCGTGACTGAACCATGAGCCGCAATGAGCGAATGCTTGCAGCATGGTTATTGAGAATGGCGATGGATTCATTGCTGAGGGGTTCTGGGATGGAAACAATCCTCAGGGTACCGGATGAATTGGCAAGTATCCATGTCAAAGCGACTGGAGGGAGATACCTTGTGAGCTTGAGCTCGGTAAGGGAGAACTGGGGCTGGATAATGGACGGAATCATTCCGGAGATTTCGCATTGAAGCGAAAGAAACCGTATGGTTGGAAATAGGGAAAGAAGTTGGTAGAGGATCGGGCATTGTGCGGTACAGGTCAGTATTTCGAGGGAGCGGAGATAGATGGTGGAACGATCCGCTAACTCCTTCAACGCCTGGAACGTGGATGCCTCAAAGGATATTGTTGTACGGATCTGGAGCATTAAGCCATAGATACGCGTGCAACGACGGAGCAAGAGGGGGATCTGGTCAGCTACAAAGTCAGATGGAGATTCGGAATTTGAACCGAGACCGATGTTGAGCAGTCTGACGTGCTGCAAAAGATTCTTCGCGTGATCGTTATGTTCAGTCGTGTGGACGAAACTTCGAAATCGGATGGATTTTTCATGGGTGACATATCGAAAGAGCAGTGACTGGGCCGGAAAGGTCCATGCCTTGCCTACCAGCGAGGCACTGGCCAAAGTAACGTAATCAGGTTCTCTGCTCTGGGAATCCTTGTAATAGGCATGTTGGAGAATGATGATAATCAGCTCTATGGGCAAAGTTTGGGGTGCCGGGGCCATATTTCTGTCGCGAGATTAGGTGTGAGGTTGCAAGGGATACTACTCAGAGTAATGGGTTACGCACCAAGAAGTAGAAAATTCGGATGGGAAGGTTTCCTCCAAGTTTCTTTGTTTCCTATTTCAAGGTGCTGCTTTGTAGCTTGGAATTTTCGCTGCGGTTTGGTTCATTTGAACGTAGGAGCCTCTATTTTGTGTTGACTGGCATGGTACCGTAGCCGCAGCCGCTGGCAGTGTCACGGTATGTCAGACTTCACGTGGAGATGCAAGGTCGCGTGATGTTCTGTGACATTTCGCGTTCGCCAAGTCATTCATTGTTCTCTCGCACCGGTGACTGAAGCAATGGCTTGTCTTAACAAGCTAGCTATCCGTGGAATTCGCTCGTTTGACGACAAAAATATCTCCGTCATCGAGTTCTTCTCCCCTGTTACGGTCATCGTCGGACACAATGGCAGCGGCAAGACCACCATCATCGAATGCTTAAAGTATGCAACGACCGGTGATCAACCTCCGAATACGCGTGGAGGTGCTTTCATCCACGACCCCAAAATGGCCAACGAAAAGGAAGTCAAGGCTCAGGTTAAGCTGCGCTTTCGCTCGGCGAACGGGACACGCATGCTTACGGTCAGGAATCTGAGCGTCACTGTGAAGAAGACAGGCTTGACCATGAAAACCTTGGAGAGTATCCTAGCCCTAGATAAATCTGATGTGGAGAAAGGTGAAAAGGTAGGCTGAATGGTTCCATACATCTCAGCTTGCTTACAATTCTGGCAGAGAGGGGTCATATCTACCAAGTGCGCGGAGATTGACAGTGAAATACCTCAATTGCTAGGTGTCTCGAAGTCCGTCCTTGAAAACGTCATATTCTGCCATCAAGAAGACTCTTATTGGCCCCTTGCAGAACCTTCTGCTCTGAAGAAGAAGTTTGACGACATATTTGAAGCGACCAGGCAAGTCGAGCAGACACTGTTCTCGGTATGGTTCTTACTGTTTTTTAGATACACGAAAGCTCTTGATTCGATTAAGAGTCTTCGGAAAGATCGCGCGGCTGAGCTCAAGGCAGAGAAGGAGCGATTAGAATCCCTCTCTAGGGAAAAAGGCCACGCTGACAAGCTGAAAGGTCGCGTCGCGGACCTTAACACGGCCATCGCGTCGAAGGAAGTTGAATATGACGAGATAAAAAGCGAATATGAGGATCTTGTCATTACCAACCAGAAGTTCTACGAATACGCGACAAAGTTCAGAGAGATGTATGTGAAGATTGATACTTTGGAGACGCAGAAGAAGCGTTACCAGACTGAACTCGATGAGGCTCGGACAAATATGCAGGAGGTCGTAGGTGCGTAGCATTTTGACACTTCCTTTGACATGCACCTAACCTCAAATCAGGGACTGACGAGGAACTTGAGGGTCGGTTACAGAATTTCGACGGTCACATTGCCGAGCAGAAGAGAAAGAAAAGGACGGAAGAGGCGAAGAAGCAGGACCTTGAGGATGAATTAGCTACCGCTCGTAAGAAGCATTCTGAGCTTCTTACACAACGGGGGCACCTGGAGGCGGAAGCTAAGGTAGGCCTTGTGATTGAAGGTCCCTCTTTTCTCAACATCCATCTGGCATATGCAGGCGCAAGCGGATCGCATCGTTGAGCGTGAGGAATTAATTCATGATATCAGTCGACAACATGGCATTACTGGCTTTGATTCTTCCCCGTTGGAGCGAGAGAAAGTCATTGAGTTTGTCTCTCGACTTTCTGATATTCATCGACGACAACGAACACAGCTTGAGAAGCTACAGGTTTGTGGACCTTTTCGGAAAACGAGTTATCTATAAATCGTCTTTAGGCCGAGAGCCACTCTAGGTTGGAGGACTACAACGCTACTTTCCGACAACTCAGCAACGAGCTTGAAGGCCACAAAATGCAGAGGGATAACGTTCGCCAGTCAATTGTAAGTCTTTGCCTAATGGAAGCACCTCCCATTGTAATATCCCCTATCTCCTATCCAGACAGAGCGCCAGTCTTCTATCAGTTCTGCCGAGCGGGCCTTGGATGCGGTGCAGTTGGTTCAGTCTGAGTTGCTCACTGTTGCTGGCGACATAGAAGAGAAGACTGCCCGGCTAAAGCAACTCAAGACTGCAATACAGAGCGCCGACTACGATGGTCGCATTGCAGCCAAGACTGCAAAAGGGAAAGGCCTGGAGGACCAAAGAGATGCCTTGAATTCTGAGTTCCGTGCCCTGAGTCTTCAGGCAGACTCCAGAGCGAAGCTGGATCTGAAAAGGTCAGAAATGAAAACTAAGAGCACCGAACTCAAGAACACGTATGCCTTCGTTTCGTTTCGTTAGCTAACCATTTCTGAGCCCTTTTCTTATAGCTTGGACATTGCCAATACAAAGTATCGTAAAGTAATCGGTACGGATGCGCGAGTCGAGGTCATGGAACGAGAGATCGACCGTGTTTCTGTGTAAGCTCCCTCGCTTCATATCATACCCAGGACTGGACTGTATCTGTGATCAACAGGGAGAAAGAGAGGGAGCTTGGTGAACAAGAATCCTTGGTTCAAGATGCCCGTTCCTCTTTGAGCTCAGCGGAGCATAGCCTTTCTTTGTCACGAGCCGAACTTAAAGCTAAGAAGGATGAGCTTAAGGGTATGTCAGTCTCATGTATGACTTCTGCTACATACTCATTTTCAATGTAGCCCTCGAGAAGAAGCTGAGGGCGGACATCGAGCATCCATCCCTGGATGCCGCTATTGCAGAAGCCGCCCAGGAAGTTGACCATAGAAAACAGTATGCATTTTCTCATCTTTTCGTGTCGCTGACTGACCTCGTTCTAGGCTGACCGGGTCGATGGCCGGCGCAGCTGCAATATACGAGAACCTTCTGAAAGCGGGCTTGCAGAAGAAAGTCTGTTCAGCATGCAATCGACACATGGACGACCATGAACTGGTGGTCTTTGAGCAATACGTTAGCCATCCCCTTTGCCTGCTACTCCGTTTACTGATAGTCTGTCCAGCTCAAAGAGCAAATGAAGCGAACCTCACCAGAGAACCTTGCTACTAATAAGACTGAAATGCAGGAATGGCAGGAGGAGCTCGATCGGCTGCAAAAACTCCGTCCCATAGAAGCATCACGCAATCGTTTGAAGAGCGAGGAGGTACCTACTTTGGAAACTAAAGTCAAGGGGCATGATTCTACTATTCCAGACCTAGCCCAGCATGTGGACGAGGCGCGTTGCTCCTCCGGGAGGGTTCGTCACCGTTACTGATATCGTTCTAGGCTATGAGCAAACTTAATGATATCAAACGTGAACTAAAAGATATCAGCGCCCTAAAGGAGCATGCCAGTACCGTCTCTCGCCTTCAAAGGGACATGGAACGTCTCGCCAACGACATCAAAACCCTCGAGGCCGAACTCATGTCCACCGGCTCTACCAAGACTGCGGATGATGTCCAAGCTGAGATTGACAGCATATCCGCTGATATGTATGGTAACGTATCCTGCTGCTGTGAACTACTTTTTGACTTGCTTCAATTTAGCCGCGCAAATGAGAGAGAAAAGCAATCCCTGCTCACTGAAAAGGAACGACAAAGTAACCTCAGTCGAGTCGTAGAAGGCGATCTACACTCCATGCAACTTCGTCATGTCGATCTTCAGAATCAAGCACGGGAGAAATCTTCCCTAGAGGAACGCATTGAAACCTGGCGACAAGAGATCACGGCGCTCACATCAAAGCTCAAGGTGAGCTGTAGCGTGTGGTACTTACAGTAGCACCTGTCTAACTCCTTCGTCAGGATCTAGACGCGAAGATTGTTGACGGCCAGACTCCTATTGACCTACTCGAGCAAGAGTATCAGAAGTCTCAGAGTGACCTCAATTCGAAAATCGCTGAAGCTCAGCGCCTCTCGCAAGGTATCAACATGAGCAGCGATGCCCTGGCTCAAATGAATAAGGCTGTGGAACGGTGAGAGTGCTTTAAGTTTGCTCATATAGTGTGTGTTGAATGTGCCTCTTTTAGGTATGTCCGGGAGAAGCGCGCTCGTCTCCTTGAGGAATGCACGCAAAAGGCAGACGATTATGCTAAGGACATTGAGGAGCATAACCAACATATCGAGGAAGTGCGAACGGTCATTTCTGCTGTGGACAAGGTCATCAACGAAAGCGGTGCATCCGTGGCCAACCTTAGAGAGAACCTTCGAGCTAGACGGTTGATGAACGATATCCTGGAGGCTCAGAAAGAGATCGATTCTTATGACATGGAAGAAGCTGCGAGGGCGCGCAGAAATTTCCAGGAGAAGTTTGATGTTGCCAAAAAGAAAGAGAATGATTTACATAGCCAGGTGGGTCATGGTCCTTTCTATTACTACCTCCTAATCAATTTGGGCGTAGTTCTCTCGGATCGACGGTGAACTCGGCTCTCACAGAGCGCAGCTCAAGAGTTTAGAACACGACCTCAAAGAGTACGCTGGCATCTATAAGAAGTACACTGACCAGCTCATCCAAGTCAAGGTGCGCGTCTGAGTGAATGGAACTAAGCTTCTTTAATTTAATCTTGCCGGAAGATGTCCGAAATGGCCAACAGTGATTTGGAAAAATACGCCAAAGCTCTTGACAAGTGTGTTCCTTATTTCGTACGTAGTCTACTACTCATAACTGTGCAGTGCCATAATGAAGTACCACGGCTTGAAAATGGAGGAAGTCAACGATACCATGCGCCATCTTTGGAATAAGACATATCAGGGGACAGGTGCTATACATCCATCTTGTCTCGATTCGTACGAATCTCATCGACCTATAGATATCGACGGCATCAAGATCTGCTCGGATATGGAATTTGCCACTTCCAAGCGATCCTACAATTATCGAGTGGTCATGACCAAGGATCAAGTGGAAATGGATATGCGTGGCCGGTGTTCAGCCGGCCAAAAGATGCTCGCCTCCATCATCATTCGCCTGGCGTTGTCAGATTCGTTTGGACAGAACTGCGGGATCCTGGCCTTGGATGAACCAACGAACGCTCTAGATACCGAAAATATTGATGCCTTAGCTGCCAGTCTGATAGAGTGAGTGCGCTGCTTACTCCTGCCTGCCTAGCTAACTTTCCCATCAGTATCATCAATGAGCGGAAGAACCATTCCAATTTCCAGCTTATCATCATCACGCATGACGAGAACTTCCTTCGGAAGCTGGGACAAAGCGAGGTTATGGAGTATTACTGGTAAATCCCAACCCCTCTCCCATCTTACCGACCCTCGCTCACCTCTCGCAGGCGTGTTTCACGAAATCCTCGGCAGAAGTCCATCATCGAGCGCCAACGCTTCCGTTAGCTCCTTAGGCCAACGTCGACAACCCCGAACTTACACTATACACTATATAGAACTAATTATGTTAAACCTTGGATTCTCCATGTTCGCCACTCTTGTACAATGGCATATCGCTTTTTTAGAGTTTCGGTCTATCGTCGCATCTCCACCCTGCTCTTGTCTCACCCCACATTAGCTGTAGCTCGTCTAAGCGGAGAAACCTGAATTATATTCTAGCGGGCATAGCGGGACTCTGTTAGTACAAAGACCCCTTATCTCCTCGCCCATCGCAAGCTCCCCGGGCTACTTAAGCATTCTCTCCCCTTCCTTGTTAGCTTTCTTCCTCCCCGTGTTCCAGTTACACAGATGCTCCATCCCGCTATCCCCCACTTGTGCTCAGTATTCGTTTCGTTCGAACTACGCCGATTCTCAAAATCGTTCACCAACTCGGAATTTACTTCGGCTTGATCCTTGGGATGACACCGACGCGTTCCACCCAGGATGTCAGTCGCTTACAGGGATAGTGTATGGTCTTGTCCAGGGTGCGTTCATCCATCCGTCCGGAAATAACTCTTTGCTAAACGAATAATGCTCACTATCACATGCCTTCATTGTGCTTTACTTGCACCGTCGTACTTCGGTGATTAACGAGCACATCTTCGGGCCGTCTACCAACGCCAATTACCGCATTAGTGGTCGCCCTTCCCACTGGGTTTCGCGTCGCGTCTGTTCGTGTGAGACCCACTTCCTTGGATGGAAGGCGAAGGTCAGGACGAGCGTTTATGCTCATGAGGTGGTATAAGCAATTCCTCGCTGTTGATCCATTAATGTTCCGCCTTTAGCTCTACCTTCGCCAAATTCCATCTGCCCTATCCGTCCGCCACGCGACCCATGTCTGCTAAGGTGCCCTTACCGAGGTGACCAGCCCTTGCCAAATTGGTCTACACTCACGCGGATAAACGTAGCTATGGCGGCGGTCCTTTTTGCCCTCATCTCCAATTACTGCGTGTTGAGTCCATATGCATCTTCGTGGCTTAACCTCATTCGCAATCACATATCACTCCACCCCTCTCCTGTATTCCATGCTTGGGGCGGTAACTTCTCGGCTGTAGGTTTGATGCATATGGACGTGACACAAGCATCTCCAGCTTCTTCAGTTGTGGCTCTAGTCGAGCACATAATGACGCCAATACACGTCCCAAAATACCGGATAAACCACACATACCAATTGGTCGGCAACGATGTTGAAGCCCTTTAAAAGATCGCCTTGCCACTACTTTCAGTCCATCAGGCTCGTTGTAACCTGTCCAACGATAACATGGGCTCCTACGCATACCCAGCGCCCCTTCAGTACCTATCTCCCTCTGATCAAGCCTTTTTCACCGAGTATGGCTTTGGTACAGCTCAACGTACACCATTCTCTTGCGTTCACCATGCCTTCGAGTTCCAGGCATTGTCCCATCCCCATTCCATCGCCGTTGATAATTTTGGCGAGACAATCTCGTACGCCGAACTAGATCGCCAGGCGAACTGCTTAGCGCGTCGCCTGCGCGAACGTGGTGTCTCAAAGGGCTCTCGCGTCTGCATCCTTGTCGAGCGCTCCATCCTAATGGTTGTGGGTATCCTGGCCTCGTTGAAAAGTGGCGCAGCCTACGTCCCGCTGGACGGTAACATTGTCGCCGACTCGACCCTTGAACATGTCATCCGCGATTCAGGAGCTGACGTGGTTCTGACGACGAATAAATTTATCTCGCGTATATCCCCCAGCCAGGCGATCTGCTTGGAAGACGCTGTTTGTGCCGAAGCATCCGAGCACTGCATCAAACCCGAAGATCTATCCGATGCTGTGGATAGCGCGTACATCGTCTACACGAGTGGTTAGTCTTCAGCGTCACAGCTAATGGCCTTTCTGAACCAATCCTTGAAGGTACCACTGGCGTCCCCAAAGGCGTGGATGTCATGCATGGAAACGTTACAAACCGTGAGCTCGGGCGCTCCCTCGAATTCATTTAGCTTACTGTCCTACCCAGTTGTGTGCCTGTGCCCTGGCAGCATAGAGATGAAGCCCGGGGTTCGAGTATCCCAATTAATGAATATCGCGTTTGATATGGCAGCCTGGGTTGGTATACGTCCAGTCTCTCCATGCGGAAGTTCTCATGAGCACACAGGAAATTCTTGGAAGTCTCTCTAACGGAAGCACACTTTGCTTGCGGGGCAAAACCTCAAAACAATGGCGCGCAGTGATGAAGACTGTTGACATCGTCATCGCCACTCCATCAATGCTAGTTCCACATAATCCCAAGGAATACCCCAACATTAAGGCAGTTGCAGTGGCTGGTGAAGTCTGCCCCCAAAGTACGTCTGCTGATAATAATATCCCGGAACGTACTAAGAGATTTCTAGGTCTCGCCGATAGTTGGGCCTCTACCGCCCATTTCTACAATAGCTGTGGGCCCACCGAGGCAATCCAATCCCTTCATTACGTGTTTATTAGACTCATTCGGACCCACAGATAACCATAGTCAATACTGTGCACCCCCACGTTGCTGGAGAGCCACTTAGCATAGGGAAGCCTACCCCTAATAATAATGTCTACATTCTAGGGGACGATCTCAAGCCACTCCCTATTGGCAAGGCAGGTGTTATGTGGGCCGGGGGTGCTGGTATCAGTAGAGGATACCTGAATCTACCGGAGAAGACAGAAGAAAGGTATCGATACGATCCTTTCGTTGATGATGGGTGAGTTACTCAGCTCAAGAATGGAAAAGTCTTACCAACTTGAACACCAGTTCCTTGATGTTCAATACTGGTGATCTCGGGTATGCATAACTCCTTCATCACTTCCATAATATTTTAACCCTTCTTTGCAGTCGTTGGCGTTCTGACGGAAGCTTAGAGCATCTAGGCCGAATTGATGACCAGGTCAAAATCAAGGTAAGACATCGACCAGATTGTCGATGTCCGTGCTCATGCCCCCTAAATAGGGATTCCGAGTAGAACTCGACGGGGTTGCTGCTGCAATGGAAGTCAGTTGCTCGTCACTTCTAATCATGGCGCTCCCTAACTGAATCCTCTTCTAGACTTGCCCTGGTGTCAAAAATGCGACAGCGTTGTTAATCGACAATCAGCTGTGGGGGTTCTATACGCCTTCTGTGGTAGATGTCAATGATGTCGAAATGGCAGTCTCCAAGATTCAGCCATACTATGCTGTACCAACAAACTTCGTCAAAATGGACGAGTTCCCAAGTACCACGTAAGTAGCATTTAGCTGATTTTGGCTCTCTTTGCTGACTTAGTTGAAAGGAACAACAAGACCGACAAACGTGCCCTTCGTCGCTTGGCCGAAATTGAAGCGAAGCAGAAGGTCGCTACGAATGGGGTGCCAGCTCAGAGCGGAAACGAAGAAAAGGTTGTCTTGGCGAAAGGTACCGTGGAGAAACTGCTCTTCGTCCAGGAAGCTCTTGCACCCCCGCCACCGATATACCAGAAGAACTCTCAGCCCCTGGATCTTGTCCTCGTGCATGCCAATTCCACCGAACCATCCGTTTCAAGCTCATCATCCTCATCCATCGAGAAAGGTCTGGCCTGGGCAGGCTATGAAGACGACGAGATTCCGGAGAAGACACAAGGCAAAAACATCCGCAATCTACGCCACCAGATCTTCACATTGTATAGACGGCTGTTCGGCATCGTATTCATCACGAACATGGCTATTTTTATCGCGACACTAGCGAGAGGCGGGGTGACCTCCAAGCAGCTTGGACAGATCGTGGTCGCAAATCTCTTCTGTGCTATTCTTATGCGACAAGACTACGTCATCAATGCATTTTTCAATGTTTTCTGCGCGGTTCCAACGTCGTATGTCCGCATTTATTCCTATTTATATGATTGGCTGATATTTTTGCTCCTTGAAGTTGGCCTCTGTCCATCCGCCGGATTTGCGCCAGAGTTTACCACATTGGTGGCCTACATTCAGGGTGTGCCATCTCTGGTGCTGTTTGGCTTCTCCTTTTCACTGCTCAGGCAACAAAAGAATTGGTAAATGGGGAGAAGGTCTGTATCCAGGATCCGACCCGTCAGGGACTTGGCTAATGACGGAGACTCTCTAGGTATCAATTGCTACAGTAGCTGTGACCTATTGGATCCTGCTGCTGATCCTGATGATCATCTTCTTCGCCTACCCTCCCTTCCGAGTCACGAAGCATGACAACTTTGAGCGTACTCACCGTTTCCTCGGATGGTCCACAACCGCGCTTGTCTGGGCCCAGGTAAGATGCCCCAATACATGGAATGTCGTAAAGCATTCACTAAAGTTTGATAGATTGTGCTTCTGACCAACGACTACAAGCTTCCGGGACAAAGCCTAGGATCCGCCCTTGTATCCTCTCCTCCATTTTGGCTTGTGGTCGTAATGACTTGTAAGTTCGCCCCTGTATAACCCCTTGACTGCCCTCACATAGAGTGCTCGCCAGGCTCAATCATTTTGCCATGGGTGAGGTTGAGGAAGGTTCCCGTTCGCTCCGTGGTGTTATCCTCGCATGCTGTCCGGCTTTATTTCGATTATGGTAGGCTAGCGAAGCGCTCCCTCCTTTCACCCGCTTATGCCTACCCGCAGTTACTCCCGTCGCCGGTACATTCACTCGCATATCGGAGAGCCCTTTGTTCGAGTGGCATGGCTTCGCTACTGTCCCAGAGCCTGGCAAGAAAGGTTACTCCCTGGTGGTTTCGCGCGCAGGGGACTGGACCAGCAAGCAAATTGCGGAGCCTCCTAAACACTTGTGGGTACGCGGAATTCCTACTTGCGGTGTATTGCGCATCGTCCCCCTTTTCCGAAGAGTAGTATTTGTCGCAACTGGAAGTGGTATTGGTCCGTGTGCACCGTGCATCCTCGAGCAACGTGTCCCCATCCGGCTGCTCTGGACTTCACCCGATGTCAGGCAGACTTTTGGAGACGAACTTGTTGATTCAATTATCGCTGCGTCTCCAGATGCAGTCATTTATGGTGAGTGTTCGTTTTCGAGCTCTGACACCTCCAGTTCTGATCATGAGACTGGGAACAGATACCCGAAAATATGGCAAACCGGACATGGTAAAGTTGACCTATCGCCTGGTTCGTGAATTCGATGCAGAAGCTGTCTGCGTGATTTCCAACCAGAAGCTCACGCGGAAAGTTGTGTATGGCATGATGAGCAGAGGCATCCCCGCATTCGGAGCGATCTGGGATTCCTAGAGACAACTTGCGACAAAATCAATAATTTGAATTATAGTTTCAAATGTATCCCGAAATATCAACCTACATTGTATCATACTACGCTTCGCGTTCAACAATACAGTTAATTTTCTTTTCTGTCGACGACCAAGTTGTTCAAAGGTATTCCGGAGGTATTCTGGCGGGCCCCTATTCCCGTGTCGCGTCCCAAACCGACGTCTTTGTTTAGCGCCGGTCATCGAAAACCTGAGTATGTTATCATTGCTTCGGTTCTCCCCAAGAGCCTCTCCCGCTTCGCTTCAACGATGCATCCAGCCGGCTATAAAGCAATATGCACGCGTCGCAGACTCTTCTAGTCAAGATACTGTGGACGCTGGCGACAAGGTTCTCTCGATTCTCCCTCCGGGTGGCCTCCCGAACTCTGCCATCGCACTCGCCCCGGTTCAACGACATATAGCGAAGTACAATGTGCAAGTGAAGGAAGACCATGGACTGTACGCATTTTTTCGGAAAGAAGTAGATGAGGCTGGCAAAGTCTCTTACCACACGGTTGAGGCCCCCGAGGGTGATGCTCTCTTCCCAAGTGGTGAGCGAACTTTTGGTGCTTAGTATCTCGGAGTGGTTCACACTACTACCTCAGGACGAGCTTGGAAGGCGAGTGAATTACGGTTAAAGAGCTTTCAAGACCTTCATACGCTGTGGTACATCGTCCTACGCGAGCGTAACCTCCTTGCGTCCCAAAGAGAAGAAGCCAGAAGGATAGGCATTCAAAATCCTGGAGCTTGGTCTTCTTCTAAGAAAGCTACACTCGTGCGTACCTATCACTCGGCCATGTCATGGTCTTGTACTGAAGCTTCAAGTAGTGTCGGAAAACCATGGCCCGAATCAAGTACGTCCTCAACGAGCGCCGACTTGCTTACGAAGGAGCCGTCAAGCTTCTGGAAGCGGAGAAGGCAGAGGTCAAGGCTCTTAAAGAAGATGAAAAGGTGCTCAAGTATCAACTACAAGAATGGCGCAAGGGCCGCGCCCTGAGGAAGACTTCCAGGCAGCGACGTCGCCGACCAACAGAAACGGATGCGACTCCCATACTTCCATCCGTTGGCGAAGTTGAAGATTTGGAGATAACCGAGTTAGGGACTATCAAAGCAGAGCTACCAGAAGTAGCGACGACTGCTACCATGGTGGAGCCGGATATCGTCCATGGTACACCCACTTCTATTCCAGCTCCTGAGGCGGAAGCTGTCTTGGCTCCAACCACCGTTGCATCTCCGGCTGAAACCACAATCCAACCTGCAGAGCTGGCTGAGCAAGTAGACGCGAAGCCACGGACACGGTCAGAACGTCGGGCAGAGAGGCAGCAAAGAGAAGTCGAACGGACGTTGGCCGCGAAGGATGCGCCTGAAGGTTTGGACGCCGCTGAATCGTCCTTGTTTGGTGGGCCCATCGACGGTGGCAAGAAAATATCTTAGTGAATACTTATAACGTCTTCTACGACTCATTCCTGCCTTGCTAGCGGTAGCCATTTCAGACGTATTTACTAGTTCTTGCTTACAGCTGAGTTGAGGTGTCTGAGTATTATAGCTTTAACTGGGAGAAGCAAAATCATTTCGTCCATGGCATGTAACCAGGATTTTTATATCCCCATTCCTTCATTTCAGTAGACACCCAACAGTCCTTGACAGATCCATCTTCGAAAGCTTCCAGCTGCCGCCGTCCTTTCCGTAGCAGGTGTTCTATAGCTGCGACGTCTCTAGAAGATACTGAAGCCGCCTGTTGGCGAAAGGTGTACCGCATGAACAGGAAGAATTTGGGTCGGGTAGCTAGTGGTTTGTTGCTGGCCATCCGAAGTGCTCTGGAGGCACTTTGAGCATACAGAAAAGAGCGACTGATGGAATCCAATACCGTTTATATAGCGAAAGAACCTCTTTCTGTAATCCTGATCTTCGCAACGACATGAAGTTTCCGAGCAGGGCGTGACTGTTCCTCACATCCCTCTTCCGTCGCCGGTCTCCCACGCTTCCCGTTTGTCCAACACAATTATGGTCATCAAGGCCCTCACAACTTTACCTGCTTTCAGGCAAGCAGTGCGTCGACTGCACATGCTCTGTGGATGTGCACTGACACAATGCCAAAACTCCTCAGATCAGCGGTCGCAAACCGGTAGTCATTGATTTCTGGGCTACGTGGTGTGGGCCATGCAAAACCATCGCTCCAGTCTACGAGAAGTTTGCCAAGTCAACCCAGAAGGTTGACTTCTACAGTGTTGATGTAGTCACATGCCCTGACATTGCACAGGAGGCTGAAGTTAGAGCGGTGAGCACTTTGTCACGTAACTAATGGCCATACTCTCATAATACGAAGATCCCGACATTTATGTCGTTCAAGAGTGGAGCAAAGCTAGGAACTGCTGTTGGCGCAGACACGCACAAATTAGAGGTTTGTAGCTGTACAATCGTCCTTCATTCGTCTCTCATTGCTCCCAGGAGTTTGTCAAGCGTTCCATCACGGAAGCCGAGTAAACGTCAAATCAACGTACTGAGGAGTCCGCCGAGCATTCGGGGCCCCCGGAATCCTCCCTGTCGCAGTGATTAGGGAACACCAGTCGTCACGAAGGAAGTAGCCGTTCCTCTAGGCAAAATTAAGGCACTCGTCGCTTAAGGATTCGAGAGCGTGCGAACAGCTATAGCATATATTACGTCTCCTTTTCTCGCTGCTCAGCTTCAAATATGGCATCGGCGTCACGACCTTTGACTTCCGGTAGTAGAAGCATGGTAAGCACTGACACCTTTTGGTAAGCCAAGATGGTGATTGCGCGATTCAATAGGCAAGACTCACTAGCTGTGAGCAGACAGGCCCCAAAGAAAACTAGACGTGCGTACATGAGGATCAGCCATTCGTGATGTGGAAGTTAGACTTACTCCAAAGGATCATGGGTGTCCCTATACGCTTGCTGAGCTGGTTGAACAACAGTGCAGACGTTATTGCTCCACATTTCCCGCTTGCTGCCGAGATTCCATACGCAAATGCTCTATACTTCGTAGGAAACAGCTCTGCAGGTATAATCTAAGTCACAAATTAACAAGGGAATGGCGCTCGGGCTGCGGTTTCCTCACGTAGGCGGTCCTTTTATATGTAGCAGCTCGTTTAGACCTCAGCTGTAGGCGGCAGCAAGTCACTCACATATTTCCCCCGAAGTTGAAGAAGAACTGTTGATAACGTTAGCTGAGAAAGCTAAAGTGTTCGCGACAATCTGAACGTACCTGCATAAAGGCGAAACAGACGATAAATGGTATCTCGCTTAGCGTATAATACTTCGCAGCCAGAAGTGCCACTGCAACATATCCAAATTAGGTCCTAAGAGTTTTGCCTCGTTATGCATTTATGACTCACTGAACATCGCTGTGAGACAGCATCCCTGGATCTGAATCCACCTCCTACCGAGCTTCTCAATCAAGCACACAGTAAAATAATATCCTAGACTCAAGAGCATTAGAGCTTGAACCTTATGATTTCACGCAGACCTTTAGAGAGACTGACCAGGTATGAAGCCCAAAGTAGTGATTATCATATCCCCCGTTGAGATCCGAATGAGCTTCTGCCATGTCGTTCCTGACGACCTGTCGAAACCAATCTGCTCCAGGACGAAATTTTGGTTGAGGTTGATACCATAGAATCTAGATGTCCTTCAATTGGTGTATAATGAGGGAGTGACTTTGACTCCTTACGACATATTCATGAGGAACCAGCAGAGACACGTTCCTAGAAGACATTTGGCGTGACGCCATTCAGAAAAATACTCTATGAATGCTAACATACAGCATCAGGTTACTGTTACAAATCATAAAAGGACAATCGGCCATACCTCGTATCTGCGTTTGTCTTAAGGCGGCATTCTGTTGCAAAGTTTCGTCGGAACCATAGTCTCTGTGGCCGGGCTGAGGGTCCGCGCTGTGTGTGGCTTCATAAGAGGGGGATTCCGGGAGGGTTAATCGCTGATACAATGTAGCGAAGGCTGGAATGAGAGAAACACCGATGCATATGCGCCATACTCAATAAGGTGATATAGCAAATACAAGGGTAAGCAAGCTTACTGAGCAGCACATACGGGTGGTATAAACTCACCCGCATCCAGCTTGCCCATCTTTCCCTCGACGTGAATTGGATGTTTATAGCATAGTAAAGTGAGGGTTGCCACCAGGCTCCCAAATAAGCTTCCCCATCCCTGCATCGAACTCACATATGCGAGAAGTGTTCCTCGCTTATACAGATCTGCACGTTCGGAGGTCACGCTCGTTGACATAGGAAAATCCCCGCCTATGCCAATTCCGACGACCACTCTGAAAGCGGCAAGGCAAATCAGCACATGATCCGGTGAGAGGATGCCTATTGGGTGTCAGAGAGGACAAGAAACATGTTGTACCGTGCGACGTACGAGTCGGTGTTGAGAGGCATAGTATTGTCCCGATTATGATGATGATGAGCTCCTTGCCATCTGACATGATATCTGCTTAGCATGGGGCAGTACTCGATACCGGTATACATACACATGGCTTTCCTTCCCAGTGCATCAGCCAAGTATCCTGGACCAGCAGGTGCTACAATTGAGCGCTGTGCATTCACAATGTGGGGGACACGTACCGAACGAGAGCTGCCCGATCACGTTTCCTATCAGAGCACTTGACTTGAGAAGACCCTCTAGTTTCGGTGGAAGGTTACGTCCGTCGTATAAGAGGTATTGGAGAATTGTTGAAACGGGCTGGGTGTACGTATAAGCCACCAGATCTCAACCGCAGGAAGATTGTGGTCTACGTTTATTATAAGCAGGTCGTATGCTTGGAGCAGAAGTTAGTCACGTCAGTGTCGAGAAGTGCGTCCTTAGGAACGAGCACGATACCATCTAGAAAATTCCCCGTCTGGTAGTCGTCTTAGCCAGCAAGGAAGCCTATTCAGAGACAACTTACTGCCGTGATCGAGAGTAATTTTACCTCCTTTCTAGTCAGAATGAAGGCAGGTCCACGATGATGGCGGTTCGAGGATGACCTGACGGAGCCCCTAGTAGCCGTTTCCTCCATGATGGGATCGGCTCGTTGAGTGGGCGCCGAAAAGGTACCCTGAAGCTCTCGATAACTCCTTACTTGTATAGATGGTTTTGCCGAGTACTAGTGGGACTCTAGTGGTAATGACGGCATGAACCTACTAAGTGTTGACGTCCGAACGTACCAGGAACTAGTAGGTACTACTAGGGCTGACGTTTCGCATTATTGATACAATCCCCATGTTGGAATTGGTTCGACAGTATCCACAAGTGATCTTTCAGGATTGGCCATGGGGAGGAGAGACTAAGCACTCTTGATCAGGTTATTCCGGAGTATGCACTAAAGAGCTGTGATCAACTAGTGGAGTAGTTCCTAGTGTCGGTGTCTCTATGATTGGCGGCTAAGTTAATGGCGGTAAATGGGAAAATCATGTGGAAAGGAAACCGTTGAAACATACCTAGTACAGCCTAGTACTACCTACTCACTAGAACTTACAGCACCTCAAGCGCTCGTAACGAATTAGCGCGGAAACTAGTAGGCACTGTCT
Organism: Pleurotus citrinopileatus; assembly: GCA_017312325.1. Classification (NCBI taxonomy): domain Eukaryota; kingdom Fungi; phylum Basidiomycota; class Agaricomycetes; order Agaricales; family Pleurotaceae; genus Pleurotus; species Pleurotus citrinopileatus. The sequence continues at coordinate 1,500,910 of BHFW01000037.1, forward strand.
GATTTGACTTTGATCATCCTCGGCCTGGAAAGCTTACAATGCCTGTCCAAGAAATTCAGAACTTAGAAGAATTTCGCCAAGCTGTGAGATCCCACCTAATACCATCCCTTTTCCTCCAGGTGTTGATTGACGCTTTGTTCCACTATAACTAATATGATATAGATCGACGGAGACAAGCCAACAATCGTTGATTTCTGGGCACCATGGTGTGGTCCTTGCAGGATCATCTCCCCAATATTCGAAAAACTGTCCGACCAGTTCCCCAACGTAGCATTCTACAAGGTCAATACAGAGGCATGTGACACGGTTTCGCAAGAAGTGGGAATAAGAGCGGTCAGTTCTGATAGCTTGATTCTATGATGCATAGTATGGATATCCAACCCCCTTGACTCAGCTACCGACATTCATGCTTTTCAAGAGTGGCTCAAAGATAGGTGACACCGTGGGTGCGAATCCATCGAATATTGAGGCAAGTGGATGGAGAGGGTTTCCCTATTGATATTCTCACAACGTATCGCAGGCACTGATCAAGAAGGCGGCAGACTAGACATAGCCCTCCTTTCACGGCACCAAAAGACTTGGAATGCATGACACGATAGTAATCTTGTGAATTGTATTGTTTACTCTGTTTCGCGTCGCCCCGATATGCTCTACATTTAAATCTGGGTATTCCGAGTATACTACAAAACTAGTCCGTATTCGAGATGCCACATAGCAAGAGATAGTTAAGGGAATGATAGGAGCTACATGATTTCAGCCAGAAGTGGCAGGGGCTTGATTCTCAGCTTCGTCTGAGTGCCTAACCAAACATGCATGCATCAGTAATATATCTACCGAAGTAGCTAGACTCACTTCTGAATCATATGATCTCTAAGACCCTGCTCGTTAAAGAGCTTCCTGTACGTCCCGCAGATGGTACAACGCTGGAGAGACTTCTTCGTAAGCAACTCGAACATCTGATCCTTTATCTCTGGATGCCTGTATAGCCGTAAGTCAATTTTCTGCAGCGTAGCAGTATAACTGATCCGAACTTGTTGGTAGTGTGATCTATGAGCCCCTCAGAATCGAAGTATCGATTCGGACACTGGGAACATCCTAAGATCTTGTGCTTCGTGAAGAAGAAGGATTTCACGGATCTGTCATGCTCATTTTGTTTCATGATGGCATTAAGGCAGGTCTCCCAGTCTGAAATATGCTGATTAGTATCCACACCATATTCGAAGACCGCCAGTTATCGTGTTGTACCGTGAAGAGTGAACTCTCTAAGATCTTGGCTGTACGATACCACATATTGCTTCATGCGCCGGCTTCGAGTAGCGTGTCTCCTCTCTCCAGTTTCTTGTTCCAGCCTTTGAGCCAAGCTAATTTCACTTCGAGTAGGCCTGGCGGTGATGAGAAGTAAAGGGACCACATACAATGCTTTATTCTGAGCATGCATACGATCAACGTTCTTCCCATATTCAAACTTCCAGTTGAGTTTCGTTTGTGAACTCTGATAAAAACCGTGAGGAAGTATTGCTGGACATTCGGAAAGTATGGATACCTCCATGATGAGACCATGCTCGGCCGCTCTGGTTTTGTATTGCTAGTCTCACATCAGGAAACGTAGAGGTGGGATGTAGAGGAATACATGCCTCAAGCAACTGCGGAAGGGTCAAACGAGGTCCCTTATAACCTCTGGGTTTAGAAAGCTTGTGAGAGATGGGTTGGGCATGATAGAACTCTTGGTCTGCGAGGTGCAAGTGATCCTTTCGGTATAGATCCTCGTCGTATGGACCTGTCGCAAGGATGTGATATATAAGGGGTTGTGGCATATATGCGCTCCTTACGCTTTGGTCTTCCGGGGCGTTGCTCCAAAGTTAAGAGCCAAGGGCGAAACTTATTACGGTGAACTTTGTGTGAATCCTTCTTTCTCCCTGGGATAGTGGCAAGTCTCTTCCTGTTGAAAGGTCAGAGTCAAGCTACAAAGGTTAAAAATGTTGGCGTACGATTCAATGATACTAGTACACCGAGGCTATCAAGTATGATCATAGTCAATTTTTGGTATTATAGAATAAATCTGAATATACCGAGCATGATCTGAGCTTCAGAGACCAGGAGTAAGGGAGAATCTCAACCCATTTCTTGCAAACCTATACCGGGTGTCGATATGGCATAGATATCATGGTGCAATCATAGACCTACGCTACAGTGTCCACCACCGAACATGGTGGCGAGGCTGAGGTACTCTGATCCTTTGTACGGGGGAGGAATCTGTATCGGGAAGGAGAGCCTGGCGTTTTTCCAGTAACTTTCATTGTTGCGTAGCATGTGGTGAATGGTCTTGTTGGTTCGTGAGAGGCGAAGCAAGTCGCGAGGGCTCATATAGAGAGCAATCTTTCAAAAAGTGCGATGAGTTGCATATATGTGATTATATGACGCGGAACTACTTCGTGAATGACATCAAGGGGCACAGAAGGAATCAAAGTTGGCGGCACGTTCTTGTTGTGTCTCGCCAGCAAATCCTGGGAGACGATTATGGGCGGGTTTTTGGGCATTTTTCGATTCTGCTTGGTGGATGTGCGACAGGGGATGGAAAGGGATGGAAAGGAGTCACTTAGTACATGCGAGCTCGCCATTGGGGGCATCAGGGAGCGTAGATACTAGCCTGTATATCAAGAGAGTTCAGAGTATGAGACAGAGTGTCCCAACACTGAGGTAGGTAGCGCCGATGAAGATGGGAGGGAAGGAAAGGGATGGAGGGACGGCCTTGACCAACTGGTAAGTAAATTCTGCTTCGGTCATCATTTCCCACGCACATTTGCGTCCTGAAGAACCAAATTCTCTTCACCTCCAGTCTCGCTCACATGCTCTCGTGTCACTCGCGCAGATGCTTGCGTTCTCACTGCTCAGAATTGCGGCCATACTTAAAGCGGAATTGTCGTCGTGGCCTCTTCTCGAAGCCTCCTCTGTCATCGGGCGGCACTGAAAACCCAACCGCGTACTGCCGGGATCTTCTTCGCAAACACGACTACGAGTCGTTTCTTATCTCCCAGTTTTGGCCCAAGGGACGACTTCAAGATGGTTATCTGGCTCTGAAATCCTTCTCGGCGCGTCCTATGTCCCACTGTGAAGCATGATGATGGCCCTAAACCGTGGTTAAGGTTGAATTGGCGATGACCCAGGATTCAGTTTCCAACCCTATGATAGGGCAAATGAGGATGCAGTTCTGGAGAGACGCGATAAAGGGGATGTACGAGGTTCGACTCGTGTTAGTTTAGCCTTCGTCTCCGGACTAATTAAATCAGAACAAGCCACCCAAACATCCCATAGCATTGGCTCTCTCCGAGGTTTGCCGGCAACATCGCATCCAACCGTATCATCTGAATCGGTTGATTGATGCTCGGGTTCGTAAATAGGAGGTTGTGCTAGTGGTCAAGCCTAACTCTATAATCTTGCAGAATGCCGAGCTCCATACGCCAGTCCATTTGACTACTGCTTCCCTCATAGAGCATGCAGAAGCCACCTCCTCCACCACCCTTTACGCACTATTATCGCTTATCCCGGCATCTTCGTCAGAATTGTCTCATGCCGCATCGCATGTTGGTTCTGCCCAAACAATTGTCACGCTTCTCCGTGGGCTTCCCTACCACGCGTCAAAGGGGCGAATGGTTATACCAGCGGACATTACGTCGAAACACGGAGTAAGCCAGGAGGAAGTTTTCCGTCGTGGTCGGGATGCGAGAGGGATTGCAGACGCTGTCTATGACTTTGCGGTATTGGCGAACGACCACCTTATAACGGCTCGAGATGTGTTCTCGAAACTGGAGGGTGGGAAGGTGCCAAGGGAAGCTATGCCTGTATTTTTAACAGAGGTAAGTGAAACTGTTGTGAAGCGAGGCCGAATGACAAATTCCATGGCGCGTGAAGATTCCGGTGGCACTGTTCCTGGAGCGACTCGAAAAAGCCCAATTTGATGTATTTGATCCAAGGCTGCAGATGAGAGACTGGCGACTCGCGTGGCGAATCTGGAGTGGTTACTATAGGAGGGTGCTGTGACATTTGAGTGGATTGGCTCTATAGGGTCACTGCTTATAGTGGTATCTATAAATATACTGGTTACTTATGCTCAAACCGGTAAACATGGAAAAATAAGTCTAATATAGGTAATTGCATCTCCGATTTGTGGGCCGGCACCCCGGAGGCCTTGCATCAAGGAACGAGCCTCTCCCAGTCTTCCACAGTTCCTTCGCCTTGACCGCCAACATCCTCATCACGCACCATCGCCTCCTCGTACCTCTCCTCCCCGACAACTTTACCTTCGGATCTCGCACTTCAACGTCGCCCTCGCCGTGCCACTCGTGGCCGCCATGGATCGCCTCTGCGGTTAGTCTTCAGCCTGGAATTCCATCACCCTAACTTATGAGATTTTCTCAGATGAAATACTTCAGCTTATTTTCTACGAATTGAACGATCCGGGTCCCCTAACGCTCGCTTCAAAGCGCTTTTACCACTTCTCGCAAGATAGTTTTATACGGGCCCAGTATTTCTTGACTCGCTATGGAGAACCGCAAGCCCTATATTTTGCCCTTGGCCGTGGTCGAATATTGAATGAGCGTGTATTGGATGTACGTCATTAATCACAACCATGGCTATCGACTCAGCTAATCGTTCCCCAGATCCTACTGACAAGTGGGGCGCATATGTCTAGATATCTCGTACAGCTTGCGATGCATCACTACTTTCGCACTCAAGGTCACTTCATCAAAACGGCCTGGGTTCGCAACGTACCCTTCCAAATTTTTGTGTACTTCTTGCAACTCGCAGCCAAGAAGTATGGGGACATCCCTGCCGGGAAAAACGAGGATGATGGCTCTATATTCACTCTCTTCTTACGGGAGAGTCGGTTCGTCCCATCTGGACGGACGACGAATTGGGAGACCATGAAAGACATTCTTGAGAAATACAAGGTGCGACATCCCCTTCCCTTGCCCATTATTCCAGCTTCAATCTGTGCGCATATAGTTCTTGCCCTTCACCAACAAAGTAAGGATTGCCGAATACTACTGCAAATTCTTTTCCGTTAATCCATCCCGTTAAGGACCCTATAATGGCACAGTTCCCACTTGCACTCGCTGTTGAGCCCCGGTTACTACCTCTCGCCGTCGCCAATGGCTTCCATATGGACAGCAAGGTAACTACATTCACTCTCATGCCACCGAGCATGTGTTCCTGATGCGATATTTACACCCTGCGTCTAGTACAGAGACTTTGTCTTCCGCAAGATGTTTGAGCGGCCCATGACATCAAGTGATGCGCGAACCGATGAAATTGTCCGAAATGTACGGGAGTTATGCAGATTGGATTCAACGTGGGTGATCTATGATTGTGCTCACTGATTGCCCCTCAACCTTCATGGCGCTCAGGATGTTCCTCAGCCGCACGGTAGCAGCCGAGATTTGCATGGAGGCCAAGACAAATGAGGCAGCCTACTTTGCACTCCAAAGGCTCGATAAATGTGGAGAACTCCGGTTTGATCTTGCGTATGTCGAATTCTTCATAGGCTTCGCATCGCTCATCCGGCTGCAGGACGTTAGTTGAGGGTTTGATCAAACTCTTCGCAACCACTCGGTCGATCGGCTTGTCCAGTACCGCACAAACCCTTCGCCAGTTGTTCATAGATTTCCCCTCACAAGACTCTATAGCCCGACATGTCCTTCTCTGCACCATTTTCATCCAGGAAGCCCTGAACTGCCCACACTCCATGTATCCTCTTCACCCCAATGCCGCCCCCTTGCCTACGACAGAAAGCTTGAAGACCCGTTTCGACGAATTAGGATTTGGGAGAGGCCCTAGTCGATCTGAGTTGGCCGCCGTGTTGCTGAGTCCATTCGTAGAGAGATTTAGCCCAATTATGGATTGGGTGAGGTGGAATGGTAGGCGAATGGCTCGGGCAGAAGATGTCGAAGAAAGCAGTAGTGGTAATAGTAGTGCGTCCGAAGGTAGCTCCAGAGGTGCGCGCGGTCGAAATAGGGTGGCTAAGCGCGAATCGGACACTCTGCCAGAACGTTCTGGTGCCGTCGGACTCGGACTCGATCCCTTGGGTGCGAAAGACTTTGTTCAAGATGTCGTGGAAAAGATGTTGGTGGTGGCATGCAAAGTGTGTATCCTGAATATAAGTCAGTCTTGTCGTGAGAGCCTTGATTAAACTCGGGTATCCTTTCGTAGGGAAAGATGATCAAGAAACTATTCGATAGGTACGACTACGTACGGGAAACTATAGCCAAAGTCGTTCTGGAGAAGCACCAGTTGGATTTGGATGATTTGCCTCCTAGGGAAGATGAAGAAGCTTGTCGGAGGTATCAAGCCAAACTATGCAGAGACTATATGGCACACGACTCCGGAACAGGTAGAGAGGCCCTCCAATTACTTGTCCAGATGCAATCAGCGGCTCTGCCAGAAATCAAGCCCGACGAGGATGGTGGAAAGGAGATGGGTCAGGTTGTTGATGACGAGTCCAGCAGGTCTATCGTCGACGACGCCGAACCAGAGCTTGAACTGGTACGTCTCTACCGCCTTTATCATTGTTGTGTCCTCTTCTTCCGGTCGAATGAGGCCGGCTCTTGCTTCATGCTATTGCATACCAAACATGGACTTCTCCACTAATTTCCTGCCTCCCTTTTCAAGGGACGTGTTGGTCAGGAGACGCTTTCCACGATGATAAAACAGGATGAATCATCTCCGTCGAGGCCTCGTCGCCGCGGTTTCTATCCCCATCACCCTTCCAGCGATTCTGCCAATAAACTTCCGTACCCTCCTGGTAAGTTGAGACGGAAAATGTATGGCAATAAGACGACATGCCCATTGGTTTTTTCTGCGTAGATCCTATAAGTGTCGGCCGTTGGGTTAAGACCCAATATGGCACGCAAAGCCGAATCACAGCTGTCTTCTTAACCCACGCGATTATCAATGATAATGCCTCCGTTCGTCCCGTCATTTGTGTTTTTAGCATACATTTCAATGATGCGTCACCGGTTGTCCAGCTTATCAATCTCTTCTTTGGGTACACTGATTTACATGTCCCCCGCCAGGAGGCGAGCGCCGTACCTCTAACTTTCAAGCATTTTCGCTTGTTGTCACGGCTAGGTCGGGCTCCGGTAAGTTTTCTACATTGCCATTCCTGTGTAAGCCACCCATCTAATTGTTGCCCACAGAGTTGGACACTGTATCAAGAAATTGAGCGAGGCGCTGAATTTTACTATAGTGAGGACGATTATCTATCGGACACGGTTGTCATACCGTTGAGACAAGGCGGCACCCTCACTTACAAGATTAAGAAGGAGGCTTCGAAAACGACTCTGACGCAACACGACCCGTCGGTAGCACCCCGTGGTACCAAACGTCCCAGGCGGGAGGCTGCTGCTTCCGTGCGTTCATACGTGATCCCAGATTCCGATGACGAGGCCATCATCGGGGAGTCCGATGAAGAATTGATGGACGAGGAGTACCTGATGAAGAATGTGCTACAACAGCGCCAGAAGAAAGTTGATACGAATCTCCAAAAGTGGATCGTTCATTTATCGGCTCTATGCAAGGACGAAGAGCGCAGCGTACGTCTTCCTTCCTGCCCCAATACCCTGATTCTGACGGGTCATCGTGGCCACTGCTGATAGTACAAAGGCAAGAGAAAGCTGGCGGACAAAGAAGGGCGAACAGCCGCACGGTCAAGGGGTCAGAAGGTCCGTTTTAAAGTGACCAGCAATCACTATTATTAACAACGACTGATGCGATGCCCTTCACGACTTCTTTAGAATGATTTTCTCAGGTCGCTTTCAGTTCAACTTCGGCACTTGAGGAAGGTCGAACACGATAGGCGGCTTAGCATGTACGGTCCTGAATACGCCGATGTGGGTTACAGCGATGAAGATGACGAAGAATACGTCGACAAAACGACACGTTGTCGGCGAAGAAAACTTTCGCATACCTAATTAACGATTTCGTTCAACGTTACTCACGCTTCTTACCGTCAACTGGACTCACTCTTCAATTTGGACACGGATGCTATATGACTCATTATCAACACAATCAACGAACGTATGCATAGCTAACATGACATTGACTGCATCATCATGTTGCGATCCTTCTGCCTATTTTACTCACCCTTAATCTGTGCTCCCGTATGATACCATCGCCAACCTGTTAATATCGAGGCCTTACATAGTTGCCCTCTTGTAATGGTGTCTGCATCGGTGTTTAAACGTGGTAGCGATAGCGAATATCACGATCTCCATCGCGCCTACTCGTCTGAGCATCTACGTCAACCTCAGAGGACCCTTTCTCATCTCCTCCTGCCTTTCGAACCACTTCATCACGTCTAACATTCTCACGAGCCATCCATACCCAGAGGTATGCTGCAACTACCGCAGCGAAGACCAGGTACCCTATGGCAATGATATGTGGTTTGCGGAAATGATGTGCGCTGAAGTTAGGCCGGTAGATCAGAACACCTGCAACAGCACCTAGATCACCGATGGTAATTTGCATCGCAACTGCCACAGCTCTCTTAGTCTGCCCGGAGACATTCTCGCCGGGCCAGCTAAAATAGACATTGAATCAGTGTTATCTTATTGATTGATAGTGCAACGTGGGGTCATTACCTGAGAAGGAGGGCATTACCAGTATACACGCCTGCAGCGGCGAAATGAACCCCGGTATACTGCGCCCCAGCTTATATGGCATAAGTCGCTCCCAGCAAATGGATGTATCTAAAGGAGTATCGAACTTACCAGTCTTTCCAGTCAGAAGAATAATATAGCCTTGTGCAGATTTGACTTCAACCTACTAGAATTCGTGGATCCGAGGGTGGAACGTACCTATGATAGCTACAGCTGCTGAACCGATGATGAATGGCGCTCGAATATTGTAGCGAGAAGATACCCAGACGGTGACCCATATAGATAAACTTGCCAAGGCATTGGGCGGGATTGTGAGTCTGGAAGGAATTATGGTATCAACCAAATCTGTTCGAACCTTATATGGACTGCCAGCCGGGAAGGGGACATACAACTGTGCTTGCCAACTTTGGAAGCCTAAGCCAGTAATGATTGTCGGCTATATGTAGCAATATGCAGTTAGGACCATCCCTCTGTAATCTGGTATGACAGAGATATCCTACCAAAAAGAGACTCAGGGAATAAAGGACAAACGCGAAGCCATGGAAGAGAAGCGCATATGCCCAACAGAGATGATCTGTCCACGCCTGACGCACATAGGCCCATTCGAATTTCTCGTTGTCGCCTGCATCAGAATCCGCTCGAAGTCGCTCGAGGAGTCGGGTACGTTCACTCTCTGTAAGCTATCGCCAAGTTAGATTCGAATGTCCTTATGTCATTGCGGGATGCGAGGGGAGAGTACGCACGAATTTGGCCTTGTAAGACCACGTAGGTACAAGGAAATAGGCTACGAGAGAGACCGCGACAGTGAGTAACCCCTCTATGATAAATATCCTAGAATGATCACACGGCCAGCTGAGAATTCAATGCATGAGAAGGGGGAATTGGACATACCATTCCCATCCCCTACGGCCACCGATCCCGTCCATCTTCCCAAGTGCATAGGCCAGAATTCCTTCGGATGGCAATCAGATTGAAGTTGTATCATCCTTGACGGTAATGTTTAAGGCTGACCTCCGAAGGCGCCAGCTAGGGCAGCTCCACCGAAAAATATTGCGACACGCCAGCTTCGCTCGCTCCTGAACAAGTGGCGTAGCCTCAGTTAAGGCAACACAACGAACGCAACGGCTCACTGACCTCCTGTAATAGACGGAAAAGACGTAAATAACGCCAGGAAAGAGCCCAGCTTCTGTAACACCCAAGACTATGGGCAACATCAGCAACGCGATGTGTAGCAGACAGTCTTGAGACACTCACGGAATCGTATCCCAAGGAGTCCCGCTTGATTCTTTATTAAGCCCTGACATACACTAACGATCCCCCAGACAAGGGTCAGAGTGGGGAGCCAAAATTGAGGATCAAATCGTTTCAGGCTACGAGGTCGTTCGTTAGCAGTGCAACACCCACAAACATTGCCGAAGGCTGAACATACACGATCTACATGAGGTACCTTGAGAGTCACATTCCAAAACTATGCAAGGAATACACGTACGTTAGCAGGAACCTCGAAGATGACGTAGGCAATGAAATAAAGCGCCAAGGAGGTGTTGTAAGCGGGAGGAGAGAGGTTTAAATCCTAGGCATTGGGATATGAGGCGCGGCCTCACAACCTACTTATGGTCTTACTGCAGCTAAGCCAACAATCCTACGAGAAATGAGCTGACGACAGAGACGGATGGGACTATAGCTTACCTTGCATTTCCAATGTTCGATCTATGTAATGAGAAGTGAATAGTTATCAGCCCAAAGCCATGGGAGGAGCTTACCTATCCAAGAAGCTCAGAAGATATAGTAATGTGAGTATGGGGATTAAGCTATAAAGTGATCCATTTGTGAGTTGCATCGTGTAGAATAGAATATGGGTGTTGTGTTACCGGAGGTCAACTTTTCGAATGAGTTTTCTGTCTGCCTCCGAGTCGAGGTCACTATAAGCTTGCGGATGGGCGTCTGATTCATGGGTATCGATACTTGGGGTTTGCTTTTCCTGTTGCGACATCGTATGAATAAAGATTGGGGGCGCGATTTGCAAAATGCCCGACGTACATCTCTCGACTCGTTGCGAGTTATATATAGATCCAGACGCTATGTCGCCAATACATGAGAGTATTGCGCAATGCTAGATTGGGGAAAGCGTGGAAGTCGTAGTCGCTTTTTGAGATCATAACCATGCTGGGCATGACTTTATCGCAACGACATGGGTAAAACGGTGGACGCGTCACCGTTCGCAAAGGATGGCGGAGAGCTACTAGTACGTTTAGGTTTAACTTGGTACAAGGCGCAAAAGTGGTGTTCACATGCATACTGTACTTAAAGGTTGGTGGGAAGTAAGAAAGGGTCATTTGACTGAGTCAATCAGCGCTGGGATGGAATCGTGAGAGAGCTGGGAGCTCACAACGCGGTTGGTTGATTTTGATTGTGAATGTCTATTGGCATTGACAAGTGAGAAAGCTAAGATCCAAAAGTAGAGACCAACTTTCCTCGTCGCAGTGGGCTGTTTCGCCCAAGCAAAGAATCGGTTGCCCCTTTATGACACCCCTATTTATGCCCCTGCTTTCTCACGTTCGCCGAGATCGCTACTCCGGAACACACTGAGCCAGCATCAACTCAACTCGCTTTCCGGTGTTCACCACGCGTCCAACTCAGAAAGACTGACAGTGATTCTTAAAGTTTCAACACCAGGCTAGCTTGGTAATTTCACTTGGCACTTGCAACGCTCCCAGCGACTGCGATGGAGGCTCTGTTTTTCAACGTACGAGTTCCGTCTGTCCAACGCGTTGTAGTTGCTCAATTATATACTATTTCAGGCTGATAATGGCTACTTGGAAGCCATAGTTCGAGGATACAAGGCTGGGATACTCACTCAGAGCCACTACGCCAACCTGACGCAGTGCGAGACGCTAGAGGGTGAGTGAGGTCATAGTCGTCAAATCTTATGTGCTATATCTATGCTTCCGAACAGATTTCAGGACTCAGCTCTCAGCAACGGACTACGGGAATTTCCTCGCCAATGAGCCCTTGCCTATCTCCACGTCAACTATAGCAGATAGAGCAACTGGCGTTCTCGTCGATCAGTTTAACTACCTTCGAGCAAATGCCGTCGCACCACTCAGCAAGTTCCTGGAGTATATCACGTCAGTTGTCTGGCACCCACATATACCTCATTTTTGTGCTGACTGTGCAGACCTTTAACAGCTACGGATACATGATAGACAATGTCGTCTTGCTCATTACCGGAACTCTGCATGAAAGAGACACACATGAGCTACTCGAGCGGTGTCATCCATTGGGTATTTTCGACACGATGCCGGCCCTGTGTGTTGCAACAACTGTTGAGGAACTATATCAGAGTGTCTTGGTTGAAACTCCACTTGGTGCGTTCCGCTGCTGTTACTCGAGCCATACTTTGATGTTCACCCGTTCGTCAGCTCCCTATTTCCGAGATTGCCTCTCAGCATCCGACCTTGATGACCTCAACATCGAGATTATCCGCAACACAGTTTACAAAGCCTACTTGGAAGACTTCTATGAGTTTGCGTCTTCACTTGGCTCCCCTACATCGGACGTCATGCATCGCCTACTTTCATTTGAAGCCGATCGCCGTACTGTCAACATCACAATCAACTCCTTCGGTACCGAACTCTCCAAAGAGCAACGCGCGAAGCTCTTCCCCGCCATTGGTCGTCTATTTCCAGAAGGTAACAACCAACTCGCAAAAGCGGACGACATTGACCAAGTCCGGGCTGTCTGTGAAAATGTCTCTGAGTATCGCTCCTTCTTCGACGGTGCTTCATCCGGCGTAAATGGCGAGGGTTCAGGAGCAATATCACAGCTCGAGGACCGATTCTTCAATATGGAGGTCCACCTAAACAAGCAGTCATTCCTCCAGCAATTCCAGTATGGCGTGTTCTACGGTTATATGAAGTTGAAGGAGCAGGAAATCAGGAATTTGACTTGGATAGCGGAGTGTATTGCTCAGGATGCAAAGGACAGGATCCAGGACTTCATACCCATATTCTGATGTATCGTTTCGTTCTCGTGTAAGGGATTCCCTTCACCCTCCTTGTTAATACCCTACTCTCCATCCCAAGCACACACTAGCAGCATCGGTTGCGTTAGATAAAGGCATGGCTTGGGAGGCCATTGTGGAGGCCAACTTGTAGTTATTGGGCTTGCTATTGGTTGGGCTGCTGATTTATGTGCTGGTATTTAGGTCCATGTCGCATATGCAGCCGTACTGATAGGGCGTCTTGAACCAACGAGACTGTCAAACGCCAGACGCCTCCTTTGAGCTTGTGATCATAACACTCAAGAGCGTAGCCTATTACTCACCCAGCAAAAGTCCCTCTTGTACGCCCGTAACTTATCCATTTCCTCCGCCGTGCATGCTTTGCGTATACACTCGAGTATTTGTGGAAAGCGTTCCTTTTCGCGTCTGCAAAAACAATCTGTACGCGATTGATGCCGTGTCCTGTAGGATGTCGGGTCTCATTATAAAGATATCTAGTTATCCGAAAAGGACAGGTTACATACAGCACTTGACACGAAACCGATTCAGCCACTACTTCGTCGGTACACTTCCCAAGACACCATATTTCAGGCTCCTTGTGCGTATCGACTTCGTCACCGAAAGCGAAGAGGACGAAATAGGCGATCCAGAGGCAGAACTGTGCAATCGTCAGTTCGCGCATCGTACGGATCCAACAGGACTGAAGCCGTGACGATACAATGTGTACTAGCGCTAGCGTATATATACCCTCATGTTTCGTCAACACTCGGTAGTGACGCAGCAGTGGTGCATCTAGATGACAGACACAACGGAGGAATTGATACACGAACGTGCAGTCTGCTATCATGCTGTAATAATACAACAGCGATGTAAAGGATATACGAGGAGATCTTAGATGTCTCAATAAATACTTAGTTGGGACCCCTTTTGGCCAACTTCGACGTTGACCGCCTGGGAGTATGTGAGCCAGTGGATGGCATCGCTGGGCCAGGTGTCTGACCTCTTTCCATCGGACGTCCACGTTGGCCAGGCTGCTTATCATCAACTTCATCCACGGCAGGAGAAGGAAAACGTTTCGCGCCATCACTGGGCCTATGATTAGTGTGTGATGTAGGTGGTAATTTGGGTGCAGTTCCAGATTCGCTATCACTACCAAGGTCATTTTGTTTTTGAAAGGCAGCAGATTTCATGTCATAGAACGAAACACGTCTGCCTCGAGATCGACTGCGGGCGACAAGTGCTCCTGGCCGGCCAGGTGCAGTGGCTTTGGCTGAAGGTGAGTTCTCAGGGCTAATCGATGAAGGGAGGACCGAGCCACCGGACAGAGACGAATCATATAGATATGGGTATGAGTTAGAGCGATATAGTGGTATCGATGGAGCGCGAGGTGGGTAGTGCCCACCAGGATGGGTGAGGAGACTTGGCATGGTAGGAGACAAATGATCAGTCGCCTGTAGTGAAGAAATTTGTGCCAAGGCTTGTGTGAGGATGTACGCGACGCGAGGATCATTTGCGAATCCATACGCCGGTGGGGGGTAAGGTGTACTGTAAGGCGGATACCCCAGCTCCGTAGGCGCCGTTGCAGGGACGCGAGTACTGGCGGGGTGAAGGCTTTCACGACTCCGCGCACGATGAGAGCGGGGTAGAGATCTAGAACGCGTCTTAGGGCTAGGCGTTTGGGTGTTGTGACCTTGACAATGGAACATACAGTCAAATTTCCTGCTTGTATCGAGTAATTAGAAACGTACCAAGTCTTGTGTGGTGTGGAGGCGACGGGGGTTCGACGGATTGAGGTGATTGAGTGGGGGATCTGCGCCGTTTTCTGGGGGTCTTCGGAGAGACTGACGTTCGTGATAAGCTGTGCTCATTGAATTGATGTGGTTTGCGGTCATTGGAGCGCGCTCGAGCTGAGGCCGTGATGCCAGCCTGCTCTCGAGAAATGAAAAGGCGTTTGTCGAGGGGAGTGCGATGGGGGGGATCTGGCTCAACAGAAATATCATCTAGAAACACTTCTTTTTCTTTTCCCTTCCGACTTTTGACAGGTGCTTGACGTTCATTGGGTGCGTTCTCCGGCATGGGAGGGGGGGTAGGAAGGCCAGATTCAAGAGTAGTTGGTGTATCGCAAGGGTGAGTTGACAAAGCGGCAGAAACACTCAGGCTATTCATTTTCTTGCTGCTACTAGACGGAAGGGAGATCTGGTCACGAGTTAGCTTCAAAGAGTTTGCTCGTTTAGAGGAGCCCGTAGGACGAATGGGGGTGGATGTACGGAGCGGAATAACAACTTCTGGTTCAAGTCGTTTACTGAAGGAAGGCCTCGGCTTTGAGGTCGATCTAGTATGGCGCTCCAGGAGTTCTGAGGCGAGAGCATTCAGGTTTGGTTTGGGCTCAGTGATCACACTTCGTCCTTCTTGCCTCCTGGGGTCTTTACCATTGAGAGCCGTCAAAGCACTCTTCGCGATGCTAGTATTCCTGGATGATACAGTTGCAGGCGGAGGTGAAAATGCGAAAGATGTAGAACGAGGGGGAGTGGCCAACTGAAGAGGTGGTTTAGAGAGCGGTCGACCTCTAGCATCCTTTGACGGACTTGTGGGGGTTATTAACGGGGGGCACTCGTCGTCGTCGTCGTCGAGAGTTAGGTCAATGAATGTGGAGTATCGATCGGCTTTGACAGGGGAGGAAGGGACGGAAGAGGACGGTGGAGGAGGTTCCGCAAACTCAAACTCTTCGTCTTCGTCGTGAAAGAGTTCTTCATCAGATACCACGGATTCTCCAGGTTTTTGAACACGATAGACGGCACTAGCCTCGTCATGAACCCAAGCCCCAAATTCGTCATCACTATCATCATTGGTGGTATGTCGAGACGAAGAAGCAACAGGTTGACGAGGTTGGGGTGATATTGCCCTTCGTGTCGCGGGGTCGTCAGGAATTGTCCTCCATTCAGTAGACTTACTCGGTGTGGGGGCTTGAGTGGACGCAGGAAAACCCGAATCGTCTTCGCCCGGATCTTTGAGCTCTATTGAGAACTCGTCCCCCGAGTCGAAAGTCGAGCCGGAAGCCACCTCTTCCTCTTCCTCCTCATGTTCACCATCACCATCACTTACTTCCTGCTCTCTCCTGCTCTCTTGAAGCTCTTTCTCGGCTTGCAGAAATTCCTCCAGCTCCTTCGCATCCAACGGATCCACTTTTCGCAGTGGTGGCACAATCCACCCACCAACCCTTCTACTCTCCGCGAATGCATCGAGTTCGTCAACATCATCTTCTTCAGGTTCCTCATCATATGCAGTACTATCGCTCCTCTCTGGTTCATCAGGCTCGATGAAGTGGCCAAATTCCACAAGGGGCGCTTTACGAAGGAAGCCACCATCCGTTATGACTTCCCCTGTTCGTAAATCTACTTCATCATCTTCGCCGAGATTGCCAGTATATCTTTCCGCGATGGAGGTCCAGGCATCGAATAACCGAAGGGCGGATGCTTCTCGGGCATGACCTACATCTGAGGGGGTCAACGAGGGTCCTCGCGAAGGAGGTCGAGAAGGTGTGTGAGATGCATGCCTGGCGCGCTTGGTGGGAGACGGACGATCAGATATGCGGTAGGGCGGAGGGAAGAATGGGTGTAGTTGGGCTTCCGTATCAGACGGGGTCACTGACGCCTCGGAGTGACTTGGTGTCTCATTCATCGACGATGCTTTCCAAGAGGAACCGAGTCCCTGTTTGTGTTCGCGTGTGTGGAAATCCCCACGTGATGGTAATTTCGAGAGTAACAAAGGGGCAACAAAGGGGAACATCAATAAAGTAGTACATTCAACATCTACAAGGGCACGATCACTCTATCGTAGCTTCACTATCTTTCCTATGCATAAATACCACCGGACGAACAACCTCAATTCGACGAGGCTTCCAAAACATCCACACTCTAACGAGATCCTGTGAATTGAGGCGTCGATTAAGATGTTTATATTTCAAAGATATTATAGCAAAACGTGCTTACACCTTGAGTTCCGAATACCAAGGCCATGATGATTGGAACTGTGTGGGCAGTCATGATCTGTTTGTAGATTCGCCGAAAGGAACCCTTACGTGATGCCATAATGAAGTCGGAACCAGTGCCGTCCCCATTTGATACAACATAAACTAAAGTCAAGCTAGAGAGAGCATTATTTCAAGATAAGGAGACAGGGGAAAGACACCATACCCCAAGACACAACCTCCAACGGTGCTAAAAGCCATAACACGAATAACCAGAGAGCGGGGCATGCCATTCTTACAGAGTAAATTCCAGTGGCGAACCAACAATCTCCCTACTATAACTGGTGGATATCTGAGGCAAGTAATGAGAAACGATAAGAGTGCGACTGACATTCAAATACAAGCGACGATAGCATCAGAACCGCCGCAACGCCAGCAGTGATCTTTGAGGGTATGCCATTGAAGACGACTTTGCAGTAGACGCCATTGTTGTCGCGGATAACGGTTGAGGGATGTTGTACTGCGAACTGTATTGCCGCTGAGCGGAAAGGTCAAACGAGTATAAGGTAGTGACGTACCATCAAAAATCCGAGAAAGAGAGATATAGATAGAATATAAGGGAAAACAATAAACTACGCATTTAGAAATCAGTGCTATGTGTGCGTCCTGGTGAATACGGCAGCAACTCACGAAAATCAGCGAAGTAGAACGCGAGAATGTGCGTGTTTGGTATACGGCGAACCGGATGGCCGTCCAGGTCTTGAAAGCAAGAATCAATTGAGGCATCATAGTAGATCATCAGTGATGACTCACTTGAACAATCAGAGCAAAATTCGTAGCTGCTTGCCTAATAAAACGGTCAACTCATTGTCACTATGCACACCACAGCATCGGAAATACTCACAGAGTTGGCGCCGCATGTATCAAAGCGGCCTGTGCAAGACATAAACCTCGATCTGGTGCAGGTCCCGTTTGCTGCCCGGCAAAGAAAAGTAAGGAATAACAGATGCAGCACAAAATGCCGGCCACGAGGAAACTAATCCATGTGAAGCTCCTCTTGATGCCTTTCGCAAGCAAGGCTGTTGCTAATATGAGAGCGATAAGGATTCCACCGATGATTTGCATGACTGCGAATCCGGTCGCGATCTTAGGATTTCCGGGGTTGAAGACATTATTGCCTAGTGAACCGAACGGAATCAGATAGATATGTTGTGATAACTAAGCGACTCACTATTCAGTGGCGCCATTCAATGATCAAATTTTTGCAGAGAAACAAGGTCGTCAACTGGAATACGAAGCTGCTGACGTTATGATAGATAACGAAAAGGCGAGCAATTAGATCGGCTGCCGGCAGCGGGGGAAGGTCGATCGAAGGGGAGTATCTTGTACGTAGAGCACACTCTTTAAGATCATCGTTGACGGCGCTGAAAGAGTGCAGGGCAAGGTATGTAGATCTCGGGCTCCTCGAGAGCAATTGTCTGCGGTCGGGTTACACGGTTCAACAACCAATCAAATTACAAATCTTAGGCCTGGTACTGAAACTGTAGAGCGAGTGCGCTTGAAATGGGCACACATGCATATCGACGGATTCAGGCCCATCCAACAGAGTGTGGGGGATCTGATGCACCAAACACAAACCGATACGAAACACAGAGATAGAACACAGCTCCAGCAGGGACGTATCACCTCCAAAGGGTCGCGGATGATCCTCGCCGATATATCCGTTCCATTAAGCGCCTAAACAGAGAAGGCATCACAACTCAGGAGGATTCTAAAATGGGTCACACTCGTCCTAGGTTCAATGCCAAGGCGCGACAAAGCTCTGCAGGAAAGACACGAAAGCATAAAGCTTGGGAGACGACGCCCGCTAATACGAATGCAGAAGTTCTGGAATTGAAGTCACAGGAGGAAAAAGATCGTGACAGAAAAGAGAGGCTAAAGCAAGAAGTGAGTCCTCCGTGAGTTGCTCACTCCTTACCAGATCTTATGCCCCCAGGAAGCTTATAGCCGAATCCGAGTCTCAATGGAATACGAAAAAGAAACGAAGATTGGAGAAATACATAGTAAGAATCTTAGAGCGCTTCTCCTGTACGGGGCAGGATCTCACCTGGACAACAGGACAAGAAGCTGAAAAAAGAGGAGCGGGCTGTTATCTTTGAAAAGCTAACGTGCGTGCATATGCCTCCCGGCGTAATCATTTCCTGACCGATTGTAGGAGGAGCCAGGCGGAGCTCCCCTCGACGCTAAACCTGCATACATCTTCGACTTTGGGCACTGGGAAACCTTCGACACACCAAGATCGGCTTGACCAAACAGAAGACAAAGGCATTAGGCGTATACTGGACGGCAGCTCTGGGTCAAGGAAACGGCAAATTGATCAATACGACAATTTCTCTGAAGACGATTCTGTGTTTGACGAAGGCGATGAAGACGTTCGGGCAGGGGCCTCACAAGCCAATCCACCTCCGCCTTCAACAGCCACAATAGGCAGTGCCTTGCTGAAAGGACCAAATGAGTCTATTTCTGCCTCCACAACGCGAAACATTTCCTACAAGGTATTGAATCGTTTCACAGTTTGCCCGCCTTTCTTTCTCATGTTTCCTATCAGAAATGGTCTGGCCTCCCAACATCTCCAACGCAAGATCAATCGGATTCCGACACTTCATTTGATAGCTCGGACTCTGACGACGACTCTGCGGGGGATGATAGAACCGAACACAAGGCCGAACACAATCACGTCGATAGTTCGGAAGCTGAATCCGGTCCGGATCCGGATCCCCAGCCTTCACCCAAAAAGCGTTCACTCGGCTTCAAACAGTGGGCGATGAAGCAACTCAGTGCTGCAAAGGGTTACTCTGTGCCTCCCACTGATAATGCCAGTCCTTCGCGGGAAGACATTAGTGAACCCCCTCCGAAGAAACGTAAAATTGATCCATCTTCAAACCCTCCTACGGAGAAACATGGGCCGTTAGGAGAGTCTTATCAGCTACCAACGACCTCTTTCAGCGAACGGCTAGCGGAGGCTAAAGATCGCCTGAAGATTATCTCCGTAGAACGTCCCCCAGACGTCCAAGAAGCTCGTCTCCATCTGCCTATTGTGGCTGAGGAGCAACCTATCATGGAGGCCATTCTCCTGAATCCCGTTGTGATTATATGCGGTGAGACTGGGAGCGGGAAGACCACACAAGTTCCTCAATTTCTATACGAGGCGGGTTTTGGCTTGCCTGGAAGCGGTGAGTTCTTTATACCGTCAACCTATACCCCGACCAATGGTTTTGCTTTTTTCCAGACAACCCTGGGATTATCGGTATCACCCAGCCACGTCGTGTTGCAGCTGTCTCAATGGCCAGTCGTGTTGCGCACGAGCTGTCCCTTTCGTCGTCGAAGGTTTCGTACCAGATTCGGTATGACGCAACAGTATCCCCCGATACATCCGTTAAGTTCATGACCGATGGTGTTTTGCTCCGCGAGCTGGCTACCGACTTTCTCCTCACGAAATACTCCGTCATCATTATCGATGAAGCGCATGAGAGGAGCATGAACACTGATATTCTTATTGGCGTACTTAGTCGTGTCATGAAATTACGGGAGAATATGTGGAAAGAGGGTAAAGATGCCATCAAGGTATACGTCGATGTCTCACACTGATCTGCATTACTCATCCATCACTCAGCCCCTGCGCCTGGTGATCATGTCTGCCACCCTTCGTGTCAGCGATTTTGCCGAAAACAAGTCCCTATTCCCAATACCGCCTCCAGTAATCAACGTTGCTGCTCGACAACACCCCGTCACTATTCACTTCAGTCGACGAACTTCCCCTGACTATGTGAACGAAGTCATTCGTAAAACGGGTAAAATTCATACGCGACTCCCCCCTGGAGGTATTCTTGTATTTCTCACCGGACAGAATGAGATCACAGGTGTATGTCGGCGGTTGGAGGGGATGTATGGACAGAAAGCATTTCGGCGCGATCAGGCCCGCGAGTCGACCAAGAGAATTAACGGTAGCGCGGCCGAAGTCACACCAGCCCATGTCTTCTTTGCTTCAGGTAAATCAACAAGGACTACTACTATAGTGTACTCATCGGTTTTCCAGCCGATGTTGAAGCAGAAGAAATGGACTTGGGGGCCGATGCGGTTGACGATATCGGGGACGTTGACGAGGATGAGACGTTGGATGACGAAGGATTAGACAGTGACGACGATGAGATTGAACACTTAAGTGGTTCTGAAATAAATTGTGGGTTTTATCATACTTGGTCTATCTCATATGTACTGACAACAGCACAGCATACATGCACATCGTTCCCCTTTATTCCCTTCTTCCCAGCGACAAGCAAATGAAGGTTTTCGAACCCCCGCCGCCAAACTCGCGGCTAGTTGTAGTCTCGACTAACGTAGCGGAAACTTCCTTGACCATCCCGGGCATACGGTATGTGGTTGACTGTGGAAGAGCGAAGGAGGTACGTTAACTGTTAGCTCGGCGTGTGTGACTTTTTCAGGGTCATGTTTACGTGCTTTTTAGAGACATTACGACGCCTCCAGTGGTATACAGTCGTTCCAAGTCACTTGGGTATCAAAAGCTTCTGCCGCTCAACGCGCAGGTCGAGCTGGACGTACAGGACCCGGACATTGCTACCGACTCTACTCTTCAGCTTTATTTGAGTATCACTTCAACCAATTTTCGCATCCTGAAATCCTCCGTACCCCCATCGAAGGCATTGTCCTCCAGATGAAGAGCATGAATATTGATGTTGTTGCTAACTTCCCCTTCCCAACGCCCCCCGATCGGCAAATGCTTCGGTCGGCTGAGGAGACATTAAGGCATCTTGGGGCTCTTCATAGTCCAAATTCCAATACTACACCATCTATCGGCCCTTTAACCTCGGGCGGACAAATCACGCCGTTAGGAAAGAGTATGGCACTGTTTCCGTTGCCACCTCGCTTCTCTCGTATGCTCGTCAGCGGGCAACAACATGGTTGCCTACCCTATGCAATAGCCATTGTTGCTGGTTTGGCTGTAGGGGATCCTTTTATCCATGAAGAGGGCTTGTCCGGCGAGGTAGAGGACCTTTCTGATGCGTCATCTGAAGCTCAAAGAGCTCGTCGCAGAGCATATTTCCAGACACAAACGGTTCGTGTGATATTTCCCCCCTTTTCTGCCACTGACACGTTCGCCGATAGATTCATTCGTCCCTCGGAAAATCGACGAGTGATGTCTTCAAGATCCTGTCTGTTGTGGGCGCATATGAATATGCTGGGGGCGGACATAAGTTTTGTGAGGACCACTTCGTGCGCTTGAAGGTGATTGGGACATGCCTATATTAAACGCTTCACACTCAATTGGGACTAGATGATGGAAGAGATACACAAATTAAGAGCTCAAATCAACAATATCGTCGCCATCAACTTCCCTGCAGCCGACCCTAAGTTCTCTCCCAAGCTTTCCCCCCCTAGCGACCTTCAGGTTCGTATACTTCATTGCTGCTCTGCACTTGAAATTTGACCATGTTATAGTTGAAAAGTTTACGGCAGCTCCTCACGGCCGCGTTTGTCGATCAAGTCGCCGTAAGAAAGGATTTGGTCGAGCCAAGTTCGACATCCGGAGTCCAGTATTCTACTTCTAAAGGAGTACCTTATCGTGCTTTAGGCACTGAAGAAGACGTATTCATTCACCCCTCCTCCGTAATCTCTCCCACCTCTCCGCCAAAGTATGTTATCTACACCGAGATAGTTCGCACCTCCCGTGCGTGGTTGAAGGGTGAGTGGATATCTTTTCTCAGTATTCATGGACCCATCTTATGTACTCCAGGGGTTACTGTCATCAATCCAGCCTGGTTGGTCTCCCTTGGCAGAGTTTTCTGCTCTTTCTCCAAGCCTACTACCAACAGTAAAGGGGATCTAATGACCATTCCTTACTTCGGCCCGAGTCGTTGGGAATTACCACCCATGAAATACAAACCTGAACATTAACCATTGAGATCTAGTATGTACTCTATATATGTAGATGCTGATATGTAGATGTGAGTCCTATGATACAGATTATTTGTGATGCTACAAATAAGCGTGAAGCTAAGCCAAGATAGATGGTCTCAAGGTCGCTTGGCCACTTCTGTGAGCACCTGGAGAAAGACCATTTGTTAGTAGTTTACTTTGCGTCGGGACTGTCGGAGCACCCACTGAATTATTTTTTCTAAAGTTTGATGTGATGAATAAATTGTTACTTGGCCGTTGGCGTTTAGTTTGGGGGATGCGGGGACGTGATGGGTCTGATCCATTCGAGGGCGGGGTGTGCGAGTCCGGAGGGGGTTCGTTCTCTGCAGGTCGCTTACTGACTCTTGGTGGAGCCGATGGTGCTACCGAGGAAGCAAGGGACTCGGAGCATGCTGGCTCGTGGTTGTTGACGTGGTGCGAACCAGCCACGGGGGGTGTGATGACCTGAGACACGGACAAGTCTGACACCGCGGGTACTGCTGGAGGGGTATGTTTGGACATGGGGGTATCGATTTGCACGCGAGAGGTGACATCTGTCAATCCGTTGATAGCGGCAGGCAAGACTTTTGCTGGAGCTCGATATGTCGTGCCCGCCTTGAAGTACGATGCATCCACCTGGAGGTGGGCCTTAGCTTCCGCTACGTACTTCAGTTATAGATGCATACCTCTGTGAGCAGCGAGCGCGTTCTCGCATTCTGAACGATTGACCGCCAAGTCTCGTCGCTCCGTTCTAAGGTGGAAGCGTTGCCCAAAATGAATACAGAAGACTTGGCACGGGTTAGGGCAACGTTCATGCGCCGGACGTCTGATCACTCCTGTAAGTACAAGGAAATGGGCGGAATCGTGACAAAGGTTTACCGGCAACGAAGCCAACCCTCTGAAGGCCTGGCCCAGCCCTCACACAGGAAAGGATGATCACATCTTTCTCCTGACCTTGGAAGCCATCAACAGTGTTAAAATCGACCTCATTCAAGATGCCGCGTCCAAACTGTTGCTCGAATTGTCGTCGTAGCTCGAAGACTTGTGCCTTGTACATCGTAACAACGCCCACAGTGAAGTCGACGGACGAATAGTCGCGACGGAGACATTGAAACAAAGATAGGGCAACCTGGGATTCGCTCCTGTTTCTCTGGGATTGGCCGACTTGTTCTTCAACGCCACCTTTAACGTCAAAGAAGCGATAGACGCCAAATTTAGGATGAGAATGCCAAGGCTTTTCTGTCTTTTGAGCCATGGAAGGTCCATCTTCGAGTCTTCCACCATAAAATATATCACTGGGAAGCTGACTAATTTCTGGATGCATACGGTACTGAATACTGTCATGGAAAAGTTCAGTGTGTGCAAAGAAAGCAGCACACGGAGGGAAGGATTACCTCAGCAAGTGTACCCGCTGCGGATTCTGGTTCTGCAGACGGACAAACAGTGATTGGTTGTATTTCAAACGCGTTGCCTGTCATGGTTGAGATTCGGGAACACAATCCAGGCAAAGAAAAGGACTAACTTCTTGGGAAATGACCGTAGGGGGGAGTTGTTTTGAGTCTAAGTAGAATGTCGGTTTGAGGAAGGTGCTGGACCGAAGAGTTGATAAACCATACCTCCCACCATCACACAATGTTGGAATCCAAAGCGAAAAGGTATAAGAGAGCTAAGTTCAATAGCCTGTGCCGCTTCATCGATGATGATCAAACCGACATCGCACGAACGGAGGCTCTCATGACCGGCACCGGAGAGTGTTGCACATATGACGTGAGCCTTAGCGATGATCTCGCTGCGTTTCCGGCGTCGATCAGTCACGTCGTCTTTCTGTGCTGATCTAAGGGCATCCCTAGCTCGATCAAGTTCCGTTGATATCTCACCGCGCCGGCGGCCAAGTTGCTGGATCTCCTGTTCCAGTGCCATCATGCGCGGTGCGTTATCGCGAGCATGAGACATCTCTTCTTGCTTCTGTTGTCGTTTCTCTTTGATGGATGTGAGAGCTTTGGTAAGGGAGTTAACCATCTCTTGTTCCTTCTTCGCATTGATGTTTTCAGAAGCAAGTGCTTCATCAATCAGAGAGTCTAGGGATATGTCTTTGGTCGCATTGCCGATGGCTGCGTCTGCGCCGATTCGGACGACGCTATAATTGGTGCCGCGGAACGAGTCTCTGACCCGCTTAGCAACTTCATCAATGGCCGCGTTACTTGGAGCACAGAGCAGGACCTTTTGAGTAACAACGACTTGGGGGTTTGTAGGTGTGTTGATGGGTTGTGGCTGTCGCGATAGGTACAGCCTTACCAGGGCACATATGGTAGCTGTTTTTCCTGTTCCAGGAGGGCTATAGCCGGCGCTATTAGCCAACACTAGAGAGTGACGCGATACACGCACCCTTGAATTAGAGAAAAGCCGGGAGTCGCAAGTGAAGACAGGATCGCCGTAGCTTGCGGTTTGTTAACTTGAAACGACTGCATCGCGCGTTCAACTTCTTTAGTGTTAGGCATCCTGAGCTCGGGAAGCCGTGGGCGGAGAATAGTATCGCACTGATCAAAACAAGGGACGGAGACCATAGCCGCATATTCACGAGCGATAGTACTCAAACTATTGTAGATATTGAAGGATAAGTAATCTTTGCAATATACGCGAGTAGAGATTTACCTGAACACCTTCGAAAGCTGCCAGGACGTATTGATTGAGAGTCCTGGGTCGTCCCTTGCCATGTTAGCAAAATAGCAACGCAGAGATATAAGTGCACCAAATGGTTGGTGCTTCAGGCCCAGCTCCGTCGCCTTCGCCATTACTGAGCGTTTGTTGGTAGGTCCCTTCAGTAGGACGACGTCCGTTTCCATTAAACGCCATGACTTTGGAACGCCTTCTTTGACAAGTACCTTGATGTCAATCCAGTCGTCAACGTAGCTCCTATCCGTAACGATGCATTGAAATGTTTCTGAAATTTCCTCCTTAGACCGAAGGAGTTGAGACCAACATTCCATAAAAAACAACGGCTCGAAGGTTTTGACGTAGTGTGAATAGTCGGTGAAACGATCAGGGATTGGTAGGGGCTTGGGGGTACCTTCGGATTGGGGTGGCTGAGGAGTAGTGTCATCGTAATTCCATGATAGCAGCACTCTGTAGAGCTTGGAGATATTTGGATTCAACCTGCCCTGCACTCTGCGACTGTGTTCCCTGTCGTATGCAGGTTGCGTCCGTCTATGAGCTACACCAGGACCATCCATCATTTTAACACTTCGGCGTTCAGCAGGCTTCTTGACATGAGGGACTCGTTGGACTTTACTCAGAGCAGTGAGGTCCGCAGGTTGATCATCTTCACTATCCGAGTCGCCCGACGAAGATGACTCGGTCTCGTGAGGAGTAGCAGACGTAGATCCTTCGTTTTTCGGTTCTGAGGACTTCCTGCGGACGACACCGCGGGTGGAAGACGACGAGGCAGCACTGGAGCTCGATGCTCTGCGGAAAGTAGGTGCACTGTCATCGTCAGTGTAAGAGCGCCCTTGCTGCTGAGCAAAGGATGGTTTGCGAGCACCCGTTTGTGGGATGTGCTGCTTCGAGAGGGACTTCGTTGACGACTTGTGTGCATCCTTCAGAACAGTCATCACCGATTTGGAAGTGGCCTCGGGGTTCTTCGACACCGATTTTTTGGAGACGGAAGGCTTTTCCGCTTTGGGAGCCACAGTGGGCATGGGCTTCTTGGGCAAAGCCGACACAACATCTTCGAAAGATGCCAGTGTTTCTTCTAATTTCGACAGCCGCTCTGCATCAAGTCGAGGAGCGGTACGACCTCCCCCTTTGGTGTCGGTGACGACCTTCCAAAGTTTATCAAGACCGTCTTTGGAGGGTCGCGAGCCGCTGTCGTGAAATAATCCCAGAACAGATTCGATCAACGCGAAGGATTGATAAAGCAGCTCTTCATCGGTAAGGCGCAACCACTTGGCGAGTTGGGGTAGAAAAGGCTGCAATTCGTGGATCATCTTTTTCCGGACTTCGACGCTCCTATGTGTTTTGGAGGACTGTTCTATGGTGCCCTTGGCAGAGACAATGGCAGACTCCATGACCGCCCGGTGCGCTAAAAGATCTCGACCAAATATGAGAGCGTCCCGCATCCACTTAATCATCATGTCGCTGTCGTGGAGCGTAGCCCAAACCCGAGCGTACGAGAATATGTTGCAGTTAGCGGATACCATGGAGAACCATAAACTGAACAGGTCGGCGGCTGCCTGTTCGCCTTGACTCTTGCTGAAGAAATTAGGCTTGCACAGGAGTCCCTCCACGTGAGTACATAGTACCTCCACAATGTCCGTAAAGCAACGAACGAGGGATGTAGCAAGATCACATGCGTCCGGAGTGGAGGCGGAGTACTTGGTGAAGGTATGCAGGAAGCGCACGATACCTTTCATCGCAGGATGAAAATGCCTAGAGAGTAAAACCCGAAAGCAGGCTTGACGCCCATCCACGTTGAATGCAGAAGAGATTAAACATTGGGCGGATTGGCTGACGTCGTTCACGGGAGAAAGCACCATGAACGTTAGGCTAGGTACTAGATCGTCGGTAGTATTGAGAACATCGAAGTCGAAGTCGTCGGAAATGTATCTGCAAGTGTACTTGTCAACGACGCCGAAGATGCCCGAATAGATGAAAGAAAGGTGCTTGTTGATCTGTTCGAGGGAGAACCGATCTTCACTGGAAGGCGTCTTAGGCTTGCGGCTCCCCCAGTACCTCTCGAATGCGACCTGGTTGATGGGCGACAAATACGCTAATTGAGATATCAACTCGATGAGAAGAGTAAGGGCAGAATGGTCTTCCATGTGCATGCAAGAATAGGTCTTCTCCCAATACTGTTTGCGAAGCTTCGGGTATGGTCGTTGCGGGCTTGAGCCACGGAAGACAATCTTGGCGGACTCTCTGATGGCACGTATGTCCTTTGCAAGCAGCGACTTGACCAGTTTGCGTGCGCCTTTGCGAGGGTCCGCCCACTTCGAGTCGGAATAAGCCCGGTCAAAGCCGACAGTTATAATGGCATCAGAATGGGTGTCCAAGACGGCCATAACCGATTCATGGTGTTGGGTGAGATCGAGGGCACCGGCAGTCGCCTTGGATTGGTGGTTGCCATCGTCATCGGGGAGCGTGCTTTGAAATGCAGAGGTTAAGAGCTATCAAAGACCGTGATTTCATGAATTAAGACGTAGAATGGAACGAAGACGAACTTGGATCGCAGAAGAAAGGATCGCTGGTCTAGAAACAAGGAATCTCTCTTCTTGAAGTTCTTCCCACATAAAGTCAGCTACCGCCCCAAGTACGTCACCATAGGATGGCAGACCACGCATGGCATACATGAATTCTGAGAAGTAGCCAAGCAGCCATGGAGGTCGATCAGGGGATGACAGTAGCTCCAGGAAGGATTCGTTCTCTTTGATAGTATCAAACGCTGCGCGGGGATGATCCGAGCCTTCGCCGTTCCATATCTCACGTCCCAAACGCTTCATAGTGAGGAGAAATGTTTGCAGTATTGATGTGAATTCTTTGTGAAATGTCAATAATCAACACAATAGAAAAGCGTAAGCGACGAACGTGGTCCAGTGTCATGAAGATGACGAACAACTAAGCGACGTATACTCATGGACTGGTTAGTGGAAAGCATGACCTCGGAGGGCACTTGCTGAAGAAACATTCGGGCCCCTTTCCACAGCTCTGCTTGGTCGGAAGACAGGAATAGAGAAGGTGCAGTGGAGATTGAGTCGAGGGCAGACAGAACGAGGCTTAGCGCTGCGCGGTATTGTGAGCCAAACTGTTCCAGAGGTATAGGCATTTTCGCGCGGGGAGATAAGCATTGAGCCGCCCAGTCGCGGAGCTCTGCGTTTGAACAAACGAGCAACGTGAGAAGGCCCACAGGAGGGGGATCCAGTGGCCACGAGGAAAATCTCTGCTTGGGCGGGTTGGAGCTAAGCAGTCCGTAAACGTTCCCATCCTGGAGAATGTTTAAGTTGGCGACCATTTGGTACACGATGGCGCTAGGGATTTCCAATTGCTTAGTTGTTGACGATAATTCGGCACGCATGTGTTCAAGAGCTTCCGTGATGATAGAGGCCTGCCAATTTCCAAGGTCCAGAAAGAACGAATCCACAAGCGAATCTGAGAATGCACCGAAGTAACTATGGGGCATGGATCAGGGAAGATGATTAGAAGACAAGTAGCGGACATACGTTGACCTCGACGTCATCTTAGCCTCTTCCAAGCTCTTTACACATCCCGCGCACCCGAGCAGACACGCTTTGAGGTTCGTTGTCCATGTAAGGACCTGCGGAGCGCCATACGCCCTCAACCTTAAGAGAAAGGTAGCTGCTTCCACGGTTAGCGGCGACGCTTGCTCGCAGAACCAGTGAGGAGACGATTGGAACTGAGAAGTCGCGCGCATAAGATAGTCGAAGAGAAGAATGAGCACATCGTCGGCAGGCCTCTCTACTGGATTGTCGCGCAGGGACTCGAGCTGGGCGCGAACCTCTTCGTCCCGCGCGTCGGGGGGATGAGATGTAGACGACATGAACCTAGATGGACGTTAAAGTGCGAGACAGTTACTAAGAGAGCAGCGGGGACGAGGAGGGGAAGACAGCGAGTGGACAATGTAGTTAAATAGAAGGAACTGCATAGGCAGCCACTTTGACTCTAATGTGCGATGGGTACAGTCATTGAGAGACCATCCGTACCCCTTTCTGACGAGCACGTGATCGCAGCCAGACTGCACTCTTTTTGGTAGAGGATCATCTATCATCAACAATTCATTGCAACGACTTCAATGGAGTCCGTAGACCTTCAAGAAATAAACACATTGCTCGACTTTGATAACGAGCTTCGCGAGGTGCATATCATTCAGTAACTCGTAGAGCCTGACCTTGGCATTGATGCACTCAAGCATCCCCAATAGAAAATTCGGGACCAAGTAACCATCTTTGACAAGAAGACGCGGACCATGGCAGGTCTGCTTAACAAGATACACTCCACGCCCGTGGATTTAAGTGAGTGGTAATCCAGATCGGAGATGCCTGTTGGTCGAACTTTCATGACCTTAGTCCCAACACTCCTCGACTCCATCCGCCCCGTTCTCCTATCTTGTCAGGATACAACTGCAGCATTTGCCTCGCTGATACCACCTAATCAATTTTGGAGGTGGAAAGACATGTGGTCTCATTCCCTGCGAACAGCGATATTTGCTGCTACTCTCATACAGTATCTCACCGATGCCACATTGATGCCTTTGCCTGCGGTCTCAAGTACACTGGGAAGTGAGTACTCAGTACTCATGGTTCTTCCCGAAGAGTCCCGACTCATCCTACGTCTCTTAGTTAAAGAGGAATGGTCTGGTAGGTTTATCTTGCCTGTGGAAGATTACCTCCATGGCCTGATCAGCCTTGTGAATGAGTTGGTAAGCAAGCCTCTGCTCATCCTGTTGCTGCAATGTCTTAGGGATCGTCAGTCTCGGCTTGCGGTTAATGCAGTCACCTTAGGACAGTTTGAGGAGCCGATCAAGATTTCCCTCTTCGTAAAAGATATCTTCGCAGGATTTGCCCAGGTATTATGATCATTTCCGCCAAATGTAGAACACTCACCCAGACCACTCAAGCTAAACCTAAAGAACGACACGCTACGCAGGAGGTACGATAGCCTGAAGTATGACATCAAGAAAATTGAGGAAGGTGAGGATCCCGAAAATTAGCTAGCCCTCTTGACCTATACCGCCTCACTCTTGCCTACTTAGTTGTTTATGATGTATCCCTCCGAAAACTTGCCCCTCAAGCTAAATCAGCTTAGCGTGATCATTTGTACCGTATCATTAGTGCAGTCTCAGTCAGAATACAAAGAGCAAATGTAAAGCAAATGTAGTATTTCTGTGTTTTTACGTTGAGCAATAATTAGGCGCTAGGAGTCACGCTGAGTTTCAAACTTGCTGTGGCCCGAACATACGTTGCCTGTAGAACGTGTTCAGGCCATTCAGTCGATAGTTGACGGATATCAGCCTCTCTGACCACAGCGTATGCCACGGTGACACTCTTCGCACTGGATCACGCACCATACGCACTATGGAAAGGCGGCGTATGGCATCGAATCGCCCTGCCTCTTCTGAGGGTAGGTTGTGCATCTACCATTTGCCAATTCTAACGGTCTCCCGTTCGTAGAAGTGGACTGCTGGTCTCATGCAGCTGCAGGCCTTACCGCTCTCACAGCGCTGTATGCTAACTCTGCCGCCGCCGAAACGATTGACCGGGTAAACCGTCTGATAAACAATTGGCCCACCGACGACAACATGCCTGCTGAAGGATTAGACAGCGTAAAATCTAATTACAAAAAACTTTCGGGTGGTCTACAAAATATACAAGACACAGCAACCCGAGAAGCCAAGTAAGTTACCTCAATCTCCGCTGCAACACGTGCTGACTTCGTGTCATATTCTCTCCAGAGCCATTGACGATGCCATAGAGCGTCTGAGTGTGCTGATTGCCTTGAGACAAGCACCAGAAACTCTTCCGCCTGGTAGCACCTTTTACACCGCCCAATAAATCTAGCTAACCCACGTATATGAATAGAAAAGCGAAACAAGCGCCCTCGAGGCTCCTCGCCAGCCGGGCCAGGTGCACCGACGCTTGGTAATGGGAGGGGTATGTCCATTACTCTCCCGCCTCGGAATTCAGTAGGCCCCAACCCACCGATACCTTTCTCCCGAGACCCCAAGGCCCGGCGTGAAGCTCTCGCTGCTCAACTTCCTCTCCAAGAAGGCAGAAAAGTCGCCTTCCATCCGTCGGCAAGCAAATCAGGTGGCATCTCAACTGATACAGATGAGAATACTTGGATCTTGGCCGTTGTTACTAAATGTATCAATGCTGACAAAAATCGGTTTGCATGCGACGTCTATCTCGTTGACTCATTCTACGACTGACGGCAACCTCATCAGGTACGAGGTTCAAGATGCTGAACCACAGGAAGATGGGCAGCCAGGAGTGTAAGCTATATTGTCAATCGCCGTTTGCTTTTGCCTTAAATACTCCATAGTCGCTACAACACAACCCTCCGCGCGATCATTCCTCTTCCTGATCCAAGCGCACCTCCTGGTAGTGCTTCACATATAAGCGCATACCAAGCGTTTCCATCTGGCTCTACCGTTATGGCATTATACCCAGATACAAGCTGCTTTTACCGCGCCGAAGTTATCGCAACGCCTCAGGTAATGCAGCCTCCAGGCCGGGTTAGTATCCTCTTGTGTTGCCTGCGCTAAGCCGTTGTTTATTTGATACTTTGTAGGCTGGACCATCATTGAAATATACGCCTACGTATAAGCTGAAGTTTGAAGATGATGATAACCAAGAGCATGCAGTTGCGGCCTACTGGGTTGTTGAATGGCCAGGGAATTGAAGCTCTAACCATTTGTACTCATATATGTATCGATGAATCTATGCAGCACACCACTTGAATACGCATGCAGAGATCTGACACAGACCTATGATTTATGGCAATACGAGCACTGGGAGTTGGTCGGGGTCTGTGGATTTACCAGGCTGGTCGAGGATTACTTAGCCACGTGGCGGAACGTTTTGACATGCTTGGTCTCAAAGGTTCCGGAAGCTTCATGTTTGGAAATGACGTAAGGCACAAGATCTCCTCTACTGTCTTACTATGCATCCGTTTCTAGAGCTTTCATCCATGTTCTGGCTGGTTCCGGGGCAAGGAATATCCACAACATATAAAGCTGTTCACTGAAGTCGCCCATTCACTCACCATCAATTTCAATCCAGCCTTGCAATGTCTCTTGCACGACACTTCCTTCGCGAGTTTCGTCCTCTCTTCCGCATGCTCGAAGAGCCTCTAACACGGTCATCTTCGTACTACGGAATCCCTTCTCGCTCGCTCTTTGATGATCCGTTCTTCCAGTCGGGCTTCACGAGGCCTGCTGTCGACGTAACCGAAGAGGGCAATGCTTACGTTGTCGAGGCCGACCTACCCGGCGTAAAGAAAGAAAACGTAGAAGTTCGCATTGGTGATGGTGGAAGAAGCTTGACTATCGAGGGCAAGGTTGTTCGTCGAAGTGGCGGAGCGGACCCTGCCCCTGCCGAATCT
Source organism: Pleurotus citrinopileatus (assembly GCA_017312325.1). NCBI lineage: Eukaryota > Fungi > Basidiomycota > Agaricomycetes > Agaricales > Pleurotaceae > Pleurotus > Pleurotus citrinopileatus. The sequence continues at coordinate 1,533,620 of BHFW01000037.1, forward strand.
CAGACCAATGTCGGTACTCCAGCTGACAATAGTAAGTCGTGATTTACCCCATTTCAACCGTATCAAGTCACTCACGGCTCGTACTAGCTTCTACGGCTGTGACGCAAGCAGAGGCCAGCAATCAACTCTCCTCTGAGCGTCCTTTCACGAGTAATTCTACTTTCACCCGCACCGTCTGGCTGCCACGGCCAGTTGATACCAATAACGTTGCTGCCAAATTGAACGACGGTATCCTTACTGTCCGCGTTCAAAAAGCCGAGGACAAAGCCAGCGTCAGCATCCCCATTGACTAGTATTGTAATACTGTGTGTCTGTCTGTATATGTGTAGCAATAGCTCTTTGCACCTTGTAGAGTAATCTCTTTTAGCCTCCCCACTACTCCTATCGAAATCCTCCGCTTTTTTGAAATACCTAAAATCTGTTTCGCAAATATTGTGAGAGTGCACTTGATACTTACCCACAGGGCACCTGGCGTGATGGCAAAGCAATAATAGAGGTGATGGCAACATGAAAGCAACGCGTTTACCACCCCAGGCCTACCCTAACCCGCTCCTCCTGGCTTCTCCACTTCAATCAACATTTCGTTATTCCTCCCACGCGTTAACCTACCACAACGCCATTGCCTTCATCACCATATATCATGGCGTCCCCGGTAGTCATGCCACCATCCGATGTTTTGGAATACGAAGATTCCGATGCGGAGGAAGGTGTTGACCAACTATATTCAGAATCGGACGAAGAGGGTAATGCAGCTAGCAAGAAAAGCAGCCCGAAGAAAGTACGACCTGTCGGACAAACGCTACTACCTCAGCAACGGCTAGAAAATATTATCCAAAGTGACGGTAACTCGACGCGCGTATTTCCTCAACATGCCTACTTACTGAATGACAAGGTGTCACAGGCAATCTAGCCCTGTCAAAAGAGGCTTTATTCCTCGTATCACTGGCCACGGTTTGTCTTCATTTCGTCTCGAATATCGCGCCCCAACTGATCTCTTGGACTCGCTAGGAGGAATTCATCAAAAAGCTCGCTCAGGCTGGACGTCGACAAGCAGATGCAGAAAGACGACATCTCATCCATTACCGAGACATGTGTGAGTTAGACACCCATACGCATGTTGCATATGGCCTCATTCTCCAGCCATGCCTAGCCATGGCCACCCAGCAGTATCAAGAGTTCATGTTTCTCCAAGGTACGCGTTCCCATGCTCCAGCTTGCGCACCTGCTATAAGGTTGCAGATACGATACCAACGCCAATAACACTTCGTGAAGCCATGAAATTACATGAAGCTAAGGAAGCAGAAATGACGGAAGAGAATCCTGCCATGCTCGGTGCACCTTCCGTCGGTCCTTCTGCTGCACCTTCTGCTGCACCCTCTGTAGCCCCTTCCGTTGCCCCTTCCGTTGCCCCCTCCGTCGCAGCCTCCGAAGACACTAGCATTTCCTACAAAAGCACCAAAACACAGAAATCTCTTCATACGAACGGCAGGTCGAGTGGATCAAGTCTTAGGCACGAAAAGGCAGAGCACAAAGCACGTCCGACCCCTCTACGTGAGAGTATATCAGCGAGTGTATCCCGGACTGGTAGTGCAGAGGTACAGTGGGCAGCGACGACGGATCATGCTCACATTGGAGATGGGCGATCCTCGTCTATCTCCCAAAATGGTTCAACCAGGGCTAACGGAGAATCATCTGCTTATGCCAGCCGCTCCCCAACGTCCCCGCCACCTCCTTCGGGAGATGAAACCAAACAATCTTCACCACCGTATGAACCTCGAGTTTACGGACAACTGCTTGGCCCTGGTCAGCCTCCACCATTGGCAGGTCCCGCCAGTGGATTTCTTCAAGACCCAAATGGACCATTCGTACGTACCTCTCAAATCCCAGGAAGAACTATATACTCGCAGGAGCGAACACCACAGTAGTGACTTTCTCTGTCTTCCCACTTTTGTTGTGTATCCTTAGTTGCCAATCGTCGATTATCTTATCTTATCACTGTCTCGTTTGCAATATCCGTCGCTTCGTCTCTCAGTCCGCTTTAGAATGGCCACCACCCTCCCCATCATTGACATTAGCCCATTTCTTAAGCTTTCGGATCCAGAAGTTCGTAAGAACACCGCAGCTGCACTGCACAAGGCTTGTGTCGAATTTGGCTTCTTCTATCTCGACATCTCTGCGTATGCAGCACCCGAAGAGCCCGACGAGCTTACTAAGTTAGCTCGCCAGTTTTTCACTCTCCCTCAGGTCGAGAAGGATAAGCTCTCTCTTTCAAAGAACGATCATGCCAGAGGTATGCTGCACTTCATCATCGCCTTCGTTTGACCGTTGCGTCATCTCTTGTCAATCCCCCCCTTCAATTAGGCTACGCGCGACTTAAGGAGAATGTTACGAATGGTAAAGCAGACAACCACGAAGGGATCGATTTATACCGCCCCGTGGAGAATCCAGACAAATCTAAGCCTTTATGGGGAGAGAATATATGGCCTTCGATCCCCGGGTTCAAAGACAAATATGAGAGTTGGGTCGAGAAGATGAAGGCTCTTGGCTTGATTGTGATGGAAGCGTGAGTCCTAATCCCGGTGCGCGCGACTTCGAGTGACTACGACGGCTGCACTCCGACCAGTATGGCGCTTGGGCTTGGTATGACCCCAGAGGAGTGGCAAGAGCTACGTGGACAAGTAGATGATAGTTTTTGGGTTATGCGCATCATTGGTTAGGTCCCCTTCTACGGCTCGTCGTGCCCATGCTGAATGACCTTCAGGCTATCCGCCACTACCCAATGATCACGATGGCTTCTCCTGCGGAGCACATAGGTACCGTAAATCTATCACCTAGGTGCTCAAGCCAACTAACGTAGCATCTATGATTGCAGAGACTATGGCTGCCTCACGTAACTGTCACTTCATTGCGTTGTGTATCTAATGCTCATCCCAGCACCTCAAGGTTCTTGTATGCCGATCCTACTCCAAACGCTCTCCAGGTTTTCCTACCTCAAGGTGGCAAGTCGGTCGAATCAAGCCAAATAACTACTGGCTTGCCCTCCGAAGAAGGTGGTGAGCCGGGTGTATGGATTACAGCTGATCCTATCCCTGGTTGTGTCGTTTGTAATATCGGTGAAAGTGGGTAAAGTCATGCCTTGAATTATGGATTTGTAGCTTACGCACGTTCCCATCCTTCAGTGTGGGAAGTATGGACCGCTGGGATTTATCGCTCGACTCTTCATAGAGTAATCCATAGGTCTTCAAATTATCGGTGCGTACCAGAGAGTAACTATCAGGAACCCAACCATGATCGCTTTCTCCAGGGTCTCGTAAGCTTGCTCAAGATTATCCATGGCCGAGCTATCCTGACAATGATTAGCATACCCTTTTTCTTTGAGCCCAACTTTGATGCCCAAATTCTCCCCTTGGCAGCCGCGAAACGGATCCAAGAGAAGGAATCAAGCAAGAAGCCGGCGAAGACTTACACACCCATTTCCTATGGTAAGTTTCTGCTAGGAAAGGTTACGAATAACTTCGCTGGTGGAAGCAAGTACGATTAGTCCGTGTCTGTTATATGTGTAGTTTGGAGTGTTCACATACATAATCTTATAAGGCTCCTAACCAGGAGTAAGGAGCCAGATCGTCTCGATGCATGATCACTGATAAGATAACGCAAGGAGTTGCTCATGTGCACATTGACTCGGTCATGGATTTTCGTAACTCATCAGTCCTTCCATCGATTCCTTCTCCCTCGAACTACCAGAGTTCTTTACCGCCCCATGTCGCTTAAGGCCGCAATCGAAACAGTGAAATCTCCTATAAAGGAGTTACTGCTAAACGCCACCAACGATGGTAGTGATCTTGTCGGTGCATCCGACAAGGATCAAGCTGAGGTCAAGAGCTGGATTGAGAAGGTTGGGCATGGGGAAATTGGAATTGAGGATAAAGTTTCCGTGCGTGCGCTGGGATGAGGGCGTGTAGTCCTCGTGTTTATGGGTTTCAATACAGGAGCTAGCTTCGCAGTTACTACAGAAAACATACGCGGTTAGCAACTACTTCACCGCCGCAGATGTGGCGCTATATGGAGCCCTTCACCCCATTCTAGTGCGTGCTTTCGGTTTGTGGTCTTCACGCCACTTATTGAGTGTGAACAGTCAAAACAAGAACCCGCACAATATTATTCGATCCCGTCGGTTACGCGTTACTTCGACCATATCCAGTCCCAGACTGCAGTCAGACAAGCTGCCGACAAACTTTCCCCGAACTTCACTCTAGTACAATTCGACCTTGATGCAGCACCCAAAGTCGAGCGCAAGGCTGAACTACCCAAGAAGAAAAAGAAGGCCGATGCCGCGCCCCCCGAAACCAATTCGTCCCTCGTGAAGGTGGAAGCGACTGAGAAGTCAGTTCCTCTTGAAGCATCGGCGTCTGCCCCTCCTAAGGACAAGCAACAGAAAAAGGAGAAGAAAGAGAAGAAGAAAGATGCCCCTGCTTCCGAATCCAAGAAATCTCCCGCTGCTGAACCAGATGCAGGCGAGCCGGTACCTTCCATGATCGATCTACGAGTTGGTCGTATTGTCGATAGTAGGCGACCCCCCAATTCCGGGAGGGTTGAAGCTGATTTTTTGCAGTCAAGAAACATCCAGATGCAGACAGTTTGTATGTCGAGGTCCGTGTCATCATCGCTTTCCCCCGAGGGCTTAGCTGACCTGGTCCAATACAGCAAATTGATATTGGCGAAGAAACTGGACCAAGAACAGTTGTCTCTGGCCTTGTTAACTACATTCCTATAGAGCGAATGAGGGACAAATATCTTGTTGCTGTCGTACGTATCTTTACCCCCTCAACGTACATCGCCTTAACAAGGGCATAGTGCAACTTGAAGCCTGCTAACATGCGTGGTGTCAAAAGCTTCGCTATGGTTCTATGTGTGAGTCCTGCACAGTCGTCGCGTCACGGTAGCAGTATCTTATCGTAGTTTTCCTAGGCTACCTCGTCAATCGGTAGGGAGGGCGGTATTGAGTTGATTCAGCCACCAGCCAACGCGAAGCCGGGTGATCGCGTGTACTTTGAAGGCGCCGAGTTCGAGAGTAAGGAATTGTTTTTGTTCTGTCTCGTTGTGAAAAGCTACTTATCCTTTGGTAGATGCGACACCACTATCGCAACTGAATCCCAAGAAGAAAATCTTCGAGACGATACAACCTGGTGAGAGACACCTTCCCTGCCATACTCTCTAGTTAATCCGCTGCATGTAGGCTTCATTACTTTGGACACCCGTGAGGCTGCCTGGGTAAACCCTACGACCAAGAGCGTGCACAAGATTCGGACGAAGGATGGTATTTGCCTAGCACCAACGTTTGTCGGCGCTTCATTGTCATGACCGAGTTTGTGCACTAGACTAGTTAGCTACATGATGATTGATTGCACGCCAGTAAGATTCGTGTGGCGCCTAGTAAGCTATTGTAGAGTTTCCAAAAAAGGCGCCCACTACCTTGTCTCACACATGTTGTCTCGCACACGTACGGTCGTCCATGCCGTCCGTACATTCTCCTCCTCTGCAACGCTAAATGCCCATGTATCCCACATAGGCAGAGAACCTATCAAATTTCCCGAGACAGTCACTCTTTCACCCTCGCCGACATCCATTAGCGTCAAAGGACCACTGGGTACAACGTCCGTTCCCCTCCGGCCGTATATGAAAATCGACTTCCCACAGAATGACACGATGACAATAGTGGTGGAGGACCCCGAGGTTAAGGAGCAAAGAGCTATGTGGGGTACAACGCGTACGTTGATCCATAACGCGATCATTGGCATGACGGAGGGTTTCACGGTTCCACTGTACCTCGTCGGCGTTGGATACAGAGTGGTGCTGGAGGACGACCCACGGGGCAAAGTTGACGGAGGCAGCGGACAACGACTGAACATGAAGCTCGGGTTTTCGCATCTTGTTTACGTTCCGATACCTGCCCATATCAAGGCCGAGGTCCCATCGCCAACCAAAATGGTGTTGTCATGTACAGACAAGCACCAACTTGGGCTTTTTGCAGCAAAAGTCCGTAGCTATAGGAAACCCGAGCCTTACAAGGGAAAAGTACGTGGTTCAGTATGGTTTTCCGCGCGCTGTCTGACCGTTCAATCTGCAATTTGCAGGGTATCTTCGTCGGAAAGGAGCAGATCCGTATCAAGACTGTGAAGAAAAAGTAAACGAACTCTTCTACAGAGTCTTGACTTGTTCTTTCCGCCGTCGTGATCGTTCCCCGCCGTTGTATCAACTCGGATACAATATCGAGTCATTGTCGGGGGACTGCAAATGTTGGGGACCTTCTGTAATATATAACTATTCTTAGATTACATGTTCATGAAGCCCATATTAAAATAGTGCATGGGTAATTGGTGCTTGACTTGGTGCAGTACTGGTGCTCGCAAAAACGGGTGATCGGGCCTCGACTCAAAGCGGAATCATAAGGGCGAGCCTATTAAGCGCCCAAGTCAACAACCTTCACTGGCGCAGCCAACAGCGCACGTCTCCATTACCATTATCTGCTGCAATCATCGACATTCGTTTCCGCAGGGGCCGATTAACCATGTCTATTTGCCCACCCTTTGCCCCGTTCTTCGGGTTCGCCGGAGTTGCCTCTGCAGTGAGTTTTGTTGAATGGGCTTGAACGCGAACCGGTTCTGACCAGACTACTTCGGCTTCAGATGATATTTAGTAGTATGTATCCTCTATCGAGGGATGTCTAGCTACTCATCTTAGGCTACTGGAAATAGCCGTAGGTGCCGCCTATGGGACTGCAAAGTCTGGCATTGGAATTGCTGGACTGGGGACATTCAAACCCGAACTCATAATGAAGGTTTTGCTGTTTCAACGGAATCCGAAATGATAGCTGACCACCAATGATAGGCATTGATTCCAGTCGTCATGTCTGGTATCATCGCTGTGTACGGCCTTGTAGTGTCGGTCCTCATCGCCGGAGCAAGTCAGTCATTCCTCCTTGCACAAGTTATCAGAAACTAATCGAATCATCTCTTGCAGTAAAACCTGGCAACTACTCACTCTTCGCCGGGTTCGTTCATCTTGCCGCCGGGCTGGCTTGTGGGTTGACTGGGCTCTCGGCTGGCTACGCTATTGGCTACGTGGGCGACTCTGTACGTCTTCCCCCAGGCTTTTCCTACTTCGGGCTGACAAATACCGCGCCGCAGTGTGTTCGTGCATATGTCCAAGAGGCGAGAGTTTACGTGTCCATGATCCTCATTCTTATCTTTGCTGAAGTACTAGGTCTTTACGGGTAAGTACTACCCATTTTTCATCGAACCAGGCTAATAACGTGTTCATTCCACAGACTCATCGTCGGACTGATCATGAATTCAAAAACTCTCAGCATTGATGTCTGCTGATACATTACCTTTGTACATCCTGCTACGTTAATTGAGGATTCTATCGTGCATATAGCAGAACTCAGTGCGAGTCTATTACTTGTTCGTAAGTATGCTTGCACGCGACGAGAAGGCAGTACAGCGAGGCATGGAACGTATGATACAACGCGCGGTAATGAAGCTGAGAGAAATTAACGAGACCCGGATGACGACCGTGACACGGAACGACTGCGTTTCTTGGGGGTTACACGTCGTTTACGCCCGCGTGAATGTGATGAACCAGAGGAGGTAGATGTGGAGTCGGATGAACCAGAACTATCCGAGTCTGAACTCGAGTCTGAGTCGCTCTCGGAGCTGTCCGAATCCGAACCACTCGAGCGCGACGACCTAAGATAAATGTGAGATGAGCAAGACTTGGACAAATATAAGTGCTACCTTCGTGCTCGTTTCTTTGACGGGCCTCCATCTTTTCGTCCTTTCTCTCTCTCTTTCTCCTTTGCCTCTAATATTTTGTTCGCGGTTCCACTCCTACAGGCAGACGGTCAGTTTGCCATAAGCTGAGCCCCGACTGGACCTACTTGTTCTTGAATTCTTCAGGTACTTCCACCGAGGGCTGTCCCGACGCCTTGAGCTTAGCCAGCAAGCTAGGCTTCTCTAGCAGTTTTGTGCGCGACGGACGGGAGACATATGGTCTGGTTGACTTGCATTGATAGGTGTAGTGACCTGAGGCGTACTGTTTAAAACGAGCTCGTCATCATCATTATATCAAAACATACCATTCTGCAAACATTTCTGACATACAGTCGACGAGGTCGCCCGAGGATTGTTTGCGGAGTTGCGGTGTGGTGCGTATTTCGACATTGGTCGGCAGTGCTAAAGAGTTGGCCTTTCCTCGCTGACGGTCACCATATTGACTGTGGGAACTTATCTGCCCCTGAACGACCTGCCAGTGAAACCTACTTTTCTCAATGACTCGACACAACACGCAGTGGAAGCATATATGAATACTCGTGATGGTATCAACCTCTCCCCGTTCAACCACAGACCCCCAAGACCATGGGCGGAAATGCCTTCAAAACACTCCCCGCTTTCGCATTTCCTCGGATCCCTCCAGTCGTATATCTCCCTCTCAAGCAACGGCTCAAATCCAAACTATCTGAGCTCTATTCATTAGTCTCGGTTCCTATAGAAGCGCCAGAGAAATCGGATTATGGCGATATAGATTTCCTCGTCACCCATCCTCATCCACGGAGCGAGAATTTGACTCCGAAAGATATCCAGACCGCGCTGGGCGCGACGCACGCCATTCTGATGGACGGAAATCGAACTTCTAACTTTGCCATACCCATTCGTCATGGAGCATGGAGAGAATTCAATTGCGAGACGTTGGAAGCCATGTATCGCGACAGGCTGTCTCAACCCTCCGTCGACGTCGATGGTGGAACTATCGAGCAAACAGATCAACTATTCTACCAAGTTGACGTCCACGTCTGCAACGACGAGGCTGAGTGGAAGAGAATAGGCTTCTTCAACTCGCATGGCGACATGGGGATGATCCTTGGTCTGCTGATGCGTAACCATGGACTTCAGCTTGGAAGCAAAGGTCTCAAAGTAAGTTCATCAATCAGTCAATGTAGTCAAACCTCGCCGACCTTCTAAAGCTGCCAAACCCTCCCAACCCAGCGTTCGAGTTGTCCAATGACTTCGATGAGATCCTCCAATTCATGGGTCTTTCTGCGGAAGCCCCTCGATCGGCTTTCACGACGCGACAGGAATTGTTTGAGTGGCTCGGTAGCAGCCGACTATTCAACCCAAACAACTTTCGATATTCAGGTTCTGGGATCAGCAAAGTCAAGTCCGAGCGTACGATGTACCACGACTTCACTCGTTGGGCTGAAGGCCAGAGGCGGAGCTATGGAGTAAGGAGAGTCCAAAAGACAACCCAAGATCATGGGGCGCAGGTTACGACCTTTCACACTGAGGCCCTCGAATTCTTCAACAAGAAGCAAGCATTCGAAGCCGCATCACAGGCACGTATGGTACGCGTTGCACTCAAACGCGTATGGTGCGGTCACCAAGTCCGTGACTGGACCGACCTCGGTGAATACTGGAAAGGTGTTAAGCTCATTATGGATGGTGTTAGAGCCGAATATGGCGGTGATGACAAAATTGCCGAGCTTTTGGAGAGAGATGGCGGGGAAGTTTTGTTGAAAAAGAAGGTACTAGAAGTAAGAGATAGGTTGGGTTTGGTTCCGCGGTGAGAAGTCTTCTCCGGGACACTGAAGTGTACTATTACTTATGTATCAAACGCTGAGTACTGCAGCGAATCTACCGATGGCAGGATGCATAATGATAATATCGACTCCGAGAGGAACATTGAGGAGACGATTATTACTGCAATCTCGGCCCATGCTCGAAAATTGTCAAATGGGGTGCGACCTATCGACTCAAGTCACCTTCGCATTTGGACCCCACCCTTGGCGGCCCTCTAGCCATGGGCCCGTGCCGCTCAGGTGACATGCACTTGTAGTCCCATCAGCCCCGTCAACGACGTCTTCACACGTACAGCGCCCGCCCAGTACACTGGGCAGCGCATCTTCGTCTACCACTTGGAGAAGCTCTTCTCTATAATTCGACCCAAGGATCTGTACTTTCTCGACAGTTTCTTGAGAGAGCCAAGGTTTGATGATACCCCAGATAAAAGTGAATGAAGAAGGGGCGTTGACAACGGCTAATTGGCCCATACTTGAAGAGATGACGGATGAGTCGAGTGTATCAGAGGGTCATAGAGTCAACTCACGTTTCTGGGTAATAATCTTGAGAGATTTGGAAAGACCTCTGCGCGAGGTTCTTCATTTGCCAAAACTGGCTGAGCCTGGTTCGCGTCGAAGGATCGTCAGGCAACATAGATGGACGAGAGGGGCGAGAACGTACCCAAAGCCTTGAAGATCGACGACGACGAAGACACTGCTGATCGTGCGCCCAGCAGAACGCGACGCTGCAGGCAGAATCTCACGCGTCAATGACTCTGCATTGACGAGAACGGTCTGCCAGTGTTTCTCCGGCGTGCATTCTTTAAATAGCTTGTTGAGATCCATTCCGCCGAAGAAGTGCACGTTAAGGGGGCGGCCTTTCTAACAGGGGCGAGGATATGAGCAAACGCAAGGACAAGCATTAGGAACGAACCTTATCTGTCTAAAGTTAGGTTAGTAGGTGGCCATACCTTGAATAATGTATCTCGTACCTTGTGAAACCACATTGGCCAGCAATCGAAGACAGCTCTACGCTCGGGGTACTACAGCGAATACCTTAGTCGGTCCATGAAATTAAGGATGTTACCACTCACATCAAAAGGGTCGATACTTTTATATAGTTCATCTATGCCCACGCCTTCGACTGACTTCCGCCATTGCTGGCACTCCTGTAACATCTTCTTCGCGAGCTTGATGTTGAACTTGCGAGCGCGGAGAAACCGACTGCATTCCAAAGTTGTTCCAAGGTAAGCACTGAGCATGAGTCAACACGCATGGGACTCTTACATGAAAGTCTCGTCATCTGTACCAATGGTGTCACCCTCCTTCACGATCCCCTCTTCAAAGACTTCCTGGCGAAATCTAGCCAGGGTCTCCTCTTCATTTTTATCTTGACAAGGCATGCTACGGGCTTGGATACTATAGGGGTGAAAGGATTAAATAAGATTGAGCGGCTGTGGAGGATGTGAGGGGAGAAAGACGTGAGATGCAAGCGCTGTAGTGACATTGATTGATAGCCGTTGCATGTTCCGTTGTCGACTTGGTGCTATGTCCGTGCTTACAGGTAGGCGCCCGGGCGTCATCCCAGAAGTAAAGTCTCGCAGCATGACGTCACTAAGCGCGCTTCACGTAAGCGAATTCATTCAGTTCGATCACAATCGCGAGTGCCAACACTTCATTGCAGCCCCCATCGTAAAACGGCTTGAAAGCGACACACTTACCCGAAAAAGAGCTGTAACGCTGCGTGCTAGAATACCGCGGGCAGCGAACGGGTATCGGCCAAAGCACTACATAATGGGGACGCATTACAGTTCGAAAGGTTAGGTACCGATACCAGTTGGCAGTGGTTGCTCAGATGTCCCCCCTTCCTTCGAAAATGTTTGCATCTGGACGCTACACATGTGCGGTAGAACTAGAAGAATCCCAGTTGCCCCTCCGGCTGGCTAACTTCCTGACCTACGATCATCGATAGCACCCATGATTCCGACCTAGAAGCCTGCATCTGAATTGCGACCCCCCCTAAGTTCGATGTCAACTCTGAGAAGCTTTTAGGTCCGTAGTCGCAGTATCGCGGAACGCAAGCCTGCCACTGGCGAGTACGTAACGGCAATCCCACTGATGTGCGCCATGCAATCAGAAAGTCTAATCGACCATTCCAGGATTCAGTTTCATTAAACGAAGACATTCCTTCGGGGAAATGACAACCGTCGTCCACTTCTTCTCATCTCCCCTTTTTCGCTTAAAATCCGCCTATCGTGTTGTATCATTACTCAAGATTGCAGATTACATGTCGCTCAGCATCACTTTACTCCTCGATCCGACAAAGAGTATCGTCATCGGAGGCATTGTACATGAGTACCCTCGGTTTCTCCCTTTCCTTTTTGTACATCCGCTCACCACGAATGTAAGTAGGATCGCTGCCTCACGGCCGTTTGCATCCGCAAATCCTGAGCTTCTATGCCTCAATACTGGGGTTTAAACTGATGTTCCTTACGATAGCCCCTCTGTACCGTCGCCTTGTTTCAGGCACAATTCTTAGCAATTACGGGGGATATCCAGAATTATACTGACCAAGTGCACAGCTGCAGAAAACCTTATGAACTAAACCCCCAATGCGGTGGGTGTCTAACTCTAAATATGCTCCCGGGGTTTGACTCGCCGGCGAATAGGTACATCCTCGGCCCTTCACCTGAGACGCTAGTCAAGTCGACTCAAGCTAGGTCAACTCGGGTGAGCTGAATTCCACCCCCCACCCGCATCATGCTTTTCCACCCCTGAGGGCACGGCTTCGGACTGACCAGTTCGTCAGCGTCCTCCATCACCTTCTCCAGGTTCCTTCGAGCATTCTACCCGCGGGAACCCGCTCTCCAATACAAATACCACCCCGGCGGTGCATTATGCTATCGCAAGGCTACGCAGATGCCCATAGCTACAAAGTGCTGTGACTGTCATTCCAATCCAAAGTTTCCCGACCACTCATGTGCCATAGCGACAGCCCGAATGAGACAGTAGTATGCTGTATAGAGTACGTAGATCAATTCCTGGCCGAAAGGTAGGATAGATCACTCGCCTACTTTGCGACCGGGTTTGCGTCAAGCATGACGAGCTACCCGTCAATCTTCCACGATAGTTTGGCAAGATCCCTCGATCTAGGAACTCGGCGGCTATCCGTTCACCTACTTATACCCAACACGAAATTCCGTTTAATACCTGTCCCATTGACTCTTCCTTGCTTTAAATTATGGGTCTCGCCCACCTCCTCGTCCCAACTGCGACAGGCGCCGTTGCTTATTGCTTTTACAAGCTCTGTTCACTCGTCCATGCGGAAATGACTGCGCCTATCCGAAGTTTACCAGGTCCAAAGAGCACTAGTTGGCTGTTCGGGAATGTACGAGAAGTTATCAAAGTGGTCAGACTTTCCTTCGACGTACCCCGAGCTTCTCTGAACTACGTTCAGGACGAAAGTACAGACGAATGGCTTGCATTATATGGGCCGACGTTCTGCTTCAATGGCCCGCTAGGGGTGAGTGAGCGTAGATAAATGGAACGGGATAACTAAGCTGATAATTTTCAGTTCTGTCGACTATATACAATCGACCCGAAGGCACAGAGTCATGTTATTACGAATAACGATATTTATCAACGACCACTTCCAGCAAGAAGGATTTTATCCCGTAGCGTCGGTCCTGGTAAGCGTCAAGGCGACCTACGCCCGCGAGTGCCGTCCCTTGAGATTGGGAATCTTGGCCAGCGAAGCATCCTTCTGCACCCGGATTGCACCCGTTACTCCAATAGCACCCGTGTCTCTGCCATGATATCCAAAGATATCCCACCACTCGTGATTGCGGGTAGCCTTAGGGGCTTCACCAACTCAGACACGTTTCCTGTTTCTTTGTCCTCACTTGCCGATCGTGTAATTTCTGATCCAACCTTCAGGCGTTTTAGTTGCAGAAGGTGCGTCCAATGCAATTTTAGCTGTGACGCCAGTATTGACAGTCCCTATGTGGTTTCTAGGCGATGTGCATAAGAAACAGGTATGCGGCGCCCGATCATGCAGCCATTACCACACCAGGGCTGAGTTCAACTTGACTTTGATGTGTACAGCGAAAAATTATGGTATGCAGTGTTTTATTTGGCCGTTGACACGATATCGTCGTAATCAGGTGCCTTAGAACCCAGCTTTCGGGCCTGCTCAAATTAGGGACCTCACAGAAATTTTTGTAGCGAAGTCCATCCAGGTTGGGTGCCGTTGGCGCTTAGGACCATCTACTCGCACTGACTTCTTTTCTAGCTTCGTGATTTATGGATATCTCAAACCATCAAAGAGGATGGAGTTGGTCGCGTCGATGTCCTTTCCTGGTTGAGTCGGATGACCCTGGACGTCATCGGCCTTGCTGGTAAGCAGCCATCTGCTACAAGTGGTTGGTATAACCTTATATCGATAGGTTTCAACTACAATTTCGATGCTCTCAGCGACGATCACCCCAGCGAACTCAACCAAGCATTCTCGACCATTTTCCACTCCAGCAGGGGGAGCCCCACCCTCTTGGTACTGAGGTCGATATTTCCCCCATTAAACTGGATTGTATGTCTCCCTTGGATTTCACACCCAGTATCGGTGCTCTGTTTTACTCACAATTGTTCGTAGAGAACTTCGAGAGATGCCATAGTGGATAAAGCGCAGATCGTTATGGCTCGGATAGGCCAAGAATTACTCTTGTCAAGCAAAGCTGCTGTCAACCAATCTGAGAAGGACGTTGTGGATCGCAGTTTGGAATCCAGAAACCTCCTCTCGTTACTCGTGAGAGCGAATACATTGTCGGGAGTTCCTCCTGCCTCCAGGCTCAGCGACGAAGATGTCTTAGCACGTCAGTCTTATCTAAGCGGTCGTCCTTGCCCCGACTAATCTCTCCGCATGTAGAAATTCCTACCTTCCTTGTGGCTGGGCACGAAACAACCAGGTTAGCCATTACTTCCTATAGCTCCACCATCAAATTCACCTTGCTATTAGTACCGCTACGGCATGGGCATTGTATGCCTTGTCCAAGGAGCCTTCCATTCAAGACAGGCTACGCGAAGAGTTGCTTTCCCTGAAAACTGAAGCACCTACCATGGACGAGCTCAACGCCTTGCCTTACCTTGACAGTATAGTCCGTGAAACGCTGCGAGTTCACTCTCCCGTCCCCCTCGTGACCCGTGTTACTACGGTCGACGATATCATTCCTCTTGACCAGCCTGTCACTGATGTAAATGGTGTCGTTCACCATTCTATAAGGTTCGTGACCCGCTATGTAGATTACTCCAATCGCCCACCTAACTCCCCACTCTTGTTACCTCAGCATCAGAGCGGGTCAGCAAGTTTTACTCCCAATCACCCCGTTGAATACTTGGACGAAAATCTGGGGAGAGGATGCTAAGGAATTCAAGTAGGTCGTCTATATATTATGCTTGACGTTCCGTATTCACTAGCGCTGACACAACCAGACCTGACCGTTGGCTATCTCCGCCCCCGGCTTCGAACTCAATTCCAGGTGTGTGGAGCAACCAAATGACATTTTTGGGCGGCCCCCGTGCTTGCATTGGATTCCGCTTCTCCCTCGTGGAGTATGTGGTTCTGTCTTGTGTACCCGCGCCTAGCTACTGACGCAAATTCAATCAGGATGAAGGCCCTTTTATTCACTCTTGTGAAAGCCTTTGAGTTCGAACTGGCCGTCCCATCGGACGACATCATCAAGAAGGCGTTAGTGGTGCAGCGGCCATCACTAAAGAGCAACCCCAAAGCAGGGAATGTGCTTCCCATGCTAATCAAACCCTTACAACCCGTTTGCTGAGTCTTGCATGGCCAGCGAAGCCTCCCTACGACGTCCCACCAGCGGCGGGGATACTTATGAGAGCTCTTACACCTTGCCGCGTTTTGAATAGGTCGAATATTTATGATACGATGCCTTGATATCCTGTTCTATCTTTTCCATCGCGTACTTGATACGATACCCAGCATACCTTGAAAACGCCTTGGGCTAGAACAGGCTGGAACTTGGCATAAACCAAACAACTGGGGAATTCAAAGCCGGACAAGTATTTGAGATACATATTTGTGGAGTCGAACATCTCAGGGCTAAAGCGCTGTGCTGACAGAAACAGGAGAGAAACCCCCATTTCTACATGTTTCAGGCCGTGAGTGGAAGAAGCATAGTTGTTGTGCTGTGATGCTTCGGGCGGCGTCCAGGGAAAAGAAGCCAATTGCAACCAGCCATAATGCATAATCCCACCGATCAGTGCGTTATGCGGGTGCATTTGCCGAGACGGGCCTAATGTGTACCTATAAGTTTGGGAGACGCCATCGGCCCTTCGTAGCACATATTACCGCAGAGTTCACTCTCGCGTGACTTCCAATGCCGATATGTGAGAGGGGTATACAGCACATTCTACCCAGACAGAGCTACTTAGAGGTAGGATGCCGACACAAGCATACGGAGTAATCTTCGATTGGGAAATGCCAACGTCTGCGGGGTCATAGACAGAGTATTCTACTTAGGTCGCCGCTACTTTGGGCACAAATGGGATTCAAACTATTCCCAGTGCGTTGCACACTTGGAACTTGTGCTGAGGAACTTGGAGGGAAGTCCGCGCTGGAAGCACACGTGATTCTCGAAGAGATAGGGGAGGATACCGACTATGGCCTCGAACTCGGTCGTCTGAAAAGAGGTGTATGTAGTCAAAATGATGCTGGCGGCTGAGATGACACTAATACACTGCGGCTAGTACTATGTAGGATAATCATACGGACACAGAAACGTGAAGATGTCTCAAAAACCCCAAAATCGAGAGTTAGACATAAATAACGGGGGAGGCGATTGGGTCGAAAGGTCTAGCTTATTAATAATATATGATGGATGATTTATGGAGACCGACACCTCCAAGAGGATGTAAACCGTTGGATGGCGGTGTGTTTGACCAAGATGATGATGATGATGGCGTGCGTCGCATACGAACATATGCAGTGTTTGGGTTTCCAACGGCTGTCCGCAGCGACATGCAGCATTGAAAGGTACAACTGAAGCGGCATTGTCGGTGGAGGGAGTGTCATTACGCGCGGCCTCTCATGGTCTTGAGAGCGTGCTAGCGAGCAGCGTATGAATGCGTAGTAATATGATGCGCCTTGAGGAGACAAATGTCTGCGAAACGACGCGGTGTATGGTGCGCAAGTAGAACTCCCGATTAGCACGGTTGGCTAGCGGGAGTTCGTGAAGGGCATCAAGGTGTTGGGGTAGATTTTGGATGAGCATATTAGTGCTGTGTGGTGGGACGACTCCAGCGACGGATGTGAGGGATGGACGTCTTGCGAAGATAGTGTAGATATTATGACGACAGGACGATAGGCTGAATCTATGAGGGCGGCAAGGTGTATACGAAGAGAAAGGGAAGGACACTCTAGGCGAGTCAGCGACTGGGGTAGCACAGAACTCGGACAAGGCTTTTATACAGGAGACGAACCTCAATGAGAATGTTCTGACTCGTGATACATATACTGGGGGAGCCGTGATCTCGACCAGTGTGTGCGCCGACAAGATTGGACTCGCGTAGCGGAGTTAACCTGAATCAAATACTTATATTCGCCACTATACTCAATAGTTGCACGACATCACAACCGGCGGTGAACAGGGTGGATACCTTTGACATTGAACAGGAGTGTATATGGATTGAAAGGAGCGTGGTGAATGCTAGATTGACATTACCAGAGATGAGGTAGGTGGGCTATGTCCTGTAGAGCAATGAAGCATGTAGGGGTCCATATAGTAGGAGTGTTTGGGGTGAAACATTGTTGGTCAACGGAGAAGGGAAGTTCTTTGGGACAGGGCGCTGAATGAGGAGCACGGCAAAGCCCATTCGTTGACGATGCGACCGAAGGAGACGGGTAGCGGCCTAGACTGAGGCCGGAAGAAAGGTGTTTTTGGAGGGATCCGGGAACCGACCGAATGATTTGATGGATATTGGACCTCGGTAGCCAGCATGCCTGGATGTATATATAAAAGTAGGAAACGCCGGGAACGCAGCTAAGGGCAGTGCCTAAAGATCCGCAACTACAGGTGAGAACGGCGTCGTGTCAGAGCCTGTGGTTTAATCAGACAGATGCACGGGCATCATGCCATCAAGATGGGGAGATGTTGTGAAGCAACTGTGCACATGTCGGAAGAAGGGTGCCACGACTGTCAGACGACTCGCACATTTGTCGCTCGCCCTGCCCTTGGGTGGGGAGGAGGTCCTGGTCAGCGTTGAGTTGGACGATGCTGGAACGAGGAGGCTGCAGAGACCATTGACGGGAATAGAATGAGAAGAAGAGCAAGGTGGTTTCAGTTTGTTGCGATGATGATGGTCAATTGATGGAGGCACTGAGGCAGGGTGCGAGATTGATCCTGGGAAAGATGCCTCGAGTCCATTTAACCAATTCATCTCAGCCCCCCCTTTCATCATCTCCTCCTCCTCCTCCTCCACAGCCATGGCCGCCCCGACAATCCAGCTTCCAGACTCCCTCAATCTACCGCCGCACCTCAGCGCCCACAAATATTTCTTCGTCTGCACGCTCACCGTTGCCGCCTGGGACACTCTTGTCTTGTCCCCACGTACATGGAGGCTTTTCCGTACCCAGGGTTGGCCTCTGCTGAAGATTCTGTTCCACTTCCTCCGGATCTTCATGCCGGTTGAGTTTACAATCGTCGGTGAGATTAGATTTATGACCCACTTCGCGGCATTTGTCTGATGCAACCTTTTTGACCAGGCGTGGCTTTCTTCGACACACATTGGTCTCAGGATGTGCGTCAAGGTTGTTCTTTATCCGGAGGATTTTTTAGCTGACCTATTATACTACAGAGATGTCAAAAGTTCTTCCTCTTCGAACCCATCTGCACCGCCCTCCTCTTGTTCGCCAGTTCGCGTACGTTTGCATCACCTCCCATACTAAGCTTGTACTTACTTTCCCCCCGACCACTAGTGGTCCATGTTGTCCGAATTCAGGCCATCTACGAACAAAATAGGCCGATTCGCTATGCTATGGGTGGGCTCCTTGCTGCCCAGGTTGCAGTGACAGCCATCTGCTGTGGCTTCTTCCGATGTGAGTGGACTTCTACCGCTTTCTGAAATACCTTTCCTCTCCGTTTCCCATGATTCCTGTTCTCACATGGTATAAATTTAGCCGTACCTCTCAAGCTCGGACAAGGCTGTATCGCGGGACCCAAACACAACTGGGTTGGAATCTACTGGCTGATCCCAACTGTCTTGTACCTTGCATCTGTAGGTCTCATTTGATCGTTGCCTTCTCAATCATCGCTGATGGGATTTGGATAAGTTTGCTCTCGCTCTTAAGCGCTCCTATGACTCCCTCTACGGCGCTCAAGGCAAACCTCTTTCTCCATGGAAGTTGATGCTCCGTGATGGTCTCAATCTGTACGGGGTATGTAAACGTCCTTTGTTTTCGCTCGAAGGCAATCACTCAATGGTCTGTCTAAACAGGCTATCGCTGCTGTGAACCTCACCAACACGCTCTTTTGGTTCATCATGAAACCTACTGGGATCGAAGATCCCGTCAAGACCATCGTTACCAGCATGGCTGCTGTTCTGACTACTTCCATGACCCTTCGAATCATCCTCAACATCCGAGGCTCCCTTGATTACGGAGGTTCCTTCTCTCCGACCGCATCTTCCACAGCGGGTACCTCATCCACAGCGTCAACAGCTCGTGGTGGTGCTGTTCGCTCCAATATCCACAACCCAACCAACCACACTCTATCCCTCCACCAGATCTCCGTTGCTGGCCATCCTGCTCATGGTACTTACACTTTGGACGAGATGCGCAATACCAGCAAGCCTGAACCTGAGTGGATTGACCCCGACGCGAAGGCCGACGTTAAGGCCGACGTTAAAGGCCTTGATGTCGGGGATATCAACGCCGTCGCCGCTCAAGAACGTGAACGCACTGTCGAAGGCGTTAAAATCACAATCGACAAGCAGGTTGGATATGATGATGCTTATGGAAGGAAGTGAATGCAGTTATAAACCTATACTTGAACTTGATACGGTCGTTCGTTGCTCTATCTCTATCTCTTTCGTATATTCTGCTTTGTCTATTTTGTGTTGGCTGTACATTACTCTGCGCGATCTTTCTACCTTTATAACGCGTGTCTATCACACGACGTCTCATTGGAACTCTATTTATGCCCTCCATATACAGAGACACGATCATAACAATTCTGACTATCTATTCGTTGGTGTGTGCTGTAAACCAGATGCATGAATCGTTTGAAAGATCAGATATATTGATGCAACCGGTTCGTATGGAGTGTAGGGTTACATTCAATGGCTAAATTATAGAAACCCAGGTTTCCAGGAGTTCATATACACGATTGGAATGCGATACATGAGTGTCCATGTTTTTTTATCGGGAAATCGAAAGCAAGCAAGCATATGCGACCTAAACTGAGAGATAATGGACGAAATAAAGAAGGTTTTGCCACCACGCCGTAGTCAAGGCGTCGGAGGATGGAAGGACGAAAACGTGGGGAGTACCCCATCAATATTGCGAGGGCGCCCTTGATACAGAAGAATAATGGCTAAGAGGTAGGAGGGAAGGGGATGAAGGGACCATAGAGTTACAAATGACGCGTAGACATCGCAAAGCATATGAGTATTGCAAACAAAGAGACGACTAGAACCAAAAATCAGAAAACGGTACGATCGCGTTATGCAGCGCGTTGAATGGCTTGCAATTCCGCTATCAGTCGCTGTAGCATCGATCAATCAGTGAGAGCGTGAAGGCGGCAAGGAAGGATGCAACAAACCTCAGCATCACGCATCAACGTGTCTGAGTCCATGTCGGCGCCACCCGACTGACCCAGCCTGATACCGTATTGGAGGAGTTGCCGCATATAGTGTGGGTTAATGATAGTCTCGTCGGGTGCTAGCTTGGGCGGACTAGGCTCGGGAGCCTTGGCTGGAGGTTGTCTTATTAGCAAATGCATTATCACTAAGGATCGCGAAACGGACCTTCATTGCTCGCCATCGCAAGCCAATCTTCCGCCAACAACTGAGGGATTGTCGCCCTCTCTTTGGGGTTCCGGCGAAGACAACTCTTCATACAATCGATGACTTCTTTGCGAATCGGTCGCTTGAGATGTTCCAGCGGCTTAGGCGATGGGGATGATCCGGGCGACTGTGATGTTGGTATTGAAGGTGTAGAAGACTCCGGGAAATCGATCATATGCGACGCGTCCGGTATGGCTTTCATCTTCTGGTACATATTAAGACTGTGGAAAGGCGGGCGGCCATAAACCATTTGATAAAGAATGCAGCCTAATGACCAAATATCACTAGGCCGACCGACTTTGAGTCGCCGCATGCCGTCGGGTAGCTCGATAGCCTCGGGACTCATGTAATTGACAGTACCGACCTACGAGCATACATGAGGCGGGGAACTTCACTTATGAAAGCATGACATACCTGAGCGTCACGCTGAATATTTGTCGTATCGTTGGCGATAGCATTAGCGATGCCAAAGTCAATAAGTTTCAGCTGCCCTTTCACTAACACAAAATTAGCCGGCTTCAAGTCCGAGTGCACGATCTTTTCTTCGTGAATGATATGGACAGCCTGGAGCATCTAAACATCCATAAGCGACATTGCAAAACGGTATTAGCTAGCGAGCTCACTTGTTGCCAATAGAACGCTGCCCATAATATATTGAACGGCTCTTTCTGCTGTTCATGTAGCAGTCTGGCCAAGTCGATCTCTCCACACTCCATCACCATCATCAGGTACCCTTTGGTTCCTCCGGGCCCTGCTCTCAATTCGCTGTCAATTAGTCGAATGATACGCGAGTTCCCGTCGAGTCGCTTCAGCAAGGCGATCTCGTTCATGTACCCGTGCAACGCCTCGGCATCAGTACGGTCCAAAGAAACCCGTTTGATAGCATAGAGTTCGTTTGCCGAGTTCATGACGCGGAATACGCGAGACGTTCCTCCCTTGCCAATCATGTCTAACCGAGCGTAGAGCTTCTTGTTAACCTACACTAACCGTCAATACCTAAGGAGAGGCAATGCTGGAGTCACATACTGATATTTGACGAGCGGAGTTTGGAGCAGCTGACTGCGTTTGCTGAGTGGGAGCAGGTGGAGCCGGACGTGAATGTTGCTGAGAAATGCCCGACTGCTTTGAATTCTTTACAGCTGGCGCATGGTCCCTGCCACGGTTGGCATCTCTCTCATCAGAGGCCCAAGTCTTGCTGGCGGTGGGTGCGGCACCAGGAGCTAGAGTTCGACTGGTTGTTGGAGGCTCCGGAGCCGTGGGGCTGCGTCTGTGCATAGCCGATGAACTCCTCGACACAGGGGAGAGACGCTTAGGAGGTACATCTCCAGGAGTCGGGCGCGGCATGTCCACGACCGTAGGGGAACTACAGGTATATGCGGTGGACCGGACAGTGTCTGAATCACGACGGTGGTGGGCATATACGGGACGAAAGTGGTGGTCAGGCTCTTCTGCTTGCTGATGGTCACTTTCATAGGCGACCTCCGGCGTGCGACCTACGAGAAAATTAGGCGCAAGATCATCCAGAATTTAGAAGCCACGCACGACCGTTCAATTTATCATCTCGATATTCTACGGCTCAGTTAGTCTTAAGTAGCTGAGGTGAAGGAAATGGCTTGCTTTGTTGGTCAGCGTCAGGCCGGTCTCTTTCATCGAGGGCTACACGTCTGGCCTCAGACCGTGAAGACTGATTCTGGTGGCTTAAGCCCAAGCTAGTTCCAGGGCGAGCGTACGGCGGTGGGGGGGCTTGAGGGAAATCATTCGCCTGGTAATTATAATGGTTATCGTCGTGGGCTGCCGGGTTAGCTCATCAGCGTGACGAAGTTGTGTGTAGAGGATAACAATACCTGAAGTTTCACTTAAACTAGCTGACCTTCTTGGGCGATTGCTGGACTTTTCAAGGGTAGTGGTATTGCTCCCGATGGCACCGTGACTTCTCTGGCGCTGCGACAGAGGATTCGCAGTCGTGCCTGGGGGGGCTAATGACGGAGGAGGGTTATAGGATTCTCCATCAACTAAATACATGAGCGGAAGGTATTGCTGAGCACCTAGAGAACGTACCCGTTTCAGTGTCCTGGGTGTGATATGGGGTGGGCTCATAACCGTCGTTATCACTCTCATTGGCCTCCAATTCGGAGATTCGCTCAAATCCACCAGCAGCTGCATACTTCATGGCGTTACTCTTGAGTATGCGGCCGGGCCTCGAAGCACCAGGAGGGATGGGGAAATCAGACATTCGCTGAGGAACTGGCACATCTACTAGTGGCCGAGTCCCCATTTGCAAGCGGGATTGTGTTACCAACCGAGAAGGGGGGACGCCAGAAAGGGATGCAGAGCGAGGCAGAAGGGGTGGGGAGTGTCTCTTGGCCGTAGCCACAGAAAGCACATAAGGGTCAGCTGTGGGGTCTAGACGGTTTTCCTTCTCTTCTCGGTTGACCCGGGGCTCATCTTCCGTTAGCACAAGGGGATCGTCAGCTTGCCTTCTAGTACGAGCCTCCTGATCTTCCAAAGTTACTCTTCGAGGTAGTAAGCGCGACTTGGACTGGCCCTGAGACGATACGAGAGCAGGGCCCGAAGCTACACGCTGAAAAGATCTCAGCGCCCCACTTAAGCCACCACGATCAGCTACCGTAGTACTGGTACCACTGAGCACCGGATAAGCACTTTCTGAGCGCGAAAGTGAGCCTCGTCTGACAGGCGAGTTGAGTGATATGGGGGAAGGTGGCTTAGGTTGCAATAAGCTGGGATTAATTCTGCAAGTGATTCAGATTGACAGTTAGGTACAACTTTCGAATACAATGTGCTCACGCGGAAGGGTCTGAATCGCGCGGGAAGCGCTCTACAGGCGTAGGGGGAGTCGAGTGGTTGGATGTCGAAGACGATCCTTTCGACAGCCGAACGAGATTCCCGTCCTTGTCGACGACATAGTCGAATGAAAGGTCGTCGATAATAGAAGAATCATCCGAAGGGGTAGACGAAGATGAGCGTGGTTGAGAAGCCTGATCCACAGGTGTTCGAGGAGGTGAGAGGCGCCTTGAACTAGATATCGCAGACGCGTTTGATGATGGAATTTGAGGAGGAGAAACAGATACGCTCATGTTGAGCGACGATGAGAACGACGACGTGGAAGAAGACGAGAGAAGAAGCGACGACGACGACAACTTGGAAAGCAAAGTACAAAGCGTGAACGAAACACTGAACAGCGATTTGGCCACAAACAGAAACGAGGCAGACCACGATGCAAAGGACCCCGAAACTTTCAACCGAAGTGTCCCGGCATCCACACGGCATCGAACAAATGTCATACAATTTGCCATTTATAGTAATGTATTTTCCGGGGTCCGACTAGCGCGGTCACGAGGTGCCAATGCCGTCGCGCAAAACAGCCCGTTGGCGCGTCGACGCGTCTGACACTCATGATCACCCATTCAGTCAACGAAATACCACGAGGCCGACAGCACATCCAGCGCTCTCCCACTCAATGCCAGCCACAAAGTAATCAAGATCTACGTGATAGGGATGGGCAAATTACAGGTGACCCCAAACTTGGTATTTTATAACTTGGCTTTTGGTACAACTACAAACTTCTGCAAGTCTCCAATGATACTGGCGGTCTCCTTTTCCAACGTGTTCAATAATTCTTCACAAGTCGGAATGTCATGAATCAACCCAACGGCAATACCAGCTGACCAAATGCCGTAGTCAGGATCGCCATTCTCATATACGATTTTGCCTCGAGCGCCTGAGACCAAGTCTTTCACATCCTCAAACTTGGCACCACCAGGGCGGCGCTCGATGGCGACAACCTCCATTGAAACCTTGTTCTTGAAGACACGGGCAGTATTGTGGAGCGTGCGGAAGATATGAACGGTGTCTCGCTCAGTGGACGCAACAATCTTATTCTTGATGTTCTGATGTATTGGACTGGGGGGTGATCAGAGAGGGATTACGAAAGGACGAGCGTGCGGAACGTACCTCTCAACCGTGCACATAAAGCGCGTGCCCATGTTCACGCCCTACAACATCATATAGCACGGCACTGATCACTCGAATGGTACACTTACCACCGCCCCCAAAGCCAAGGCAGCCGCGAAGCCCCGAGCGTCGGCAATACCTCCTGAGGCGATATAGGGGATCTTCAGTTCAGTTGCGGCCCGAGCGAGCTACTCGACATTTGTGAGCCCAATGGGAGATACAGTGCCTGTGTAAAAACCAACCAGAACGAGGCCCCCAATATCATCCTCACCCGGGTGACCAGCACATTCAAACCCATCAATGCTCAAAACGTCGACGCCAAGTCTCTCAGCAGACTAATAATTGGAATATCTTAGAACCAATTGAACGCGAAAGGGATATTGGAAAGACCCACTTTAGCATGTCTGATGGTCGTGCATTTGTGCAAGACAATGCAGTCGTTGGATTTAAGGTATTTGATGACGGGTCCGGCTAGATGGAAACGTCAGTTTGGCTGCTGCTATCCTCACCCCGACGTACGGTTGTTTCCGGCGGTCTCGAATATCCTCACGCCCTCTTCTACAGCGGCTTTGGCATATCCGGCATAATCGGGTGGGTTTATGCTTGGCAGGAGAGTGATGTTCACGCCGAAGGGCTTCGAGGTGAGTTTACGTGTCTCTCTGATGGCGACGCGCAAGGCGTCAGGGGAAGGTTGAGTGAGGGCGGTCAGGATACCTGGAAGGGGCAGGCAACGGAGTGAGTAGAGTTCCTTTCTTCTTGTGTAAAAAGAGAGAATAAGACGTACCCAATCCTCCTGCGTTTGACACCGCGGCTGCTAATCGGGGAAGGCCTACCCTGACGTACGTCCAAATATCAGTCGCCAGAAATGACTGTGCAGCCAAAAGGCCGGAGAAGTGATCCACAAAGTGATCCACTTCCCATACCCGGTTTCGGGGAAGCATACCGCACTTACCATTGCATGCCGCCCTGCACCACTGGTCTGCGGGATTAGCGAAACCAGTGATAAGCATCTTTCCTTGTAGGATGTCGAGATGGAACGTTCACGTACACGCGTATCCCAAGTAGCTTCGTTAAAGGAGTGACAATCGACATTCTTTTGATAGACGAGGTCGAGAAGCTGCGTTCTTTATTGAGCGAACCGATCCAAGAGGCGAAAGCGGGGGAACCGAGGCGAGTGTAGCGGTAAGCAAAGGTTAGAAGAGCACTGGGTCGTTTGGGTCGAAGTAGTGCAACCAAGAGAAGAATAAATGTGGGGTTGGAGAAACAAGCACCGGGCAAGAATAACACATTGCCGTAGCCCCTAGTCAGCGATCTGAGCGTGTGATTCCGGCTTTCAGGTTAGAGAAACCCGGATTTGGTTGAGAGAAGCTTTCCTAGCGACGACCGTAGCCGAGAAACTCAATAAACAGGAGAACCCGCCACACGTTAATCCACAAGATAGCAAGTACTTAATAACCGTAAGCCATCCTGCATCTGCAGGTGACACACTAGTTATCTACGACAACAATGGAATGCACGAGATTGTTAAGCCATGTGTTACCCGCCTAATGCCTCCTGGGGCGAGTCGGACGTAGAAGACGTGGCCAGGTAAATTTACCCACGTCGCTCACGCACGGACGGTCGGCTCGTTTAATTCTTCACTTCTTCTCTCCAAGGTTGTCGACATCCATGTACAGCCAAATCCAGGTGAAGACTAATCACCTCTAACAAGTCCGACGGCGAAATCAGGGTAGCATTACAGCTACAGTGATTGGCTGGGTGTAATACTTGCAGTTCGTTGTATCAGGGAAGCGGTGGACGCGGACGTCCAGATATGAGGGTATCCCAAGCACGGGACGTCGGTGAAACCGCCATCTGCCATCGTGGCGAGGAAAAGGTTGGCCAAAACCCAGACGTAGGGCGCTGGAGTACTGCCAAGGGGTCGCATCAACATGCAGACGGCCAGCGACCGGATGTTGATTAGCTTCTAGCTTCTGAGTGGACACAGGTTGGTGAAAGCTCCACATACAACCTCCTAAAGGACGGGCAGGACCTCCTAGTGCGATGTTACCCCATCCAATGAACCTCAATGCCGAGATAGGAAGACTCGAGTTAACTAGGAACGCCGACACATGCGCTGAGGTGTCAGTCGCACACTCCGTTGATAGTAACGACATTCGTACAGCGGTATTGATGGTGGATTCAACAACGAGACTCGGGATTTGGAGCGCAGTTGTTGCATCCGACTAGTCCGGGCGATAGAATTTACGCATCGTTCGGAGTGATCTATTTCGGTGCTGTTTTCTTGACTACATCCATTTGGTGAGCACACGTTGTTGGATTTGAGTTGGGTGGCAGGGTATCATCATTAAGCAGAACGGAGACACAGCAGGGGCAGGAGTATGTAGATGTATACCATGAAGAATTACTTTTGAGGGGCGTTCATAGCCTCTGAACGCGTCCAAAAGCGTCAACATTGGGCTAGAAGGAGGAGAGTCAAAATGTCCTCACCGGCATTTATTTCCGCGAACCGCGACCCAACCCTTTCTGAATGTTTGAGGAACTTCTCGGTGCAGTTCATCACACATTGTTCCTGATAGATTCGTCTTCATTAGATAGCGCACAGCATCGGAAAAAAGAGCAAAACGAGCCTCTTTTGACGACAAAGCCTTGCTAGTAAAATCATTGCAACATGAGTTGAAGCACTTCTCAACAAGATTTGAGTACATTCTCAAGAAGTCTTGCATCTGGCCACGGGTGAATTAGGTGGTTAACTCCGTCAACTTTTCGCGTACCTGTTTTTTCTCAATGATCTTGGTCATCTGAGCCTGCTCAGCAGCATTGAAGGATGAAAAGTCCATTGTGTTGAACCAAGCGAGGATTTGCTTCCGAGGAAAAGCGAGTGGATGGTGGTGGTAGCAAGAACGTTCTCTGACGTCACGTGCGAGAAATTTCAGAATTATGGGCTCTTATTGGTCGATCGGCCGAGTTGGTTTGCAAGTTTACCTCCTTAAGCTAATTGGTGTGTCGCATCCCAAAGGCTCCGCCACACGGACACGCTGGCCATTTCAGGTCAACTCGCTTGCCACTTGGAAAGTGCGTAATCCTATCCTGCGAGTTAATCAATCTTCTAATCAACCCACAGAACGTTCCGAGCGTTCGTTCACTCTCATTGAACCACAGCAATGTCTCCCTTTTCCTCAAAAGGTGAGTCATATCTCCCATGGGTTAGCTACATTTTCTATATAAACCACACACGTATCGCTCTGACTCCTCATCCCTCATCCTCCTTCCAGCTGTCGATTTAAACATGGCCTTGTCGTTCAAAGATGCTTTGGCTCACCTCGAGAACAGCCGTGTAAAGTCTACAAGGCCACTCATTCCTCCTCAGATTCTTCAAGAGGACTTACCGCTGTACGTGTCACTTTCCAGGTCATTTTTACACTGATATCTCACAACCACTCGCTAGCACCCTTCAAGCGGCTCAAACCGTTCTCCACGGACGCCTGGCTACCCAAAACATCCTCCACGGTGATGATGACCGTCTAGTGGTCGTCGTTGGGTGAGTACAATGACGCTACGACAATAGCCGTGACACCTTTCTAACCATCCTGTAGACCTTGCTCTGTACACAATGTCGAGTCAGCTTTGGAATATGCTAAGCTACTCAGACAGTATGCTGAAGATGCCAAGGACGACCTCTTGATCATAATGCGTGTTTATTTCGAAAAGCCACGAACGACTGTTGGCTGGAAGGGCCTCATCAACGACCCCGATCTCAACGGCAGCTTCCAAATCAACAAGGGTCTCCGCATTGCTCGTTCCTTGCTTCTTGAGGTCGCGAAGATTGGACTTCCATCCGGGTGTGAATTCCTTGACACCATCACACCTCAGTACACTGCCGATCTCGTTTCCTGGGGTGCCATCGGCGCCCGCACAACCGAATCTCAGGTGCACAGAGAGCTTACATCTGCTCTCTCCATGCCTACTGGGTTCAAAAACTCTACCGACGGCAGTGTAGGCATTGCTATTGATGCTTGCCGAGCTGCTCGGTCCGGCCACGTTTTCTTGTCTGTTGGCAAGGAAGGTCTGAGCAGTATTGTCGAGACCACTGTATGTCCGCTTTCCCCCTCGATTGTTAACAAATGACGAATATTTCCATGATATAGGGTAATCCTGATGTCCATGTGATCCTTCGTGGAGGTGCTAGTGGACCCAACTACAAGGCTGAATTCGTACGCGACGCTGGTGCTAAGCTTTCGAAGGCCGGCATGGCGCAAAAAATCATGGTGAGGCAATATAATATTGATCTTCTTGTGATGGCGATTCACGGTTATCAATGTTTCAGATTGATTGCAGCCATGGAAATAGCTCCAAGCAACATCAGAAACAAGTTGAAGTCGCGGACGACATCGTGAGTATAGACTTTCTCATGCGCTCCTTAGCGCGACACTCACCCCTTGAACAGGCCCGACAACTCGAGTCTGAAGACACGTCTCAAATGATCATGGGAGTCATGATTGAGTCCAACTTAACGGAAGGTCGCCAGGATATCCCAGCGTCTGGCCCAGCCGGTCTCAAGTGGGGACAGTCTGTTACCGATGCATGTATTTCATGGGAAACCACAGTTCCGGTCCTCGAACGCCTTCGTGAAGGTGTACGTGGCCGCCGTGAACTCGTTCAGAAGCAATCTAGAGCTTGAAGGCCTCTATTGCATTTAGCTTGCTACATGCTCTCAAAATACTATTACCTAATGTAGATTGATAGAAACATCCCATCGCCCACATGTTGTAGAAACACTCTCCCAGTTCCCGGTTAATATCATTTCACATACGCGCTTATCACTGACATCAATGAGCGCCTTCCGCCCATCATTTCCAAGTCGACGGGCGAAACAGCCCTTCAGTCGTCTTCATCCCTTCCTACTCAACGGATGCTCCCCGTCTTTTCCATATTTCGACCCTCGAGTAAATCTAACGATCTCCGCCTCATCGTTCGTCGTGTTATGCCCCCCATTGTGGTTACTAACACAGATTGAATTCGTGTAGGCTGCGTATGTCATTCTTTGGATAGCCACGGAATTACTCGGTCGTCATATCGTTGTTCAGTACCCCGATGAATCCTCGAATGCTTCATTATCATTAGCCCTCCTGGCGTGGCTCAAGCTACCTTTGCTATGCCTATACTACCTTTGGGGAAGAACATGCGGCCATCCCACTACCTATCGTCGCGTCTTGGCGGATAGTGACGACATCAGTGCCGACGGTGGGCGCGAGTCGGAATTCAAGTACGAAATTTTCTCGCGCCGTAGTAGGATACAGCGTTGGGCTATTGTCATTGTGGTGTCTCTGGCCTACGCGTCGTTCGAATCCTTGGTGCGTCCACTGTTGTCATTCCCATTCTCGTGTCAAACTCGCTAATACAGCGACGTAGACTTTCCCCTCTGTAGAGCGCGATTTGCCAGCTTCGTATCAGGCGTACATTCCCCTGACGAACATCTGTATACCTATATTTCTATGCGCCTTCTTGGCTCGACCGCTGCATGAACGATTCGGGGCTATCCTTCTCCAGGCAAGTGGATAGGCTCTGGGAGGACTTCACTGCTAATGAAAGTGCATTTGTAGTCAGGTGGACTGATCTTCGCATTCGTGAGCTACTTCCACCCTCCATGTTCGCCGTCCTCAGCTAAATATACCTTGTGTCAATAGGTGTCTCTCTTTGGCGATCAGGGGATCTCTGTACCCCGCTCAAGCATTTTCACAATCTCAGCTTCAGCACTATTCGCTCTGCTTGATCATGTCTGTGGGCTTCTCTTATGATGAACGCGATACCAACTGAACGAAGGCGGTACAGAATTATGCAAGTCACCCTGATGTCACTTTCAGTGGATCCACTATCCCTGTGTTCGCCGTCAGCGTCCTCGTACACACCGTCGTTGCTTTTGCCAATGGCGCCCATACCGTTGCTAGAGAAAGCCTAGCAGCCCCGACCATGCCTCCCATTTCTGTTCCGTTTTGGTTCCTCTTGCAGGCATTTACAAGCATGCTTGGCCTTGCGGTGATCTACCGTACGCATCTCGTGTCACTAGGAGGTTTCACTATTTATATTTACTTCAATCTGATGTTTAGACTACGACTCGACAACGTTTGGGTTCTCGTGGGGCATTGCTGTAGCCTGCACATTGACTTGGACCGCCTTTGACGGACCATATCCATCTTTCGGCTTCATTTCTGCGCTAGCAATGATCATCTTTAGCGTATGGCTGTATGTGAGGCCGTCCGAAGCATCGGGATTTGAAGACGCTCCCAACACCCCCACGAAAGTAGTAAGTAATCAATCATCCCTTCTACCCCGGCTTGTGGCTCCGAGATAACAAACCCTTCTTAGTCTGCAAGATGGAGGGTTCTCCTCTTGGCTTTTATCACAGCTATCAGCGCACCGGTGGCACTCACCATATTCGCCAGTCGTGCCGACGCTCCTAATGTTTCGCCTCATGATACTCCTATCAATCCATCCGCCCCTCATCGCCAGTTACCATCCTCACTCGCCGGACAGTGCGTTCGACGACCGCTTAGATCGCAGCTATATTCTACTGAGCCCCGAATATACCACACATTTGATGATATCCTATTAATCGTTTTCTTCAGCCATGCACGTTATGGCGCTAACTTGGATTACTACAAAGAAGTATACTCTGAATATTTCCCTAATGTAAGTATCAGCGTCCAATATAGACGAATGACTGGTGTAACTCAGCTTGGTGCTGTTCTAGATCGTTTTCATTGGCCCCGCGAGTCGCGAAGACGCGGGCTTCTCACATTCATACGACTTGATGGTAGATTCGTACCAATCTGACGAAGACCTCAGCGATCCAACTTTCTACAAAATGGCTGGAAGGGTAAGCTACACTGCTTGTCCTTGCTGCTACCTAGATCTAACTCGTGGCAGATGGCTCATCATATGCTTTACACTGCTATGATGGAGCATAACTGCTACGAAGGATACCTTTGGGCACCCTTCGACACACTATTCAACATACCTCGCTTGCAGCTTTTCGATCAAACAAAATTCTGGTATCACTCACCATGGGGGCAGTATATTCCTAATCCTGCCGTCATAGACGACAGCATGAAGAAACACCATCCTCCGCCCGCCAGGATCTCACCTGACCCATCCATCAACCTGACTGAGACCTGGAAAGGCTGGCAGACCGATTGGTGGTGAGTTTTCGAGCACGAACGACTGAGGTATTCATACTCACATTCCTTCGGTAGGTGGGGGTGAGTCCCCAGCGTAGATTGCCCCACGAATTATATTCACACCTTCCTTTTCAAGCGACCCTCATGTTGGTCTGCCCGTTTGCACGAAAGCGTTTGAGAGAGTCCCTCTCTCCATGCGATCAAGAATGGCTGAATTCACCGATGGTCAGACACGTTTCGTAGGAGGCTCATCTGATACGGTCTACATACCAGGTCGTCACCGTGATGCATTCATGGACGTCCTTTCACTTTTCCTTGAAACCGACTGCTTCCTGGAAATAGCTGTTCCTACGACCGTGCATTTGGTCGTCCCTCAAAACGAAGCGATCCTGTTTGTAGATCACGTCAGTCGTTCCGTCTCGCCTGTGTGGAATATGAATACATTACGCTCACACAATTCTACTTTACAGTGGTGGATATGGGAGCCACCATTCAACGCCACTTTCGTTCGACAAAAATGGGATGAAGGATTCGAAGTTGATACGTTCCATACTTTCCATTGGGGTGAGAAGGAGGAGAATGGAACTTGGAGAGGGAATCACGATCATGTTGCTGATATTCGTCGATTGCTACGAGAATCAGCTTTACGACAAAGCATAACCCTACCGTAGCATAAGCTCGAGGCTCGCTCCGAGTGTACATACACAATCATTGATTTGAAGGCACGAGGACCTACTGCTCTCGGCTTGGTTTGCATACTTCACTCAAGGTTGGCTGTGGCTGAAATGATGGTGTCCGAGAAGCTGTTGGAAGATGATTGTGGCGACGAAGGTGTGTCCAAAGGAATCGAAGCGTGATGTTCGCGGCGTCGGTCCGCTAGGCTATTGGATCGAGAGTAAGTAGCTAAACTGATTTGGCGGCCGTGGCTTATTAAATATGAATTCTAGACGAACGCCGAATTGTATATATGTGTCAAATGTCCCATACATAGGCCGGAAATGCCACCCGATTTCTTGTGATCGGATGTGGACGCAGTGACACTGTGGCAAGGTTTCAAGCAACAGTTTCCGAACGTACTCGTCCTCGGAGATGATATTGCCACGACAAGTACTCTAGTGACGGTATCGTAGTACCGCTGAAGGGGGAGACGCATGGCCTCATATCTTTGGAGACCGTTACCGCCCCTATTCAAATCCCCTATATCTTGCCAAGCGTGCCCGGCGTATGTAAACGCCAACAAGCGTCTGGTGTCCCACTACCAAGTCCACCTCGTTTCATCTCCCAGCGACACACCCATCCCAAATATCACCCAGAATCTCGCCTTTTACGAAAGACATGCCATTCATCTACCCTGAATTGCCAAGTTCCATCCCAATAACTACGATACACGACTTACCTGCTGAAGTACTTATTGACATCTTCACATATTGCTCACACGTCGACACCTTCTCGCCACTCACTCTTTCCTCCGTGTGCCGATACTGGAGAGAAGTGGTGCTAGGTGCCCCTGCCATATGGCGATTCGTCGTTTTGGATAGCAGGAAACATAGTGTTGAGGTGTTGCAGAAAAGGGCTTTGAGGTGGCTTGAGAGGAGTGAACCGCTTGCGTTCAACTTGGAGCTTAGTGTGTCGAACAAGGATGATATTTTGCCATTGCTTTCGCCGCTGTTGAAGTATGATAGGAGATGGAGTTCGCTCACGCTCAATGGACCAAACGATGATTCTCCCGTTTATCGGTACATCCCACCTGCGTCTCATGACATCAAGAAACTGGTCATCCTCGTACGTGGAGTTGCATCGGTATTGCAAATAGACGGCGGGGGTCCTCTGGGGGATCTCTACTTTAACAGTGACTGCATACATGTCGTCGTGGACGAAATCCCTCCACCTTGTCGCATTCGTCCGCTGCAATCCATAACCTTGATCTCCATACTCGAACGATCACCAGAGGTTGGGACTACCCCCGCCACACTTCTCCGGTTCTTGACTGCATGTCCGGTATTGGAGCAATTCGTCTTCATGGGCTGGACGAATAACCCGGAACACTCGGAGGAGAAAACACCAGTGGCATTCCTCCCTCACCTCCGTAACCTCCAAATACGTAGCACATGCTTCGCTCGAACCCTCCTCTCCCACATCCACGCGCCAAACCTCTCAGAATTACACCTGACTTACCTCAATGTCGATTTTGAGGTGAATCAGGTTGTGGAGGACGGGGGTGGTGATTCCGATGATGAAAATGGTGACTTTTCGAGGTCACCATCTAGTGATCGAGCGACTGGCATGGGGCTTCGCAAGTTGATCGCTCGATCGAATCCGCCAATTCAGCTTCTCAATATGGATTGCAGTGACATGCGAACGAAGGATTTCGCGTTTGTGTTTGATAGGTTGATACATCTGGAGGATTTTAGTATCGTCGCCTCGGACATGTCAGACAAGGTGGTCTGCTTGTTGGCGCCTTATCACATGAAGAGTGGGGAAATGGGGTTGCGATTACCTATGTTGAAGGCTATACGGTTGTATGATTGCATTAGGCTGTCTGGGGATGTCCTAGTCGAGGCTATTAGTGAGCGGGCTAGGTATCAGAAGATCGGCGGTTGTGGGGAAGAGTTGAGCGAGGTGACCATTTCTGGGTGTGAGTTGTTTTTGCCTAGTCATGGACAAGTGCTGCGCTCGTTGCTTCCTAGGACACTATGTACATTTGACTAGAATGGTTGTTCCAGTGACGCCGCCGCTGCTTGGTCGGCGTATGGAGACGTGCATGACAGACTTCCGTACATTCTGCGTGTCCATCCCGCATCAATGCCTCATCTGTTTCGTCCAGCTGATCATATATATATATATATTGTCCATCCGTGGATCCTTCTCATGTATTTATTAGGATACTTTATCAAAGCTCCGACGTGTTACGACATATGCGCTCGAGCTGTTTAGACAATTGATGTCACTCTTCAATTTTGGGTATCAAGGTCGATTAGCTTGATGGCCGGGTGTTTGCGATGGTGTACATAGAGCGCCGCACAGAAGAGATAGGATCAACATGCCGTGATGAAGGGGGGTCACAACCCATATGGGCTGGGCAGCCGGTGCATGTCGGATCCCGTTTGTGACAAGTTGTCGCTGGGGAAGCGAGGATTCTTGGACGTGTACGTGTGGTTCGTGAGCGACTTGTCCATAAAAGAGAGTGAGTTTCCCTCGATAACAGTGGAGTGTTGAGTGTGTCTCCCATTGTATCAGCTGGGCTATCGCTGGTCGTGCGGGTGAACAATGATCACGGTACTTCGATGCGGATTCTGGGGAGAGAAGAGGTTATCGCTAGTCGATAGTGGTATTTTAAGAATGTGGGAGATTTCATGAGGAAGGGAGCTTGGGAACATAGAGTATGTAGGGAGAGTGTGAGCATACTTGCTAATGCAGAATTGGGAGGGAGCTGCAGGGTTTTAGGGACAGTCTGCTCGACGATCTGATATGTTTGTTCTGCTAGGAAAACATAAAAGACGTCGCGTGGTTCTGAGATACTGTATACCATATTGGGAGACTTGTGAGCATGAGCGCCTAGTTAGAGTTGTGAAGACCCGATATATATTTATGACAGAACGAATGGAAGGGACATGAAGAAGCCGCATGGGAGGTGGAGAACTGCCGCGGGATCAAAAAGCTGTGAAGGCTGAAAGTTGATGAAATTGAGGATCTATTGAGGCCACGGGATGTCGGCGGCCATTGGGGTTGCCTTTGGGAGTAGATACGGTGACTGGAGAGAGTAAGAGGAGAGTAAGATTTGGAGGTGGTCTAGACACAGACGATGATCTGCGGCCAGGTCATCCAGAGTAGTACGGCGGGCGAGATAGGGCGTGCGGCGTAGAGAGTATGTAGAGGCGGTGGGCACCGTACAATATATTGTATAGTAGGACAGTTGAAAATGGAAGATGGGTGGTGGATGGTGCGGGCGAGTTAACGGAATATGTAGAAAAGCGAACGGGCGTTATCTTGTTCGGCAGCCAGAATTGGCAGGTGGACGGACACCTTCCCATATGTGACCGCCGCAGAAGCTACACTTTATTATTATATGACCCTGCCTTTCGGTTCCATTCTCCCCTCCCCCTTCTCCCTCCTCCTCCTCCTCCTCCTCCTCCATGACCTCTACCCAAAGGCATTCACTCCAGCCCAGGCCAAGAACTTATCGACTGGCATTAAAGGGTCTTCTCTCTCTTCCTGTCAGTGTTCCCACATTTATTTCTTCCATCACAACCCTCATGTATCCAATAGTACCGACTCTGCAACCCCCCTCATCCTGCAGCTGGTAAAGTGAGATCTTGCGGTGTAACTCCCATATATCGCGTCCGGCTGGAGGATGTCCTCAATAGAAAGCACCTGCCACCTCTAGGTCAGTTCCTACTCCCTCCATATGTTCTACCACTTATCTCATCTTAGGTCTCAAGGATTTCGAGGTATTTTGACCATATATACAATAAACATACAAGCCCCCGCTAACAGACGCAATAAGGAATGGTTGCTATATGTCGAGTCGTGTCCAGAAAATTTGTGCGCCTCCTCTCTTATATCACTCGTTCACCATTTACCCTAAAGTCTATCAGGTACTTCGTCCTATGGCTGAAGGAGTATACCTCCAGATACCAGCACTGGGTCCGATCTTGCAAACCTCAACGCGAATCCCGCGACTACCGCCTCTCCTGGCCCGTCCAGTCCTCCTCTCAGCTGACCATGTTTTACGCCCGCGCAAAGCAAACTTTCTTCACCGCTGGCTCAGACTACGAGTTGAACGTTCCCTCGGATATTCTCGCTCCCTTCTATCTCCAAAACAACTCACCCCACCCAGATCCGGCTGTCTTCGGCGAAGTCTCTGCAGAAGTTCACAAAATGCTCCAAGCGAGTCTAGATCGCTTTGTGGTTGCAGCGTACAACAACGTGGGGAACAACCGCGTTCTATGTGGTATGATAGCGGGTATATTCTTCTCCCTCCTAGGCGGTGTCCCACCGATCGCAGTCAACTTTGCTCTTGGAACATCACGTTGGCTACGCCTAGCCGCCCTTCCAGGCCTTTGGTTAGGGTTGACAATCCTCCTCGCAAGTCTGCATGGTGTCTGCGTTGGAATATACGTTTTCGGTGATCTACGACAATTACGCAAGTTTGAGCTTGCGAGACCACAAATATCAAGACCGCAAACCTTTTCGCATACCAGTTCGGGTCAACGTCCGACGATATCTTCCCCTCTGGTTCCTCCAATAGCGGCGCGTCGTGACTCCATACCGCCCCCGGCAGTGTCCCCCCCTCCATCATATCCCTTGGGACCTTCTCAGCCTACTCGCCTCATCATCCCTTCCCCACCCCTCGCCCACGTTCACGAGCACAGTCCTGTACTTTCCCGTTCAAGTCGTGCTCCTTCATTATACTCTATATCTTCATCGGGTTCCTCATCATCGATGACATCTTCCGAAGCAGGAGACGTTGATATCATTGACATCTCCCCTGCTTACTACGACCCCGATCCCATCGAAGGTCCCGCAACAACCCCCATATCACTGGACGTAAACTACGAATTCCCTACCAAAGCAGCTCAAGATGATGATACATCCTTTGCAACGGCCTCCTTTATCCATCCTTTCGATCCTCTAAACTCCACGGACTTTGAATTCAAATACCAGGAATGCAAACATTCGCCTGAAGACCATCAGCCCATCTCACCCTTTGATTTCGATTCACTCCCGCCCAGGCCGGCTGATATAGTGGAGAAGATAATTGTCATTGAGCCGCAGAGGGAGAAGGAATTTATTAGTAATAGGTTTTCGCCCAAGTCCGTGATTGAGAGGTTGCAGATGCGGTGTAGTATCACTCGATGGC
This sequence comes from Pleurotus citrinopileatus, assembly GCA_017312325.1. Lineage (NCBI taxonomy): Eukaryota > Fungi > Basidiomycota > Agaricomycetes > Agaricales > Pleurotaceae > Pleurotus > Pleurotus citrinopileatus. The sequence continues at coordinate 1,571,319 of BHFW01000037.1, forward strand.
ATGTCGCTGTTGGTGGGCAGGTTTCTGGTGATCTGGAGAAGGGCCTACCGCTGAGCGAAAAGTCCAACCAAGCGATCCCCGTTGCCGATGCAACTTGCCACCCGACGCCTTCTGCCCTTCCACAACAACGACAGCAACAACAACAACTCGACCCACGTTCAGAAAAGCCTACTTCACGTAAACGCGGTCCACCCTTGGAATCTCGCGTACGCACCCAGTTCAAACTGATGAAAGCAGTCCCAGCATTCGCATCTCCCCTCACACGCGTTCTGAGCCCGATAGTGGTGAGAGGTCAATGGGAGATTGTAGTGAGATCGTGTGCCATTGCATTCTTGATAAGTTGGGTTGTTGTAGGGAGCTTGTTGGCGGTTCCGGTTCGGAGGTGATGGGATGGGATGCCTTTGATGATGAGTATGTAATTGAGGTCATCGAAGGGAAGGGAAGGTAATGCGGTGCCAGTGGGAATCCTTCGATTTGGTGTGGGCTTCCCTCCTCGCCTCGGGTACCTTGTTTCATTCAAGTTTCCTTCCTTGGTAGAGCTCTTCTTTCTCACTTCCAGCTAGCCCCGTTCCACGCTAGTGCACGATTCTGTCCTCTTCCATTGCTTGAACACTTTTTTGCGATGTATTCACATACCTACATATCACTCCTACCTTCCCTTTCCGCTTTTTCGCAATCGCAAATACTAACCCTCTTTGCGTCGTCCGCAAATCTAATTCCTTCATGCTTTGGTGTCTCGCAGACAGACTTACATCTGTTTTGTTGCTGTCCTTTTCGGTTTTATTGATTATCGTTGCCTTCACACACACTGCTTTTTCTTCTATCCCTCTCTCCCTCCCATCGAGCATTTCAATGTATTTTACCAGCAAGCATGTCTTCCCTCTTTCTTGTCTGTCTAACACACACACACACACTTCTTTATTTCGAGTACGTACGTTATTCACCGAAGTTGCTTACTCTACATTTACCCTCCTTTTGTGCATAGAATGCATTCGTCAATTTTGTTGTTGTTGTTGCTGTTATTGTTTTGTATTTTATGGTGGGGTGTTGCAAGGGATGGCGGACGTATGTACCTCAAAGCCCTATGAAGGGTGCATGAAAGTAATAAAATGCTGAGCCTTTGTCAATTCCTTGCTTTGCCTCAACTCAATACTAGGAATATTTACATACCCATTCGATGATGAGGGGGGTAAGAGTGCGAGTAAGTACTTGGTGGTAAGTGAAAACATGTGATGCCACACGCGACAAAAGAGAAGTAAGGCCTTCTAGGCCTTCCTGCCAAGTTTTTGGTCCATCATGCATCATCGTCGCCTCGTTCGCTCCCAGCATTAATCGTGCTGCGACTGTGGCTCACGGAAGTTCTACCTCCCCAGAAAGTAGCGATTGCCGCCCGCTTTTGAATGGCCTCGAATCGACTCGGAGTCTCAGAATACAAACAGGCGTCGGAGCCTTTACCTCATGCACCTGTCATCAAGACTGCACCACCCGCCGCGTATGAATGGTGGCACCTTCCAGAAAACCCATCTTTCCAACGTCCTGAACGCATCTTAGGTTGGACGCCTGTCGCGTTGGCAACATGAACTTAAGCTTAAACCTTGATGCATCGGTGCTATCACGAAAAACGCGAACAATATAACCCGTATTGGAACTGAGTCGCGCACTATCACCGTTATTGTCGGTATGCGTTGGTGTGTCGGACGTGCCCCTTTTTTCGTCTTGGACATCAGTATTGACGCGTTTCTATCGTCAGCAGACACGTTGACTGTTTTGATATGATGGCGAGTATGTGATCCAGGCCGTAGGCAGCCATGGCACGCTGCATCGGTGATGCATTCGCTTAGAAATCTCTTAGCTCGCGAGGCCTTGAGGCGCAGAAACCCACCCCACTTGTTCAACTGCTCCCCTCAACTTTCCCTTGACTTTCTATGAACTTCGGATTAAGCCTCTCTGAAGCTTGAAGGTGCACATGCATCGAGACCCCAGGCTCAACCACGCTCTAGCCTGCTTCATACCTGCCCCACACTCAACAGAAGTCTAGCCTCGAGTCCCTTAACCGCTTCTCCCACTGCACAAGTGGTTGTGTGCCTCCCTCCTTCTGAGGGGTCTCGAGATCGATACCACAACCACCGAGGGCTACTACGACCTCGGTTGCTGTATCTTCGCGCCCGTAACGGCTTTGCACGGGTGTCGCCGTAGCACAATGAAGTGGGCTTGACGCTTCTGATGACTCTGATCGTGGGCCGTCAACGGTGTTACGGTGCAGTGTCCTGAGCTACCCAGTGCCTATCACTTAGCTTTATTACGGGCGTCCCCGTCAAATAAAAGTTGCACGTTCGTCCAGCAGGAATCTAACTGATGTCTCAATTATCCTCTCGGCGCCTTATCAGCATCATTTACCTCCTCCCCATCGCCATCGCGAAACCGCTCAATATCACCGTTGATGATAGAGATGGGCCCGACCCAGTGTTTGGCGGTTCGCTAAGTTATGGTGATGGCTGGGTCGAAACCGGTATCGACCGCTGCCAGTGTGTACAAACAAATGAATTCCACAAGGCACTACATGGTGAGTGTTTATTGGCGTTGCACGAAATCGGAATAGTCGGTTGTGGGTGATTTACTCTAAGAACAGCAACATGGCATAAGTCGTGGCTGTCGCCTCCAGACAATGATACCTCTATTAAGCAAGCTACTTTGACGTTCAGCGGTATGTAAAGTCGTACACTACTTGTTAAGGACCCTGTTCCTGAGCCTCGTATAGGTTCTGCAGTATACGTTTACTGTATCATGACACACAATTCGGATAATGGGATTTCGTGAGTTCAGTCAATCACGTCCCCCTCGAGGCTTTGCGGGTTCCCTCTAACCCTTTAATTCCCATGCTCGTTTATGCATTCAGAGGAAACTCGGACATGTCGTTTTTCATCGATGGAGCCATGGCAGGCACATTCTCTCGTGACGCCCCAACTGAAGTTACAGCGAACACGCTTGTCTTCACCTCGGGTTCTTTAGCGATGGGAGAACACACATTGACGATCCAGAATGGGAGAGCAGGCTTACAACGGCAGGTCGTGATGCTCCTTGACTACGTAATATACACGTTTGCTTTTTTCACCTTTTTCTAAAACTATGTCGCGTGCTGATTCCGTGTAGAACAGACAATGGATTGTCGGTGCCCGAAACCATAATTTCGTCGCCCTCGGACTATCCACCACTTTCAACAATGACGGCATCGGCAAATATCTCCTCTGAGCCCTCATCAATACCGGTCGGCGACGCTGGTCCAAGTGACCGCGGACGTAGTCTCACCCTACGTGTAGTCATCCCGGTAACCTCCGTCACTTCGTTCTTCGTATTGGCAACTCTATTCTGGTTACTTTGGGTAAGAAATAATCGGCCGAACCTATCTGCCTTTGCCATCGAACGTGGAAGGAAGATCGTCCCTGATCAAGATCCCCTTACCTTCTCCTCGGAAGATGGCTCGAGCTCACCGACTCACAGGATGAATTGCTCCGGCGATGCCAGCATCCATGGCACACAGTCAAGGGTGTCCTCTGACGAGCCAAGTGAAGCGGGTGCTACTACACACAGTGGATTCCATGCGGAGCCCGTCACACAGAGCTTCTCTCGTAACTCTGAGAAAACCCCTCGCAGGGTGCAGACACGAGAGAAAGGTATTCGATTCTGGTACGGCGGCACCCAACCTCTCTTCGGCATCACGGTGACTGACGACTATAACACAATCAGATGCCTTCTCCGCAAAGATTATCGCAGACCTCGGTCTCTGTACGTCTTGCCCGACCTTCTTAAAATAAATACCATGCACTGGCACGGGCGATATAGCCTGAGTGCAGCTCAATTTGTCGGGGGGCGACCCAACGTTCAGTCACGCATACCATAGGCTCCCCGGCTCCACAATCTGTTCGTGCCTATGTCCGGTTAACAGAGAGAAGTCGTTCCTAGATCCAAATGGCGACTCTCTTATCGGTTAATAGTATCCAATGGTGAGAACCAACATGGAGTGCTACATGAACCCGGTACCATCATTATATTGGTTGCAGATTTTCTGCGATTCCATGTGTATGTTTTGAGGAGAGTTCTGTGAGCCTGTGTCGTGTTCGCCATACTGTAATGGGGCTGTCAGGACTGCTACATCCGCCGGCACACTGCATTAATGTTTGAACCCCGTGCCTTTCCGCTCGTCTCGCATCCTTCAACGGCGAATAAGACCGTGAAGACAAGGAAACATGTTGCGAATTATCCGCTGCAGTTATCTGGTTTTAGACCTGTTTACTGTCCTTTAAGTTTTCCTCACGCGGACATCCTGTGCAAATGCATGTTATTGTCCTACTGAGTGTACGAAAATATACATATGCAGTTATCTTTACTGCAGTGGTCGCCTTTGCTGTTTGATCGGGCCTCCCCTTGGAAAGGCTAATTCAGTTGAGGGTCTCATGTTCCTTGCATCAGAATCCCAACATTCAAGGACGCGGCCTCTCTACGGCACTGGGGTGCGTACCAGAATATCTCAAGATGATGGGCATATGCACTACTCATCGAAGCTGATGTAGTTCTCGATACACTGCAACCCGTGTTCCTCATACCCGTTTTATACTTATGTTTCAGTCTCGCGCATCAGAAAAGAGTAAACAGACAGCAATGATGGATTTGGAGGTTAATGTACACAGTTGGATGTAAACTGTCTATGCAGACGTCTGTGAGCCCTAGAGATATGCAAGGTATTAGACTAGTTGGTGATATCAACATTGGATTTGTCTTCTGAGGCCGAGCTGGTGACTTTAAAGGGAAGCCGGACAACACCCAGCGAAACCTCCGGTATCAAAGGGTCTTCCTCTTCGCTGCCGCTGCCGAGCTTTGGAAGAGTATGCTGTGGTAGACGCGGCATGGCGACGAGAAGGGACACTTGAAGGACTTCTTCACCTGCTGTGCCTTTGTCTCCCCTCGATTTAACATCAGGGCTATATATTATGGTTGGCTTGTCCGACAGCTCGGCACTGGGAGCTTGCGGGACGCGAGGATGGAGGCATAGTGAGAGTAAATTCTGCTCGGCAGTTGGCTTTGTGGGGGGTCGTTTGGATGATTTGCAAGCTCGGATTCGACGTTGCACAGATAATGGCTAATACAGCGACCAGCAAGACCATTTGATATGTACCGCAAATGCATGAAGGGGAAAATCCAATAGTGAGCTTCTTTGAAGTAAACACGCGAGTAGTAGAGATGGGGCTCACCATCAGCTCATCCCAAGTCTCCCCACCCCCATGCACTATCCACGCATCGTGCAATTTAGGTTTCTTTGTGAACTTCTTACGCCTCGAGCCAGGATTTCGGGGTGTAGCAACGAGCCCCAGTCTAATTGCTTCTTGGATCTGCCTCTCCAGGCGTCTTCGGATGATAAGGGAGCGGACGACGATTACGGTGGACACGACAAGGAGAAGAAAGAGAGTCGCAAGAAAAGTAAATCTGACAATTGAATAGTTAGTAGAGCTGGAATACAGATGGTGGGGATGTAAGCTCACAAATAGAGCTTGGAAGAGACTGCACCCGTGTCCCCGCCCCCGCTTTCGAGCTCTGCCATCGAACGGGAACCAAGAGTGCGCCCCTGAGCATTCCTCGGCTAAGGTTTTACTGATAGTGTCACGTGGTATAATATTGGTACCTCTCCCTTTCTGGACATGCTCAACTCCGAGTCCTCGCGTTGAGCGCTGGATGCAGAGGCACCATATCTTGCACAACATCCTTCACGAACCTTCGTGACTTTTTCTCACCGCATCTCGAGATTGCTTGAATCTTCTCTCGCTGGCAACGTTGCATCGGCGTGTGTCTGCCACCACTTTCCTGCATTAGACTCGGTGTAGGTTTTCTTCGACGTCAGGTCCTACCGCTGTTGTGGTAACAGTAGTACACCTCATGGGTGGCTATTCCCAATGTTCAAGCCAATTGCATCATCACTTGATTCCGATGAACGTAGTACCAGTATGTCCGTCCTGGCCGTCTTGCTCCGTTGTTGCTCCTTACACAAATCGCTTCGGTTTGACTATAAAGTGAAATGACACTTCTGGAATACGGCAGCACTTCTCACCACCTCATATCTTCTCAGGTGTGAATCAGTCATGAGCGGCCTTCTTCAACATGACGACCATGCAGCCCTATTTCATAAACGTGTTGTTTGCTTAAGTTTTCCCAACATGTGTTCGCGTCCTTTATCATTTCGAGGGTAGCTTTTATAGCCCCTGCCCCTCCTAGTTGTTCTCGCTAGGTTTGTGCTTGCCGGCCGCTCACCCTTCCTAGCGCTGACTTCACCTATTGCACTTTCGTTCGCCTTTTCGCGTCACCTATCGCGACACCCCTCTTTTCGCGCTTTACCCTCATTATGAAGTCGACGATGAGACCCGTCAATCTTTCTCATCTTGACCGCTGCGCTACGGTACAGTCTCTTATCGCTCAGTGCTTGAAACCTGATAAGTAACAAGTCGTTATCCAGGATACCACTCAGGACCCCGGACATGAGCATCGCTGGTCTGAGATCATTCCACCCGATTCGGGCTTGACATTTGCTGTCATTTGGGATCCGGAAGATGGTCTCATCGCTTTTTCAGGAGCGGAGCTCCTCAATAGTTCAGCGAACTACGCCGCGGATTCGCCCGTTTCACCTTCAGATGCCTTCGATAATCATTCCCAAGTGCTCACTTTGCGCACTCTTTCCTCGGCAAACATGTTTGCTGAGACGCCGACTACTTTCGCTTTCTTTCGTGACACCCACCAATTCCTATTCGCAGGCAGTCGCGGTCGGCTTGAATCCTCGAAGAAGTTCAAGCATGACATGCGCACCCAAACCTCGTCTACCATTGGTGGTGTCGATGTCTATCTTCGTGGGTCATTGTTAAGCAAGGCCCACCAAGACCATGGACATTATTCGTGTTTCGACCTTTTAGAACAAGAGTTTGAAGTTAAACCGCTATCGGACCATCAAGTTAGGGCGACGGACGCGGAGAGTTTGAAGTTGCGTTATAACAGGGCCTTCTCTTATTTTCAAGATGAGCCTAATCTTGTACGTCTCCTATCAATAAAGTTTATCCTCTAGTATCTCATTGCCCTCTAGAGTTCTAGGTTCTCTACCACTACCACGTCGACGTCAAGCTATGTCACCATAGCGCCGAATGTTGGTGATGAAGACTATGGTTCTAAGACATGGTCAATCCTCGAACGTCCCAACACCCCAGTGCTCTCATCACTACCTATCACCCGTGTTGGCCGCTGCAGCAATCATCTTTGCCGCGCCGCCAGCTTCAGGGGACCGCAGAGACTGAGACGACTGAGACGAACCGCCAACGACTACGACATTCCTGCCTCACCGGATGAGGTATTACGACGTTCCGAATATAATCACGAAACCAAATTTCACGACTCATGGCGTCGGAGGACGACCCCCGTTACTATTCTCAGAGGGCTATCATATAGGTGGAGGAAAGGTCCATCTGTAGTATCGTAAAGTTATTCATACTATGTAATTGTCCCTAGTTTCGCTACGAACGGGCTCAGTGTGTTTTAGGGGTGTAAAGGGTTCCTCCTAATAATTACCTTGACGGCAAAAACACTACACACGATTTGTGATCCGTTGCTCCGTCCTCTTTCGAGCTTTCGTAGCTCAGGTCTGGCAATAGTCAATCCCAATAAAAAGCAAGTATGTACCTAACCGTCAGAAGCTCCCGGATTGTCGATAATCAGGAACATATACCATCTTGCGTGGGGTCATCTCGCACATAAATGGGCACGTATTTAGGCAGGTCTACCTCTTGAAGAGTCCTGATTGCTTATTGGTCCCCGACGCGCAACTGACTATGTCATCGTCTCGACTGCGTCACCCTTGCTAATGTCTTTTCCGAACCCTCTGGTGGATCTCTGTAGCCAAACCCACCTCATGATTCCGACCGTCGGAAGCTACCACTTCATTTCGGCCAACGACAATCGTTGCAACAACCAGTGGGCGCCTACTCCCACGACTGGCAGGGTAAGTCGTTTCTCTGTCCAAATAAAACTCGGAAATTAGGATGCGTTCATCGGGCTTGGGCTCGAGCGCAGCTTCAAGGACTTTGCGGTGATCCGGGACGTATACACCTTCGGAAACCAAAGTGCAGGTGCCGTTGCCATGGGTGGGCGTGTATGCCTGCGCCGCCGCTCGTGCCATTCTGTTACAAGGAATTCTTCGTCTTTGGATTCACACTGGAGTGGAGCAAGGAGGAATCACCTCGGGATAGATACCAATAATACCAATTCGTATTTCGGGCGGAAATGACGTTGTTTCCATGATTGGGCGTGGCGAATGAACGCCTTAGGGGCTATAAGATCTACTCCTAGGCTATTCGTCACATGATCGAGTTGCGGTCGGTGATCCGAAATTCAAGTTAGTTCTAAGCTTGGTCTAATTCCTTCAACTGCCCTGCGGAATTGTCACTTCGCTCCTGAAACTGCCGTAACCATGCTATCGGTAAAACAGTGCCTACTAGCAGGACATAACCGGGTTTCTGATGCGGAGACTAGGATTATGATATGGTGGAGCAGTTAGGACCCGCGACCCACCTCGCTATCTGTCGCAGGGGTAGGCTACGTACAAGAAAAGTTGTGCTGAGAGAGGTAACATCCATCACGTCGGGGATCTCACACAGTCATTCTGACCGCCTAAGGAGATTCCGTCTGCGAGGGTTCCCCATCTTCGTGACTCAGAGACCATTCACCAGAAGCTACACCACCCATCCATAGTATCTCTTTTGGCCATCTTTGAGACACCTCTGGCACGATATCATGCCTTGGATTTCTGTGAACAAGGCAGCTTGGCCGCACTCACCCGGAAACAAATAGACCAAGAACTCCTTCGTGACATCACCAGAAGCATCTCGTCGGCACTTGAGTATCTGCGCAGAGAGTTCATCCTCCATCGGAATGTTTCCCCAGAAAGCATTCTATTGACCCACGAGAATTATGCTGTATGTTTTCCCTCGGACGTCGCTTACACCATATAACACGTTCATTTTCTAGAAATTGTCTAATTTTGAATACGCCGTACGGCTGTCCACCGCGAAATCTACAATCACTACTAAATGTGGGAAGGAAGACTACTCATCTCCGTAAGCCTTCCTATCGCGTCCCCCATCTCCGTTGAGACTAATCTTGTCGGTGGCGCAGTGAAATGAAAGCAGGCTATCCCTATAGCTTTGCTACCGACATATGGTCCTTGGGTTGTGTGCTAGCCTCGTGTGTTACGGGCACGCCTTCTTTAGGGGTAGGTTCTACTCTCCGCCCGGTTAACTCAGAATTTTATAGCCTAGAAGGCGGCAGAGGCCACGAAGGGCGTGAGCGGACATCTCCTAGAGCTCCTTGAAGGGATGCTACATATCGTAAGTTATTGACTTGCTGTTTGAACATCACATCATTGACCCTGAGAAGTCTCCTAGCACTCGGATACAAGTTCATGAGGTCATTTCACATCCTTTCGTCGCAGACATCCGCGGAGCGCCGCCCTCGCCAAAGGGACCTTTGATCGACATTAGGGCAAATAATCTGTTACCTCGACGGCCTCCCAAGAAACCGATTATGCCAATACTCTCTAGGTCCATTTCTGCGACCCGACGTCCATGTATGCTTACTGGCGGTAAAAGGGCCGTCTCGGAGACAACCGTTAATGTTGAATTACGCAACATCCTTACAGATGAACTGGCCTCAACATCCCGCGGCGCATCAGTAGCCCGGCGGATTGTCTCGGAGCCCTTGCCACGTCGACCCGAGCGAAGGTCATCACAACTGGTTCGTACGACTACGTTTTCCCAGTCGTTGGCCACGGCAATGGCTCATACTGAGGTGCGGCGTTGCTGATATACTCGTCTCCTTATTCTTAAACACATTCAGGAGACACCTGATAACCCAACCAACTGCATCAACAACGCTTTCCCTGCCCAGGCGCCACCGAAGGTAGGATTCAATTGCAACTACGCCTTCGCCTCATTAAACCTTGCCCGAGGCGTCCAAGCCTCTTCCCATTGGAGTAACTCGCCCTTCCCCTTTGAATACCCATCTATTACCCCCTCAGTCACATAAAACTATCCATGGGCAAATTACTATACTTCAGTGTCGCTCTTTGCTGGTTGATTTCAGAGAGAGCCAGCGCAAAGATGGACAGAATACCAGCGAGGTTTTAGTCATTTCACCAGAAGGGTTGCAGGTTTGTCATTCATTTTTTCCCCGCACCGTTAAGATATCCTCCTTCCGTAGATCGACCTTTACCTCGCTTCCAACTCGGAGGCTCCTTCTCTACGAGGTCAACCTCAACTTTCTTATGTACTTGAAGCTCTGCCATCCAAGTATTGGCAGCAATACAACGACGCTGCCCGGCTTGTGGAAGAAGTCAAGAGACGAACACCACAGGCATGTAATTTGTCGCCCTAGTACAGGGACTTTGTAGTCACTGATATTGTGATTAGCTCATCCTCTACACCCCTACCGCGAGATGCACCCTCTGGGCCAACGGTCCACCGGGCGATATCGAACTACTTTTTCGCTCGTACCTGCCTTTGCGTAACTCGCCTGCCAGATTCGTTGACTCCGCCCCTACCATGCGAATCCGTTTCAGCCGAAACCAATGTTCCGTGGAGCTTATGCGTTATGTAGAATCCACCGAGGGCGGAGAATGGGTCAAGAAGGACTTCCTTGGTATCAAAAACCCGAACGACGTACATGATCCTCAACAAGAGCCTCTAGAAGACGTTGAACGGGATGGTTTCAGCCAACTCTCTGTTTTTCTCCGTCAATGCGAATCTATAGAAGCAGTCTATCGTCGGGTAGCTACGCGAAGCCTCACAGGAAGCACGACTAATACTGATTCGACACCCGGTCTGGCCCGCGATTCTCGGTCTCTTGTGCACCAGCCCCTCTCTGCGGGTCCGACGACTCCTTCTCTACTTAGATCTTTGAATGTGACTTTGGTTCCTCGCCCAAGCAAGACCGCCTACCCTCTGGACACGTCGAAATCGTTAATGGACGGTGATCTGCGCCCAAGTTCCGTGCAAACTATTGACACCAACAAGCCGGAAACGTCGTTACTCTCCTTGGATATAGATCCCATGTCTGGTCTCTCCGAGCCCTCCGCGGACGTCCAAACACGTTTTATTCCATCAACTGGCTGGTGCATCCGTTATGATTCCCGTGTCTCTCAAGGTGGCCGCTTCAAGATCATGTTCCTTGATGGTGCCACTTTGGACATCAACGTAGACGAGGATTGGGCCGAGTTCGTGAATCCCTCGGGAATCAAATCACGGTGCGTTTGAGTCAGAACATAAGGCGGATGCGCTCTCATACCATGCGCCATGTGTCAGGCACGGCATTCGTGACTGCAACTCAAGACGGCAAATCAGCGATCGGTTCAGGCAATTTGAAGCATTCCTGTCTCTGTTTGAAAAGTAGTTTACTCCACAACCGAGACATCCTTTACTACTGTGAAACCTCGTTCTTGGATACATATCATTTCCCATGTCCGTGGACATGTCTATTTCTCTTCGACTTGATATCTCATGGGGATCCATGGCTTAAGGAATAATTGTGGTCTAGAGCCGTGAGCGTAAGATGGGTCATAGGGGAACTGGTATCCGACGTACCTGGTGCCCTCCTTCAATAAGACCCAGTCGGGATGTTTCGCCATGCGTCCGAGATTGACGCCAAAATGTCTTAAAGCTTTCTCGTCTTCGCAGACATCGTCATCAGCCTTCACTAGGGCAACAGAGTCAGTGTCATTAAAGTTGCCCTCAAACTCTCTCGGAAAGACGGTAACCATGGGACGGAACACTAAGTAGCGGGTTAGCGCAAGTCGAAGGTACGAAAGCTGAAAGAACTTACACCGTCCTTTGAACCAAAGGTATGCTGCATAAGGCGGACAGAGCAAGGTATTCCATCTAAGGCGTTCTGGCCAAGTACGACGATACCATTTGACTTCTCCAACGCCCACGTTCCACCGATTTGTCCTACGCCTCGAAACAACTTGACCCGCCCGTATTGTCGTGCGATCATAACTAGGAGAGAGAATGGCAGATCGTAGGTCATAGTTATCGTGCAAGATAACGAAATCAGCAGGATCCAAGCGAGAAGGGAAGAGGTTTTTGTGGTTTTCTCCAGCTGCCATTGCCATTCTAGAGGTGGTCGTCACAGATCTCTGCCCAGGATATATCAGCATGTATACATCCTCTCCAAAAGGTTAACGCACTGCCAATGTGTTGATGTCCTCTGTGGTTGCGGATTGAAACACGGCAACGCCAAAAGTACACAAGGACAAAGGATCCGTGGAACCTTGAGGCGTAAAGGGATTGTCGACATTGTTGACTCCCATCGCAATTCGAATACCATACTCCTTCTCAATCTGTGGTACACGAAGTGTACTTCGGGGAGGACCGAGCGGTTTATGCTGCTCTATGCGGCCAAGCATGTACATATCTGACTGAGGCAGGCTGACAATGCTAATAGGTAAATCACCGATCTCGTTCTTCAAATCGCGCCATTGATTGGGAGGAAATAACTGCAGCCTCGAGGCATGTCCGATGGTAATACGAGGTCGAGGGGTCCCTTCGACAGCTTGAGTCCAGTAACGGTTACATCGGACTTGGTCGATGACCTCGTATATCAGAGGCTCGGATTCGGCATTGATGTTGTAGTCAAGATGGAAGTCGACGTGTAGCCCATGTTCGACAGCAAGTGAAAGGACGAGTCGGATGTTGCGCTTCATTTGGTCTAGGTTCTTTTCTACGTAGGGGGCCGACCCAACGACCGAAACACCATCAAGCAAGACGGCTTCTTTGAGACGATCAAAGTTCGGCCCGGGCTTGTCGTCTGAGGAGCCGACAAAAAGTGACTCTTGAGCAAAGACTGTGCCGTAGGCGTAAGGAAGGTTACGTATGAGGATGAAGGGGGCATCGACGTACCGGCGACCTGGACGTCACAAATGGATGCAAAATTGCGCTTGAGTTGCAAACCGACGTCAATGCATGTTAATTCGACGACAGTGTCAACTTCTACATGGGCGCGCATGATAGTGACACCAGCCTCCACACTCTCTACGATAAGCCGTGCACCTCGAGCGTAGAGATCCTTCTTGTCGAACGAAGCCTTGGCTGTGCTAGTAAGAGTCATAGCTTCTTCGAAATCGCTAAGAGGCTGATCAGAATGTGACCAAATAGTTGATGAGAAGAATGAGAAATTACCCTGTAGCTAGATTTCCGCACTTGGGCATGATAAAGCACTTGTCCAAGTGAATGTGGGGGTGACACAAACTACATGAGGTATCTCAGTGAAACGTGTAAGAGCGCAGCTTCTTGAAAGAACATACGAAGGCAACATGAAAGCTCCCTTGCAGTCAAACTGATAGTACCTCTGGGATGTGATGCTGAACTTGGCTCGCATCTCCGAAACTTTGGATACACGTCCACCTCTACATTCCACCTTCCAGAGATGCTTCGCTTTGACCGGATCAGGATGGGGGAGCCGTACGTTGGTGAGGACAAGGTTGGGCCGGAAATAGTTGCCTGCATTGAAAGCTTGGTTATCTACAAGTCCAGGGGGTGTGTACCGTGCGACCATTGTAAGGGAATGTGGGAGCTGGGTGATAGAAACGACGGCTCTTATGAGACGACCTGCAATCCTATTATATGTTGGGATGAGGAGTGGCTTGATGATAACATGAACAATCGCACCTCTTTGTCCACCATGCTGCTTTGTCCAAGCCAGTGCACTGGGAATCCTTGCTTTGTGGCATGCCCGTCACGGATGATTGTGGTTCCAACGCAGACTCGGAAAAGTCATGGGAAGGTTCGTTGGACTACCAGTGGCTTCATATCGCAGTCAGGTAATTTGGTGGGCTCACCCGAACAAGAAACATACAGGGAACGCGTTGAAGACATGAAGTTAGGGGCTACGATTACTCTTACTTCCTGCTTTCCAAGATGGAAGCAAATCGCTCTCTCATCAATTCCAAGTTTGAGGGATATCGGCTGGATCCAATCCCTCAAGAACAATGTGTTGCAAGGCACAGACTTCAATACACTGCGACACAGGCTACTGTCTCGGGCAGATTACCGCTATCGTTTCAAGAAGTGCAGAGTCGCATCTCCCATAATCATCTCACCGTTACGAGGGATGGTCGCCGTGCTCTGTACATAGATGCAGATGGAAGAGTCATAACGATAGAACTCTTCGGGGTGCGTCTGTAATTTTTGGCTCTTAACTCGCGTCTGATGCATATTCTTTGCGCAAGTAGGACAATATGGAACCATTGTTCCGGGTGCTCTTTGATTTGCCTACTCCTCTGACAAGTCATGAAAGCGGCGCTCATCAAAGCGAATACCCTTCTGCCGCGTTTCTCACATCGAGCATCGTATTCGTCTCCGATGGTCATGGCGCACTCTACATTTTAGACTTATCGGATGACCATTCCTCGGTGTTGCTTGGCACCTACACTTTACCCTCCACAGAAGGAGCGACAGACTACTCGGAATTGGTCCCCTTTAGGATACACGATGCTGCTTTACTGACAAACTCTGGCGTCACACTTGTTTTGTCCTCGCGCCACTACACCGAAGTCACGCTCGCCGATGTCGCTACCCCGGCCAAGAAGCGAAACATCCACGCCGAATTTGACGTGTGGGGCGTATCTTTTTCATTCCCAATCATTGGAGACCCCGACCAAATCACTCCCATGGAAGTTCTATGGCGTAGGCGTGGTGACGATGTCCCAATGTATGTCGCCCATGCCGCCGAAAGAAGTGCATTTCTTTTGATGGGCTCTTCCACCTATCGACCATTAGATGTCCCTCCACAGCCTACCTATACCCCTTCTTCAGACGAGATTGCTCCCATTCCACGAGCAGACGAACAGCTAGATACAGAGCAACAAATTCCCGAGAAGCCCCCTCCTTATTCTTGGACTCAGTCTGGCGATTCTATCACTGTAGCATTCCCATTACCATCTTCGACCACAAAAGCAGATATCAGAGTAACCTTTTCGCCTCGCACCCTGACACTCCATGTCAGTCCAAACGAGTCAACACCTTTACCACTCCCTCATTACTCCGCTAAATCATTATGGGATTCAATTTCTCCTTCGTCCAGCTTTTGGACTTGGGACAAGGAAGGTGATCGGACCTACGGAGTCCTAACTCTTCATCTCGATAAGCAACAAGAAGGGTTAAAGTGGATGCACGTTTTTGCGGCCAGTGGTCAACCTGGGGAGGAGGATGTAGACGTCCCAGAGACGCTCGACCCCTCGGAGCTTTGGGCTATACGTGAGGCATTGGAAAAGTATACTGCTGCTTTAAGTAGTGGTGAGGATGCTAGTGGACTGGGACTAGGCAAAGGCATGCCTAGCCTTGCCGAGGGCGAAATGGATGACGAAGTTGATTCGTCCGTTGGTCGGACGGCTGTGGTTACCTGGGTTGGCGATGATGGTTCTGTCCCTTCTTGGTTCTCTGGTGCTCAACAGTCTCCTGCCACCGTGCTAGCCACACCCCTGCCTGGTGCCCAGGAGTCCCAAGTACCATCGATCATAACAAAAAATAACGTAGATGGAACTCTCTTCGCACTGAGCTCATCGGCACCTGCCTCATGGGAACACATCTCGACATTTTCCGCCCTTGCCTTCGTTCTAGCTTCGAAACAAGACACTCGATTCACCTATCATATCCCATATAAAGCTGTCTTCGCTTTTGAACACGGGTCTAGCAACCGAGGAGGAAACGTGTACATCTATCGGTCCTCCAGCCTCTTAGATCAATGGGCCAAGCAGTCGGTGCTCAAAGTCAGCGAGGGCGGCGCCGGTTCACTTCTCGGAGTTGGTGCTCTCAAAGCTGGTTCCAAGAATGCGATCTTATGTCTGACCGATAATGAGTTGGTAGTGTTGATGAATGTGATCTGACGGAAAAGCGAAGCAGCGGAGGAGTTGGATAATACAGACTGCAAGCATGCATACATACAGATGTGGACTACAATGCGATACAGAACCTGTACGGTATTATGTACGGAGAATGTCTATGCTTGAGAACATTACACTACAGAGATGACGTTGTAAGGGCAGAAGACTGCTGTTAATAGATATAGTGACCGCGGAGTGCGTCTGGAACCCGGAATAATGGTATCAAAAGAAACAAAGCGAACATAAAAGGGATGCATGCCAGCAGGAGTCAGCCCTTGGTCGGATCTTCACTCTTGTCCAAGAGACCTTCTAACTTGGAAACTGCCGCTGGGGCGTCGCCACCTATCTCTGGATTCAGTTGTGCTACAGGGGTTGTGGAACCGTTGACAACGCCGTTGGGCAGGGATTTGGGGGATGGAGGTGCTTCGCCTTGCAAGGCGCCATTGATTGATGGAGTTGAAGTAAGTTCGTCTTCGTCCATCAGAGTATCATCGATGCCATCTTGAGCATCGAGCATACTAAGCTCTAGCTCGTCAATTTTGGCTTTCAAAGCGCGAGTTGGATCGGGGGATTCTGACCGTCCAATACCCAGTGTCTCACTGAAGAAGGAACGCCCTGTGTCCTCATCGTCTTCTTCATCAGAGTCATGGTCCGCAAACATCAATGGTCCGTTGTCCGTCATGATGCTGGAATCGGGATGGAAGGATATGCCGCCTGTGCTGCTAAGCACCCGCGCAAATCCGCTCAACGGGTTGACAAGGAAGGAGACGCCGCCTTCATCGTCACTGTCCTCTTTGTTGCGCTGACGCTCTCGTTCTCGTTGCGCTTGTGCTTCGCGCTTGGCCTCGAACGACAACAATCGACTTGGAGAGTATAGCTGAGGAAGAGAGGTGGGCGTGTCGTATCCATAACGATTCTGAACTCTATCCTTAATCCAGGCATACCATTCTTCCTGCGTCCGGCCATGCAGGAGGGCAACTATGAGGACCGTCATGTTGTCACAACCAACACCAGTACCGGAGGAAGTATCTGGGGCCAGACAGTGATCGCACATCATCTCCCCTATCTCTCCAAGGGATTTTCCTTCAGAGACTTGGTATCGGATAAAATCTACGACCTGTTGGGAAGAAAGACAATCCCATATACCTATCAGCGAGAGTAGTGTCAGCAAAAACCACGAAAGGGCATCGACCTGACACAGCGTACCATCGCAAGCGAGGACAAGGAACTCGTCCTCCTCAGTGATTTGGTGGCATGTAACATCAGGATCCGCAGTGATTACTTGTTTCTCGGGACTTAGAGAGTAATTTTTCTTGTAGGTGAAGTCACCAAGTGCACGGGATAGCGCGAGATTACCTGAATATACGCAAGTCAGATAGTGCGGGAACAGGCGATGGCAAGAATAGGATCTAACCATTAACTCGACCGAACTCAACGTATCCGCCAGCATCAGTGATCCGCGTTCTTTCAGCTAGAAAAGTATGAGATTGAATATTGTAGTACGGCCTGAGGAAGGAAGACTAACAAATATTAGAAGGCTTATGGTCGTAGCTTAACGCCTTGACTTCGCCCTTAACACTAATAACAGATCGAGAGTCTCCTGCATTTGCCTAAAGCCGTGCGATTAGGTTCAGTGGATGAAGAACACCCAAAAAGTACACACGACATATATTTTGCCATCGTTCGTTATCAACGCTGCAACCGCGGTACATCCAGAAGGGTCCCGTGTATGGGCTGGGTCTGATCGGAGATGTCAATACGCCTGGTTGACTAGATGGAAAAAGGACAAACTAGCAAGCAGATCTTCATCCGTTCCAATAAAAGCCTTCTTCAACGCGAGTTCATATTGACCCTCCTTATAGGCCTCTTCACTTAGTAGCCGCCTATGGACATTCTGACCTGCGAAGCGGGCCACGGTACTGCCTTGAATTTGGGGTTAATATCCGTTAGGACGAGTGGACTGGGTACAACAGACCACCATGACCGTCGTACACAGCAAAAAACGTGTTTACGTTGCTAGTGTCTTCGTCGAGTTGCAAGATAGCGGCGTGTGCATCTTCCATGGCTGTTGCATTCATTCAAACGGTTAGATTTGGCGATGGCAAAGCAGTTCCATGACTCACTGATCCTCCATCCTTGCATCTCAGACACTGAATACACATACTTCTCATTTTCGCCCGTCTCGGTCTTTTTCGAAGTCACTATTCATTTGAAGGTGAGCGGACCAATCCCTTGTAACTAGTCGTAAGAAACGAACCTGGAGTAGACAATATTTGACCCTAGGGAATCATGAGTGATGAATGTTAGCTTCATCAAGTCTCGACCATGTATTGAGCCCATGGATCAGAAATAATAGCCTACCATATTCCCTAAAGGCCAAACTTGTCAAAGCCGAGTGCCGGTGAGAAGGTATGGTATGGAATACGCAGAGTCGGAAGGAAAAATCAAGAGTATGCTAGTGCTAGCCCACGATGAAGACAAAATCGAGGAGATCAAGAGAAAATGAATTGGTCGTGTGGAATGGCGTAGGAGGGAGCGATGTTTTGGAACTGCGAGTCAAGCTCCCATCTGTTTGCACTTGTTGATGGCAGAAGGAGTACTGGGGGAGATCTCTCATCGGTCATGCGCATCATCCATTATGTATGTCGTCGGAGTGCACCCACTCCGAGGTCAGTAAGCGTCATGTAACTGAATGCCAGCCCGCGACAGCCAGGGATAAATACACACGACTAGAATGCAACTAGGTAGTACATATACAATTTACGTTTCCATTCCGACCCTGGGTCAATATTTCAAGCTATAATTCCTCGGGTTCGGGTGTTCGAAGACGTCGTTAATTTCCTCCAGAGTCAAGCCCTTCGTCTCCACCACAAAAAAGTAGATGACGATCACTTCGAGGACATCCCAAGCCGCGAATATCACGTAGACTAGGTGTGAGGTTAAAATCTTGTAGGTCCAATCTATAAAAAATTATCGCTGCACCTTTCCATGTAATCTTCTCCAATGCAACGGGGAGGCTATTAATTGGGGTTTAAGCTCTCGCGCCGAATGGCCAAACTATGTAACCCACCCAAAAGTATTGACAGCAATGGCTATTTGAGAGACAATGCCGAGGAATGCTAGACCCTTAGCTCTTACTTCGTAACTGAGCACTTCAGCCGGATATAGGGCTTGCCTGGTAGGGTGCTTTTAGTTCGGTACCTCACAGTAAGCTATATAGACATACATTGGTGTCCACCCGAAAGAAAAGACAACCATAAACAGGAACACGAAAGTAATCCCTGCGTTGGACTGTGCTACATTGGCGGTAGAACTGAGGAGCCCCGTCACAATAGCCAGAATTGCAGCAATAACGCTCGTAGAAAGCAACAAGATCTTGCGCCGACCAAAACGGTCGATTATGAACGATCCCTAACACGCAACAATGTATCAGTGTGTAGGATATTCTGTGGAACCGATCCCATCTCAACCTACGGTTAAAGCTGGTCGGTCATTCACACGAGTTGTCAGCTGGCATCGACATGGAAGCAATCGGGGTGAAGCCTTACCGCCGATGCTGTATGCCCAAAGATAAGACATTTCTGATACGTACATGCCGTATACCGATGGGACTTACTAGGATGTTATGCTATTAACGAAATTGAGGGTGAGTTGACGCTCTTGTGAGGTTATTCCCGCATTCTTCAGCAAAATAGGTAAAAAGTGGGTGATAAGACCGTTCCCTGAGAGCTGCCCAAAGGTTCCTACAGGAGGTGAATCAGCTATTCCGCATCTCTTCCGGGAAACGACGGGTGTGTACCAATTAAGATCACCATATATGCTCGGTATCTATCTGCTCGCGTCTTGAACAAGGGCCGGAAATCCCACCAGCGTTCTAAGAGCTCATTCGAGGCCCGAGCTCCGGCGCATAGGGAGGAAGAGCTTACTGTCGCTACCATCAAGTAACAGCTTCTCTTCAATCTCCTCCATTTGTAGAGCGACCAAGGGGGAATCGGGATCACCAGTGCTGGAGTGATATTGCGCCAGGATCTTCCGGGCTTGCGGCGCCTTGCCAGTGCTGTAGAGCCATCTTGGTCTGGAGAAGGCGGCATGAGTAGGTCTCACGAAGTTCGTGGCAATAAACATACGATTCCGGGCAAAAGAAGACGAAGGCTACGTTGGCTACCGCGGGTATCAACTGGGGGAGGTGTTTAGGATATACTCGCGTGTATATGCACTTGAAGGGAAGTACACAAACCTGAATGTAAAGGGGGAGACGCCAAGACCAATCATTCGGGTACTTTCCAGTAGCCACCATCATTCCCGTCGCGCTAATCTGGCCTACATAGAAGCTTTGCGGCTGCGTCTGATTTTGATACTTTCACAGATGTATGAAGAACCCTCACAATGAGTTCAAAAACCCAAGATAGGCTCCTCGAGAATGAGGCGGGGTAATTTCTGCGAGATAGGACTTCGCCGAGGCACCAGCACAAGCTGACCCCAGTCCTGGTGAGATTGTCATGAGAGTGAAAAACGTTTAGTTCATATTGAACAAGTATACTAGCCTGTCAGGTAGCGACCTCCTAGAAACGTTCCTTGCTTCTTGGCATTAGCGGTCAGGATGGCTCCGACACTTGACCATTGATCAGCCTTCCTGCAATATCATCCGCGTGTAATGAAGTCATGGACGAACATGAGAACGGCATTCCCAAAGAACATAGAGAATCGTCGGCCAAATTTATCGGGGAGGTAAGCTGCATGGCGACGGTAAGTTAATCCCCATGAGATGGCGATTGTGGTCAGATAAGAAGGTTCCTACGCACATGCAGGGATGGTTCCGCTATAAGATGATCTTAGCCACGAACGTTTCTTGACGGATCAATGAGATGCACACCATAAGGAACCTCTGCGCGGGGATCAGCAAATAAGGTGAGTGTTTCCGGTTAGTAGGAAGCTGGCGTACATCGTAAAGATACCGAAGACAATACTGGAATCCATCGATTGTCAACAAGATAAACGTCATTTCACGACGACGAAGAGGACTCACCTTGTGCGCGAACCAACCCCAGTCATCCCGAAATAATGCTGGTATTGCGCCATACTATTGATACCGCCCATCACCTGTGATGTTTGTCAGAGACGAGGGACACGCCTTCTTATCGAGGAAACAGACTGTTCCGTCGAAGCCACTATCTCCAGAGCAGCAACAAGCAACCAGAGTTACCAGATACAACTAGATCAGTTAGTGATAGGCTCACGATGCGTGAAAAGATAAGGCTCACTTGCATGGCCCGAAGACTCCACCTACGCACACCGGGATCAACTTCGAGAGCAGCCTTTAATGCTCTTTGTCGCTCCAGAGGACTCCTTCGAGGGCCTCTAGAATAATGTGTCAAGACTTCTTGCACATGGATACTGGGGTTTTCTTCTTTTACGATCTCTTCCTTCGCAACGCTGGTCTTAGAACCTGTCTCAGTCATTGTGACGGATTGTAGGGTAAGTGTACCCTAGGTCTGCTCTCTCTAGGAGATAATGATTTTATAAATATGCCAATTCGTGGGCGATAGGAAGTTTATCGAGAACATCACGAGGGTCCTAGCGCATGACCAGTATTCGAAGGCTGACGAAGGCTCATCCAAATACGGAGTGTAAACGGTGGGACACCGGCCCCCAAATAGCACACGAGACTCTGTTCGAAAAGAAAGAAAGTTGGTTTCATTTCAACTGATACAGTATCGATTTGTGTGACGTACCAGTGATGAATTCTATGGTGCATGAGGGGTCCACAAAGGATTACTATCGAACAAGACGGAAGGATGCATGTACATAGATGCGAAAGTACAGGTCAAGGTCAAAGCTTCCCCATGGAGACTCCCGGGATCCCAATCACCCCAGATCCGTTAACTCGAGCGACGTGACATACCTGGGTGCAGACCTGTGCCCAATATCATTCTTGATTGGAGGGTATTCAAGAACCCTCAGTATTCGACGCCAAACGCTACGCGATGGGTCTTAGGGTGATCCCGATCTGAGGTAGATTGATGACCATAGCGTCGCTATAGCGGCCCGTCGAATAGAGCGTGGTTCCTCCATTACGATAATGTCCAGTTGAATAATTCTAGAAGCGCCGGCGAAGTGAGGCAAATGCAAAAGGATGCCTTCTTGTGGGCAACCGCATCTTCACCGCACTTTTTGGATCCGGCGTGTCGCGTATTGCGGTCAACTGCTGTGGTAGGTACGGACAGCGGGTGAGCTGATATCAGATCTGTACCCTGAGCCGCGGACGTAGCCCGCTGAAATGTGGGAGCTCGTGTTGGGTAGCAGTAGGTGGAGAAGATCCAAGTGGTAAGCTCAAAGAAAGAGGAAGTTGTGGTGTATCGATTGACTGACGGAAGCTGATCGGCACACGAGCTGTGAATCGCGGACTTTGAAAAATAAGCATGCCGATGCTCCCGGAAAAACTCCGAGGATTAGATAAACACGGAAAATGTTTTGCACGTCATTAACGAGTGGTTGGCTTCTCCTTTGCAAACAGACATCAGCTTGAGAAGGAAGGTACATAAGTAAATTCTCCCAACTTGCTCGAAATCTCGATACAGTTCGCTGGCCACACAGTTCGGTAACATCCTTCCTCTAATAGCCTCCGCCCGCCACTGATGATGCATAAAAGGGCACTCATCCCCAGCATTCCACAACACAGTGAGATAACCCCTCCAAACGCCTCCCTCATCCATGCTAGCCACTCATACTGGGCAAACCAGTCGCCCTTTCCCTCGGGATAGGTTTGACTTCGAGGTATTACTGGTCGTGTGACCACAATTTCTTGCTGTATCGGCCGCTGACCACCTCGCGACAGGATGTGCTCTCGTCGTCCCCTAAGAAGCGCACTCGCGCCATGTCTCTTATCTCCTTATCATCTACTAGCTCGACGAAGCTTTCGCTAGACCTGCCGAAAGCGCAGCCAACAATCATACTTTCCACTATCCCGGGCAATGCGCTCGGCTCATTCGCCCCCACCACGTCTGCTAGTGATTCATTACGCTTTGTGTCCGCCCCGCCAAGAAGGCCTTCCCTTATGTCTCGCTTTTCAAAACACAGGAGACAGGGTAAGCCGTCCGGCCAGGGTAGCTCTTTGCAGCTATACGATTCATCCCCTCCAGTTTCTGAGGTCTCTATCCCGGCAATAAGTCGCACGTCCTCTTCATGTTCAGAAGAGAGCTTACCCTCGTATGTGCACACTCTACCTTGGCATCGTCTTCTTCACTCAATGCCCATTCAGTGTCCACCCCCTCCGAGCGTCCAACAAACTTGATCCAACATTAGCCACTGTGGAACGCAAATCTCGATTTTGCGCTGTAAGAATGCAGTGTGCAACATGCAGAAAGCCCGGCACAAATTTCCCAAGTTGTCGAAGGTGTAACCAATGCTGGTGTTCACGCGAATGTCGTTTAAACAAAGGAGAGCGGCATACCTGCCCGTAATATTTTACCAAGTACGAGTTGGGATTTAGGCATTTATGGTGTTTTACGTAGGGTTTAGTGTGTAAGCTTGTCTCACTTTAGTATTTACGGCTCATGAGAATACTATTTTCTTCCCCTGGCTGGGGACGATACCCGCGCTCTGCTTCTCCCTCGCCTTGCGTTTAGCCTCCCAAGAGGGGTGCAAAGGTTGACGCTGATCTCCATAGCCCTCGGACTGAAGTGATATCCGCTGCGATGGACCGCCTGTTCGGTGGTCGTGTGACACCAATTGTGGCTGATCCGTTCTACCAAATTTGCGGGGATACAAGTTAGCACCACGGACAAACGTAACCTTATTTTTGAAAGTTTGACCAGGACCTGCTCGCGATGGTTGAGGGAGTTTAGAGTTCCTGGGATTCCTTGTTTCCGCTAGCATTTCAGTTTTCTTGTGGTTCGCATTCCTCCCATATTTCTTCTCCCATATTCTGGTTAGAGTGTGTCAATAGGCGCGAAGTCTCGTCTGCTTGTTTAAACACGTACGCTCGTCTAGCTCGCTGGCCGCGCCGATTCTTCCTGGGTTGAATCTCGGGGGCTTCAGCATCACTACCTTCGCCATCGGAATCAGAGTCTCCACGTATATAGCCAACCGATAAGGAGGGTAAAAAAGTAGACGCGCTATTGTTGGCAGACGACTGTTTTCCGGCCGATCTAGCCACCTTCGCTTGAGGCTTATGGTCCGAAAGGTCATCAGAAGCATTGTCTGACTCTGCGCTATTATCAGAACTGGCGTGCTGCCTATCTGACGAATCTAATTCATCGTTTGACATGTCTTCATCACCGCCGACGGATCCGGACTCCCAGCCACCATCAACCTCGTTTTCGTCGTCGGATTCGGTTGTTCGTTCTGGCTGGGTTCGTTCTGGCTGGGTATGAATACCGTTTGGCACATTTCCCCCCACACTCGATGGCCTACGTACGACATTCGTTTCCACGTCAAGGTCAGCAGACGGAGATGCTGCACGATCGATCTGCTGAGTGGGGGCGCTGGGTTGAATGATAGACCGGAAGACTTCGATGATATGGGAGGTTTCCACGGCAAGGTACTTGGAGCTGAGCACACGAGCTTGTACTTTGGCAGCTGGCGTGCCAGGAACCGCGGAATCCCAGTTACTGGCCGACGAGAGTTCCTTGCTGATAGCAGTGTTCATGTATTCGTTTTCCGATAACATACGGTCTTTTTTTATCTTAGACCTTAGGGCGACTTGGGCGAGAATATCGACGTTCAGGTGCTAAGTCCATACTCCCATCAGAAGATATACATGGAAGGAGCGAGAAGGCCACCTTTAGCACTTCCAATTCCGCTGCGGCATCATCGGCGGCCCGTTGTTCTGAGTCCTTCGTACTGTAGGTAAATGAAGTTGGTACAAGGGGTGGTCAACCAAGAGCATATGCTGACCGTAGTTGCTTGAGTTTCTTGACTAGTTTTTGTGTTTCAAACGTCTTGGCTTTCTTTGCAGCCTTAGTAACTTCCTTTAGGCAGTGATGCTTGATAGCGTGGATATGAGAACGTTTATGAAGCTGACACGCTCGGTACACACTAGCTTGCTGGGTAGTTTCTTGTCCAAGTCCACCTGGAATAGGCAAGTTAGCGGATGAAGTGCTGGCGGAAAGGGCAGACACACCACCCTTGTATCCCTCTCCTGCCGCTTTCGCTTGACACCTCGCTGTGGCTCCTGCTCTGACATTGCAAGTTAATGAGAATTGTTTGGGATTGTAAGCGCCCATGAATAATGATCGCGATCATTCTCTTACCCCTGTTGGATCGATTCCTTTCGCAGACCTCCACGACGAGTCATGGAAACAACAGATGCGGAGGCCGAGAATCCGTATTTTACGACATTTGAGAAACATGATGAATTAGCTGCACTTCAGAAAGAATTTCTTTCCTTGGATCTTCGTCTTGACCCCGTCAATCCCGCAGAGGACGCTAGTGAATGGAATCAACTCCACAAGCTACAACTAATCGTACGTGTCTACATCGATTGCGAATGCATAGCCTAAACTTGCGTCGCGTCAAGTTTGCCGTGTATCAAGAACAATCCTACTTGCTTGATCCATTTCTGGAGACTTTCGTTTTACCAGTCATCGAGACAGTGAAAACCCACGTACAGTCAGTGGTACAGGATGGTGTCAAATTCTCCGACCCCCGAGTTGACCGCCTCTGCCTCCTCCTATATGAGTATATCAAATTTCGAGGGCATAAGAACATCGGTTTGTTCTAGTTCGCCACCGTTTTACTACCCACAATAATCTTTGAACTCTCTAGTCAAATTCTTTCCACATGAAATTGCCGATCTAACCGTCGTGATGGACTATATATCCCATCCCAATAGTCTGTTCTACAATCGCAATCGGTGGTCGCTTCGTTATGTCATATTTTTATGGCTTTCACTTGTCTGCATGCTCCCATTTGATCTTGCTCAATTCGACGAGGTTGATCAGCCCGGTCGAACCGTGCAGACACTCGAGAAACATGGGAAAAATCACCTCAGCAACGCTGGGTTAGAACGTGATGGTGCTGCTCTCTTACTAGCTCGTCTATACGTCCGGTTCGTCCAGTCGATTTCTCTTCGAGATGTTGTTCATCTACGATATGCAGAAAGGACACCAGCGCGATGTTAAAGCCCTTTTTGCGCTGGTCATTGGATTCTCTTGACAATACACAAGACCCACTTCTTGTTCGTTGTTCCCGAACGGCATAAATTTGGCTCCTTACCAGGCAGTTTTAGTGCATCGGAATTCTTCAAGTACTTGGAGAGGTTGTAAAATCAGCTTCAGCTCCAGAAGTCAAAGCGTTTGTAGAGGATATGATGAATCTCGCCAGCGTTATTGACGCCAAGTCCTATCTCAATGTCAATACTGTTGTACGAAAGTGTCGGACGAAGCTGGTCTCGCGCATTGGGCTGCGAATTCTGCCAGCAAGGGCGTCTCGGCGGAAAGGCGCGCTTCTCACCACTACTTTACCGATCCCTTCAATTCTGATACTCTGGTTCCAGGACGCTTGCTTACTGGGGCTGAACTAGAACAGTCGGACGAGGTCACGCCGGAGGATGTAGACGTTCCTGAAACTATCGAAACTATCCTGGAGCATCTATTTACAACTCTCCAGGACAAGGTCAGTTCGATGATATCCATTCCTCTCTTTACTCAGGATATAACAGAACACGTTGGTGCGATACACTGCAGCCAAGGGAGTAGCAAGGATCTCCGAGCGACTGCCACCCGAATTTGCAGACCAAGTCTTAGAAACCGTGATGTCACATTTCGCGATTCACTCTATTGCCGCCGCCGCCCTCTACGACCTTCCAGCCCTTGCTGAAAGTACCTGGCATGGAGCATGCCTTGCCTGCGCCGAGATGGCACGGAGGAGCCTTGTTAGGCCACATCACCTTCCTACGTTGATTGAATGGACAGGGAAGGTATGCTTGGGGAGATACAACCCCTCTCGATACTTCTTTAGCCTCATGACTTTCTAGGCTCTGTCTTTTGACCTTCGCAAAGGCTCGCACTCAATAGGATCTAGTGTTCGAGATGCTGCAGCCTATGTCCTATGGTCCCTGGCGAGGTCACAGGATTCCGAGTTGCTTCGGCCACATGCCAAGTACCTCGCTCAGCGATTAGTCACCGTTGCAGTCTTTGACCGTGAGATTCACATCCGCCGTGCGGCCAGCGCCGCATTCCAGGAACATGTTGGCAGAACAGTAGAGCAATCATATTTGCGCTTGTCGTCACATCTTAACACCACTCTAACAGGGATTTGTACCTCACGGAATTGACGTTTTGCAGAACACGGACTTCTATTCTGTCAGTGTTCGGCGAAATGCTTTCCTTGTGGCAGCACCTGCGGTCGCCCGGTATGTCCCTTCCCGTCTTACTCCTTCTGAACAGTGTTATATAACTAGCGAAGATATCAGGAATATAGGGACTTCTTGTTCGAGCATTTGATCGATGCAACCATTCGCCACTGGGACGCTGCCATGAGGCAGCTAGGGGCCGAATCATTGCGTATGCTGTCCCTTGTCAACATAGAGGAGTACGGACCGAAGGTCGAGTCCCAAGTAGTGAGTAACGCGAAGTATGGAAATGACTATAATCTGAAATTCGTTAGTCAAGATTATTCGATTCCGTGGACCCCAGTGACTTTCATGGAGCTCTCTTATCTTTATCGGAGTTGGCTGTTGCTTATCGAACGAGCTACCAAGGTCCTGAATTGGAAGCCAAGATGCGTAATGTGTGCATAATGCTAACGCCCACAAGTTGGGATACTGACGCTCATTCGAGGTATTCCAAAATCTGTCTCGTGTTCCTGAGAGGACTGTATTGGGTCCACGCCACGAGCTCGTTACTTCCGCCGCATGTTCACTAATATCAGCGACCATTACGCTCACAGAGATTGAACTGGAGAAAGAACCATCCGTACCCTATTGGCGTAAGATATTGGACTACGCAATCAAGCATCGCAATCCTTCTGTTCAAGAAGTTGGTGCATCAACCTTGGGTGTTGTCAGTCGAATCGTTGATAGCTCTACTACGGTTGTGAGATGAGTAATTCCCTATCTTTCTTCGGTATCCGCGTTAAATGGCTTATGCATATCTACACTGATCCGCGAGCTCAAATCAGCCTCTCCCGTAGTACAGCAGAGTCTTGGTCGATGTTTGGGCGCCCTAGCTTATGATCGACATCCGAATGCTCTCTCGCAGGCCATAGTCTGTATATTAGAATGTGTCGACACAAATGTGAGTTGGGTTGTCTTCGTACAGATATTATCGTCATGTCCTCTCTTCTAGTCTGCTGTCATGAAAAACAATATCGAAGGCCGCCGAAACTGTTATACAGCCATCCCTCAAATCGTTTCGACCGTCGCTTCCGATATCACTACTTGCAAGTTACACCATACATTGGTGCGGAAAACGCGTTGACCCCTCCGCAGATATTTCCTCCTCCAATTTCCATCTGTTCTTCAACGCTCTGTTTGAAGGATTGAAAGACTATACGTCAGATGAGCGTGGCGATGTTGGCTCTTGGGTTCGGATCGCCTGTGTGCGCGGTCTGGCCGCTATCTCAGAAACAATACTCCTCTCGGACATCTCACAATCTGAACTCGAGGCATATCTTCCCCCAGCTAGATACCACTCCGCAATTGCTGGGATATTAAAACAGGGCGCGGAAAGGCTGGATAATGTACGACAGGAATCGGGAGCATGTTTTCTGAGGCTCCTTCGGCTGCCGCTCCCCCCGCATGCCGCTCACTGGCGAATGAAGCGGGAGGAGTTACTGAACTCAATCTTCCCAGTGTACGTCATGCCTTTAATTGTCAATGCTATATCTTATCGTTCGTGCAGAGATCACGATGATAGCTGGGGTGACGGTAGTTGGGTTTATCCCAAGATCATGCCTGTGTTGGAAATCGCGGAATACAGACCGCAGCTTCTCAACGGGATAATCCTTAGCCTTGGAAGTAAAACTGACAGCACGGTGAGGCACCTCGCGGCACAGCTGTAGTGCAGCGTTTGATCCTGTGGGCGACTAGCACCGACCGGTAGCGTCTAGTCTACTCTCCTATTGTCGCGAACTGCCAGTCGTTGCTTCGGGAAGTGTCTATGACTTGGCTAGCCTTATGAAGGATATACTCCAGTATGCCAAGGCGAAGCCTTCAGCGAATGCCATTGTGCTGCCCGTCTTGCAGTCCTTGAACGTTCTTCTGGAAACCGACCTTCTGGGTGGATTGGATGTTGAAGCCAGTGGCTTACAAGTGTTAAGTTTGGTACCAACTATGGATGCTAATAACTTATTCCCACCCAAGTCTTCAGGATCTGCTGGCCTTCTGCTGCAAAGGGTTGGTAAACATCAAGAGCACACAGCGAATTCACGAATCAATGAAGATGTGAGTCGGACCCCTATTGTGGAATAACACACACACGCCTGATGCGCCTCAGTGTTGTCCATCTCCTAAGGTTCAAAACTCTCTACCCTGTTGCACCGTCTTCCTTGCGCTACTTTCTGGCACACAAGTTCCCAAGTGTTCGTCCCAAACAATTTCTGCATACATCACCTTAACCAGGAGCATTCCATTCTAGATTCGCTCTGACTCTGCCGAATATCTGTATAATTTCATCCAAAGCGCTGAGCTAGAAATTAATGATGATTCAACAATGGAGGAGATACTGCTTGAGACGGAATGGTGATTATTCCGTTTTACATCCAGTAAACCTAGCCCCGACATTGACGACTCATGTGTAGGTCTGTGGAGGACGCTAACGTATACGAAGGAGCCTGCCAACGTCTCATAGACTCCTTGAAGCAGGAAGTAGACGTTTAGATCAGGGATGTATGGGTGGCTATGGTATGAATCTTAGGTAGATTTTTTTGGCTCGGATTATGTAGAACAATGGTACAGATATGCGGAGCGGTGGGTTGGTTCCGGAATGTGGGAACGATCGGGATTACCATTTGTGGTAAGTGTGGCTATCCTGTGCATCTCTCGCCCGGCCAGCTGCGACCACCACCAGCTTCACTTGAGCTTCACGAATCATCACGAGAATCGCATCCCGTCCGACCGACATCACTTCTTCTCGATAGAACTACTCGATTTCCCTACGACGCAATGTCTCGAATTAGTGATCAGGAGATGGCAGCAATCAACGCGGCTGCTGTTACGAAGGAATACCGCGTCCAACCTCATATCGGTACCTCACTTGCCACGTTCTTAGCTCTTGGCTGACATTTATCGCAAAGATTACCGAACTGTGTCTGCTATAAACGGGTGAGGCTCTATCCCTAGCTTCGCCTGAGCACGTCGCTCATTCTATAGAACAGACCTCTGGTTGTTCTGGACAATGTGAAAGTGAGCACTCATCTTCAAATATTTATATCCCTTTTGACACTTAGGAATCAACCAGTTTCCATCTTACAATGAAATTGTTCAACTCACGCTACCGGATGGCTCAAAACGTGGCGGCCAAGTTCTTGAAGTTCAAGGCAAGAAGGCCATCGTGCAGGTCTTTGAGGGAACGTCGGGTGTCGATGTGAAGGCAACGCGAGTTGAATTCACTGGGAGCAGTATGAAGCTACCGGTTGCTGAAGATATGCTTGGGCGCATATTCAACGGTTCCGGTAACCCTATTGATCAAGGACCTAAAGTTTTTGCAGAAGACTATCTTGACATTAATGGCGAGTCCTGATGCTACATATCCCAGCAGTTCGCTATAACATACTTCTAGGCTCACCAATTAATCCCTATTCTCGTATATATCCCGAAGAAATGATTCAGACCGGTATATCTACTATCGATACGATGAACTCAATTGCTCGTGGACAGAAAATCCCTATCTTTTCAGCCGCTGGTCTTCCACATAACGAAGTCTGCATTTCATCATTGCTTCCTCGGCGGCGCCCTGTCTGATCAGGATTTGTACAGATTGCAGCTCAGATTGTGCGCCAATCAGGTCTAGTCAAGCGACCAACCAAAGATGTGCATGACGGCCACGAAGACAACTTCTCCGTCGTATTTGCCGCCATGGGTGTTAATATGGAGACTGCTCGTTTCTTCAAGGAAGATTTCGAATCGAACGGCAGCTTAGACCGTGTCACCCTTTTCTTGAACTTGGCTAACGATCCAACTATCGAACGTATTATCACGCCGCGCCTTGCGCTCACCACGGCCGAATACTACGCGTACCAACTAGAAAAGCACGTCCTCGTCATCCTTACGGATATGTCGTCCTACGCGGATGCCCTGCGAGAGGTTGCTTGTGTTTTATTGTACATATCTCCAATCTTATGCTCGCGCGACAGGTCTCTGCTGCTCGGGAAGAAGTTCCCGGTCGTCGTGGCTATCCTGGATACATGTACACTGATTTGTCGACGATCTATGAACGTGCTGGTCGTGTCGAAGGTCGGAACGGCTCTATCACACAGATTCCTATCCTTACCATGCCCAATGACGGTCAGCTCTTGAACCGCGTGTCTGACTCGGCATGCTGATTGAGTTTCGCTTCGTGCAGATATTACCCATCCTATCCCCGATCTCACTGGCTACATCACTGAAGGACAGATCTTCGTTGATAGGCAGTTGCACAATCGACAAATCTACCCTCCCATCAATGTCCTCCCATCTCTATCTCGGCTCATGAAGAGTGCCATCGGTGAAAAACTGACTAGGAAGGATCATGGCGACGTTTCAAATCAGCTAGTGCGTTGTGGTTTTTTTTCTCCTCCCTCAATCCTAGCTCCTGTCGCTATGTGGCGCGCAGGCCCCTACTGAGACCAGATGCTAACGTGGATTGTGATTATCTCCTTATAACTAGTATGCTAAGTATGCCATCGGACGTGATGCGGCCGCAATGAAGGCTGTAGTTGGCGAGGAAGCTCTGTCATCCGAAGATAAGCTCGCCCTTGAGTTCCTTGACAAGTTCGAACACCAATTTGTTGGCCAAGGCAAGTACACAACGTTCCACTTGAACTTCCTGTGGACCTCCTTCCCTAGCCATTTACTAACATCCATTCTTCCTGTCTGTTTAACGCTAATCTTTACTCGCCCCGTTTTGCCATACTTTGCCCACGTTTTCTTGCCGTTTCTCGCCCTCTTGATGTTCTCCGCCACTAGGGGCATATGAGTCCCGCACTATCTTCGAGTCACTGGACCTAGCCTGGTCCCTGTTACGCATTTTCCCAAAAGAACAGCTTAATCGCATCAACCCCAAGATCATTGCCGAGTTCTATGGCCGCAAACCGACGAAGAAGGCGGCGGTGGACGAGGGGACGGCTGTGGCGCCTGCCACAGAAGAAAAATTGATAGATGCGTAGAAAGCCTGAAAGGTTCGTCATCGATTTATCCGGGCTCTCTCATGGCAAAAAGGCTGACTTGATCCACATATCATACCTACTCAAGTGGAGGTTTGTACGTTGTCGGCTTGGCGGACTGGCCAGGGTTGTAGGGAGGCAGGAGGTACGTTGCCTGGCTAGAGTGACATGATGAATGGTTTCAGCGGACTTTATTTTCTTCATCGCTTGCAATACAATGACGTTGTTGGCTTTTCCTCCCTCCGATGTAGCCAACCCTAATTAGTATTCTGATTATCATTCCACCTCGCTTTCACCATGTGTCTACGCCGCAATTCTCTGATTCTGACAGGGTGCCTTACCAGACCAAGGGCTTCTTATTCGGTAAAGGTGCCTTCGCACCAGGTCTCATCCCGTAACAGTATTTACTTCTCACTACGTTTGGTCAAAGGAGAGCATGGATTGCCCGGCGTTATGGTGGTGGCTAGGGCGGCGGAACGCCTCACCCTCGTCGCCTTCGGCACTTATGCCGGTCAATTACCGGTCAACATAGAATTAAAAAACCTCTTGAATACTTGTTTCCAATCGTTAGTACATTCCTCTGGATCGAAGGGCTCAGGTATTTTCACCCTTTCTACGAAGCAGTGGGTCGTTCATCGTTGGAGCGACGGTGAAATATCAGCTTGGATATAAGTTATTGTTGAGCTTATAGAATGCTCCCGATTAGCTTGAAGATGACGTTGGACGATGAATCTTTGTAACTCAGCATTCGTCCGACAGAGACGACGGTACACATGGGGATCGACCTTCTACAATGCTAAGTAACCCAGCATGGGTAATTCGGCGAGTCAGAAATCGGTTCACTACCGTCCTCACCGCCGCCCCTGCCTTTCTAACTCAATATATGTGGTGACACCTTCGTTCCAACCGAACTTCTAAGAAGTATTGTGAGATATCCGAGTGTGAAGTGTGAGTTGAACTGCTCTTAATCGGAATGCTTACTTATATGACCATGGAGATAGATACTTAGAGCAACGAATATTGCAGGGATACCGCCTGAATCCCGAGTAACACTGAAAAGAAACATGTGGAGGGATGAGTCCGGCGATTCATATGACAGTCATCGTGCCTTAACAAATTAAGATGACTTAACACTTAGCTTAGCTTGATGCGTTCTCGACGGGAGATAATCTGCCTTGCGTTTTTGATACATCCTATGTTCCTCGGTTACTTGATTGCGCACGATCGTTTTTGTTACTTCGATACTTAGGCGCTTCCGTAATGCGTGCTCGGCTCGGACACTGCTCTTCGGTCGGTTATTTTGCCTTCAATGTAACGCGGGTAGGATCGAAGCTGCCGACAGACCCGAAATCCAAGGAAGGGCTGCACGGAGATATCGAATCCATAGATACAACAGCGGCTCAAAACATTCACTAGGACGGTTATATGATTCAGGCGAGAACTTATGCGTGAAAGTCAGTGAGGGGTTTTCGAGGAACGTTGTTGTCGAGGTCGAGACCGGCCATTTGTCCAGGGGAGTACTCAGGGGGAAGGGGTATAAGCAGGAAAGCCAGATGGGGCACACGAGGAGAGAATAAACGAAGGGTTGAATGTTCCTGAGGGTATGTAGAAAAGGTAGACTGCATTCTTCACTCTCAGGCAACTACGACGGACATTTATCTCTCACCAATACGAATTAAATGATTTGTTTGGAGCCGTGGAGCAGACGGCCGAGTGGCGAGGCGTGTAGTGCGTCTTGTATGTGCGTTTCGATCGCATGCATCAAACCAGACTTCGAATGACCTTCGAACGCTCAGCTGTGAGAGCAGTTGCGGGGTCGAGGCCAGTGGTGGCGATGCACGGTCGTCCGTGTGTACTTAACGAAGGCTTAGAGTGAATCAGTGATCTAGTGATATGGAACGGGGGTGAATGTTGTACCTATGGGTAAGCATGGAAGAAAAATTCGAGCGTGTGCGATGGCACCGTGAGGT
This sequence comes from Pleurotus citrinopileatus, assembly GCA_017312325.1. Lineage (NCBI taxonomy): Eukaryota > Fungi > Basidiomycota > Agaricomycetes > Agaricales > Pleurotaceae > Pleurotus > Pleurotus citrinopileatus. The sequence goes on from BHFW01000037.1 coordinate 1,605,546, forward strand.
TAACTGGGTTCGTCGTGCCTGAAATGAATAGGCATTTTCGATATAATGTACGGTCGCACTCGAAGAACCAGCGTAATAGCTGTACAGCCAACAGAGGTAACGATGAATTCAAATGCGATGACTTGTCTGAGTCCACCAGATCTAATACTCAGGAAAAGCAAACGAGAAAGTAACCCCAAATCGTCACGGGATAGCATCAGGGGTCAAAAAATAAGGCACCATGTTCGCTTGACTGCTCGCATTCTGGTAGCACCCATATGGTAGCCCTTGAGAATATCTTGAGGGTGATGTGGCATTCCCCCCGCGTTGGGGTGCCAGGAAATCCGTTGGAGAATTTCAGACACCGGTATCGGAACATAGATCCCACACCAATTCAGTCGAGAAGCCTCATTCAGGCAGGTGATGACCAATGTTCGATTTTTGCGTTACAGTCTGTGGCTGCATTGGCGGTGGCACAGAGACTGTCCCCACCGTGACGTACATTTGACGCTCCAAGCGCGATGCGAGAAGAATGGCGTGCGAGGCATATCGATTATGTGCCCAGGTAACTCCAACTAGTCGTGATTCTCCCAAACGAGTGGTGGCACAGCGTTCCTACCTTCCTGAACAAGAAACTGCAAAGCTGGTATTGTCGGGACTCGGTACGATAGCACAGCGTGCCGAGGCTCTGTGAAGTTCATCTGTAATTATGTAATTGCTTGCTGAAGATCTGAGAGTTAACGTTCAACGTTCAAATGTTGATCAAGTTGGATAGTTAACAGTACAGTGGCCCCTCGTTATGTAACTACGAGATAGACTCCGCTATATCAAGGGGCCTCCTAGATATGCATCAGTTAAGTGGTTATCTATTGTTTCGAAGGAGAACCTTCCTCACCTAACCCCGGATTTCATGGGTAGATGGTTGCCCTGGAACACGGGTGGTTTCCATTCAGGGACCAGGACATCCACTGGCAAATGAGCCACTTCAAGTAGGCTTATATCGTCGTGTGAATCGACGGAGAATCGGGAAGGTAGTTGTAGTCGGAGAACGAGGTTGGAATGTCATAGAACATGGCCCCTTGGCTTCTGGGCATGGAACGTTCCGCTACGCGGGATGAATGAACTCGCCTACTAGCGGGACGATGCGGAAATGATATGAACTTGAACACCTTTGATTATGTTTCATTGGTATAGAGTGCCAACCAGCTTCTGATATACTGACGGTGAAGGGGGGAGAGAAGGCCAAAAGAAGCGGAGATGCACAGGATGCGCTGAAAGTTCAGTGATTTTGAGCCCGCCCAAGCGTGAAAGCGGGGGTCAGGCGACAGTACGGTGGCCGAACTGATTTCATATCGCTGCTGTAGTATGAACTAAGCAATTGATCCTAGTCTTCTATATGAGATATCACTTTCTGTGGACCGTTGTAGCGGTACGAGTGACGGTAAGCCCCGTTTTCAAGGAGGCAGCAGCCAGAAGGGCTTCAATACCGCGCACGGATCCTCATGATGCTGTCCAGCTTGACATGGGCGGTATGAGTACGTCGTTCCCCTGCGTACTTAGTTGTAAGTAGCCGCCAAACGACTCTGCTGAAAAGAACTAGCTTCAGTCACGGAGTTACTGCTCGGAAGCACTGGTCTAAATTTGACACCTTCACAGAATTACTTCCCAGTTTCCAGATCTAACGTGATTGGGAAATCAGTTTCAATCTGGCAAGGTGAATAGTAGTGTTGCCGAATCAGTGGGTACTAACCGAGCACTATGATATGTCGGTACCACCATCTGCGTTTGGAGCGTCTAGGGTGGACGCTAGGCCTTTGATTTATGACCGCCAGGAAAATTGGATTTTGCGAAGGATCATGAAGAGCCTGAGAGGAACCAGGCATAGAGAACTGATAAGTCGCATTGATAAGGAAATCGGTGACGTGGCTTACCACTAGCGTATTAAGGAAAGGTACGAGTAGCACGAGTATCGACTCTGGTACATCAGAGACGGCTCGAAGGGAGCAGAGTCTGCTTCAATTTCAGGGTTGGCATGGCATGTCTTATTCTGGAAGCCCCTATTCCCCAGGTTCTTTGCATGGGAATTGACTTTCTACTTCCATGCTGTGATGCCATACCAAGCGAGCATTGGACTCGACCACGCCAAGTTAACGACCCGTAGCAAGCATCGGTCGGTTCCTTCCGAGTCGGCGGAAGAGCGGCTATTCGCACACCTGTCGTACACGCAACGACGGTCGACCTTGAATCTTACGACGGTCGACCTTGAATCTTCCTGTCATGATCATGAGTCGCACACGTATGAGAGCGCCAGCGTATTAATTGAGGATAACGCATCTCTGATTTAATATTAGCCTTCTAAACCACGACAATCCGGAAATGAACTGATGTATTACTTTTGAAATTATCGTCAGGCTGACTCTGGTTCTGAGCTTCTTAATGGGAGCAAGTATCTCCAAGCTCAAAGGCAGGCAACAATCAGAATCCGTCGGGGTAGGGAATTTGTTAAGTACTGATGTGTCCAGCTGAGACACTACACTTCTGGTATAGGTGATAGATTTGCCGCTTGGGTGACGTGTCCTAAAAGAATCTGGGAACTGGCGCATCGGTGGGTGATGTGAAAAGCTCACACGACATTTTCATGATGCATACAATCCGGTAGAGTCAGAAGGTATAATCTTAGTTGTACCGCACTAGCCTGCACTAGCGCCACCTGTGGATAAGCTAAATAACCAGATTACTTCCGACAATGAACACCAATGACCAAAGAAGTAGACTAAATAAGTCTAAGCAGCGATACATCCAAGTTCTTGGTCGGCATTCTTCAAGATAGAGTCGAAGTTCATATCTGACGATGAGGCATGTGGTCGTTAGCGTGCTTCGCATCCTCCAAATTCGTCGTCAAGACTTCGACCCTAGCAGGCATCCGAGTGCTAGAGGAGCAAGGTAGGCGGCTCCGCGGAGGGAAGGTGGTGCTTCAGCAATAATTAAACGCCTTCCCTCATCGAACTCTATGAAGGCACCTCACTATTGCCGGCATAAGAACCGGTAACCCGGCCATGAAATGAGGGTTAGCAAACATCATTTTTATCGGGTCAACAAAGATGCATAGTCTATTTCTGGATTTATATAAGTCAGTCGGAGCCGCCGCAAGTTGTTAAGTCGGTGAAACAGTGCAAGCATCAGGCGCCGCCCGTTGACGAATAAGGCAAGTGTTCAGAGAAGGAATTCATCCCAGGGAAATTCCAGGGGGCGGCGGCGGCGGCTGTCGAGTTCGATGTTCTACCGCGTTGCGTTGGGAGGTTTTGACTTTCGTGGAAATTTCGGACGATGTCGTCAGGCGAAGGGCCACGAGACATACGGGTTGTACAAGGTTTCTATTCCACCGCTCCGCCACATATATTCTTTAGATGCTTCCATGATGAACGACTCACTGGGTATTCTGGAGAGAGGGGGAAATATTTGTGTGGGGTTACTGCATGTCGATGTGGAGTGGGAGAGTTTGTTATATCTGTACCTTTCAACGGTAACCTGACATCCGAAGCGAGTACATACCAAAGGAGACAGTGCATTCAGTCCCAGGGTGTTCTATGGAGAAATTATGAATACAAGGAACTGATTGAGGCGAACGAAGGATGAACGAAGAAAATACCACCGTTCACATCATTATCACCACTGCATATTTAGAGCAGTTCCTGTGCATTCCTAGAAGAAGCTGAAGAGCGAATGGCGCGCTGTGGCTGGGATGGGAGAGTGAACGTTGCCAACTCGAGCATATTGACTCTTATTAGTTACCCCAGCTTCCGAGTCGCCATCGTCCGAGCAAATGGAATCTGTGCATGACTGCTGTACATTGCAGTATATTACGCACTTGCTGTATAGGGGTTCCAAGGTAGATGTCGGATAAGATAGATCAGTGATGAGTGTGAGTAAATCTATGATATAATTTGACATACCTCTCGAAGGTGATGCATAAATGCCGACCATTCGCTGCCCCTGCCCTCAAATAGGATTGTACATCAAATACAACCAGCAACTGTTAAGTCAGTAGTTTGAGAGATAGGCGACGAGATATTTGACACCATGTCCTAGTACGCGTAGTAGCTGGATTAGATATGTCACGGTAGCAAATATCGCAAATACGGAGTGGAGTGGGAAAACAACTCACCTTGATTGGCTTCTCTGTTACTTGTATGGTGTGCCTGAATGACATGTTCGGCAGTTCGACTACTTGGAAAGAAGATCAGTTTCCATGAATTCGTGGGGTAATCAATCTCTAGAGATTCAGGAAGTTTGATATGTCTCGAGGTCTTCATTGACGATCACCCCGGAAGTTCAAGAAGAGATTGAAATAAATAGTTAAGCCCCACAGGGCACAGGGAAGAGAAGGCAAGCTAAACTTACCTCTTCCAGAGTGACATTTGTCGTGGTTCAGTCCCGGTAAATCATTGTCGATATTGATCTCGTTGAGTTTTGACGTATGTTGGTGCCTGATGATTCCAAGGATATTCATGTTATGTGCCTGAACCAGTCGTGGGTTGACATATAGGTAGGTTGACGTTGATGTTACTGAGAAAGCCCGACTCGATTATGATCCTAGATGCCTGCCTACGGGTACCTGAGGCACAACAACCGACCATACGAAAGATCTGTTTACTCGCTGTTGCTGGGGACTGGGGCGTACCACAGTGTCGACAGAGCGTAAGCGCACTTATTATCCATGGATGGGAGGACATACCGCCGAAGAACATAGCGAAGCCCTCCTATCGCGTGAACCTTTGCCTCCTAATCGCAGTTTGTGAGCACCGAATATTTTCCCTGCCTGGAACCCTTCGACTCTGAAATGATTCCATCCACGAAAAGTTGCCTTATTCTCTCCTTTTCTCCTTTCCGTACCTAAAACGTCGGTTAAGGTACATACACAGGGGAAAACAGTATCTTTCTGGCACGGAACAATCTTAGCGATCGTGTACCTAGCAAAAGGGTGAACGTGGTGAATTGTCGCATGGAATTTGCATGGAGTGTCGCGTGTAAAACGTTGCCTTGACCTTGAAGCTTGACTTTCGATCGTTGAGTGGCCTGAATACTCCTGGAGGGACCTTAGTTACGCTGAGATCAAGTTGTAAATTCCCGGATGCATTAATCCTGCATCGACTATTGGTGATATATCCGACGTGAATTGAACGGGGGTGACCCCTCAAAAATCGATGTGGCAGGCTGGCGTTGGACGGTGGATCCGGCGGCGCATGTACATACCACACGCCAAAAGCAAAAAAGGTTTTCAAGGAGCCAGTTTTTACCTAAAAAAAAAGAGCACAAGTCCCGAGATAATTCCAAATTAGGCGAATCACGCATACATTGTGAGGTGTGAAAACGAGGCGGAAAACGACTGTCGTGTAAGAATTAATATGCTTGGGGGATACGTCAATCCGTATTATGCATACCACACATGTCTGACGCGTTGGCAAGTGGAATGCAAGCCATGGTGGCCTAATCAATTAATCAGGGGGTGCCCAATAACATGAACATACAAATACAACAACGAACGCGTCGCGTACGCGAGTTACGTCATACGCGTCTCTTCGCTTCAAACAAGGTGCATGTTTTGCAATCTACGCAAGTACAACAGAAACACGCTTTAGTATCCAAGACACGCAACAATCGAAGAACCGCGAACGGGTTTCTGAGAGAAAACAGTTTACTCGTGCCCGATGACCTAGGAAATGAATGAAGAATGTGTTCGTATTCGAGTATATCACTAAGCAGGATGCATGGATGTGGTAAGAGGGGTGCGTAAGCTTTCGTACATACCTTTTTTGGGGCGACGTGAAAACGAACCGGGAACTCATGGTATGCGAGGAAGTTGCTTAATCGTTGTTGAGATTGATGCCCGGGTCCCCGGAAATGTTCTCGTTGCGTGCTGGCTTCTGTGGCGGTGGCTTAAAATGCCAATAATTAAAATTCCCTGGTGGTCCTCGACGAGAAACGGGAAAACAAATCGAAGAAACAAGCGCTCTCGTGTCACCGCAGAAAACTCGGCTCCGGGTGATAGTGATATGGTGATACAGTGATTATCCTCAGAATCAGAAGTTGCAAGCTGACTGACTGGAGGAATGTTGCAGCGTAGAAGTACAATAACACAAGCATAAGCAATCGTAAAGAGAAAAGAGGAAATGGAATGGGGACTTGCGAGAGACATCCGCTTTTGGACAAGCCGGCCTCGGCTAACACGGGGTAACACGTTGGCAGCGGCGCATCGAACACCCCCTCCACGCCCCGCTTTCCTCGTCCCAAAACCAGCAGCGGCCACAACAACCCAGCCCAGCCCTTGTTCCCGGTCGTCGTTCGTGCTTGCACCACACATACGCATCACTTCGGACCACTTACGCGAAATTCCTACCCGTTTGAACATGGGCATGACATTGTTGTTGTTGAAGACGACCGAACAATAGCCAGCTGCACTGTTAACACGCGTGATGCGCGAGGCCCGACGCGAACGAACGACATCCAACATGATGCATGATGCTAGCCTCCTCAAGCCACGCTTCAAAGCGCTGAAAATTATGTACCATCTTGGGCACGCACGACAAGAACCGATCGCGACAAGGCGTATGTTCTCGGGGGCTATATATTTTGCATAATGCACATTATGCATTATGCATTATGTAGGTGCTACTACAGCCACAGCCTAATTCTTTATTCGCCGCTCTTATGTACTAAAAACGCACAAGGGGGTTATTTCGACGTCGGCTTGAAGATATCCTTTTTCGGTTTGATATGTTCGACCCTGTGCTTTTCCCATACCGAGCATAGTCATCAGCGTTCAACGTCAACATCGCCACCGCCCAAGCCTCAAGGGTCGGACCAACATATGGAGCTCGACGAGACATCCTTTACACGGACTTCACGTGGTTCACAATATTCGAGTAGGTGGGTGGGTGGTACCGGCCGATGTAAGTTGCATATTTAGTTGGCGCTTCAGCCTTCCAAAACGGCCTTTACACTTGCCTAAACCCGAGCGAGCGCTCCCACACAACCTCCTCCTCCCCGGCTTAATTAAATTAAATTTCTAACCAAATAAACTACATAGTTTGAATGGAAACGTTGCGCGAAAAGGAGAATGCTCTATGTCATTAATTCATTGTCCTCCTTCCAATTTTAAGCATTCAGCACTCAATATTCATGGCCCGACGCCTAGACGAACGCAATTCGGGTCCGGATGGACTAGTGTTTTCCAAGTATCTATCTTGGTATTTATGTAGTGTGAACTTGGGGGCGCGCATGCACATGATCGATAATCGGAAGGGATGCATAAGGATAAAGCAGTGAGTGGAACTGCGTTTCTAGTTTTCTTGTTGTTGTTTTGTGGTATGTACATGTTTTCCTGATATTGCAATTGGTGCGTACGCAAAACCCACAAATTCGGTCATCTCGGATCCAAACTTCATCTCACCAATAGTAGTCTCATTCTTATTCCTTTCCTTACGCTTATCCCTCTCACTATACCGGGTATTCCACGACATTGAGTGAACGGGTCGTGGTGACGTCGTGCTCTGGTGGGGATGGGTTTAAATCTTTTTAACCGTTGAAGGTTCCTTTTACAGTTGGGAAGGGAAAGGGAAACGCGGTGATTGGAAAGTGGTCAAGTGGTAAGTGACCATGCCTAATCCACGCGACGAATGAAGCTTGAAGGGCCATTACGCGTTGCGATCGTCTCCTTGCGCTTGGTGTTTATCTTGCTATTAAGAGTATATTATATTATTATTAGTATTATCCTCAAATGAATGAATACACGTTGCGAGGACTCGCGCATTCGATTGCTCGCAACCGAGAGAGGGAAAAAAACCCACCACCACGCGTGCATGCCTGCATACATGCTTGTTTGTTCACACAAAGTCGGAAGGCAGCACGCGATATGAAAAGTTGTGTTGTGTTGTGTTGTGTTGTGATATGATAATTCATTGAATGTAGATAACCGATATTTCTCCGATCGACATGAGTGGGAGGCATGTGTTGCGTGCGGTACCGCTTGGTGGTGGTTGTGAATTGGGGGTTGTTAGGCGTAGGGGGGCGGTTGATGTGGATGGATGATTCGGGGGTTGACAGAAGGATGGTTACGCGTTTAGATACCTTGGCACGGGGGGCGAGTACGGATGTGTATTATGATCGTAGGTCTAGAGCTAGGAGAGATGATGGAGTATAGGAGGTGATTAGGGGAATTTGTATGGTGATGAAACATCCGGGGTGAGTAGCTACGGGAGAGAGATGGCCGAGTTGTGGGATCAGTGGCATCAGCGCGCGCGTGTGTGTGTATGCAGTGCCCGAGGGAGAGTGTGAAGCGGCGGTGGCGGGAAGGGGAGACGCGGGAGAATCAACGAGATATGTAATCATGAGGGATGTCGGAGAGAAAATAAGTAAATAAATAAATAAGTGAATGCGGACCGGTGAGATCTGGAGATTTTGGGTAGATCTTGAAATAATAGATGGTATGTATATAAGGGGGAGGGAGGGAGTGGACAGTGGCAGACTCGTTGAATGGACTGCATAATGGACCAACTCTTGCCATCTCTAAAGCGCAAGTCTGATGCTTTGTCATCGTCATCCTCCTCCACGCCGTCGCCCTTTCAACGACCAAAGCGACTTCGAGTGACAACGCGACCTGTGACTGCGGCTGAAGCGACTTCATTGAATGCCAGCTCTCCCATCCTCACGCCTCTCCCCATCGACCCCAACGTCCTCGCCATCCCCCCAATAGTCCCCTTCATCAACAGACACTCCCTCAAGGAACTCGACCTCGCCTCCATCCTCCGCTCTCCGCAGTTGCGACATGACCTCCTCTTCGACCCAAATCTCCAGTTCAGACCAACCTCCTCCCCCAGGAAACGCGACATGTCAGAGGCCTACTGGAGCGCCGTGCAGAGAGAGTTGCAGACGGATGGCTGTACGTGCATCTCTTTCACAGCAAATATCCTCCATCTCTCCGCCTCCATCTCAGTCGGCCACAAACTACCCACCGCTCGATGCGCATGCAAGCAGCTCCCCCAGTCAACGCACCAGCCCCTCCTCGCTTACAACCCTGCACAATCCATCCTCACTTGTCGCTCCCCCTCTCGCATACGCCCCCTCCTAGACGAATGCAGGCATGTCCTCCTCATGGTCATCCAACCCATCCCAGCAGACCCCTCAGCCTCCCCACCAACATCATCTTCCCCAGAACACGCTGCTCAAGCCGCTTACATCCGCTCAATGTTCGACCCAGCCCTCATCCTCTCGTCCCCCCTCTCAGCATTCGACCCATCAGGCCTCCTCACAGCAATAGCAAACATCCTCAAATCACACTGCGCCCCCATGCGCGACCATCTCATCCTCAACCTCATCGCCGCCGCAGACAACCTCAGATTAAACGGCACCAGCGCTGCAGCTGCCGTCAGAGCCCTCAGGTTGTGCATGGAGATTCTAGAGCTCATGAAACTCGTATGTCCCTTTTCATAGTCTCCCCCGCCCCCACTCATCCCCCCTCCCAGGACATTGCAAACCATCAACTAGCCTCCCTACGCCCATTCCTCATTCGCTCAGCTCCCCAATACGAATCAAAGATCTTTTCCCGCAAATTCGCTCAAATACAAGACCCCCTACACCAAACAAGGAAATGGTTGCAAGACGCACACGCTCTCATGCTCACTCACGATAAACCTCTACCCAACCCCCTCCTCCGATCAACCACCCCAACAGCCTCGTCCTCAGCCCATTCCGCCTTGTCCACCCCACGCGCCAACGTCCCCTCCCCCACCACTCTATCTGACGAAGATGATTTGGCCGTCAACGAAAATCTCACCATTCGTCATACCCTCCAACCATCACAGCAACGCACCCTCCTCTACAAGAACATGCGCAAGAACCAACAAATATACATCTCCACCGTCTGCGCTGTCGTAGACTTGGCATTCTCACCCCCTTTGTCCCCTTCTGCTCTCCCTGAAACGATGTTCCTCGATGCTTCGAGGGTCTCGCAGATCGCTAATGAAGCGGATGAATTGCATTCGGCGTATATGCTTGGATTGCTTTATAGGCAGTTGCTTTCGGCGTCACCGTCCCCCTCCCCCTCACCCGTCATCCCACCCACCCCGTTCCTAGGCGGAACGCCATCCGGGGGCCTTTCAAAGGTGACGGAACACGAGATGAGGTGGATGCACAAGCAGATCAAGGATATAGCCGGCTCGAGATTGGGTAGGTGTGTCCTTCCATCGACGGCCGCCACAGGACCTGACGGGGAGAGGGAGAGAGCAAAGTCTGTTAGAGAGGATGTCGTTTTGCAGATTGCGAGAAGGGTTACCGAGAGGAGGGATGGTAGTGGCGGAGGGTTTTCTTCACCCGTCGTATCGTGGGCCATGCCTTCTCCCAGGTTCCCATCATCAGCATCTTCAACGCCTAGTACATCACCGACTTCATCTATATTCTCAATCCCCCCCACTCCGCGAATACCGCTCACACCCCCGACACCGCTCTCCCCGTTTCCCTCCTCATGCATACCAGATTCCCGTACGACACGTCTAGCGCAGACTTGGGCAGAAACACACATGTCCAAGGATTCGGTGTTGGCAAAGATGACGAGGAGGAGGTTGAGGGATGTGGTTTTTGAGGGGGTTGTTGAGAGGGTTGCTGGATTGGGATTGGCGGCTAATACAACGTCGGTATCGTTGGGTACCCCACCCAGCTCATCGTGCACGACAACCGCATCATCTCCCTCCCCACCAACGACGACGACGCCAACAGATAAATCAATAGGCATGGAAAGCCTAACTGATGAACTCAAGAACATAATCGAAAGATTGGCAAAGCTCGTGGAGATTCATATGAATACGTATTTGGTCGTTTATGAGAGGGAGAGTGGGGTTTGTTGTTGAGAGGGGGGTAATTTTGTTAGGCTTTCAGTCTGTTCGTTGTGGATTTTTGGGATTTTTTTCGTTCGTCGAGTTCGTTTACATGGTACATGGTACTTGTTACTACACACACTCACACTCACACATACTTGCTTACTACATATCGCATACATAGTTAGTACACACGCATTAACGCATACATCGCGCATCCTCGTGTTGAAGTAAATTTTTCTTACACCATAGTGCGACATGCATTCGCATTTCATGGGTACATCGTATATAGTAGGTTCTAGCAGCAGCGCAGCAGCGGAACACCCCTCATGCATAGGCATAAGGCATAATGCATAACACACGAATGCATGACTTATTTCCAACAAGTATAATTATAATAACGTACTTGTCGAAGCTCGACTATATGTAGTGATTAGTGACTGTTGAATATTGACTCCCGAAACCCCCTACTTGTTTGTTGGACTTGGCGGGTCGTTAGTTGTTTAGCTTTTCATGTTTTTCATGTGAGAACTTACTTGAGGGAAGAGAGGGATTTTTCGAGAAGGCCGATGTCCATGATATCTGATATCGATTTTCGGATTTCAAAACTTCAAGGAATTCATCCCATGGCCATGGCCATGCATGTATGTATGCATATAGATAGATAGATAGATAGATAGGTATATATATATATATATATCATGCGGGCGAGTTTTCCGCCACACCATATGTATGTATGTCTTCTCGCTCTGCATGACTTTCGCACTTCTTCGTACTTTGGACTTCTATGTACTTCTCGTGGGGCCAATACGGTATACGGTATACGGTATGGGTATGGGTATGGTTATGGTAATAATGGGTGATAGCATAGATCTATGGGTATGGGTGTCATTCTCATACATCAGGTACCCATAAGCCTTTTGCATGGGTTGGTTGGATCACCGGGACCGGGAATGGGAGCGGGAACGGGAACGCGTGAAATACGCGTGGCGAGTGTCCTATTCTATATTGTCGTCAACCATTTGGCATTTGGCTAAGAGTATCGACTGTCATACTCTCGACATAGAGGTTTAGGCATTTGGATTGAAATTTCTCTATGTAGAAAATGTAAAGTTTTTTTTTACCCTTCGGGGTCTTCTGAACACGCCCACGCCTCAGAGTTTTTTTATGAAGAATAATGAAGAGAATGTTAGTTTTGATATAATAAGGAAACTTTCATACTTGAAGCTTGAAGCTTGACATGGGACATTCATGATTCGATCGTTGGATACGACAGGGGTTTTTTTCGTCTTTTTTGGTGTCACTATACGTCCTTCCACTTCTACATTATGGTGAGACACACGCCACAATAACCGGTAAGCGGCCGGTAACCACTCAAGCTCAAGTATCCTCAATCCTCAAACATACATACCATAGTCAGTCAGGTCCCCAGGTCTCAGGATTGGGGATTGAGGGTAAAGTGGCAAAGTGGCAACGGCGTGGCGTGGTGAATGCTTGTGGTTTTGCTAAGGGCAACTTGAGGGAGTGGTTACCAGATTGTTGATTATTGACTTGAAATTGATTTTGTTTTGTTGATTGACCGCCACCGTCATATTCGACAGTGCAGGGCCCCAACAACAAACAACAGGAGAAGAGAGAAAGAAAATGCTTCTGCCGTAGGGAAGGGATGACGGATGGCCTTTCCCATTGAATGGCTTGTGACGGGTTTATCACACTCACACTCATGCTCATGCAAGGCTGCATACTATGGAATGCAAGGGGACATGAACATACAAACAGCACGTCACTGCGGGTATAGAGCCGTTATCGTAATTGCGTCCCACCTTTGTGAATCAGAGTCTTGTATAATGTACGTTATGCCGCTCCGTTTATGAAGTAGAATGAATGCTTGGATGAATGAATGCGCAAATTAGGCGAGTGCTAACTTGGGGAAGGGGGGGACTTAGCATATCGTATACGTAGTCATGATACTTGCAGTAAGTATGCAGTTATGCACGCTATGGAAGGTCATAACTTCCCGCTTGAATGAATCTCATGAATGAATATGAACAGATTATGAATGCGCGCGAAAAAAAAAAAGTACAATGGCACGAACCTAGAAGGTAGGTTACGACGTAAACGCATGTATGGGCGCGTAGGAAGGAGATTATACATAGAAAGTTCCAAAGGCGATGCAAATGGAACCTACCCTCCCTCATGTGTACGCCGGGCGCGTTTGCAATGAATATGAAGGGTCATAGTACGGTGCAGCGTGACGATGATACTACGGAATGATCGAATGGCGTTGGACAGCATTGCGGCGAGGTGGACGCCCATGCGCTTTGGTGTGGAGAGAAGGATGGTGTTAAATGGATGCGCAGATCATCAATGAGGACATCGCTGGACCGCCTATTAGGCAAGGAATGGAGGCCATCACTGCGTGATCAGCCGACTTAAACCTACAGACATGCCCAGTTAGAGTATCCGCATTCGCACAAGGTAATTGGAAATATCATTCCAAGTCCAAATGAAGAACAAGAATTTTTGAAGAAGGTTGATCTAAGACAGGCCGGGAAGTACCACCATTCGCACCAGCCTTCCTGGAACTACACCATTCGAGGCATTAGAACAGCACTGAGGGGAAGCCGAGAAAGCAATGGACAGACCCATGTGAGTATGGAATATCGCTGAGCATACATACCTCATTGCATCTAATAGTGGTGATATCAATGATGTCAACTCCCGGAGAATCACAATCGCCTGATCATAAATCTCTCCCAGGCTGACTTTGTACAGCCTGGATATCTATGAGAGATTATGGCGCAGAGGTAATCTCGGGTGGATAGGTCAAGCGAGATCTTGACGGCGAAGGCATCATGATCATAGAAGAAGAAAAGGAGACGCGGCAAAATAAAGGGGCAAAGGGGACGGAGACAAGGGGTAACACTCCTACCGGTCTTGCGTAGTACACGCTGGACAAGACATCCGATGAGTAAGCGCGACAAGGAAGGTACCCGGTGAGTGGGGAGACCCACCCAAGTTGACGATAACGGACAACCGCGCAGCGGCCGCAAGGTGTCGTTTCGAGTTCCGGACCTTATCAACGTTTTATCCTCAAGGCAAGAAATAGAATGAGCATATTGCCACCTTACACGAAGGGTTGATAAACCCCAAATGTCGTATGTGGGGAAACTAAGGATTACGCGAGTGGGATGTTCCTTGTGCATGGGAGTTCATCGTCAATACGCTCTATCGAAAGCATAAGTGAGGGGAATTCGAGAATTGGGGTCACAACGAGGGGGTACAACGTATGAGTGTAGGAGGCCACTTCATAGATGATCTGAGCTGCCTTTGCAAAGCGCAAATGGGATGGGACGAAAGGACAGGTGACGCAAACCGTGGTTCTCGGCTCGGACATCGGACCATTTGGTCATAAACGAATGAGAGTGAAAGGATGCGCTGTTTTGAGGGATTGGTACAAGATGCGGCCCATCAACACGGTCTCCGAATGCCTTATGTCACGGGAGCGAAAACGTTGATTGCGTGCCAGGCTTCAGCTATGTATTCGTGGTTGGAATGAAATGAAGTGATGGATGCATATCGCTGGATGTAGATAATGAACTCGGCTGCGTGATTAGATGAATGTATGGAGTGCCCAGGTCCCCTCGCCGTCGTAATATCTGGAAATTAACGACGTGAAGACACGAACAATGAAAGACGGCTGCGAAAATAATATCTCAAAGATACCGAGACCCGTCCATGGGGTCATCAAACGGTCGCGCTATGGTAATAGCCAGACTGACGGCCTCACAGGCATGCGGTTATGACCGAAGAGGTTATTCGAGCGGGTGATTCGCCCCCATGGTGCTGCGGGAACGGCGACCGGTTCACACGAGCAGTGGTTCTGTACCTGATATATAGCATCGCGGCATGGTGGTGGGAGACCAGTGGAAGAAAGAAGGAAAAGGTGTCCCTCTGAGAAGAAGCATCACCCAAGGGGTGCATCGTGATGGGTAACTACAAGGAGCGGTCCCACTTGCTAGCGAAGCCGGGGTATTGAATGGAGAACCACGAGTGCGATTAAGAATGTACCTATGGAGAAAATGCTGGAAAAGGCATCGAAGTGCGATTCATTTGGGTTCTCCCCTGCACAGAGGAACAGCGGCGGTAGTGCGATGGGGCAATTGACTATACTGGGCGGAAGGTAAGTTGTAAAAGGCGGGCTTCTGCTAGGCTTCTTCCATGTGAGCGTCGTAACTTGGGGTCATCCTACTTGGCTCTAATTTGTGAAACCATCCGGGGCCCAGTCCGAAAATTTGTACCGCCCGAATGAAGGCGAAAGGATGAATTGGCTTTGTGCTAAGTACGTTTGTCGCCGGTGATCACGAAAGCATGAGAATAGCAATGCCATTGGATTTTGCAACTGACGGAAGCGCGCACTCCGGCATGGACAAGTTGCAGGACACGACAATGTAGCGCTATGCCGTTGATATCTTTGCATGCAGGACCGATCCAATCCGCATTGTGCGAATATACAAATCGGGTGCCTGTGTGGGGTAAGAAGCAACGACGAATGTGGTAGACATTCGTCTTGATCACCAAACCGATGTTGTTGGTATCACAGTACTATGTTCACGGTAGGGCCGGAGGCTCACGCCCGTCGACGATTGTCTACAGCTTTCGATCTAGCCGGATGCTTCCATTCGAACTGAGAGCTGAGCTTCTTGAACCTCGAGGGTAGCTATCGTTCCGCGCCGCAGGTGTGATGACGTGCGACGCCGCCGTAGCAAGGACCGGAGGCTAGACATGGTGCGAAAGCAAGGATTCAATTTAGAATACCCAGGTGCTCCCTAGGACGACTCGGTTGTTGCGCGCCAGCGATGGGAAAATGGGACATCTAAAAACAGCCTTTCACTGGCAGCGGCGACATATAGCCCAAGCATGCCAGCTGTCGAGGCCGTTGCACAGTTCCCTGCGGAGGCTAAAGGTTGATCGATCTAGTCGAACCTTCAACGCATGCCTACTATCGCGGCACGTTGGACCTTAACACGATAATCAGGTAAAGGATATCAGTTAGCTAAGGTAAAGTGAACGAGGATAGATTACGAACGGGTTGGAGTCTGATATATTGATGACCCACTCGAATCAAAAGAACAGCTGTCCGGTTGTGTAACGTTAGCTCAGTTTTTGTGGGTGCGCTGTACCATATTTACTCACAAAGAGTCTTACATGCTTGATGTCCATGTTTGGATCTGGTAACTGAAGTGTCTTGGATCCATTGCCAACTAACGTTGTGCATTATCACTGTTCTGGTGTCCTTATGCAGAAGCTGCATCCGTAATTGTAGGGAAGCCATGGCGTAAGGCTGGTAACCTGATGGCAGGCGAGCGGAAATGTGTAGATGATGTCGTCGCGACGCTTAGCCAAAGGTCGACGCCACTCAGGCGAGCTTGCTGATCAGCAAGAGGGGCTAGGGTCGAACGTTAACCCATACGGCTCATCGCCACAAATGCACGCTAGAACGCGTACTGGGCTAGATTGGACTACTTTCACGCGAGCACAGCCTGCGAAGGAGAAAGGTAGCCGTTGATTAGATTCCCATGCTCGTGGTGAGGCGCGGAGGCTGATTACCCTGCTTGCTTCGGAAGCATGATAGTTGTCAATGACACGAGGCTAGTCGACAGTAAGCAGACGTAGAATATTCCATGGTTTACGACCGTGCATTATAGTCACAGCGAGTAAGAACGTGTTTCCCTACAAAGCGTAGGATCGTCCGATCCGAATGCAAGCCAAGCCGATAGCGGAGGGAAACAACCAGTCTACCATTTAGCCCTTGCATCTCGAATGCGACCTCTACAGAGGACTCTGCAGCTACTTGGATTGAACGGGAAGCACAAACTTGAGGTAGGACTTTGCATGAAGGCGAAACCTTGATAAGATCGTAGTGGCCGTTCCCTCCTAAGTGTACGGAGCTGGCAGTCGAAGCAGAAGCAGTCCCTTCTCCATGCTGCATTTAGCTTCGTTCGCCTCGTTCTGCTCGTTTCGGTCCCTTTATAGGTAACTCATTCGTGGGGTTTGGCTGGAGGACAAATCCCTGCATGTACTGATTGATTAGTTCATGAGCTTGAGTCTCCGTCGCGTGGATAATTGAACAACCGTTCGAAGTGTTTCTCTTCGGTATGTAGATCCCGAGTGGGTTCGTCATGGGGTGATGCGAACCAGCAACCCGGCCCCATCCAAGACTAAAGGGGAGACTAAAGGATGTAGTGGCTTCGTAATGATGGTGTACCGAGCGATTGTTTAGAGTTAATATTGAAGCTCCTGATGCCTGAGGGGTGTTTCTGAAGGAAGGGCACCATCATGAGTAACCTAGAATGAGCACCCATTTACCCGATGATAGGGTGCAAAATTTACACACCTTGGGTGCCGCAGAAATGGGGGATTCATATGTTGAAAGTAGGGGCTCGGTTCATTGACTGACCATGCGTCCGATGGGACGAGGTCACTGTGGACTAATGGACAGGCACTGCACAATGCACACGCGTGGTAGGCGTATAGGTAAATAGAGCTGCAACATCTAAATGACTGGGTACGTATCAAGAGTAAATTGCAAATGAAAGGGACGTACATGGGTGCTGCGTGCATGGTCCCTTTGCCAGTGGTTCACATCCCTTCGTGTCTAAATCTGGGGTGTTGTGGCCCGCCTATTGAGCCCAGAATCAAGAAGCTCTCGGACACAGGGAATGCAAAGAACTATCCAATAAAAAGGGCAGGAATATGAGGCCGCTACGCGGTATCGCCGTTATCTGTATAGTACAAGGCCGACCGTGTGTCATCTGTATATGTTAGCTCAAGGGCTAAATGATTGAAGCTGTATTTCCTTGAGAGAAGGCTAGAAGAAAGGCAAGAAGAGCAAGATCTGAAGTGAAATGACACATCTTCTTCATCATGCATCATGGCAGGAGGTATCGAAGATGGTCGGCCTCTGATTGAGACTTAACCAACGCGATCATGTGACTTGAAAACCCCTAGTTCGCCGTTCGATTCCCGAAGCCATACATATCTGTAACGTGATGAATGTGCAAGGGGCACAACAAGCCATGCAATAGGTTTAGGATAGATTATTCTATTAAACTATCCACCCTATATTGAGTCCTATATAGCAAATAACTAATATAAACATGAATGTAGATTAGCACGGGTAAATATGCTTGCGCATAACGGGGTATCTGAGTTGGCGCGTCAATGCTTCATGGTATGGTGTCCGGCGGCGTACTCGGCCTTCCACCACTGAGAGAGATCGATTGTTAGGGCAGAGCGAGCTAACTAGTAACATGGCGCGTACCTCGACCATCCGCTTGACACCCTCCTCTACCCCAACGATGGGTTCGTATCCGAGGACTCGGCGCGCTTTTTCAATGTTGTGCCAGCGAGCGGCACAGCTAAAGGTCACTTTGAACCTAGTGAACGTAGGTTCTTTGCCGGAGACCCAGCCAAACCACTCTGCCGCAGTAGCAGCGGCCATTCCTACTCCCTTGGGCAGTACAATGGCTCGCTTCTTCTGGGCTCTTTTCTCCGGGAAGATGGAATCAAGGTGATGCCAGACGACCCGCATAAAATCCCAGAAGTAGCAAGGCTCTCCGTTGGTGACAAAAAATGCTTGGCCAGCTACTTGCAATGGCGACGAGCCATTATTAAGAGATTTCATCCGGAGTATCGAGGACTCCGAGAGCGCGTCAAAGCGAGATCGAACAACGGGGCGCACAGACTTGTCTGGCACTGGCTGGGTGAAAGCAGCCTTTATCTGTTCTCCATTGGGCGGAAGGGTGACATAAGGGCCAAGCGGGCGGGCTTCTGATGTTGGAATCCGACGACGTCCCGTGGTGAGATCGATAGATGGTAGAGGTGAGTTTATTATAGCGTCTTCCTCCGGCGTAAGTTTAGATGGGTCGGTGGCAACGATAGGCGGTCGGAGCTTGTCGGCGGCGAGAAGGTGGGCGTATGCGACGTTGCCCACGTAAGTCCAATCGAAGAGGTTCGTGTTGTCGCCAACCTGGAAATGAGTTTGCCCTCGCTCATAAACCTGATACAGTCCTGCCATGACTTGTCGGTCACCAGGGCTAGATAAACTTGAGAATTAACGGCTAGACATGGGACGAACAAACGTCAGGTCATACCCGAATATGCCAGCAGGTCTCAACGCTACAGTAAGAAGCCCTCCTACTCCGTTCGCAGCTAGGACAGCCTCCTCTGCCTTAGCCTTGGACTCATTATATGCATCCATTGGCTTTTCGGGAAAGGGTAGCCTCTCGTCCACATCAACATTGTCGGAACCATTGAAAACAACGCCTGCCGAGCTCGTGAAGACCAGTTTACGGACACCCACAGCCTGAGCCGCAGCAATAACAGCTTTAGTCCCATCAACGTTGACCTTCCAATACAATGCGGGGTCACTAAGGCCAGCTGGTGGAGAAGCGGTGTGAATTATACAAGTGGCGCCACTCTGTTTCATTATTCGTGAGCGTTGGTCTCCACACAAGAATGGGCTACACACCTTGCGCAGAGCGGCGGCAACCTGCTCTTCCTCACTGATATCTCCTGAGTAGAAGGGAACGTCATTGTACCGTTGAACAATGTCAAAAACGGTGACCACGTCTCCTCGGTCGAGGAGCTGTTGAACAATGTGTCTCCCGAGGAATCCACTACCTCCAATAACCATAAAAACATCTTTGGAAGAGCTGGACATCGTTTGTTGAGTGGAGGGACCGGGGGTGTCGTTGACGGATATCCAGCTTTCTTCCATGGTGTGATCCAAGAAATGGGAAATAATTTTACGGGCCGTTAAGTCCGGCAACCCAAACGCGTACCACGTGACCCGATGCGTTGAACGAAGAGACCACAACTCGACCCTATTCGATCCCGACGATTCCTGTGATGAACGCTACAGCTGCGACGTCGAAATTCTCGCAAGAGGAGAAGGAGCAACTGCTTGCAAATCTTGATATAGAGGGTATATTCGCCTATCGCTGTTCTTGGTAGTCAATTTACATGCCTCTGACACCCCAGTCGCACACAAGACAAGTCAATTCCACGCGTGGCTAGAAGATGCTCTCGAAAACTTCAACATCCACCAGGAAGGCCACATCATCAGGATTCCGAAACAAGTCAGGAGCATGAAGATGAGGGATTTTGGCACGAAGTATGGCGGCAATGTCCAAGCGGCATTCAAGGGCTTCCAGAGAGAACGGCTCGAGGCCGCTGCGAATGAGAACGGTGGTGGAATCAGCGAGACCATCAAGAAGAGAAAATGGATAGCGAGTCAGGAAGCCGAGGCTGAAGCGTCTTCATCGTCAAGCAATCAGCCAGAGCCCTCCAGGGCCATGAAAACTGGTATGCATCGTCGATTCTGCTGTTGCTCGCTCTGGCTTTCTAACCGTCCTACCACAAGCTCGTCTTGCTCCTCCATCGCCACATAAGCCTTTACTGTCAAAGCCGGCTTCATCTCAGCCTAGTCGTTCTAATCTTATCCCCAAGACCCCGAAATCGGTACGATCAACTCCGTGGTCGCTATGCTACCTAATACTCAGCTCTTGCTCTCCAGATGCGGCCACTCAAGCGCTCCGATGCGTCGCCCAGTCCATCGAAACCAAAGATGACCTTTGGTGGTTCTAGCTTCGCACGAGCCCCATCATTTCGACCTACATCACCCATAAAGGCTAAACCACCCCCTTCGCCACGCGCCCGCCCTCCGTCTGTTGCAACTTTCAACCCTGCTATTCCCGCTAATGGTCCCACATACCCCGGTCTCCCCGCGCGTCTCCCCAGACGAGACGAAAGTCTACTCAGCACCAACGGCTCCCCCCTTGCCAATCCGTATGACATAGGGCCAGGATGGGCCAAAGGTGCGGAGTTGGGTACGAAACTCCCTACCGACGGCTTGCCCGGGAGATCGTTGAGGACAATGAACAGCATTATCGTCCGCCGAGATACATCTGGTAGCAGCTTTCATTCACGTACTGACTCCCAAGCAAGCATTTTCACTTCCGCCGCATCCTCATCCACGCATTCACGGACAAGTTCCGAGTCTACCCAAGAGCATACATTCTCTCAATTATCCAATAAACCATCCACTCTCCCCACATCCGACGACCTTGATGCTTTTACTACCCCCAAGCCTCTACGATCTTTGCCGTCCGCGGTTGTGTCAATAACTACAAAGGATGGTCATCTGTTGGAGTTCAATCCTTTGCAGACATCGCCCGGGACACTAGAGGCTCTCGAGGGCATAACGGCCAGTGCGAAGAAGCAGGCGAAGGATGACATGATTAGGTTAGTCCAAGCTGCTGCGGACAAGTGGAGGATCATCGATCAATGATTTATTTCATGATGGACTGTTTTGTACTGTACTCTTGCATGTAATATGGGACAGCTAGCTATACCTGTCACCCCCACATCTCAGGACTCTATTACTTGGAGCCATGCAGGCCAGGACACTTGACCATCCCGATTACGCCCCTTGACCAGTAGCCTAGGCACCTGGTCCTTTGGGCGGTTGCTTGGGTAAAGCCTGACATACGAGTTGTGAGTGTGAGGAATGTCTCGAAAGGGAAAAAACTGGTCAGACCGTTGCATTTGTGATAAGAGTTCCTGGTATTTCGTTGCTGCGATAGCGGCTATGCTATAGCCTCCACCGCTGGTAAGAGAGGGACCTCCAGACGACACATAGCCGATGATTGTACCCTTCGATAGCTACATTTATCTGAGCCGCGCCCGCTGCTACATCAATGAAAGTGACAAACCTCAAGCCGACTAGAGTCATCCGTTGGATAAGTCTGATGACGGTGTCCTCGGAAAGCTCGAACCTCGTCATCGCCCATCATATAGATCATTGCCATGTCTTCAAGGACGCCCTTGTCACACATCGTCAACTCGACCGCAACAAGGGCCGTTCGGAACCACAAATCTGCGTCCGTTGCTCGGAGCGGCATTTCTGACCTCTTTGCTCGTAGTACATTGATTTGATTTAGAATACCCACAGAAGTGGATGGCAGAGGCGCGTGTAATGGCGCCAGAAGGGAGCCGCGCAGCAACCAAGGATGACAACTCCCAAGCTCTTGCGCGTCGTCTATGACGGCACAATCTTCCTCTCGTTGGGTCGGAAGGAAGCCGAGGTTCGCTTCAGTTTTTAGTCCCAAGACGACTTCCCAGTCAGGCCGCCAAGGGCTGCGTGTACCCAACTTCTGAAAATTTGGCTTTTTCGCGATCGGTGTACGCTTCCACCTTGCTTCTTCCTCCGCTGCGACCTTCGATGTCTCCTCCTCACATACGGCAACGGAGGGGAGATCTTTAAGAAAGTAAGGCACGCCAGCTTCAAACGACTGAACTTGTCGTTCACGCTGCCCACCAACGCGAGTACCAGTATATGTCAAAGAGGAGAAGAAAGGCATTGACCATCCAGCAGGTACTACCAGCATCCAGCCATGAACTCCCTCAGTACATCGGCCCCGGCTGGAGGACGCATTGGACCGCGATTCGACAGATCGTTGGATCAACAGGATGGGGACGCGGTCATCTTGACGAAGGGGCGCTAAGGGTGTGCCGGGGACAAGGTTCTAGGCTAACTCAATCGCAGCAAAACGTAGTAGGTAGCCCGACTCACCTTGGCCTTTCTTTCGTCTATGTCCTTCTTTTTGTATTTTGGGTGCTTAAGAGGTAATCTGACTGACTCATCCCAAATTTCACTGCGAGCGAGCATAGCTGAAGGAAATACGTTCATAGTAGGGATCTGGTTGGCGGTGTCTATCGGCTCAGGCTTCGCATTCTTGGGTGGAAACCTTTGCCATGAATGAGCGAGAGAGTGGCGTATTAAGGACAGGCATACTTGAGGCGCGGGTCATTAACTTTACAACCAACGACCATCCCACGGGCGACTGTTCCAGATGATTGTAAATTACCCAGTGCCGACCAAAACTATTCGGTTTTGTAGGTTTGTAGTTGAGTAGTACAAATCATCCTCAACGAAGGAGGCTCACCGCTTCAAAATCGCCTGATACTTCGTGGTGTGTAGGGCTCAAGGCACCTTTCAGAACTTGATTCGATTTGGGTCCGAATATCTCAAAGATGTTGATCTGGTTTCGCAAGTCGGCTATTTCAACCTCGTGAACACAACTATCATCGTTATTCCGTAACTGGTCAAGGGCAAGAGATGCACAAGACTTCACGATACCGAATACCTTGTCAAAGGCGGATGGATGCACAAGTATCCAAAGGGTTCGGCTAGTATGTTCTGGGCCACTTGCAGATGTAGACGGACCACTTTCGCCTTCGCCTGCGTTCTGAGTGATGAAAGGTTTCCATAGTATCGTGATGGGCGAGATGAGGCCAGATGGATACGATGACGGAGAGTATATGTAAGTCTCAAGAATGCGTGAACCAGTGACATAACTTCGACGCCAACAGTTACTACAAGGAAGGCATGAGAGAAAGGAACCACCAACCGTGGTGCGGCAGGCCGAGGGCTTTGAGGATCGCAACAGAAGAGAAGAAGAGAGTTAAGGGCGTCCAAAGAACCCTTCAGTTCAATCATGCCGAAATAAGACGCGTCGTGGATGATAGCGCCGTGCTTGGAGGCGCGGTAAGATGGCCGAAATGACTTCTCTGTTGGTTCAATTGCCTTGGGAGAAAACATTGGCGATGCTCGACATAGGATATATTGTACAAGCCCACCAAGCGATAGCCCCATAGATTCTCCATTTTCATCCGTTTCGCGTGCCATACATGAGATTCAAGCCACGTCTTGTCACCTTTCAATTCAGATCAGATATAAGCATACATTCGGAGGAGCGTTCCAGCCCTCACGTTGACGAGACAGCAGCTTTTCCGTGCGAGTTAGGCGCTTGGCCTTACCCTGCTTGGGCAGAGCCTTTTTCTGTGACTTCTTGCCCACGGGGTCCATCTGATGGTAGGTGGCATAGTCATGGGTTGGAAATGAGCAATGGAAAAGGAGGCCTACCTCTGCTTTAGCCTTATCACGGAGTCGAAGAGGAACGCGTCGGACATCATGACTAGCGGCTCGTCGGCGGAGGTGTCGCGGTAGAGCTTGCCACGCACGTTGAGTAGAGCTGGCCCTAGGATATACTAAGACTTCAGCTCATCGAGTCGGAATTAGTAGTTTTTCTGACGAAGCGGTCTTCATAGCAGTATGCATGGCCTTGATCTCGAATGCTCTCGTCTGTCAGATAATGGTTCAGAGCGCAACCCCTATGTCCTTATGGCAAGGGTACCCACCTCGACAAATTTCTCGACATCTAGGCTACTCGGTAGTGGTGCGGTGGCTAGTTTCCCCGCGTTATCCTGATATATTGTTAATGGGTACTCAAACAGGCTCACGTCTTGACTTAGAAGGCCCGGCAGCATTGATGTTGGGATTGGAAGGCGCAGAGGTTGGTGGAAGGGATTGCACTGGGATCGTTCGCGCAGTCTTGATCTTCTGTTTCTTTCTGTCCCGACCGGAGGCTTCTTCATCGCTCTTGCGTTTGTTGTTCATGTTCAAATGTATCCGACTTGTTGGTTTGAAGCGGAGGTAAATTAGCGCCCGACTTCCCTTCGGTCTTCACACTCTTTGGCGTTTGCTGTTACAATGTCTACCTCGCTACGAGGTCTCTCTGTTGCCCGCAGGGCGTTGGCTCGACCCCAGTACCGTGCCTTCTCTGCTACTTCCTGTGCTCTCAATGAAGTCCCTGCTCTGGGGTCGGCTCCTACTCAGCCTAAGCCTATTGGCGGATTTCGGGGAGGGTCGGTCTCTCAACTTGCTATTGTCAGAGTAAAGTCCTAACACAATCCCCCATCCTCAGGATCATCGGATTCTTATTTGGCTTCTCGCTAGCTTCTTCCTATGCTGCGTATCATCTACTAGAAGAATACCAGCAAGCCTCAGCTGCTCTTCAAGCTAGTGTAGAAGAGCTGAAAATCAGCACCGAAAAGGTCCCTTGGAGTTCAGCACTATCCAACCTTCGCTGACACGGACGTAACACTTACCATAGGTTTCAAGCCATGTGAGACGTATCGAGGCTGTTGAGAAGGAGCTGAAGGTGTTAACGGAGAAAACACCTACGAAAGAAGAGGTGTCGAGAGTACGGGCAGAAATGAAGAAGCTGTACGACGGGCTACACGTTGGTATGTCACTTTCGCATCCCTCAATACATTAATTTACACCAGCACAGAGTTCCTGGACCTCCGAACCCATGTTTGGGGCATGCGTAAGTCAGCAGTCCCTTCAAAGGTGTCATTCTGACCGAGTCATCTCACAGAACAAGATTTGCATACTCTTTCCAAGAAAGAGTCCACCTCTGTACGCGTATGAAACTTTGGCATCGCCAATAGATACAAGATGCATTTTGAAATTCTGATGTCTTGGTAATGAGTAACTTACCTTCGAGATCGTCACTCCTTCGCTCCTTCTCTGCATGCATAATAGCGCCTTTGATCCGTGTCGTCAGAGGGAAAAAAATGTCATAGGGCGCAGCGATTTGATGTTTACCACCTTTCTCAGCTCTTCTCTATAACACGTCCAGTGGCCCAACAATCGCATCCCCGCGATCGCTAGCCCCGCTTGGGAACTTCTTAATAGATTTATCATCCCCCAGCACTTCAAAGCTTCAATCTCAGGCTGCTCCTGTCGGGACGTGGTGCCCCATTTCGACGTCGTTGGTTTAGTCCGAGCATCCCGATAAATGGCCGATCATCATAACTGCCAACACCAAATAAGTGCCCCCACAAGCTACAAGCACATGCGAACCTTGTTGTGATGGTCGGCACTACCAAGTAACACCCGCAAGGGGGTTAGAAATATTTCATAACTAGTTGCTTCCTCCCTGGGGTGCAGTGCTTTGAAGTGACATTAAACCCTATACAGGCGCCATTCTCGGCAAACCAAACCAGGCTCCACCTCGGCCACGATGGATTCATGGATGTATAGGTCCATGATGTACAGTGCAAAAGGTACGTACTAGACCCATCTTCCCGTGCAGGATGGCTATCGTCATCATCTTCAATGTAACTCATATCAGAATCTCGCCTAGGCTCCACTCCGAGCTATACATTTAGTGACTTATTAAAGACGTCTTTGATCTTGGGTGGGTCCAACGTTTACACTTAGAGTAAAACACTTGCCTTGGGTGGACTCCGACGAACTACAACGATGAGGAATAAGCACCGAGAGATATCACCAATGGTCTGGAACAGGCTCCGAACTTTGGTCGACGTCTGCGCTCATTTCTAGAAATGAGGGAACCAAGGCGACACACCACCAAAAGTTGAATGATGTTCTCATATATTCTCCATCGCTTCCTTCTCAACAATACGTCCGAGGCTTAGAAGTCCCTGGTTACCGCCTTGACAAATCCGAAAACGTGCACAAGAACCGTCCCCGAGTATGTCAAGAGTATGTACGAGTAGGGTGGGATGGAAAAATATAAAAGCTGGTCTCTAGAGGCTTTGAAGGGTATCAACTCATTCTCTCTCTCTTCTGTCGGCTTTGCTAGTCAAACCGGGCTTGGTTCTCCTTTCCTTTCTCCTTTGACTTGTAAGTACACCTTGTTGGGAAATTATCCTGTTTCTGATAATGTTCCTGTGTACTTAGCATCGCATCCTCTCTTTCAACTTTTCGCATTTATTCCGCCCGGGAAGGCATATTCAGTTTCTTCAATCCTTCATTATGTTCTCTTCAAAGTTCACCACCACCATCGTCCTCGCCGCTCTTTCATGGACGACTCTCTCCGTCCCCATCCGTCGCGAGGTCCCTCAGGGTAGGCCTTATCATGATCCCGTTCACTACTCCGTCATTAAATTCATACCCTCTCTTATAGAACACTCCCATGAAGCTATTCTGCGCGCCGTCCGCACTACGTTGAATCTGAATAACCCAGACGGTATTGTCGACCCCGTCTTCGGCTTATTGGGCAATGCCGCTGCTGCTAATGGGGTCGGCCGTATCGCGGTCAGTTCTAATTTAGTGCACAATGAATGATAATTAAAATTGCTAACACGTCACAAACAGGACCCCAACTGCTTGCAGCAAGCTACCGCAGACCAAGCATTCACCAATGCGAAGGCTGCAGGTGACATTCAAGGCCAGGTCAACGCTCTAATCTTCCGTGCTCTTGAGCGCAACTCTCTTTCGGTCGGTGGAACCACGGAACCCTGCACAACCATCACCGCCGTTAACCCCGAGATCGCTGCTATCTCACAGCATCAGGTAGGTAATCCCACGCTAGTTGACAATTCTCCACTAAGGACATGTATCTCCTCTAGGACCCCGCGTCGCCGAATGCTGCTGCTGTGAACAAGGCTATCACCCTTGAGCTAGCCCGCCAGATCGCCAGCGTTGGTGGAGATCCTCTCGATGCCATCAATGCTGGGACATTTGCTCCCGGTCAAATTGGCGATCCTACTGCTCGTGGAAATAGCTGCAACGATGAGAACGACGCAGCAGGATGTATAATCTCCCTCAATCTACTGGTCCCTGACGCAACCCCTGAAGAAATTCAGGCTGCCGTCGCAGGCGTTGCTGCGGGTGGTAATGGTGCTGGCAATGTCGGTGCCGGTGGAGAGTAAGCTTTTCCTGTTCCAATCAAAAGCATTAGATTAATCAATGCCTTCGTTTTAGCGCTGATGTCCCAGATGCCACCGCAGACGTGTGCCCTCCAGCAACGGCTACTGTCACAGTCACGTCAGTTCTCTCTTCCTTTTGACCGTCACCGCTTTTGAGATTCATTGGAAACTTAGTGTCTCCGCCGTTGCTGAACCTACCGCCGCACCGGATGCTGGAGCTGGCAATGATGCTGGTGCCGATACTGGTGCTGGTGGTGATGCTGGTGCCGGCGGTGATACCGGCGCCGGTGTCGATGCAGGCAACTTCCAGAAGTTCACTGGTGCCCGTGAGTGTGATTCAACCCTTATTCGAACCGATCAACTTATTTTGGTTTGCAGTTGGAGGCCAGGCCGCACCGACTGTCACTGCAGGTGGTCGTGGATTTGTTGTCGAGGGCTCAGACGATTTCCTGAATGTTGGAGCTGCCCTGGGCCGCTCTTGCGACATTCAGAAGAACAAGTGTGCTAACGTCGCTAACTCTGCCGCCGGTCGGGCGGCTGGTCTTACTGTTGGCCAATGCGACCAACAAAATGGGCAATGCAAGGCCCTCATCTGAACGCAGCCATGGCATTCGAAGAAGAATACTGACTATACCACATTGTGCCCGGGCGGTAATCATACCATTGTACTTCTAACATTAGATCACGCTTCCACTGTATCTATATTTACACACATGCACTATCGAGAAGCGGGCGAGCCAATCATAGAGAGTAGAATGTTGGTACCTTTGGGTGTTGTGTGACATTCCAACATGAATTAATCACGGTATGTTGTCTAACGGGGGTAAGCTGAGCATTCCGCGCGTCACTAGAGCGCACGTTGGCTACAGAGGTGGGAAAGAAAGCGAGGCGGCGGGAGCCTGAGGGAAACCGCGCGGACACGCGTGCCCACGTGGCCTATATTTGGTTCATTCGTGTGAAAGGTCAAGGCTCCCCATGCTGGCCATCTCCTCATCCCACACTGGAGGACCGGATTGCCTGCCGTATCGGGTGCGCAGCGAAGCCCGCTATCAACAATTCAGTTACCAAAGTCAAAATGTCATTTTTCTCGTCCTTGTGCATGTGGTACAACGTGCCTCTCTCCCAACTTCTCCCGTAAATTCATATAAATTGTTCGCGCAAATGTCATCTGGAGGTAGTGGTTTACCACCACCTTTCGGTATCCGACATGTATAACAGTCTCTCGTTGTTGGGGCTGCTCTCAGCTCTGGTCACTGGCTCCCTTTCTGTCAGTGTGACAGACATTCAGGGGCCTGCCTTCAGATCACCCCTCGTTGGTCAAACTGTACAGAACGTTACTGGTGTCGTGACTGCGAAAGTATGTGGATTCCGTACTGTCATTTCTTTTCCTACGATAGATATATTCGTTTATTAGGGGCCGAACGGTTTTTGGATTGCGGGTGAACTTTCTGATGACGTCCGCGTCTCCCATGGTCTCAATATCTTCACGCAAAACGCTACGATCGTCGGTCAAGTCGCTGTCGGCGACCTCATCTCTGTATCCGGTCTTGTGACCGAGTTTCGTTCTTCAACCGCTCCTAATGACCTTTCGCTCACCGAGATCACTGCCCCAACCAATATTTCTGTAATCTCGCAAGGCAACACCGTCACGCCGCTGATCCTAGGGAAAGATCGAACCCCGCCTACTCAACAACTTTCTAGCCTCGATGTTGGACCGGATGGGTTCCTGTCAGTCCCTAACAACAGCTCCCGCCTCGACACCTCGAATCCGACTCTCCGACCCGACAAATTTGGGCTCGACTTCTGGGAGAGTCTCGAAGGTCAACTGGTCACCGTGCCACGTCCATTTTCTCTAAATTTTGAGAATCGGTTTGGAGAATTTTGGGTGAGAGGTGACTGGAAGGTTACTGGCCTGAATGAGCGTGGAGGATTGACCATCACAATTGGTGCGCCACTCCAACCCACTGTATATACA
Source organism: Pleurotus citrinopileatus (assembly GCA_017312325.1). Lineage (NCBI taxonomy): Eukaryota > Fungi > Basidiomycota > Agaricomycetes > Agaricales > Pleurotaceae > Pleurotus > Pleurotus citrinopileatus. The sequence continues at coordinate 1,634,958 of BHFW01000037.1, forward strand.
TACTTTGAGCTGATCTTCGATCGATATCATAGGTCCTGACGGTCGGCCTGATGCCAACCCGGAGACGGTCATTATTGGTCGTCCGCTTGATGGCACGAAAAATCCTACTACAGCTATTGGTCTCGGATTATCTGATATTACTGGTGTTGTGTCCTACCAGTACGTGATCATATCTCTCCAAATGAAGATCGGTAGTCAAGAAATCCTGGTAGATTCGGCTTCTTTTATATCCTACCCTTAACCGCCCCCACTGTCATATCCCGACCGAGCGCTGATGTGCCCATTACGACGCTCTCCTCTCCTAGTGGTAAATCCTGTGTCGTCACCGTAGGGGATTATAATGTGAGACACCCTTGTGCCGTAATGCCATTCCTGGCTGATGTTTTCTGAAGGTTGAGAACCTCACACCCAACTCTGCACACCTTCCTACTATCGCCTCCCATATCGCAACGTTTCTCAGAACACCGGATATTGTGTTCGTACAAGAGATCCAGGACAACTCTGGTGCTACGAATGACGGCGTTGTCAGCGCCAATGTCACTCTCTCAACCCTTACTGCGTCCATTGCAAATATTAGCGGCGTCCAATACAATTTCCTTGAGATTGCACCTGTAGACGGACAGGATGGTGGCCAACCTGGTGGCAACATACGACAAGCTTACCTGTAGGTGATCTTTGATGGCCTGTGCACTAGGATAATAACTCACCTTCATGTCAGTTATCGACCAGAGAAACTTCACCTCGTTTCAGGCTCTCCAGCTGGTGGGGCATTGGATGCTGTAGCCGTTAAGCGTGGCCGGTTCTTCGGCCAAGCCTCCCTAAAGTGAGATGACCATTTGTATTTACGCCCCTTGACCCCCTGACCCCTTTCTTTAGCTTCAACCCAGGGCGTATCGACCCCACAAGTGCGGCATGGGAGGCATCTCGCAAACCCCTAGTGGCTGCATGGGAAACATCAACTGGCCACCGCCTTTTCACTGTCAATCTCCACCTCACCTCGAAATCCGGAAGCGTGTCAACACAGGGCGATGCTCGTCCATTTGTGAACTTGGGCGTAGACCAGCGTACCAGCCAAATACAGGCAGTAACGGTCAGTGTCTCTTGCCTCTGAGCCCTATTGCCAAGCGTTTGGCTGACAAATTCACAACACTCAGCAATTCGTGAAGTCCCTCCTTCTGCGAGATCCGCTTGCAAACATTGTCGTTGGTGGCGACTGGAACGAGTTCGTTCAGACCCGATCAGCCTTTGCCTCAGCCAAGGGCATCCTTACTGAAATTGATGAAATTGACGGTACCAAGCCAGCCGAGCGCTATACCTATGTCTTTGATCAGAATACCCAGCAGCTCGATCACCTCTTCGTTTCGCCTGCCCTCGCTTTACGCTCCCCAAAAATCGAGCACATCCACGTGAACAATTGGTCGCCGAACTTTAGTGCACGGATAAGCGATCATGATCCTTCTGTAGCCAGTATTCGTGTTTGTTAGTTGGTGCTATGTACTCGTGCACCCTATGACCTTACTTCGAGCAATTACCTTTGCCATCCTTCCAACAGGTCGTGTAGAGGAGAAGGAAGTTTAAGCTGGGTCGATGCAAACAGCCGGCAATTTCGTTGGAATTCCAGAGTTGGACTCAGATTGCAGACCGCATCTCCGAAGTCGAATTTAGATGCCCCCCAGAAAGCTTATAGATGACCGTTGTATGAAAAAATGCCTCGAGTATTTAATGTATAGGTAGTACTCATGTTGATGCCCCACAATACAAACGGAAGCGTCGTTTTATGAAGAACGAATCACCACACCAGGAAGATACAGTTCAAACCTTAGACATGGACGATCATACGCATGCATTGCGAAAGCCTTGGGTGAACCATTTTACACAGGAGCTTGTCCAATGGGATGCAGCCTGGCGTCAACCTGGGGTAACTGTGTTAGATGCCTTGAGGTGACCATGGGAAAGAGATACCGCACTTCAATGATGCTGTAGATGTTATTGATGTCATACCAGCATGAGGTTAGGTGCTGGTAGGCATCAAGGCCCGCAGCGTCGGACGACGCTATTCTGTTGACGGATTCCTTTGAATCTTCGAGGACGCTAAAGAGGATGCCGGGTTAATAGGACGGCTACTGTAATAATCATAATTACTTGCCGGTTCAAGTGTGGCCGGTTCAAGTGTGACCAGACGTAGTGGAAGGGATCATTGACGCCGAACGCATCTGTTGCAGCAGTATCCATAGCAATGTTGAGAAGGAGGCAAAGATCCTGGAGCAGACGGATAACGGAGGTGCGGACGAGTGGACAATTCTGTAAGGTAGCCACATAAATAAGCAAGGTACGATGAAGGCGCGTGACTTGACGGAGACTCACTTGGACAGCCTTCAAGATATCCGTGGCGTGTTGAAGGCACTGGCGAATATGAGGAACCGAGACGTATTGTTCAATATCAACTAGGTGCTGAAGTTGAGAATCGAGGTTACTGATGTAGACTAGTCGATAGGCGGAGGAGTAATTGGACTGCGCGTGGCTGATGTCAAACGGTTCGAGTGAATCAGACCCTGTTCCTCCCCGTCGGCCCTGTTTCTGAGGACTCTTCCCTCGCGAGGAGCGTAGAACATCGATCTGGTGCAAAGCATCCTCGAGGAGTTTTTTCAATGTACGCTCCGACGACGTCTCTGTAGGGACCACGCGCGAAAGTAGCTTCCTGATACGCCGAACGATGGTTTCGAGGAAGCGAAGGAGGTATTGGCCAACGGTCGTATCCATCAAAGGTTTCTTTTGACGGACCATTTCCTTCGAAACCAGAGGGGGACTGGAGGCCTTCAAGCCGTCGATGATCTCCCATGCGGAGGTTTGAGTATTGTCGAAGGGTGTGATACGAGTGATACTGGGAATTGCCGAATGCCAGCGGGCGGAGAGCTCATCGAGACGACTTTGGCAAACAGAGGGATCCAGGGTATCCCCCATTGTGCCAACAATTGTGGCTTGGTCTGCTACCTTCTTACCGATCAAGTTTGAGAACAACATCATGTTCTTGGTGGAGGCATTGCTGAATCGGGTTGCTGATAGCGAATGTAGGTAGAGAATTCCAGAGGGTGTTATATCTCGTTCATACCTTTGGAAAGCGAGGTTTCGTTAGAATGTTGACATGAGATTATGATTATATAGGGTAACGTACAATTTGTTCAACCACTGGGTGATGGCAGAGAGAATTTCAGCGTCACGGTTGACTTCCGACTCATCGAATCCAGGTGTGTCTATGAACACCACATTGCGCGAATCATTCTTGTCGACGTATCTGAATGCTTGAAGATCCTGGGTACATGGTTCCAGGGTATCGGATGATCTTGCAAGTTGTCTACCGATGGCCGTATTAATGAACTACGGGGACAGCAGGTTTGATATGACAAGTCATGGTGACTATCGAGATCTCTCAAACTTACTGTGCTTTTGCCGGCTCCGGTGGCACCCATGACGCTGGATGTACCCGTTGTGTACAATTCCCTAGTAAATGAAGATGAACTCGACTTACAACAATATTCTGTCGCTCTTTCTAATTGAAGAAAGGCTGATACGCTGAGCTTCACCAATAGTTTGCGTTGAAGGTGATGAGAGTCCAGGCGTGATGGTGGGCTTGATTGGATCCGGGCTATTAAGAGAAGTGTACGCCTCGGCGCTGAGAAGTACATAAGTAAACCGGGGGGTTGAGAGGGAAGAAAATGGGCAAACATTGTTGTTGTGGCCATCGCGCTGCCACGACTCAAAGATATCACTTGTAGAGACATCTTCCTGATGGTGGCGAGAGCGAGCACGCCTTGTCGACTATTCAAGTAGATACGGCACCACAAGGTCCGCAAAGGGGTCCAATGTAAGACAATGGCATAGTAGACGATAGAAGCGAGGATAACTTGAAGCTCTTGGCGAACACCAGCTATTCGACAGAGAAGGTATGCGTGGAGGTGGCTGGAGGCATCTGCCCCCTTCAGGGTCTTCTCTATGAGGGGGAGTAGACGGGATAGGATACGGACACCTCTCCGAAAATCATCGAACTGATTGAAGTTGTGAAGAACATCAAGACCAAGAAGGAAGTGCTCGATGTGATGAAGTAGGGCGGTAGGTGATGTATTCTTGTATTGTGCAGGTGAATATGGCGTGCGAGTAGTGAGGGCCATGGTAAAGAGAGTATCGGGGTAGACATTGAGGAAAACTCGGGTGTTTATGTACTTGTCGTACTCGAGGCAAAATTGACTGCCGGTGTGCCATGGATGATGCCATGCGAAGGGAAAGGGAAGGGAAGTGATAAGTGGAAGGTTGCTGACGATACAAGTTCCGACAATTCCTGAGGTGAAAGAAAACTAGGGTATTGTACAGGCAGCCGGATAAATGGGCGCGATTTACTCACAGATACCCGCCCGTCAAGGTTAGGAGCGCCAATTTAATGGGAAGTAAGTCGGACGATAACTAAGTACTAAGTACCTGTGCACACCGTCCGATATGCATGCTCTTGGAGAGCTGCGGGACGGAAATGAATACGACAGCCAATATCATTGGTTCGAACATGAGTGAAACAAGGAAAATTGAAGGCTGGATATGTTTTCCGTGATGGGCCAGGATATATCGATCGAAGGGGAGCTTTCGCAGCTTGAGCATGATTGCCCCACGGCCCACTCCCTTCTTTCCTTTCCCAAGAGAGGGAAAGCCCGGCGACGTGCTGAAGCATGAGACAGGTGGGCTACTCGCCCGGCGTCAAGGTCCATCTAGGTTCGGGTGGCTGGAGAAATAGCAACTCGGCAGAACCCAACTCGTAGACCAAGCTCGGCGTCGAGTCCTCTTAGAATACTGAAACCGGTATTTCCTTGCTGGCTAGTGTGTTTTGTGTATACAAGTGACCATCCAATATTCAGTCAAAGTGAGAGCGGGCCGGGGCTATCAACGACGACCAAGGTCATAGAGCAAGGTCGCATGAGTTGGGAAGCTGCGGCCGTTACAGCTGTTCCAGAATTCTAGTTTTCTTGAAAACGGGAACAGGGATGGGATAAGAAAACTTTGAAGGTGTCGCTGAAGCTCGCTCAGGAGGCCGGGCGATCGGCCGTCAGCGTCCCGACTTTGAATCACCGCGATCACCGAGTTGAGTACTTCTCCATCTCCATCATGATCCTTATGATGGCTGTCAGCGTTGTCTTCGGCTGTGCCCTTTATATACCCACCTCGCAATTGGAGGCTATCATCTCCTGCTTCCTCCTCATCCTAACCGACACTCTAGCAGCATGTCCACCGGCCCGCCCACCGCGAACGAACTGGAGCGCACATTTGGCGTATTCTTCGTAGGCTATGTAGCTGCTATGGTTGGTTATGGATTCACCTTTTTTCGTAAGAACAAGCTCCTTTTCTCGCTCGATTCGTATACTGAAGTGAGCCAACCAACAGAAACATACGTGTATTACTCTCGTTATTCTAAAGATCACTGGGCCATCAAATTGACTGTAAGTGCCATGGATTATTGATCCTAGATTCTGTAGCTCACTCTTACAACAGGTAGCACTTCTCTGGTGAGTAATCATGAGGTGAGAACTACCACTGCTCACCCAATGAAACAGTATGATCGACACTGCTGGATCCGCTCTGAGTAAGTATCTCCAGTGATGTAAACTCTCATCCATTTCTAACTTCTCTACTTGGTTAAGTATCCCAAGCGTATGTATGAGCCCATCATCATTTCCCCCAGACCCTCAGGCGCCCCTTCACTAGATTGTACTATTACTTGGTGGACCTCTTCCCGTATGAGACAGGCCTCGTTGATGCTACCAAGTATGTTCTCATAGCTTTCGTTGCAGTCTCTCCCTAACAATCTATCCCCAGAACCTTCACAGTGAGCTCAGCGAACCCCAACCTGAGACCTCATGTACTCATCCACCCATGTCATTGTAGGCAGAAATCGGACTTGCTGTCGTTGCTAAGTGGATCGTTCAACTGTACGTGCATCTGAAATTTTGATACACCTAACTTTCTAATTCACATCACCCTTAATCGTTAGGTTCTATGCTTTCCGCCTCTGGTCTTGTGTGTAATCCTCCTTTCTTCGTACGAGGGCCAAACTGATGCGTGTGGCACCCTCAGTAATCCGAAGTCCCATCCTTCCTGGGGCCATTGTGAGTCGGGTTCGACGTTATTCAAGAAGTTGCCTAACTCCCGATCACACAGGCTCTTCTGTCGACTGCCGCATTTGGTGAGTGAGCGATGGTTCGCTTCGTTGTTCGCTTAAGTATCCGGCTTACGACCGCCACACATTAGCTCTCGGACTGGGTGAGCATCACAGAATATCGTGGTCCATAGTGTCTAACTCAGATCGATAAAGACATGACTGCTGAGCTGTAAGCTACCACAACCCGATAGTTCGAGGGTTGATCCTTCGTCTCATGATTATCCCGTAGTGTCAACAATTCCTTCCTAGCTCATTTAGGAGAGACCGGCCCCAAGGTAATGGCTTTTCAGTTGTTCTGTTCATCGTGCTCAATTTTCTCCCTCAGGCTGTTGTTGCCATATCCCAAGCATTCATTTTCGTATCAGGCCTCCTAACCTTCCTGGCAATGTGCTACTACCTCAGACCATCTCAGACCCCAAATGTCAAGCCGTTAGTATCGGCCCTGCATCCTCGTCTCCATGCACTAATCGTCACCGATGTTATCCAGGATCGAAGGCTGGTTCGACAACCTTGTTGCCTACACGATTACTCGCGGATCCACTGCCACCCTTGTTCAGCTTGGTTTCTTCATTACTGTAAGTGTTCCGCTAACATTTTCTACTGCATCATGTTGACAAGTTACAGTTCCTCATCGCCCCCGATCACCTGTACTGGGTTCCATTCCATTTCGTTGCTAGCAAATGTACGCTTGTTTTCACCCTACGCATTCTAACGACATCACTAACTGTCCACTGTTACAGTGTTTATCAACAGTCTTCTCACTATGTAAACCCGATAACTCGCTCCACCCCTTCTGTGACTTACGCTGAGACTTCAGGTTGAATTGCCGCGTTGTTGTACGCGGACGAGGCTATAATGAGGAGCAGACGGTCGACTCGAAGAAGTCTTCCTCCTACTCCGGTTCCTCCCCTGCTAGAAGCCACAACACCGGCGTTCGATTTAACGTCGTTGATACCAAGGCTAGTCTCTACCACACCAACTCTTCTAAGGGTACTCATGTATTCCCGCTTACTACCAAACAGCTTTCACAGCCTGCTATCAACATTGAAGTGTCTCGCACCGTAGAGCAAAGTGACGGCACCAAGGCCTATGACCTTGATAATGTCAGTCCCATCTAAGTCGCCGCTGTATATGTCCATCGCTCACAGACAGTTGCAGAATTCTATGAACGATGAACCAGTACGTTCTTGTCACTACCTTCGCAAGGGTTTGAACAGCTTGACTGATACCACTATTCGCAGGTCGCGAAGGCTGAGAAAGGAAATCTCGCCGTCTGAGGATTATCAAATGGTTTGGATCAAGAAGGCATCTATCTTTCGACTTCTAGTAGCACTGTTGATCTTGTCCTGTACCCCCATATTTATGATTCGTTGCTTTGCTTTGCCTATGAGATAGCTTGCGGACATATACTTGTACCAGTAACCATGATATTCGCCCGCACCAGCACACTCGTATAAGGATAGTAATATGAATGACCGGTTACACGCGCATAGACACGATCAACCAAAATGAATATGCGCATGGTAGGATCATGATCACCATGTCGCGATGTCCATAGTAGTACATAGTGGCCAGCGGACCAATATCAACGGATATGGCTCCACTCTCGCACCATGCCGTTCAATGCATCAATGCGTTGGAAAGGAAGATATAAACGTGATGACCCGGTTGCTCAGTAGTTTGATTCAAGAAGAAATAAGTGTCGTTCAACAGGATTGGTCCCTGCGACGCCATCAAAATCCGAGGGTCCTCAGTAGAATGCATACGTATATCGGGCTTGAGTGTATCCGTTGAAGCCAGTCGAATATGTACAGCTACATATCCGGTTGATATCGCTGTTGTGCTGACAGGAAGTCGAGCACTGATGGATTACATACCACCCTTCAATGTGAGCTAGTCGGTTCGGCGGCAGAACCTGCCTAATACTTGGCTTCTCCCGAAATAGCGTCTAAAATAACTGTAGTTGCATCGAGAGCACCCCTAGCGGACGAGCCTGGAACTAAGGTGATTTTATCGATCGTCAGCCTTGAAGATCATCCACAGCGTCGATAAGGCTGCTGTGATTAGGGACAACGATGAACCTATCTCGCCCCTTGTCTGGAGCAGCCTGAGAGATTCGCCGCCAGGTGGGAGGGTTTCTGCCTTATCCTAGTATCAATGGCGAGACTGGATCGTTGAGAGAGAGAGAGAGCCATGGTTTCTGAATTTCTGAGAGGCGCAGTGTATCATACGGGCTAAGAATCTTCACGAAGGACGGTATCACTACGCAGGTCTCTGACGGTGATTTCATACGTCTCTCCGAGGTCGTCGCAGAATTCCGTTCTTCCGAATTATCTCGGTATCGCTGAGATAAACTCCCGACTGACCTGGGTCCCTATAGGTACATACATAGGATACAATTCATTCTCGAGCTGATCATGTCGAGCCGTGGTAAAGAGCCCTGTATGTGGTGACCGGCAGCCCAACTACTAGCAAGGGGCGATGCGGCCTGAGGTCTCCCACTTACCTTGGCTGCAAGGTTCTCAAGAAGTAAGTATAAAGGGTCCGAAGCTGTCAACGTGGCGACGCGTCCTTCAGGGCAAGCACGTGCCCCTTGAGCTAAGAAGTATTTCAAGGGCGACGCTTCTTCCTCTCTACCCTAATACCCTCGTACCCTCAACACCTGTAGCCACTCATCCTCGCTGGCAAACCTTTTCTTTTCACCCTCGTCCTTATCTCTGGAATACAACAGTCTCACTCCTTTCATATTGCATATTGAAATGCCAACTTCCACTTTGGCCCACGTTGCGTCGACCCAGACTTCCTTCCTTTCGCAACCAGTCCTGGAGACCGCACTCAAGGAGACTATCTTGGCTATCTGCGAAATTGGCTTGTCGTTCAGTGATGCCATGCTTTTAAAACTGCTACTTGAAGTGGCTTACTCACCCGACACCTACGCGACACCAGATTGGGAGCGTCATCGCTCTAAGTGCCGCCAGAGCATCGTTAAGGCTCTCACTGCTCAGATCAAAGCGATGGAGCAACTCTATCGTCGCCTTCATGCAAACCAGGATGACTCCGCTATTTGCCCCAGTGGGTGGCACCTTGCAACATGGACAGCTTTCTTTTCACACCGCCGGCCAGCGTTGGGAGATGTCATCCTATCCTGCTCTCACAGCTCTCTTCTGCAACCCGTGGCTCTACAAGAATGGACCCGGGGCTCCATTACTCGCAAATCCGCTTCTGTTTTCAACAAAGTTCTTGACATCATCCAAGGGCAAGCTGTCGAGTTTATGAGGGGTGAAGACTGCCTGTTGGATCTGGGGAGTGACAAGGAGATGCCCAAGGCCCTCACCCGCTTACTGTTCTCTCCCAACGACTCCTTTAGCTCTGCCGCCACTCATGTTCTCAATATCAATGTTGGCTTTCCACATGATTGTTCAAACTTGCTCTGTCGTTATCGCGCCTTGTTTCGTATCTCTCCACTCACCGCCACAGAGGGGCTCCATGGGATCATTCGAGAAGGATTCGAGTTGCTCCTAGCGGGACGCGTCCTTAATGCGTTGAAAAATCTATCAGGAGCACTGTGTAATGATCCCAAGACCACCAGGCCTTCCATCGTTGTTTCCCTCCTTCTTGCCGAAACCCTCGCTGAGTGCTGTCGCCTTTCCTCGAGCAAGCTTGATACTCCGTCCTTAAGCACAGATGAGCGGGACGGATTGACGTCCTGGTGTCTTGCAGTCGCAACCCAGGTGCGGGACATGTTGCGACCTCTTTCTTGTCGCGAGCTCAATTTAGCCATATCGGATTTGAGCATACAAGGAACCCAGAAGAAACGGTTGCAGGACTTAACGAACGCTAGGCCACCACCATCCGTTCCTGCTGATGCACCACCCTTCTCGGATTTCTGTAGGGTCTGCGACCCTCACCCTGTGAAGCGGGGAAATGACGAAAATGACGTCTATGGACCGCCTCGTAAGGTAAAGAAGACGGCCTGAGGCACTCCATCCGTATCTTCATTTCTATGTGATTATGTTATACACAATAACATACTCTTGATTGCGTCTGTGTCCTACTGCAACGATCCACCCAGTTGTTTTTACCGCGGCATGCACGCCCTTAATCTGATACACACTTACATATCGATCTAATATTTTCATCCACGTTCAGTAATGGTCAACTTGTTCAATATTCCTGTCTAAGAAAGGCACAGGAGACGTACGAACAGTCCACATCACCATGCTTGGCCTGAACATGATACCATTGATTCAAATAAAGGCACCAAACACACTAATGCTACTTCTTCTCCAGTCTCCCAAGCGCTCTTTTCAGGTCCTTGCGTAGGGACTCAGACAAGCCATCTTCGCTGTCGGCCTTCCTACCAGGACCAATGGCGGTCGAAGGACGAAAAACTGACCATCTGTTGTTCAAATTCTTCATCGCCTGATGAGCCGTGGCTTTGGGAACCAGGGATCCATTCCACTGGTCAATTTCCAACGACATCACCTCGGCGCACTCGACCAGCTTCCTCGTCAATTCCAAAATCAAGTCGTAAGGGAGAATACATCCGGGATGCAAAGGAGTCGTGCGTAGAATTCCTGCATCCCTGGACCCACAGGTTTCAGCAAGGGCTTGGGTGGTGAGTATTACGCTTTGAGCGAGATGGGGGCGCCTCTGAGGGGTTTCGTTTGCGAGGAATAGGTCGACGATATGGATGAATCCTTGTGCAACCTCTTGAGGGTAAGATTTGAACAGAGTCCTGCAACGTTCTATATAGCTTTCAGCTTTTGCCCCCAACGTACACTGAGGCATGTCGATGAACTTGGCATTACTGGCGGCAAAACGGAGTCGATCATTATGAGAGCAGAGTAGGATTATCAACTTCTTGGCAAAATCCTTGATGTAGGCTTTCTTATGTATGTCGATGGCAAAATCATCGTGCACTGCAAGCCGCTTAAGCTTGTCTGACATCAGGCTGAGAATAGCATCGAATGTCTTCACCGCTGAAAGGACGTCATCGGATAATGGAGCGTCCGCGTCCAGACTAGTTAATCCAGCCAGAGGGCGTAAGAGCGCGCAATCTGAGACCAGCTTGAACAGTTGAAACATAGCGTCCGAGTCGGAAGGCTGAACCTCTTTCAAGACCAGTTTCCAGGCATTCAGGGACAGCACCGGAGGGCGTAACGACACAGTGGCACGACACATGGCGCGATGGAAGTCGGTCATCTTGGAGACTTCGTCAGAGAGAAAGCCAAAGAAGGCCTGGCGTCCGTGATCCCGAGCAATGTTCCAGACTGAGCCGGAGTTATATTTTTTGCTAAAAGCTAGTTTGAGGAGAACGACGGTAGGGTCCGTTCGGTGAATTGGGTTGGAGGCCTTTTCTTTTACTTTCGACTTAACGCGAGAACCCGACATTTGGGAATCGAAGGCAGGGTTGAGAGAAGATAAACGATAAGAGTCTCAAGGAGGTAAGGAATCAAGCCATCTCTCGTCTTGATATATAGACGTCCAGGATGCGCCACTTGGACCATAGCGTGTGGTGAAAGAACGATTGTCCGCTGAACAGGTCGAATGGTGAACAAAGCGTATCTCTATTGCAATTTTCAAAGCGTGAGTTTATCGTGCTAAATACATGACAACATAAAATCCCTGTTCTAGGTAAGTTCCCATCTAAAGCTTGGTATCTACCTCGATGCCAGAGTCAGAAGCGGTAGAGTCGTTGGTGTAGACTGGGCGAGCGGCGGCAAGACCATAAGCGTTCTTGTAGAAGATGACGTTGCCATCATCTTCAACGAACTGAAAGAAAAGGTCCAGTCAGACCGATACATAACACGTCTACGAGGAGAGAAACACAGACCTTGCATTCCTTGAAGACACGGTAGACCTCAGCCCAACCGCCAGGCGCACCTTGAAGATGAATCCCGGACTGAGCAAGGCGCTTACGAAGAGCATCTGTGGCTTCCCAACTATTTAGATAGGATCAGAAACGCTGCGGAAAGAGGCTAGGCGGGGGGAGGGAACTTACGCGCTATAGTGGGGGATCTTGCTGGATACGTGGTGAAGGACATGGGTCTCAGAGATACCGTGCGTAGCGTGGGCGCCGATCCAGCCCATGATGCTACCAAGGTCACCAAGAAGTTTGCGATCGAGTGTTGCCAGGGCGCCACGGGGGAAAGTGAATTCCGGGGCGCGGTAATGAGGAAGGAGAGGGTCAGTGTGTTGCAAGAAGGTGATCAGCACGAGCCAGTGGTTAACCCTGTATGACGCAGCATCAGCAGTCATTCAGTAATGAGGACGAGGGATAACACACCAAAGATAGGTAGCAAGATAGAGACGGAAGACCTCGGCGAAGCCCTTGAAGTAGATCCATGTTGCGATGCCAGCCAACCAGAAGAAGACGCCGATATCGGAGAAGACAATTTGACCCTGCTGGTCGGGTCTGAACATAGTGGCAGTCGGAGTGAAGTCTGGAAGCGGTAGTCAACATAGGCAAAGTGAGTATACCGATTTCAGACATACGATTGGTTCCTTTGGGATACCTAACCTGACCAGATGCGTTCCTGATGAGATAAGATGGCCATCCACCAAGCTTGAAACAAAGGACGTTAGCACTAACAAAGAGAGAACGAGGCTGCCAGCTTACCAGGTAGGTACCAGCACCGAACATGGCACCAATGGGAGAATCGCCCAAAGCCTCCCAGAGCTCCTTCTTGACCTCTTCGGAGACACGAGAGCCAAGCTTATTTTCTCCGGAGGGATTAAACGCAGGTAAACCCCTCTCGGATCGCGTACGGGGGACAAACACCTGATCTTGGGTCATATGTGCGGTAGAGGCATGATGCTTGCCGTGGGTAATGCGCCACGAATGGTAAGGAACTCCCAATCTGGAGAACGCGTCAATTAGTCATGTGACCATCCCCAAAGAAAAAATTGGGCGACGCGAGGACGAGCTTTAGCGAGACACTTACGCGGAATGGAGGACCCAGCCGACAGCGTTGTTGACAGCTTTAGACTCGGAGAATGCCTGATGACCACATTCGTGTGCAACAACCCATAACCCCGTCGCAAACAATCCCGTCCAGAAGCTATACAGAGCCCAAACCGAGAAGCGAGCGAACGGATAGAGGTATGGATGCGGCAAAGAGATTTGCTCTGGTGTAATGAGCGCGTCAAGGTACGTAGCGGTCTTGTAGATGGCTGCAATGACGGCAACGTCCCAGACGCTGTCACAGAGAAAGCAGTTTAGCCCTGTGATTAGCACGGGTTTAACGTAACGACTCACATATAGAGCGACGACCGGAAAGCTGACCGCTTGAAGCAATGCTCACTGCAACGATGATTACTTCTTCATGAAAGACATGAAAGGCAGGACGCAACAACTTACGGAATGGCACTAAGCAAATCCTTTATGGTGAGATCTGGCACAACAACGCCCTTCTGCTCGACGACAGTCTCGCGACCCGGCGACATTTTTGGCGACTCTAGGATCGTATTCTCGTCTCTGCGAAGCAAGACGAAGGGGAAAGGAGATGAGGGGAGAAAGGAAAGAAGGGCTTGGAGATGCTCTGCTCAAACCGAATACACTTTTTATGGGGTGTGCGACGAAGCGCCGGCTTTCGCCGGGGATCTTTTTTTGATTTGGGGCAAGACCAACATTTTCTATGTTCGCCCGAATAATGGACGGCCACGACAAGGCCACGAACGCGGCCTCCAATATACACCGCTCCAGACGCGCTATATGGATTTGTGGAATCGGAAATATTCGCGTAAATCCTGGCTTTTTACCAGGGTGACGCGAGGACGCAGTCAGACCATATGAAGTATCCAATGATACGGGTTGTATTAGGTGCCATTACAATGCTTATATGATACAGTCTACTCAGCCCAGAGCCTTGAGTCTCTTCGCCAAACCCTCGAGAAATGCAAAGCCATCCTAGATAACACAACGTCATTTACATCGCTTATTTTCAATCGTTCTGACACACCTTCGTTATCGTCCTCCCTGAGCTTCGATTCGTCACTGAACCAAAGTCTTCCACCATCTTGGCCAATGCTTGATTTCCAGGAGCACTCTCTACGTCTCGTTTCAATCGAGCTACCACGCCCAATTTCACATGTGGAGGTTGTTTCCCATCTGACGGAAGTCCGCTATTACTAGAACGGGTTCTTGATGTCCTGATTAGGATTGCATCTCAGGCGAAATGGAAATGGCTTGGGCCTTTGAAAATGATAAGGACTGCTCACCGCATAGGGATAACAAAGACAGACGGGTCGGAAAGTTGCTTATGTAGAGCATCCAGGAAGGCGAATCCTTCTTTGGTCAACGTCTTCGAGCTATTGTAGCTCCTTAGAACGTGCACAAATTGCTGCACAGCGGCCGCGAGCTGGTCGTTATTAGTAGCCGAGTCCACTTTCTTTACGAGCTCGTTCAAATGGTACGCTTTCGGTAATGCACCAATTGTTGGCAGAGGATTCTCATCCCCTGAGCTGATCTCAATGACCTCGTGTATGACCTTCTTTGGGGGCACCTCCCTGGCAGAGTCTTTTCTCGCGTTCTCGGCGGCACGCAGGTTCATGGCTGCTCCGGCTGGACTGTCGTCCTTCAATGCCGCAGGCTGAGGCATAATTGCTAGCTTATCAAGCCCTTGGAGTATCCTCTCGAACTCTTGAGCTGCTAATGCCTGGCGTGGTTGTATCTGACGAGCTATCTTGGCAGGTGAATGAGTATGTGGTAGTAGCTGGTGGACGTGTCAGATACGTATAAAGCGGGTAAGGAGTGAATGTAACTTACCGGTAGTGACGCAGACGTTGGCAGCGGTGGAGGCCAAACGAAATCATCACTATCCGGAAAGCCAGAGTCGACCACCAATTCGCGGAACTCCTCTCTCCACCTCTCATAATCCGGACGATCGGGAAATCTGAGTGATCTGCAGTAGCGCAGGAATTCCTCAAATACCGCGGGTATGTTCTGACATAGCATCTCGGGTCGTGCTGAACTTTTGGATCGTTTCAGCACGTTGTGATCTTCTTCGGTTTTGGGGACCCCACGTCGTGTCCAAGGAAGACCACGCGGTGTTAGCAAGTGGATGAGCATGAGGGCGGCCGCCTCAAGATCGTCTCGACGGGAGGGCACTATATGTACATTATTAATGCGTCCATTATCAGTGGGTATGGTAGCTTACCCTTGCCCCGACAGTGTACTCCTACTGAGCTAGAAACGCACCAATATTATGATGGCGTCTGCTGGCAGAGGTGCCTGCCTACCTGAACCAATAATTGCCGATGAAGTCTCGCTTGGCCTTGCTATCAGGGATGTGTCGCCTAGTGCGGGGGTCTATGTATTGTTTAGAAAACCCAAAATCTATCATGTAGATGATCTTGTCGTTCGGCGGGAGGCCGACTACGCAATTGCCTAATTGGATATCGCGATGGAGGATTCCCCTTGAGTGCATGAAGTCGAGCCGGGAGATCTGATAAAAGAATCGCGAAATAATTGCCGCGGAAAGTATATTGTGTCAATCATTAAAAATAAGAACAGGACAAATAGACTCACTACTTGGATAGCTATGCAGCAGACGCTTCGGAGGTCCATGGTCTCCTTACCGCTTCTTCGATATAGCTGATCCAAACTAGGCCCGAGTAAGTCGATTGCCATGTAATCCCATTTCCCCTCTACACCCGCGCTCCACAAGATGGGCATGCCTACGCCGCCTTGAAGGAGGGGGTAGAATCGACGTTCGTATCTGTTGGTTGGGCACTCGTGGTTCACATCCTGAACTTTTAGTGCGACGACCTGTCCGGTATGCAGGTGCTTAGCGCGATATATAGATCCTGTTCGGGGGATGGCAATGAAATCAAGAATCAGCACGCGCGCTTGCAGGGGAGAAAAGCGCGACAAGCACCGGAGTAGCCTGAACCGAGGTTTTCTGCTAGGTAGAAGTTTGCGAGATACCTTGGTAGATCTGCATAGGGGTTTTTCGACATAACTGGACGAGAAGGGGAGACGCATTGCACGCCCTGGCCATCGCGATGAACATTCACGCGTACATCACGTGGTAAGTGAAAGGACTTCCACGTGACTTCGCCGCGATTCGTCCGAAGCTGGACTTTGGGCCGAGACACATTGCTCGAAGCGGTGTTAATGGGAGAGCCTGGGCAAGCGATATCGCGTCCTGCACAGTGTGCTGCGTCTCGGATTTACGCGACCTAGACCCTCATGATAAGCTCTCCTCATCCATGCCCGCCGAATCCCATCTAGCAGTGGACACAGAAGCACCACCGTGTTCCAACTCCCTTAACAAGCATTCTGCCCAATATATAAGCTCTTGATCATCCCTCCTTCCTCTCCACTCATCCTCCTTTACCATTCCACTCTCACCATGTCTGCACAGACCGAAAATGCTCTCCAGGACGAGGTCAATCGCCTCAAACTCGAGCTCAATTCTTACAAGCAAGAAGACGGCTCAGATCAGATCCTAATTGGACAGTACCTGCTTGCCAGGCTAACGCAGCTCGACGTCACCGTGCGTGCCTTTGGCTATCATGATCAGCCCGTCATTGAAATACCTGCAGTCAATGTTTGGTGTCCCCGGAGACTTTAATCTTGGATTTTTGGTAAACTGAATCCCCATCGTCTCAATCGTCGTCTCCTCATTGCCTATGGCCGTAGGATTTGGTTGACGACCATCCCTCTATCGGTACGGAGTTTCGTCGCGATAATATATGGAATGGTCATAGCTAACGTCACCGTTACAGATTGGATCGGAAATTGGTGCGCATACATGAGGTATCTTGTCTCCACGAAGCATCATTGACCTGGTGGCATTAGCAATGAACTCAATGCTGCATATGCCGCCGACGGCTACGCACGAGTCAAATCGAACAGCATCGGTGTTCTTCTTACCACGTATGCCCCTGTTTCTTTTTCCGATGGCTTCTTGTGCTAACATGACTATGACAGCTTTGGTGTTGGCGAGCTTAGCGCTATGAACGGTATTGCTGGAGGCAAGGCACACCAGCTCAGCTTACCTTATCCGAAAGTAATCACCCCTCCTCACTAGCCTTCTCCGAAATGGTTCCTGTCCTGCATATAGTCGGCGTTCCCAGCACAGTCCAACAAAAATCCAAGCCCATGCTTCACCACACCCTTGGAGATGGACGGTATGCCCTTTGTTCGCTTGGCGCAGTATTCCGTCATACTCATCTTTAAATAGGTTCGACGCCTATGAAAAGGCCGCGGAACAATTTACCATCTCACAGGCTATATTAAAGGATTCTAATACAGCCGCAGCCGAGATCGACCGTGTTTTGGTTGACTGTATCACCCAGGTTTGTACATACATGCCAACTGCCCCATCTTTGCCGCGAGCTCATGACCTGCTTATCCATACAGGCCAGACCAACATACCTTGCTCTTCCCACCGATCTCGTGTATAATAAAATCTCTGCCTCTCGCCTCAGAATCCCTTTGACTCGCTCTCCTCCTCCCAATGACCCCGATGTGCAGAAGTTCGTCTTGGACGAAATAGTCAAGCTCGTAGAGGCCGCGAACAACAATGCCATCTTCCTCGTGGATGCTTGCGCCATCCGGCATGACGTTCGGGACGAGTTAGATGAAATGATCAAGAAAACGGGATTCCCGGTGTATAGTGCTCCTATGGGAAAGACTGCTGTTAGTGAAACATATGAGCGTTATGGTGGTGTGAGTAGCTTTGCCTCTTCTTATTACGCTGACGGTTTACATCAACATGCTTATTCGTAGATCTATGTTGGCTCCATCAGCCACCCTGAAATCAAAGAGAAAGTCGAGAGCGCCCAAGTCATCATTAGCGTTGGCTCGCTAAAGACTGATTTCAATACTGGTAACTTCACTTACAGTATCCCTACGGATAACATCATCGAGGTGAGCAAGACATTCCCGTCCCGTGATCGCACCAACGTATACGATTCATACAGCTGCACTCTACATGGACCAAAGTCCAATATGCCCACTTTGAGAATGTCGGCATGAAACAGCTCATCCCCCAACTCACCGCCCGACTCCGCCCATATCAAGAATCTGCCGTCCAATACGACGTACCAAGATTCATTGCTAACATCCCTCAAGAAGACAACGATGTCATCTCACAAGCGTGGTTCTGGCCTACAATGAACCGATTTTTCCGCTCCCAAGATGTTATCGTTGCGGAAACGGGTACTTCGAGCTTTGGTATACTTGATGTACCGTTGCCGGAGAAATCGATATTCGTCAGTCAGATATTATGGGGTAGTATTGGGTGGAGCGTTGGGAGTGCGCTCGGCGCGGCGCTTGCTGCTCGTGACCTAAGGCTTGGACGGACTATATTATTTGTGGGAGACGGTAGTCTGTGAGTTGACCTTTTTCGCGGATCGTTTGTGCTATCGATCGGCTGATCTGTTTCGGGAAAGGCAACTCACGGTTCAGGAACTTTCTTCGATGCTTCGACGGGGTGTCAAGCCTATTATCTTCGTGCTCAACAATGAGGGCTATACCATCGAACGCTTCTTGCACGGATGGGAACGGTACGTGCCTATGCAGGATAACCCTTCTCTTTCATGTATACTCATTGTTATTTTGCAGGGAGTACAACGACATTCAAAACTGGAAGTGGACATCACTCCTCTCCACGTTGGGCGATGCGAACGGCACACTCTCCAAGTCATATACAGTCAACAACAAGCAAGAGCTGACCGCTCTGCTCGGGCAAGCCGAGTTTGCCAGAGCGGAGAAGTTGCAGTTGGTTGAGGTGATGATGCCGAAACACGATGCGCCGAGAGCGTTGCGGGTGCAGGCGGAGCTTAGTGGGAAGACGAACAAATATGTTGCGTAAGCGATTTGAGGAAGAGAAGCAGACGAGGTGCATATGGACTTGATCACAAGTTAGGATAACTAGCCTCGCGACATATGTAGTAACATAGAGAATTTTACGGACACTGTAATTGTATCCACCTGGTGGTGTGCTTGTTGGGATCTGGAACATTGAGCAAAACGAGCCACTGTCACCATAGGTGAGGCGTGGAGAGAGTGAAGCCCTGGTGACGATGATACGTGCAGTCAGACGGAAGAAGTGGGAGGGAGGAAGAGAATCACGTCTAAGAGACGGTTCGTTTTGTAGGATATCGCTTAGAGAGGTGGATGTCCGCTTGCCAGAGCGAGAAGTTGGCAGTGATGGTGCCAGAGCTAGCCGAGACGATCGGTAGTCGAGTCGGGTAACGCGTAGAGGATGTAGAATCTGTCGTCGCGTATGTCTAGATGAAGAGCTGTGCTCCCCAGACTCGCTAGCGACGCGACGCGACTCTGAGGCTACCAGATAATGTTGCAAGGCACTGCACAGGTGTGGAAATCTCACCCCCCTGCAATCAAGTCGGATGCAGCGCGGATGCATGAACTGACCAGTCTTGGGGTAAGCCGCAGGACTAGTGATTCGGCGTCGGTGAGAGCACTGGTGACTGATAGCTTCGGGGTGGACGCGTTTGGCTTCATCATTCTCGGGTGTCTGTTGCGTGAAGGTCAAGTCACACAAGGGCACTTTTAGGAGACTCTTTAACATCATCTCATACCACGACAGCGTGCCCGATGAAGGCCTCGCTTTCCGGAGCACGCACTCGGTGGGGCACAGCAGAAGTCACAAGAGACACATACTGTCATCGCATCGACCTAATTTGCCATTGGAAGGTCGTGTCCGACGGGCGAGGATGCAAGAAGGGACTCGGGATTCACCGATTCAGGGCAAGCATCCCAACTTGAGCCCAAAACGATCACCTTTCCCCCCAGTTGAGGAACACAAGGCTGCTATTGGTTCTCATTTACTCATGCAAGACATGTCCAAAGCTCATCAGACCTCCCCACGCGCCCCCACACTCATTAGTCAAAGTCCCGGATACCGGATCCACGATCTAGTAACATATATAGACGGATCTTATCCCCCCTTTACCTGACTTCATACCTGCCTGCCTTCTCCTCCACCATCTCTTCTTCTTGACCATGTCTACATTATCGTTCACAGACATTTTGTTTCAACCTCAGTCCATCGCAGCAATACTGCTGTGCATCACCGCCCTCGCCGTTCTCAGAAAACATCTCCAACAACCCAACGATCTTCCGCCTGGGCCTCCTGGACATTGGTTATTTGGAAACCAGCTACCAGAGTCGTTGTGAGCACCCATCGTTTCCTCCTGGATCTGTCGCTCCTAAGTTAGACGCAGCGCATATCGCAAATTTGAGGAATGGGCGAAGGAATATGGTCCGGTCTTCTCCCTGCGACAGGGAACACGCACTATCATCGTCGTCGGTCGTGTCCAGGAGGCGATGGAGATAATGGAGAAAGAGGGTGCTTCACTCGTTGACAGGCCGGCATCCATTGCTGCCGGTGAGACGCTTTCCGGAGGCATGCGAGTATTGCTCACACCTGCGGGTGAACGTTTCAAGAAGCTACGAAGGTGAGTGTCACCACGCTATGGGAGAAAATATGACGCACTAAGCCAAAAGGTTTTCGCCCGCATCGTAGAGCGTTACATGCCCACCTCCAGCCTAAGGCAGTCGCAACCTACTCGCCTGTTCTTATGCGACACGCCAGGAACCACATCCTCGATCTCATTAATGACCCCGAACATCATCAAGATCATGCCAAAAGGTAACCCGATCAGACGGTATCAAGCGATTGTATTGACCTCCGCGCTTAGATATTCGGCTTCCACTGTTATGGCTCTCGCGTATGGGAAGGATCCCAAATCCTACGACGACCCGGACATTCTCGCTGTTAATCGCTGCTTGACACGCCTTGGATTAAACCTTAGGCCTGGATTATGGAAGGTCGATATCTACCCACTTTTACGGTAAGGCTGTTCATTGATGTTAGGAGTCAGTTACTCATTCGAGTGTAATTCGCAGATACATCCCAGGGTATTTACGTGAGCTGCAAGAAGGACACGCGGAGGAGCTTGGGCTTTTCAAGAGTAATCTAGCTATAGTGCGAGAGCAATTGGTACGAATCCCCCTTTCATAGTCGCGTCACGACCTTCCATCTTATGCTACCCTCTCAGAAACGGAACGAAGCACCTTATTGCTTCGCTAAGTATGTTCTAGAAAAGCAAGCAGAACTTGAGTTGTCAGATGATGAGGCTGCTTATCTGGCGGGTGCCCTCTTTGGAGCTGGATCCGACACCGTGCGTTAACTTTCACCCGTTTCCCTTGCCTTCTCTAACGAATAACGATGCACAGACGGCTTCAGCCATCAGTGTAACCTTGTTGGCGGCTGCTTGTTATCCTGAAGCTCAAGCTAAGGTTCAGGAAGAGCTTGATGCTGTTATCGGTCATGATCGCCGTAGGTTTTACATCACATTACTGAGAACATACCCATTTGGCTCATATATGAATCAGCACCTACACCGGCAGATGCGGATATACTACCACAAACGACTGCATTCGTACTGGAAACCTTCAGATGGCGACCTGTCACTGCCGGAGGTATGAGTTAAACCAGCTTAGTTCGACATCAGTCATTCACAGCTACTCAGGGTTCGCACACAAGGCAACTAAGGATCTCATTTGGGTTCGTGCATATTTTCTGAATACTCTTTACCACGACTCATTTCCTTCTTAGCAAAATTATCGTATTCCGAAAGGCGCCACTGTAATTGGAAACGTCTGGTATCTATCATCTTAATATAGGTTTATTATCGTCATCCACTCACACACACTTTACCAGGGGCATTAATCGCGATCCAGTCGTTTACCCCGATCCCGAGACCTTCAATCCCCAACGTTGGTTAAATGAGGAGGGAAAGCTCAGAGAGGATATGCGTACATTCAGCTGGGGATCTGGTAGACGGTAAGAGTCTTCCCTCCTTCAACCTCGATAACCTCACCTCACCTCGCTACTCTTTAGCGTATGCCCCGGACAACATATAGCCCACAGGTACGTAACAAAGTAGCTTAAGGATATGTGCGATTAACTGTTCTCCTGCAGCTCGGTATTCTTGAACGCTGCTCTCGTTCAATGGGCCTTCAAGCTTTCCACTGATCCCTCGTCTCCCATCGACCAGCTGGCGTTCACAGAGAGCGCAAACACCCATCCTTTACCTTTCAAAGTTGTCTTGGAACCAAGGATCACCAAAGACCTGGCCTCCCTGCGAGAAATTTTTGAAACATACGGTCAATAAGGATGTTAGGAGCGAATTGGTTGGATGTTGGGGGAATGTATCTATGAGGATAGTAAATGCCAATGTATTTCACGCAAGGATGTATCCGGTTGGGTTTTCAGCTCACGCCTCGAGTCTCGAGCGGGCGAATTGCTGAGCTTATACCTGAGGTGGCAATCAATTCCACGAATTCTAATCTGTGGAAGTCCACAGCGCTTCAAGTAGGATCTGGATGCAGAAGCTCTTGCCAGTGACTTACCTCCAGCACTTCTCTATAGAGCCTTTGGCCACTCTGGAGCCATGGACACTGCATGCGCTGCACAAAAGTAAATGCATTACGTGAAAGACATAGTTGAGGTGTCTTCCTTACCATCCCGTCAACTGTTCGCGGGCAGCGATCCGGGATGACTTCATCCTTCGCTTGCCAGAGCGAGGCAGACGCACCTGATCTTTGGAGATTGACGCACGATGACATACGTAAGCACTGTCCTTCCAAGTTGACTGTGACTTACTTTCAAGACTTGTTCGAACCAACCTCTATGTCAGGAGGATGACAGTCCGATATTCTTGGAATTGTTTGTCTACTTTTCCAAAGACTTTACTCTACAAGACCACTCCCCGTCCAAGTTAACTCGATGCCAAACATTCCCCCAGCTTTCCCTTTCTTGAGACGTTTTCCCCCTCCGCCACCACGGTGGTTGCCTCAGTGCTGCTTAAACGTTTCATTGGGCTGGAGCTCAACCTCATTTGGCGCTCGTTTTCATCACTCCTGTTGTCCTACTGCCAAATGTCACATCTTTGGGCCCCACCACTAGTATAGTAGCTGTGCTAAACGAGCGGCCTCGCCTTTACTAGACTACGGAGTGTCTCAATTCTCAACGAAACCGTTCAAATTTACTTCCGTAAACCTCCTTCGATAGGCATAGTAGAGCCGCTCAATTCATGGCCTAACTGTCTACCTGGGATCTACCATGAACAGCATAGGGTGCCATGCTCCCCACTATATAAGCATCCATTCCTGGAATATAGTTGGGCAGGACGATGCGATTCGCCTTTGTCTCCCTCATTTTGGCTGCGGCTTTGGCTGCAGCCGGTCCCGCTAACGACTGGAGCAAACCTTGCTTCGACGGAGAATGCGCCTACGAAATCCCCCACAAGGAGTTTTCCGGTGTTTTCAAATTGGTACTGTCATTCTCCAGACTACTCCTCGCTCATACCCTTATTTACTCTCTAATCCAGCGTGGCCATCCTAAAGCCATCACGGATATCACCTGCAGCAGGCCGGGTCATCTTGGACTGTGTCCCAAATACCTTGGAGCAAGACATCCGCCTCATCTGTCAAAGCCACGATGAAACTGGTTGCCAACATATGTTCGACTATCACGGACCTGAGGATAAGATCGTTCGCCTCCCCGAAAGCGTAAGCTGCTTGCGTTCTCTCCCATATACGATGCCCGACTCATTTTTTGTAGTGCGGGCACGGTCCATTTGCCAGGATTGCTAGTGCTAGAGTTGCCCAAGACCAGACTATCCCTGATCACATAGAGAAGAAAATCGCTAGAAGAGATGGTATCGCGCCATTGGTGCACCATGTCACCATCGACACCAACTTCGCTCTCGTAGACCTAGAGAAGTGTGTCGATACGTTTCAAAGTTGTATCCTGTGCTTATCATTGGCTAGGACTGGACATGTAGAGATGGCCTACCAAGCAATTAACATCCCTGGGTGAGCCATGAGTTTAACTCATTTATCAAGGCGCCACTGAGCATCTCTTTTAAGTGTTGATGCTAATTTTACGTTCGAAGACTTCGATCCTTTCGGGTGGCTCAAGACCAAGTTCAACGAACTGGGCAATACGATCTCCAGGACCGCCCAGACTGTAACTAAGGCTGTCACAAACACCGTACAAAAAATTGGCGAAGGGATAGGAAAGGCTTGGAAAACCGTGTCCGGTGAGCCAATTGTGTTCTGATTTTGCTCTTGTGCTCAAAATGTGCCCTAGGTTTTGTTGCAAAACTTCCTGAAAACCTCTCTAATTTGACAGTATTCGATGTCAACGTTGAAGTTCTTCCTGCCAAAACCATTGAGATGCACGGGAACAACAGCAAGATCATTGAAATCAAGGATGAACCAAAGTGCCACGCCACCATCGGGGGTCACCTAGATGTCACTTTAGATGGTGATGTTTTAGCGCAAGTCACTATAGGAGTGACTATGAAAGGGCACGGTACGCATGACCTTGCCTTCCCGTTCCCTCCGGTGCTGAAACATACAACTCATACTTAGTCGTACCACCCAGTGTCAGTGTATGCTATCCGGTGACAAGCGTAGTGTTGCTAACCTCTCGCTATAGATCGATGACTTCCATTTCGTCTTTGGTGGGTTCGCTCGATAAGTTCCCCCATTCGAATTGTGGTATTCATGCCTGTTGTGTTACAGATCTCAACGCAGACATTGACACGAAGGTCAAAGTAAATGCTACGCTCAATGTAAGTATACTTTCTTGAAGACCCGTTCTTGCCCTTTGACGCTTGCTTGCCTTGCGCACTTAGGGCAACTTCCAATCTAAGAGGCTGGCTATCTTCGAAATGGGTATCCCCCTCTTTTCCGTGCCGGGGTATTTTCAATCTATCGTCCCCCGAGTCTCAGTCTAATCAAATTCGTGTTACAGGATCTTTGAGGTTGGGCCTTGGATCGAGCTCGAAGCCCAGGCTAAGGCACATCTAGAGCTTGCCCTTGAGGCTACCTTGGATCTACAATACCATGTACAGCATAGTGAGTGGCTCTAATGGTTTCTTGAGCTTCTGAGCCCACCTTCGGTCGTAGTGCGAGTGTGGTGGCCCGCACGCAAAGAAGACACATCAAAACAGGAATTAGGCACCCAGGAGAGCAAAAACCGTAAGTAGTGAACTCCTGTCACTCTACCCCTATTGACAGGGGTATATCAGCCTTGACATTGAAGTTGGATGCTTCCATCGCTGCGAACGCAGTTATCGAAGGTCATATCATTCCATCCGTGCGGCTGGGAATCAAACTCGGTAAAAGCGCAGAGGCTTCTGCTTTCGTAGAGGCGGATGCATACGCAAGGCTGACACTTGGTGCCGAGGCCAAAATGCAGGCCGAAGTCAAGAGAGGTCTTGATGCACCCAACTATCTGCCTCCTTATAGTCGTCGGACCCGGAACCTAATTCTGAGGTCGTCCGATAGTGGTGTATCAGCTGGCTTCACAGGCTGTGTATGGCTCACAGCTGGCGTGACCATAGCTGGTGGTGTCCTCGGAGAATTAGGTAGCCTCAAGGCCAGTGCCAAGGCCGTGTTCTGGAAGAGTGACGAACTGCAGATTTTGGAGGTGAGTAATTCCCCTTATCCCAAGCCTCATCCTGGCTGAGTCCTTGCTACCTTGCTAGCACTGCTGGCACGCCGGAAAAGACTCGAAAGACTCGAAATCCAAATTAAAGAGGCTTGCATTCGACTTTGCACCAGGGGAGAGCCAGCACGATGCCGAGTGTCGGACAAAGGCACCTTCGCTCTCACCCGTTGAGCATGCCGACCAGCTTAAACCCAAAGCTCTAGGGTTCGTGTGGTAGCGATGCGTGCTTAGCATTGATGACTAATTTTAACTCTGTAGGATGCCAGGCAAGTCGACTGGTAAGTGAGCTATTTACCATCTCATAGCCTCCTTTGAGGCTGTAGCACGGGATGAAGTAGCCGGGCATGAGCCAATATATTGCTTTACTTGTTACCACAGTCGCGGGGTGTTGAGAATCCAAACCTGCATGGTAGTACACTCACTACGCGCGCTGTTCAAAGATGGGCCTTGGCAGAACCCTGACTGAACCTATCAAACCACCCAACGATACTCCTAGCAGATTGTTCCTTTGCCCAGCCTGAGAAGCAGGATAACAATAATAGCTCGTCAGCAAAGTTGCAGCTACAGAGACTCTCATACTTACGAATATTCTCCACAGATGGATCCCCGCGGACTGCAAAACCGTGGGCGACGCCGGAAAATACTTGGAAGTGATAAGTGGCTTTGAGCCCGATCAGAATGTCTTCTGCACGTCGGCGCTTGTCAAGTGGAAAAGTATGGTCGATTTCTGGTAAAGACAAGGCGGCTCAAACGTGATGCTACAAGACAAGCTGATTTCTGGGCGCCCACCTGCACAAGAGAAGAAGAGGGGCTCTACGAACAGAATCCGATGAGACTGGTCAGACTCTGCTCAAGCTAGTGGACATACTCTTGATACTGAGGAAGTCATCTTCACTCAGGAGAGCAGGGTGAGCAACCGCGCCTTCAACAAGTAGTTAGAAGCTGAT
Source organism: Pleurotus citrinopileatus (assembly GCA_017312325.1). Classification (NCBI taxonomy): domain Eukaryota; kingdom Fungi; phylum Basidiomycota; class Agaricomycetes; order Agaricales; family Pleurotaceae; genus Pleurotus; species Pleurotus citrinopileatus. The sequence continues at coordinate 1,661,609 of BHFW01000037.1, forward strand.
CTTTTGAATACAGGTACCAAGTTCGTTACCCGACGAGAGCCAGTCACTACTGGCAGCTTGGAATACATAGGGCGCGCCGAAACAGTAACCTACGAGACGGGGTTCGTCGCTTGATCATGCTTGGTAATGTAGACCTCAATGGCATACCTACGGCGTGATACGAAACCTCCGCAATGCCTAAGAGGGTGCAATGAGGTCTTATTCCCTGAGTACTTGGATCACTTATGTTACCGTATTTTTGCTTGACTGCTTCAATCCACTTCGGGAGTACTTCCGCGGTATTAGCCCTGGATTTGGCAAACCAAGCGGGACGATCGAAGCCTTGCTCCCCGTCGTGATTCTGAACGGGGTCGCCTAGGAAATAGTCTGGACCTAGGACCAGGTACCCTAAAATGGGGTCAGAAAAATAAATGGCAACAGGCCCCAACTTCAAGATGCCTGACCGTTCGAGGCGAAGTAGTCTTGTATAAGCTTGTTGTTGATGAAGAGTGGACTATATACATCGGCGAAGAAGAGAATTATCTTATCAAAGGTTCCAGAGGCAGTACCCTTGGGAGGTGTAGAGACATATGTCTCAACACCAGCAATTGTGGTCGTCTGACCAACGGGGGTACCGACGTGCTGCACGGCAGTGAAGCAATGATCTCCGAGAGGGCCTGCGATGACTGCAGAGGACATGTTTGACGAGATACAGAGAAATTGGCGGAGTCGATGGGAACCGAAGCGGACAAGCGGCGAGCCGGGTCTTGAGAACGGGGCTTGGGAGATGATATATCGATGGTCTCATATCTCGTGATCCTCAAGTGGGCGGGGCTGTTCTGGTTATTTCTATTTGAAGCGGTGCTAGGAAGCAACGTGCGCGAACTGTCGCCACGGGTGTGAGAGTTCAGATGGCGGCCTCTCTGTAGCCATGGACATTGAACATCCTGGGTTCACAATGAGGTGTAGGATGGGAACTTTTGACTTGGCGCTGGATGTGCTTCTAGGGGCTAACAGCACCACGTGATCTCAAGCAAGTTATGTTCACCATCTCCAGTGTGGCCAGGCAGTCGATTCGTCCGTGTCATCCACCGAAATGGCGAGCTACATATTGGACTCGGGCAGTAGCCCAATGCATTAGCATTGGAAGAATTGAGAGACAGGTAAGTGGACTGAGCTCCGAGTTCAACGAAGTTCAAGGCTCACGAGACTCAAAAGGTTCAGAACGCCGTCCTTCCTTCCCAACGGAAGAGTAATGGACATGTTCAGCCTCGGTTCTTTCCTATGGGCCGTCATTACGCGACAAACACAGGCAACACCAGTAGCACAGACAGCATTCCTCCCGAACGATGGATTCAAGCTCTTGAGTCTGTTGCGAACGCTGAATGGCTTACTCGACGACCTATCGATCCCGCTGATAGGTTGCGACGCGCTTACGCCCTTCTCATGCAAGTTATTCTCTATCTTCATCGCCCGCAAGTCGAGGCTGAGCAATACCTGGTTGTCAGTTTATCATCCTTTCCATTATCTGTATTTTAGTGGCAACTATCAACGTAACAGGACTTTATGCAAGCCGAGGTCCTACCAAATTCCGAAATGCATCGAGCGCGACAAGCTACCACTTGTATCATTCGTGTCGTTCTTCAAGACATGGTTTCCGTCCCCAGCCATCCCTTACACGCCGACAATCCACAGGTCTTCGCGTTATTGGGTGCTCTGATGCCACTGCACGACCTCTATCTCTCTGGATTAAATGAAAAGAATGGAGACTATCTCAGCCTGCCGGAGTGGACTACATTCTGGGAGAAAGCTCAGCCAATTTTGTTGGAGCTTGCATTGAAGTTGGATGAAGCCGGGTTTGGTCTTGAGAAAGAAGAATGAGATGTACACAGATTTATCACTTCCATGGCATCTTTTTACCCGGTCCCGCCACGATAACCAGCGGTTCGAAGGCCAAAGGTTCTATCGAACCCACTCCATACAGCCGAATTATAATGATTATCATTAAAGAATGCTTCTGGGACAAGAAAAGTGCGAGGAAGAATGACAAAAGAAGGGGCGAACGAAGATAGACAACTCAGAGAAGCGAATCCAGTTTTGACAGAACCTCCAAAACACCAGCAACCAATTCAAAACCAACATCCTCCTCGCCCGAATGTTCCTTTCGTGCCTCCTGTAACAAGCCAAGGATGCTTTCTCGTCCACTCGTGTCTCCACTCCCACCCATAGCAATTCTTGAAGCCTGCCTCCGCCTGGCTGAAGCAGTTGCGCCTTCGCCTGACGTTCCGCTACCGAACGGCCAGGTTGAGAATTCTGCTAGAATGTCGTCACATCTTTGGAATGCTGCCTCACGCTCCTCGTATGTCAAGCGAACAAATGCGTTGTCCAAAACGCTAGCAGCATATGCAGCACATGCGAGGCATATGGCTCTCATAGCCCGGCATTGGACACCTTCCTTGTCCAGAGCTGTTGGGGGGATCGAGGACGTAGTGGCCGTGAGTAGGGACACGACGCGAACGATTACGCCTTCTTTTGTCCTTATGTCGGCAACAGGATGCGTGGCCATATCGAACAGTAGAAAGTTTCGCTTCTCAGTGCGAAGAACGCCCTTGTCGACGAGGCCCTTGGCAAGTCGTTCTCGAACTTGTTTGAGCTGATACCCAATCTTCATTACGTTCCATGTCTCTCCTATATCATGACAGATGATCAAAAACTCGGATATAATCACAGGAACGTCGAGATTTACCGCTCAACAAGTCGATCCAGCTATTAATGCTCATTTTCTCTTCGGTGGCCTTCATCAGCTTCAGGGTCTCGTCCAGTATTGTTTCTCCTGTCTGCCGATCATCAAGGACCTCTACCAGCCGATCGGGAAGAGGAACGCGTCGACGATTCGGATCCTTCACGAGGGCAATTCGACGTCGCAAGGCCAGTTCTATTAGTATGCACCCTCGGAGCGCGTAGGAAATATTGTCGTTCCAGAATGATAGATAACCCTTAAATCAATACTTCTGTGAGATATAGTCGTGAAACAGCTAATGGAGCGGTGAGAGGGCGAAGATAAATGGTGCATGGATGACAGTGAGGTTGATGACGTGCATACACATACGGTGCACGGTCACTCGTTTAGAGAGTTGATATACGCTCCCCATCCCGGCGGAGGCAACTAAAGTAACGCGCGGTCCTCACCTGCTTGTCCTTGATACCAAGGAGCAGTATTTCCTCCATAATAGTTAACCGCGGCATCTTCCCACCAACTCTGCTTTCGTCGTCATTAGCACCCTCTAAATCTCGCGGGTCGAAAGCTATTTTGTTGCCGCCCTGAAAGGCGGAGCCTGCGTGTGAGTTGGTGGGTATCCCACCAGAACCGCTCCTGCTCATTGATGGGGAGCCGTCGCTGTGATGGCTAACGCGGTCGTCATCGTCTTCAGCGGTCATGGACGCCGAGGTGGTACCGCCTACGCGGCGCCTAGAGAGCCCTGATGAAGTCATGAATTGAAGAGTTCAAGGTAGTGGATAGCGAGAAAAACGAAAGGACGCTGGTGACTGCGCGAGGACCGGTGCTACATCTCATCATGAACCAACCTCGGGCGCTTGCTAAATTCGGCTCTATCCGCGGCGCTTGATCACAGCCGCTTGTGTTTAGCTTCGAGCACTGTTCGTCGATGTTCCTAACGATAATGAAGCCCCGGCTAAACACTCAAGCACTCGGCATGTGGCTCTCAAAATTAACTCACTGAGAAACCCTCACCTTTTGCTTCTATCTTTCTCGTTCAGGACCCTTGTACACGGTCACTTTCGTAAATTTATGTACTTAACTCCCATAATGCCATAATACACGATACGGTGGCTACTGGGATAGTCAGCTGAGTACCTTCACACCCACGATGACCCACCTTTGGTTGAATACATGATATTCATGGGGATTCTATCGAAGGAGAGCCTAATATTGATCCCAGTGGAGAAAGGCTTTCCGCGTTGATATATATATGCCTACATGCTCCTTCGTAACTAGCAGGAACATGGCCGCGCTACCACCTCCTACGGAGAATCAAGCTTACTGTCATGTATCAGCCCTCGAATCTGGGACCATCCAACTTCCGGATGACATGTTTCTAACCCCTGCTCAGCCAAACGCAATCACGATAGCCCCCTCTCTGTCGTTCCTTGTACGACATTCAAGTCGACCAGAGAAGCTCGTATTTGATCTGGGTATACGGCGGGATTGGGAGAACAATCCCCCTAAAACTGTCCATTGGATCAGCCACGGGCATATGGTAGAGGTTAAGCAGAACGTGGTGGAGTCATTGGCCAAGGGCGGCCTGTCCCCCGGCGACATTGACTTTGTCTGCCTCTCCCACTGTCATCACGACCATGTTGGCGACCCCAAGGACTTCGCTTATAGCAAATTTCTCGTGGGGGCAAAGGCGAGGGAGTTGTTCATACCGGGCTATCCCGCAGACCCCACATCTGCATACCCCGATAGCCTCTTGCCTCCTCAGCGCACAGAATGGCTTGTCCCCGATAATTGGCCACCACTCGGCCCCTTCCCCCATGCACTTGACTTCTACGGTGACGGGAGTCTCTACATCATCGACGCACCCGGGCACCTGCAGGGGCATCAGAACCTTTTGGCTCGCACGTCGCCCGATGGTGGGTGGATTCTCTGTGTGGGGGACAGTGCGCACAATTGGCGACTCATAACTGGAGAAGCCGAGATAGCTATGCATCCCGGATGGGCTCACGGATGCGTCCACGTTGATCCAGAGCAAGCCGATGCTCACATTAAACGTATCAGGCGCATGCTAGAAGTCCCAAGGGTACGAGTGATGCTAGCACACGACGCACCTTGGTACAGAGAGAATGCTGGAGGGCCCGCATTTTGGCCTGGGGAAATCCCATCACTTTGACTCGTTGTATCCTGTTGAGTAGGCGTATGCAGTACAATTGTAACCAAATAGGGGCGATCTCGATTCTCGATCATCGATCAGGAATCAATAATTATTTTTCTTCCCCGACGTCACTTCAATCCGTGGCCGTGAGTCCTCGCTACTATGCCCTCGACATCCTCGAGCCATGCAAAACAGTTTCAGAAAGATTTTAGCAGGCAACTACTAGAGGCAACTCGCGAAAACAGTGCCCTCTCCGCTGACGACGCGGTGAAACTGGCTCAAGCCAGGATGCTTGCAAACAACCCGTTCCAACCACCCGCAGACGGTTCCTGCCCTATTAACGGCCTTCCCAACGAACTTTTGGGCCACATTTTTTTCTGGGGTACACACATCGCGGATGAACTTGATGAAGATGACTTGGAAGCGGAGTCGGTTGAAGATGATGATGACAGAATCGACTTGGCCGATGGGTGGGAGACGACCAGTGATGAAGGTAGTGAAGATGCGGGTCGTGGTATTGATATTGTCGATGCTGTCAGTGTGGATATGGACGCCTCTATTCCCTTTGACGCACATTCCACAACAACAACATCATCGGATCTACCTGAGCTCCCGTTCCAAGTGCTCGTCTCTCACGTCTGCCGACAATGGCGTCTGGTCGCTTTGTCTACGCCATCTCTTTGGACTGAGATTGTTTTTGGCTACGAAGAGCAGCCCTTTAATCGGTGTAGAGTATGGATCGAGCGTTCTGGGAACCTACCACTCGACATCGACATCGACTTGACAAGGGATAGAGATACGGATGACTGCGAAGGCTACGGAGATGAAATAGGTGACTCCACGACTTTCACCTTCACCCTTGGGGATCCCGTTACTGCGGCAGCCACCACGGAAAACGTACCGTCGGATGCCACCAACGGTTCCCCTCCCCCTCTCGTATCGCAGGATGAATCCGACTCAGATAGTTCGTCTGATTGGACTCCCTACTACACGGAGGACGACGTCCAATCTATGCTAGATATCATTTGCCCCCACTCTGATCGTTGGCGCAATTTCAGCGTCTCGGTTTATGTCTATAAACACATGCATATCATACTATCGCGCCTTGAGACTCTCCCGCCTGCTCCGCTTTTGGATAGTTTGGACCTTCGTCACTGTATTGAAGAAGATCTAGACACGGATGCAACCTTTCAACCTTCGTCTCTCCGACTTCCATTCTTTGTACCCTTTCAAGGACAAGCCCCACAGCTCAAACTTGTTTGTCTGTGGGGTGTCCACCTTGCATGGGAGGAAACAACTCTCACACAAGGCAACCCCGTAGCTCGTCAAGCACCAACACTTCTCTTTGACTCTGCGAAGCAACTTTCCGAGCTCGAGCTTGCGTTTCATACAAATGACGTCCGTCCTTCATATACCGCATTCGCCTCCATGGTCCAAACTTCCACAAATCTCACTAAACTAACACTCTCCGCATCTGGCCCTACCGGATCACCAAGCGATTGGTTCATAAGTGACACTCAGACCCTACCCAAGCTATCTATCCCCCAACTGAAGGTTCTGGATATGCGCTACCACGAACCAGATTATGCCATTGGCCTCATACAAATTCTGGATGTACCATCACTGCGAGAGTTGACTTTGGATTACGATTCGATGGACTACACTGACTTCGTCAAAGCGCTTGCAGGCGAAACTCTAAACCATAGGACGTCCCTTTCCCCCTCAACCAGAAAACATTCCATCCTAAGTCAACTGGAGTACCTCAAAATCTCTTCACTGCCCTGCGATAGCGCCCGCATCGACCTACTACTAGGTGAACTGGGGAACCTACAGCATTTGGTATTAAAATGCGTCTCAGAAGAGGTCACAGACATCTTCCGAAGACTGCGACAACCTATAAACCCTTCGAACCCCAACGCTCTGTATTGCCCATCCCTGAAGATCCTCGGCACAACCGATATCACAGGGAAAGAAATGAAAGACCTAGTAAAGGCACGCGCGGCTGCTGGTGTCCCTCTGCGCAAGGTTCAGCTCTCTTCGCAAGACAAACTTTCCGAGAAACACCACAACTGGCTAAACGAGAACCTCCAGGATGGTGTGGACCGCTTCGAGGATAGTGATTCAGATGAATTTTCAGGCTCTGACGACGAGGGTTTTGATGACGATCAATTCCCCTAGTGTACGTCTATTAGGCTATTTCCTCGGACGGGATGTTGACGTTGATTCAGGATTTGGACGAGTAATGGTCTTAGGCAGATTTAGTTGTTGGAGCACATGCGCTTGGCTTACCTGGATCCCCAACGCAGCCCCTGCCCAAGTGACATGACTACTGATTTCCCTGTTCCCATATGCTCGCCTCCGAAAAATGTATGTAACGACATATGGCTGTATCATTGACCACACCTGATGTGGTATGCGCCACCGCTCACCAATAGAAGTTAGTAAGGGCTTGCTAGCTGTGATGCAGAGATACAGCGCTTTTTGCGTGATGCCCGTGGGTGTACACCCACCGAGTAGGCAGCGTAACGCAGACCTTGTATGGCTACATTGACTCACAGGTCTGTCAGTTTGTCCAGGGGCGTGATTCGCAAGAGACGCGTCAGCCCAGCACAACCGTGTAACCATGCCCTGATGATGACCTTGGTACCTGCCGATTGTAGGGCTAGTTTGCTTCGGCAATATGACAACACTCCGTCTTATAAAGGTCAAGAGTTACCAGCTAACACGCCCGTAAATCTCTCTCAGTATCTACATCCATGGATCCCAACAGCAGTATAGCTCGAGTGGCCATCGTCACCGGGGCCCCTGACGGTATAGGAAGGGCCACCGCTCTCCGGCTCGCACACGATGGTCTCGACATCGTCCTCAGCGGACGGGTGCCCAGGCAGAAGAAGCTCGAATCCGTGGCTGCAGAAATTAAAACCTCCTATCCGGATAGACGAGTTGAAATTATAACGGCGGACGTTACATCTCAAGATGAAGTCAATAATCTTGTCTCGCAAGCTAAAGAGCGTCTAGGCAGCGTAGACGTAGTAAGCCCCTCGCGTCTACTAGGCAAGCTCGAGACTTACCACGATTGCATCTCATTTTAGATGGTCGCGAACGCGGGCACCTTTGGAAGTACATCCATCGTTGACTGTATGGCCCTCAATCTGCTTGTTTGAAGTTGCGCCCACTCCATTATACCTTCATAGCCACTATAGAGCAATGGGACGCAATATTCGATGTCAATTTCCGGGGTGTTTTATACTGCTTTCAGGCTGCAGCCAAGGTAATGATCGAGCAGAAACGTGGTGGACGCCTGATCGGTAGGTCCAGTTCGATCACTAAAACTGCACGAAGCATTCAATTTATCTGGCCTCTAGCGGCATCTTCCATAGCCGGCAAGAAGGGTGACACCTAATCCATTTCGCCGTTGTATCCAAGAGGGTTGACCCAAGCGTACTCCAGGTCTACCGAAGGTTGCCGGTTATTGTGCATCCAAGGCCGCAGTACGGTCCCTTACTCAGTCCGCTGGTAAGTGATGATGCCTGCATTTGAACGAGCATAGCCAAAACTCAAAGTTTGTGAAGCTGCAGAGCTAGGCGAATATGGTATCACTGTCAATGGATATGCACCAGGCGTGGTGGATACTCCCCTTCGTAAGCCATCTATTGTCATAGACACGACTAGGAGACTCAGAGTAACCAGTGCGGAGAAGTGGACAAGAGTCCGCTGCCGCTGAAGGGGCAACAGTTGAGCAAGTCATGGCTGGGGCAGCAATCAAGAGAATTGGGCATCCCGACGACGTTGCGAATGTCGTATCTTTCTTGGCCTCCGAAAAGTCCGCCTACATTACAGGTTTGTGTTGTATGAGTAAGATGAGACTTGTCTGATCATTAAGACAGGCCAGACCATCTCCATTGATGGCGGGATGTGGTTTGACTAAACCACGTCGCCACAATTACTAGGGGCTTGCTGTGTGGAAGGGAGATCAACAGGGGCAATGCAGGATGCACCGGGGATAGGGGGGAATGAGAATGGGAGAGAACAATTTTATTAGACGAAGTGAACTAGTCGTAGATTGGCAATGGAAGAAGCCTCGATTTCATTGATATGAGTGTTTATTCATTCAGAAAAATGCGAACGTCATTCACCTGTCAGCATTGAAAAGGAAATTGTTGGCCGTGTCTTCGCCCTCCAAGAACCTAGTTGGGTGAAGAACTACGAGCATTGTAAGGGCTTGCCTGACCTAAAGAGTACGTATAACTCACCAAGATGGCCATTTAGTTCACCCAGTAGTATCTCCATTTCCTCCCGTTCCCATTGCTCGAACGGCTCCGAGCCACGCGCAGGCTTGCGGGATTTCTGGTCCTTATCTCCATAGCCGGTAGATGGACGGCCTTCAACGCCATCCACGCCACTTTCCTTGCTCTGACGAGGTTTCTCGTCTAGCGGGAGCTCATGTGCTTTGTCTGCATGAGGGTCTGGGGGCGCGGCTTGGTCGCCTGCTTCGGAAGGCACGCGCGCGACCGGTTCGGAGGTAGCTACGTCTCCAGGCTGCAACAGGATCAGGATCAACCACAGTTCAAACGATGTGACGATGGATCAGCGTACAGCTTTATTTAGACGTTCATGGTGTAGAACGAATTCCTTGTACTGCTTCCAGGTGGTCACTAAATCATCGGGAATTGCATGGAAGACTTTCCGATAAATCTCAGTCTGTCTGGCATTCAGAAACATTTAGACTGATGGTTGAAGAACGCTACTCACGTTGCGGACTGCAGAAGCAACCCAAACGTCCCTCCAGAATGAGTCTGCGATGGGGTCCTCGAATCCATCGGTGCGTACCTCAGGACGCGGAGTGGGAACAGCCCATGCCTTATTGTCTAGCTTAGCTTCGAGGTGTTTCCTGAGGGTAGCACGAGCTGCTGGTGCCGCCTGTTCGGAATCATCCAAAGCAGATTCACCAGAGCGAGCATATGAAAGCCCATCTGGCCCGCTGGACTTGGATACACCAGCGGGCACCCCATATGGTTCTCCATTTGCGGTAGTACTTTCCGGCGGGACTCCATCCTGGGACTGCTTGTCTTGGTAAGCCGGGCTCATCTCCATAATTGTCCGCTCTTCCAGAGTTGGCACTGCAGAACCTGGGAACCCGGGCTCTTCTCTGCCATCAGAGTCGATGGTAGTTCTTTCTTCATTTAGAGCAGTGCCTCCAACATCCTCTGGCGATGCTAGACCAGCCTTGCGAGCGACTTTGGCGATAGATTTCGATGCAGCGTCAACGCCAGCATGCGCAACTGTGTACAATGATAATCATAAGCTCGTTAATATATATCTGGTGAAATTCGTACTTTGGCCTATTCCTTCTGCAGTGACCTGAGCCAACCGACCAGTAGCAGCATGTTGGCGGAAGCCTTGAACATGAGTAATCCCATGTTTACCGCGCTCTTGCTCATCGCCTGGATCCCATTCTTCCTGTTCGTGTTCAGGCTTTAGTGGCTCGTTTGCCATTAGGTCCTCTTCATCCAGTGAGTCGACATCGACGCCCAAATGTTCTCGCATTAGTCGAACTCGCAGCGAATGTGCAAATCGGCCGACTTTGAACGGTTTCCCAGCCATAGTGCTGAGCGTGGTCTTGAGATATATAAGATACTTCACAGTTATTAATGACCTACCAGTCAATCAAATCGGTGTCCCTGATCACAGCGGCAAGCTCAGAGTCACGATCTCCGCGTTGCGAGCGTTCATTGATGTTGGCACTGCCAATAATGGCCCATCGGTCGTCAACAATGCAGACTTTGCCGTGGATATAGACCTGAGAAGAAGTTGATACAAATAAATAATGGTGACAACATAACTTACCTGCTCAGTGGTGAGCACACCGCCGCGCAATCGAGCCCAATTTCTTAACGAGAAAACGGATATGTAATCATCCGGCTAAGCCACGAAACAGTCAACAAATGGTCGAAGGGTACAAAGGAACGGGCATACATTGATTCCCTCTTTCCTTAGACGCCCGAAGATGGAGTGAGGCCCTCTGGCGATTGTACGACTTTGACACTCTAAGATAATTCGTATCTAGGATGGGGTAATAAGCCTAAGCTCACGCAAACAGGTGGACATTAGAGCATACCGCACTCGCGTCGCTATGGTCGACAGGAAAAGTGAAACCGGGGAGGAGTGGAATCAAGATGCAGCATTTCCAGGGTGTACCCTCACGATGTGCCCGAATAATTCGGTGTACAAGTGCATCTCCTATCCTGTTTTCGACCTTAACGTCATTAACAACCGTCCTGCGTGCAGTCATTTACGTTGGTCAAGGATTGACAATCAAAGCATGGCGCGGCATACGATGTGATGAAAAATTGATTTTCAATATAGACAAAATGCTCGGATAGTTGGATGGCTGAAGGCTCGTAGTAAGCTTAATGACATCATGCACAATGAAACACGTCTACCTTTGAGATACGCATGCTCAATGGAGTGCTCTATGCGTCCTGGGGTGCCCATCGACCAAGGGCCGGCTGAACGACAGATCTGCATCTCGCATGTCCCAGTCAGGCCCATACGAGACAGCTCCCCAGGCTTGAATTCGGGCGGAGGGAGAAGGAACGGCATTACCCTCGAATGATTCTATACATTCGTGAGTAAGGAGCAGAGTTGATAAACACGGTCGGGGGCTTGCCTTGATCCGCAGAAGATAGTTCCACCTAAAGAAATTGGGTCAAGCGAAAGAGTAACAAGGAATAGTTGGGTACTTACCTCTGGACAAAATGCCGTGCCAAGTCTCGCGCGGGCTGACCGACAACTTGCATGCCAACATCATGCCTACACACACCATTTGTCAATAAACCATACTCACTTAGATTATGCGATGACCAACCAAGGCATTCGGGGAACCTTGGCTCGATCGTACATATCCTCTTCCGGCTTATGCAAGTTATGGAAATCCATTACACGTGGGTTGCTATAATCCTTCCCTGGCCAAATTTCGGACCCCCCCGCATCCAGGTCGACGTCGTCGGTTAATACGTGTTGAGCGGTGTCCCATCTAAACGGGATTGTTCAACTTATTTACAGCAAGTGGGATCGAAGCTAGCGTACCGCCCAAAGCACAGGTCTACACCACCCGTGAAAGCGATGGCTTGGTCGATAACACACAACTTCTCATGCTATATGCAGTTCTAGCTATAAGCTCAATGGGCGTAAAAAGAGACGAGACTAACATGTGCCCAATAGAACGTTCCGGTCTGAAAATGGGAAGGTGACCGCTGGATCATCACATTTGGATGCAGGGATGACAGTTTCTGCTTTGCGTAACTAGCGTCGAGTCAGAAGAGAGCAAGGGGAAAAGAGCAGGGTTGCATACTTGCTATCGGTAGGAGTCGTGCGATTCGAGACTTCTTGGCTGGAATGGAGGGAAGACAATTAGACATGCGAAACTTATGAGGGCATACTCACTAAAGAATTATGTGTATCTTGACACCTTCTCTAGCTTTACGATCAAGTAGGCGGTCGAGCCGATATCGCTCCTTATTAGGCCGACGCATCTGTAGTTCTATGAAAGCTCGCATAAACACACTGCCTCATCAGATACGCATTTGGTGGACGCGAACCCGGTGTTAGCCACCAATCGTGGATATATATAGATTCCCTTGCGAGTAGAATGGCGCGGGAGAGATTCCAGAAATAGTCCCGCTTTTTAAGATGTTCAATACTCAGGCATACGAGTTTGGAGGAAATCGCACCCCATCGACCAGCCATTGAGCTGCAACATTCATACGAATGGGAGCAAAGCTATCAAACCTATTGCCACCGGTAAAATGCGATGTCGCAGAAACTTTTTTCAAGGCGGCGATCCATTGGAGCATTTGGCGCTGGAGACATACATGAATGAAGAGAATCATGGGCATAAAAATACATACCTCATTCTTTGCTATCAGCTTTAACTTGACCTGGGAATTTTCAACATAGAACGTATGCTTTGACACATCTTGGTCTGTTTTCTTTTGTTTCTGATCGGTGGGGGTCTTGGGCCTCGGCGGTCCATCTGCGTGTATATCACCTCCATCTCCTAAAGCATTCACGTTGGTAGAAGGGTCCAACATGGGTGAAGGTAAATTCGATGACACGTCCGAAAGTCGATCGGATTCATCATCATCTCCATCATGAATAGTGTTGGTGCCATTGAGGCCATTAGATGTCTGCGGACGCTTGCGTCTGCCACCTAGGGACAGTGCCCTTGATATTTTGCTACGAACGGACGCAACGACAGATTTATTATCAATTTCGGATTGGGCGTGCCGCCGCGTATCATGGCTCGGTCTGAGGCCAAGCGCATCGGTATCTGGATGGAGCAAGTTGAGCGGCTGGCGGTAGTATCTCTTTGGTCGATCAATTTTAAAGTCTTGATCGAAAAGAAACACGTCCCAGACAACCAACTAAACCAAGGGGCTCTTCAGTGAGCTGACGAAGGAGACAAATCCGAAGGCGAACAGTACCTCTCCTGGTTCCTGCAAAATCACAAGGTAACTTTCACGCACCGCGCACCACCGCTGCTCCCTCTTCTCTGCCCATCCAGCTGATTTGCGCCCAAAGCCGCCACCTTTGTTTCCAGCGTCTTCAATCCGAAGATATCCGGCCTTGTACTGCGCACCGCCGGATTGAGCCAAAGATATGAACAGAGCGCTCATTTCGAAGAACCCTGCAAGACGATTGGACGAAGGATGGAACATCTGTTCAAGCAATATCAGGATAAAGCGCATAGATTGGCCTCAGTACGAACTACTGCACGTATCAGTTCGAGGAGATACGATTCAAGGGCCTCTCGTTGCATACGAGCGAACTCGGCTTGTCCGACCTGGCCATCGCGGCTTTCTCGTTTAAGAAACTTGAAATATGGAAGACCTGTCAAAGATGGCATTTTAAAATATAAGAAATAAAGGAAATGAGGTCAACGCACTGGTTCGCGGAAATTCAGGTAGTTTATCAACACTGCGGTTATATGCGTTGGCAAGTGTGTAGTGATAATGTAGGGAGATGAAGTCTTGTAGTTGGCGATATATTACCCAACGTGCAGCACCGTTCGCATACTCGCACTCAACTCGAAAGACAGACTTATGACCGTGCAATGGATGCAAACTATCACTAACGCGGATCCGCAAACGATGCAGGAGTACGGGAACGCGTCTGTGGTCCTTCTCGTCCCTCTCGAACCATAGTCGTAGCATGAGAGTCGAGAGCCCACCCGTGATGAGCTCGTCTGTGATGTTTACCGACGGATGCGTGACGGCAGAGGGTCCAGGCGTAACACTGGGTAGCTGAGATTGAGCGACGACGTTTGGCAAGAGAGAGCGCAAGCGACCCCATTTTGCTAGACTGGGTTTGTGCTTCCCGTGTGGTGAATGCGGTGATTGAGGTGAATGGGGGTCCGATGAGACACGTCGAAGACCAGATGCAACCTTTGGGGTAGACGGACCGGCTGTACCTTCACCTTCGCTGGCAGGTTCCCTGACTACTTCGCCTTGCTCCTGCTGACTTGCGCCCAGAATGAATTCGAACTGAGGCTTCTCCTCCTTTGGAGATTCGTAGAACCATTTGATTGGGTTCCAACTTTCTTCTGGACGACTCTCCCTCTTCTTCCCCTTCTTATCATTCGGATCTGAGCTGCTGCTATACTCGAGCGCGCCACGGAAGTCTGTATTCCTTCGGGAGAAGGTGAAATATTCGCCACCTTCTTCTATACTGTTGGGCAACACGTCATTAGGTTCCGGTCCCTCGAGCATTTTGGAATTATTTCTCGAAGCGGCTGGCGAATTAGGTAGGCTATAAGTATACGACAGAGACCTTGGCGGTCCTGTCCTCATGGAAGGGGTAGTCGGAGGACTTTTGAACTGGGCACTGAGTCTTGAATTGGATGGGTCATGTTGCTGAGGTCGCGGAGTGGATTGTTCCGGCGGACTGTCCTGAGGGATGTCAATGACAGGATGCCGCGCGTGATTGTGATCGGTCTGTTCGTGATGCTGCTCCTTGAGCTGGTTTACGATGTGCTGGAGACTCATCGAGGTGGCAGAAGAGAAAGAGAAAGATGCGAACGGAGCGTATCTTATTTGAATGCCTACGAAACGTAAAACGCAAGGCTGTCCAAGCACTCGAAGCGTTGATGATGTCACTCTTAAAATTCACACGGATCAACAAAATGTTGATTCAGATGCCTTAGATAGCCACAATGTACCCAACTACGTCTCCGCCTTTTTAGGTGCAGAACCCTCCTACCAGACCATTGAATTATTGCCCAAACCTACAAAAATTACAACTCACTTTCGAGGCCTCCCTTGCTTCACCTAGGTCTTTCGGCTCATTGACCCCAGCTTTCAAAGTAGAGTCATCATCAGGCCCTTTCTCTCTACCAGTCCCCTCAGGCGTAGGTGGCGTCTGAGGCGCCTCAGGAGGGGCAGCTTCTTTTACCTGTAGATAAGGAGATATATGCATCTAATTGAAATCAGTCTTGGAAGAGAGCTATGACGTACCTCCGTCTCCTCTGGCGAAGACTCAACCACTGGAGTATCGGCCTTGACCTCGGCGCCGTCTGCCTTGGGGGCATCCTCAGCCTTTTGAGAGATAAGGCACCGGCTTAGAGATAGATGCATACAAAGACCGCATGGATGGACCTACAATCGCCGCGTTCACTTCACTCGTGACGTTAGCTGGAGTTCCCTCGTCATCTTTGATGACTACTTCCTTCGGCGCATGCGCGTCATGACCGTGCGCGGCGTGTGGAGCGGGTGCCGTCTTTCTGGACGAAGGTGACAGTAGGTAGAGTAGCTGGCATACATTCCCTCAGAGACACCTATGGAACTTGGTCTCGATTTACTTACCGCAGGGCCGAAGACGACGGCAGAACCAATCTAACCAATATATCCGCGACAGCCAGTCGGTCAATTCTATACACAACCACACGCTAAACCCAAACCACTCACAATCCAAGGCAAATCACTCGACTTCTCCTGAGCATGAGACGTCGAATTCCATCGTCTTGCGACGAATCGAGAAGCGGGCTTGGCTCGGACACTAGCACGAGCGCCAGCCTGAAGCGTTTGTCGAGCAAATCGAGAAGCCATGTTATTTTTTTCCGCGAAACGAGCGCA
This sequence comes from Pleurotus citrinopileatus, assembly GCA_017312325.1. Lineage (NCBI taxonomy): Eukaryota > Fungi > Basidiomycota > Agaricomycetes > Agaricales > Pleurotaceae > Pleurotus > Pleurotus citrinopileatus. The sequence continues at coordinate 1,677,612 of BHFW01000037.1, forward strand.
GCGGGCTTAAGGATGAATAGTATCGGAGAGGTGAGCAAGTTGAACTTTGCAGACGGAGAAGACCGGTGATAGGTGTGACGTCATCCCACGGTCTGCCAGTGCGAAAGCCGGGGGAGCCAATCGTTTCGATGTGCATTGTTTGTGTGCATGTAGGAACCGATGAAACAGGCTACGTGATCGCTAGTGCTGAGGTTGAACATCATTGTGCGCACGCTGCTTTGCTCAGTTAAATTAGTGACGCAGAGCTAGCTCACAACCCCAACAACGGTAAACCGTAACATGGCGATGCAGCGGTGGCAACGCGTGCAAGTCTAATAGTAAACGCCCCCTTCACAACAGTTGCAGGACCTCGGGCATGGTTTACACACAAGCAAAACGATAGTTTGACCCAACAGAGGAAAATAAATCGTTCGCATGTAGTGTTGGTTGAAACCAAGTCAAGGTCGCGACAATATTGATGTCCAATCCGTAGCTTCTGTGTCGTTCCTCCGCCAGTACCTTCATGCAATGTTGATAGCGGGCTGGCTACGATCAATGTCAATCTTGAAGCGTCCTAAGAATGTTGGTGGGCTCCTTGAAGCGGACGCAGCTTATCATGTATGGATCAATGACCGGAAGTGCGGCACCAGACACTGAAAAGGCTTACTCTCTGAGGTTGTGGAGACCCCGCTTTGGGCAGCCGCAGACCGAGAGGCAAACCTGAAGGACCCGATAACGTCGTCCTTCCCGCGCAAGTTGTTCCTCGCATTCAAGCTGATTGCGGAAGCGATTCGTAAAGTGGTGTTTAAGACTCCTTAGGACAGCGGGTACACGTGCGACGCGAGGACTGAGTTGGCGTAGACTAGGGTCGCGCGTATTAGCCCAGGATATTAAAATAGTTCAACTGCGGACATACTTCTTGCCAAGCAGATGTACACTCCCAAGTAAAGCACTTGAATTCGAATCAATTTGCAGATTCAACGGCTATAAATTGGGAACCAACATGAAAAGGGCATGCACACGAGCTGCAGATTGTATCAGCAGGGTAATCGACATAACCAGGACTAGAGCCTATCAAGACCGCGGTGACAGTTGCGACAATACTGGGAGCGACCGACCTCATTCAGAGGTATTTGTAGCTCATCAACCTTTACCTAGTAATGACCCCCGTGGCTAGTGGATTAATGGATAAGTAAATCTATAAACAGCATCCTGGTGTCCTTGCTACTTACAGACCGACATCATGATGATCTTATCCACCAGTTTCGATGACCTGATGGATGGGTAGAATGAGCAAGCCACCCTGAATAGTAAAGGCGAGTTTACGGTTGGAATAATGACTGGCGTTGTTGCAATAAGGCAAAAGTGAGCATTACAGCGATGACCACGTCGATGCCGGCAGTGGCAAAGAGACCACTGATTGATAGCCACTTCCAGTGAAGTGTGTAGTCCAAGACGCCGATTCTGACAGCAATCACTGTGAGGGCAATCACAGAGGAAAAGGTATACCTTATGAGAGTTTAGCATACAGCAGGGACCCAGTACGAATTTGTGAATCTTCGTACTCTGTCGACGAAGTAAAGCTCGTAGATTGCGTATATGAGACGACCACAAGAAGATAGCAGAAACACTAAATCAGGCAACACATCCGGACCAGTTGGTAATGAGGATGATTGCATGCATTTGATACGGGGCGCGCAAGAACATCAGAGCTGGGTTTTCCCGGTAAGGTGTTATTGCGGCGGAATAAAGGAGGTTGGCAGCGAAAACCATCCCAGAGAGTTCCAATAGCCTATAGGCAGGCGAATCAATCAGGTAGTCAGTAATGATTAATTTGTCATTCACAGATTATCGCGCCATATTATGGCAGCCTGTGGAGATGATGGTTTTAGGACAGTAACGGAGAACGGACAAGAGCCCATACTAATATCTTTAGATAACGACGATCGTCTGGGTAGGTGGTATAGTAGAAGAATGTCTGGAGCGTGACGATCCCAAACAAGAATGCAGATATGATGATTCCGATCTGGATACCTGCCATGCTTGATACGAGGGAGAACACGATGTCAGATAGAGAGGGCGCCATCTTTGGTATTCGATATGGAGGGAGGTGCAACGGAGAGAAGCAGAGGGTGTACTATGACAAGTGCTTACCAAGAGAGGTCCTTCGGAGCAGAACTCCTTTTGTTGATTCTATGCAGTTGTAAGCATCCAGTATTCCTGAACCACTCGGTACCTAATCGACAATCAGAAGACATGGTTGAGATTCTGGCCTTGATGTGGCTGAGAAGTCATCATGCAGCAATCACTTGAGATAAGGAACGAGGTTCGCCCTCGGACCGAGTCGAAGAGAGGTAGCACCTCTACTCGGAGTGGCAGAGCGTCTCGTATTGTGATGGGTATATGGCAGCATATGACCCAACTGGGGTCCAAGGAAGGTAGAAGTCGCCCTGTTCCTTTTCCAAACCCTGCCGATGGTTGGCTAATGAGATAATTCTCACACAGTAACGCGTACCTCGTCGCATTTCCAAGAAGGATTTGCGACTGGTGGTCCCAAGTAGAATGTACAAATTTATGCGCAGAGGACAATACGGTGTCGTATTCCCGTACCTAAAACAATTGCCTGACCATCGAAGCTGATAGTACGTCGAGTGGTCGGTCCTCTAGAGACCCGCGCCTGACACCATCAAAGTGCGAATGGTGTACTGAATGACAACCAGTGCCTTAGCTACTAGGAACGATGGAGATTACTGTAAGGATAGCACAGCCGACAAAACGTCAGAGAAGTCCAACAAGTGATTGTGATGATCAGCTCTATACAGAATTCACGAGTGTACACCCCAGGCCGGATGGTTCTGAATGCTTGGGACGGAAGGGACAGGTGCTGGCTACAAGACAAGCAGAAAGGCCAGCTTCAAGCTTCAACGTTCAACGATCGAACGGGCAGACCTAACATAATAGCTCTGCGGGTATATAGTTGAACTGTGGGTTACCAAGGAAAGCTAGTGAGCAAAAGGAAGATGTGGTCTGTACTCAACAACGCGTGATGCCGTGTTCTCCAAGCAGGCGCTCTGAAAATTAATTCCGAGCCCCTATTTCCGAGGCAAAACAACCAAGCCTGTGGTCGCGGTCTTGAACGTTGAACGTTTGAACAGTTGGTCTAGCAAATGGTCAGACGCAGAATCACTAAATCTAGGGCTCGTCCCAAGTCAAAGCATCGTCCTATCAACAAGGCTGATGGAAAGGTTAATAAATGGGATAAGCGGTCTGACATACCGTTGGACGAGGAAGACGAATGTATGTTACTTTAGTTCGTCCGTGGATTGAATTAATTGGATCACTAGTTCATGAAAACAGAGACCGAATCCTGTTAGGTGGGGGTGGGGGGAGTGATGAGGATGTTGAAGAAGACGAAGTCTTTGGTTTGAAAGGATTGTCGGACGAGGAGGATGAGGACGAGGACGAGGATATGGAGGGTAATGACCTCGACACGGATGACAATGATGACGACACCGGCCTTGCAAAACCGCACAAAAAATCCCAGTCGAAAAGATCCACCAAAACAGCCTTGGACGTGGAGAGTTCAGAAGATGAAGAAGTAGATGAAAGTTGGGGTCGAGGGAAATCAGCATTTTACTCGTCGAATGCGAATGAGCTCGATTCCGATGACGAAGAAGCCAACGAACTTGAGGAGCAGGAGGCCAGGAGACTGCAGGCCAAGGCTCGGGATAGTATGCGCGACGAGGACTTCGGGCTCCACGACGTTCACGATATCTCCATCGCCTCAAGTGATGAGTATGTTTGTTTTCTCTCATACGGGCAGCGGCGCATCATTTACAACTTTATTAGCGATCCTGTTGAGGCTCCTGCCGTCCAACTGACACAAATCGGACAAGACAAGAAGTCCCTTCTTCGCCAGCTTGAGAAGACTAACCCACTAGCTCTCGCGTTGGCTCGGGATTGGGAGGACACGGCTCGCAATCTCGTTCGGACTCGAGCTAAGCTAGACAAGTACGTGTTCTCCTATCGCGACCCTTTGAAGGATTAACTATTGTACACAGAATAGCAGCTGAGCAGCCAGAGGCTCTAAGCCTTGGGATGCTGCATCTCCATTATCGTACGTTCAACCAAGTATCAACGAGTCAAGTCCAGTGTGCTTAAGAGATCATCAGAGACACTACTCACTTACACAAATACGCTTGCATTCTACCTATATCTTCGCGCCAGTGAGAAATATGCTCGTCAACCCAAACTCCTCGATTCCCATCCAATAACAAACCGCCTCCTCACCCTCAAGCAATCATTGGCTACGCTCGAAGAGCTCGACTTTGCCACCTCTGACTCCGAAGACGACTCCGAAGATGAGAACGTCATCTTTGGAGAAGACAAGATGTGGTCAGATGCCAATCAGCTTTGGAGCATTGGTGAAGATGCTGCACTCGAAGCTGGAGAACTCGCGGACCTTCTCATGGATGCTGGTTCCGAGCAGACCCTGGGCGAACATAGGTTAAGACTCCGGGCTGCGACTAGTTCAGACACGCATGAACCCCCGGCGAAGAAGCGCAAGACTTCGAAGCCGAAAACAAACGAATCCTCACCACCTGTGTTCGATCTTGTTGAGCCAGACTTCCCCGCCTCCGATCCCACCAAAAGCTCCTCTCGTCGTATATCCCAAGAGGATAATTCGCATGATATTTACGGCGAACTATCGTCATTGGATTACGCAGATGCTGCCGATAAGACAGCTCGCAAAAAGTCGCTTAGGTTCCACACGTCCAGAATCGAGGGTGTCAGTGCAAGACGGCAAGGCGCACGCAATCGCGCCTTGGGTGGTGACGATGACATTCCTTATAAGGAGCGACGAAAGGAGTCTCGACTGGCTAAAGAGACTGGTAATTCTCGTGGGCAAGGCGGGGCTGATCTAGACGATACAGATCCTGAGCCAAGAGGAGAGGATCACGATGTAATTATGGAGGACGCTGACGGGTACTATGAACTGGTCAAGAAGACGTCGAAGCAAAAGAAGGAACACAAGAAAGCCGAGTACGAGGCTTCCACCGCTGCGGCACGGTACGATATATGTGTATTTACGGCGGTGATCGTTTCGTTTACTAAGGCTTTCCACTCTCTAGCGCCGATATCGCTGAAGGCGGCGTTGAAGGCCCCCGTTCTCTCACTAGAGCCATACTCAAGAACAAGGGCCTCACCCCGCATAGATCGAAGAGTGTCCGTAATCCTCGCGTCAAGAAACGACAAAAGTTTGAGAAGGCCAAGAGGAAGGTTGCCTCACAAAAGGCCATATTCAAGGGTGGTCTCAATGCGACTGGCGGTAGATACGACGGGGAGAAAACGGGCATATCCAAGGTGGTCAAGAGCATACGACTATCGTAGGATTTGTACTTGCTGTACGCAAGTCCGCATAGTATGTGATCGCCCCATCATAAAATTGAGCTATGATACCACGAAAGCTTAAACAAACTATTGCTACATACTATCAGCTAGATCATCCCATATAGAGGGAGCCTACAGATGAGACGAAGTAGTACCAAATAGCTCCTTCATAAATGCATCGCTGTTTGGTTCACGGCCAAGGAAAGCCTATCACGATGTGTCAGGAACAGCCAGGAACGGTGACAAGACGTAGAGACGTGCCTTTAGGGAATCAAGTTCTTCTCTGCTACCTCCCGGTCGAAGGATTTCCTGGCTGTACCTCTGCCCACGTGCGGGATCTAAAGGATCGGCCTTAAAGACCGTGGCTAAAGTTGGTCGGTAACGCCGCTCTCTCAAGAGAACCTAGAAACAAGCGGTACACTTACCATACATATCGGCGGCGAAGACCAGCGAGTAGGTATATCTGATTTAAGACGCGTCAACCTGTGCATAAGAATGATGATGGACCATACGCTTACCCATAGTACCCGGCATCATAGCCACCAGTTATGTGACCGAATGAACCTTGGCCAGGGGCCGGTTTATCAGCCTTTACTAAGGATATCTTTTCTCTGAGTTCGTTCCAAAGAGCTGTGTAATCGGCGCTGTCTATTGACATTGACAAGAATGTTAACGTGGGCTGAGCTCAAGTACTCGAGCAGATGCAAAGTGTGGTACAGACCTTTGTCGGTATGAACTTTGATATCGTATTTCGCAAAGAACAGTTGACGCAGGTAGAACAGGCCGACGTTGACGTATCGACTAAGGGAAATTCAATACAGGGGCGAGGATCATAAGCGTAGGCACTCACCTCTTGATGATCTTCTCAATGAGCTCGCTGGAGAGCGGTTTCTTCGATTCATAGTGGCTCGACATCTTCTCAAGAACCTTGGGTTCCCAGCACCAATTCTCCAACATTTGAGATGGCGCTTCGACGAAATCTCTTGCCACACTGGACAGCCAAAATAATCAGCCGGGTCACACACAAGGACTTGACTCTACTGACCTTGTGCCGTGGAAACGAGCGTATTTGGTGTGACTGAGTAATCCATGGAATACGTGGCCCATCTCGTGGAAGAAGGTAACAACATCGTCGTGCCTCATCAAAGCGGGTTTGTCGGGGGTGGGTTTGGCCAAGTTGGCTACCATGGCTGCCAGCGGATATGATCGCTTTTCATCAGCAAGGTCATGGCCAGATAAGAGGGGCCAAACAGCGGCATGAGAGTATTTCGCCTCTGTAAAAGTATGGACGTCAGTGATTCGAACGGGCGACGGCAGAATCTACTTACCTCGGGGGAAGAGGTCGAGATAGCAGTATCCAATGAATCCAGATTCATCTTTGGCATCTTTTTGCCAAACAGCAAAATGTTGCACATCTAGAATTGACCAGCACATGACAAATGATTGGCTAATCCAACTAGGCAGTAAGAATGCGCACCAGTATGCCAAGTAGATGAGTCCTTGAGCTCCTCGAATCGGACACCAAGTAGATTCTGGTATATATCAAGGATAGTGGGGACAACAACAGCAACAGGGAAGTATTCTTTGACGAGGGAGTCATCCAGATCAAGGGACTGTTCAATGTAAAGGCGATCGTAGTATCTTCGGCATGCGTAAGAGAGAGCTCAATCAAGGACAGTAAGCGAGTAGGTATACCTGTAATCCCAAAGATAGAATTCGCCGTCGAAAGGATAGCCTTTTTCTTCGTGTTCCTTCTTTTTTATCGCGAGAAGTGTTTCACGTTCCTTCAGACCTACGGGGCGTAGTTTCCTCTCGAGATCATCGAGGAACTGATGCTAGATGAGGGATATGCTCAATGATATACGGGTAGAATCTTACATCGAACACCCCTTTGGCATTCTTAATCATCTTGACCTCCGTAATATAGTCAGCCCTGGGAGTCGAAGATTAATAGAGCATCAAAGGTCCCTGTGTCGGTGCATCCCCACCAAGTATCATAGCCCAGCAACTTAGCAATCTTGCGTCGCAGGTCGAGGGCTTTATCCAACAAGGGCACGTTGATGGAGAGGCGAGATTCATGCGCTTCTTGAGCACGCTTACGAGTCTCAGGGTTCTGAGCAAATTTGAACTAACAGACGCCTGAGTCTAGTGAAGCCTACAAGTACACGGTTGGCTCACCACTGGGAAGATATCGGGTGTCTTGAAAGTCACGTCGTATAGCTCCTTGTCTCCATCGGTGCGCTTGGCGTAGCCAGAAACCACGTCACGGGGAACGCCTTTCAGCTCGGCTTCTGTGAATGAAATAACGCCCTAGGATATATAAGAAATGGTCCTTCGTAGATGTTTCAGACATACGTTCTCTTCGTTGAAGTTTTTCTATGATAAAGCTAGTCAGGCGTGGGCATCTGGTAGGAAGAGCAGTCTTACGCTGAATTCAAGGCAAGCCTGAGACAATTCTTTCTTTAGCTTCATTAGTTCAGCTCTCTCGCCATCTGGGAGGGCAAGGCCAGCTCGTTTGCCGTCCAAAATCTAACAGTCATTCATGAATAGGGGCTACATGGCAGAGATACCAAAACACACCATCTTTTCGACGAGACGCTGATCCTCAGCAGACAACTGATCCCATTGACCGGATTCTTTGATATTCTTCTCAGCAGCTTGTTTGGCTTGGAATACGTCCAGTCGCATGGAAGCCTCTACACCATAATCGCGGACCAGGACCTCGGCTTCATTGGAGGCGTCACGGAGTTCTTTAGAGGAGGAGACATTCTGGTAAAACGACAGCGGTTCTACCACAGCGTCCAGTTCGGTTTCGGAGTAGGCGAGGGGTAACTTGAGAGCCGATCAAGATCAGTCGACCCGATCGACACTAAATGATTCACGTACGATCACCTACGAAGCTAGAATGAGTACATTCCAGCGAAGGAGCCGGGACTACAGTACTCACAGACTCAAAGGTACAATCCTGGGCTGCAAATGCCCCGATCTTATCATCAACAGCCTTGTGCTTTGCAAGTGCCTCTTTTGTGAGCCTATTTATGTCCTCAGCAGAGTGATTCCACAGAGGAGGAGCTTGCGGGGGGGTGAGCGACATTGAAGACGAGTTTTTGAAGGTGATGGTTGAGAAAGAGCTTGATCTGCAGTTGATATTTGAAAACGGCCTAGCATATGGCGGTCGAAAGACGCTCAGGCTGCTGTATCTTCTATGCAGCGTGACCAACTTTCCTCGGATATTTCCACCCGTTACTGCCCCTCCGAAGTTCATGGCAGCCAATCCCACTGCCAGCGCACCTCCCCATTGCAACGCGGTTCTTGGTCGAAACACGACATTTTGACGCGTCAGAATAGTCGGTGTCATGAAAAAGGTAGTCTTGACCTGCAAGACGTGTAAGTATGTAGGTGGTAGGACAAGTCGAGCCTTCCTCTTTTAGCGCCCAACCCAGTGCTCCCACCCATCACTGGCTGCCTTCTCGAAGCACGAAGCATCAGTGATGGCTATTCTGAGAGATCGACGGTGGACCCCAGCCTACATGTGTTGTTGGCGCATCTACTCACCGCCGTTTCCCCATGCCCGCACATAATATCCTCGTCGCAGGCGCCACTGGCCGCCAAGGTCGCGCCTTGATTCATGCTCTACGTCCCATCACCGACAGTGAGGAACCGGGATTCCACGTTCTTGCCTTGACTCGAGATGCTGAATCTCCATCTGCAATGACTCTCGCCAACGAAAAGCACGTAACTCTTGTCGAAGGCGACCTTGACAAGCCGGAGACTATCAAACCCATCTTCGAACAGCCTGGTAGAAAGATATGGGGTGTCTATTGCGTGCTCGCATTCCTAGGGCTTGGAGCCAACCCGGATGGAGAAGAAAGGCAAGGAAAGGCGCGAATGCTTCCGACTCAGTCTTAGTGCATCACTATCATCTAATGCCGTTCATCAGATGTTAGCCGATCTTGCACTTGAACACGACGTATCCCTGTATATGTATTCTTCCAGCGACCATGGCAAGGAAGGAATTGATAGATCACATAAATACCACAACCAAGCCAAGGTTCGAATCGAGCGGCATGTTTGTTCCCTCGGAGAGAGGGGTTTACCATGGTGGTGAGTGAATTCCCTTCAATTTAAAACAGATGGTGAAGGGTCCCGTAGTATCTTACGCCCAGGGTTTTTCATGGAAAACTACGAGGGTATCATCGGTTCAGTCACCGCTGCCACTCTTTTGTATGGTTTGGCACTAGACACGACTCTACAACTCATTGTACGTATGAGGCATCCAACCCATCCTTTCAGTTGATGATTGACATCTCTCGTATGCAGGCAGTGGATGATATTGGCCGCATGGCCGCGACCATATTCCGCGTATTTCTCTTCCTTGCGCTATACATGATATAGTTTTTGCTAAGTCTACGGATTTGTTTCCAGGATCCTTCATCAGGCCTTTCTCAAGCGATTCTAGTCGTCTCTGAGCGTTTGACTATGTCACAGCAACGGACACTCTTCAAAGAAGTTACGAATCGTAACCTAACTTCGCTACCCGGCTTCGTCGCTCGTTTCATAATAGCGATGAACCATCCCGTGAAGGATTTGTACGGTCTTTTTTCCCCTCTTCGCTCCTGAATCCTGACTTATAATTCCTCACAGGCTAGCTGAGGTAGAGAGAAATCATACCGATTATATAAATGGCGAAAATTCGACGAAAGACGCCCAGATGAAACTTGCGAACACTCTCCTTCCGGATATGTTGACATTCAAGGCTTGGGCAGCTCAACGAAAGTCTTCCAAGCCCCAACGGAAGAAGGGTTGGAACCATATTAGCTTGGTGCGGCTTTTGACAGGCCGACAGTAGGCCCTCATTGGTTTCCATCGACTTCTGTTGTCCTAATAGATTGTGTGAAACCGTCTTCGTTATATTCAGATCGGTCTAGACGTTCTTTCTAAGTGGTGCAAAGAAGATACAAGGTACAAGTGACAAGAGGGAATAAATACTTGATTTCAAAGGACCATCGTTTCTACGGTTGGGTGCTCCACTTTCCACTTGCTCCATCCGAGTTTTAGCCCCTAACCTTCGTGCTAATTACGTCACCCTCACCGTCCTCATCCTCGCCTTCAGCATCGTCAAGCTCCTCGTCGATCACGCGATGAGCATTCCTATCACGATCTTCCTCTTCCTCTCGCTGCATTTCATCACGCATGACTTGAACATCGTGATCCACTTTTGCGGCGACTCTGTCGATCCCGGCTTCTGCGAGGGAAACATGGGTGCGATGCTTGGCGAGGTGAGCAGAACGCCGGGGAGGGCGCTTGAGACGACGGCGAGCCACCATGACGGGCACGGAACATTTCTGCGAAGTTGAAATGTGAACCAAGTACAATGTCATTGGAGTGACCCAACTAACCTGGATGAGGTAATGGGAAGTAGACCCAAGAAGGATTCTAGCGATGGTAGCAGTCGTCAGCACAGATGTACCAAGGAATTACTGGAGAGGAGGCTGCACCCTTTTAGATGACTCATGCCTCTCGATCCGACGATCAACATTGTAGGTTCGTAATGATCGACGATATCGAGTAGTATGTGTCTCGCATTCTTTGCATGCCAGGCTTGGCAACGAATAACAACGTTGAGCTTAGTCCGGGAGAGGAGGGAATTAACCTGGCGAGCTAAAATGTACGCGAGCGCCTGACGCTACAAAAACGATTGAATAAAGCCTCGTCAATTGAACTGCTAGGTCTGGACTAACCTCCTGCTGATTCTTCAATTTGGCAGCCCGGTCAGCAGCGTTGGGAATGGGAGGATCGACTGCAAGAGATGTTAACTCCGCCTAACAAACATACATGCATGTATCAATACTCACCTCTGGAGTCGTTTTCGACCACATTCACAATTAGCATTTCGTCACCGTCCCTGAGCACAGTACCAATCCCCCACTCAACAGCGTATCTACTTTCTTCGCTCAAATCGCTGGCCACAACGTAACGCATCTGCCTTCTTCCTTGCTGCAATAATTTACCCTCAGGATCTCCCTGAGTTATTGTGATGGTACATCTATCGCGTTGAAAAGATGGTCGTGAGGTGCTGGACGGAAGAGGATCGTGATGCCGAGTAGACTTGCGCCTGCGCGGATTGCGTCGGCCTCGGATAGATGGAGTGGAATTGAGGGTAGAGGGGAAGTAAGGCTCGGGAGGGACGACAACGTTGACACCTTCGCCAGTTGGGTCTGGATCATCATCTACCCCCGGCATGTTACTTTCGGAGTTCACTGCAGGAACTATGATAGCATTCTGCTCCGTGTTTCGTTCAGTTACTGGATCGAAAAGGTTGTCATCACTCCAGCTCTCCTCTTCCGTTTCAGCATCAGTTTCACCAACAGTCTCGTCTCCAGAGTCATCGTCCCCATCGCGCATGTCGTAGGCGGAATTGCGAGGGCGAATCGAGGAAGTATCTGAGACATCAAGGTCGGAACTAGCTAAGGGGACTGGTTGAAGGGGAGGAGAAGTCTCGCGACGACGGAAGCGACGGAAGCTAAAGGGAGACTGAGATCGAGCCCTCGACCTGCTGCGCGAAACGGAGGAATCCGGGGCAACCGCTGAGGATGAGCGGGCCGATTTAGACGTGAACATCGTGCGTCCACGAGACTCCTTGTCCTTCTTGTCAACATCATCTGGAGGGGCATTGACATTGGTGCTGCTATTGTTCGTGCTTGTACGGGTTAGTGAGAGCGAGGACAAGCCGCCCATCATCGAACTGAATGACATCTTTCCAAAAGAACCGCTACCGCGTGCGTCGGTGGATTTGGATGTCGAGGCGAGTGGTGTTGAAGTGGTGCGCTCGAGCGCATGAACGACTGGTCCACTCTCTTGATCTGACGGCTGAGAGGAAGGTTTTAGAAAGGAGGCAGACCATCGTTTAGGAGTAGATGGCCCGGAGGAATAAGGAGAATCTAAAGTCTCCGCGCGCGTGAAGGGTATGCCTGATGAACCATTCGACGACACAGTTTTGCGTGACGAAGTAGATTCGTCAGGAAGCGGCAGGCTCCTCAAAGATCCAGCTGGGCTGGAGATCTCCAGAACCTGGCCCTCTTGGGGCGTCGGCAGCGATTCCCGCTCTAGTTTGTCGCTGGAAGCTGCGCCATTGAACCAGCCAGCGCCTCCAAACCGGCCGCTGCTACTACTTGGTCTATCATGGCTGCTCCCCGGGCGCCCGCTGCTACTGCCCGGTCTGGCAACTCTGGTAATCCAACTGCGCCGTTTTGTATGTGCGTTGTCGTTTGCACTCATGAAATGAAAGCTGGATGATGGTGGTCAAGAACCAACTCACCTTTGAATACCTCCTGTTTGGTCTAGGCCGGGATGATGGGGACACGGGAATCTATCGACAAGGCCAAGAAACTGAGGGAGTCACCCTTTCGCCTTGGCAAAACGCTTACGTTGCTACTTTTGTCCAAACTGTATCCTCGTTAGGAGTTAAACAAGCAATGCAGGGGTTTGCCTTCTTACTTGGCTCTGTAAAAATACGATGCCATATTTTACTGATATGTCCGCGCCAGTCGTATGTCGGATGTAGAGTGAGTCGTGGGTATTTCTATTTGCAGACGAGCAACAAAACTATCATTAATATTATGTACCACGCTAAGTACAGCCACTGACATGCACCAGCTCTAACTGCAAAGTCTGTCACCCATGATTGTGGCATGCTATAGATCAAGAACTCTCATCTCCCAAGGTCGAATTCTTATGTGCGGCTCTTGAACGGTCGCATGATCGACAAAATGGAGGAAAACTCGCAGAGGCAGTAACGTTCATCTAACCCAACTGCGGAATGTCAGATGCAGAAGAGCTAACCGAATGTGGATTCGGTGTAGGTGCCGAAGTTCCCTCGGGGAGCACAGTGTCTAGCGTCCCTTCGTTCATCTCCTCCTTACTAGCATTGCCGTTTACTTCCTCACTTGGCGGGGATTGCGTGTCTATTGATGGCTGTGCGGCCGTTTCGGCAAGGGTTTGGGCCGGCGGTGTAGCGAGGAGGCCACCATCTCCATTTCCCTCCTGCTGTAGGGCATCTTCAGTATTGTACTCGTCTGGCTCAGGCCCGACGGCATGAATTTTGGGTACCCCAAGAAGGACTTCTGGGTCTTCCAAAGTACCTGATGCCACCTCCAGGCCAGGAAGGTCTGCTTCGACGTCGCCTACGCCATCCAGCAAATCGACCAGTAGCGGCAAAGGCGAGACCTCTGTTTCATCTACCCAGGGCACCTGTTCACCCCACACTATCCGCGGCATACCTCTCCTCTGCTCTTGAACCATCTCTGTATGCTCCCTTCCGGCTCTTGCTACCGACCTTAAGAACTTGATGTTTTTACCTGGCTTCCTAAACTGATCCGGATTGACGCTGACAACCGGTGCAGGCTGGTCGCTGCCCGTGTCGGGGTCTGATGAGGTGGCATCGGGAGCACTGGAATCAGTTAGACCTGCTGATGACATGGTGGCCTTCCGAAAATTCATCTTCTCCCAAAACTCGGCGAGATGTTCTTTTTCAACGCCAGAAGGTAGAAGGAAGTCACGGAATTGTCTATCCTTCGCCGCTTCGAAATCTCTACGAATCTCTGCTTTACTATTTGCGAGGGTAGATATCGTCCAGTAAATGGACCCTGGATTTATATCATGGTCAGCTAGATCAAACTCCTCCTATTGGTGCTCACAGTCGGCGTCCTTGGGGGCATTTACCGCCGCCGATCCTCTGGACTGCAGCTCCGACAGATAATTGGTCGTGGTTACCACTAGCTGCTTTATCTCAGCGTCAGCAGTCGCCTCTGCATACAGTGGCTGGATCCATATGTTCATTTTCCCTGAACCTTGCAGGGTCTCGAACATACACCTAATGGACTATTGGGGATGAGCGAGGCAATCGATTTCATTGGAAACTATGCTTACTTGCTCTGGATATGCCTTTATTGCTTCATCAGCGACAATCTCCAGAAGGGACAAGCATTTTTGAAAGACTCGCGGACCAGCGTCAGCCGAGCCAAAAAGCCTCTCATCCATTTCCTCTAGTGGTACGTATTGAAACCCGAATAGGCGAGCTGTGTTATGGTATGCCACAAGAACGCCGTCCATGTTGCCAATTCGAGCCTGAAAACTAATGAAATGCACCGGATGTGAGTGGCCGAAGGAACCAGTGACGCCTCAACACACACCTATATTTGAGGAAGGCAGATCTTATTAGGTCGTAGTACTCCTTTTCGAAGCTTTCCAAAGGGCCGTGTAAATTTCGTATGAGGTATCCCGAGTTTTCCTGTTTCGAGTCTCACAACAGATCGCCAAGGCAGATGGCACAACTGACCTCATAATTCAAGATATCAAGGCGAATAGGCAGTGCCGCACGGGTCTTAATGTCGAACACGCCAGTCCCTGGTAGGCGACGATCATGGCAATCAAGTTGGGAACGCATGACGAAACGCTCCGACTTTAGTAGAGTAAAAATTAAAATTAAAACATAAAAACGACCATTCCTTAGTGAGTTGAATACATACCTTCGCATATCGATATGCTTCACGTTTTGGAGATAAATTGGTCTCCGGAGGATTCGGGCGCAAGAGCTGCCTGAAGTCCTGAGGCGAGGAGGTAAGGAATTTCTCCAGAAGTGTTCCCTTAACACAAATTAGCTTTGGCTTGTTACGAGTGCGCGGGGCGTTACCATCCACGTCAGTATATTTCTATCCGTGTCTTCAGGAGAGTCAGAATCAGAATCGATGGCATACACACCGTCTCTGTAGTTTAGAACAACAGAAGCAGGCATTCGCTGTCCGGGTGTAAATGTCGTAGGCTGGGTGGAGATGGTTAGGTAAAGTCATAGGATTGTCTAAGGTCCGAACCTCTCCCCGGAACGCTTGACTCAGCGTACTGATATCTACTTCCTTGTCACCAGAGAGCAGAAAATATATATGACTCAAGATCTTGGTAAGTGAAGAGGTAGATCCAACAAATCCGCGCCCTTCGCGCTTGGCTAGCGTCCATAAATCCTAGCGGTTGTATGAACATTGAGGTTAACAGGGTGAATGACAGACACCTACGTCATCCTTTGAGCTTTTGATGAATCCAACTAATCGTTCAAACGCGAAGTCATTGACGTTGGGTATCTTCTCTAGCCATGGGGTAAAGTTGTAAACATGAGATCGGGGATCCTGAAGCCAGTGAACGCCTGGACTTGGGCGCGTCAGTTAGGCGGAGCTGCGAAAGCCAGATACTCGACTCACTTGAATAATACACGATCTAGTCCGTGGGCCAGTGTAGCCACGGGATGTTGCTCGCTGATGGGATCCAAGTCTGAATCACCTGGAGGTTATTGACGTGCCAAGGATGATACTGTTTAGAAAATACCAGTCAAAATAGTAGAAGTCTTGCTGTCCTCAAGGAGGCCCTCTACACGTCTTTTATAAAGTACCGAAGAGTGCCTATGGGAATATGGAGATGAGGACGAAGTTGTAGGTCTTGGTCGATCTTGGTGAGGAGGCGCTAGCCCTGAAGGGGTCAGGAGATGATATGGGCAGTAACCGGGGAGTGAACCAACTAACTATCGACACCCCAGTCCTCTCTCCAGTCCTCCGATTTTAGTTCTGAAGTCCCGTCGTACTTGGCCGATTCCTTTGGCGGAAGCGAAAAGTTGACTTGCTCATTAAACGAAACTTGTTTCGTTTTCTTCTTCTTTCTTCTCGCCTTTTTCGTACCGGGTTGGCCGTCGGTCAGATCGTTCGCGACAGTTTTGAGTGTATCAAGGAGGCTGTCGGTATTGGATTGGTTTCGCGTCAAAGCTTCAAACGAGCTCCGTAATTTCTCGGAGAAGGATGCATCTTGAGTTTGGGAAGTGGAGGCTTGAGTAGATGCCTCATTTACGTCCATACCCAACAATGCTTGGAGTGTGCCCGCCTCGAAAGAAGTTTTTCTTTTCCATCGCGTCGCGCCAGCTGAAAATACCGCACCAGCGCGTCCAAGCCGGGGTCGTATTCTCTGCAGAGAGTGCATTGCAGAGGGATTCGAGGCCGAAGACGGAAGAGTCAGCTGCAGAGGGTGAAGGAGAGTCGAGTCTCGACCTTGGTATGAGCCTATGGTAACGCGGTGTGACGCGAACAGGGTCACCGGAGGCTTTGCTCCGTCTCCACCGCAATAAGCGCTGAACGAGACTTGCTCCTATACCTCCACTATGCCCAGTTTCTTCTTTAGTTTGTTCCAGTGGTTCAGCGGGTACATACACACGTCTCACATAGACTCGAAATTCGCTCCGGTCTAACAAGCAATATAGGCTCTTTTTCTCAAAAGCTGCAGAGATAGCAGTAGTTGGTCTACAGGTACATCGCTCAGAAGGACATAGACACCCGCGTCCCGCCCTAACAACTCCAACCTTTCAAGGCATCTGGGAAAACATCGTTCCTTAACGTCATTACTTCTGGTCAAGTGAGACCTCGCTCGCGTTCACTAATCAGTGGCTCATATTTGAACGGAGCTTGTAGTGGAGCGAGGACGTGGTACCGACTGTGGCCTTCAATTTTAGGAAGGTCAGGAAAGGTAACGTTACCCTAAAGATATGGGACGTCGCAGGTACGTTTCATCGTCTTCGCCCCCCCCAATTTAACATATAACATTGTGCATTAGGTCAACCCAAGTTTCGGTCCATGTGGGAGCGATATTGCAACGGCGTCGACGCCATACTGTGAGCCCATCGTACTAGCGTATGAATTCAACTGATGAATTGTCTAGATTTGTGGTCGACTCTGCCGATGTCAGTTTAGCGATACACCACGCTGCCTACACCCTAGCTAATCTGTTCCCCAGTCCGAGAAATTCAATACTGCGAGATTCGAGCTGCATCAACTCTTAGGGCAGCCGACCCTCAGTGGTGTTCCTCTCCTCATCGTAAGGCTCATCTTCCTATCTCACTTAAGTGACTGATCTCCGTCAAGCTTGGTAACAAAAACGATCTTGAAGGACATGCTCCAGTAAAGGATCTGATCAAAGACCTGTGCGTAGTGATTTCTATAGCAAGCTCGAAACATCTTACGTCTCATTCTCTCAACAGTCAACTAGACAAAATAACAGATAGGCCAGTTTCGGTATGTAAATATGTCCTCCCCCTTTCCAGGCCCCTGCTTAATGGCGTTGACTGACAGTGTTACTCTGTAAGTTTTTTGTAGACTGATTGCTGCCCGCTGGCTAACATACGATACGATATAGTGCTCTATGAAAAGTCAACACAACCTGTAAGTGATTTGTCAACCGACTCCTTCAGCCAATTACAAATAGCGGTTTCTAGTGATATCGTCCTCCAATGGCTAGCTGGGCGAAGTCATTGACTTTTAGGTCGTTGCGGCTTGTAAGACTATTATATTATCGGTATTGGTATACTCTATGGCCCTGGTGTCATATAGTTTGTTAAGTTATAAAGTGGTATATACATATGGACTTTGTACGAATACATTACATCAAGTGCGACCCAACAGATATGTAACCCCAGACGCGGGGCTCTAGCGTCGCTTTGCCATTTGGACAGTCAAATTGTCGATGTACATCTGCAGTGTTTCATTCTCAGAACTCAGTTTACTAATCTCTTTCTGAGTGGCCTTGACACGTTCGAGCATGACTATGAGGCGCGACGTCGTTCAGTAATCCTGGCGATGTCGAAGGAAGTCGAGACAGACCACGTAAGTCCTCTTGGGAGGCGATTATCTCTCTTGAGCGACGATGAGGGGAGAGAAGGGAGAGAGTGGCATTGATACACACTTGATTATCTTTTCTTTCTTCAATGCATCCTGAATGATGTCGCCAGTTTGCGGCGAAGGAATGCCCCAGCCGCTCTGATCGTTGAATGAGTCTGCAAAGGACATGGTGATAGTCAAGTGTTGGTCGTGGGAAACCTGATACGGGGAACCGATCACAAGTGTGACGCGTCCCTGCTGAACGAACGCGCAACGTTACCACCGATGACTGACTACCTCCTCGCCTTCAAAGCTGGACGTGCCTTCAGACGCGAAGGCTCTAACTTTGTCGAGCCAAGTGCTGCTAAAGGTGCCATCATCTTGACGAATGGCGAAGACGGCCTGTTGCACTTCATCTGGAAGAATAGGTCGACCAATGAAATAGGCGAGGTGAGTCGTACCTCTATACCCGAGCATGTTAGCGTTGACGAATGTGACAGGACCTTATTCTTTTTCCAACTGATGCCTCTTTTGTCAAAGTTTCTGAGGCGGCCTCGGGTCGGGTCTATGTACTCAAGTTCTCTTCGTCGGACCAAAGACACTTTGTGAGTAGTAGTCTTTGTAAGTGTAAGCCCGGTACTGACCACATTATAGTTCTGGATGCAGGTAATTGCCCTCCCATGAGGCTGCGCTCACTACTCCAACTCCCTGCTTTCAATCTAGGATGGTTCAAGCCAACGCGATGCTGAATTTGTCGATAATATGAATGGCCTCTTGCAAGATCCAGAACATACCCTCGTTTGGGGGACTTCTTCAGAGTCTTCGCAATCACAAGCCTCGTCCTCTCAGGCCTCAAGGTAAGTCGCCCTTCATGTCTTTGGAATCTACCTTTGTAACCTTGGTAAAGCAGCGCGGTTCCACAGGCCACACCTGATCAACTAGCCCAGCTCGATCGCATCATGCAGTCACTGGGCTCTGGAGGCTCCCAGGCAGCCCCTCCTGGTATGAGTCGTGCCCCCCGGGTGTATAGTTCTGACGGTGTATGTTTAGAAATCTCACTTTCCGACATTTTGACACCTGCCAACCTGAACCCCCTGTTCACGTCACATCCTGAACTCATTACAACCCTCTTTCCGCATCTCCCACCCGATCTACCGGTTCCACCTTCCCCGGAGACCCTCCAGCGGATTGTCAAGTGCGTCTTATATCTTTGGTTCACACCTGGATGATCTGATCGGCTCTATCAGTTCCCCCCAATTCCGAACGTCCGTGTCAAGCTTTGATCAGGCACTTCGAACCGGCATGCTGGGTGGTTTAGTGCGAGGCCTTGGTCTTCCTGAAGAGGCTGGTACAGGAGTAGAGGCGTTCCTTCGAGCGATACAAGAGCAAGCTGATAGAGAGAACGCGCAAGATCGCATGGAGACAGATTAAACTGGCCGTTCCGGTTATCCTGCATACTTTAGCCTATTAATGGGAACCCTTGTCTTTGAATGAGGCTGGCGTTCATTTGTCACGACACCACTGACCCAGAACTAAGACCCCCCATCAACATGCATACGCACTCGTCCACAATGTGCCGAATAAGCCCCGCTACTGTAAGTAAATTAAAAAGATCCTTGTATCCACCCTTTGCGGGACTTCGAATTAACTGCTACGACTTCCCATCCAAGTTGCTCTCATGTAGTGCACTGTACAGGGACAATCTGAGGTGCGTTTCGTCCAACCTCCTGACTTGAATGGTCCTTTGTGGGACTGGCTTATTACAGAATGGTACTCGGAATGATATTGGAAGGATATCCTGTTGGTATCCAGCACTGTGACCGATGCACCCATCATAATGGCATGGTTAGGCGGTTTCAATGCATCACAGCGATGTTCATCTTCGCGAGCTATCCTCGTCCAAGCACGCATCTACTACATACGAGGCTTCTAACCCCATGACGGCTATGCAGGAAATTCTGAGCACCCTTTTAGTCTCCATGCAATGTATTCTTTGTTGTCATCAACCTGGCTGGTCGAAACGCCGCGGGACAGACTCTATTTTCGGGGCTTCTTTTGAATCCTCGTTCATCACTGATAGCTTGCCTTCAGGCCTTCGACGTTCTCACTCCGCAGAAACACAGGGATCCATGCCCGCGTCATTATTTGAGGTTTCACTGTATATAACACGTCTGTATGGGTGGAATACTATACGCATACCATGACTGAACTGCCTCCAGAACTTTGGACCCAGATATTCTACCTCGCATGCATGGACGCAGGCCAAACAGGTCGTGCCCTCTCCCTTGTCTCAAGGGCCTTCAACGGCAGTTCTAGACAATCTCAGCTGCGGTCAATCTCCATAACTGGCCTCTCCCATATGACATGCTTCATGGCGAAGGTTACCAAGTTGGAGCCGCAGGATTGTACTGTGGAACATCTATTTGTATCAAGCGATGATGTACCCCAGTTCGACATAGAACCCGTATCGTCTACGCATGCTAGGAGACGTGAATTGTTGAATAGGCACAAGGTGCTAAGCCTGAGACCAACTACCGAGGACGAAGCGATATGGTCAGCTCAGGTGCTTGAGCTCCTCCACATTCTTTCACCCTCTCTTCGTACTCTGGCTGTTCACAGCAGCAGCGTACCCCGTACGTGCACGCTTATTTCCATCAACATTCCTTACCTTCTCGACCTCACCGTCCACACACCAATTACAACATTGCTCCCCAACGACGAAGATACCACCCCCCTCCCCCTCCTTCGCTCCCTGATACTTGCCATCTATCCCGTACAACCAGTTTCAATTATCCCTCGCATTCGCGAACTAGCCCCTAACGTCGATTTCTTGCTCCTCTCTGTTGTCGAGAAGGTAGCTGAACTTCAAGGGCCATTAAGAGAGGCACTAGCAGGGCCCAACCGGTATGGTCACCTCTGGGGTATCAAGCAAGTCGAAGTCCAGCCGGCCGAAGCTCCAGGTGCTCTACGATGTGTTTCAAGCATGCGCGCATTAAGAAATCTACATTCATTAGCACGACAGGATAGGAGGTTGAAGGTCCGTGAGATAGGATCTCGATGGACCGTGATGGAGGCGCAGAGCGATTGGTTAGCGAGCATCAATGCATGAAAAGCGAAACCTCGCCATTGACAATTTCCGAATATGTTTGTAATAGGGCTGCGCAATTCTCAGCTGTATCCCACTAGTGTACTTAATAGAGAACTGGCGTGTGATCGACTCACCTGGTTGCATCACGTCGATAACGCATCCAGACCGCGACGCCCACAGCTAGCCCCCACAAGGACAATTGGGAAGTTCTAAAGAAGAATATGCTCAAATGGATGGAATCTGATGTACGATCTCCCCAGCTTGCATGGATGTCTGCTGAGACAATGCCAATTGCGTAGGAGTTGGCCTCTCTCATGAGAAGCGATAAGGTTGCGGGGAAAGATTACATGGTCGTCGATGTGCGGGATGATGACCGCATTGGAGGGCATATCGTCAACAGCCTGAACATTCCTTCAGGCGAATTCTTAATGCATGCAGATACCCTGGTGAAGAAAGCCAAGGACGTACCTTTAATCATATTCCATTGCGCTCTATCTCAAGTTCGGTAAGTGACTTGGCCATTTCAAAACTACGGTACTCGTCTCAAACAATGCGCCTTCATATCCTAGAGGCCCCAAAGCGGCACGAGTGCGTTCGATATCCGTCTTGGAGATCGCGCTAACATGCTCTGAAGATTTATAAGGAGACGCGAGAGAACATTCTTGACGGGTCCGATACCCAGCAAGAGGTCGTTGTCCTTCGGGATGGCTTTAGCCTTTTCCAGTCAAAATTCAGAGTACGTTGCTCGTCGTTGCAGACGTTATATACAAAAAGCTCATGCCCAAGCAGAAGGAAGCAGATCTCGTCGAAGGATGGGATCGGGACGTCTGGGAACCTGACTGGGAGTACAAAGATCGTGAGTAACGTGAAATGAACACTATGCCGTGAACTATCTTCAAAACGTGATATATTAATGGTACAGTGGACGGATGGACAAGTATGAGTCGTCCAGAGACGAAAGATACTAATGGCCAGATAGAGTGATGGATATATTCATAACCGTTTAGTAACTCCCATTCCTATTAGTTGCTGGTCGGTCGGTTGATGGCTGGTGTGCCTTGTTCCGTAGCTTTGAGTGTTCGTTGAGGTATAGACTCTATGATTCTTTGGACGGTTTCTTGTTCACGGTGGATTTGTCTCTGACAGAGATGCCTAGGTAAGATGAATAAGCAGCGTTGGATGGAAAAGATGAGATGGCCATACCAGGAGCCCAATGAAATAAGGGTGAAGGTCGCCATTGCCCAGTGTCCGGCGACAAGGGGCCCTGGCCCAACCCGTCAGTATTGAAATAGGCACTATGCCATTGACAGAATACCTGCAGAAAGGCCTCTGATGACTCCAATTCCGACCCCGCTAGCAATTCCACTCAGAAGACTATTCCTAGCGCATGGAACTTGGCTTATGTTTCTTATGCTCTTTTCTTTGCCAATGTTATAAGTGGCTGAACGCACTACAGGTAGCAAGCTTACATTGTACACATCTATCGGCAAGTTCCCCGTAGATGGTTGGTAGCCCGGAGGAGGCGGTATCGAGGATACAGGTGAGTTGGAAGGACTTGGTTCTGGAGTGGACATTGTTCCGAGGGTGACTTGCGTTTAGCGCCTGGATCTATTTGAGTGAACATTCGAGCGCCTCACGCCCTGACCTCGTCGTAATTGTATCTCATGACTAGTGACTAGTGACTAGTAGTAACTGGTAACCAGTTTCGACCGTTCGCTGGGCTCGGCTAGTGTTAGGGCTCATTTCGGACGTCTTTTAGCACGATGAGCTTCTGCTAGGCACTATATGATTTACACTCTGTTGAGCTAAATCAGACTGCTGGCACAATGCCAATGATATGCTAGTTGCCGCCCCCATACTGCTAGCAAACATGGTCTCTATATATACCTTATCCTGACTGCACTGAAGTCCTCAACTCCGTGCCTCTGATATCTGTCAGAATGGTAAGTCTCCATTTCCTCGATGCGTAAGTCAACATATAACGTCCCATTGTAACAAAGTTCGGCGTTGTCTTTCTTGCTGTAGTGGCGACTACGGTATTGGCTAGGCGAAACGACTGGGCCCTTCCATGCTTCGATGGAGAGTGTGGTTATGATCTCCCACAGGGAGGAGCATCTGGGCATATCAGAATGGTAAGAACCCCCAATCAGTGCATTGTCCATACGGCTGACATTCTTGCTATTAGGCTGGGCATCCCAATGCCATTACTGACATCACGCCTGCGGCCGGTTGGGTTATCCTAGAGTGTGACCCTAACGCTCTGGTGCAGGAGGTACGCCTTGTCTGCAACAGCCACGACATCGAAGCAGCTGGATGCTCCCACTTCTTCGAGGGTGACGGGCCCATTCATAAATACGTCCGCCTTCCCGAGAGTGTGAGCGGTGACAATGCCTATCCGTTTTCGGAACGGGAAATTGATACCTTCCACTCCAGTGTTCACGAGTTGCGTTCGCTCGGATCGCTAAGGCGTGGGTCCATGAGGATCAAAGCATACCTCACCATCGCCATTCCGAAATCGAACGCCGTGATGGAGCCTTCCCCCAGGTATACGCGGTCGTAATCGACGACAACGTGAGTTTCTTGGGTTCTCCCATAATCTCTCTTTGACCTGTTGTCTGGGCAGTTTGACGAGATAGATAGCTCTAAGTAAGCGTTCTGATATTGCAGTCTGGCTTCACATTTATCTCTTCTACTTAGATATGGTCCAGTGTCTTTCGCTGTCGCCGGGTGAGCATGGTTGATCCATCTATGCGTCCCCATATTGACTCCCTCTTTCTCCCTCAGTTCGACATACCCTGGCCTCGACATGAGTTTTGACATGCCACACGATATCGCTACCAAAGCTGGTGGCGATAGATTCGTAGAAAATGCTCTACAACGTGAGGCTCTCTCTCGTGCCAACCACTCCCACAAGCTGACGTATCATGCACTAGTCATGACTGATGGTATCCTGGCCGATCCCGCCTTCAAAGAAAACTCGACCTCAAAACTTATCGACCTGAATTATTCTAAGGAAATTCCCTTCACTGGCGCGAGTCTCGCTTGCAAGTATGGAGCAGCCACAGCTTCGGCCACGGTTTCTTCCACCCTCAACACTAAAGTCACTGGTCATCTCACTATCGGCGTTGCTGCCTCGGGGGATGCCGCCAAGAAGAGCTTGCTGTCCTTCGGTGGTCGCGTTGCTGGTCAGTCGGTTCGCTCCAATCCCTGTCGCTACTAATCATCGGTCACGTAGAATTCTCCATCCTCATCGATCAACGTCTTACCGCCACAATAGAGCTCAAAGTATGTCAGATCACCTTGCCTCGCCTCTTTAGCTCAGTGGGTCGCATCTCAAGGGCGAAGTCAAGCTTAACGACTTTCCAATCATACAAGCCGTCGGTCTTCCAGGGTTCTCCATCGACTTACAGTGCGCTATACCTCGCTGCTCGCTCACTTGCCAAGTATCTAAGCTCTGATTCCGCAGTGTTCTCAAACTCGGACCCATGTTCGAATTGAATGGACACTTCTCTGGCGAGTTCCATGTGTCTTTCAAACTGGACGCCCATATTATATATGGCCTTGATAAAAGTGTGTAGACTTCTTTCGAGTGCCTCTTAATCCTAACAACGCTTATCCAGGCACATTTGAGTTCCCCAAGACTGTCACTCTCAACCCCGTTTCCAAGGGTGGATGTAAGTTGAAGTTCCATTTGCATTGAACCTGTATTGTGCCAAACTTTACGCTCCCTTGACAGCGTTCGAGTTGAAAGCAAACCCCGGCCAAGACGCTAAAGCTGAAATGAAAGTTGGTATTGTTCCCAAACTCAAGTTCGGCATCGAAATCTTCGGCGTCAAACCCGACATATACGCCTCGTTTGGAGGATACATCGAGGGTGCCCTGAAGCCTCAGAAACCAGTTGAGATTAAGGATAAGAAGTTCGATGAAAAAGCCGTCACTTACTGTGGCGAGATCTTCGGTACTCTCGCTGCCCGTGTCGGGGCCGAGTTCGCTTTCTTCTCTTTTTACAAAGGTAAATCAGAGGCTAAGCTCTGGGACAAGAGATTCGACTTCTGGAAGGTGAGAACTAGTCACATCCGAGACGTGTCTTCGTCTGATCACGGTCCCTTAGAGCAAGAGCTGCGCCAAAGTTAAGCGCGACATGCTCACTATCGATCCCAGCCCATCCAACGCAACGGTCAATGGGCTGTACTCCAGGGCTGACAAGATTTCCATTCCTCCGCTCTCGAAGAACTGGTCCTGCGACGCGAAGGTTGATTGCACTGTCTTAACCACCATACAGAATAACATCAAGCTTGCGAAAGAACTGTATGTCCCCTCGTATGATATCGCGCTTTCCTCCACTGACGATCACGCGCTCTAGCCTTGGGTTTTGATTGCTCAAACCTATTGTACAATTGCACGTTGTAGCATAATATATGAATATTTTAGCCTTGAACTTGAGCACGCAACTTTCCGGCTTCTTCTCCTGCCTTTCTCCCGAACACGGCGCCAGCAGTTAGACCGCTTCCACCAGGATAGTTATGATAGAACAGGCCCCCAACCATTTCACCCGTGCAAAAGAGGCCTTCAATAGGCTTGCCAGTGCTTCCAGACAAAACAGCGGCCGTGTGTGGGTCAATAGCCAGACCGCCAAACGTGAAAGTAATGCCGCATGCCACTTTGACGGCAGTGTAAGGCGGAGCATCAATACCCAATGCCCAATTAGATTTCGGTAATGCGAGTTGCATCTTTGATGATTGGGTCGTGAGGCCATCCTTAACGGCTGGGTTCCATGCTTTATCTTTGTGTTCAGCGCCAAACAGGCGCACGGCTTCGTTGTACTCCTGGATGGTCCGAATCAGGTTCGATGGATCTTCGAGTCCATGTTCTTGGAGTTTAGAGGCCAGAGTTTGAAGGTCTCCGCCCACAATTCTATGCACTATCCCTTCGCCATATTCTTCGCTTCGCAGGTAGTCGACGGTCTTGTTATCCCAGATTTGGAAAGCATATCCTCCCATCTGGTTGAGAATGGCTCTGCCAAACTTGGCGTATGTATAGTTCCGAAAATCCTCCCCTTCATCCACGAACCGAGAGCCTTGAGCATTCACCATGACGCCTAGAGGATAACCGGATTTAGTGAATTGGTTAGTTAAGCTCCTATCCCCTGAATCTGGATTTGCGTTGGCGTCCCAGCAAGTGCTGTGGCAACCCGCCCAATCACCGGTAAGCTTCGCGCCTACTGTCGTAGCTAAGGTAATTCCGTCCCCTGTATTGAATGGAGTTCCCCTGACCTGAAAGGGCTGTCAATATGCTGCTCTCGGAGATCGACCAGTCTTTCACCTTAGCTCTCTCCCAATTTGGCCCTAGATATTGCTGAAGCATTGTCTTGTTAGCTTCAAATCCACCTGCCGCGAGGATAGTGGTAGGTGCTTTGATTTTCTCGGAGCGACCATTTCGCTCTACCTCCACGCCGATTACGCTGCCCCCTCCCATCAGCAGCTCTGTGGCAGGAGAATCGAACCAGACTTCCACGCCATTTTTGCGCAAAGCTTTTCGGTGTGCTGCAATAAGACCTTTACCACCATCCTCGACGCTCAGGACCAGCCCTCCCCAGAACCTCGTTTTATTCCCGACTTTGTATGCCTGTCTATTGAATGACAGTGTGAATGGCACTTCCACTTCCTTGGCCAACCATTCAACAGCCGCGTGCGACCCCTCGACCACAGAATTCACCAATAAGCGGTCTGACTTGCCGTCCCCCAGCCGCATTACATCATCGACGAAAGCTTTGGCCGTGTATGGCTCCATCTCAATGTTGACCGCATCCTGAGCCGATACATTCTTGACCAAAGGCAGTAGGTCAGGGACGCCTTGGTGTACGGTTCGGTGTGCGCCAGCCGTGAAATAGCCATTGCCTCCTACCCATTCTTCCGGCCCTTTCTCGACCATGAGAACTAGTAATGCCAAATCAGCTCAGCTGAACTCAAGCCGAAAGTGGTTTCTGCACCTCGTCTACACCCAGATTGTACCGCGGAGATTGCAGCACAGCTACCAGCATGCCCAGAGCCAACGACTACACAATCATATTCATGAGATGACATGGTTGGAGATGAAGCCAGGTGCCGTGAGATGGAACCAGTCAGTCGCCTTACCATATGAATGCCCTGAATCGTGAGATGGTTCTGAACCTCTGGGAAGCCACCTTTGTAGCCCCCCTGTCTCCTGCTGACTTCGAAGCAAAAATCAGGTACTCTGTTCAGCTATATAGCCTATGTATGTGAAAAGAGAAGAGATATAAGTACATTTAGCGGCTTTCATTTCAAAAAGAACTTTGTCCGACTACGGAGTATGTGGTTTGACTGTCGGAACTCAAATGACGATGGCGACGGCGGTCTTCTCAGGTTGTAATACATCGTATGGAATCTCCTGGTTGTCCAACTGAGAACTATTCTTGTTGAATGTGAGCGCGAGCTGGTGCAAGTCGATGGTGAGCTGCTTGCCAGCCTGGGCGATAGTTTGGTCTTTATCCTTGGCGGCCACATTTGCATATGTAAGAATATTTCCATCCGTACCTATTGGCATCGACAGCAGATACGGAAGTGCAGTCATAAGTAGCCAATTGTGATTAGCCCCCACAGGTAGGGACTTGACGAGGAATGCTTCGTCGACACGATGAAGAGCTTCCAAGGTGTCCGGAATAGGGGCATACAGCGCGGATGACTTGTTCGCAGGGAAGGTCTGATAAAACTGCTGAAGATAGTTGATTGCAGTGTGCTGTGGTGCAGCAATGTGGATGCACATAGTCACAATATCGATGAGCTCATCCAAGGTTTCGATGGTCGTAGGGAAGTTAACCATCCCGGCGCCGGACTGCGCATGCATTTCATGCGCAAAGCTTTGAACTTGGGGATCCTTTGCAACCGATGTATCATCGGGATAGTGTGCCGGGTCGCGTAGTACCGACGCAACGAATTTTCGGACCGTCTTCCACATCTCAATCATGTCCCTTGCGTAAGCGTAGTTATGGAACTTGGGGTCGTCGAGTTTGTCGAGAGGGAACCCACGTTTCTCAAGATCATTGGGGACATAAAGGCCCTTCCAATCAAAGTTGGTGAACGCCTCGTTCAACAAAGATTTGATATAACTGTTTTTGTACCCGGTTATGGGCTCGATGACGTTTGGGACTAGCACAGAGCGAGCGAGACTGTTCAAGGAGAGGGTGACCTGCCAGTGAGGTTTGAGGAGGCGGTAGACTATGTGGGAGGTATCGAGCGACCGATTACCGGCGACGATGAGAGCTTCTTCAATGAAATGGGCGTTGTTGAGATGGACCACAATTTCGTGATGAGCGAAATCGGATACTTGGACGCATGTTTTAGCGTATCGCCACGGCCAATCTTTGGATTGGTCAATGGAAGTATCATCGGGGTTGAGGCGTTTGTTGAAAATGGTGACTGAGGCATCCATACCGCCTTTAAAATCAGGAATAATGGCCAACGGATGAAGCTTCCCGGAGTCAGGAAGGATGAACAAAGTAACTGTTGCGCAGCCATACTTGGTGGGACCGAGGAATGAGGTGGTGGAGAGAATTTCGGAAGGCTTTGCTCCCATCGCAACGCGGAAATAACTATAGTCAACGACATATAGAGACTCTGCGGGAGTGGAAGAAAGCAAGGATTCGACATCATGGTTATTCTGGGCCTTTGCGGCAGCCGCAAAACGCTTGATCCATTCGGGACTGGCGAGAGTAAGTGACATAGGATTAGTACCAGTGAGGTACTGTTGGGCGAATATGGCATCGGTGTACCATTCAGAGAGGATCCCGATATTCGGCTCAGTGTACATGTCCTCCCCTAAGATGGTTTGGTGTGTATGACGAAAGAGATTGAAACTTTCTAGATCATTCATAGTTTTCGTGTCGCGATCGGGGGCGAGTCGCTGGATGGGACCCGGTAGGTTGGCGATGACAAGGGAAATCTCAGATAGACGATGCAGATCGAAGATCCCGGTGGCGGGAACGAATTCTGAAGGTGGGACGATGCTTAGATGAGGAGGGTACCCATCTTTGCTAGACCATTGGTACTTCGCGAACGCATCCGCAAGCGCGAGAGTTTGCGGAGCGGAGGACTCAAAGCCAAGGACATCGAATAAGAACGCGTTCCTAGGGCTGAGCATTAGAGGGGGGAAACACTGCGTAAGAAAAGAGCGGTACATTCGTCTGGCTTCATCGTAGCCTTCAGTAACAATTTTGAGGGCTGCACGGTAAGCCTCCGGCGGTAAGTCGCCTGAGTCAGGAGCACCACGGCGACTTCGAGCCGGGGAGGTTGCATGCTTCAGGATGTTATAAGCAGCGTTATCTCGGCGCTGCATATATGGCAGGCCTAGGGAGATGGGGTGTGCAATGGTGGGCTCGAAGATAGACATGGTTGCTTGTTACTGAGTACTAACTGCTGGTGGGGTGCTGCTTGGGTTCTTACGGTATAGAATGGTTTATATATGTTGCCAGAGTTTTCGATGTAGAATATGCCATCGGGGAACAAACGTACACACGTCGGTCAGCTCGTGAGGAGACATGGTCCGCCGATATAAATGATATTCGAGAAATACATAGAAGCACTTACGTTGGGTGGCAATGATCTGGGAAGGTTGGTCTCGAAATTTCTTGTGAATCTGACACATACCAAGGAAGACTGGTGACCACGACGAGACGAACACATGGGCTTGGTCGTACATAGTACGTTACAGTGCAGATGCTTCTGAGCTTCTCCTCGACCCGTATGACAGCAGAATTCTGTCATCATCAGTTGGCCATTGATGAGACGACACACTTCCGGTGGAGAAGGGTATAAACGATGGGTATGAGGTGTTGACGAAGACCGTGTTTGAAGATAGAGGGTGGACGTCAAATTTCTAGATGATCTTCACAGACCAAGTTCGATCGTACGGCGAAGATATTAACGAGCTTGAGGTAAGGCCCCAGGAGATCCAGCCTTCTGGAGATGTACATAATGTCGAACATTGTGACCTTTGGCAGAACGGACGGAACCGAATACGATTAGAACTGGGAATAGAAGTCAACATTGCCTAGGTTCATGACGAGCTTGAGGTTCAACCATGCGAAGGATCCATGACATTAATAAGGGAGACTTGAACTGACCCACTTGTTCGTTTGTCAGAGTACTGCAGATACTGCACTGAAAGAGCGGCGTGGCCACCGTGGGTCGGCGGATATTAGTTGTGTAACACCCTGCCAGTGATGTCAAGGTACTAGGTTAGGTTTAAGGCGGCCCTTCTGGTCAAACTAAGTATCTGGCCAACATACACGCAACAACTTTCTATACTCGGATGACAACAGGATCCGGATGCACATAGTCACCATCATCGACGACTATCTCTTACCCATTTAGTTGTCGTACAGCCACCTGAGCCGAAACATTCTTGACAGAAGGAAGTAGGCTGGGTACGCCTTGGTGTACTACTCGGTTTGCGCAAGCCATGAACAGCCAATGCCTCCTACCCATCCTTCTGGCCCTTTCTCGACCACGACTCGCACTAACCCCAAGTCAGCTGCCGAAATCAAGGAGAAAGTGACGTTAATTACTACTCACCTCACCCAGACTTATGAAGGGCCTCAGCGGACAAAAAATGGGGTTCAAGGTCTGTTCTGGAGCAAGATGGGATATGCTTCCGGGCTTCTCGGGGGGACATCCTTCCAAACTTATGAGCCAAACCAATCAGATATAACGCAATCGATAGCGCACACAGGCTGGGCCGCTTGCAGCAGTGTGCGTATACGGTCTAGATATCGTACCAGCCTGATATTATCACTAACCTTCTGACGCGGGGTCTATCGTTGAGCTGATATGGGCTCTCAAAAAAGAACCATCTTTGAAGAACAACGTCAAACCATACAAAGCCGAAAGGAGTCCGCCTGGTACGAACCCCCAACCTCCAGTTCGAAGGGGCACCGATGCCACATATTCGTGAGATGGTACCGAGGAAGCTGACTTCGCATCTATTTGACACAACCCTCAGGCCTCAGGGAAGACCGCCGAATGAACAAGGAGGCTTTCGTCTGACTACGGAGCCCATTCGTGTTGTTCAACTCTGGAGCCTACAAGGAAAACAAAGTCCGACGACTTCTGATAAGGATAGGTGCTTCGTTCTGGTCTCGTCTGTAGTCTGATTTTCACTTAATTATCATCCTCTTGGGTTTCTCATATGCGGGCGCCCCAGTTTACTCGTGGGTAGTATATTTTGGATGAACTACTTAGATGACGATGGCGACGGCGGTGTTCTCGGGGCTTAGCACATCATACGGAATCTCCTGGTTGTCCAGCTGAGCACTATTCTTATTGAATGTGACTGCCAGTTCGTATAAGTCGACGAGGAGCTCCTTGCCGGATCGGGCGATGATGGGGTCTGTATCTTTGGCAACCCCATTTGCATACGCAAGAATACTTCCGTCAGCATCGATTGGCATTGACAGCAAGTATGGGAGCTGGGTCATGAGCAGCCACACATGGTCATGATCCACAGGGAGTGACTTGACAAGGAATGCTTCGTCGACGCGGTGAAGAGCCTCCAAGGAGTTTGGGATAGGGATGAATAGGGCGGACGACTTGTTCGCAGGGAAGGTTTGATAGAATTGCTGAAGGTAGTTGATTGCACTGTGCTGGGGTGCGGCGATGTGGATGCACATAGTCACGATGTCGATTAATTCGTCCAATGTTTGGATAGTTGAAGGGAAGTTAACCATCCCGGCGCCGGATTGAGCATGCATTTCATGCGCAAAGCTTTGAACTTGGGAGTCCTTTGCAACGGACATATCATCGGGATAGTATTTCGAATTGCGCAGTATGGTTGCAACGAATTTGCGAATAACCTTCCACATCTCAATCATGTCTCTTGCATAAGTGTAGTTATGAAACTTGGGGGCGTTCAGTTCGTCGAGGGGAAATCCACGTTTCTCAAGATCATTGGGGACATACAGGTCCTTCCAATTAAAGTTCGTGAATGCCTCGTTCATCATAGATTTGAGAAATTCCTCCTTGTAGCCGGTGATGGGTACGATGATCGATGGGATCAGTACACCGCGAGCGAGACTGTTCAAGGAGAGGGTGACCTGCCAGTGAGGTTTGAGGAGGTGGTAGACTATATGGGAGGTATCGAGCGAGCGATTACCAGCAATGATGATAGCTTCTTCGATGAAGTGGGTGTTGTTGAGATGGACCACAATTTCGTGGTGAGCGAAATCGGATACTTGAACACATGTTTTAGCGTATCGCCACGGCCAATCTTTGGATTGGTCAATGGAAGTATCATCGGGGTTGAGGCGTTTGTTGAAAATGGTGACTGAGGCATCCATACCGCCTTTAAAATCAGGAATAATGGCCAACGGATGAAGCTTCCCGGAGTCAGGAAGGATGAACAAAGTAACTGTTGCGCAGCCATACTTGGTGGGACCGAGGAATGAGGTGGTGGAGAGAATTTCGGAAGGCTTTGCTCCCATCGCAGCACGGAAATAGCTGTAGTCAACCACATACAGAGACTTCGTGGGAGCTGAGGAAAGCAGCGATACGACGTCATCATTGCCTTGGGCCTTTGCGGCGGCGATGAAACGCCTGATCCACTCGGGACCCGCGAGAGTAAGGGACATAGGATTAGTACCAGTGAGGTATTGCTGGGCAAATACGGCGTCGGTGTGCCAATCAGAGAGAAGGCCGATATTTGGCTCGGTGTACATATCCTCTCCTGAGGCGGGTGGGTTCGCATGGCGCTCGAAATTGAAACTGTCCAGATCTTTCATAGTCTTCGTGTGACGCCCGGGGGCGAGTCTATGAATAGGGTCGGGCAGACCAGACATGGCAAGGAGGATCTGCGCTAGACGGTGTAAATCGAAAATATGCGTCGTGGTGGTAGATTCTGAGTATGGAACAATCTTCAGATGAGGAGGGTATCCCTTATCGCTGGTCCACTGGTACTTCATAATCCTATCTGCGAGGCGGAGAGGTTGAGGGATGGAAGGCTCGAAGCCAAGGATGTCAAATAGGAACGCGTTCCTGGAAATTACATGAGCATTGGTAGCGGGGAAATATAACAGTAGTACATTCGTCTTGCTTGATCATAGCTTTCAGTGCCAACTTTGAGGGCAGCGCGATAAACCTCTAGTGAGGGCCTTAAGTCTCCAAAGTCAGGTATGCGGAGGGCTCGAGAGGTTGCCTTCTTCAGGATGCTATGAGAAGTGCTATCTCTGTGGTGCATATATGGTAGGGAGATCGGGCTGTTTTGGGACCCGACGATGGGCTCGAAATGGGGCATGCAGAGCGTGTCTGGGGGTGTGGGCTGGCTACAGGCAGAGATGTTGTTGTTCTACTAGCGGTGAGGAAGGCTTATAAGCGTTGCCAGCATCTTCGATGTCGAACGTGCCATCGGCGAACAATCATGCGTCTCGATTAGCTTTGGGGAACGCCACTTTCGTGTCATCCGTAGACAAGGGCATTTGCACGTACTGTGGTTGTGTTCAGCATCAAATCGGTGGGCAGGTTGGGGGGATGTCATGAAGACAAGGAAGAGATGAAATATGAGTACCCGAGTTTAATCATAATAATGAAAAGGCGTCTGGATTTTCCTGCGTTTTGAAATTAAGGGAGGTTGGTGGCCAGAAGGCAATTGGAGGAGGGGTCTCAGCTTCGTATGACGGGAAAATTTAGCCAACATTGACGACTGTTTCTTACTCATTACACACCAACCTCCCAGCGATGCAGGGTACGACCGACGGGCAGGCGGATCAGCGTCGGATATCATGAAGGTCGACGATCATGGAGAAGTTTAAAGTGCGTCGTTGGACCATGGTCGTGTGAAAAACATGCTTCCAAGCTCGAGGTTGACAGACAGAGGAGTAACGTTCGCTTATCAAGAAAGACCGGTGGCTTTGGTAGCGAGCTGCCCAACTTCATCCTCGCGCTAAGAATATATATTCCGAACTTGAGGGTGGACCTTGTGTTGCATTATTGGCAGTGGATTAATTCTCTAGCATATTCAAAGTTGGAATCAAAGTCGACGTAAGACAGCGTTCCTGCTCGCTTCATACAACGGCGGGATTAACGGCGACATATCCACCATCAATGACTATCTCTTGCCCGTTCGTATAACATCCTGTCAGTGAAGCAAGATATACGGCCGTACCAGCAATCTCTTCCGCACTAGTCATGAATCAATCGGTGTGCTGCGATACAGCAGAAAGGAACTCACACCCCGGCCCTCCTTGCCGGTACTGGGTGAACACCCTGACCAAACTTATCTACTATCTCGGGTGGGATAGTATCGAACGTCATCTCCGAAGCATATACGCCGGGGGCGATCGCGTTCACCCGAATTGGAATGCCTTTCAGCGCGAACTCCGTCGAAAACAATTTGGTTAAATGAGACGCCGCAGCTTTAGCACTGTTGTAGCAGAACTGGCTTGGATGGTAGGTAGAGTTGGCGTGATAGGGGGAACCGGTGAACGTACATGGGCTTGGGCCACCTTAATGACCCCACTAATGCTCGTAATATTGATGACAGACGAAGTGAAACCCTCGCTCTCCCGTTCTTGTGATCCCTTAGCGAGGAGGCCAGCAAAAGCGGTGGTCACGAAGAAGATAGAGGAGGTGTTGATAGCATAGAGGTTAGACCATGCCTCAAATGATTCGTTGTCGAACAAAGCTCTTCCAAGAGTTTCCGCGTCCTTGTGCTCCGGAGCGGACAAGTCGTTGAAGAAGGGGGACGTAGGACCGACTTGTCCAGCGCTTCAAGGGAGAAGGTTATGGAGATGACGATAGCGCGAGAAGTAGTAACGGACTTGTTGACCAGAATATGCAATCGCCCTTCCTCTTTTTCAATGATCTCCCGAGTTGCGAGGATGCTCTCCTTATTAGTGACATCCATCTGTAATCTGCACGCCCGAGTCAACGACCGCACCGGAAGTAGCACAGCGCGAACCAAACGCACGGAGTGATTGCTCCACTTGGCTTGTTCCAACCATCAGCAACCTTCTGAAGAACCTCTAAACGGCGACCAGTGATGTATACTTTAGCTCCATTGGCGGCTAGACCATAGGTGATCATAAGGCCGATCCCTGTTCCGCCACCTGTCACCAACGCTACAAGGCCAGTGAGGTCGTAGAGTTTACTGGCTGCGAATGAAGTGGTGGACATGGGTGAAACGTAGATGTAACGATGACAAAAGGGCCGAAGCCAATACAGCGGCTTTATAAACATAGTACGGTCCGTGGCATGGTGTCGGACCGGTGTCTAAAACAAGGTGATGGGATAAAGGAACCACAATGAGGACGTGTAGGAGCAGGTGGTACAATAGCACTTGCCAGCACCCTTATCAAAGTGTTAATGATAAGATCTTTCGCTGCCTTTGCGCGGTCTCGAAGCGCTGACCCGAGAACTGGACGAATGCCTGCGGCCTACAACCTGGTAATCCAAGCTGGGCATGAAGCGTATAAGACGCGAAACCACGGCATGGTCATGCCAGCCATATTCAAAACGGATCTTACGAATGAACCTGGGGCACTTAAACCTGGCAAAGAATGGGGACAAACTGGCAAAACTCCTGGTGCTTTGTGTTAGATCGGTGAGTACGAGGGATTCAAGGGTTGGCATTGAGAGTAGAGGTACTAGCTGGAAAAGCTCAAATGGTATGTCGGGGCCATTGCATTGTAATTGCAATGCGCGGAGGTAGGGGAGCGAAACGCGTTGAATGGGGAAAGGTGGGTTGGGTGGCTGGCGAGTGGGGCCAGTCCACGGAAATGTAAGCTTGAGAGTAATTAAGGAGTTGGATATCTGCAATATCGATAGTACCTCGACGACTGCTGACCAGCCGATCAAGAATCGATGGTGCGTATAATCGAGGAATATGAGATTCCCGAAGAGGGATGGCGTCCATGTTAATCGGATCCCATCTATGGTAACGCGACGCAACTTAGGGGCATAACCGTTGAAAAGCCAAAATTCCTTGGAATCATCGTTGGCGGGGTAAACGAGGCGAATTTCTTCGAGTAAATGGGCGTGGACACGGCGTGTATGCGCACAGCACTCAGATAGAGCGGCATTCCAAAGGAATGGGGAATAGTATGAGAATGTTATGTCTAATGATCGCCATCTTGGTATAAGGTTAGAGACGAGGTGCATGTACCACTGCACGGCATTATAGTCCAGTCTTTGGGGGATTCTACGACCGACTCGGGATGAGCGATAGGAGAGGAGTTGGATATCGAGTGGGCAAGCCCGTGAGCGGCCAATCCAAGTACGCCACATTTCTTCGCGTGGTGTCAGGCAAATACGCCTCCAGAGCCGTGGCGTCTGCAAAGCTATTCTTCTCCAAGAACTGCAGACCTGCGAAACATTCACAGGAAACATGTCGTCAACTTGAGCGCCGAGCACAAATATATGTGCAAGGAGTTCGGCGGGAAGAGTATGGATGGCATGAACAACGCGAGTTCCGTAAGCCTTGTAAGGCCAGTCGAGGATGACTGCATTTTGTGGTGGGGGGGAAGTTGGAGATCTTGAGATGGCCTTTCTATGAATGCGTTAAAGACTGAGCAATGGGTACGTACCGTCGGGTAAACTTCCTGACCACATCGAAGAACGAACGAGCAAAGGTGGGGCTTGCTTTCCGCTTCAGCTCGGGGGACATTGTTCAGAGCCTAGATGATTTCATAGATGGCTATAAGGCCTGTATAAAAGCAGGCCCGAATAGGGGCTGTAGCGATATCCTAGCAGCCCAATCAGGCGACCGGGACTGAGACATCGGAACGAATGATGAGAAATGGAGGTATTTGTCTTGTTCTGTCATGGAAATGGCACGAATAATGTGGAAGGGACAATAGGAACTAGGCAAAGGTGAACCAAGCGAGCGTCCTCCGCCGGGGAGTTGGGCTTCGGTTGACGTTATATGGGATGCCATATGAGCACAGGCTAGCACAGTCTCTCACTTGAACAGAGCAAGTCCCACCGCTTTCACTGCCTTTGTACCCGTAAAAGGTCATATTCCTCTCACGCCACTGACAGCTCCTCGTAGGCGCGCGTCTATTGAACGCGTCCGTAACTCCCTTCCCTCCATGGACGAAACACAGTCACTCGACGCGTTAGCCCGTCTCCTAGAGGACATCTCTCAAAAGCCCTATGATGCCGCTACACACGCCCGGTACATTCGACTCGCAGATTCCACAGAGGGCATGGAAGCGGAGGCCGTGGCTGCTCGCGAAATGATGTCGAATTTCTTGCTTTGTGGTGAACAAGTTTGGTCCCCTCTTATAGCCGTAAAGCGCGCAGAACTGGACTTGCTGTCGGGGGAAAGCGTACAGGAGCTACTGGACTTGTACGTTCGCGCGGAAAATGACTACCTATGTAGGATCTTCAAGTTGTGCATCATCGTTTGTCGTGTATTTACTGGACTCTTAGCTATACCATTACTTCGCGACCATCTGGAATTCATAACTGAGCGCCATGCTGCATACTCTTCTGGCGAAGCCAAGCGACCGGATGGTATGGGAGACATTCTCTCGACCGATTGGACACGCGAGGAAATCAACAGGGTCGTCAGCAAGGGCATTGGTCACCTTACACAGGTGAGAGGGGTGTCCTATGCATATCCAAGCAATTGCATTGATGCGCTCTGGCCATAGAGCCATCAACTCTGGGATCTCCAGCGAGATTGGGAGGTTGCTCAGCTAGAGGCAACACCAGCCGAAGAACGGTCGGTCACAGTGTCTTCGCCCTTGGATCCCTTCCATGATAACATATACTCCATAGAGCGCCTCTAGTTGAACGTATCCAACTACTGTACTTGACTCGACTTCGCCAGCCCCACTCGAGTACGTCCGTGCTTTTCAATCTCTTGAGCGTTCAAGTTACTAAGGTATCCTGACCCAGCACTCGAGGACACGGCTCAGTCCTACTCCACATTTACAACCAACTATCAGCCCTCGGATGAATACGAGTCACTCCTCATCTCTGCCTCCAAAATACGTTCCCAAGCCCTCAAGGCTTACGGACGTCGAGATACATTCGAGACCAACTTGGTTAGCGCGTCCAATGTGGTTGCATTCTTTGCTGATGTATCTTCAGGAAAGGAGCAACTTCTCTTTGGACGCCTACACTCGTTACCTCACGTCTGAGCGACAACTGAAGTACCCCGACTTCTTCGTACTTCAAGGCCTATACGAGCGAGCTATTGCTGAAGCAGTAAAGAGGCTATTTGAAGGCGAAGCGGGTGCTGAAGAGGCCTTACGTATATTCTGGATTGGCTATTGTGACACTCTCGTGCGTACGCCAATCTCTGCTACTACTCTGATCGACCCATTCCTTCCGCCTTTACAAGCGTTCTCACGAAGTGGCTGATGAAGCGGTGGAACTCGAAGTCTTCAGAAGGGCCATCAGAAGTGTACCGGGCTCCGGAGAAGTATGGGCAAGGTTCATACGATATCTAGTAAAGTACATCTCTTAGACGACGCTTTCATTCACTGATGCTCTACTCCTACCCATAGGAGCGTGTCACGGACTCACAAGAAGCACCAGCTGACCGCGAGTCCGTAGCAGGTATATATATATATATATCGTCATCACTGCTCCTTCACTACTCATCATAACCCATTTTCTCTAGACGTATACGCGAAAGCTCTGGATATCAACCTGGTCAAGAACGACGTAGAGCAAATCGTTCCATTGGTTCTGGCTCGCGCTGGATATGAACGGCGATGTATCGAGGCAGGTGCTGGAGGTCAGTTCTGTCGAATCTCGTCTATCGCGAGTGTGCTGAATCAGGCTTGAGGTGCGGATGCGTTTGCGGTCGTTGTTGCTTCCTTGCAAGAGGGTATCGATTTGGTACGCAAAGGTATTGGGTTCGAGCCTTTCGATCTAATTGTTGGTTTACATGACTACTGTCAGCATCGCCCACCGGGGATCCTAGATTCAGACTCGAAAAGAATTTGGCGGAAATTGTAAGCCTCCCGTTCATGTCCTTATAGTGGAGATGTAATGCTCAAAGCAATACATCCCAGTATCTACGACTCGCCGAACTCCCTGAGGAAGGTTCGAGCATCTGGTATAAGACAGCCAAGCATTACAAAACTAGTTACCTCGCCTGGACGTCGTACATAGATACCCTCATGTGAGTGAACTCATCGCGCCTCCCCCGCGTTGGATATTTAGTAGACTCCAGAAAACAGGATAAACATGATCAAGCGCGCGCAGTGTACAAAGACCTACATATGAAGAATATCGACTGGCCGGAAGCGATATGGGATGGGTGGTTGACCTTTGAGCATCTATATGGAACTGTTGGAGATATTGACTATTGCCTGGAACGAATTGAGAAGGCCCAGTATAGCGTCAATAAGCGTCGGGCAAAGGTAAGCTCCCCAGGTGGTATGGTAGTGAAGTTGCACCTCATATCGGCTCCTAGGAAGCGGAGAAGGCTGCTTATCAGGCCATGCAGATAGCAGCTGAACAACAGGCTGCCAATGTTTCCATCCCAGAAACACTCCAACAGGCTGCTGCCATGGAAGTCGATACACCCACGCCAATACCGGATGTGACTAAAAAGCGAAAGGCAGAAGATGATTCGAGTGGACCATCAGAAGCACATAAGAAGCCAAAGACAGGTGTGTCACGTTCGCAACTGAAGAGGTTCTACCTTGATGACAAGTCGCTAGCTCCAACACCTCCGCCTCTGAAACGGTAACGACTTTCAGCACTGACTTCTTTTTGGGGTTCCCCCTGACTGCGCGAAATAGGGATCGAGAAAATTGCACAGTTTTCGTTTCGGACCTTCTTCCTAACACCGTCGAAGACGATATCAAGACTCTATTCAAGGATGTAAGACTCTCCTGCATGGTGTGCAGGATCACAGTTGATGACAATGCATCGCATAGTGCGGTAGCATCCGGGAAGTGAAAATTACCAAGTTACCGAATACCTCTTCGTTGGTGGCGACAGTAGAATTTGCTGAACGGGCAAGTCATTTACCATTCGTTATATCAATGCCAATTCACCGATTTGTCGACACGGACAGGATTCTGTCCCCGCTGCACTCACTAAAGATAAGAAGCGATTGCACGACCAAGAGATTGCCGTACATCTTGCTTGGAAGTCAACGTTGTATGTTACCAATTTCCCAGCACAGTCAAGCGATGCTTCCATCCGTGAGCTTTTCGGGAAGGTGACTAACGCTTCTGTTGGTCCTATTACTCCATATCTAAACGGGTCACACAGTTCGGGACTATCTTCGAGGTACGATGGCCCAGTAAGAAGTTCAAGAACACTCGTCGGTTCTGTTATGTTCAGTATACCTCTCCGGTAAGGCTCAAAACTACCTACGTCGGTCAGACCTTGATCAAGTTACCATTAGGCAGCCGCTGAGCAAGCACTTCAACTACACGGCCAAGAGCTGGAGCCAGACCTACCCTTGAACGTGTATATCTCGAATCCCGAGCGGAGGAAGGACCGGACTGACCAAGATGCTAACGAGAAGGAGGTCTATGTGGCAGGCTTGAGCAAGTTTACAACAAAGGATGATCTAGAAAAAATCTTCAAAATTGTAGGTGCTGACCCCTCGTTTAACTTTATTTCCTCTCTAAACACGTCAATCAGTACGGACCTATCAAAGACATCAGGATGGCTACTTTCGACGATGGAAATTCAAAGGGGTTTGCCTTTGTTGAGTATAATGAAGAGGTTCATGCTCAAGCCGCACTTGCTGCCAACAACTACGAGTTGAAGAAGCGTCGTATTGCTGTGACGATGGCAAATTCCAAAATACGACCCCGCGAAAAGTACGTACACTATGTGATAATTGCCTATGGGGGCTAATAAGTCGGCCATGAAGGGTCAGTACTGATTCTGGATTTGGCAAACGTACCGACGAACGGAATCGTTCTATTCGTGTTCGGAACCTACCATCAAGTGCACAAGACGGGCTTCTCCAACAATTCTTTGAGTCGCTTACGGCCGTGAAGCGCGTCGAGGTTTTCCAACAAAAGGGGGAGGCTGTTGTGGAGCTTCAGAGTGCAGCTGTGAGTTGCTCACCATCTTGTTGCCGCTCGTCACTTAATTAATTCTTCACTCAAGGACGTGGGGAAAGTTCTCCTCCGGCCAGGGCCTATAGAGTTCGAAGGCAGCGTCTTGCAGCTTTCGGAAGAAGTATCCGAGCGGACGGCAAGTCAAGCTGGTGCGCGTCCTGCCAAGGCCGGTGGCTTGTTTGTCCCGCGTGCGGCATTGTCGCGTCCACGGGCTGGATTGGGCCATACACGTGCATCCAGAGTCGCCCCTGTTGCATCATCTTCAGCCACCCCTGCTACTACTACCCCTACTACTGATTCTCAGCCCTCGCATGGGAAGGGCCAGGATGACTTTAGAAAGATGCTAGGGTGAACCTTAGCCACTTTATGATGCTCGGTAGTGATTCTGCGCTGTACATTAAGATTTACCCCTGTTCTTTGCCAAACGGCTTGACGCCGAACGTACCACTTCTTTGACAACGACCACTTCGAACCACTATATGACGCGCTGAAATGGAGGCACCAACCGATGGGGATTATCTTGAAAGCTCCTCCGTCACATTTGAATGGACAGTGAAGGGCTTGAAACAGCTGTTCGACACAACGTAGGCCATGATTACGTGCATGTACATGTTACGTGCTCCAACGTTGGCTTAGGAAGGGCGAGGCCAAATCAAAAGTTACTAGATCAATGAAGTTTGGTGGTGGACGTTGGCAGGTGCGCTACTACGTCCTCAAAACCAACGCGGCAGTAATCTATCTGTACCTAGATACTGCTTTACCCTAATGCTGGGCCTACCAAAGATAAAGATGGAGGCGCGGAGACCACTTCGGCTGGGAGCCATCTGAGTCTCTATCTATCTTGTGAGGTATCTCAATTGTCCGAATGTTACTTACATCTCGACCTTGACATCTCGACCTTTAGCCAACAGTGGAAGAGAAGGAGAAAGCGCTCAATGATGGAAAGTAAGTCTCATTTCGTTAGCACGTTACAGTACACTGAGGATCGCGTATAAGATGGGCACGAGATGGCACATACAAATTTACCTTCGAGCTCACCAAGTATGGTTTTACAAACCGCCGAGAATGTACCCTGGGATGACATCTCCTAACCCAGTACCAACAAGACGACTGTCTATAGCGTGAAGGAAGCTCACAACCATCAATTTACTTTCAAAGTACGACCCCAACTCACTGACTATTCCAAGACCACTGACGTCTGCCTTTAGACTGCTAACTGGGGATGGTAGCGTTGACACTAACACGCATCGAACGAGCGCTGATTCCCTCTCAGGGCTCAATTTGCACGCAGGGACAGTGTCTACTACAACTCGAACCAAAACAAGGTAAACATGTATACCTGTTGTAGACGAATGCCATTTGGAATGCTGAACATACTCAGATACGCGATGCTTTCATCATTGTGTGCACCATCACTTCCACGCTCGCCCCGCCGTCCCCTCCCTCTCTCGTCCGTAGAAAGTTCGTTCCGAAAGATCTGCTAGACACAGTGGGAACCTTACTTGATGATCCTACGTATTCCGACATCGAGTTCATTCTTCCTCGGGGTCAACAACCTGTGCGGAATGCAAGGAGGATAATGGCGTCCAAACGTATCATTAGCCGGGCCAGCTATTTCAATGCGAGTATGTGGATACGTGTCTTATCCATCCTCCATTTTGATCAAGCTTCTACATTAGTGTTCAACGGTAGCTTCGCCGAAGCTGGCGGAGAGAACCGGTTAGGAAGAATTATTGAAGATGATCTGGTCTCGTTGGACGATGAAATTTACTCAGTGATAGACGAATATAATGATTCGGATGAAGATGGGTCAGAAGAGTATGATGGCCTGACTCCCATGGACGGTGTTGTCTTTGGGGATGCTCCTCAGACAGGACCTCATCCAGAAAATACAGCTGCAGGCGATGATGATAGTGAAGGGGTTCAAGTTTCAGCA
Organism: Pleurotus citrinopileatus; assembly: GCA_017312325.1. Taxonomy (NCBI): domain Eukaryota; kingdom Fungi; phylum Basidiomycota; class Agaricomycetes; order Agaricales; family Pleurotaceae; genus Pleurotus; species Pleurotus citrinopileatus. The sequence continues at coordinate 1,720,742 of BHFW01000037.1, forward strand.
TCTACAGAGGGCCAACCTTCCGGAACCGAAAGAGAGCTCAGCGAGTCTGAGACCCTTGGTGACGAAGTCATAAAAGGCTCGACCCCGATCGAGCAGCTACATGGGTCTAATCCATCCGGTTCAAAGAGGCAAAGAGTTGTCGTTCAAGATGTAGCATATACAACTTACCACGCGGTGTTATACTGGGTACTACAACCCAAAATTTCCATATCATCACTGCTGACTTAGTCTCTCACATGTAGCTGTACACTGACTCGATCGTTTTTGCCCCTCTCTCGTCATCGTTCTCTGCGCGGAACGAGGATATAGCGTCGCCTCCCCTTCCTCCTTCTGTTCAGTCACAACAGAACGGAGAGGCAAGTGTTCCGGCCGTTACCATACCCAGCGTTCGCTCTCGTAGGGAATGGATTGCTCAATGGAAAGAAGACAATCCAGGGAATCTTATGCCGTGTTCCCCGAAGTCTGTATATCGACTAGCCGATCGTACGTACTCCCAGTGGATGGTGTCGAGCCATAGAATCACAACCCTCAACGAACAGGCTTAGATCTCAAAGAACTCAAGGAGCGTGCTGCTCATGTGACTACCTTAGCTTAGGCCTTCAAAACTTGTTTGCTGTTAACTGATACAACACACAGCAAATCATGAAATCTTTGACCGTTGACAACATAGCTCATGAGGTCTTCTCTCCATTCGCCGCTGCTTTCGACGATATTCGGAAGGTTAGATATCCTACTCAATGTTCCTTGTTATTTCTGATACTATGGTCGTAGTTCGAAGTGGATTTCTTTTTGAAGAATTGGGCAAAGATCCGTGATTCGAAGGCAATGCGGGACGTATGGCAGCAAATCCGGTTTGGCCATCATCCTGGCTTTGAAGAAGGTATGTCATTAGTCATAGGTCCGATATGCCTATTTGACCCGCATCGCAGTATGGCCGGTCATTGTTCAGAATTTAGTCTTCGTACCCCCCGGACAGGCCGCTCAGCCAAGCGAATCTAGTGGCAAGAGTTGAAGGCAGATGAATGTATTGAGACCATGTAACTGTAACAATACTAAAGCCAAAGGGTTAAAACAACTCGACAGAGTCATAAACAAAATTGGGACTAAGGAAGCCATCACCCGAAGAGCCACTGATAACGTTGATGGCGATAGTGTTGGTACCCGAAACTGAAAAATGCTTAGTTATATACAAATACGCAAGAAAAATGGTATGTTACCTAGGGTTCCACTAGGAATCGCGAAATCATAGACTTGGTTGAGGCCTCGCCATGTCCCCCTTGTCACGCTGGGAGAAAAGTTGTGATACTAATAGAATTCAAGATCGACATGCCTACCCTCTGGAATCAACCGCGGTGGGAGCTACGGGTTAGCTGGTACTCAGCGGGCATTTGGACGCTAAATTGAGAGACAACATACCAGCTGGGGCACTTGATGTCCATGAGTTCAACGTGATTTGGGGGCGCCCACCAGCGAACGCTTCAGTGGTGCGGATACGCAAAGTCCTTGCGCCTATGACCCAAAGCTCAGCCAGGCTAAACCCAACTATGTCGCTGAGATCGCACCAATTTGTGACGACGAAGCAGACCACCGGATGGTGGTGGGGTTGTTTACCTTTGGCTATCAGTCAGAGATCAGGCTACGGGGTAGGTGCTATGAAGCTACGTTTTTGAACTGAGCCATGGGGAAATCCGATGTCGAGCCGCCGACAGTGAAAGTAAGGGGTCCCCAAGAAGACATGCGCGAATCAGACCTATTGGAATGTGAGGCAAAGGCCTTGAGTGCACCTCCCAGTGTGGTAGTACATACGGGTGCATTTTTTCGATTTTATCTGCATTTCTGAACCCAGAGGGAGTGCCGTCAACAGTGCCTGCAACGGGATGAGTTGAAATCAATTCGGCTCTGTTCTGCACCCACCAATACTCCAAATAGTAGACGGCCGGCTGAGAGACGAGCTTAATGACACGGTAGATGTACGGCCAGCAGATACAGAAACCTGCAAGACTATATTCATCACGGTAGCCAAATTCAATGTTCGAGATACCAACACTGCCTGTGCCTGCCTCCAGCTCGCCTTGATATAAGGTTACTGTATACGTACCGGGCTTCACTAGCGTCCTTGTGAATGATCCACTTCAAAACGAAGTCAGAGTCTGAGAACATCGGGATGACGACGAAAGTCTTACCCCGAGCCCGAAACCCAGTATTGGGCTGCTGAATTCTATACACGTTTTGAATGTGAGGGAAGTTCTTACCGGTGCTCAGTAAGATATTTACCTTGAAACCGATCGTTACTGCGGGACCTGATAGGGTGCCCGAATATGAGCCAGACACTGTTCCTCGACCAGATGCAGGTATGTAGCCCTGGAGGCCCAAAGAATCCATGAACGACGTATCAAGATTAGCTGAAGGGGCAGAGCCGGTAGTAACAGCCATGGCATACGGCCCAAAAAACCCGGTACGATAGGATTCAGCTAGAGAAGATAACTGTTCAGCGACAACCGCTAGCCTATAGGTGCTGACTGACTTTGTTCGTGATTGCTATTCATGTACCAATATAATTCTTGCTGAGCGCTTCCCTGGTTATTGATGTCTACACTCCGGTTATAACATGAACTCTCCGCGGGGGAACGGGGCGTACCTCGGAAGAATGGTCCACCAGAGGAGGACTCGTAGCTGACACTAGGGATAATCATGAACACGCCAACTCCAGAGCCAGTGACACCGTGGACCTAGGTAATATAAGGTACGGCGGATTGTCGATTAGGGGCAGTACAGACCTGGTCGCGAATAAATGGAACCTAGGACAGGCTGAGCCAAAGGGAAAGGATACGAGTAGCCCACTCACACTAGAGTAGAACTTAGAGCGAGTTTGGCCATTGATCGAGAAGACATCTGAGCCTTCAATAGCTGTGCCTCCGTTCATCTACGGACGAGGTTAGGGTCCAACGACCGACGGAATGCACGTGCGGCTCACTTCAGATTCCGGAATGCCATTTGGTAAAGCTGACTTGGAGAGTCGGGCAATGAACCGCAGTTCACCAACAGAAGGCTCGGCGGACGCAAAGGTACCGATGTATATCGTATTGCTACCTGAGCGAACGATGTAATAATGTGTCTGTGGGGATTGTCAGAAGACTGGGCTATCGCAGAAAATTGGTGTCTATATACAATAGTGCTGGTCTTGATGGTGACTAAGGCGATGTTGTTTGAAACTGAATGCGTAACAGTCGCGGATCCTGCAAAGGAGTATACATGTAAATGCAGTTCTCGTTAGGGCTAGCCATTACTCGGATGCACCTAAACCTGAGCTGAGCTGAGTGAACTTGCTTGAGTCCTGTAGTTGTTTGCCATTGAAGACTAGGGAGGTGATGTCTCCATTGTTCGAGTTCACTACAAAGTAGCTCATGAGCACACGTGCACAGTTGTTAGAAGAGTCACCTACCGGTAGTCACCAGCCCCGCGCCAGAATCAATGAGAACATTGGATCCAGAGGTAGTGATCCCAAAGGCGGCAAACGCAACGGGAAGAAACCAGGCCAGCAAAGCTAACAAGGAGATGGGCTTCATTCTGGCACACATGAATGGATTTGGAGAGCCATCATAGCGATGCCACCTTTATATGTCGTAATTCGGCGCGAGCATAACCCGTGCACCCGTCCGATGGCTGGATACACGTCCGTAATTCAACGGTCTTTCTTTGTGTCCAACGTGACGGGAGAAGTCATTTGAAGGGAATTTAGTTTAAGTGGAGAAGCACTTGCCATGGCTTCGCAGTTGGGTGGGAGTGTGACGAGCGGTTCAGTTGCGGACCGCTTTGGTATGTCCTTGAGATCCAGAATATCATGCAATACCCGCAGATCCCCCGCACAAGGGAAAGCGGGCCGGAGGGCAGAAAGAGATGAGAAAACGATACCTTCTCAGTAGCCTTTGCATGCATACTCATGTTGCTTGTAACCAGTGACAAACATTGCTTATGAACTGGGGCACATACAGGCATTATCGGTGTCTTTGCGACATTTTTAACATACAGCGCCATTGCGACATAACTATGGACCGCGCGTTCAGATGTGCTGAGAATCAAGAAGTAATCACATTGACAGTAGCTTACAGCCATTCCTCCTGGCGTTGGATATAGTTCTTCCATCCAGCGTTCATGACGAAATCGCTGACAACTAAGTGGTACTTTCCATGCGAAAATACATCCAGAACTGACTTGCGCCAGAGAGCGGATCCAGAGACGAATGTGGGGTGGGAACTTGTGAAAGTATTAGCAGTAGCCCAGACTATATCACTCGTGATGATGATGATAACTGGGTTGATGAGGTATATGCGCTGAAACGCGAGGGTTAGAGGCAGGGCGTATAATACCACGACCATCTAGATGATGCGCATGAGTCCCATTGAAGAACGGATGCGCATCTGAGTCAGCAGGGACAAAGAGGGCTTGTTGTTCATATTCATCTGTAGGGTCTTGCAGTTCTGGTGGGGTAGATCCTGGGAGACGGTCGCTTGGCTGTGGAGGTATCCGGTGCAGCAGCCCGAAGCTAATAACAGAGGACGTGAGCAAAGACTCGTGAGCATAAAGGTAAGGCTTCACGAACCCGAAGATACAGCCGAGAAGCCCTTCTCCACCCCAGTGACGATTGGGCACGAGGACCACTTCACGCAAATTGTCGAAGTCATGAGAGTATACATAAACTCTCAACGGTTTATCGACATGCTGAAAATGGTGAAATGTTACATTCCCTTGATAGTTGCATGTTGGAAGTGTATCACTTACAGCTTCTACAAGATCATAAAAGTCACCTTCAGCACTTAGAGCGCCACCCGACCAGCCAATTATCCAGTCTCCAAATGGTACAAGCCCTGCACTTTCAGCGGGACTCCCTTCCAAAACATCCAGAACATGCCAGACATTGTCCATAGCTAGCTCTGGCTTGCACACTCTCATACTCAAGCCAAGGAGAGAAGGTTGTTGGGGCTGATCCAAATCGTTGGATTGGATTGAGGGTAGAGACCATTGACGAGAAGGTACTATGGGGACAACTACATGCAACGAATGAGGCGTACCAGTCCAATGAACACCAAGGGGTCCTGACCTCTTGTTTCTTGACTTTTGCTATTCCACACTAGCAAATTTAGAGTACGCCCTTCGTGATGTTCGACTATCCTTTCCAATTCTGGTACTTCGATGTCGGTATGTAGCGCCAGCTCATCGCCTTCAAAGCCAACAATGAAGTCGAAAAACGGCTCAATTTTTGTCTGGGATGCGGGCGACGAAGGCGTCACACGGAGTACGTGAAGTGCTCTCGTTGGCGTTTGTGTTTGAGAGGTTGACTGGGAGGCTCCCATCGCGACGACTGAGAACACGCGTGGTGGCGGTATATTGAGCGTTTGCAGGCGCCTACACGATGCGCTTTACGTTGTTCAAACGCTTACCCCTGAGTAGGTTCGTTATGCTCGTGCATTGAAGGTTGACTGTTCTTCCAACAAATCAAAGGGTCGGTTAGTGAACGATGCTTCTGCCGGGGTAGTTTTGAGAGCAAAGGTTTGACTGAGTCCCGTCCGAGTCATCTTACTACAGGGACCCTGAGTCAAACTTTACGTCCTGGTACGTTAGTTGAGACTAGATCAAGCCCAAAGTCGTTGTATAAATGCAAAAGAAAGACCCAGGCGAGAAAAAAATCAACACCGGGGGCGTCCACCGAAACGGCATGGGAACGAAGGCCCGCGGTTCAGTCAAAGCATAGGTAAGAGGTTGGAGACGGGGATGCAAATATAGTACCCAATCCACTGTAGCATAATCTTCCGTGAATCTCACGGTTGATTATTAGATAAGTTATGCTATTGCTATTGTTCACGGCGTACAGCCAATAGATAGCAAGAGGCACGCTGGCGCCGTGGCACATGCAACCCCCGACACCCTATGCTTCATGGCCAAAAAGCGTCGTTACAGGCCAGCCTCAATGCATCTGTAGGCTGGTCGCTTAGTCATACCCGGGGCCCCACCCCAAGAGCTTGAAATTTGGGGAAAACAAAGAAGGATTCGAGCAAGGGGGCAGTGTTCAGAGCTGCGAGCACAAGTTGCCAAGGGTGTCACCACGCAAGCTTGTTATCAGCCCAGGCAAAAGGGGATTACTGCAGGAAGACATACGTCTAGTGTGAACGACGTAGGCTCGCATGCTCTCCAGGGAGACGAACTTTGATCGGCCGTTATACTTTCTCCTTCGAGGCAAGTTCTCGTGCCGATAGACGGAGCGTATGAGTACCAGAAGATCACGGAGGCGGTAGATGTTGAATTGTTGGCGACGACCGCCGTTCTACGGAGAAATTAAAAGAATACAAGTTCTGAAACTCAAAGTTGACAAACTGAGAGACACAGAACCGACCGTGTGGCAAGCACTATCCGAGAAATGACCCACATGGAGAAGAGGTACTCGAGATCCAATGCTGCGCACAGACTAAGGAGTTCGTGAGAGAGGGGAGCAGGCGAGTGTAGGCTCTCGTCGTGCGATGTCTACTTAGATGAGAACCTTCAGGCCAGGTTTGACAAGTTAGGAAACCTTAGAGTTAGAATTCCGCTAACGTTCCAAGATACTACCGAAGAACAACCGTCGGCGCGAGGAGGGGCCCCGCACGAGAAGAAAGAGAAGATCAGCGTTGTTTTGACGCTGCCGCGTCCATAGAGGGTGCTAACAGGGCATAATATCGTCTGATCGAAGTGCAGAGGTCGCACAGATCTTAAATCCGAAAGGGGCGGCGACTTCAGCTTTGTGCGGAATCCGTTGTCAAAGACACCTGACCAATGGTCAGCCTAAGCTCGGAATGGGTCGATAAAGTTGATTTGATTTCGGGGCCGTCCTGGACCAAGCTAGAGTTAGCCACGCGCCTGCTTCCCACTTTCAATAGTAAAGTGTCAATCAACTATCCTGTCATGCTGGATCTATGCGGGCGTACCTTTCATCATGCATAGCAAATACGCGAAACTGCCGAGCGGACGATTTAGTCAGATTGATGTCCGCTTGGAGTCTTGTAGCGTAATTTTGAGAAGGACATTCTGTATCAGGAAGTCGAGCCTTCAAGACCTCATCATCAGACTATACCCGCTCAAAAGAGGGGAAGAAGAATGAGGTCAGAGCGATATAATGTATACATACTACAGTCATTGGTGATACTCATAGATCTGACGTTCGACTGGGGGAGAGTTGAGGCATTATTCATCGGTGCCTTTGGCATATGTAAATAATTATCCATTAAATTTGAGTCACTGACACGACCACTCCAGAGGTGCCCTTGGTAACAATCTCGGGATGTTCCATGGACTACAATTGCGAAAGCATTCCAGAAAGAAAATGCAGGATCATGTAAAGGCGAATGTATAGTGGCCGTAGGCGTTAAAAATTAGAGGCCGGGCCTTGGTCACATTGTCACTCCGTCTGTGACATGTGATGTACTAGTCACGCAATACCATGCGAAGCGCTGGTGTCGGCCTCCTCCTCAATTTTCCGCCAGGTTCAGTTTCGACTCGGTCAACGGAAGGTCTTCACAGCACTGCTTTTGAAGATAGCACGCGCACAACAACCTAGAACAGTGCGGCACCACTCACGCGATATGCTGTGAGTTCTCCTCGTTGTGTTTCGTGTTGTGCTCCCACCTTTGCTCAACGTTTCCTCCACGTAGCTGACTTAATGTCCTGTTGTCGTCGGTTACTTTTTCAAGTCCACTTTCTCAAATTGGGTTCCCGAAGTCCGTACTCGCGAAATTCTCCCTCGAATGCAATCATATCCTCCGCAATCTCAAACACTCGCCAATCCTCCTCGTCTGTCCTGTTTGATCGACCTAATATTGAGCAACCGACGACACATGGCCGCGGATCGCGCCGTGTCAATATATCGTACCAAATGTCTTTGCCCGACGCGACGCCGAAGAGGAAGATGGAAAGCGAGTCAGCCCTAGGGAGCCTTCCGCTTTACCAGTCGTTGCGCCTTTTGGATCGGCGCCAGCTCTACGGCATGGACGTGAATTGGGTCAGGCTCCTAGACGAGGCCATCTCTTCCAACGATGCAGTGGCAGTGCCTCATCTCGTTACCGACCTTCTGAACGCTCCGCCTAGAAGCGGCTTCGATCGAACTGGCCTCGTATACCAATATTTGATGCGTGTCGGGACACCATTACTTCGTCCTGAAGAGGTAGTGCTTCTGTTACAGGGTATCGCGACGCTACCCTCGGCTGTAGCTGATATACCTGCTCCGGCTATCGCCAGTTTAGCTGAATGGCTGAGGAAAATTCCGGATTCTCATCCACATCACTCGCTTCTCTCAGAGATCGTCCAGTCACTCCTCGTATCTCGACTTGCGCGGGTCAAAGTTCCCTCGGGAGCTCGAGTGATAGGCTATCGACCTCCACCGATTGTATACGCTGCTTTTATGATGATACGATCGCTATCTTCCGCGAATGAGCGAGCAACCCAACAGGCCCTGAAGATCTTTCAAATCCTTGTACGGAAGAGGCTCATACCGGCGGACTCCCTCTACTCCACTGACGGCAAGATCAACGACTTCAGCTATATCGTATCAACGGCTTTGGTCAGAGCCTCACTTCACTGGGGCTGGACCCCTCTGGCTGTCACCCTTTTGGAGGATCTCCTCAACTTCGGCTACGACCACGAACAGCATCTTACCAATTTAATTGTCGATTCGTTATACATCCTCCTCGACAGTCCTACGCGAAGCGATATCACTGCCTTCAAGGAAGTCATCCGCATACTTCACATCCGCGTTCCCACCGCAGTCGTACCCGACGGCCTCCTTCGGCAGTTTTATAACGTGGCGCACGAGTACCAGATGCCCCATGAGGCCGAGTCGGTGTACGCGCTCTCGCGCTCTCCCGATATTGCCAAGTCTCGAACGTATCCACCTCCACAAGGACCTGCTTTACATTGGTTGATGGGGTTTCTCACCCACGTCAGTCAAAATGAGCATCTCTCACGCGAATTGGTGACGCAAGTAGCTGACGACTACGAGCCGATACCTCCTGAGTTCCGTGCGAAGTTTATCTCTCTGGTTGCCTCAAACGGTTTCGCCCGTCCAGCACGAATTTTGTGGGAGCGTTATTCCATCGGGAAAGATAAAGATGCTGTTCTGGGGAGTTCCGCCCTGATGTTACGCATGGTGGATCTTTTCTACAATCTTTCCAAGCGCGCTGAGGACGATAACAACAACTTGGCTGACATCCCACATTTGTCGGATGCCACATCGTCAATAGACGAGGGGGATACCAATTATGACCGATCAAGTGTGAGCTTGATTGCTTTCACGGACCGGTTGCTCTCGGCATTTGTGCAAGTCCATGAACCTCTGCGAGAAGCGCATCATTATACCCTAACTTCGCTGGCCAGAGCCTACTTCATCTTGGGTCGATTCTCCGAGGGCTTCGAAGTCCTGAAGCACCTTTTGGATCGGAAGGAGATTCCCGACCTCCATGACATCAATGTCGCTTTGTCTGCTTTGGCAGAAAACAAACCGCGTGCCGCAGCGAGGATGATTGAACGAATGATAGAGAAGGGCCTCCATCCTGATCCAGTGTCCTTTGGGACCGTGCTCCACCATGCGTTGCTTCAAGGGGACAAGGAGCTCGTTTCCAATTTGATCGCCCGTGCTCGTGACTTTAACGGTGGGCGAATTACGCTCAAGTCTATATCGGCTCTTGTTCGCGCCACCTTGCGTAGTGACGACTCTAACCCCGTCGACCGGTTGTCAACGCTCAAATTAACGCTGAACATCCTCGAAGCTCTGGATAAAGGGGGCTTTACGCTTGCACCATCAGTAGGAAAATACTGCGTACGAGCGTCCTTAGAGGCCGACGAGCCCGCCATGGCTTTCAAATTCTGGGATGCCCTACTCCGAAACAGGGCAGAGTGGGAAGATCAGGAGCAGCGGTTTTTGCGGCGGTGGATAGCCAAGGCTACCCGCGGTCACCGCTTTCATGGGCGAGTAGGGGAGGCGCAGTGTCGAGTCATTCTTTCCCATCTGCGTGAGAATAGGAGGGTTCGGCGAACGCGGTAGCTTTTGTCAGTCGGACCTCAAGTGCGGCGTCCACCCTCTTGCCCGCTGTCTTGTTGAAGGGTACGCGATGGAAGCCCACCAAGTCAGGTGTTGTTCTGTGAGTAGGATGTGTATCTTCACGTGGATTTAAGATCACCCTCCGGAATCCGAAATGCTAAAGGCACCGTAAAGAAGGGTTCGGGAAGCGACGATGGATTGATCTGATCAAGATACCTTGAGGGTTGAAGTGGCCAAGTTACTGGAAACGATGTGGGGTAAGACCGGAATTTGGCCGGCTGGGGATTTTCCTGGATTGTATTTGCCAGGGACTCGTGATCTCTGAGCATGTTGAGCTACGTAGAGAAAAATGAGAGTCGTTTGAATTCAGGATCGATATACATCTCTGGAGAGGTGAAAGCGCCCGAACTGTAAACACAGTGACACGGGGACAACAAACAAGCATCGATTCGTTTCTGTTACAAAAACCAGAAAACTTTTGTAACTTGGATCTTCTGCTCGTCACCGTCTCCCCGTCAAGTATCGTCCTCCCACAAATGCCTGCTGCTCGTCCCAAGAAAGAGTCTCACTCTGCCACGCCCCCTTCCGACGACTGCAGTACTAAGGAACCACTCTCCGAAAACAGCAAGAGTAAACGAAAGTATGTCCCAGATTGCCCGACCTTTCTCCGTCTCAGCTTGCTTTCTTCGCGCCCGTTCTCTTCCACTCTCTATCATCAGCTTTCTTTACCTCCTACTACGATTCTTGTCCCCCGTTCGAAATCATTGCTACTCCTATGTTGTCACTTTCAATTATACTCTACTAGCAATATATTGACTGACTCCATATCTTTCCCATATCCAGGCGTCAATCTCAAAGTATGCCTCCTTTAGCTCAGCTTCCCTGCCACCTCATCATTCAACCCCGGTTTTAGGTTGCGATGCTTGCAGAGCACGCAAAGTAAGATGTGCCAGAGAGAATCCAGACGATCCCAAGCAATCGTGCAAGCACTGTATCACTCTCGGAATCCCCTGTACTTATGACTACCAACCGAAAAAGCGCGGCCCGCCCAACCTGTGAGCCACTTTTCCAGCAGTGTAGTATCCGTCTTCAACACTCACGGGGGATCGTTCTCGAAAGCTATCTGCGAAGGCTGCAAGAGGCTGCAGCTGCAGCTGCCAACAACCAGTCGGACGGCGGTGACGGGCCGGAAGCATCAGTGTCCCCTGTTTCGACATCTGTGGCCAGTCCCCCTCAAAGCATACTTTCGCCGTCGAATGGCCAACGGAAGAGTCCCCCTGCGTTCTTGGAGCCTTCGTTGAGCCCGATGGCGACCATCCCTACAGTGGCAATACCCCCCTCACGCTATCCCATTGCTGCAGATACAACCTATCATCCTCATTACTCGCCGCCGCCATTCGGCGGCGTCGCTCGTGAGCCTTCAGTCAATGGTAGCAACATGCTTTCGTCCCCCAAGCACGAAGAACCACAATCCTTCTCCCCCCTCCTTCAGACTCCTATAGCACGTACCCATTGTTTAATTGGTCTTATAAGCAGCAAATTCCGCCGCCAACAAGCATTCCTCCACTATCTTACTATTATCGACCTCACCGGCTCGAAGATATCGCACCGCGGGATACTATATCGCTCATAATAGCCCTTTTCTTCGATTTTGTTTACCCCCTCACTCCCTGTGTACACAAACCTTCGTTCATGGCTGACCTCCACTCACGAAGGGAAGAACGTGACCCGTTGTTCTTTGCCCTGGTTATGTCTACCGTGGCTTCGACTCTGGTACAAGTTCCCCGATCATACCTGCCAATGGACCGGCCAGTTGTGAGAAAACTTGCCCAGGTAAATTTGCTCATACTCCCCTCGGCCAATCCCTAATTGTTTTTGCGGACAGACATGCCATGAGGCCAGTCGTCATATAACTGTGGCCTCGTATGACCCTCCTACGTCTATGCATGTCGTCATTCGATATTTGTGAGCCCCACACTTCCTTCGTTCCGATATGTTACAACTCAATGGTGAATAGTGATTGCATCTATCATTTCTGCGAAGGACATGACGCTACTCAGCACGCTGCTTTTGGCGAAGCCGCCCACATTGCTGTTACATTACGAATGCACGAAGAAGCCTCTTATGAGGGCCTCGATCCGATTGAATGTGAAGTCCGAAGGAGGACATTTTGGCTACTTTTTGGGGGCATGTCTTCGTCTTCTCGAGTTCCCTTATCTGATGAGGACTGACTGTCTGTCACAGCGGATAAATCGATGTCAATCCTTTTGGGAAGACCAATTTGTCTCCGTGACGAAGATTGTTCAGTACACTTCCCAAAAGAATTGGATGACGAATAGTAAGTCCCCGGCAACTACAGAACCCGAAGTTTAACCACGCTAACACCGTTCTATTTTCCTTTCCCCACCATCCGCCAGCATCACTCCCAGCGCATACCTACCTCAACCTCACGGAAAGACGGCTCTCGTCTCCGGCTTAAACTATATTTCGAGAATATTTGCCCTCCTGGGTGAAATCTTAGTCCGAATTCGCGTCGACAAGAGGTCGCCACCTCAGGGGCAATTTGCAACCGCAAGGCTGGAAGAGGTCCAGTCACTTCACCAGAGGATATCTGCGGCGCTCAGTCTTGCCCCTGAACCCCTTCGACTTAAACAGATACAGAAGTCGGCACACATTCCACACGAATATGGAGGTGCAGGGTTTCGTCAGGCAACTTTCGCCGAAGTGAAAGACTTTTTCGATAACCCCAATGCTTCCCGCGCCAATGCCTTGAACCCCTTCTTGGTAATGCAGGCTAACTTGTATGTCACTCAGGTGCGTGTTTTCCATCTTGAAAGTGTGTTGTCCATTTATCTAACCGTTGGGTCCCTAGCAACTCGTCCGGTTCGTTATCGAACAATACCGCGACGAGCTTATTATATCGCTACAAGGCGGCGTCGATGAACAACAAGTATCCGAAGACAGGGAGGCCGTTGCCAGTGATTTGCTCAACATTCTACACAGGTAATTACGCCGCTCGGACTCAGTATCTTTGTCCTAACGTCGGCCGTCTTATAGCATACCGATACAATCGATAGCTACGAATGGACCGTCCCTTGTATGTACAATATTCGGCCGATGATGCAGCCAAATCACTCACTAAGTGTTTGCAGGTTCACAAAGTTCGGTTTGTGGCTTCCACCCTGTTGGATGCGGTGCGGCGAGCAGAAACGGCGCCGGCGTCGGCTGCTCGCGCACACGCATATCTATGTATGTTCATCTTGGCGTCTTGCGTGACCAGTATCTCAATAGCTTCACTACTTTCAGGGGACTTCCTGAGTATTCTTTCCGAGATCGAGCGCAACTATTTGTGAGTCAAAATCATTTCCCTCGCCTTTGACCGCCGGCTCATCATCCGCTCCAGATTGGATGATGACCGAGATGCCACCTCCAGCGGAGACGGCATGTTGCTCGGTTAACTTATTGAGTACCTTTGACGAAGACTTTTACCGGTGTATGGATATATCACACGTCGACGAATCTCCCACCGAGGACGGTTTTTATTTTTAATTGAACCGTGAACCAAAATTTTGCATATGTTAACTATTTATGATACCCCAACGATCCATATCAAAGTATAAATGTATACATTCCACTGTGTTTTTAGTTATCCCCCTTGTTGACTAGGATTTTGGAGTATGTTAGTAGCATAGCAATGTAGTCACCTTCTACAGCTCGAATTGGGCTTGTCCTCACAAAACTGACAGGTTCTTGGATGCGTCGGCTCGCACGACCCTCATTCCATGAGGTCACGTTTGCGATCATGGCAAATATAGAGGACGCGTCTCACGGACAATTTCGCGCCACAGTGAACGACTGAACCCACATACCTACGCCCCGCACACCACCGCTTTCGTTGCCCCTTCAGGCCAGAATAGCCTTCATATAGGATTCCAGCGTCATTAATATTCACGCTTCACTTGGGTGTTTCCGTGGAATCTCACTATTCGGCTATGTCTACCCAGGAACTGGGGGATAAGAGTATTCCTGTCCAGATCACGGAGGGTACGTCGCCGTTTGTGACCTTATGTTCACACCTCTGACACTAGAAATATGCCATCATTGAACAGATGAAGCCGCTGTCTACGATCGGCAAATTCGCTTGTGGGGTCTTGAGGCTCAACAAAGGTAACTGTTAGCGGAAGGCTCAAGCTCTGCATCCCCGTCTACGTTATTGCTGTTGTGTTTGGGAAACCCGCGGACTGAATGTGACATCTATCGCAGGATGCGAAACGCAACCATCCTTGTTGTGCGCCTGAGAGGTACTGCCACGGAAACAATCAAAAATATCGTGCTGGCCGGGATAGGGAAGCTCATTATTGTAGACGGCGACGACGTCACAGAGGAGGATCTGGGTACAGGGTTTTTCTTCAGAGATGAAGATGTAGGAAAGAAAGTCGGTGTGATTTTTCCTTCGCATCGTTCCTTCCTCCAAACGCTCATCAGTGCTTTGCTGGCGGGTTTTTTCTGGGGATATCTCGGCGTGGGTATGTGAAGTAGAAAGTCGATGCTGCCAAGGCCAGAATCGAAAGCCTTAATCCGCTTGTGACTGTGGAGACGATCTCAACCTTCTCGGCATTAGAACGGGACGTTGTGGACGCTACGGTCCAGAGTACGGATCTAGTTTGCTTAACGGATTGGCAACGGGATGACATGGTATGTTCGTCGCCGAACCCCACCCTGTTTTAATACTTTGTTTTCGCTCATTTCGGTAATTCTTCTTACTTCCCCGTCCTTCCATATAGATCCACATCAATGAAGCCTGTCGACGTAGCAGAAAGCCCTTCTACGCAGGCGGGACATATGGCCTTTTTGGTTACATCTTTTGTGACTTGTTGAATCACGAATATATCGCCCCGTAACTGGTTTTCTCTTACGTTCTCTCATGGTCCGCTGACTCTTAACTCCGGTCTTAATTATCTGATTTGTGACCTATAGAGACCGGTCCGCCATCAAAGATGGTCCAAAAAATGTCAGGATGACCACGGCGTACCCGCCACTGCACATGGCCCTTCAGCACAAATGGACGGGGTTAACGAAAAGGCAAACCAAGGAGCTAAACCCCGCCGTCGTATTTGGTATTCTCGGTATGCGTGTATCTCGACTTCTTTATACATACGGAACTTGACTTCGTGACCATAAGCTGTATGGGAGTTCCAATCGCTCCATGGGGGCAGTCTCCCGAATAGTCTTGATCACACAGACGAGCTTGAGTCAATAGCCAGCAAGCTCCTTTCGAATGCAGATGTCAACAAACAAGTCGTCACCGCAGTCCCTCGTAGTCTCACTGAGTGAGTCGCCTGCTCTGATGCATCTATCTACCCGCTATGGTTAGTTATAACTCGTCCTCCCTTCCATTAGCGCACTCTCGGTCACAGCAGCGTCTGAATTCTCACCTGTTTGTGCTGTGGTTGGAGGTCTGCTAGCCCAAGATATCCTAAAAGCTCTAGCCGCCCGAGAACCACCTATTGCAAATTTTTTCACCTTCGATGGGAACACGGGCAGCGGGACTGTTTGTCGGTTAAATATGCCTGTGTAGTAGCCTACTTTGAAATATCTGCAATAACCCTCATTTTGGACTCCTTCCTCATGATAATCCAGCTGACAGTATTCCGTTTTGGCACAAGTGTCACAGTAATCATCCATGTGCGACCATGTGCGACGGAAGCTAACGTACTCTCTCATTGCTTGAGCCGAGCTCTCATCACAATCAAACCATATTATGTATTGGCCTGAGCTTGGTACGTACGACACTCAATGCCGTCAGTATAGACGGTGGCCGTTGAGGAGATTGCCGTCTCACGGATGCAGTGTAGGTAGCACAGGCACGTTTGCTGTTCGCGGCGATTCCATATTGATATTCTTTGATCAACATCGAGTGGCGTCTAGCTGACCGGAAGATACACCCTCGCAATGTGATGGAGAAGCTTGACGGACATCATTTACCTCCAACTTCGTTAAGAGGGAGACCCTATCTCACGTGACTGAACGCGCAGCGTTTCACGTGTTCTGTGGCACTGAGCTTTCCTTTTTCGTCAAGGGAGAGTTAAGTTTGGAATGCCAGACAAGGCTCCAGCCAATCCAGCACTTGCCGTCGACCTCATGGCAAACTCATCACGTCGTGTTCCTCCGCCTCACCCTGGCCCCCAAGATTATGCCGCTGTGCCAACTAGTCCAAGATCAACCATGAACAACTATTACGCAAACTACGCTCAACAACAACAGCAACATTCACAGCTTTCTTCACGACCTCCATCACGAACTCCCTCGACATCAAGCAGAATTCAGTCAGGCAGGGGTGCCATAGCCCATGGAGTCGCTAGTGGTCAGATTGGCGGTGGTTACGGGCCATACTCAGTTCGTTCTTTTCAACTAGCCATGTTCAGTCCAAGTCCCTTAACTAGCTCATTCAGTATACGCCTTCAAGTAATGGAGGCAACGGAGTATACGCAGCGTCCCGATTTAGCGCACCTCCCTCAGACTCTACACTTCAACATGGCGCTGAAAAGCAATCCGTGCCGACAACAACGACAGTACCCCAGTATCTGTGGGATCGAGACCCAGACATAGACGACGATCTTCACAACCCGGACCCCGCTCGTGATGCACGGGAAAATCGATCTTTTACTTTGTTTTCTTCTAGAGGCTGGATAAACGCACTCGCCATCGTCGTTATAGTTTCAGGCCTCATCGCTCTTTTCGCTGGCTACCCCATTATATCATGGTACCAGCGAAACGTCCTTCCGAAGAATGGCTTCAACCTGGGCGGGATCAATGGCTCTGGACAAATACCAGTCCTACCGAACCTTCCCTCTTTGATTGACAGGGATACTCCCCAATCGGCCTTCAGTCGCACAGGAACGGACGGTCGACGTTACAATCTTGTCTTCAGTGATGAGTTCAACAGAGATGGTCGTACTTTCTACCCTGGCGATGATCCTTTTTGGGAAGCAGTCGATCTTCATTATTGGTGTGTCGAGTTGCTATATGGTTGCTTCGTCTGCTTACTTTCTACCTAGGCCAACGGGCGACCTTGAATGGTATGATCCTAGTGTGAGTATTGAACATTTTTCCGGCGCTGCAACAGTGTTAACATGCAGAAAGGCCATTACGACCGAGGACGGCAAGTTAGTGATTACTATGCAACAAAAGCCTTCGCATAACCTTAATTTTGAGAGTGGTAGGCTTTGATCACGTTGGATTTTCCGTCCATCTTGGTTCACCACTTGTATAGGGATGCTACAATCATGGAACAAACTATGTTTCACCACGGGTTATATTGAAGTGTCTGTCAGTATGCCTGGCTCACCTAAAGTCCCCGGACTTTGGCCAGGTATGTCCCTTTCATCCGTAACCCTTAACCCCGATGCTGATCGACATTCTGTAGCTGCTTGGACCTTGGGCAATCTCGTGCGTTCATCGTTTTCTACATAACCACCTTCCTTCAACATAATGATCCTCATGCAGGGTCGAGCCGGCTATGGAGCCACTACGGAAGGCATGTGGCCATACAGTTACACTGCCTGCGATACCGGGACGTTCCCGAACCAAACGGCCAGAGATGGCACACCTGCTGAGGCGGCGACTGGTTCTCCAGGCGGCGGCCCCATCAGCTTCTTGCCTGGTCAGCGCCTCTCAGCTTGCACTTGCCCCGGGTCTGATCACCCAGGTCCAAGAGTGGATGTGGGTCGTGCTGCGCCCGAGATTGACATATTCGAAACCCAGATCGATGTCAGTGTCTTTCAGGGAGAAGTCTCGCAAACTTTTCAGGTTGCTCCATTCAATTATAAATACGAATTCGATAACTCGGAACCCGCATCCATAATTCATACCCCCGATATCACCAAGTTCAACTCTTACAAAGGAGGAGAATTTCAGCAGGCTGTCTCCGCCATCACCTATATCGATGACCAGTACTATAATAACAACGCGTATGCGCCTTATGCCTTCGAATGGTGGTCAGATCCCAACCATCGGGACCAAGGCTATATCACCTGGTTCTACAATGGCCAGCAGACATGGACGGCAAATGCCGCAGCCTCAGGACCTGACACCACGTCTCAAGTTGATCAAAGGCTTATTCCAGAAGAGCCAATGGTGAGTCTACCTCCCGCCAGCCGTGAAATACTCTGATTGACTTAAACTACAACGTAGTACATTATCTTGAACCTAGGTCTCGCACCTAACTTTCAGAGACAGGATTTCAAAAACCTACAGTTTCCCTCCAAGATGTATGTCGACTATGTACGAGTATACCAGCGAGATGATATAAAGGGCGGCGTTACCTGCGATCCTCGCTCTCATCCTACGGCAGACTATATTGATCGGTATGGCCTTGTAAACCTCTAGCTTCATTAATCACTAACACATAACACATCGAATGATAGACATATCAACGCGTATATGAACCCGAACTTAACCACTTGGGCAGAGGCCGGAAATACTTTCCCCAGGAATCGACGCTACGATGGATGTTAATTAATATCAACGCCTTGCATCAACACGACCCGTCACGAACATATCTCTACGGACCGCATCTTAGTTACGACCACCATGCAGAGCAAAGGACATTATTATCTATCCTAGTATGCTCTGCTTACACCTTAAAAGCACCCTTTTCGTATTTAAGCTTTTGTACTCACTAAGTACGTACATTACCACCATCGACTGCCCAACTTTGCATATTCCTACTGGACGGCATATCTCTCTTCACCTTTTCGAACGGATTTGCATTGATTACACCAAGCGCGTGATTGTGCACATGATCCAGGCTGCTAAGGGGGCGGCTCTACAGTCAGAACATGCAGGCAAATGTCCATTGATCTTAGCCTAGATCGCCTTCGCCATCTCTTGCGGTATATCCAACCTTACACACGACCCACTGTTCACATCGCGGGCACCAATGGCAAAGGAAGTGTCACTGCGATACTTTCATCGATCCTTCTAGCTTCGTGTTTATCTGTGGGTAGATTCAACAGTCCTCATCTTGTGACCGTTCGAGACTCCATCGCCATTAACGGGGAAACGGTCACAGCTGAAAGCTATAATAGTGCGAGACGGCTTGTCGAAGAATCGGATATGAAGCATGGAACCAGGCTCACTAATTTCGAATTGCTCACGGCGACTGCACTGTTGATTTTCGAATTGGAGAAGGTCGATATCGCTGTGATCGAGGTTGGGCTAGGGGGACGTCTGGATGCGACCAATGTTGTACCAGATGAAGCTATCTGTATTTCTGCTCTCACAGCAGTTGGTCTTGATCATCAATCGTTTTTGGGCGATACTCCAAATGCTATTGCGAAAGAGAAAGCGGCGATCGCAAGGAAGGGTAAACCGTTTATACTTGGTCGACAAGAATTTCCAGAGGTGGAGGAAGTTGCTATCAACGTTGTCAACAATGCGGGGGCACACGTAATTCAAGCCGTGCAAGTGCTTGAGCGAGACTGGGACCCGCAACGCGATGGAGAAACGTCCTCTCATATCCACCTCTCCTCTGACGACTTTCTGCCCCCTTCTGGCCAACCCGTTTCTCTACTTATGCCCTGCTTCTCTGACGCAGTGCACACTGTGTTGCCGTTACACGGATCGCATCAACTGGATAATCTGGCTGTTGCATCTACCATAGTTTCCACTCTACTCACACATCCATCGTGCGGTGAACTACACCTGGAAGGTCGCATAACGTTGCAATCGGTAGATCGTGGCGTGCGGCGTGTCCAGTGGCCTGGACGACTAGCTTTCCACAGGGTCAAGGTTGGAAGCTCGGGAAATCCCCGGACTATGGTAGCTCTCGTGGATGGGGCCCATAATCCAGCATCCGCCATGACTCTATCGACATATATTTCTGAGTTACTATCACTTCTGAGCCCCAAGTGCTCAAAGCTATACCTCACATACATCCTTGCACTGTCGCATTCCCCGCCGAAAAACCCTCTTCAGACTCTCGCGCCTCTCTTTCCTCCAAGGATCCCAAATATCCCAGGTACTTCACGCGAAATTATTGTGAACGTAGCTGCTGTCGCGTTTACGCCGCCCGACGGGATGCCCTGGGTCAGGCCAGTGAATGTGGTGGAGATCATTGATACCATCAAGGCACTGGCTCCCGAAACCAACGTTTTGAAGCTTGTGAATGATGTACCGCGGCTTGAAGATGCACTCTCGCAGGCTTCCGGGCTCGGACTTGTGGAGAATGAGAGTGTAGCATCCTTAGTGGTTATTGCTGGTAGTTTATACCTCGCGGCCGATTTCTATCGACTCCTGCGTGACCAAGCTGGTGCTGTAATGAGCATCTAATCACAATAGTACCTGAATACTCGTACATACATTATTTTATATGTTTATGTAGTGAATCCTTCTTGAACCTGATAGGCGCTGGATTTCCCATTGGCGCTAGGCACATGGACCGAAGAACTAGCTGTAGCTGTCGACCACGACGCACAGACCGATTCATTCCAGCCCAACACCGTCGTGTTCGCCACTCGTCAAGTAGCCGTCCCAATCTGCTCTGATAAACACTCCTGCCACACGGATCTCGACGCGTGCTTTGCACTCAGGCGGCTTGTCAGCATTCCGAATGCCCACTGACTGAATACTTGGTGCGTAGGTGGTATTCCTTCTACAAAATAATGATATAAAGTAATCTCAATAGGAAACTTCTCGACATAATGCCACCACCCAAGGTTGACCGTAAATCCATCACCGACCTTCATACAACAGCTAATGGCACGGGGAGGAGCAGTTACAATCCACCTCCGAATCAGAGAGACGCTTCCGGATCTGCCTCGAACGTGTGAGTCTTCCGACTCGCTCTGATATTAATATTCGACTTATTTCTTGAAGTTGGACTAAGAAACCTACTGCAATCGACCTCCCTTCGAATACCCCTAGGTCCACGCCTTCACAGAACAGAAATCGAAATCTCTTTGATCCTTTCAGCCGGCACTTGGGATTTACCGCCAATCTTTCTGCTTCAATGACCCTTTCCAATCGCCGTATTAAACGACCCAAGCTTGAGCGCGGCGATATGCCGAGCGCACGCGGTCTCCCTGCTCGGCGCAGTTTAGCGAAAGGTGAGTGCTTGAGTGACTATAATATGACGAAACTCAGGTTACCGCTATCTGCGGTCCTCCAGGGAAGAACAACGATGATCCTAGATTGGTGCCCGACGACGTCATTATGATTGACGACGAAAGCGAAGATCTGGGTGAACCTCTTCCACCATCTTCTAGCCATCTCAAGAGTCTCTCGTCTCCGGACCCGCTTGACATCATTGACCGGCCACGTTCCTGCTTGAGCACCAAACTCGTGCAGCAGAATCTAGTTCATGGCCAACATCCTTTCGATGCGAAGCGTGGTAAACTCGATTCTTTGGATGGGCTGCGCCAAACATACGGGGAACTCTCGTCCGATCCTGTGGAAAACTCCCCCCCTTCTTCCCCACTCCCATCTACTCGTGGGCACCCTATTGGCCCTGGATTTGTACGAAGAGAAGCTCATCGCATCAATGCCACCACTATCCCTCATTATGACTTGTCGACCATGAGGGGTAAGATGAAGCCAAAATCAGGAGCACTCAAGGTTCGCGTTGTCATTAAGAGCAATTTATGATGACTTAGCGTTATAGATAACTCCCTCTCCTCAAGCTTCCCATAATGACAATCCTTTCAGAATAGCCGCGACGACCAAGCCTCCTGCATCTAGCAGCGAATCGAGTAATCTCATCACGATTCTCAATGTCAAAACTGCCTATATTGGTGCAGCCGCAGCTATTGCCTCAGACATCAGTCTCCGGCTGAAGCAAGAGGCCGATGACCTCATTTTGGCCATACGAATCTCAGAGTCATCGACGCTTCTCTTCAGGGCAACTTCTGATATCGCGAGGATCACGGTCAGTACTGTCGCGTGAGATGTGTACGTGAAACTAGAACGACGTCCATTAGATGACGGACCCAAAAATTGACGCAACATCTTCTTCCCTTCAATTCATGACCCGCAAAACCAGTGAGACTTGCGACCGAACGTACCCTGGATATGAACCAGGTACGTCTTGTCAGTTGCCACTCAAATTGCTCACCATTGACCCTCCCACGCAGGGCATGATGCGACGGGTAAAATCCTTCTTACCTTTCAACCAAATCAACAGCGGCAGTATCGACAATTGCATGTGGCTCTAAAGAAACAAGTCGAAGGCATAGAATATATTGAGTGGGTTCAGCAGATGAAGATATATATGTTTGATCCTGATCCCTAATGCCGACTTGAATCAGTCAGACTGCAACGCGAACGATGTGCGAGGGGTACCGACGCAGTGCACATATAACGATGCAAAGATACGAACCACGTATTACCCAATTACAGCAGGCTAACCCATCGACCAAGCCCCCCTCTGGCACGAAGCGTAAACTGTCCTTTGACGAGGAGAAACCTAGCGCCGTCAACCCCAGGTTCGGGAAGCGACTCAGTCAAACTTCTCTAGCTTTCGGATCAACATGGCCTCCGTAAGATGCTTTCGCAATAATCCGCCTGAAAATATTGATGAGCCGTTAGAAATTCCTCTGAGGAGTCTGGTCCTAGCGCATCGATCCCCCTCAGACGGTCTACCCGACGGTCTGCTCAGAAGGAGCCATCCCCTCCATTGCTGAGGCCTGAGGCTGATGAAATGTAAATATTCTCCCCCTCTATCTACATTCTCTCACTTGTGCCTCAGAATATTGGTCTATCCACCCAACACAACGGGCGCAGTAACAATCAAGAGCTCCGATTTGTTACGACTACATCCTGGTGAATTCCTCAATGATACCCTGATTGAATTTGGTCTCAAGTACGCACGACAACATCTTTCTGAAAACACAGCCTCACCTCTCCATCAGACTTTGGTTGAAGGAACTCGAAGATGTTTATCCTGAGCTTGCCAAGGATGTTTACGTCTTCAACTCGTTCTTCTACAAGAAGCTAAAAGTGCGGAAGTAAGCCATGTTTGCATCCCCACCTCTGAACACCCAGGTACTCATCCATGTTTCAGTATTGAAGAAGGCTACCAAAGCGTACGAAAGTGGACGTCCAAGTTCGACATCTTTCGGAAAAAATATCTTATAGTGCCCATCAATGAGAAGTGGGTTGCCTTGACTGCATACCGCATACAACGCTGACTCCCTGCATAGCCTACATTGGCATCTTGCCATTATATACGAGCCCGAACACATCCTACGCCCTCCGGAACCCGCCAAAGATCCCCCGCGAACGCGGCGTAAAAGTGGACGCGAAGAGAATGCCTTACAAGTGATTATCCCAGATTCTTCGACCTCGCAAAAGCCTCCAGACGAGGACTTAGTCGTGCTTACTAGCGACCTTGCAATATCCCAACGCTCCCAAACTCCTACGAGTGAGCTCCAGGAAGCTGAAGTCGAGGAACAATTAGTACCTAGCTCTGACGGTGTAGAGTTGATCGGGGGCGGGCCTAGTGGCAGCGAGGATGCACAAAGAGACTCTTCTCCTCTTTCCCCTCATCCGGACGACGATGTTGACATTGTGGACTACGACGACGAGACCACATATGAAGTTCCAGGCCGTAGCAGATCGCTGAGTGCTTCGGAAACAACCTCACGCCCCTTGAGTGTAGATGAGGACGTCAACATGTCTGACGGAGATGTCACAGTTGCTTCTGCGCAATCGAACCACGGCAATAATGAGGATCTTATAACGGCACTTGAAGGGCGCAAAGATGCAACGGATATGGCTGCTGAGCCTATCTGGACACAGAAGGGAATCAATGTCACACATTTCTATGGTAAAACATCAAGGCCCACTCGTCGTCGCATCATACCAAGTACTCCTCCTGAAAATGTCGACCCTATAGACGCGGATGTTGAAGTCGTAGATAACGCGAACCCAAGGCACGTTCATTCTCCCAATGCCATGACTTTCACTGACCGTTCCCGTTCCTCTGCAGGACGTATATCTTTACTCTAGATTCTCTGGGTTCGAGGCACACTGCCGTTGGCAGGACCTTGAACACGTACCTCAAACTAGAGGCCAAAGACAAAAAGGGTATTGAACTTACTAGTGATGCTCAAACGATGCAGGCCCTCGTGCGTGACCTCTTCTCCTTTATCTGTTTCCGACCCTCAAGTACCCATAGGTACCCTTCCAACCCAATCACTGCGATTGTGGTGTCTATTTGCTGCATTTCGCTCAAACTTTCATGAAAGATCCACAGAAGTATTGTAGGCATATTCAGGTATATACTTCTTTTACTCTACCGGAGGTGTTTACTCATCTCCAATAGACACATCGGTCGGGCTACAAGATGCCTTCACGTCAGGCCGACTGGGACGACGCTAGCGTCGGACAATTTCGTGATAGGCTCGCTACCAAGATCTTGACACTCTCAGAAGACTGGAAGAAAGACCGTGCACCTAAAGGATCCGATGTGCGTCCTCAGGAAACGGTTGGAATTCCAGAAGGATTGGACTCGAGCGACAGAATAGCTGAAGGACAGATCAAACCAGAAACGGAGGTTATACCCGACAGCGAGGATTCGGATGGTAGCGTTGAGTTTGTCGAGATGAAATCTGCTCCCACCAGAGGTCGGGGTCGGGCAAAAGGTCGAGGTGGGATGACGCCTAAACCAACGTCCAAAGCAGCGAGACTGCGGGGGTAACTTTTTCCCGTCTACGCATCCCCTTGCTCTCTGAATTTTCCTGCTTTCACCCATTGCATCTTGTCGTTTGCTACCACATTCACCTGATTATACTACCAACAACATATTGCCAGCTATCGTAATACCTTAGTATTCTAACTAGATAAGTTCATTGTAAACTAACCGTACAATCTCGCCATCGATCTTGAAACATACTCACTGCGCGCTTTTCCGTCTTGGACTAAAGTGGTGCACCGGGGATCTCCTAGAAATTTCGTATTGCGCTTCCGTGGGTAAGGGATGAGGGCTTGGGGCCACTGGTCGTGAAGTCTTACGGTTCACTTCAGTAGACCACTAGTTTCGGGAGCGAAAGAAGTCGAATGACCAAAAAGAAGCCACCCTTTAATCGGTGGAAATACAGGAAGAACCTAGCTTATTCATGTGCTAGTAGGAAGAGATGAAGATCGCGATACATCCTCACCATTGAGAAAACTCGGACTAAGCTTGGAATTACCTGAAATCCCACAAAGAAACCTGGGTAAATGCGTGAACGTCCGTCGAACGGACGAAATACGGTGTTCTAAGTGAATAGTAGAACACGGGTAGAATTCCATGGTCCGCTATTATTCCCGGAAATGGGGGTCAATGCTCCCGCCGCCATGGGTTGTCCGAGAAATCGCGTGGACAGCAATTCCTCGGCTGGGAGTTATGTTTAAGCACGGTGGTTGCGGGAATAAAGAAGCTGGTAACCAGGTGCTAGAAGGCAGCCCGTAGTCGAGCGAGTCATGCGACATGAAACTTAACCGTTGTTACATGCATGGATTCTTCTGGCGGAACTCCAATGATCGCTTTGACGGGTCACTTGGAAACATTGCATTAACAAGGCACCGTTTTAGGTAGTAGCGAAGGGTCGGCTTCGTGACCAGGACCAGTGACCCTTCTAGTCCTCGGTCCTGTACCTCATCGCTAAGTGTTCTAAAAGATCTCTGCGATCCTGTGGGGAACCGAGCTAATCGATCGGAGGAATGACGGATTAACGCAAAGGTATCTGGAGTAATTTCCGAGACCATACTCTCGTAACCACCGCGAATTTCGAGACCTCTTGCGGCATAAGGCAATTTTAGACTCGTGTGCAGACGTCGGTCATCTAGCCACAAACCTCCTAATCAAATATGATGATAGGCCGTTGTTCCGGGGTGAATACTGCATGCCTCGACTACGGCTTGTGGTTTGACCAGGGGCATGTCCGGCCCAAGTAATCCTGTGCCAGTCCCATTCGCTGTGAAAGTCTTCCAATTATTGTCCAGCGCCGTGAATACAGCATCGCGAGCGCTTTGTAAGGTCCGAGAGAATCATGAGTGGGGAGCAGTTGTGCTCTTATTGACACCGGAAAACGTGTAAGTGGGATACCTAAATCCTTAGGATTCATAGCAATTGTTCCTGGTGTCCAGCCTAATATTGAAGATAACAGGGTGCTATACGATGCCAAACGCAGAACATGGGCATTACGGTTAGTGGATTGAACCCGAAGTATCCTAGAAACCGAGCATACGAGACCCATAAAACAAGCTTGATATATTTGTCGATGTCCTATGGGGGCAAATAGGGTCGGTCAGGAGGGAGGTACGTGGAAGCAATAATTGATATCTCTGATGCGTCTACGCGCACTTGAATTATTCTGGGTAATTACAGTTGTGAGTTTAGATTGCATCCGAATACATTGCTTGAATGAGGATAGCATGAAATATGCCCGGAGCATAATCAAGTAATAGCTTGAATCGATAGCGTACATATTGCTGCCGAATCCCGTCCAGGTGGTGCGGCCATCTAGTACATGCCCGTGTATAGAGGTGGGGTTCTAAACGAAGCTCTCTGGCGGATTCTAAGAAAATGCTTCGCCCAATTTGATAGAAGATAAACGACTCAAATATCCGCGTGGCGCTCCTGCATTCTGCTTTGGGTTTGTACCAAAGCGCGGCGGATATTTAAGCCATCTTCGGCATTCAAAGATAGTGTCCTCAACAGCGCTGGGACGGCGTCGTGTGTCAGGAGTGGTCGTGGGCCCGACTCCTCTAGATGAGCGCCAGAGGCGGGATCGTATAACTTGTATAGAGGGTCGAGGATCGCACTGGCTTCTGGCTGTATGGTGTCGCTTTCAAGAAGCGCTTCGACATATTGCGACGCTCTGCAGGCTAGACACATGCGTTGGGGTAGCTGTTAGTCAGTACCCTAGCAGAGATTCCAAGAAGGGATACCTCTGTAGTGATGCCAAGATCTCCAGACGCAGAAGAAGAAAGGAAGGTTGGGTATGATGGCTACATCAAAGGTTAGCGGCTGATAACAGTCTTAACATCTTTGGACATACGGATCAACTTAAGCGGGGCCGTGAAAGGTGCTAGAGACATCCAGACGAAGAAACCCTTCCTATGTTTTGGTCCGCGGTGTCGAACTAACGACATGAGATGCGACACGATTGCATGGCCGCTTTGTATCGAAGACGGATAGAGAAGGGGGATCTAGGAAACAGTTCGGATTAATCCACGTCTCAGACTCAAGATGACTAACGAACCTTGAGCGCTGGATTATCTTTCAAGACGTCTTTAACACGCCCACTGAAGTCTGGATGCCGTACAGTAGGCCCAAGCGACGGGTCTATGCTTTTCAAAGAGAGCTCCTCGAAGTCTATCCGATCGACTATTCGCTCGCCGGCGCGATACACCCTATTCTGAGGCTCAAAGTCAATGCGAGCACTTCCCCAGGACTTTACAACTTACCTTCCAAGATCCTTGTTCGGCTTTCCCATAGCTAGTCCAGGTTTGCGAAGCCTTTGCACTAGCCCAGTTCAACCAACCACCCTCTGGTGACCAGACATGCGAGTCCCGCTTCCGAGGAGGAGGAGTAACGGGCTTCGTTAGTTGGAAATGGTAGTATATCAAAGCTTCGCTGGTTTGGCTGGCTTTGGTCAAAGGGAGTGCAACGATACGGAAAGGCTGGAGAACTTTGGCTATTGAGCCCATCGTCGCGAGAAGTAGGTAAGGAAAGAGGAAGGAAGTCGTCAATAGGTCACCATCATTGCATCGCCGCCGTCCCAGCCGCCGTTGTAGGGCGAATGCGCGTCATGGCGGCAAAGATGAGTGCATCCGCTTGCGGCCTAAGATCTAAGCGCTCGGCGCTAGAACTGGGAGGGTAAAGATATGTAGCTAATCCCCTGCCCGCATCTGCACTCCCACAAAAACATGGTCTTTGGAAATGGAAGTCTCGTAAATATCACTTGGTTGTGCATGGATTCTATGCTAGATGCTACATGATACTTGTGGGAACGAATGTTAGTCAATGGAATCTTTGATACGTACAGATAGCCGTGGCTTAACGCCTGGCACGCCGCAGCGGTTGGATATCTCCTGAAAAACTGCCTAAATGATCATGACCCCACATCTGCCTTCTGGACTCTAAGCGAAGCTTGTTCCAAAGCTCGATATATTTCTGCACCATCCTCGTCCTTCAATGAGAGCCTATGTAAAAGCGATGGGACAGCGTCGCGTGTAAGTAGCAGAGGACGCGACTGGTCTTGCTTTTGTGGACGCGGTTCCTTGGGAATAGCTTCGTACAATCCATCGAGCTCCTGGCTCGGCTCTGGTTGTATACTTCCGCTTTCTAGGAGTGCTTGAACATACTGTGATGCTCTATATGCTAAGCAACATGAACGTACACGTCAGATCTCAACAGCATGGAATAAAACATGTTAGACATACCTCTATAGTGATGCCATGATCTCCAGACGCAAAAGAAAAAAGGGAGATTAGGGATGATAGCTGTGATCGAGGTAAGTACGTGAAATGTACGCTCGAAGAAGAGGACGTGGGCGTACGAATCAACATAAATGGTGCGGTGAGAGGGGCGAGAAACATCCAGGTATAGAAGCCTTTCCGGTGACTGGGTCCGCGGTGCTGGACTAGAGATGTTAAGTGTGACAAGATGGCATGCGGACTCTGTATTGACGGTGGGTAAAGTAGCGGAATCTAATGACGTCGGAGGACATTAGCCACGTCCAGTGCACGAAGCACGCGTGAAACATACCTTCAGCGGTGGTTTACTTTTTATATCATCTTTCGAGTGCCCACCAAAGTCAGGATGCCGTATTGAAGGTCCAAACGAAGGGTCAATTCCTTTGAGAGCAAGCTCCTCAAAGTCTATGCGATCTACTAGCCGTTCACCGGTATGGTACACTCTAAGCTAAGTGGGAGAGCATTGCAAGACGCGTCAGTTTCCATGTTGTGATGAGCAGACACGTTTACTCACTTTCCACGACCCTTCCTTCGCTTTCCCAAATCCAGTCCAAATACTCGCTGCTTTCCCAGTAGCCCATCTCGACCAGCCGCCTTCTGGTGACCATATTCGTGACTCCGGCTTCCTGACTGTTGATACGGGCTTCGTTATTTGAAAGTGGTAATAAGTCAAAGACTGGAGTATCTTTGATTCGGTAGGTGGGGCCACAGCCCGAGTTAAGGGAAGAGCAATGATGCGGATAGGCTGCAGAGCCTTGCTAGTAAGACTCATTGTCGCGTGCGGTAAGGACGAGGAAAGAGATTGGGAGTGGGAGCGCTTGATTGTCGAAAATGTCACCCTTCCAAATGCGCGTCATGGCGGCATTACGCAGTGATGAGATGACTAAGCGTTTGGGTACAGCCACCATTTCCTTCCAAGTTGATTGGCAATCGCACGAGTCGAACTCCCATCATGCTTCACTATCCACTACAGTCTTCAACGAATTGCGCTATATGACAGTTTTCCATTCGTCTGTCGACGCGATAACGACGCATCTCGATAAACTGATAGAATTTGGCTAGCACTGACAATATTCGTGGAGGTTAATCATAGCGCACGTCGAACTCCGGTTTCGTTTTTCATCACCTTTTGATCGCTTACTTACCTATCTATATCATGTAGTGCTATTTCAGCGCAAGGCACATGAAATGTCTCGGGTGCTCCTATATCACCTCCTTTGGTCTCGGGAACAAATAAATAGCCTTGTGATAGTGACAAGGACGCGAACCATTGAAATTGAAAGTGATTTGATACCTGGATATCAAACCCACTCTACGCGGCTGCACCGAGTGTTTCTACTTTCTAGAAAGAAAACCGAACCGGATGCGTTCTTCCAATGATAAGGACTCACTGGCATCGGACATCGCGTCTTCGAGCTTCGAATGTCACCATCTATCGGATCTCCTACCTTGGCAAAAGTTAAACCGCTTCAAAAGTCCCTGAATCCCAACGGCGGAGGACTTAGGAGCGCCTGTGGCTTCCCAACGCCAAACCAGATGTCCTTGCGAACCATCCGGGTCTCTCCTTCAACGGAACTTAGTAGGTATAAGAACGCCCGCATGACTGAACCCGATCTATCTCTCTATTGCCACCATGCCCCGGTCAAGGTCTTCCGCTCCGACCGCTACATACCACCTATGTATACCAAGCCTTCCTAGTCTCCACTTATCTTGGAATCTCGCACTCATTCGTATCTAAACTATCCCCGAAGAGCCTCAGGTTTCGTCCGAGCGATTGACGGCTAAGTAAGTACGTGCAACCGACGCAACTATGGAGTCGTAACGTCTCCAAGGCTATAACAGGGTTAACGAGTAACCGTAGGTAGCCTACCGCCCGTGTCGGGAGCCGATCGAACCGAGGCTGTACTTCTCTTGGGTCTTTACTTCTCTGCATCTTCTCTTCATCTTGGCATCGCCTCAATGCTGGAGCTGGAGCTTGAAGCGTTGATCATTCGTAGTAGAATTCTTTCCGCCGACCTTCTAGGTGAGGGCGATGGACAGAACGTGGGTATGAGATAGCCTTTGCTGGTGAGCAGAGGCGTGGTCACCTGGGTGTGGGCCAGTTGTGAGTCTTGACAGCAGCTCACGTTTGAAGGACACACGTTGGCTATCATGATAGAAGAATAGATTCTGCACGGGCGTCACGATCTTGTGCATCATGGTATGCCAAGCAATAACATGCTTCACCGCACGTATTCGAGGAGTCGGAGTAACCTTACTCGATATTCCCGCTCTATCACCGTCTTACATCTTATCTCGTAACATCCTCCTAATACTTATTACCTGGCACCTCTGCCATTCGGATCACGCGAATAGTGGCTTGGTACAACTCTTCTTTTCTTTTGATTTGAATTTAACAACTCCTACCCTGTGCCGTAGAGGGTATACTTCTACCATTACTAACTAAAACACGCCGCCTTTATATCTATGATGAAAATGCCAAGAAATGAACACTATTGATGCTATAGTACGAATGACAGGTTGAGCTGACAACACAACTGACACGAAATGTGTGTGGGGAGAGGTGAGATGGAAACCTCTATTCTAAGGGGAGGGAACTGAGAACTCGAAAGCAGGGATAGTGTGTCATGCAAATCGGTTCGGTAGTGGTGGTATAATGAATGACTCATGGAGAAACCAATAACGATAGAAGGCAAGGGGGTGGTTCAACCGAATGAGGTTTACTTCTTGCCACCGGCTTTCTTGCCCGGAACGAACAACCAGGAAAGAGCGATGAGGAAACGGATGCCGACAGCAACGCCAAGGGTGCCAGCGGCGCCAACTTGGAAGAGGATGGCACGAGAAACAAAGGCGCCAGTGAATAGTGAGAAGGCAGCGATAAGCTTATGGTCGCGAGTAATGATAGATTTGCGGAATTGGAAGAGTCTTGGATCGGACATGAGCTCAACCCATACCGTAGTCAAAACAACTGTAAGTAGGAAGATATTAAGTGGCATCCAGTGCGGTAGGGCAGTATGAACGTACTTGTGGTAGTGAACTGAGTGTTCAGTCTCTTGCCGATGATGCCTTGGACGCCCAAGCTTGCACTCATGAAGCCAATGCAGACGAAAGTGAGGGTATTGGTCCAAGCTGGGTCACCGCGGTCATCAGCAATGCTAACTTGACCACTCTTCCATACGGCAATAGCGGCAGCCATGGTGAAGAGGGCCTGGATGAAGGTACCGAGGACAAGCCATTTGCGGGTTTGATTCCCCATCTTATCGCCTAGACGGCCGACAAAAGCTCCAAGATTGAAAGTAATGAGAGAAGTGAGGGCTTGTTGATCGGCTTTGTGAAAGGTCATATCACGGAGCCCGGGAGGGCCCTCAAAGAGGCGGGCGAGTGCGATCGAGAGCTATGAATGAGGTAGTAAGTACTGGGTGATCGGGAAGCGCGACGCATGGACTAACCTGAACAAAATTGCCGGTCTGGAAGCCACACCAAACGAAGATGGCGGAGAATGAGATGGCATCGCTGTGGAGAAGTGGGTTTGTCAGAGGAACCGTCCAAGAATAGCTGGGAGGAGGGAGACAGGGACGCACATGAACCCTGTCATGAAGCAGAATGCCGCAAGAGGAGCGGTAGCTTGCGCGGGATCTACATCTGCATTCAAATGCTCCCATAGGGAAGACCTCCTTGTCTGCGAAGGCGAAGTCAAGTGTTAGAATGGTTTCGTCGAGGACGTTGAAGATTGAAACTTACGCTGACCTTCTGGTCGTAGGAGGCATCGCCGGACTCTACTTTCTCGATTGCCGAGGACATGGCTGATGGTCTAGGCTGCAAAGGAGAGATGCACACGGTGCACAGCAGGGACGAGAGAAGGGTAGGATGAGTCCTACTTTGTCTGGAGCTGGATAGCAGTGGCTTTTGAGGATGGAAAGAGGAAGCGCTTGGAGTTAGAGCGCGTTTTTGAGCAAAGCGGATCCGATCTTGGCGTAAAATTTTACGTTGTTATCGAAGGAGCATAATTGGTACGCGGCGAGCCGAATACGTGACTTCTCTCGCACGGATGGCAATTGTCAGGCCAAGTATGAGATGGATGTGAGACGGATGCCAAGGACAACCGGGTTCAGTTTTGACGAGAGGAGAAAGGTGCTTGTCAGTCGTTTCCGAGCATCGATAATGGATTCATGTGCCTTGAGTAAGGATTTTATCGACGCATCTTCGAGTCTTGGCTGGCGAGTTGATATATAGATTATAGTCGGATGAGCTTGGATGCCACAACGCTCTCCGCCTGTCAGTAGGTCTCATGCCAAGGTAAGGGTGAATAAAGTCGCAGGTCCAAACGCTCAATCGTCGAAACTGGGGGTGTATGTGTGGAACATGCAAACTTTTGAGATTCGTCGAGTCGAGTCGACTGTTGGCAACAACGTTGATGGAGGCCAACAAAACACATGGTTGATGTGACATGGCACAGCGTGACACAGCGAAACTAGTGTGAGAGTGAAGCTTGTTCTCTTTCCTTTCTAACTAACTACTACCGCCATAGCTAGATTCAGTATTTTCCTCTGAACAACCAGCTCAGAGGCTCCCGACGCTCTCTTTCTCCAACTCACCACATTCTTTTGAAAACAGATACCCTAATGGCGCCTTTGCCTCCTTATGCGACGGATATTCCAGACGATGAATATGATAAACCAGTTCAAACAAGAAGACTCAGACAGCCGAAGCCAGAAAATCCCAACGCTAGGTCCTCAGCATACGACGTGTACGCTCTCTTTACCGAAAAATATCGCAACTCGCTGACGAAAAATATATAGATATGAAAACTATCTCGTGCCAGGTGACAACACTGCTGCTGGCGCTCGAAACTCGGGCGTCGGTGCTCTTGGTCTCGGTTTCATGAACGGCGACATGTCAGATTCGGAAGACGAGGACGACGATAGACCAAACCCCAAACCTGCTGCTCCCGTCAACAAGCAAGCCGCTCTCCTTGCTGCTACCCAAGGCCCGCCTCAATCTCGCGCAATTGATGCCAAGTCCCCTCCCCCAATAGCGGCACCTCGTCCCGGCTACCCCGCTCCTATTGCTGCCCTCAACCTCGCACGACCAGCTCCAGCAGCCTCTCCTCAAGACCGCCATCACTCCCCACCAACTAACCCATTTGGTGACCCACAGAATCCCTTCAGGTCACCACAGGGTTCTCCCATTGCCGCTTCCTTTCCCAATCAGACGCGTCAACCACCAGGCATTCGCATTCCCAACATCCCTGTCCCGGGAACACCAGTTCCTAGTACTCCGTTTTCCCTACAAGCTCCAATGACACCCATCACTCCTGCCTTCGTGCGCCCAGTAGCGAATGGGTCTCGCGACGTCAAATTCTCAGAGCCAATCATGCGCAGTGAGAAGGAAGAAACCCTCTTGCCCAAGCGTGGAGAACGCGGTGATGACTTCTGGAGACGCTTCAGTATGATCGCCAAAGACGAGACCACCAAGACTGAGAGGTTCGTCTTCCTGCCCTCTCAACAACTTCCTTCTTGTCAACGCTAATATTGCTCTTCCCCGCTCGTAGCTCATGGCTTCAAAAGACTCGTTCTGGTACGAGTCGCCTCTCCACATGGGTTTACGTCATCGGCATACTCCTCCTTCTCCTCATCGCCGGTGGTATCGCTCTCGGTGTCTACGCGTCGAGGGATGATAATTCCCACGAAGCCCCAACCGCCATTGGCGGGTCAGCCAACCAACCGGGCACCAGCATAGTTGGGGACAAGACTGGTGGACCTACTGCCCGATCGAGTGTTCTTGTTCAACCTACTCGAACGTTGGACGACAGGGATATGCATGCTACCGTAGAGACTAGTGTCCCAGGAATCAAGAGGCATATAAAGAGGCGGAGACGTGATGTGAGCGTGATGATGTTCTAGGTGCCGTGAGAGGAGACGTCACAGGCGGTGCCTGGTGCGTGAGCAAGTGCCAGAGATGTAGTGAAGGCGAAGGTGCTGGAGGTGCTGGTGCAAGGAGGAGGAAGCGGGTCCCTCGTCTTATTGCGATTTCACACACACACTCGACTTGTTCTAAACTGTTGCGGATCCGGTCAAATTCAGGAGCGTTTGCTTATCCTTGCGTACTGGGTTGGTGTGGTGCATATGCGAGTGAATGATGTAGGAAGTTTCAAGAAGATCGACGACGCGGGCCCTTGACTTCGCTAGCTTCGATTGTTTGTACTCCCTCCGACCATGGACTGTTGATTGGGTTTCTATCTCTATTTATTCTCTATCTTTATTGATACAGCCCTTTCTGCTTCTCCGTCGTCGTGTTCATCGGCACTTACTCCCACTACCCAACTCCATTGATATTTTATTCGTCCGACAATTTGATCCTCCCAAACCCATCTTATCCCCCATTCTCGGTGCGCATCCCGTATGCTCGTGTACATGAATCATCTTGTATATATACACATACATCACCTCAACCCATCTATATCCCACTACTACCACCCACCTCTTTCCATACGTTCATATCATCCCCATAGCCCACAACTTCTACTCGTCTATTCACCTACCCCCCACAAGTCCTACATCCACCATTCTGAGCCCTTTGTGTAATACATCCTTCACACATATTTCCGTCATCTTCCTTATATTCTGTGGTTTTTTCTAACATGTGGAAACTGTCCTGTCATTTCTGTGTCATAAGTAGTTACATATTTGGTTGGTTCTCGTCTTTATATTAGGATACCCCCATCGTCATTGTCGTGCGTTTTATTGAGGATTTATTGTGTGAATTACTGCCACGGTGCGTAGTGGACTTTGAATAAATTAGCGTCGCATCGACACGAGTTGGTTAACATCTATCGCGTCTCAAGATATCGAGCTCTCAAGGCCAACTGTACTACGCAATGTCCTTCGGGTCCGCCGTAAACAAGCCCTCGGGCACCCAGATGTCCTGGTCAAGGAGGCCAAGGACGGACCTTTAACCATGTTCCAATACTGTGCTCTATCCCAAGTTCAGTAGGCTTGACCTACTCAGTGGTAATCATATCTCAAATGCGCCTTGAAGCTTGACATCTTACAGACCCCAAAGTGTCACGTGTCACGAGTGAGTACGATGCCCGCCTGGAAGATCGTGCTAACATGCTTTTTAGAATTATTTAAGGGGACGCGAGAGGATATTCCCCGTCGTGTTCAATACCGAGAGGCCGTCCTTCGGCGATGGATTCGTGGATAGCGGGGGTTTATTGTAGGTGCTATACGTACACCGAGACTAATCTACTCAATTCAATAACTGGCCATGGTGTTCTGAAATGACAGGGCTACTCTCAACCGGACGGGAGGCTATGCTTTTCAGGTACTTATTAAGCCCATTAAGGGCCTATTTTTCACGGGTGAAATGATTCGGGGGTGTCTCTTTATTGTATCTATCTCGGTGGGAGTGGCCTAGCTACTGGAGCCGTGTTGGGGAGAAAAGCGGGACAAGAAGGCCGGCAAGTCATGTACTCGAGCTCAAAGTCGAGACTGAATTAAGGATGTATTGTGCAATTAGGTGTATTTGGAATGGCAGTGTGTTTAACCAATCAAAACCCAAGGCTAGAACGGACCACCATTAGCGGAGTAAAACGAGAAATCTAAAAGGGACATACATATCCTTCACAAGTTTCATTTGCTTCTGGATGGTGGTTAGGACAGTGCAATCAACCTTCGTGTCGCAGCTCCACTTGTCCGAGAGTGAGGGAATGGTAATCTTGTCAGCCCTGGAGTACAGCCCAACACCCGTTGTGTTGGATGGGCTGGGATCGATAGTAAGCATGTCACGCTTAACTTTGTTGCAGCTCTTGCTCTGAAGGACGGTAATCAGACGAATATACCTCTCAGATGTGGCGAGCTCTCACCTTCCACAAGTCGAATCTCTTGTCCCAGAGCTTAAACTCTTGTTTAGCCTTGTAGAAGGAGAAGAATGCGAGCTCGGCCCCGACTCGGGCAGCGAGAGTACCGAAGATCTCGCCACAGTAAGTGACGGCTTTTTCATCGAACTTCTTATCCTTAATCTCAACTGGTTTCTGAGGCTTCAGGGAACCCTCGAAGTATCCCCCAAACGAGACGTAGATGTCTGGCTTGACTTTGAAGACTTCGATGCCGAACTTGAGCTTGGGAATGATACCAACTTTCATTTCAGCTTTAGCATCTTGGCCAGGATTTGCTTTCAACTCAAACGCTGTCAAGGTGTGTAAAAGTTCGGCACAATTCCAGGTTGACTGTCACAACTTACATCCATCCTTTGAAACGGGGTTGAGACTGGCAGTATTGGGAAACTCGAATGTACCTGGATAAGCGCTGTTAAAGATCAAGAGACACTTCAAAGAAGTCTACATACTCTTATCAAGGCCATACTTAATGTGGGCGTCCAATTTGAAGGACACTTGGAACGAGCCAGAGAAGTGTCCATTCAATTCGAACATGGGTCCGACTTTGAGGACGCTGCGGAATCAGAGCTTAGATACTCGGCAAGTGAGCGGGCTGCGAGGTATAGCGCACTTCAAGTCGATGGAGAACTCAGGAAGACCGATGGCTTGTATGATTGGAAAGTCGTTAAGCTTGACTTCGCCCTTGAAAGGCGACCCACTGAGCTAAAGTGGCGAGACAAGCTGATTTGACATACCTTGAGCTCTATTGTAGCGGTGAGACGTTGATCGATGAGGATGGAGAATTCTACGTGACCGATGATTTAGTAGCGACAAGGATTAGAGCGAGCCGACTGACCAGCAACGCGACCACCGAAGGACAGCAAGCTCTTCTTGGCGGCATCCCCCGAGGCAGCAACGCCGATAGTGAGATGGCCAGTGACATTAGTGTTGAGGGTGGAAGAAACTGTGGCCGAAGATGTGGCTGCTCCGTACTTGCAAGCGAGACTCGCGCCAGTGAAGGGAATTTCCTTAGAATAATTCAGGTCGATAAGTTTTGAGGTCGAGTTTTCTTTGAAGGCGGGATCGGCCAGGATACCATCAGTCATGACTAGTGCATGATACATCAGCTTGTGGGAGTGGATGGCACGAGAGAGAGCCTCACGTTGTAGAGCATTTTCTACGAATCTATCGCCACCAGCTTTGGTAGCGATATCGTGTGGCATGTCAAAACTCATGTCGAGGCCAGGGTATGTCGAACTGAGGGAGAAAATATGGGGACGCATAGATGGATCAGCCATGCTCACCCGGCGACAGCGAAAGACACTGGACCATATCTAAGTAGAAGATAAATGTGAAGCCAGACTTCAATATCAGAGCGCTTACTTAGAGCTATCTATCTCGTCAAACTGCCCAGACAACAGGTCAAAGAGAGATTATGGGAGAACCCAAGAAACTCACGTTGTCGTCGATTACGACCGCGTATACCTGGGGGAAGGCTCCATCACGGCGTTCGATTTCGGAATGGCGATGGTGAGGTATGCTTTGATCCTCATGGACCCACGCCTTAGCGATCCGAGCGAACGCGACTCGTGAACACTGGAGTGGAATGCATCAATTCCCCGTTCCGAAAACGGATAGGCATTGTCAGCGCTCACACTTTCGGGAAGGCGGACATATTTATGAATGGGCCCGTCGCCCTCGAAGAAGTGGGAGCATCCAGCTGCTTCGATGTCGTGGCTGTTGCAGACAAGGCGTACCTCCTGCACCAGAGCGTTAGGGTCACACTCTAGGATAACCCAACCGGCCGCAGGCGTGATGTCAGTAATGGCGTTGG
Organism: Pleurotus citrinopileatus; assembly: GCA_017312325.1. Lineage (NCBI taxonomy): Eukaryota > Fungi > Basidiomycota > Agaricomycetes > Agaricales > Pleurotaceae > Pleurotus > Pleurotus citrinopileatus. The sequence goes on from BHFW01000037.1 coordinate 1,758,977, forward strand.
GATGTCCAGCCTGATAGAAGGAGTGTCAGCGTGTACGTACCAGCCGCTGAATGGGAGTACTCACAAATCTGATATGTCCGGATGCGCCTCCCGGGGGGAGATCATAGCCACACTCTCCTTCGAAGCATGGAAGGGCCCAGTCGTTTTGCCTGGCCAATACCGTAGTAGCCACTACAGCAAGAAAGACAACTCCGAACTTGGATCAGAAAATGAGGAGTCAGATATTGTTTTACGCATTGAAGAAATGGGGAACTACCATTCTGAAAGACATCGGAGGCGCAGAGTTGGGGATATCAAGGCAGTCAAATTGAGTTATATATAGATACCATGTTAGCTTGCTAGCAGTATGAGGCGACAACTAGCGTAACATTGGCATCGAGCCAGCAGTCCGGTTCAGAGTGTAAACCACACACTGCCTAGCAGAAGCACGTCGCGCCAAAAGGCCTCCATTGAAGTGAGCACTAGTACTACCTGATCCCAGTGAACGGTCATCGGTCAAACTTGAGCTAGAGCAGTCAAACTGGTTGTCAGTTCAATGTCAGTACTAGGACGAGTTAGCTACTAACAGGACAGAAAGACGCATGTAGGCGCCCAAATAGATATGGGCGCTCAACGCCACAGATATGCTTCAATTTCATGCCCACATAAGCCAAGGTCTATGCGCTAGGGATGATCTTCCCAGTGGAATTGCTAACGGAGTTGGCATTGGAGTCAATCTGCATATATTTTCTGCGTGGCGTAGTTCCTATTGGGTTGGTCTAGGGCCCCTGCCGCTGGACACTGGGCAACGCGAAAAGTTTCACCATTATCCCACCAGGCTCCCGGTCTGCCAGACCTCCCATCTCCCCTTTTCTGTCCAACGCTTGCTCATTTTGTCTCATAGACTTCCGTGTCAGAGACAAATCCACTGCAAGCCGGAGACCTTCCGAAAGATCAGAGTCTATACCTCAACGAACACTTAAAGGCACACCAACCGACTAGCAACTAAGAGGAACGGGAGTCGCCGAAGGGCCACCAATCCACCCATCACTTAATATGGCACGAGTTTCTTTTGTCTCCGGACAACTCGTCTATCCGTACACCGTTCCCTGATTATATCACGTTTCGGACCCGTTCTTCGGTCTCGTTGTAACGACCACCGACAACCGTGAAGATGAGAATAGATGATGAACCGTGACATTGGAATAACAACAGGGTTCCCTCGCCTAGACGAAATCGTCACTTAGTGAGGACTCATCATGGAAGATGGTGGGAGGATGTGAACACCCATTGCTCATGAACAACGGCAATGGCGTGATTCCCGCACTTGGAACCCGACTGCCTTAATCAAGTAACAACCGAACCTGGAAGTAAGAATCGACGATCGAAGATTTATTTGCTACTACTGGAAACCTTGGGCTCTAGTTGAATAGAGCCTCGAAAACTACATCCCGACGACTTTCACAATGCATACTAATAAAACTACAACAAATAGCCGAAACGGTAGAGTTATGACTGATTGGGGTAGCCGCGCGCTGCTGGGGGGCTGGTTTTCTGCCAACGGATAAGAAACAACGATCAGCATACAAACCCCGGATTTATGGATAGCGAGAGACCCACTTAATATGCGGGGTAATCGGCGAGAGCGGCAAAATTCTTTTGGGTGTACAAAGCGACGACATTGTCCGCTTCACCAAGAGGAACTTTGATGGACTTCTCAATGCCGGAGGCATCCTTGTAGTTGAAGCCGGAAGGATCACAGGTTGAATTGGCTGCAGTCGCCTCGCGGGCTGCGACGATGCCACGGCCACCCTGGGGAGAGTTAAACCAGTTCATGTGCGTAGCACGAGCTCCTCCACCGTTCCAGCACCTATCACCAGGGCCAAACACAGAGAACAAGAAGTTCGCGCAGGTGCTGCCGGTGTATCCCTGACCTTGGGTTCCCGCAGGAAGACCAAGGAACTGAACAGAGAAGCCGAAAGCAGTGGGTAGCGAGCAGCAGACACCGCCGTTATCGTCGCAGAAGAAGTTGGCACCGCTGCAGGAGACGGTCGAGGAGAACCCAGCGTAACGCAATGCGCTAACAGCTGGGGTGAGGGCGATAGCGAAGAGAGCGGCAGGCTTGGCAAAGTACATTGTCGTTTCTGGAGGGTTTGGCGGGGCTATTAGACTCGAATTGTGTCTGTATGCTGAGTATTCTGGATACGAGTTGTGCGACCTTTTATACATTCGACAATAGGTGTGGATCAAAGGCTCTGTGCGTCGCATTTTTAGCCATTCCTAGGAGATATGAATAATGGCCCCATGAACGGCTTTCTGGAAACCACATGCTCGAGGAGTCTGCTTGGTGAGCATGCTTCAGCCTAGCTGAGTTTTCAAAGTTGACCAGTCGTGCTAGGGGCAGTACGTCGATCGTGGTACAATGCGCAACGTATGGGGTAGCGGAAGCCATTCAGTTCCAAGTCTTCTTGTTGTGATTCCGTGAATCCCCTCTCATGGCCGTACCGAGGTCAATGGGATAGAGGTCTGGCACCCTATTCCATGGCTAGAATTCAGCGATTCCAATGGGTCTATCAAGTTCTCGGCGCGAGGACGTTTCATGAAAGAGGATGTCGGCCGGTTGGTATCTTTGGCGCGGAAGGTCCCCGTTGAGGTAAGCGGCCTCCCAGTCAACTGAGAAAATGAGTTAACAGCCATGGCATGGTGTACACATACAACGGCGACAACCTGGGTGCATTGTGTAGGCTGCAAGTCGATCGATGGCCATAAACTTACGAGAATATCGCAGCAAGGAAGCATTCCGATGGATCCACCATCACGAGGATCACGGGAGAGCGCCAGCAGTAGTTGTGGAATGTCAATCGCGGGTATTGGCTTGCACCAAGGAGATAATACAGAGGAGCTGTTGATTAGAAGATCGTTAAAATTATTTAGCTAGCATGTGGTGGTGTATTCGAGGCACATACGTATAAGAATAGACGATCTGTCGTAATTCCCGGTTCGCAGGGAATTAGAAGCAGGGAGTTTGGACAGGATGGGGCCGATGACTGCATACGCGTCGTAGACGAACAGACGGCGATTCGCATTTAGAAACATCTGAACTATGCTCCTCTACAAAATTTCAGCCCCGACCTGGAGGCTTCAAAATGCGGATGTGGCAGGAGTACGTACATGCTCCCGCTCGAACATCAATTACGAACGAGGAACTCGTGGGCCGGAGGACTTGAAGAGCAGAGGTCATGATCAACCGATGCATGAGTTGGCCCCAGACACGCATAGCGGCAACGAGAGGACGAGGGAGTCCAAAGTACAGCGTGCTCGAACACGATTGAACTTACATAGGGGCTACATACACTCCGTAATATTCAGCGGTGGAGTATCTTAGCCTCTCTTCAAGCTTCAATATTGTGAGACCTTCAGAATTACATTCAATTACATACCAGTCGATCCCATTTTCCAGTCGTAAAGAGCAGGGTAATCAATTATGTATGCAGAGGTGATATTGGGTACATGCGTGAAGCCGCTTCTGGCACCATCAAACCCACGTATCGACGTCCACGAACCGAAGTAATCCCCGTTTCGCAAAACGAGGCAGTTTCTGGGCGATATTGTCTTCCAAGTCGCCATGTTGAACGGGAAGGGAGGGAGGGAGCTCGAATACTAGAGAACGTAGGCCGGGGAACTGGCCTTCCCTACCTAGGAGATCTAGTGCATGCCAAAAGGCCACACATTCCTCGGTCGAGGATATAAGACCATCTAGCTGAGCAATATGCTGAAACTGTAGCCAGAATGATACGGTGGTCAGGTTCGCGTGATGGGATACTTGGTTGATGATTTGGGCGAGGTAGGGTAGTGGGCTGGTGAAATAGTACAACGAGAGTTCAAGGGCGATGCGGACTGTGCGAAGCTCAGCATTCCGACGTAGATCAATCGAAGAGAAGAAGGCCTCTGGAAAGTTGAATTCTCTTGATGAGATTCCGTAGAGGCGGGGTATTCAAGTACAATCGCACCTGCAGTTCCACCAGCATCAAGATCATGGAATCCAAAGGTAAAGTGACGCAGTTTCGGTCCCGCAGCTGCAAGAGCTTCAGATAGCGAGGCGACATCCGACCCATGGACGGAGGAAAGGGTCAGGGTCTCAATCATTGGGGGCCCGATCTGAGATGCAGGACAATATAACCAGTCCAAGACATCGGATTTGTAGCAATCAGTGAGACTGACTTGGTTCAACGCAGGCGGAATCTGGGGGAATTGATAGATGCTCAGCCCGTCCTCTTCATCTCCATTTTCTTCCCCTCGCTCTCCCTCCTCCCGGCGAAGATCATTGTTCGCCCATCCCACATTGTTCAGTGAGAGGGACTGTAACGCCGGGAAACTACACGCCAGCTTGCGCACAATACTCAGATCATCCACGCCTACGGAATCAAACGACAGGGCACGAACTCCAGGTAACTTTTGTTGAGTCCACCACACTAGGGACTCCCATAACACATCCGAGTTTTGGATATGTAGCGTTGTGACATTGAGAAGCTCGGGCGCGATTTGAGCCACTTTCGACGTGAAAACAGCTTCATCTAAACAAGCAGTGCCATGAGTGAACACTAGCTCTTGAACGCTGGAGACGAAGGTGATGAGAGGTGACTGTAAGAGAACCCAGAATTGCTGGACATCATCGAGGCGCACGTGGACGGTGTGGAACAATCGCGGGCGGCAGGACGAAGCCCATGTTCTAGAGACAAGGCTGAAGCGTCCCAAGACTTCCTCAGGCAAAGAGTAAGCAATTTCATCAACGAGTTCGGGAGGAAGGTAAGGCATGCTGCTTGAAGCTTGCAGGGTAACAACAAACCCGAGTGTGTGTAGTTAAGTGTCCGTATATGATCGCTATCAAATCAGAAACAGTAGATAAATTGTACATGACGCTATGTAGAGTACACTAGCTTCACATCATAAGTACCACTTATTCAATAATATACCTACAGCCCAGAATACACCACCTCCACTTATAGGAATTACTAAAAGCCAAGCCCCGACATCCCAGATCAGGCGTTTCCGGAATTGCCGTTTCTGTAGTAGACGTTCTTTGCGCTGCAGGAGTTCGTCATTGGCAGATAGGGGTGTTGGGGGCTCGGGATGTGTAGGTGAGCGCGCAGTGATGGGGGTAGATGGATGAGTGGGTACAATGATAGACAATGGGCGTTTAAAATTGTGGACGACGATATGTAAGAAAGCTGGGAGTATGATTTGCGTCAGTAAGAATGACAAACGGCGGAAAGAGATGATGCGTACCAGGGAGGAAGTAAGTGCTGCAGAGAACCAAGACTAAAGCTAGAGTATTTACAAGGCGGAGTAGTGTCGGGTTCAGTATAGACGATGCTAGGAGTAACACGACTATCACTGTTTGTGTGATCGTAGATCCAGTGAGGTGGCGAAGTCGCTGGGGTAGAGGCAGAGGGGGCATGGAAATGATCAGCGGGGGTATCGCAAGTAGAAGAGTGATAGTTTGGAAGATAGCGATAGGCTGCTGGATCTGAGGAGTCGATGGCGCGCGTGGCGGCTGTAAAGAGGTCTTAGACAACTCAATAATCAAAAACCAGCAGGCATATCGCCAAGAGTGATGGAAACCAACTTACCGCTGAATGAGCAGGTGTAGCAACAAAGAAAGTAAGGGGTAGGATGAGGCTAGTTGCTACGGCCAAGGCTAGAAGCGACAGTGTATCGAAGGAACGGTATCGAGGCGTTTTTGCGGCTGCAGCTGGAGGCTTAAAATGAGCCAAGGCCGAAGAAAGATGAAGTGTGGTTGGGCGAGTGAAGGCAAAAGCCGTGATAGAGATGCCTTGCCAGAGGAAGCCCATGTTAGGCCAATTCGCAGAGGGTTGGAGGGTGCCATGTGCATGAGCAATGGCAACAGATATGAACCAGGCGATATATGTCAAGATGGAGAAACCTGAGGCGAAGACGATTTTGAGGGAAGAGAATGAACGTGTGGTAGAAAGGGGGAGTAAAGGAATGCCGAAAAGGATGGTAAGGAGTAGCCTGGGGGAAAGACTGAGGGCCCGCGGAACAAGAGGGAGAATGTTGTTGATAGCCTCTGTATACAGTCGTGAGGCTCATGAGTAGAAAGAGCGAACATCGGTACTCACCCTGGAAATAGACGATACATAATAGCAAACGCGCTACTCCAGCGACTGTTTTGGAGACGCGTCGGAGGAGTTCCCGTCGTTTTTCCTTCCCTCTTCCTCTCGCAAATACCTGCGGAATTATATCTTCCATTGTGTGTTTCCGCAAATGACGAGACAGCATGTAGCACAGGCGCTGGGCGAATGCCGAAGCAAGTGCGAACACAAAAACCGCAGGGATAGCGTACTTCAGGGGTAGGCCGACGCTGGGCTGCAACATGGCACCGAGCTTGAGACAAGGGGATAGAAGGTGCATGAAGACGATGGACGGGCTCAGTGGGGGTATTGAGGACCTCTGGACAACTTGAAACTGCGGTTCGTCGTTATTGTCCTCCACTGGGGAGTTATTACTGATGTAGTCGTCGTCGTCATCGTCGTCGTGGACGAGGATGAGTGCAGTAGACGAGTCCAACGCAGATATTTCAAGCGAAGACCGGTCTGAATCCCCTGATGAACGTCGGTCGGTAGGCATGAGGGGTGGAATGTGGGTATGTAGGAGTGTGTGAGAGGGGGAAATTATCAATGTTGCCAGCCCTCGTGGGAACTTCCTACTAATCCTCCTTTTTACGTCCAAGTTCGCTTCTCCTGCTAGGTCGCTTCCTGAAAGCCATATTTGCCTACAAGTACATGGCGCACAGTTCTGCCTCGGTTGTAATTTTCCCTGAATCCTCTCTCGCCTTCCAGGGTCCGAGTCACTTGCATGGCTGGCAGAGAGTCAGCTCCTAAAGTTTAACCAGCCTAGTTCTCCCAGGCCAAATTGCAATGCTCTTACACCATATATAATAGTGGATCTCCTTGAATTCTCCGCTACGCACCTTGTTTTCCTACCATCGTTGTAAACTTTCAGAACAAGACCCCTTGCATCTCCCCGCATACTCTTCACCATGTTCACTCGTCTCTATGCTCCGCGCATCTCCCTTCGCCCTTCCACCGACGATCAGCGTGCACTCGATATCATGGAAAAGGGCGACGGTGCGGTACAACCCCTAAGATCGTTTAGCCATGCGTTATCTATGTTGGAACCAAAAGAATCCAACCGTCGGGCCTTCCCGTTCAATCCAAGTACTTCCTATGCAGACATAAGCTCTGCCACGACCCTCAGTGCCGAGGGACAAAATTCGGTGAAAACAGACCCCCTATACGCAGCAGATTCGCTACACCCTACCGCACTTGAAGGCTGCGACGATTCAGTAGGAATGCTCGGTGTCTTCGCCGTTGCAATCAAATCCGTCTCGCTTGGACTTAGCTGGCCTAATTCAAGCGACCTCCAGCTGCCTACGTCTCAAAATGCCCCGCCACCCGGGTTTCGGGACACCTCGAAATGTAGTGCTGTTCCTCCAAATTCCGAGTCGGTCTGCGTCTCAAATGGCATCCCCAATGGCACTTTGGTCTTGCCAGGAACTCATGCGACTCCGTCCATCAACGTTCGACAACCTACACATCATGACAAGAATACGGAATTCCAACTTTTGATAGATGCTGGGGGAGATTGGTGCCGAACCATCCCAGAAAAGGTGCCTGTGAAAGGTTTCAGGCCGATGGAAGACTTTCAATATCTCACTGCCTACACCCTCAACCCCGAATACATTTATCCGGACCCACGAAGCGATGAAGATGCCTCTTGGAAGAAATTCGAAGACAAATGCTTGAAGTTGGCAGCAGCTCCTCAGTCATCGCATCAAGGAAAGTCGACTTCGCAGCTGGCACAGCGCTGCACGAGGCCTCTGCGAACGATGAAGAGGTCGATGTCATTTCCATGGCCTAAGAAGTCGAAGGTCGAAGAAATCGTCAAGTCTGGCTGACACCACGCCAGCGCGGAGCCTATCCCCAAGTGTGTTGGGGTATGGGAGATTCGTCAACAAGCTTTAAGTTCTCTCCCTTTTCTGTCTCGCTTCTCTATGAACGGACCATATTTCCATTTCGCTTCGGTTTCATCCATTTCTCTCCTCTTCTTCTAGGCTCTCAGACCTTGTTTCCTTCATGTTGCTTCTCCATCCTATCTTTGCGACGAGGACTTCGTTCCGTTTTCTTCTTGCTTCTTCTTTGCTTTTTCGGACTTTGGACGCTTTGGACGCTGTTTCCCTTTTGCACATTTGTTCTTCGGCGCTATGGACGCTAGTTTATCTTTTTGCTTTTTTAGTATTCATTCTCCCTTTCCTTTCTTCGCTCACTCACACTCCCTCTCATCTCGGCATAGCCAACAAATATCCGGTTTCTAGATGCTAGTCCTCGCCACACTAGCATCTGGCAACCGGATACATGGTAGCTATTCCCGAAAGAGGGATTGTTCGAGTGGTGGGGACTCTAGAAAGGCTAGATAGCATCAAATTTCAGTGAAATTAGATCGCTATCCAGCCTTTCTGGCGTCGCCGGTGAAGCAAGGGAGGTACGCCCCCTGTTTACCTCCCTATCTCCGTTTTCTACTGCCAATCCTCGATGCTTTTCTGCTCGCCACGGAACGACATCCCGGATTTTCGTTGGATTTCGGGATTGGATAGGGCGATGGAAATTTTCAGTAGACTCGAGAGCTCTCTTTCGCGAGGGGAGCTCTCAGGATCTACGTAGCAAACCGTCATGGCAGGGGAGCACTATTCCCTTTGTATTGCATACCGTTTCTTGACTTGGTACCGCAAAGGTCACTGACAAAACTCTATACGCAGGGTTTTTCGGGAACTTCGAAACGACGCGATGCGACGCCAATGGATGATGGCTGACGGATACCCGCGGGGGAGGGCGAATACACGCTGGACGTGACTGAAGCATGATTTGGAATTCTGTTAAGCGGCACTATTACACACACTGATTATCGATTGAGAAGGAAATGCATGACTGGTTTCATGTATGACTTCTTGATCAAATGACACAATCTACTCGTACACGATTCATCCAAAATTGGAATACATGGGGTTCGATATAAGGAAGGAGAAGTTGACTAGACTATATGATGCTGTTCGATGTAGGTGATGAGAATGGTAATACATAAGGAGGATGATCAAGGTGGCGATGATGACAATAATGCGGCCATCATTTGGAGGTATCTTGGAAATGGCGCGCCCAGTACTTCTCCCAAGAATCTCTATTAGAATTGCCCTCAGTATCTTGCATGACGAACTCCTTCTTCCACACAATAGACGGTGATGCGTCTCGCCAAGTGAGCGAAAGCGGTTGAATGGATTCTACCGCTGCCAAAGTACGCTAGTTGTCGTTGGCATCGTCGTTATGGGTGTGCGGGGTAAGTTGGATTAGAGGACTTACATTATCCAGGAGGAATGAATCAAGGCGTAAGGGTTTGAAGAGTTTGAGATTCGGGTGCTTGGGGATATTATGACTCTGATAAATGGTAAGGGACAGCATGGTAGGCGGGAAAGTTCGAAAGGCTACGCACTGAGGCCGGGAGATAGGTAGGGCCGGAGGGGTCCTGGGAGATCAACATGCTGGAGTGTCTACGGTCTACAAGGATTTTCATGGGCCGAATGGCTAGACAGAAAGATACGTGTAACAGCAACGGCCAGCGACGTGAACATGTTGCATACCGAAAGGCTCGTCATGCATCAGACGGCGCATGGCATTGAAGATCATGAAGGCTTCATCTCGTGTTCTGAATCGTAGATCGATTGGAGTTGACCCATAGCTTGTTACATTTATTAGGCGTCCGTTGAGATCAGCTGAATAGGGCCCTTTAGCTATGTGCCCTGGTCGGTCGTCACCATCGAGTCCTTTCCCACTGAATATTTCAAAATCCTGAGACTAAAATATGTATGACTGACGACAGGTTGAGCATATACATCGACCTACAAGCCCAATCCTAGTCGACACGATGAAGGAATTGCGGGCTTGATCGTATTTCACTTCTCCTTTGCCTTTCTCCTTGCAAAGGAAACGGGTAATGGGTGTCCAAGCTGATTTATTTGCTTGCCAGGCTTCAAGGAGCTTTCCGCCATCGTCGAGGTAGGCTGACAGGTAATCAATGCCATGACCTTTCCTTGCAAATTTGCCCATATTTTTATAGGCGCCACCTTTGATCTCTTGAACAGGCGGAAACTCGAGACAGAATGTTCGATAGATCATGGATGAGAACCAATAACAACTACGGTCCCAAAGGTTATAGTCACCGTACTCCTCCTTTGAGAGCAGCCCAAGCAGGTCAAGTAGACGCCGGAAGGAGCTGGCGTCGGGTTCAAAGAAGGCTGAATGGGCCTTATCGAAGGTGTGACCTACGATGGACTGTTGGCGTCTCGCTACCTGGGCCTGGTGCTCCGAGTAGCATATATTCTTTTTCTCGACGAGATGCGTCTTAGATTCAGAGGCAGCGAACATGGTCATATTGGGATTCGCCACGAAGCGATCCACTCGTAGATAATACTTTTGTTTGCTCTCTGAGGCGACCTCGAAGAGAAGCATTTCGTGGTATGGTGCCGTGATGGTCTCTTTGAAGATGTGCATCGCCATGACGTGACATTTATCTGGCACTGGTAGTCCTAGTAAACCGTTAGTGAGAATGGACAAAGAGTCCTTCCAGATAGCCACGGGGCCAAGTGAGGTTGATCCCGGCTGGTCGATGGCATCTTCGAAGATGGCGGTGAGCTTGTCGATGCCGGAGTATATGGGGGTTGGAGCTGTAGATCCAGCAAAGCTAGACGACGATATGCCCATGTCGTTGGGAGTAGCGATTAGAGGCGCAGTTGGAGACGCAGTAGTCACTTGTCCTAGATTTTATACTTCGCGGTAGCGCCCACTGCAGCTGTCACAACGCAACCATACCGATGTCCAGGCGAGACTCAGCATCACCTCCTCCTTCAAAACGAGCCAAAATGTCCTCCGACGGTCCCTCTTACTACGAAACCACCAATGATGTACACCCTTCGTCTCTACCTCCCCTTTCACTATCAATTTTAGGCGTCGAACCACTTGATGAGTTCATCAAAGAAATTGCAGACTTCGTTCACCACATGATTATGACGAGGCCAGACCTTCCAGGAAATGTTGAAGTAGAGGCGAAGATTGGCGTCCTAAGGGATGGTTCCGGTCAGAGGATAGGCCTTCCCGTCTTGGTTGAAACAAGTGCGTAGGGTTCAATGATGGTGCCGCCATGCATTGAACATGTAGAAAACCCAAGTTCTTGCACCTGATACTATCGAATCTCGTTTCGAGTCCAATATGTCAATGGTGAGTTTCCTTTAGGCCTCTTTGACTGTACATGACCACGGCCTCAAAAGGCTTTCCCAGCATCAACACAAGCATTATAATACTCTCCTCAACAAGCTCATGGCAGGCTCACAGCAGCAGTCCAGCCACAGCGCCTCACCACTCAAGTACAGTCACTTGAGACTCGTCGACACTTTTTATCCTTCTGAAGAGAACCGCCGAGAGAAAACACGCGTTACTCGGAATGAGTCTGGCAAGGTACTCGAATGCATGAAGAAAATTCGCTTAGGCAATCTTGATATATACAGTCCTAAGCGTGCTGCTGACTGGCGCGTTTCGGTGAATCTCGAAGTTCAAGGTGCGTACCGACAACGATGAATACCCTCCAACCAACTGACAGGCTCTCCAGTCCCGCATCCAGTTGGATCGCCGTCGTTGACGCGACGAAAGGATCGCATCAGCTACTCTCACGAGGAATTTAACATTGACTTAACTCAAGTCACGTCGACAGCCAATGCCAATGCGCCGGTATGCCACTACGTATATTTCGTATCGTCTTAAGTCTCATCGTTCTGCTCAGCCACAAATAATACATGAACTTGAGCTCGAAGTAGCTCGCTCGGAGTTGCTGATTTCTACCGCTCAAATGCGTGGGGATCCCGGGCTTCCTGAGGCTGAGCAGAGCGCTTTCGATGAGCTCATAAGAGCCTTTGTAAACAACGCCAGGATTCTGGCTCGCAATGCCAATGACGGGTGGCAATAGATACTTATACTTAGGGTATTATAGGTCTGCTACTGTAACTGCTACTGGCATGGAATATTGCTACTCTTGTCGATAACTTACGCTGTAGTGAAGTGGGGAATCAGAACCGGTATGCAAAATGGGCGGTAATTCACAATCCAACGACTTCGACTTGGTCACCATCGTCTAAATCGAAAGTCTCTATTTCCGTGCCGTTGTCCGCCGAGTCTCCGTCGATGGATAAGCGTGGGTCCTTAACCGCAGGTAGGGCGGCGCCTTTCTTCTTTTTCTTTGTTGGCGCTGGGGGAATGACGGAGGAAGCTTCGCCTGCTGTTGGATATTGGTCGCTTAAACCAGCCCTCTTCAAGAATGCCTTTACGATAGCACCACATTTCGTCGTCGGCCGAACGGTCAAAGTGAATTCTTTGTCTCCAGTAAGCCTGGACCGGACAATGAGTTTGAACGTTCCAGCGTTGCTTGCGGCAGATTCATTGTCGGAATCATCACTGGGGCGGGATAGCATGGCAGTGACCTTGGGGTGTAGTTGATGGTGTGATTCATCATCGGATGGTATGTTGAGAGCCGTCACGGATACGGGAGGGGCAACTTCGGTTTGCTTCTTTCGAATGTACTCGAATGTGACAGCGTCACAAGCAGCTAGAGGTATATCTAAGCGCCATCGGATAATAGAGAAACAGAGCAGTCTACCTAGATCCGCTTCGAGAGGCATCTCCAACGCTTCTGGGGTAGAGGACGCGAAAACACGTTTGTCATTGTAAGTGACTATCAATTTCTCTGTTCGTATTTGGGCGGAATCTGCAACCTCATCAAAGAGTGTGTGGAAGGTGGCATCCTGAAGAGAGCATTTGGTACACGATCAAAATGCCGAAGACGAAGAGATGAACCTACCCTATTCATCTTGAAAGCCCAGGTTTGGCTCTTGGCTGCAGTGTTTTGAGGATGAGGCTTCCACCTTACGCGAACAGTGATGGTCCCGGAAGCATGGGGGAACAACTCCTCATCAAGGAAGGAAGCAGAAGGCGCGCGGTCGAATCTCTGTTGCGACTTTGATTGGACGGCTTTCGCTATGGAAGCTAGTTCGGGGTCAAGCACGATAGTATCGGTAGACTCGTCTATGTCAGAGCCAGTTGGCGATAATGGGCGAGGTATGCCAGCAAGAGCTTGTCTGATTGCGGAGTAACTGTTAGCATCAGTTCAGTGAGACTCATGGAATGTGAGTACCGAACGACGTTGCGAGCATTCTGGAGTTGGTGACTTGGCAGAGCTGGTGGTGGAGTTATGGATCTCGACCTGGACCTGCTTCGGGATATTCGCGACCGCTTACGCGGGATCCCTTTCCCCTTAGATGGGCTGTATGCGACAACCTCAACTTCGTCGTCAGATCGGGAGTCTGGCTCTTTGGAAAGGAAACTATGCGAGAACGTCTCTTACTCAATCCTGCAAGTACAGATATGTGGAAGTCATCCACGCATACCGAAGGATGTCCTTGTCCTGTTCCCACCTCGGAATAGCGCCGTCCTTTTCGTTGGATTTGCGTTTACGGCTCTTTCTTGGAGAACCCCCAGGACCGTCGCTGTCACTATCAGCAATGCGTAAAGGCTTCGTGGACGCGGCTCAAGCAATTGTAAGGTCGTGATCGAAGGGGAATACTAATAAAGCGCTCACCTTTATCCAGTTGGTCTAACTGCCTCCAGGCCTTGGACGTGCGCGTCGTATTTCGCATAAACAATGCATCTTCATCCTTAATTTGAGCTGCACTGAGCGTCGCTGCTGCGCTTGATTCCGGCGCGTCGTTGGAGGAAGCCTTCGCTCGTGGCTTGGGTCGTGGACGAGGACGCGGGCGAGCCTCAGACATGGTCACGATATAAGTGGGTGAGCGTGGGAATATCAGGGTGCCGACGAAGGTCGTTGTCACACTCACACCCCCGTGATACGTGTCACACCCACATGTCTGATGCTCCCGTCATCTTCAAGCGTACAAAATCCAAGGCTGCTCAACGTGTCCGACAGCAATCCCCGTCTAATCGCGATGATTCTCTCGAGAAGGATGCTGAATCTCCGAGTACCCTCGCTTCCAAACTGAAGAAACGAGCCAAGCCCAAAGCCAGGCTTAGTTTTGGTGGCGACGACGAGGTTTGCGTTTCATTTGCCTGTCAGAACAACGACTAATGAGGCGGAGGTAGGAGGGAGAGGGGGAAGCTTTTAGAGTAAAGAAGTCTAGCCTGAGCCAGAAACTGTCTTTGGGACAGAGCGCGGTGCCTTCGAGGTTAGTATTCATGGTGATTTGAGAATCGTGATCATAACCTCCATTGCAAGTTTATCCCAAACGCTCCCGTCGAATCGCGGCCCCACATATGATGCAAACTATCTATCTCAGCTGAAAGCGAATACACCATCTTCGCGTCCAAAACCCACCATCACCGACGACGACTCTATGGACGTGGACACTTCGTACACCAATATACAAACCGTTGACATCTTTGGTATGTCCCCGATTGCATCAAGCACAATATAGTGTCTGACTTTACTCTAGAGACAGACACAAATATCCCGGCTGAAGCCACCATAAAGAACGCGAAGGAGAAGCGAGAACGGCTGAGAACCGGCCCAGATGATGACTACATATCGCTATCGGTTGCGCGCCGTGTCGAGGATCAGGGACCCCATCCAGAGAGCCGTCTCGTTAGAGAAGAGGACGAACTTGGCGAAGGAGATGACGGTACGTCGACTACCCTCACGCGGTCAACTGAACTTCTATCTTTCGCCCTTAGAGTACGCCGAGTTCACAAGTGCTCAGGAACGCATCGCACTGGGAAAAAAGTCCCGAAAGGTGGAAGCAGCGAAGCGGAGGGATGCCATGAAGGAAATGATTGCTGATGCGTATGACCTTCTATGTTGTATACAGAAAGAATAGCTGACCATATTAGCGAAGAAGAAGACGACGAGACGATGGAATGGGAACAAGAGCAACTCAGAAGAGGAGGCCATCAGGTTGCCGAAAATCAAGGAACAGCTAAAAGGGTCTATAAACCTTCACTAAGTAGGTCTCCCTTTTAGGCTACTCTAAAGGCTCTAACTCTAGTCGAGTAGTACCGACAGTTAGTCAAGTTCCTACACTCGGGCCGGCGCTTGCACGTCTCGCAGACTCCTTGGCTCAGCTCACTATATCCCATGCTCAAAGTACCACATCGCTCGGTGTCGTTGCTAAAGAGCGCCTAGAAGTCGATGAACGAGAAAATGAGCTACGAGACATGGTGGACAAGGCAGAAGTCAAACGAGGTTGGTTCAGTGCGTTTCACAATTGGGTGGAAGGGGTGGCTGGCTTCTTAGACGAAAAGGTATGCAGCTACAATTTCCCCCGTATACAATACATATCTAACCAGATGCTTAGTACCCACAACTAGAAAAACTTGAAGAGGCCCAGCTTAACCTCCTTAAACAGCGATACGACGTCATCACTGAACGTAGACGCTCCGACGATGAGGATGACTACGCCATCTTTAGCCGTAAAATACTCGTTCTGGAAGGCGAAGACGAGCAATCGAAGGACGAGTTTGGTCGTAATGCTCCTCCCAGTGTATCACGACAACATCGCCGAGCGGCCCGTCTCGCTCGTAGGGCCAGACGACGGTTCACTACAGAAGAAGAAGGATACTCGACAGATTCCTCACTTGCACCTCAGGACAATGAGTCATTTGAATCTGCATCTGCTGAATTGATTGAGCGTAAAGCGGACGTCTTGTCAGACGTTCGTGCTGCAGAATTCAAAGATCCGGCCAAAAGTCCTTGGTGGGATGAATGGCGAACCAAGTATGCCGATAGCTACGTTGGGGCTTGGGGAGGCTTAGGACTTGTTGGGGCTTGGGAGTTCTGGGTAAGGTTGGAGATGGTCGGGTGGGATGTCGTTCAACAGCCTCGAAGTCTAGATGCTTTCAAGTGGTATAAAGGACTATACGAGTATTCACGCCCTGGGGACCCTGAGGATCTGGGGCGTGAGCTTGGACCTGACGGAGATCTGGTGTCGGCCATGGTATCCACAGCTATAATCCCTCGTATTTGCAAAATTCTTGAAGGTGGTGCTCTGGATGTGTACTCGGCCAAACATATACGGAGAGTTGTAGACCTAGCTGAAGAGCTTGAAATCAGTGTTGAGCGTGGAAATACCAAATTTCAAGTTCGTGCTCGTTCTCCGTTTGTTTGTATCGTCTAATCGCTGTCTTAGATGCTTCTGAAGTCTGTGTATACAGTCTTTGATCGAGAAGTGGTGTATACTGAAGGCCTCATGGCGAGAGGTCGAGATGCGCCTTCCGCTCCTCCCGCCTTTGATCCAGAGTCTATTCCTGCAAGGTCACGCTTCTTAGCTAGGCGCGTGAAACTAACCCGTAATCTAGTAAGATGGCGAAAATATGCGGGAGAACTGTATGGTGTTGGTCCAATGGTGAATCGTTTAGTAGATGGCTGTATCAGAAGTATCGCTGAAGGAGGCTGGGATGTCGGCGGTGAGGCAGCGATGAAGAAGGTATGCGGCTCTGAAGTACGACTTCTCGTCTTGATTGATCGATCTCCCTTAGGTGGTCGAGGTATTACCCCCCGATCTCGTATCCCCCAGCACCAAGCGAATGCTCAACATATCTTGACGACGTACGTTTATCTATTTAATATGATGTGCCGGCCGGTAGTGGTGCAAATGACACTACCGGCATACCCCCGCAACCGCGCCTTTCGATGCTACTGCACCGTTTGATACGCGTTCTAAGAGGACGACTGGGAGCTCTGACTCTTACCGTTTGATCCGAGGCTACGCTGGTCTGGCCAGTTCCGACTAGTTGGATGATTTGACGTGTTAACACATTCGACCAAATCGTCCCTCTGCTCTCCTCGAAAAACGATTTCGAAGCCTTATGACCTACACGGACAGCATTAATAATTAAACCCGTGCTAGGTTCGTTCCGCTGTCAGACATTTCCTGTAGATTATCACTCCTTTGTCGTTTATCATTCCACTTTCAACATGTTACCTTCTCCCCACGCAAGGTTTTGTGCACACAATGTACACAGCGTCTAGCTACGTGAGTATCTGCTTGGCTCCTGGAACGAAAACATATGTCACGAACTATCCAGAGCCGCCCGAAAGTATATGGAGATACTCCAGACTTGCCCCGCAAATATAATCATAAGCTTACATGCTCCGTGTTTCTATTGTGGCTTCCTACCGAGCATCAGCTTCGACCTTACGAATGACATGTACGGCCGTGAAGATGTGCAGGCGTTAGGATGGGCTACCTTCACTATTTTCAATGATTCGGATGCTTGTCAGTCCTCGCCATACGCTTCGCTTCAAGTTTGTTTCTTCCGTAGATGGTTACGTCGCTTGAAACTTGCCGCGGTCCAACGCGCGCAACATGAAATGTATTGGTTGGCTGGCTCTCCACTCCCGGTCTGCCGCTAAATCACACCTTTGCTTGCCAAAAAGCGAAGCGACTTTCCACATGGTCTACCTTATTAACGAAGGCTTCACACTTTTGTATCACTTTCTTCTTCCTTCCCCCGTCAAAGCAAGCGTGGTTTAGCGGCAGTCGTCCATGTCCTCAACCAAAAGCGATTCCAGGCAATGGGACGATCTCCCCAAGGAACTCAAGCCAGTTGACCGTGACAACTGGTGGGCCAAGTGGCGGTACGTGCAATAGGCGTCGTCGTACGATGATGTTGGTTGAAGCCCCAGTTAGTGACATGATCCATGAACCATTTGCCGAGTTCTTAGGCGTCGCTATCCTTATCATCTTTGGGAATGGCGTCAACTGTCAAGTAGTTCTTTCTGGTGTCTCCGGTGTGGCTTCCTCACCGCGAGGGGTGAGTAATGTCATCAGCTCATTCCACAATGCCAGAATGCTAACCCTCTACCCCAAGGATTGGATGTCCATTAACTTCGGCTGGGCCATTGGCACGGCCATGGGTGTTTGGGTCTCTGGTGGTATTTCTGGTGGCCATATCAATCCTGCTGTGGGTACCAGTATACCTGACAAATTTGGGACATTCCTGAGGACCAGCCCCGTAGGTTACGTTGGCTTTGGCCACTTGGAGAGGCTTTCCCTGGCGCAAAGTTCCTGCCTACATATTTGCCCAGGTTATGGGTGGTATAGTTGGTGCCGCATTGACCTACGCGAATTATTTCCATGCCATCAATATATTCGAGGGTGGAACAGGCATTCGGACACTTAGCACGGCTGGACTGTTCTCGACTTATGCTGTATGTCCGTTCCATTCGAAAATAAGCTCATGTGCCTAACGCTTGAATGCAGTTGGACTATCTTACCGACGTATCCTGTTTCTTCTCTGAAGTCTTGGCATCAGCCGTCCTTCTCGTCGTGGTACTAGCCATCGGGGATAAGAGGAATTGTCCTCCACCTTCCGGCCTTGCACCACTCGTTTTATTCTTACTCATCCTCGGCATTGGTGCTTCTTTGGGCATGCAAACAGGTATGTCTTTTCCGCTGGAGTAATGATGGCTATACAACTGCAATCCTCGTAGGATATGCTATCAATCCTGCTCGCGATTTGGGCCCCCGGCTCTTAACTGCCATGGTCGGCTATGGAACCGATGTATTCACGTTCCGCAAGTACGCCTTCTTTCTTGTCCTGCACAGGCTAGCTCTGACTTGGTTGATTATCTAGTCACTACTGGCTATGGTGCCCGATCATTGGCCCAATCGTCGGTGCCCAACTCGGGACAATATTTTATGATGTATTTATGTTCAAAGGCAATGAGAGTCTGGTCAATCGCTCGTAAGTGAGACACTGCTTTTACGTGCATTCGCCGAACAGGTTTGTCTAGACGCAGACAAGGACAGCCTTCGCACCGCCTATCTGTTCAATCTGTCCAACCAGGGGAAGAAAATGTTTAAAATGGCCGATGAAGGGCGGTTCAAATCTGTATCCATACTGCATACAATCTCTGTTTTAGGGCGTAGTCATCAGAACTTGGGCATTTCCGTGATTTGGGATACTGTTTGTATACTGACAGGCTATTGTAATGTGCTTACCAGAAGAGGTATCGGATATGTTACTCTCATCGTAACACCGTTATATAATATAATGGTACGTAGGAATACAGCAACACACATCTGACGCGCTACGAATGTTCATGGCCATGCCCTAGCAAGGCACCAAGGGTAAAGGGTATGAACATGCCTATTGTAATGAGGACTACTCTAGCTACCTTCGAAAGCTCGTCTTTGTGTGGCGCATCACCGGATACCGGTTGCAAGACAGTAGCGACGTACAGGAATGTACCACCCTGAGATGGTAGACCATTAGTAAACTGGCATATCTTCACAGAGGGAAGAATGCCTACGGAGAACAAGAGAGCCGGGCCAGTCCAGTCATGGCCTGATCCCGAGCCCAAGTGGTAGATGAGATAATACGACATGATAGCTCCTATGGGCGTGGATGCACTAAACAGGGCTAAATGTTTTCTGCATTCGACGCGCGGAAGCGACGTTGCTAGTAAAGATGTAGTCAAAGCCAGGGCGGTCGGGGCTGGGGTAAACCATATGCGTCAATCACCACTGACCTATCATCATCGTGACAGCCTTTACCTTTATGGACTAGGAGGGCTAGAAAGACGATGAAAGAAAGCTCAGAAGAAGGGTTTTCGGATGGTTGATTTGTATTGGCGGGCAGGAAAGAGGCGCCGAGGGCTAATCCATCTGCTAAGGCATGGACGAATAGACCCAATGTCAAAGGTAACGCTTTAATGCGCCCTTGTTGGGATAACTCTGGTTGCTGTTCGTTACTAGTAGACCCCGAACGCGATCGTCGGCCAGTTCCCTGATCAAGTTCTAACTCGCCTAGCTCCGCATCGAATTCTGTCACGGTAGGGCCTTGAAGGGATACAGGACCATGCGAATGTGGGGCTAGCACTTGCTCTACTACGAGCATGAGAACGAAACCGGATAGCAGAGACAGTGCTATAGTCGACGTGGGGATCTCGGTGACAGGAGCATCTCCCGTAGTGTGGGTATGACTATGAGATGAAGCAACAGCTTCAACACCTCTGGTAGCATGAGATTGCGGGCACCTAGCGGAAACAAACGAAAGGCACAAACTCTGGGATAATCACTCCAAGCGCCGTACCAACTAGAAGGCCTGTGCCTAGCGTAGAAAGAAGGGTAATAGTTTTCTCTAAAATATGTGGTAACAGAGTGAGTCATCCCGGTAGGATGCTTGTTTGAACGTACTGGAGAAAGCGAACGACAAAGGCAAGATCCCAACCAGGAACGAGCCCAAGCCTAAGACGAAAGACATGAGCAGTAAAAGATTCGACATGTTTCTTCGCCAGCAGTTCGTGTCGTCGTCGTCGTCGTGGCCCGTTGAAGCCTGGTTAGATGGTCGTGGCCTTTGCGCGACCACGACGTGCGCGCTGCGTTGGACGTGGCAAGAGCCCCTGTTGCGCGTGTCTCATGTGACTAAAAGGGGCCTTGTATAGGAGCTGCCGAAGTTCCATTTCACCGAGTATACCCAACCTAACCCATAGATTCTCCTGTAACCCCCCGCGGATATGTCGAACGTTGGCTTTGTTTACTTAGACCGAGTTGGCCGCTTTCTTTACTTCTTCGTAGGGGTGCCATTGACGTCGCCCAAAAACGCGATAATCCAGCCCTCATAATAAAGCGTCACTTGAGCATCGCGTTGCCATCTTGGCCGTAAGCTCGTCGGAACGCGAAATTCTCAAGAATAGAATGCGTCTAGGACCCCAGTAATCACGAAAGGGAGTGTCGTCAACGTTGCCATAGAACGCCTCCAATGTCGGCACCAATCATTCATCATGGGCGGCGTATCACGTTTGAAATATCAGCCGTAAAGCATATTTATAAGTACCTTTGATGCAACTGAGTACATACCACCGTCTAACATTGCAGACGAGCCCACATAAACCATTGGATGATCACCATCAAAGTTCACTAACGATATGATGTACTATGATATAGAGTGATTGATGTGCATACGTCATCAACGCATTACTTGCTGCCTATCAAGTCCTGTCCCTTGTTCCTGAACCGAGAGAGCTCAGACTTCCAGGGCTCCCAGTCGTCTCCGTACTTCCTGAGTAATGCCTGCAACTCCTCCCTCTGTTCTTTCTGTGAATACGATTCAATAGGCTTAGCGGAATACCAGGAATCCCACTCGTAAATGAAACGTACAAGATTCCACGGCTCTTCGCCACCATAAACATCAGTGAACAACTCCTTGAGTTCACTCCTAGGAAGAGCCTCGGCTCGCCTGAAAGCTTTCATAACATCCGTTTTCAACCTATCCTTCAGCTCTTCCTCCGCTTCAGCGTCCCACCATCCTTGAGACTCCATAAACAGGCGGAACCGAGCAATAGGATTATCTATACGCTTGCGATCTTCAACTTCAGAGCGAGCCCGATAAGCAAACGAATCATCCGAAGTGGAATGATGTCCGACCCTTCTCGGGGAGTCAGGAAACAAGTTTCGTTGCCGGTCAATGACGTACCTGTAGCTCATTGCCTCGATGAGAACGGCTCTGCCACCTTCGAGGCATTTCTTTCGAGCTTCCCGAACTGCGCTCAACACAGCGAGGACATCATTACCGTCAACTCGAACGGTATGGATACCGTACCCAGGACCTCGGCTTGCGATGCCGTCGCCATAGTACTGCTCGGAGCTAGGTGTACTGATAGCGAAGCCATTATTACGTGCTATATATAGAGCTGGGGAGGGGATAGTGGAAGCTAGCATGAGACCTGCGTGGAAGTCCCCCTGCGACAATGATTAGTTGATAAGCGCTCGGCGCAGATATGATAAGTCACCTCTGACGCAGCGCCCTCACCGAAGTAGCAAGCAGCTATAGAACGCGAACGCCTTGATGGTGTGCGACGTAAGGCATATGCGACGCCCGCGGCTTGGGGAATTTGGGTTGCTAGAGGGGAAGAGATAGTATGGAAATGATGGGCTGGTGAACCGAAGTGCTACAACGCCAGGATGAGCGAGCGCGGACATATGCTAAGAATGGACAGGTTAATACCACCGGCATCTGTCTACCCTTGCCGCAGATGTCTTCCTCATTCCCAAAGCACTGCGCCATTACATTGTCTAGCGTGAACCTATAGGATTGGTTAAACTGGTTGCTAACCGCCATATGGAGAATGCGTGTACCCTCGCCAAAGGAGAACACCCATCTCACGGTATTGACCTGGGAAACCGGTCAAGATGGGTGTGTCGGACATGCATAATCACCAGACACACCTAATACCCTTTACAATAGATAAGATACTAGGATCCATGAAGATAGATAGTGAGACTCACTCATCATCCATTTCGAGAGCCGCAGCGGATCCTACGATCGTTGCTTCTTCACCATGCTAACGACGAATTAAGTGGTCAGGCTTTCCAGAAGATGGGTGAGTAGTGCACACCGAGGTCATCTATGAAACACGCGGTACAATAATTAGAGCGGCCGAGAGACGGAATGCAGTAACTCACATAAAACGAGATTTTGCCTTGACGCTGAACGTTGTACAGTATATTATCTAGGGTGGGCAAAAGCTGCATATTCTCGTATCTAACGCGGGTCAGAACGGCTGAAAGTTTCCGCACTAGTTGCAACATACATCTTTCGAGCTAGGCTTCTGTCAATCTACCGAAAAGTAAGCAGGGCGTCGATACCAGTGAAATGGAAGTAGACATACCTCGGGTATCTCAGCACCATCCAAAGGCTTTCCAATTCCATCTAGAACGCGAAACGTGGGTATCTGTTTCCCGTCGCCATTGACGGAGTTGAAGAAATGAAGTTTGGTAACGATGGGAGAATGAGAATGGGGGAGGTGGCCGTGGTCCTTTGATATCTCGCTAGCAAAGTTTCTAGTGTGTGCGATGCGACGAGCGATGGAGGACGAGGGTGGTCGGATCATGGTGGTGGGACGAGACAAAGAGAGCCGCAAGATCCATGGCCGCTGCCAGTGACCTCTAACGGGGTCATCAAGCAATGGACTCAGGAGGATCCGAGAGTCACGTTACCTTATCCGGATTGGGATATGTTTTCGGAGGAAGAGGTCTGATCGAAGTTGTGAGCGCCGCATGGCAACAAGCCCAGGGCTTCTCCAACAAGTCGAAATGACCAGATCACTGGGATCACATATCCGTTCTCTATCTATGTACCTACAACAGAAAAAAATATATGCGAGAATAATTACTCCCGACGTTCTCTTCCTACTTCTTCCCACTTCCCTTTGGCTAGCCCACTTCGTCCTCTCCGTTGACGGCGACGGCTTATGTTCAATCTTAAAACACTCTTTTAATTCTCATCCTAGCTGCCCATGACTCTGCCTTTTTTCTTCCTTTTAGCATCCTTTTTTGCTCTGGGACCGCAGGCCGTATTCTCGTTCTTGAACATATCCTTCTCCAACATCGAGCAATGCGGTCGCGTCAATATTTCATTCACCGGACAGGACTTGAGACCTCAGGTATCCCAAACAAGGCTTACTCTTCTCCCATTTGACTCCCATCCAATCCCCATATCCATCCCGACACCCCTCACGAATACGACGATCTCATTTTTACCACTATCCGCCGGGACTCAGTTTATAGCTCTTCTTGATGATCCGTCGGGAGACGCGAACAGCGTCGCTTCCAGCGTTACAAGCGTGCTGGCTTCTTCGAGGAATACGACGTCTTGCCTTCCAGCTGTCACAGACATGTCCCACCGATACAGCGTAGAGAACCTCGACCAGCTGAGACAATGTCAGAATTTCTCCGTTGTCTATGACGGAATGGAACAGGCCCCTACTGTCAGGCTTGTTGTATCCCAGGGGTCGTCGTATATTCTTCGCCCAGTTGCCACGGAGCCCGAGCTGCTTAGGGCTACGTATAGATTAAATGCCAACTATGGTCGAGAGGCCGTCTTCCTCTTCAGTGACGAGAGTGGTCATTCGGAAACAAGTGGGCTATTTACCGTCGGAGGGGACAACTCCTCCGACGATGGCTGCTTATCCCTCGAACCCATGGGGCAAGGCTTTGTCGACGACCCCAATCAGACAATGGTCGGTGATGCGCCGAGTCCACCGGCACCCAGTGGTCTATCAAGGTATGCATCCTAGCTTCCACAGGAGGCCACTGACTGATTGATATTCAGGGAGAGCATTATAGGCATAGCCGCCGGAGGTGCTGGTCTCGTCGTGCTAGTCGTCGTGTTGATGTTGATCTACGTTATTCGCGACCGTCGCCGTCGAGGACGCCGCGATATTACCTATCTTGAAGCGCCCCCTCATAATTGGCAGTCCGTGCAGCTCCCTCCAACGCCCCCTACAGCAGCTACCTTCAGCGCCGGTTTCGTCGTAAACCCACCGTATGTATCGGAGAAATATTCCGCTTCAATGGTCAGCCCTAGGTCCACGCTTTCTTCCTGGGTGAACGTGTCAACCATATCTTCGACCAAAGGAAGCTTTTCTTCAAGTCTTTTGTCCAACCAAGCAACTGTTGGGAGCATACCACGGATCACATCTAGCGATGGAGGGTCTCTGGGTCGATCGTCTATCTCGACCGTCGACATTCGACAGATCCTTGATATAGCGGTGATGAAAGAATATGCTCATAACCGCAGCCTGTCCACATCTTCAATCATGCCACCAGCTCGAGGTTCTCAACTCTCCTTCGGGCGACGAGCATCCGTCGTTTTACCCGCGTCGCCCAAAATGTCGTCCACTCCCATGTTAAGCGTGCCAGAGCAAGACTTCATCACTCCTCGGCTTAACCCTAGGCGCGCTCGCGGTTTCCCCGACGTTCCCATGGACCCGATTTCCTCTGTCACTTTGTCCGCACTTTTCCCCATCCCCCCTAAGGATATCCCTACCCCGCCTGCCTCGCCTACTGTTCTTCGCCATCCTGTCGCCGTAGAACCGTTGCTGGAGAGCCCGAAGGGCGACGGAGAACCAAGTTCACCTGCTCCCTTCACGGCCATGACGGGTGGTGTGCCGACTGACTGTAGTGCAGATGGAAGCGCTGTACCCGTCGCAGTGGCTCGTCCCAGGCCGTCTAACTGGGCCAGCCAGTCAGATGGAGGCAATAGAGATACAACGTATAGCACCGGATCGATTTGGTATGGCGTCGCACAGTAAACGCAATCTCGCGACTTTCCAATGGCGACCGTTTATTTTGGCTTCTTGGTCGTCTACTAAAATTTTCAGCCCTGTTTCACTGAGTACTTGAAACAACGGACCGTTTGTACCTGTAGTAAATTCGTCTTTTTACCTCTGCTTACATTCACTGCCCATACATGGCCCTTCGATTTTCATTTTCATTTTCCTTACTCCTTATACTTCAATTCTAGCGGGTCAAGCAGCCAACCATTCGTGTATTTTTATTGTCTTACTATTTTGTTTACTCCTCGTAGGGTACGTTGCGGACTATTTTCTCACTTTGTAGTAAATCAATCAACATTTGCCTCCGTGGGGATTTGTTGTACGAGTATGTAGAGGGCATATAGCTGTGTTGAGCACGATTGAATTGGAACATAACGCGAACGCGTCATGATCTGGTATCTACCGCCCGTTCCGCAGCTATAGTCACACAGTCGCAAGGGTTTGGCAGAATCCATCCACCTTTACCGAAAACGTTCGGAGAGTAAAAGAAATGCCAACTGCTGCATACAGTACGTACGGTGTCTGTACCAACTGGCATGTATCGAGCCTGTGTACATAATTTAAACAAGCGATCTAAGTGACAGGACGCTCGAGTCGTCGATGAGTAGACCTAAGCTCTGTCAAAAATATACGAAGGACAGCATTCACACTTGTATTGCATCGCCCATGGACATCGACACGTCTTCCGCGTGGCTCGGTGCCTCATTGCGAGCAAGGCGTCTCGCTTGCAGTGCCTCAATTTCTGCTTGTAATTTGACCTACGGGATAAACGTGGTTGTTCTAGGTCCATCAAGATAATTGACTAGTGGTAGACTCACGGCCTTCTCCTCGAGCCCTTTCTGGTCAAAGATGGAATACGGACTTGGAGGAGGCTGCGCGTTCTTATCACCTAAAACAGACATCAGAGAGGGAGCAACTGAGATTGATAGGTAAAATGGGGTACCATATGCTGCATGGACGAACACCTCATTCATGAGGTCATGGTTGCGTCTATATCTATTCATCGCGAGGGTTCTCGTTGTGATACCCTCAGTCTCATCTACGGGGCGTTCGGTCTTGAATACTTCTATACCTGGGAATAAACGTACCTCCAGAGTCATCATCCTGTACAGGTGGTCGCTGACCCTAACGAAACGCGATAAGAAGGAAAACACACGTCAAGGGAAAATTCTATACTCGTACTGCAGCAGCATCCACACCACCTCTTCCACCGACGGCATCCCTCTGGCTTCGACGTTCCAGAGCCTCCATGTTTGAGTTTTGCTGAGCCATCATGGCTTGGGCTTGTCGATTGAAGCCCACGGGCATATTGGGGGGTATGCCACCCATGGCAGCATGTGTATTGGGTATGTTGGCAGGGACATTCGGAGGCATGGTGGGTACATTGGGGTAAATCTTCTGGCCCATACGTTCACCGGCGACGAATATCGAGGGTTCACTGACAGGCCGTAATGGGTAGGGTCGAATTGGTTGGTTGAGTGCACCGGGAGGGATTTCTGAGCAAATCTGCGAGTTGAGTATGCGCCACCACAATGGAGGAAAAGACGAACGAGTAGTTGGGCCGCGAGAGTAATGCACCAGGACTAATTGGGGATGTCCTCCTTTGTTCAAGCGGAAACGACGCCGGACCCTGTAAGCAGCTGGGTCCTGAGAGCCTGGGATGAAGCCAAATTTCACTTCGTGAACCTCAAGTTCCTAGGTGGGTCTAGCATGAGTTGTTGGTGAGGAACACGAGAAATGCACACTATTTAATTCCGAGCTTTGAGGGTGAACTCACGCGATTTTGGACGGGAATGGTATGCTTCGCCTCTTGATCCATGTAGCGAACACCGTCAGATGGGAAGGGAGCATGAAGACTCGGCATGAAAAGCAGGAAAACTTGACCATCTAGCTTGAAAATGAGGCTCTTAAGCGCATGAATTCCCTTCAAGACGTCTCACCTTGTGGTTTGTCAATGTAACCCCAGGCAAAAGGAGCCTGCTGCGCAAGTTGGGTCGCGCGAAGGAGCATAGCTACAGCAGTGTCAATGTCGATGCTGGGGTGGGAGCCCAAATTGTCTGGATATCTTAGACAGACACCTTCAGGCAGTCCTTGGTGCGCCATTGCCGAAGAGTCGAAGAGTCTTGTGTAAATTGGTTGAACTGAGGCAAGCGCCCAGACACCTCCTAATAGTAGATTAACTTTACGCAGCTACGCTTAAATATTTATGACAGTCGAAATATAGAGCTGGCCGAGAGTATGGATACCACCGCATTTAGTGGCGAAAATTAGCATGATGCATACGTTCCAAGGAATGGCGAGAGTTACTACTTTGGACTGCACTACAACAGCCGACGATGACACTTTGTCGAGCAAGGCGCCAGTATAGTAACATCACGAGCACACCATTGAACTAATACGACAGACTAGGACCTGAATTAGTTGATTGTAGTCGGGGCGCAGGGGCGAATGGAGCCTTATGCTGTTGGTTCGAAGGCCAGAATGAAGGTCTTCATCCCAAATAAAAGCACTCATTCAATCATGTAGGATCTTCAGCATCCTCCGGCACCTCCTCAGTAAGTCTTTACTTCTCCGATGCCTCGCACGGGACGCTGACAAGCTCCATCACCAGCCGTCAAGCTTGCTTCACCTCGTGCGCCGTTCGTTTCTTCTGACAAAGTGTAACCCTTGACATCACCTGTAGAGTCGACCATGCGTCCTGCCTTCATCCTTTTGGCTATCACCGCGTTCGCTGTCGCTCGTCCCCTCGAGACGACTTCCAACGGAGCCCTTGCTCTTCGCAGCAACGACGTTGATAACGCCCTTAACTTAGTCGTCGAACAAGCCCTCCAAGAATGGGTTGCTGATCACGACGACTTTGACGCCGACGATTTCCTCAAGGGACTCCTGACAAAGGCGAAGACTGCTTTGAAGGACGTGGCCAAGTCCACTGCCAACCATATCAAAGAGACGGTGAAGGCTAAGGGCAAGGAGGTCTTGCAGGGCGCGTTGGACCATGCACACGCCAAGCTTACGGAGAAGATCGCTGGCGCTGGCGCAGGTGAAGGGGAAGCCACGGAGCCTCCTGCCGAACGTAGGAGTGCCGACGAATTTGATGCGCTGATTGAACAAGCCCTCCAGGAGTGGATTGCTGAGCACGACGAATTTGACGCCGACGATTTCCTCAAGGGGCTCCTGACAAAGGCGAAGACTGCTTTGAAGGACGTGGCCAAGTCCACTGCCAACCATATCAAAGAGACGGTGAAGGCTAAGGGCAAGGAGGTCTTGCAGAGCGCGTTGGACCATGCACACGCTAAGCTTACGGAGAAGATCGCTGGCGCTGGTGCAAGTGAAGGGGAGACCGCGGAGCCTCCTGCTGAACGTAGGAGTACTATCGACGACCTCGATTAGATGCTCGGCTGCACAGCATGCCTTGTCCTTGTTAATCTACATAGTCCTTTATTCAACATTTACTTGGGACATGATTGGACATGAAGCTGTTGTATTCCACAACACGTCTGTTCAATCTTGACTTGGAGGCAACTTGAACGACTCTTCCTTCGCTTTCTTCCTTCCGCCCAGCATGAGGGAAACATAGTCCGCACCACCGAGTACGTGTCCAGAAGGTTTTGCGGTGTCAGTCTTATCCTTCAGAGCAGCTTTCTTTTTTGCATGCTGAACGTGGGTGCTGGTTGCGGGTAAAGTAGTAGAGCTTCTGAGCTTCTTGGGCTGTAGAATGGCGTTATGAGAAAATGGGAACGGGTGAATCAGATCGCCTCACAACTCGTTTATGGAGCTTTGCGCTCTTTCCCATAATTTGCACTGGCGTGAGTGACTGTCAGGGTGAGGCAGGGTCCTCATTGGCTCCGTCTCCCGGTTTAGGTAATATGGATTCGCGGAATTTGATTCGCCTGGGAAGTAATCGAATGGCTTGCTCTGCTCCTCCATGTTCCCCGCTTCCCATTCCCCCGTCCACCGTCTCCCCGTCGAGCTCTTGAGTCGAATATTCGTCGAGGGCGTCTCTGTCGACTACCCGTACTCTCACTCTCCGTTTCTCTTCAAGCCAAACCAGCCCAAATATCGTGAGGAAGACCAAACTATCCGCTCGCCCAACTTCCAGCTTCTGGTGTCCCACGTCTGCAAACAATGGCGCGACATAGCGCTGAACAATGCCTCTCTTTGGTCTACTATACACCTTAGTCGGCCAGGTCATCTGCCTCGTGCGCGGGAGTATATTCGGCGTTGCTTGCCGCCGCTGAACGATGCGAACCGGCATAGACGGTCCCCAACCCAACTTATCGACATCATGGTCGATACCGTTTCCCCAGGAGAGTGCAGAGATGGAAGTGATCTATGCAAGGACCACTTTGATGATGTCTTCGAAATAATCATGCCCCACGTCCTGCTTTGGCGCTCCTTCCACCTTAAGGTGCGAGATGATGGTTGCAAATTACTCGCACGTAAACATCTTTGCGCCGCGACCGCAGGGCCTCACCTGGAGACACTGCAACTCTATCATTTCGAGGCTTTCAAAGAAGCCAGAGACTTATGGATTGCTACATACAGGCCCCCAGTGATTGTGTTCCACAACAATCTACCAAAACTTCGTAATGTATCGTTGATCGGCGTCAACCTCAACTGGGCCGACTCAAACCACCTTCACACTCTCAATCATCTTCAGCTGGCTCTCCACTCTGACAACATACGACCACCCTACACGCATTTCGCCGCCATGCTTCGCGGCAGTCCCAATCTGCAGACATTGTGTCTGCATTACTCTGGACCGAAGAATAGTGATGGCGACCCAGCTCATATCTGGGCCTCTATCTACGAAGTCATCGACCTACCATGCCTAAAGGACCTAACTCTCGTTGACCTCGACCCGGGCTATCTTGATGCTGTCATGGAACGTCTGAGGGCACCATCGTTAGTGAAGCTCACCCTAGAGCTCTCTCAATCAGATGCTGAGTCCTCTGAGAGGGGTTACTCCTCCTTCTTGGACTTGCTTGTAAAAGGGAAAGAAATCCGGAAACCCGGATCGCACCCTCTTCAAGACTCAGCTCAGGTAAATTCGGCCGTTGATGGTACTCCGACAGCAACGGCCCCGCAACCACCGCCGTCTCTGGTTCCATCAACGCCACCTACTACGCACCCACTCTCAGTCCACCAACCACCTCACGAAGTCCAAATCATTTCCCACACACCCTCTTCTCAGACTACGACGCATTCGGACACTTCGTCACATGCAACCGCCAAAGCCACAACCTTCCGCTTACGGCCCCTTCCTAATATCTCTTACCTCACTCAACTTGTCGTCACTGCTCTTGATTGCAGTCTAGATTCGTGGCGCTCCTTGTTGCGAACTTTGAATGCATTAGAGCAACTTGAAGTTGATTTTGACAAACTATCAGCCGCACGAATAAGCGAGGATGAGGACAGGGGACTTGCGGGAGTCGCTACAACTGGCGACGGGATGGAGAATTTCTCCGAAGAAGACGAGCCAGAGGAAAACGCGTTCTTTAAGGCAGTCTTTGAGGAACGTCCCGCAATAATTAAGTCTAGCAGGCGGAGGCCGGATGATACGACGCCATCCGCGTCGTCTCCGTCATCTAAACAAGGTAGCCGGCATGGCTCTCGTTGTGCGTCGCCGTCCAGGAGTGGAGAGACTCGGCCGAGCCGGACATACGAACCTCTCTTGCCCAAGTTACGGTCGTTCAAGATGGCTGGTGTTAGCGGTTTACTGGTGAAGGAGTTTATCGTATATCGCGAAGGTGGATGGCTAAGGCGCGCGCCAACGGACACGTCTGGATTAAATGCAGTGGCCCTGAAAGTTCCAAGTGGACGTGTTTTGATGCCTCCCCCTGAGTTGCGCAAATACGCGTTGGAACAGTACCTTGTGCGACGAGTCCTTCCTACCCTACAAGATGACCGCGACGACATCCTAGATGAACTTATTACTCATGGCTGCCAGGTATCTGCCATGGATTTACCATGCTCTGGGCATGGCTTCTCCGATGATAGTCCAATTGGGTGGACGGTTAGGGTGGAAGAGGAGATTGTGGAAGAACCCATGGACGAAGGGGTGGATGAAGAGGACGAAGATGGTTACGAAGTTGAAGTTGAAGATTATCAGGACGAACCAGAAGAACAGAACTCCGTGACCCAGGGCGTGACCTTCCCTGGTGGTTCACATGGTACAGGGAATTATGCTGCTCTCGCTGCCCCAAACCCGCAAGATGCTGATGTTGATGTTGACGAAGAGGAGTGGAGCACGGACGAGGAAGGTATCGATGATGAAGATGATCTTCTGTAGGAAGCTACACACGGCTGCGAGCTGAACGCCAAAGCAATTCAAGGTGTCGGCACACATTTACATAGACGCTATCCACCTGCCCTGCGGCTACCCTCCTTCATTTCCCGCTTTGTTATCACATTGTATGTTTTCCTCCAAATTTGAGGAACCGTATATCCGTCTCCATATTATCCTCGTGTAACCTTTCATGATATAATTACAGTGTATATAAGTACCATGTAAATAAACATATACCCGTAGTTAGTCTTTGCTTGTGTATTCATACCTAACAGACATGACCCCTCCAAGAATATGTAGCCCCTGTGATAGCGACGTCAGGCCCATCATGTCTGTCATGCTCACCTGATGGTTGGTGGTCACTCAGTTTCCACTAAATGCGCCCGATGCACATAGCAGACAAGTGGTGTACTTAGTGTGTTCTGGCTATGGTACAATAGCGTGATTGTAAGTTTAGGTAAATACCGCGATCTATGTATAGCATCAATAAGTAATCAATATATGTACAGTCAAAACTCGGCTTCGTCTGCCTATGCGTAGTTTAGGGAGAAGTTACTCAGCCGGCGAATGCCAATTGGCCTTGTCCACGTTCCGGATCGGGCATCCGATTCACTTTGACGGTGGGGCCTAATTGAACGTTTGTCATGTCTTGAGGCGTAATCAGGATATATTGTTTCTTGTCAGACGAGTTCGCGGTCTCAATCTACGTTCAACAGTGTTCAGCCAGTGCGAGGTAGAAGGATATACAAAACACACCATCATCTTCATGCTGATGCGCCGGTTGACAGCATCCATAAATACGTCGAACTCATCTGTTGAGGGTTAGTTAGGGAGCGTCTAAGTAAAGCAGGTGAGGCTAGTCATACCAAGGCATCTCAAGGGACATCCAATAGACTCCCAAAGGGAAAGCAACAAACAGATAGTTGAGAATGACTTCTCGCCGCCGCTGAGTGAGCGTGGATCCTTGTCTTGGGCACCTTGGGTGCCAGCCATGTCATCAGTTTGAACCTAAGAGGTGTTTGTGAGGATGAGACCGTTGGGCAGCGGCACGAGCTGCACACCTTAAGTTGAAGAGTTCCATTGGCATGGTCGAACAAGACTTTGCCGAAGTAACCACGATGAGAAAGGTTGAACTGGAAGACGAGCTTGCATCGTAAGGCAATATGACGCCTAAATTCCTGCCATTTGGATAGCCGTTCATTGAGTGAATGCCTGAGAGTCTGCTGGATTGTCAGATAAGTCTGCGGCGGGTTAACATAACCAAGCATACCTTGTTAAGGATGGCCATGGACCGCAGGTCATGCTCCACGAGATCCAGTCGGGCCTTAGCTTTGTTCACTTGAATAGTCAACTCCTCAACTGAAGCTCCTTGTCTAGACAGAATCAGGGGTAGGTACTACATCAAAAAGGGTTGACAGACCTTTTCTCGCGAGCCATTAATGCTTTCGTCACACCAGCTAGGAGTGCATCGAGTTCATGTGGTGTGCGAGGATTCTCCACTCGTGGGCAGTATTCTTCAGCTTTTGCGGTCCAATTCTTCACAATAGAGAGAAGTATCAAGACACAATAGACTGTAAACTAGGAACTCACGATGAACTCCTCCTGTAAGACTTGGACTTGGGCCTCTAGACCTTCGATCTTCTTCTGGTGCGCTTCGAGTTTCTCTTGATAGTGGCCTTTCGCTCTCTGTGCTTGCATCCGTGCGGTGACAGCATTCTCAATTTGCGTCTAGTGAAGACAATCACAATCGGTATCTCATTGTAAAGTACAGGGGCATACCTGGATGTCGCGTGCCCTCTGGTCGAATTCTTCGATCTGGGCTTTGAGTTCGTTCGACTTGGTCAACAAGGGTTTCTGAACATCGTCAATTTTGGTCTTCTGGGTAGCTAACTGTGCATATTGTGACTTGACAGAATCCTTCTCGGCCTCGGCCTCCTAGATACGCGCGAGAGGTCAAGAAAGAAGAATCGACGGAGATGTGACCACGCACGGCTTTGGCAGCTTCCAAACCAGCAACACTAGCCGGCAGATCATCATTTGCAGCCTGCAAAAGATTCTCGACGGTCATCTTGGCATTTCGAGCGTCAGCATCGGCCTTTCTTTCCTGGTTCTGAAGAACGATTGTTAGTGGATGGTCCTAGTCTAAGGCCCGAAGCACCTACCCCAAGAACATCTAATTCGCGCCGCGCTTTGGTGTACTCATTCCTCATCTTTGTCTCTTGCTCGCTCAAGCGCTTGTATTCGTCTTCTAGCTGTTTCAGCTCCTCTTGGAAATGCCTTCCAAGCACCATTTAGTATAGCTGCGGCAACACCAGAATAATACCTACCGGGTGTCCGCAGCAGCATCCCGTCCGGTCAACAGAGCAAGATGACGATGCCCGGGGTTGAGCTTAAGTAGCTGGGATGTTTGACCTCCTCCTCCGCTGAACGCCATGACTCTCTGAGATCCTTTCGTCCAAGCGATGCCTCCATTACTGGATTTAACCATGTGGTCAGCCTCATCGAAATTATGGGCCAGGAAAATCCGCTCTATGGACGCTTGGTTGATGAGGATGCGTAACACATATGGATCGGAGATCTAAGGAAAGAGTCAGCCACACTTCCAACGAAGTTAGTCAACAAGACATACCTCGAGAGCGCGGAGTGCTGTAAGCATGCCCTTGGGTGGTTCGCCCCCCGAATAGTCAAACAGGTCCTTCTCGAAGATGATTACAGTGGTGCCAGGACTGTAGGGTAGGCAGTTGATCGGAGAGGCGAGAAAAGTAATGAGTAACGCGTAATACGTACTTGCCACTCTGTACGAGTAACTTCTTCAGCGCAGGCATGTCCCGCGCATCCGTGATCGCAAAAGCTGTGAGTAAGTTACCAAGCTGGGCTCTGAGCACGTCGCTTGCCCATTTGTATTCGTCTCGCACTTTTACTCCTACTCCAAGGGGTCCAAGGGGGACGTCGCCGCGCCACTGCATTCGGTTTATCTGTGCCACGAGGGCATCCATGTTCTTCCCAAACGCAGCTAGCTGGTCGCGCTTCTGGTCTCCAAACTGCCTCACCATGATCTCTTGCGCTTGAATATTGGACTTCACATCCTGGATGGATTTTTGAACTTTGACGCCTTCACTCTTGAGCTCCTCCGATTGATTTTGTATTTTAAGGCGCTGTTGACGAACCGATGCCAAATGTTCTTCAGCGGTGGTTACAGCATCTCGAGCAGTCTGAAGCCGCTGTTGGGCCTCGTCGCGCTTAGCCTGTGTATCCGCCTCCAGTTTGCGCGTCTCCTCGGCGATTTGAGCAGTATACTCTTCGATTTGACGGTTAATCCCCTTGAGTGAGGCGTCCATTTGTTTCTCATCGTTCTTGAAAATGTAAGTAAATATATGAAGGGCGACGGCTGAAGGTAATAAACATACTCGGAAATCCGCTAACTTGGCTGCGTTGGCCCTCATTTGTTCCCGGAGCTTAGTCCTCTGGGCATGGAGGTCCGCTACGTCGCCTAGATCCTGGAATTCGGCTTCATACCGAGCAACTTCTTCTGACGCAGATTGGAACTTTGCCTGTCAAGTTTGGATCAGATATATGAGGAGACCTAGTTAAGGGCGCCGTACTTCTGCTTCGTCGACGTGTGCCTGGAACTTAGACAGTCTTGCCGACTCTTGTGCTGATTCCTTCATTTTCTTCTCCAACTCATGCTCCTTAGTTTTCACATGCGCCCATGCGAGCTCTTTCTTGATGTCGTCGGCCTTCTTTTTCTGCTCTCTGGCTTTGTGGGCTTCCTGGAATCTAAGTGTAGCCTCGTGGAATTCGGTCCGCAGGTCTGGTAGAGCATCCTTCTTTTGATTAAGGATGTTGTTGGCGATCTTGATGTTATCGAAGCAGAGCTCGTATTCATCCGAGAGTTGCGAGAGTTGAGTTCCCTTCAGGAAAAACTGCAACCAAATTTCTTTACTTTATGCGATAGATAGTTTATTCGACACTGACCTTGTATTTATCAGTGGGATGTGAGGCCGAGAGGAACTGCCGCGCAGAATCTTGTGTGAGAACGTTCATAGGGTTATCCACCTGGATGTTCATATGGTCACAAATCGACGCAAGTTCCTCTTTCTTGTTCGAGACCACGTGCTTGTCTTTATTCTGGATCTTCCAGGTAGATGAGCCTTCCTTGGTGAATCGCCGAGTGATGATGATTGATTTGCCATATAGCTGGGGTTTATAGGCCTCCTCGCCTTGATTCTTGAGCGTGATAGTGACTTCAGCAACACTATAAAGGATTGTCAGTCGTGACATCCAAGTAGTTAGGCGGAGCAAGCACATACGATTGACCCTCGCGTATGAAAGACTTGAGACCGCTACCACGGCCGGTGGACGTGGTCTTACCACCGAGTGCAACGGTAATTGCAGAAAGGACGGCACTCTTGCCACCTTACGGACAATGAACCGAAATTCTAAATTAGAAGTGAAAGACGGTACTCACTTCCGTTATGGCCTAAGAGTCTGTCAGCAGAGTCGAAACATAGAGCGATGAAACCTTACCGATGATGAAATTAATCTGCGGACCGAAATTGAAGGCGAGATATTTGTGGCACATGAACTGGTGCATCTCGATGTGCTCAATGATGCCATGTTCGGCTACACCCTAGCTAAAATAATTAGCGTAACGCGCACTAATGATTGAGTACAAACTTACACCTTGCACTTTGCGCTTGGCTTCGAGAGACGCGCGAATGAGATCTTCATAACCCTCTTCAAACTGCCGTTCATCTACTTCCTTGATCTCCTGTCCGGAGCGACCTTCGTTGTCACTATCGTCGCTACCATCTGTGTCGTCGTCGTCGTTTCGTTTCTCATTTCTTTTTTCTTCTCGTCGATTATGAGAGCTGCCAGCTTTATTCGCAGTGCGAGCCCTTTTAGGAATAGGTGTAGTTGTAGCTTCATCTACTTCATCGTCCGAGTCGTGAACGCGTCTTTTCGACATTGATAAGATATCACAGAGGTGGTGTTAATGAACTGAACTGAATGGAGTCAGAGACCCTGAGACGCGACGATGAGACGCGTCAACAAGCGCAAATAATTTGTGAGTATTTGCTCAATCGAGACGCCAAGTCAACTACTGCAGCGGCACTTCTCCGTAACCCAGACTCAAACGTCGCGGTTTGCCCATGGAGCCAGCTGAACGAATTCAGATTGCTTCAAACTTCCTTTTGCAATCGCCTCCAGGAGAGATCAACGATGTTCTGAACGGTCTGTCTACGATCTAAGTCGACCTGCATATGAGTCTGAAGGCAGTTACTACGTTTAGATGTGAGGAACATCATATCAGACGACGACTCACTACAGGATGGCGTACTTCCTGCTCTGAAGGAGTATAATCTGCAACAGTACATTGTCGTCGACGTTCCGGGTGTGAATCACCAGGTACCAGTGTCACTTGTCAGTGGTTTATATATGACTTATAACATCTCCTCGACTTTAGTCAATCGTGAGTGAAGCAGCCAGTCTACCACCTTCAGAAGAAGGAGGAGACCGCTTCATTGATCCTCGCTCCAAGACAAGCTTCAAGTTCGACCATTTGACGTTGGTTCGTCTCCGTATCAGTCGACTGATCGACTGCTAATCCATCTCTAAAGGAAGCTTCCGACCCCCAAACATACGAACCTGACGCCGATTCTGAGCCTTTGCGGTACGTATCCAATCGATCCCCTACCCATTCATCCCCCTTAATGATCGTTCAGGAGCGCTCTTGAATCCTCAACACTTGCCTACCTTACTGCCCACTTTCACGACGGCGTTGGCTGTGTCTTTGCTGCCTCCGATGACCCAGACAAATATACTATTCAAATTGTCGCTAACAAGTACAATCCCTCCAATTATTGGTACGTTTTACTCACTTTTCCGCATGTAATATGTCCAACGCCCTCTAAGGTCAGGCCGATGGCGGTCAGAGTACATCCTAACCCCTAAGGAAGGCATCATCACTGGTCGTACCCTTGTCAACGTTCACTACTATGAACAAGGCAACGTAAGACTCCTCCGCCCCCACCCCATTATTTTGCCCATCTATGTCGGTTAGGTTCAACTCGCCACCGAACACAGTATCAACATCCCCCTTCCGTCGGCCCTCACCAACCGTCCCCCCACCGATTTCGCATCAAAGGTGCTTGCCCTACTCGGCGATGAAGAGAGAAAATACCAGATGTCATTGAATGATACCTATCAGGAAATGGGGGAGAAGACTTTCAAAGCCCTTAGACGTGCTCTGCCATTGACCAGACAGAAGATTGATTGGGACAAGGTTCGTTCCTCGTACTGACCCTGCTGTGTGCCGATGCTGAGCTAGTATACTCAAGGTACTTGGATATAAACTTGGTGCTGAACTAGCATCAAGTAAGGGTGCTTTCTCGTCCTCTTGATAGCGTAGTAACACAAACGGTGCTTAAGCTTGGACCACTATTGTACCGCCCTTTCTGTATTACTGAATTAGCATTACCATGGACCGGACGGTAACTCACACATAGCATCGTTGGGTTCACGGCAAGGCTGTGAATATTTCAAGCACGCTACCATGAGGCATTCCCTAACACTAATCGCCGGACAAGACATCGCATACTACCAGCCAGAAGTTCAAGACTGTCCCACCCTTGCCTTCTACCGGTCGTTGGACATTCTAAAAGGAAATCAAGCAGAAGCTTTCGTGTCTCAGAACCTCGGCCAATGGCTGTGCCCGAGGTTTCCTCGATTTGCGACTCTGAGCGATTGATCGAGTGGCACTAGCAGGCTGATCACCTTGAGCCATCCATTTGAGAAAAGGATTTTCTTCCACAACGGACCTCGGCTTCTTCTTCTTAGATTGAAGCTCGTAGGGGCGCCGAGAGTAAGCGACAGCACCTCGGCCCCGAAGTCGCTCTGTTGGTTCGAGAGTGACAACGCCCTGGAGTGTCGGTGATGGGGCTAAGTTCGTCACTATCGTCGTAGGCACGTTCATCGGTACCTAGAATTCAAGCACATGGTGTCCATCGCCAGCAGGGACGGTAAAGTGCGCCAGCGGCGTACGTGTGGTGTATCGTCATCTGAGATGGTCAAATCAACTACGTCGATTACTTTGGATGTCTTGGGAGGTTGCTAGGTGCGCTGGGTGAATGGGAAGACTAGGTAAGTAAATCGCGCGAAAACGCGTACTTTGGTAGGCCCCATGGCTACTATCTCAACGTCGCTATCAGATTCAATGAGGATAACTTCCTATGCAACTCATCACATAAAGCATTAATTGGCTCAGGTTGGGTGGGGTTTACCTTCGATTTACGGTTACATCGACAACACTTCCAACTATCCAGGCCTCGACCAGGGCATCTCTTGTTGGAGTTCCGGATTAACTCTATCAACTGAGCGTCCGGGACTACAGGTGAGTGGCATTCTAACGAGCAGGTGCAGTTGCGTGACGGAAGGTAATGATATGTGGATTGGAACCTACTGTGATGCCAGGAGAGCGTGCATCCAGAGCAAGTGAGCATAAATGAGTGCGTGGTAGAGTAAGATTTGTGGCAGACAGTACAACGAGGGATCGGTCTGTTAGCCATCGAATGTCAGAGTCTTAGGTACAAAGTTCCGCGGAACATTTGATACTGGGCGCCAATTTACTTCTTGCCTCCGACGTTCAGTCAAACAGACAGCCCTGCAGAATGTCTAACGCGATAAAAGAATTTACTCTCTCATCGACATCCCTCAACAAGCTCACAGGTATGGGGGGTATCATCCAGTCGTATATTCTGAGCGCAAATCTTTGCCAGTCCCTCAGCTGAAAGCATTATGCAAGGAACGAAAGATTACTGGTTACTCAAAACTATCGAAGGCGGCCTTGGTCCAGAAATTGCTCGAATACAATGCAGCTAGATCAGAGACTACCACCACCATTGACTCGTCCCCGGATTTCGCCAGCCAAAAGATCGATCCTGCTCATGCCCACCATCCAGCTCCAGCTCGGGCTCCCACTAAGATCACTCAAGGCGAGGCAGTTGAAACGACCCCCTCAGAGAAACCCAGCGACCTTTTGAATGGCAAGGACACTCGCAACACTGGTACACCTTCTACTGAAACGGTAGGCCCCGCCTCGATGACTATCCCGCTTGGTCCTTCGCGCAAGTCCCCGCAGGATGGACAGGAACCGCAACTACGCGACCACCCTCCACATGCGTTGACCAGGCCACTCGACATCGTATTATCTACCGCTCAGAAAAGAACTGCGACGACTCTGGACCGTCTTCCTGCTCATAAAAGGCTGAAAAGAGCGCATATAGCATCCGAAAATATCGCCAGCGCTGCACCAGTAGCATCATCTGATACTAGCATTCTGTGCGCTGGTCTCTCTCATGCTGTCGCCATATCGCCCGTTCCTCGCACACACCAGGAGAATGCAATCCCACCTATCCCGGTTCTCAGTATTCGCCTCACTGTGTCCAACCAAAAGAATGATGGACCCCTACTCAGCCAGCCTCGCGCACAATGTATCGTGCCCATT
The DNA here is from genome assembly GCA_017312325.1 of Pleurotus citrinopileatus. Taxonomy (NCBI): domain Eukaryota; kingdom Fungi; phylum Basidiomycota; class Agaricomycetes; order Agaricales; family Pleurotaceae; genus Pleurotus; species Pleurotus citrinopileatus. The sequence continues at coordinate 1,798,993 of BHFW01000037.1, forward strand.
GGGAAACCCACAATTCGCGGCACTGGATCTAAACCTAAGGGCAGCCGTTTCAAAGCTCTTGTTATTCGTCGACCTGTGGATGCACCATCTCATCAAACTGAATCGGTTACTAGCACACTCAGCTTCATGACGGATCGACAACTCCACTATCTGGAAATGTCTGAGTCTCTATCACAAGCATCAGGATCGCTAGGTCCAATCTCCCTCCCTCCTAAGAAATCGCAGCGCAAGCATGTTACACTTTATGCTCTCATCTTCACTTATCTGGATGCCGTATCACTCAAGCAATGTGTGCTTGCTGCTCGGGTACTCCGATACGCTGGTATACTCTCGTTACCATTGAATGATTCAGATTCACTCATATACCAGCTCTCCACAGTATATATCTCCGCTTCTTACACCCTCAAGCGGGACTTCTCTGGCAAGCGATTTGACACCCTCACCAAGCGCTACTCTCCTTCGACTACAAACATGTGGCCATACCTTCGCGCTAGGAAGGCGGAACGTACCCAAAGGAGGCAAACATTCAATAACTCTTTCCTAGCTACTCGCATCCCGAGCGTCTTGATCCACCATAGTCTCTGGACGTCTCCCAATCATGCTGAGCAAATTACGATTTCCCTCAGGTCTGTCTTTGCTTTTTTCGCGGAGAGGTATCACCCCCGAAACTTACTGATCTTATTGTAGGTTTCTACTAACAAGGCTCTGGTTCTCTTTATCCATCGGCGGGAATTTACACGACCCCAAGTGGACCCAATGGACAATTATAGATGCACAAGAGGTCATTCCTACGGAAATATGGAGCATAGTTCTTCGATACGATACTTCGCATACGGAATCACTTCTCGTTCTAGCACCCACCTGCGAGGTAATCGGTACTACTAATTCTGCTTCGACAGTCTTCACCGCTTCAAGGGTTGACTGGAATGCATATATTCAAGAAAGGCTGTCTACACAAGATAAAAATAAGCATGCACTTTTGGATTTCTTGAGTTGGCCTAATCATGAAGAATACGACAAGGGTGTTAGCAAGCTTTGGTTGCAGAGGATCCGAGGCGAGGGAGAGCTGGGAAGGATGAAACGTCTCGTTGGAGAGCGATACATTTTAGCGTCGCTAATGGCTAATAGGTGTGTACGGATACAGAAAGGTTACTATGTTGACCAAACGTCCTTTCGACTTAGCATCAGCGGTAGATGGATGACATCATCGGAAATGGATCAAGAGTTGTCTGGGCTCCCTGAAGTTGGCCCTTGCTCATCTCGTCACCTTAATTCCAAGAAACCAATATCTATGAATCTTTTTCTCCCTACGTGAGCTGTCAGTTGTAGTGTGCATAGAGCTTCATACGAATCACATCTCTAGACATCACCATATCGAGAGCGTTCACTTCACGACGCCCAAAGGTGTTCCTTTACACCCGTCCCTCGCGGTGGTGCAGACACCGGGGAGGGAATACTACATCCTCAGGGACAATGGAATGCAAATAGGATGCGAGGAAGATGGAGTTGCCGATATATGGAGAAAAGTTATCGGCTGTACTGCTCAAGGTATTGCACAGTCGTAGTAGGTATTCAATCAACAGAGACGCAAGCCGGCTACCATAGCGCCACAGCCTGCGGAAACACGCTAACGATACCACAGGGTATGTTTTATTGTCCTCAGCCCCATAACTCTGCGGGGTCGATCTCGTTTGACCTTTGTTGCCTTCGGCCATTGCTGTGGTCTCCATGAGGTGGGCCATCAGCCGACCTGGCATTATCTTGAACAGCGCGGTACAAAGCATCGTCTTCCGTAACGAGGGCTACCCTCCTCTTCTTGAAGAATCGTTTATAGATGAACCCACCAATTAAGGCGAGCGGATGTAAGACGGTAAAGGTCAATACAGTGATCTAGGGGACTCGACTTTAGAGGTCTCCCGCATTCGGTATGTAGCAGGCTCACATAGACCGGTGAAGTTTTGGGTCGTTCACTCCAGACGCTGACGCATATCCAAACGGCGGCGATGCACCAGACGATGTCCCTACGAATTGCGATGACGATGATACTGACTAGGTTGGTGATGAGAACTGCGAGGAAACCTTCAAGAGGGTAACTATCGTAATCCCGCGGAATACCTGGGGAAGTTGGTGTGTAGACTAAACCCAGGGTAATACTACGACACAGTAAGTCAAAACCAAAGGCGAGGGACATGAGACTCGGCGATGGACTCACAATATGGAATATTCCAGCATGATGGACATTGGGAGGATAAGGAAAAACCTCATCGGTGCATGGATGAGTGCCGTATCCAGAGGTCTGTCTGATGTAGGCGAGTGGTAAACCAGAAGGTTGATGTTTGAGTAGATGAGGAGGAGGGTTAGGATGGAGAGTAGGATGGTGGAGGCGAGGAACCACCGGAAGACCCAGGTTATCGCCCAAGCAGCCATAATCCAATTTGATAGGACTAGGGAGATGCCCACGCCTTTGATCATCGCGTCCTGTTAGATTTGCGTAGTTAATGACGGGGAGACAAGATGAGTCAAAACAACTTACTTTGGTTTCGGGCTTTCGAGCAGCAGTGAGAAGGACGCAATATCCAATCTGTCCCGCGTAGATGAGGAGGACATAAGCTGCTATTATTGATGGCTTTGGTGATATCGGCGAAGGGTATAGCTTGAATATTCCGCCTTAAAGATACTTCCTTCGTCAGAGCACGGCTTTGCTCAGGAGTCAGGGAACTAGCTCACGAATGGACGGGTTCACTAGTAGCGAGCATATTAACACAGAGCCAATGTTAATGAGAAGAGACAAGGGTGTGAGGACTTGTAATCTATGGTCTAAGGTGAGTCGTCGGAACTGATTGTGGTTACGTCTAGTGAAGCGGACCGTATGAGAGAGAGGTAGTCTCGCACTTGGGCGTTGTTCATGTCGATCGGGAGAGCGTCTGCCATAATGGCTACTGGTAAAGGCGAGGTGGTGGTAGTGCAGGTAAGAGCAGGTCCTTTGAACAGGGTATGTTAACGTCTTAAGGTTGATGAGTATGGTATGATGTCATTGCAGGAGTGGGCCAAAATGAAAATGAAATGGACGCTTTGGGAATTGAACCCAACCCCTCCCGCAGGCAAGTGCAGACGCATGCTAAGCGGGCGTGATAAACCAACTACACCAAGCGCCCGGGACGTTCGGTCCCTCCTGCAAGTGTCCGTGTCCACATCGTTCCGGATTTGCATTTGACTCGTCAGGCGTCAGGGGTAGCTCAGGAGGTAACCGCGTGAACCTGAGTAAGCGAGAGAACGCGGCCCCAAAACAGAAGCAAACAAACTACTTCCTCTCAAACTTCCTCCGTCGACGCCAAAGACGACGAAGGCGGCCATGAATTTCCCTCCACCACCACCGGGTTTCGCAATGGGTCTCCCACCTCCACCTCCGGGTATGCCCCCTCCTTCCAGCATGGCTTCTACTTCAAAAATCCCCAGAGAAGGTGAGAATTGGTGCTTCCGTATTGCACTTTTCCTCACATATCTTTACCCCTCAGTCATCGCACAAAAGTCTCAGAAATGGATTCAAATGCAGAAGAAGAGGTACGGAGAGAAAAGGAAAGGTGGCTACATTGACATGGGCAAACAGGTTCGTCTTACCTTGGTTTTGCGCTTTTCAACCCTGATCCCTTTTGCAGGACTTGCCGCCTGAGCACGTCCGCAAAATCATCAAGGACCATGGCGATATGAGCAACCGCAAGTTTAGGAACGATAAGCGCGTCCATCTTGGCGCTCTCAAGTATGTCCCCCATGCCGTTATGAAGCTTCTCGAAAATATTCCTTATCCTTGGGAGCAAGTACGCGAAGTCCCCGTACTCTACCACATCACTGGCGCTATCACCTTCGTCAACGAAATTCCACGAGTTATCGAGCCAGTATATCACGCCCAATGGGCTACTATGTGGTTGGCAATGAGGAGGGAGAAACGTGATCGTAGGCATTTCAAGCGGATGCGCTTCCCTCCGTTCGATGACGAGGAGCCCCCATTGGACTATGGGGATAACGTTTTGGATGTCGAACCTTTGGAAGCCATCCAACTTGACCTGGACGAGGAAGAAGACTCAGCCATCATTGACTGGCTCTATGATCCCAAACCCCTCGTTGATACCCCCTCTGTTAATGGGTCTTCTTACCGGTACTGGTCGCTCACTCTGCCTGTCATGGCAAACTTGTATCGTCTTGGGCGCACTCTCCTCTCCGACCAACCTGACCATAACTCAAACTACCTCTTCGACAAGAAGGCCTTTTTCACTGCTAAAGCCCTGAATATGGCCATCCCAGGAGGTCCAAAGTTCGAGCCCTTGTATCGCGATATGGAAGCATTTGACGAAGATTGGAACGAATTCAATGACATCAACAAGGTTATCATTCGACAACAAATTAGGACTGAATATAAAGTCGCATTCCCCCATCTGTACAATTCACTCCCTCGCTCCGTTCGTATTTCACCCTACCACGCACCGAAGAATGTTTACATTCGCACCGACGACCCTGACCTGCCTGCTTTCTACTTTGACCCCCTTATCAATCCCATTTCTCTTCGCGGTTTTACACCGAAGAATGCGCCTCTTATTCCTCATGAGGACACCATCTTTGGTCCCAATGGCGCGGATGATGACGACTTCGAACTTCCTGAAGAACTCGATCCTTTCTTAACCAACAAAGAGTTGGAGAACGATCTGACTGCAGATGGAATCGCTCTTTGGTGGGCACCGGAACCTTACTGTCGTCGTTCGGGTCGTATGCGCCGGGCTCAGGATATACCTCTGGTGAAGAACTGGTATCTTGAGCATTGTCCCCCAAATCAGCCGGTTAAAGTCCGAGTGTCGTATCAGAAGCTGTTGAAGTGCTTCGTCCTGAATGAGTTACATACTCGTCCTGAAAAGGCGATGACGAAGAAGAACCTGTTCCGACAACTTAAGGCGACCAAGTTCTTCCAGACCACCAAGTTGGATTGGGTTGAAGCCGGGTTACAGGTCTGCAGGCAAGGGTATAATATGTTGAACTTGTTGATACATCGTAAGGTGTGTCCGGTGCTCTTATTCCATCGATCTCCCACTAAGGTCCTGCTCAGAATTTGAATTATCTCCATCTTGACTACAACATGAACTTGAAGCCGGTCAAGTAAGTCTTATCCATTGCTCGAGGCCACACGATCATCTGACTTGTCATTCTCGCATATAGAACGCTTACCACCAAGGAACGTAAAAAGTCCCGTTTCGGAAATGCCTTCCATCTGTGTCGTGAAATTCTACGTCTCACCAAGCTCGTCGTCGATGCCCATGTCCAATTCCGTTTGGGCAATGTTGACGCGTTCCAACTCGCTGACGCGCTTCAGTATATCTTTGCACACATTGGTGCTCTGACTGGAATGTATCGTTATAAGTATAAGGTTAGTACATCTTTCCTGTGCTTGTTGTGCTCTCAACATTAATTTGTGATGTGTAGCTAATGAGGCAAGTGCGAATGACGAAGGACTTGAAGCATCTGATCTACTACCGGTTCAATACGGGACCAGTTGGGAAGGGTCCTGGGTGTGGCTTCTGGGCACCAGGTTGGCGCGTTTGGTTGTTCTTCATGCGTGGTATTGTACCACTGTTGGAGCGATGGTAAGCCCACCTAATCCCCTCCTTGTTCTTGATTTCACCTACAATCTATCAAGGCTGGGTAACCTCCTTGCACGTCAGTTCGAGGGCAGAAACAGCAAGGGTGTCGCGAAGACCGTTACAAAGCAAAGAGTCGAGTCACATTACGATCTCGAACTACGAGCAGCTGTCATGCATGATATCCTTGACATGATGCCTGAGTCCATCAAGCAGAACAAGTCGAAGACCATCTTGCAACATCTTTCTGAAGCTTGGAGATGCTGGAAAGCTAACAGTCTGTATCGGCTTCTGCTGGGAGTCGCCTGGTACTGATGCTTTTTGTTTGTAGTTCCTTGGAAGGTGCCTGGCATGCCTACCGCAATCGAGAACATCATCCTTCGATACATCAAGAGCAAGGCTGATTGGTGGTGCTCGTAAGTGGTTAGCTGTCTTTTGCGAATAGTTCGATCATGTTGCCTTAGTGTTGCCCACTATAATCGTGAGCGTATCCGCCGTGGTGCTACTGTTGACAAAGCTGTCGTCAAGAAGAACCTCGGTCGTTTGACTCGTAAGTAGATGTCCCCCCATCTTTGCTATTTCACTCCTCACTAGTTTTCGCTAGGCTTGTATCTCAAGGCTGAACAGGAGCGCCAACATGCGTACCTCAAGGATGGCCCGTACATCAGTGCCGAGGAAGCTGTGGCTATCTATACTGCCACCGTTCATTGGCTGGAAAGCCGAAAATTCTCGCCAATTCCCTTCCCGTAAATATTGCGCTGTTTCCTTGCCCTCCGCTGCTGTGTTCACATTGGATTTTGCAGACCACTCTCCTACAAACATGACACGAAGCTGCTCGTTCTAGCGCTAGAAAAGTTGAAGGAGGCGTATTCCGTTAAAGGTATAATGTTCCCACGATAACATTTGCTAATCATTCTAACGTTTTCTTCATAGGTCGTCTGAATCAGTCTCAGCGAGAGGAGTTGGCTCTTATTGAGCAAGCATATGACAATCCCCATGAATGTACGGGCCTCATCTTTTCTGAAGGATGATTTTCTGACGTCTTCTTGATCAAGGTCTCTCTCGTATCAAGCGGCTCCTTCTCACGCAGCGTGCCTTCAAGGAATCGGGTATTGAGTTCTTTGACACTTATGACAAGCTCATCCCCTGCTATGATATTGAACCTGTGGAGAAGATCACCGATGCCGTGAGCACTTCACCTATTTTACCACCCAACATCCTGAGCTCAAGTCTGTTCACAGTACCTTGATCAATTCCTCTTCTTCGAGTGAGTTGTTTCCGGTTCTTTTTGATCAATCTAAGAATTTTCTTTACTAATTCTGTTCTCCTAGGGCTGATAAACGAGGATTGTTCCCTGCTTGGATTAAGCCTGCCGATACGGAGCCCCCTCCGTTGCTCGTTTACAAGGTGGGCTTACATGTATTGAATCCCATTTCAATTGCTAAACGTCCATTCAAAGTGGTGTCAAGGCATAAATAATTTGACCGATGTTTGGGAGACCAGCGAGGGCGAGTGTGTCGTCCTTATGGAGACCGTCCTTTCCAAAGTGTATGAGAAGATTGACTTGACGTTGCTGAATCGTTTGCTTCGTCTCATCCTGGACCATAATTTGGCGGACTACATCACTGCGAAGAACAACACCGGTATGTAATTTCCGGACATACTTTTTGGCATGGACTGATTGTATTCTCCACTAGTCCTGACATACAAGGGTGAGTAGCCTCTCATCATTTATTTATCGTACTGACTACACGCTCAAGATATGGCCCATACCAATGCATACGGCATGATTCGTGGGCTACAATTCTCCGCTTTCGTCTTCCAATACTACGGCCTTGTTCTTGATCTCCTTATCCTTGGCTTGCAGCGTGCGAGTGAAATGGCAGGTCCTCCACAGATGCCCAACAATTTCCTCCAGTACCGGGATTCTGCCACCGAGACCCGCCATCCCGTGCGATTGTACTCCCGCTACGTTGACAGGCTTCACATCCTGTTCCGGTTCACTGCCGACGAGGCTAGGGACCTTATTCAGCGCTATCTCTCTGCCAACCCTGATCCGACAAACAACAACGTTATTGGGTATAACAACAAGCGCTGTTGGCCGAGAGATTGTCGTATGCGGTTGATCAAACACGATGTCAATTTGGGCAGGGCCGTATTCTGGAATGTCAAGCAGAGTCTCCCCCGATCTCTAACTACCATCGAGTGGGAAGACACCTTCGTCAGTGTCTACTCACAGAACAACCCGCAGCTTTTGTTCTCTATGTGTGGCTTTGAAATTCGCATTTTGCCCAAGATAAGGACCATGAGTGGAGAGCAGTTTTCTCTGAAGGATGCGGTCTGGAATCTTACCAATGAGCAGACGAAGGAGCGGACTGCGCAGGCTTTCTTGCGTGTTTCGGACGATGGTTAGTTGATCTTGTTGCCTTGTCCCACCGTCTCCTTCTCATGGTTTCAACAGGTGTTCAGCAATTCAACAATCGTATCAGACAAGTTCTGATGAGCTCTGGGTCAACTACCTTCTCCAAGATCGTCAACAAGTGGAATACTGCCTTGATTGGTTTGATGACCTACTACCGTGAGGCCGTCATTCATACCAACGAGCTTCTGGACGCCCTCGTCAAGGCCGAAAACAAGATTCAAACTCGTGTCAAGATCGGTCTTAACAGTAAAATGCCTTCTCGTTTCCCGCCTGTCGTCTTCTATACACCCAAGGTACGCCAAGCGAACCAAATGCTCATATGAGCATCGTGTTTAATCCCCACTGTTCCAGGAATTGGGTGGTCTAGGTATGCTTTCCATGGGCCATGTCCTCATCCCCCAAAGTGATCTACGCTGGTCCAAACAAACAGACGTCGCTGGTTCGTCCCTTTTCCTCTGCGTTAACACACTTGCAGTTCTAATGTGCCATGCCTATAGTCACCCATTTCCGTGCGGGTATGAGCCACGAGGAAGATCAATTAATTCCGAATCTGTACCGTTACCTCCAACCGTGGGAAGCTGAATTCCTGGATTCTGCCCGTGTCTGGTCTGAGTATTCGATGAAACGGAAGGAAGCTAATGCTCAAAACCGCCGCTTGACCCTTGAGGATCTCGAAGATAGTTGGGATCGAGGTATCCCGCGTATCAACACTCTCTTCCAAAAGGACCGACATACGTATGTTCCAATTCTTGGCTTAATGCCACTATACTCACCCACCCCTTTAGGCTTGCGTATGACCGCGGTTGGCGTGTGCGCACTGACTGGAAGCAGTATCAGCTCCTCAAACAGTGAGCAATATCATGTTGATTGGGGCATCAGCTCTGACTTTTGGTTGTAGCAACCCCTTCTGGTGGACATCTCAGCGTCATGACGGCAAGCTCTGGCAACTTAACAACTATCGTGTCGATGTTATCGCTGCACTCGGAGGTGTTGAGGGTATCCTAGAGCATACTCTTTTCAAAGGGACTTACTTCCCCACTTGGGAGGGTACGTAATCACATCCATGCAACGCGGAAGTGATCTCACTGTGACCGCGAACGTTAGGTCTTTTCTGGGAGAAGGCGTCTGGTTTCGAAGAATCTATGCGTTACAAGAAGCTTACGAATGCTCAACGTTCCGGTCTGAACCAGATCCCCAATCGTCGGTTCACGCTCTGGTGGAGCCCTACGATCAATCGTGCCAATGTATACGTCGGTTTCCAGGTTCAGTTGGATCTGACCGGTATTTTCATGTATGGTGTATCCCTTTGACCAAGCTGGCATCATGTCTGAAGATTTCCTAGGCATGGCAAGATTCCGACATTGAAGATCAGTTTGATCCAAATTTTCCGTGCTCACTTGTGGCAAAAGAGTAAGTTGTTGTCTCCTATACGCAAATTCGTCGGAGACTAATCGAATTTCTAGTTCACGAAAGTGTTGTCATGGATTTGGTGTGTATTCCGACATTCCTTCATGCCCTTCTATTCACTTCGGGACAACCAGTGTCAAGTATTCGATCAAGAACTTGAACCTCTACAGATCGAGACGGTCCAAAAGGAGACGATCCATCCTCGAAAGAGTTACAAGATGAACTCCTCGTGTGCAGATATCCTTCTATTCTCCGCTTACAAGGTCTGCCTCGTACTCCATTCATATCATAACATAATCGCTGATAATTATTTCAGTGGAACATCACTCGACCATCGTTGGTGACTGACGTATGCACAATGTTTATCTCTTCGATTTTATGATGACTAATCTAGACGCGACAGGTCAAGGATGTCTTAGATGGCACAACGAGTAACAAGTATTGGATTGATGTCCAACTTCGCTGGGGAGACTTCGACAGTCATGATATCGAACGGTACACTCGCGCCAAGTTCTTGGACTATGTTTGTAGCCATGATCTAACATCCCAATTGTTCACTCACGTCTTCGCTTTAGGTCTCTGATTCCATGAGTATCTACCCATCCCCCACGGGTGTGATGATTGGCATGGATCTTGCTTACAACTTGTGGTCCGCCTATGGCAACTGGTTCCCCGGCATGAAGCCGCTCATCCAACAAGCAATGGCGAAAATCATGAAAGCCAATCCGGCATGTCATGTGCTACGCGAGCGTATCCGCAAGGGTTTGCAACTGTACTCCTCTGAGCCCACGGAGCCATATTTGAACAGCCAGGCAGGTCTCCGTCGCTACTTTTTCTCTCCCCTTACTGACGTTTTTGCAGAACTACTCGGAACTGTTCTCAAATCAAATCATCTGTGCGTATATACCAGTGTCTACCACCTAGTCAACACTGACGGGTTTCTTATAGGGTTTGTCGATGACACTAACGTGTACCGAGTGACAATGTAGGCTCGCCATCTTATCCTTTTCCAGCCGTGTTCTCACTCCTTACCTCAGCCATAAGACATTCGAAGGCAATTTGACTACGAAACCAATCAGTCAGTTTTCGTTTTAACTCCGGCTTTTCTGCGTTCTGAGCCTTTCTCCCGTAACAGACGGCGCCATTTTCATCTTCAATCCTCGCTCGGGTCAACTCTTCCTGAAGATCATCCATACAAGCGTATGGGCCGGTCAAAAACGTCTCGGACAACTCGCCAAGTGGAAGACCGCCGAAGAAGTTGCCGCCTTGGTTCGCTCGCTACCAGTCGAAGAACAGCCGAAGCAGGTCATCGTCACTCGTAAGGGAATGTTGGGTAAGTGTGAATTATATACCTATGTTTCTGTAATCTGATATGTTGCTTTAGACCCCTTGGAGGTGCATTTGCTCGATTTCCCGAACATCGTCATCAAGGGCAGTGAGCTTCAGCTACCCTTCCAAGCATGTATGAAGATGGAGAAGTTTGGTGATCTCATCCTGGTATGCACCAATATCTCTTTATCACTGGTCATTGTCTTACCCCGTACCATCTCAGCGTGCAACTCAACCACAGATGGTTCTCTTCAGTTTGTATGGTCAGTTCTGCATTAGCCCTTCTCTCCCCACCTCCAGTCGTTGACTCTCGTTTAGATGATTGGCTCAAATCCATCTCAAGTTATACTGCTTTCTCTCGGTTAATCCTGCTACTCCGTGGCCTCCATGTCAACAACGAGAAAGCCAAGGTCATCTTGCATCCTGACAAGAATACCATCACCGAGCCCCACTTCGTTTGGCCAACCCTTTCTGATGAAGAGTGGATAAAGGTTGAAGTCGCGATGAAAGACTTGATTCTTGCTGTGAGTCAAAGTCCGCCCCTTCGTGAGCCAGGTGCTGATCTTTGAGACGTCAGGATTTCGGCAAACGCAACAGCGTCAATATCGCGTCTTTGACCGCGAGTGAAATCCGAGACATTATTCTAGGCCAGGAAATTGCGGCCCCGTCGGTGCAGAGGCAGCAGATGGCTGAACTGGAGAAGAGTACTGAAGCCCAGGCGCAAGTCACTGCTGTTCAGACGTAGGTTTTTTTATCATTTTAGTTTCTGCTTTCACTAATGCCGTTACAGTCAGACTACCAATGTCCATGGAGATACTATTCAGACCGTGACAAGTGAGTTGCGAATGTCTTTTCTTGACGATCGTCGTCCAACTATGTCCATTAGCCACCAACTACGAACAGCAAGTCTTCAGCAGCAAGTCTGACTGGCGCGTTCGCGCTATCTCAGCCACCCACCTTGCCCTTCGCCTACAACATATCTATGTATCAAACGATGATGTCAAGGACGATGCCGCCTCTTTCACTTACGTTCTGCCCAAGAATATCCTACGTGCCTTCATCACTGCGGCGGATCTTCGGACTCAAGTTGCCGCTTATCTGTATGGTTCCTCACCTCCAGATAACAAACAAGTCAAGGAGATTAAGGTATTTAACTTGTGCACAAGGTTCAACCTTGGTATGCTAATCCTACCTTTAAGGCCGTTGTCTGGGTTCCCCAGCGGGGCAGTAATTCGAGCATTGAGCTGCCCAATCAGCTTCCTAAGGACGATTTCCTTCTGAAGGACTTGGAGCCGCTCGGGTGGGTCAAGACACAGGCTTTGGAGATCAATCATCTCTCGCCAACCGATGTTTCTACTCAGGCCAGAATTATGGCTGATCACCCGGAATGGAACTCTTCATCCATCTGTATTACTGCATCATTCACTCCCGGCTCCGTATCGTTGTCAGCGCATTCGCTGACCGTTGCTGGCTTCGAATGGGGCAGGAAGAACACGGATACCTCACCCAACCCTCCTGTATGTCCATGTTGCCAATAGTTTCACAGGATCCTGTCGTCTGACTTACATCCTCCAGGGCTTCAATCCCAACATGTCAGAGCGCGTTCAGCTGCTCCTCTCCGACCGCATCCTAGGCATGACTCTGGTACCTGAGGGTAGAGTCTGGAACTATGGAATAGGGTTGACGCAGCTATGGTCACCCAACCTCAGTTACTCTATGACGCTGGATACGCCCCTCCTATTTTGGTCAGAGGAACATCGTCCTGCCGCTTTCTTATCGGTGAGCATCTCCGCTCAATACACTGAACCTTTGAAACTAATGGCTCTTGTCCTAGTTTGCCAACCTTGAGCAAGGTGAAGATAGCGCTGATGTAGAAAACAGTTTCGCCTAAGTAGTTAGCATCTATAATTATTAACCTTACCTGTGCCGCATGTCTTTCCTGTACACTAGTTTACGGTAAACTCATATGAATTCCGTCCTATGAATAAAGTATGAATTGAGGAAGCCAGTATCAACTATGGAACATAAGATGGCAATTAATATTACAAATCCAGACATTACCGATGGTATTGACAATCATGATTATAATGGGCCTATAGAGTCTACATGCTGACGATTCCGAGGGATATAACTGAGCCATGGCGTGACATTGAAAGGGGTTTCACATCAACCTGGGTTCCTTCCTCGTCGACAGAAGCAATTGCGCCATCTATTTCTTTATCAAAGAGAGACATCTGCTTCGAACTTCGTCGAGGAGGAGGGGAAAGCGACGTGACTTCGGAAAGCTGATCCGGGGGTGGTGAGGTAGTGCGGACCATTGGGTTGGCTAGCGAAGGCGTTATTGGTGTGTAAAGATTCATGAAACTGGTATCGATAATCTTCTCAGCAATGGGAGTTGCCGGTTGAGAATTGGAGATTTGTGGAGCAGCAACAGGAGGAAGAGGAGATGGGACGAGACTCGGCGTACTGCCATTATTAGCAGTGGGGTTTGATTGGGATGGTGCGCTCAATATACGCAGGCGCTGCTTGAACGAGGTGTGTCGACTGGGAGGGGAGGTCGAGCCTCCGGGCGTTGGAGGAAGAGGACCAGAAGGGGGAGGATATGGGGGAGCAAAAGGGAGAGACAAAGGTGACGAAGGAATTGAATACAGTTCGGATGAATTACGGCCACTTCCCATAGATGATGTTCGACGATGGTCTCGGGTGGACGGCGGCGGTATTTCGTCAGGTCTAGGAGGTAGAGCGGTGGGTGGCGGGGGAGCTGGAGCCATCCGAGATAATCGAAGTGCTCTTTGTGCTACTGTATCCCGGAACGAAGTCTTTTGAGGGCTTGAAGGTTTGGGAGGGGTCTCCTGATCGGGGGCTGGTGCAGGTGGAAGAGCTGAAGTAGGTGCTGGTCGTGGCGGTGGCATTGACGTTCTATGAGGATTTGTAAGCCGAGAGATAGTATTTGTGAAGCCGCTGCTATATGCATGCGATTGAGGTCCACCATTTATGTTGACGGATACAGCAGATGAAGTAGATGCACGCTTCGAGAATGTAGGAAGGCCCGAAACGACACTTTGATCACTGGCCACAGAACGAGTAGACGTTCGACTGGGTGGTCGATCCATATTACTGCCACCAACCGCGTAGGGATGCACGCGCCCACCATTTGTTGTGAATGAAGGCGACGAAGATGATGCAGAGCCATGAGAGGGGGCATGCGGCATTGAAGGCGGAGAGGGTACTGAAAGCATATTTGAACCTTGCCGCGACCATCGCTTCATACTATTGCTCCTCTTCGTGCTCGTACTCGAACGTTCTAAGACTACATCGCCTGTCGATGCGAATGTAGACACTGATTGTAGCGATGGAGCTCTAGGACGCTCAGGGGTTCCGAGAGTGTGACCGCTGGCGTTGGGACTCGACTCAAAGGGCTGAGTAGTAGATCGGTCGTGTTGCGAGAACGCGTTTAGGCCGAAGCTAGTCGCTACGGAGCTGTTCCCGTTAACATGATGGTACATCCCAACCTGCTCATTTTTAGGCTCAGTGGGACTTAAGCCTGCGGATGCCGTCCACCGCTTCCTTGGTGGCGGTTGTAAAGACAGAGCACCAAGTGAGAGAGATTTTGCTGTCCTGTCCTTGGTAGCTCCATGGTTAGGCTGATCCTGAGCTACCGACTGAAGTTCCGGATGTATAACAATCTTTCTTTCGAGCTGCGATGCGGGGTTGTAGCTCCCACCATTCGCTGAGAATGCAGCAGAGTTAGAGAGCATGGGTCCACCGGAGAAGGGTAGCATTGTGTGGTGTTTCTGCGGGGTTCCGGTTCCGGATGAAGAGGGCATTCGCAAAGGGCGACCATCCGGCGATCTCAGCATACCCAACAAGCTATTCCCCATACTCGCAAATGATCCTTCAGCTGATTCCCTATCCTCATGATTGGCCCCGCCAAGGACTATACGCGCTGAAGTATCGACTGACCCTACATCCCGCTCCTGGTCGAAGGATGTAGCGTACGATGCACGAGAAGCCGAACGCGGTCGGGTGAAAAGTCCTTTTAGAGCAGTTACGGCGCTCCCAGATATGGATATATGGCCTGACTTCGGTGTCGTCGCCTGTGACCGGACTGACTGGGAAGACACGGACGGTGCATAGTTAGGATTGCTATGTTTGGCAGTGTGCGTTCGCCTGAGAGAATCGTCATAGTGTCCTTTGCGAGGTGAATCTGGGTCAGTGGAAGTGACAAAGGTAGCTGAAGTGGCAGGTGGGGTAATAGGCGTTGGTGAGTTGGCAGGAGAATAGGGTGTCGGCGAGGTGAAGGTGGGGGAAGTAAGGGGTGTATGGATTTTGTCCGATGCAATGCTTGGACGAAAAGTATCCGTGTTTAAGGAGGCATGCCGTATCTTCATGATAACATCTAAATCACCGCGTGGTTCGTTCGCTGGCGTATGCGTGGCGGACAAACCGGCGCGTACAGTCCTGTGCTACATTAGCCCTAAACTCAAGCGGAAGGATCAATCAGGCTTACCGTTGGCTCAAGACAGCGTTCTTTATGCTGGCTATCCATTTCTGTGCTTCCACGGGGTCGGTAATTTGCAGGAACCACATGGTTTTCCCATCCTCTTCATAGTTGAGTTCTCGCTTGAGAGCACCTACATCGATACCTCCAACTTTGACAACATGTCGCCTACCAGCTACCTCCTCCTCGGCAACAAAGACGACACTTTCTTCGTTGATTTCCAGTCGCTCTAGCTCCTTCTCATCGCCCCCAGCAGATTTGAATAGATGGAGGTATGACCGCGAAGGTGATTTACCGGTCAAACCAGGGGTGCTGGGAAAGTTGATGGGTGAGGATAGAACCATGTAACGCGACTTCCAGCTCTTGGACAATGCGAATATGCGCAATGACGTTGAAGGGTAGTATTTGGGTAGCGTGGCTGAATTCTGTGTGCATTGAGCCAATGCAGAGGGTGTCGAGGGAAAGGGTGGGAGGGGTATGAATGTGATAGAGTTATTCCTTGAATGCATCGAACGAGAAGGATGTCTTAGCTTCGCAACCGACATCGAACTTGCGTTGATGACGTTGCTGTGGTCAGTGTTCGAAATAGACTGAACTTCCACATCTGGAGCTGATGTATCGTCATGACTATTCCTAAATTCGTCATCGCCGTCCGAGAATGGGTCGTTCTCATAAAGATGATTGTTGTTGGAACTGGTGTCCAGGAACGCAGGGCCAAGGATGGCCCTGGCGGCAGCTTCCTTGAGTTTCTCTCGCTCTGCAACCTCCTCGTCTCGCCGGGGAGCACTGATTTCTATGACGTCGGGTAGTATTACGGCTGGGATGTAAGGTTGTCGCAGTGGAGGGGGTGCTGTCTTGGTCCGACGCCGCCCAAGTTTGAAGTTACCGAGGGCATCGGAGGCCGCAACTAGAATACTTCCGCGCGTACGCTTCAACCGACTTGAAGGTGCGTGTGACGATGTCGCACCACTGGTACCAGCCGTGGAAGGTCGTGAATGGCTGTAGGTAGAAGGTTGCGGCGGTATGTGTAGGTTATTCGATTCGTACGATGTAACCGAAGTCGAAGGATTATAGTCTGGATCTATAAGAATGCATTAGTAGCCTGCGTGGAGATTAGGGTTGTATTGGGCGCATATAGTCGTGCTACGCAGTGACTGCCGCCGGAGAGGGGGAAGACTCACCGGTATCTGGACCATTGCTACTGCTGTCGACAGAGGCCTTGCTTCTCTGCAGCTCCTTTTCTTTCCCCTTTGGTTCTGCAGCGGCAGGGTTGGGAGTCGAAGCCCTTCGAGTACGATCTGCCCGTGAAGTGGCCTCCTTCGAAATGATCGTCAAAGGTTTCGGGTTAAGCAAAGTTGTACGGTAAGCGGCAGGCTCTGAAGGCTGGGTATTCCGTCGAAAAGGAAGCAGGGAGCCATTAGACGTTTGGGGAGTAGCCCGCTGAGACATGGTCGCCATCTGATTCTCCGCTTCAGAGGTCGTGGTGGTGGTAGTGGTGGTGGTGGTGGAATATTGGAAGCTGGGAATGGAGAGCATCAATACTGAAAACAGCGCTGTTGGCAGTGATGGTCAATCAGAAACTCACTGTTGGGTCATCAGATTCGGGCGAAGCCAACTCTCCCTCCACTATCATTGACAAGTCAAGAATTGACGAGGGAAAATGTAAAGCAATACCAGCGCTCGCCAGGCTCTGCGCATGCTATGCCGTTTTGCTCACTTCGTGCCTTTTCATATTCACAATGTGCCTCAATTGGCTTCCTATAAAAGGTACTCCGACCCTGTGTCATGATTGGCTGTCGCAATGCTCACTTAAAGCTACTTCTCCATATGACCAGTCAGTGACACCTACAAGCTGAGTCACCGGAATTATAAACTAGGTCTAGGACAAGATACAGGCGTAATAGCAGTCATGACAACAAACAAAACACTCAAATGCCAAGGGCAATGAAAGGCGAGGAAGCAATCCAAAAGCTATACTGATAGCCCAAAAGATGGCTTCCTTTTATACGTTCCAAAGGGTCCGGGCAAAATCCCTGGTGCTCTTGTACCCTGTTGGGTCTGGCGTTGCAGTCTTGACGGGTCAGGGAGATGTTCGGAGCTTCCTGTCTGTGCCCGATTATGGCTCTCCCCTCCATGCAGTGCTTCAGTGCTACCGTAGACTTGCCGTCGCTGCAACGGCGGAGCAATGCCTAACATTCGGCGAAGCTCTTCATTTTCCTTCTCAAGGCGTGCAAGTTCGATATCTCTTTCCAACGATTGCTCAGCGAGCATAGCCAATCTCCAGGGTTCTCGGTCTTCGTCTAGAACGGGGGCGGTAGATGGGGGTGGCGAAGGCGATATGCTGGATAACTCTCCTGTCTGTAGCTTGAGTACTTGTCGCAAGAAGTTTGACAGTCGTGACAAGGATTCAGAGATGGCGGTGTTGCTGGCTAGTTCTTGAGTGGCATTCTCCTCTTCAATCAACAGCAACTTGGCTTCATACTCTCGCATGAGTGAAAGCTCGCGTTCCTGAACTTCTTTCTACGCACGATTGTTGTGAGGTGAAATTTATGCGAGCTAAACAAAGTCCCGACGCTTACGGCTTTGTTACGAAAGGTGCTCATGACTGACTCCAGTGTCGTTTCAAAGTCTTTGATAAGCGTATTCAGTTGCTTGTTATCATATTGAAGCGACTGATTCTCCACAGATATAGCCGCATTCATTCTTGACAATTCAGCTTCATACATTTCTGCTTTGGAATTGAGTACTGCCCTTCGAACCACAGTAGCGTGTCACTGACATACACGGACCTTTCGACTTGTCAAGATTGAACCGGCGTAGCACAAAGCCATTCTGTGTGTGCAACGCTTGAGTCTAAACTCAGTACCGTCAGTACCTCCATATGCATCGAATTCGTAGCAGAGTAATTCACGTACTTTCAATTCATTGGCTTTGGTATGCAATGATAGCGCGAGGTTACGATTCTGGTTCTGTTGTTCACCTATCTCGGTTAATAAACCCCACAGGTGTTGCATAGGATCCTGGATTTGATCGACATGGTCTTGTATGATCATGGCCAACAGCCATGAAACTGATAACCGATTTCTGTGAGGAACGTTGAGGGTGAAGCTAAGTAATAGACGTAACCTTAACCCCAGAGTTGGAACGTGCGCGGATATTTCCCACGACCAGTCCCCAAAAACTCCTTCCGCAAGTTCCGCATTTTCTACAGCAACCAACTCCACCTCCGATATCTACCATGTCTCTGCCCCAGCCTGTTCCCCCTTCATGGAAGGTATGTTTGGCCCATTTTTAGCACTATTGGCCGTTCACCTCCCCAATTCTTTCGAAAGGACCTTGGAAAGTCCTCAAGCGACTTGCTTGGAAAGGATTACCACTTCCAGGGAACCTCTCTCGAGGTGAAAACGAAAACTCCTTCCAACGTCACCTTCAAAGTGGCCGGCTCGCAGGACTCAAAAACCAATGCCATCAGCGGGGACATCGAGACCAAGTACACCAATCGCAAACACGGTCTCACCTTCACTCAGGCCTGGACCACCGCCAACGCCCTCCGCTCCCAGGTTGAGGTTGAGAACGCCATCGCTAGCGGACTCAAGGTTGACCTCACTACCACCCTTTTCCCCGACAAAGGGAATAAGAGTGCCATCCTCAACGCCGCTTACAAGCAGAGTGGAGTTCATGGACGCGCTGTCATCGATATCCTAAAAGTATCGTGAAATTCAGCAATTATGGCATCATCATGGAACACTGATTCCCCTTGCAGGGCCCCACCTTCACTGCTGATGCCGTTTTGGGACGTGATGGCTTCCTTGTTGGAGGTGAAGCCGCTTATAACGTTACCGAGGGCAAGGTTACCCGCTTTGCCACTGCCGTCGGCTACAACGCTCCGGAATACGCTATCACGATTCATGGCTTGAACAACCTCAACACTTTTTCGGCCAGCTACTATCACCGCGTCAGTGTCGATGTCGAAGCCGGTGCTAAGGCCGTTTACGACACCAAGGCTACCCATGGTGGTGTTGCTATCGAAGTCGGTACCAAGGCGTATGTGTTCTCATGATCTGTCACTCTTCAGATATGTTGTCTGACCCGTCCATTCAGTTACCTCGACAGTGCTGCTTTCGTCAAGGCTAAGATCAACAACGCCGGTGTCATCGCCCTCGGTGAGTAGTTTTAAACACTTCAAGGCGTGCGGCGCTGACGTCATTCCTAGGCTACACACAAACTCTTCGCCCCGGCGTTAAGGCTTCCTTCGGTCTTGCTCTCGATACCCAAAAGCTCAACGAGGTCTCCCCTGCTGGCCCTTCCCACAAGGTAAGCTTGGTTGTCAGGGACATTCTAATCCCATTCTGATCCTTTTCCCAGGTTGGCGCCCAGTTCGTTTTCGAGTCGTAGATAGATGTCATTCGTATGGTCGGAGTGTAGAGACGCTAATACCAACTTAATTCTGGAGTGAAATATGTAATGAGGGCCTTGCTCTAGGGACGCAACTCCACTGTAAGGTGTTAGCTCGTTCCGTGAAATCCTCCTGGGATATAATGGTATTCGAACCACTCTATCATCGGATTTCGTGGTTATTGTCGAGAAACTCTCTCCGGCTTCTTCCTCAGGCTCAAACGGGCTGGAGTAGTTCAGGTGAACGTTCGAAGGCGGGGTTGGAGGAGCATTGGTAGGAAGATGCATGGTGCGGAGTAGTAGTCAAGGACACGTAGATTGGGCTAGAGAGGTCGAGCAGAGGTAATCTCCAAAAACAAAGAGTTTCCGAAGTCTAAACATCATGCATCAAGTATCAATCTCTAGGATTTGCTGGCCAAGTTCGGAATCTGTCGTCCACTTCCAATCTCGACCCATACGAGTCACGCTACCCCTGGGTGTTGAGTGGCCACATCGTTGAGGATAAACGAGTTCGTAGTAGCATTGCCATCGTGCAGTCTAAAATACAACGCGAGGTATGAAAGCTTCCAGGTGGACAACACCGTATATTAATAATCGAGACATATCGAAAGAGAATTGGAATGAGATCGGGAGCGATTACTTGCCACGGCTGACCTTGTCCAGCACTGTAACAAGAGTCAATCAGGTATCGCGGCGAGCTAGATGGTTGCGTACCGGTATCATAGGCAACCTCACTAAAGTCCGTTGCTTGAATCTCGGACGCGACGCCGACTAGGGCCCGGCGGAGGGCGTCTTTGGACGAGGCGAACACCATCTTATTCTTGATCTTCGCGGTATCAGGAGCCCTGATGGAGGAGATAAGCATGCCAACGCAAGAGATAGGGTAGCGGAAGCATAGAACGCTATCCGCTTTGCCATTCACCAAGAGACGAAGGTGATCTTCTGTCGTTTGCCGTCGTCACCCTTCTCGAACACAAAATCATACACTGCCCAACGGCATTCGTTCTCCGGGAGTTCAGCAATGAACTCTTCGTAGTCCGTTGATGAAGAGGTCTTCTCTACGATAATTTCGGTGTTGGAGGAGTTAAGGCCATAGATAATGTACTTGTGTTTCTTCCCCAACTTCAATTCCTGGTAGGCATTCAAGCACTGTTCGTTGACGGCGACACCTGAAGCCTGACATATTCTCAGAGGGTGACCCTTCATGAAAGCATATCGTTACTCACCATGATTCACAAAGACGACGATGGAGGATGATAGTAGGCAGATCTAGGAACGTCTCGCGACCGTGACGGTTTAGTCTTTATACTGCCCAAGTGGCTGTGGCTATGATCATGATAACAACCATGATTGCCAAAAGAGGCAAACCAGCGCTAGACATCAAACTTGTCCTGCGTGCAAATAATTAGCTATCCAAAAGCGCTTCCGTGAATCACCGAGGTAGCTATGGTTATAGGTAGGTAATAAGCTAGGATGCTACGCAAAAACTTCATCTAACCAGCGCTCATAACTGTATTCCGGCTCTCCAGCTTCATTTGCAGACCTCGGCATGGCCTCGCGCAAGTAATCGATGGCACCTTGTGGTAGCTGCGCAAGTCGCAAGTCGAGCTCTGTGACAAACGGCTGCGGCACAGTCAGGACATCATGAAATAGCTTAGATCCAGAACCGACCTTGTCGGCAGCGATGCCCCGAAACGCTTCACGAAGCTGCTCTGAGGACGTCTGGTCCTCGGTGATGTCAACCTGGAAGGATATTGGTCACCGTCGCGCAGAACAGACTGCGTCTTACCAAGAAATTGATGAATGCTTCATATGTTATAGCGCCATACTCAGCTACAAGCTGATCGTAGACATAGTCCATATCTTCGTCCTACATTTCCTTAGCGTGTGATGAAGTGGCTAGCGATCTGGCTTACCGAATACAGTATGCCTAGGCTAGCCAATGCTGCTGTCATTTCGAGTTGGTTGAGGGTGTTAGTGTCGTCCTTATCAAAGTACCTAAAGGTACTCTCGAATTGCTCGAGCTGCGCTGGAGTCAGATTAGTCATGTTCCGAGAGACGATCTGAGGATACACCTTAGCTGGATACGGAAAGTGATCATTAAGAATATTACCTGGTTGTCAACGAAAGCAATCTTCTTCGCTATGCTTTGCACCACAAGCTCCATCTCGAAGACTAGGTCTTGATGAGTAAATACAGTGTAGTCATTTTCTTCGACGTTTGCCGCATTGCACTCCTCCTCCGCTGCCAGTACAACATCTAGGCTTTCGGATAAGTCAAACAGTCGAGCTTGCACCCGTTGTACGTCTTCTTGTTGAGTCTACGTAATTCAAGAGGGCGAATGTGACAAGGAAAGTTCGTATCGTACCTCCAATGGGCCCTCAATTCGGGCAAGATCGGTAGAGATGTCATGTAGACTTCTTTGGAAATTATTGGCTAGGTCAGCAAACGTCTTGCGCAAAGTTTCTTTAATTCTAGTTGAACCGGTGAGAGAAATGCTGAGAATGAGGGAAACGTATTACTGGCGAATTTGAGCGTTGATAGCCCTTGATCGTTCAGCTTCTGAAGTGAGTAGCGAGTCCCATCCTCGGTCGATGTCCTATCGATAAGCACATCAGAGTGAGTGATCGTTCAACAAAGACCCAATGCTTACGGAAAGCGCTAGACCTTGAGGGGGTACATATTCTCTAAGTCTGTATGTTCGTAGTTTAGTTTGAACGTTTCCAAAGAGCGTAGCAATTTCTTGTTTCTCAATGACCAAGTCTCGCTTCACGGTTTGCTTGTATGTGGCAAGCCTGCTAGAATGTTCCTTGGCGTCGATGTAAGTTCCATCGAACTGGCTCGCTAGCCAATCGTTCTGAATATTTGATAATGCGCTCATAAACTTAGGAGGTGTTGTGAGTCGACTGGCGAGATGGATCCGAGAGATACATACAGCGGATGCTCGACGTTCATAATCGTTACGGGAGACCCAGACGGATTGCATGAGCTCAGCGAACTTCTCAACTCTGCGAGATACGGTGACGGCCTGATCTGAGGAAAATGGCAATACGTCAGAGGGTTATACCAAAAAGGCAGCAAATGCGCGAACCCATAGTTGAGAACGCATGGAAGAAGCTTGCAATGTACGTCATCACACTACGTTCATCAGGATGACCAGAATCACAGAGATCTTCGACTTCGAGTAATTGCTGGCAAGAGAAAAAAGGGGATAATGTGGCTTTAATCCGCGTTGTTAAACGGGTATTGACAACAGTGAGATTCAACTCACTGGAATACCCAGATGCTCAGCGGCAACCTGGAATGCAAGCCTTGTATTTGCATGTCGATCTGACTAGTCAGGGTAGGCATAACACGTTAAAGTAATACAGTGATGACCCACACCTTGTCTATTTTGTCGTAGTCCAGCAAATCTGGTCGGTGGCGATGTATAAGAGCACATCTGAAAAATCATTGAATATGGGCAGGAGAATGAGCGAAGGGGGGAGGGCATACAGAGCGAGGCCGTCTGACCAGCTTAGCGAGAAATCCTGGACATTCACTTCCTTGTAAGGCTCAGTCTTCCGTTGGCACCACAAGAGTAAGCCTTCTTTGGCAGACAGGCCTTCTTCACTGCAGGGCGCTTAACATATAGGAGCCAAAGGAGTAGACAAACTTACCTGATATCAGCAATGGTGAAGCGAAGGATAAGCGTCCATATCATCCCAAGGATGAGTTTCAGGTTTCCATCGATTATGTCTAAGCGTGAACGCGTTGAAAGCGCCGAATGGTCAAAGGAAGAGGAGATACCTTCGGGTCCGATGTTCGTGAGCTTCACACCTCGTGAAGTGATGAACTCCAAGGCTTTGTTCACGTTCTCAGCTTTCTGAACTCGTATGCGGGGGTTCTTGTTGTATCTCCCCAAGGAAGTGTCCCCTGAGCGCGTTCCATAGGGTCAGTGGGAGTCCACCCGAAACTGCGTGGTCGTACCCATTATTTCCTGGGGGTTGACACGATAGTCAGCATTTTGGGAAGCTGAGGTATTTGTGATCTATACCATTAGTTGGATGAGCCGGACACCATCTGATAGATCTTTGACGAGAGAGGTCATCGGGGGATATCCATTGCTTTCGAGCTTGGTGTTAAGCCTGATGTACCATATGATTGATATCGACCAAGCACACATAGAAAGAGTATCAGAGGAGCATGCGCACCATT
This sequence comes from Pleurotus citrinopileatus, assembly GCA_017312325.1. NCBI lineage: Eukaryota > Fungi > Basidiomycota > Agaricomycetes > Agaricales > Pleurotaceae > Pleurotus > Pleurotus citrinopileatus. The sequence goes on from BHFW01000037.1 coordinate 1,822,865, forward strand.
TGCAGAAGGTTCGTTCTTGTACATCGCGAGAACGCGTTTCTAAAGTGTCCATTCGGCCAGCCGGTGAAACAATACAGTTAAAGAGCAGTGGTCTCGATTAGACGCCCATAATATTGTTGTGGCCGCGTGCATCTGGACGCGTTCTTGAACTCAAACTCTCATCTTGTCCCATATCCACACCACAGTCTCTCTAAAGGAGGCGTCTACCAGGATGAGCTCTCAGGCGACCCAGTTTGATGGGATATACAACGGCCTCGTCGCAGACCCAGGCAGTATGTTGAATTCTTTCTTAGGTAACGATCCATGGCTCAGCATCGAGTAGAATTACGTGTGGCCCAAAGTGGGATGGCATGGAAAGGCACGGGGGAGGATATAACAGCCGTGCCAGCGGCAGAAATCGAGTGGGCTCAATGGATACGAGTCGCGCGCAACTTTCAGCTACGAATTGGTACCAAAGGCAGACGGAAAGTCTGTTTCGACGGCTTCGTACGCGAGGTACAGATGCTGCTCACTTTGCGCGCTTCCAATTTCTCATCTACAGTCTTGCGTAGGATCACGATAAACTCCAAACCTTGCTGAAAAACTACTTCAGTTGTCCACTTGAAACGAAGGAAGTCTCGTTCAAGGGTTGGAATTGGGGAGATACAGATTTTCAAGGTGCATCGTTTGTATCCGCTACTAAGCACACAGGCACTCATGTTCCACCCCCAGGCCAGGACTTGGCTTTTTTGGTTTCGAATAGGGTCGCCTTCGAACTTCCTCTTAACCAAGTCGCTAACTCTAATATCGCTGGAAGAACCGAGGTTTCACTTGAATTTTCGAATCCATCGCCGAAAGCCACTTCCAAGTCGGCATCCGATGAAATGGTCGAAATCCGCTTCCATGTTCCTGGTGTATATAGCAGACCACGCGCGTCTGATGCAGGTTCCCAAAAGTCTGATGATGAAGATGACCCCAACGAAGCGGAGATCAGCGCGGCGCAAGTTTTTCATGATATGATCAAGGACAAAGCTGATATCGGTCAAGTCGCTGGAAGCCTCATTCTCAGTTTTGAGGAAGTGCACGTCCTCACTCCCCGTGGCCGTTACGATGTGGATATGTTTCCGGACTTCCTTCGACTACGAGGCAGAACGTACGACTACAAAATTCTCTACACCAGCATTTCTCGACTTTTCTTGCTACCAAAAGATGACCAACATGTTTTGTTCATCGTGAGTCACTTTCTCCACATCCGGAGCGCAACATTGAAGCCACGCGCAGCTCAGTTTAAGCTCGCCTATCCGTCAAGGCCAGACCAAATATCAATATCTGGTCATGCAGTTCACCCGAGAAGAAGAAATGACCGCCGAGCTGAATATGTCTGAGTAAGTCCGTTTCAACGCCGAGTATGCTGGCCTTCATGCTGATCCGCAATTCTGCTAGGGAGGAAGTCGCGAAGTACGACCGATTGAAGAAAAACTATGAGGATCCCACCTTCGAGGTGGTCTCTGGCGTCTTCCGTGCGCTTTCGAAAAAGAAAATCATCAGCGCTGGTAGTTTCCAAAGGTTCGAACGACTATACCCCTTGGATATCGCTCGACTAATGACCATTGTAGTCGGACTGGACAACCCGGTATCAAAGCCAACCTTAAGACTACCCAGGGGGACTTGTTCCTCCTGGAAAAATATATCTTTTTCGTATCGAAACAGCCCGCACTTATCGAACTGTCCGATGTTCACCAGGCAGTCTTCTCGCGCGTTGGCTCCAGTATGGGCGCCGCTGCTGCCCGTACTTTTGATCTCAAGTTCGTCACAAAGAGTGGACCCGAGCTCACTTTCTCGTCCATCAACAAAGAGGAACACGAGCCTACCGAAAGCTATCTCCGTGAAAAGAAAATCAAACTCAAGAATGAGATGGTTCCTGATGTCGATGCCATGCTTGCTGCGGGAGTGGACGATGACGACGACGACATGCAAAGTATCATGTCAGATGAAGATGAAGCCCCTAAAGTGAAGATCAGAACTGGCGGGGATGATGAGGATAGTGAGGACGATGGTATGTTGACTTGTTATCTGCAGGTGGTCGCTTCTGACATAGGTCCACAGAGGACTTCGCGGCATCGGCGTCTGATAGTGGCTCGCCCTCTGACACCGACTCTGATGATTCTGGTGCAGACACCGCGTCCGACGCCAGCGGCGACCGTGATTTCATGAAGAAGTCCAAAGGGAAAGGTAAGGCCAAAGGTGGCGACTCCGCTCCAAAGAAGAAAAGCAAGGCCAAGGCCAAAGACTCCGACGGTGAGGGCAAGGATGATAAACCAAAGAAAGTCTCAAAATCGAAACCCAAGAAATCGGATGCAGACATGGACGTCGATGAGGATAAGCCCAAGCCCAAGCCTAAACCCAAGCCGAAGGCAGCAGCAACCAAGGCGGGCTCTTCGAAGGATGCCATGGACGTTGACGGTGATGCCCAACCGAAGCCAAGGCCGAAGCCCAGACCCAAGAAGCCCGCTACTGATGGTGATGGTCAGCCCCCTAAGAAAAAGCTGAAGGTGGATGATTAGTCGCTCATATTGCGTGAGCCTTTCCTGTAGTTTGTTTGTCGCTTTGTCCTACTTACTTATGTGAATACATGCATCTTGCTCATTCACCTCGTGCATAAAGATGAAGCTGGTTCAGCTCTGAACTATGTAGTAGCAGTTTGAGATTCGTACGAGTCTAATGATTAATGATACTTTGATGTAGCATATTGATAACCCAAGACCGAGGAGGTACGGATCTCCGTCAGCTGCAAAGAGGGTATGTCGTACATGGCGTGACCTGCTTATGAACCCAGGTGGAGTTTCGTCGAGTAGGAGTTAAGTTGGGGCCCCGGGATCGCGCATTGGAAATGATCAAGCGTTCCAAGTCTACACCGTTGCAGGATATTGGGTACATGGCAAATTGAACGGTTCTAAAACAGTTGGTCCAGAGTGAGACGAAGGAAGGGCGAGTTGGGGTTGCGTGTGGCTCGGCACCGTGCCAGGGTTGGTATAGGGCCTATCATTCCCAAACCAGACACTCGAGAACTCAAAGAGACGGAAACAGCGCATGAGATAACTGTAAAATACAGGGACGATGTCTAAAGGTCTAGTCAAGATAATTAAGAGCTACACGAAATTTACTTTATGAATTTCTATGCAAAAGTGAGCCGGGCACGAAGACAGGTTGAGAGGCGACGTCAACTAGAGGCTGTGATGGGCGACCCGAGGAGGTTTTACGGGTTGAGCTGCGATTAAGGCCTGAAGCACCTGGTACGCCAGGGGCAACTTTCGGGTTGAACAAAACATTCTTCTCTTGATAGAGTACATAGGACTTCGGGGGAATATTAGTAAACGGAACGTCGAAATTCGATAATGCGACTTACGCGAGCCAGGAGTATAACCTCCATCCATTTCTCGCCGTCCTTCTGAGAACAAGAAAAGATGTGAAGGTAGTCCGACGCATTTTCGAAGAAGGATAGGTTGTCGGTAGACTTCACGGCAAACACGTAGGGCTTGGGGGCTTTGTGAACACGAGTGACACAGTAGGCGTCAAAATTGGAGAGAGAACAGAGGAAGACCTCGTCCTTGCCCTAAAGGCTGCAGTCAGTAAAAGTAGATTTAAGGATATCGAGAAACTGACAGAGTCACGTTTTGACAGCCACAAGCTGTGCTCGCGTAATTGCACCCATCGCTTGCTCCATTTACCGCGCTTGGTTTCGTATTCCACCCAGCCCGAGTGCATAGGGGAGCTCGGGGGGATATTCTGAGATTACACTGTCGGAAATGCTAGACAAAGCAGGAGACCATCCATTACTTACGGAACGAGAAAGCATAGACGCGAACGGCGTCATTTTGACAACAAAAGTATTAACCATCTTGTCTTTGTTCCACGATGCCTGGACGTCTGCGAGTATCTCAAAGCTTCGGACGGGGCGTTCTAAGATACCATCAGTACCAATGTCAAACCCGCCCACACGGACTCACCCATTCCGAAATCTTGGGCCACTTCGAACAGCATCCAGCCACCAGAGCCAACATATTGCTTCAATGATCCTTGAGCCTGCACCATCTCTAGGATATCCAGAGCAGTCGTGCTCGTGGAGACTTCCACTGTGTTGAACGTCTGCATATCGCCTATGAAGATGCGCTGCTGGGTGACTACTTGTGATTTGAGATCAGAAACGGGGATGGGGAGAGGAGGTACAGGCGATGGGGTTTGTCGCTGCAAGCTCTTCCGAGGCGAAGGATATGCGTCACGATCCAGGGACGGCCGGCCAGATCGGCTGGGGTCGCGTCGCTGCACCGCAAGATGTCCGCCTTCTTGGGCGTCCTGCCTACGGCCTCTCATCATCCGGTCGATGTCAGAAGTGTCATCCCCTTGCATGTTAAGAGACTTCGATTTGTTTCCGTGATCGACAGGGGTTTCATCACGTCTTCTCGATCGGGCATCCGTCTTGCTGCGTGCCAACCCACGACTAGTATTAGGAGCGCTCGGGATAGGAATAGAATGATCGACGGCAGGACGATTGTCGTGCCTGTGGAACGAACGCATGGGGCGAAGGGTGCGTGTAGTATCTTGGAACAACTGGCCATTGGGTGCAGACCGGTCGGGGGATGGAGGCCTTGATCGTGCTGATCGCATAGGCATATCCGGTATATGTCGACGTACGCGATCGGGAGAGGGAGGCCTTGACCTGGATCTTGCCAGGCGCGTAGGCATCTCGGGTTTAGGTTGGGTATCATGTTCAGCTGAAGGACGCCTCGATCGCGACTTTGACCGTGTCGGTAAATCAGGTACTTGAGCCATCATTAGCTTTTGCGTCAACTCCTCAATCGCCAGTGGTCGCGAGTTGCTCGGCATGGTCATTGTGCGCTGGCGGCCAGGGCGTACGTGTGAAGTCGCATCCTGGGTCTTCGGAAGCATTGGCGGATACGCAGGGCTAGCTGGCGTCAATGGTGTATGTGACTGCCCCGGTTGCAACTGTGCAGCCTTCGCAGCTCTTTCCTTACGTCTTTGGTCCCTTTCCTCCCTAACCTTCTTTCGGATGGACTTCTGCGCAGTGAGCGCCGTAGGAATGCGCTGCGCAAGAGGAACATCATCGTCGGAGGCCGAGTATTCATCAGGAACTTTCTTCTTGGAATTAGATGCAGATGGTACACCATAGTCATCCTCGGATTGGCTTTCATCCTCATCTGTATCTGAAGGGAACGTAGGCTGGTAGCCGAAGCCATCGCGACCGCTGCGGCCGCGCCGGTCGTCTCCGTCGTCCCCACCATTTCCGCCACCATTTCCCCATCCACCACTATTATGCCCGCCATAACCACCGCCACTACTGTGTCCAGAAGATCTTCCGTAACCACTATTTCCACCATGATTCCCTGAGTAATGAGACGAATAGTACCCGCCTTGGGATGCTTGCCAGTCAGACCCATCCATCGCTTCACTACTCTCTTCGGCTCCCGCCCATTTGTTTGAGTGCCGGCGACTCCTAGACATAGCCCAGGCATGTAAAGAGCTGCCTCGAACGGTGCTCGCAGAAGATCCTGCTTCGAAAGACGAATCCGTGTTACCCATGCCAAGTGAAGTCGAGCGGTGGAAGTAGATGGAATGGTGGGGTGTATGGTCTAGAGCATGAAACGGCACGTCGACCCCGTCCTGATGTTCGTAGTCAGCATCATCAAACTCGTTGTCTGGCGATGCAGATCGTGGGAAGTCGAAGTATCCATCATCTGTTGGTGAACGGGGAAGATCACTGTCGCTCTCAGCAGAAGAGGAGTGTGGTTGACTAGAAGTGCTCTCCTGGGAATCATTTGATCGACGGGAACTTTCTGCGCGTATTAAGGGCCGATCATATTCATCTACATCTGAGAGGGAACTCGAAGAAGCGGACCGTGAAAGGGAGAAAGAAGAATCGGTGGCTGAAGGTGGGAAGGAGGGCGGTAGTTCAACGTTATCCGTATGGAAGAGTTCTGACCGCGCAGATGCTAATTCCGTGGGCGGAGCATAAGTCTGAAACGTACGTGGGGGCACCTCAATAGTGGAGTCGTCAAAGTAGTCATCGTCATCTTGGTCGTAATCATCTTCATCATCAACATCATCATGATCATCGGAAAAGTCTAAGAAGTCGGTATCCAAGTCGCTTGTGAAATCAGTCAGGTTGGAACGGGTGACGTTGAGCGATGACCGTTCAGGTATCACTTCGCTATGATCGGTCATTGACGGTGTCTGACTATCCCATGGTTCGTACGGCAGACGGGCGCCAACTTTACCCTTTCTAGTCTTGTATGAAGTGTCAGACCAAAAATGACACTGGGAGAGAAGGGTGCGTACCTTTCTGGGGAGAACGATATTCATCTGGGCTAGTATGTGCAAAGATGGTAAAGATGGCCGAGGAGTGAAAGCGGGACGCTTGTGAGCAGGGTGCACGAGATGAGTTCTGGGAAACGAGCTCATCGAGGCGGGTGATGAACGGAAAGGGGGACTGAGACGTTTCGCAGGCGCAGTTGCGGAAGGGGATAGCGGGGAACGCGGTGTCGCGGGTGCCGAAGCAGTAGGCACAGGAGGTGGACTCGTGTTGACCGGAGCAGGCGCAGTGGTTTCCAATCTAGCAAAAGGGTCGTCATCGAGGGGGAAGGGTGGCGGGGAGGTCCTCGATGAGCTTGCGCGCGCTGAGGTATCATCGTCGAGGGGTGGGTGGTATAACAATTCAGAGCCAGAAGAATGAGAACGCGCTCGCGACGTGTAGGATGAGGGAGTGGATGGTACGCTGGAAGGAGGCGTATGCAAAAACGAGGGTACGAGGATCGACTGCAATGAACGACGTTTCTTGGCCATGAGAGGAGTAGAAGTGATTGACTCTGGCAGAGGGGGGTTCGAGGTGGTGACTGAGTGAGTTCTCAATAGGGAGAACGCGTCGAAAGTTAGGCTGCCCGCGGGGGTGTATATGTTAGGCTGTGGAAATTCATCGTGAGATCACAACATCAAACTCGAGAGTTATATGTAAGGGGTAACAGAAGGCGAGGTATCGTGGGTAGTTTGTCTCGTAAAGTCGCACATTGCAATATTGCGACTTTGTTGAGAACCAACGGTGGATCACGTCAGTCGCGTTCCTGAACCGAATCAAACGCAACAAATGTGTGTACGTCGCGCGTAGAGAGAACGCGCCCATCTGAAGAAGGTTGGATGAAGGAACTCACCACCAGAATAGAAGGTTTGGAACGTGGTGCCCGTTCGATGGAACCTACTCCGTTTGGAGGATCCCTCACGTATATATGCCCGGGTAACTCGTCGTAGTAGTCGGCCTCGACGAGATCGCCTTCTGCAAGGGTGCTGAGCAAGAATGCTCGCTGCTCAACGAGTTGAGAAGGTTTACTTGAAAGAGGAATTTGGTCGGTATTAGAGAAGGGTGATGGTATATCCAGGTCGCCCTGAGAACGGACAATCGATTCGAGGATATTTGGGGTGAGTACTAGGGTAGCCATGTGTAATGAGGTGTGAAAATATGATAGGTTCCTCGCGGTTCGGTATGTCTCTAATTTGGATATTGGGCCCGCCGGAGTAATCGTAGTTTGGAGAAACCGTTGTCGGCGTCGGACAAAGGCTCTAGCACATGCAAGGTCGAAAAGGTCAACGATGGCTGAATTTGAAGTTGCTGGGAGAAATTTCAAAGGCCAGTCAGTTTTATGTAACAGCTTGGAACTCGACGATCACGCTGGCTCATCCAAGCCTTTTTCCTTTTCTCTCCCTGACAACGCCTTGACACGTACATCCCCCCACACCGCCTAATATCTATCGTCCATCACACACGTATAAATGCCACCAATCGACATGGACTTGAAGTTGACTTTCGGGCGCTATTGATACTTTTGCGCCTTTCAAACTTGCGCAGAGATTCGGGCTGGTTCGCCAAATCAATCTCCACATTCCCAAGACTCTGTCATGAGACCTTGTGATTGACCACCGGCATGTTTCCTTTACGCAAAAATCACGACAGTTGCGGGAAAATCCGACTTGGTAGACTAAGTCAAGAGCGTCAAGCCTGGAGGATTACCTTTGCAACCTTCTGCTTTTACATACAATACATATATTGTAACCGCTGATAAAATGAAACTATGGTACGCAACAAATAATACGCCAAGCCTGTATTTCGTACAATCGGCGCCAATGGGCGCTTACGTACATACTACCTAGTTCAACATGCCCCCAAAACGACTTCCAGGTTTCTACTTTGATGAGGAAAAGAACAGATACTTTCCACTTTCTACTAGACCAAGGAATGCTGATACCTATACGGTTAACTCGAGTCGTTCAGCTCTCCACCCAACGCCACAAACGCCCGCGCTGGCATCCGTTCCGCTTAGTTCTCGGGCTCCCGATGCACCAACAGTGAACCAGAAGCAGCAGGTCGCCACATCGAGCTACCGAGCTTCTCTGCGTGCTATATCATTCGCTCATGAAAGACAAACGCTGCGGCAGTGTGTACCTACTCGATAAGTTTAACCCTAATCTCTTATGAAAGTACCCTAGCGGACTCGAAACCTCTGCCATGGCCTTAACGTCCCGTGTTGAGCGGGCAACCGCGCCATTACTCGGCCATATAACGACTTTTGCAGTAAACTCATCTATATACTTTAACGACTTCATACTAATTTTCCCATACGCATAGATGACGCCAGCTTCCACCGTCGGAGGTCAGCCCCACTACCTCATCGGTGATAGTAACGGCTGGATATACCATGCTAAATCTTTGGATATCGACGATATATCTGGAATCACGCCCCCCAACCTCTCCTCGCTCCACTGGTCTATGGAATTCAATTTGAATCCCACGGCAGAGGTAGACTCTGCAACTACCCATCCTTAGCAGTCAATTCCGTCTCACTGGTCGCGGTTCATTAGATCTCTTCAATGTCTATCTCAGACTCTCGCTGTATGTAAGTACCCTCTAACTCCCTTGACTTTGCGCGGCCCTCACACTGAATACCTTGGCTCTCCGCAGTGCAACATCAGCTGGTTCCACCGCTAAAATCGCAGTCATGAACCTTGATTCGCCAGGGTTCGTCAGCCCTTCATAATATTCAACCTCACCCAAATGTCGACGCTGTTTTTCGCCCACCCAACCCCGTCCCTGAAATTCTAGCTCTCATTCTACTATCTTCGGTCTCAACGGTCTGCACGAGATCTGGGACAGTCACCTCTCGGGACAATCGCTCGTTATCGGTGCGTCTCCGAGACACTCTAGTGACGTTGTCGCTCAACGTTCATGTAAATGTCGTTCTAAAACAAAGGTGCCGAAGGAAGAGCCGTTTACCTAGAAGACATCAACGTCGGACCACCCCTCCGGTTTCTAGAAACATTCAGTGACGTACTCAGCGTTCATCAATCTAACGTACGTCCTATTCCCTTTCTCCGCAATTCCACCATTTGATTGTCTTCGATTTGATTGATCAATTAATTTCCCGGTCCACTTACTCATGTCTTCTTTAATTTTCGAAAATCCGTAAGCAGTCCCTCATATACGCCGGTTGTAGGAACGGCAACATATCTCGGTTTGATGTTCGCTCTAGTAAACCGGATACTCTGAAATTGTTCACTGACCGGAGGGGCATACACACTACTACCGCTTCGAGAGCGAAAGGCGAACGCCAAAAGTCATCCGTTACTCATCTTGACTTGATAAGAGAATCGCAGCTATTAGTCGGTTCTTTGGACGGTCAGGTAAGCAGAAACGCAAAATTTACGCTTTCGCTTTCTAGATGCCAATTCATCTCGCTTCAACTGTTCATAGCTTGCAACGTATGACCTCCGCTTCTTGCGCGAGACGAACCCGGTACATGTTTTTAACGGGCACATCAATTCATTGACAAGGCGCTTGGTATGATGTCCCATTATCAGTTGCTATTGAACAGCTCTAAGCATCTTGCATCTTGCTTACTTGCTCAGGGCATTGCTGTCGATCCTTACCACAACTTCATATTCGCCGCCGGCGAAGACAACCTTGTTCGTGGATGGTCTCTACAAACGGGCCAAGCAATTCCGCGAACCAGTGCGCCTTCAACCTCCTCCCGAAGCACACAACCCCTATTTTCAACTACCTTCCCAAAACATATATCCTCCATGCAGGTCACGGAGGAGCGCAATGGCCTGTGCCTATATGTTGCTGATACGGGTGAAAGTGTGTATAAATTTTATCTTGGCCAGCAAACCCATCCGTGCTCTTCATGGTAACGGTCCTGGACGTCATAATTCCATTCGAATGATTTTAGCTTCTACCTTTACCACGCTTAACGTTCAAGCATATGTTTATCTGTTGATTATGGATGATTAATAATCGTAATCGTAATCTAATCTCATGTTTCCTGTGGTTGTATGACGAAAGGTGACTCCAACGGCATGGTAGAAAGAGATGAAAACGAAAAAAGAACAGTCTCCAAAATCAGACCGGTACCCCCAAAATGGATCTACCGGATGGTCCACACATGTTATCTCGTCGAGGGAGCATCTGGTGGGTGGCGATCAAGTCTCATATAGCGCCATTGAGACTTGTATATTTTCTTTGTCGTGCTGGGAGGGTGGTATCGAGGTGGGATTGCATGCACCATGAGGAGAGAGGAATGGATCATCATCATAATCTAAAGATCCAGCAAAATCGCAAAACGTTAAGCAGCAGGAGGTAAAATATGGAAAAGAATCCATTACCTTGATGCATGTAAGGTAAAGTCGAGCCGAAGTTCGGGACTTGCCCTACACTCGGGGTAAGCCAGTCATCCCCGCTATGGGGCTGCCAGTGCAGACGATGCAGTTCAATCATCGCATTATGGTGAGCGTTCAAGTCACGTAGCTTGACTTTGAACGATAGAGGTAAAGCCTGCGAGGATCTTGAACCAAACGAGGACGAGGCTTGAACCGATGTGGATCGTGTCTGGAACCCACTCGAGGAGAAACTGCCCAAACCGCCATCATTGACATGCGTGAAGGCGTGCACGTAATAAGGTTCTGGTACTAAATGGTGCGCCGATCCGTCGTGACAGTGCAAGGGAGAGAGATGGACATCGTTAAGTTGAGTATAAGCTTCCGAAGATTTGAAGGCAGCAGAAACACCAGGAGAGAGCTCTGGATGGTACACAGTAGGATCAGGCACAAGTCGTTGACTATTACGGAAAGGCACGTCAAGTGTAGCGGGGAGATTGTCCTCCGGCAGGCCGGGGGAGAATTCAAATGTCGGAAAAGCAGCGGGTATGTAGCCAAGCGAGGGAGAACGTGAAAGAGAGCCTGATGACTCCAAGTGAGTTGCAGAAGTCAAATCGCCGTTGCTAGATGACCCAAAGGCAGAGGTCTGTTGTATCCCTGGCAACATCTCTTCTCCAACTGCAGAGCTTCGAGTCTGAGGAACGGTCTTCGAGGGAGCTACATCTGAAGTTGGACCAGACTGGTGAGATTCTCGTTCGAGGGGCGTCGCGACGACGAGCGGGGATGCAGTTTGCGAAGATGGAGTCCCGCCAGATGTCGATGAGGGCTGTTCGAGTACTTCCTGTAGTTGCACGAGGCTTGGGGCAGAGGCCTCCTTGTGGCTCGATGGTTCAGAACGCAGGCCAAGGTAAACCCGGAAACAGCTGGTATCCGAAAACGCCTTCGGGGAAGGATGGTCCGCCATTCCGCGAGAACTAGATGAACCTTGCGGACTGCTCATACGCTTTGGCCTGGATCTCCTCCTCCTACGATGAAACCAGTCTGACACCCACGTAAGTCCCCTACTACTTGTCAGCTTTGGGCCGCATATATTAGGCAGGACATAACGAACAAGCCGGTATTCCTTGCTAGCATTGCCTTCGCGTCCTTGTCAGGGAAAGAACACTGTTGGAAGGCGGCCTCTAGAATTTGAAGTTGCTCATCCGAGGCAAATTTGGCTGGTCGCTTGCGTGACCGACTCGCATCCAGCATCGAGTGATCAGGTTTACAGACACAGCGAGCAGAGAAAAAGGATAGGTGGAGGAGGTATCCCAAATGGTAGCTGGAGAATTAATGAAAGCCTGGACCCAGGAAACGGAGTCTGGAGCACGCCGAGCAAAAATAACTCTAAGGACTCCCGTAGATCTCCTGCTTTTGCAGAAGTCAGAACAAATGCTCAATATTGTATATGGGTGTATATAAAGATGGCTAATAAGATGTACAATGCGAAATGTATCCAAAGCCCGAAATACTGTATCCCTACAACTTCGCCGTGAATTGCGACTCTGTGACACCAGCACCCATAGCGGCGGTGGAAGAGACACCACCAGTAACGGTTTTAAGGAGATTGTCAGCGTAGTCGGCGCCACTCCACTGCGGAGAAATGTTAGCACCGAAAACACACTCAAACGAGAAATTGAATGTACGAACCTTTTGATGAGTGAGAACGTCGGTACCGAGTTCACGCTCTTTGCGCTGGATGAGCTCAACGTAAGCCTTCATCCCAGACTTGGCGAAGTTCTGAGCGAAGAGGTCGGAGATATAGCCATTGGAGTGCAAGCCACCGAGCTGCGACAATTCAATCAGTCAGTCATACGATGGCATATACGGAAAGGAAGCATACAGTGATGAATTGCCAAACGAATCCAAGCTTGCCCAACTCCCAAATGAAGGCTTCCATTTCACGTTCACCAAGGCCGGCGGCATCCCAGTTGAAGGATGGTGAAAGGTTGTAGGCAAGCCAATGACCAGGGTGAACACGGTGAACGCCGCAAGCGAATTCCTTCGCTTGACAAAGGACAGGCTTCTTGGTCTCCATCCACAATAGGTCGGCGTAGGGACCGAAAGCGACGGCACGGTTGATGGCGCACTGAGTACCACCCTCGTAGCGGTAGTAACCCTCACGAGTACGAGGAGCGTCCCAGTTCCAGTAAGGAACGTGCTTCAAGCCGAAATCTTGCTTAGCTATGGCAACGGCACGGCTGGAAGAGACACGAGCAACCCGAGTCTGGAACTGAGAAATCTCCTTGATAGTAGCACCCTCCTTACGGAGAGCCTCACCCAGGGTAACGGCGAAACGCTGGAGACCAGCAGCGGCAATCCACTGGTCTTCGATGGCTTGGAGTTGCTCTCCCGACTTTCCAGCAGCCTCGGCCTCAACCATGACGGTGGCCAAGGGGGCGAGCTCGGGGTTCGTGGCACCAAGGATGAAGGCGTGGTCACGATCGTCGATGTTGGAGGTGATGAGGGTGGCGGCTTCGGAGTCCGTTCGGGCGATGACAAGGTTCTCGACTCCCATAATATCGAATTGCAATCGGATGGCGACGAGCCGGTTGATGTGTTCCTGAATTGGAACAAGCACCTTGCCAGCCATATGTCCGCACTTCTTCGTGCCAGGTGCCTGATCTTCGACGTGAATACCAGCGGCACCCTTTTCGACAAACAACTTGGCGAGTTTCATGATGGCAGTGAGGCCACCGTGACCGGTATCAGCGTCAGCGACGATGGGGCGGAGGTAGTCGATGTAAGGAGTGGTTTGGAGTTCGGCATCCGAGAGGTTGTTGCGAGCCTCGCGTTGCTTGCGATCATGGAAGAGCTGAGCCAAGAAAAGGTGTTCAACCTTGTTGGGAACGGTGTTGGAAGGATAATCTTCGTTGTATCATGTAAGAGCGTGGGCCGGGAAGAATAAGCTATGAACTTACCAGCAAGATCAGGACCAGGCTCATTGGTGCTTGACGCAGTGCTGGAGCATTGCCATCCAGAAACGTAAACGGTCTCGAGGTACTTGGCCATTTGCGTAACTTGAACTGGGTCAAGACTGAATGAAAAGACGGTTGAATTATGCACTGAAGGCCAAAACCGGGAACACTCACGCTCCGTAGGTGTGTGAGGGGGTTCCTTTCTTATGGTGCGCCGATAGGATTGCCCATAGCTTTTTGGCCAATACATTGGAGGGATATTGGATGGGAAGAGATCCCCTCTTTGATACAACCTGCGCAGCAGTGTAAGGGCGCTTCACCCTCGCAAAACGGGGGTTCTATGGCAGCGCAAGTCAGTACCGCGAACGAAAGAAACTGAGGATATTTGATCCACCTTCCACCAGAGCTCGACTTGAGCGACCTCGGTCTGGAAAGCAGCGCGTTCGTTAGCCATTGTGTTCGGGAGAGAAGGAAGGGGATGGAGGGCGGGATCGCGAGCTTGAGCAGAGAATGCAGGGTTATATACGGGAAGAATTTTGAGAAAGCCCCTTTCTCAGCCGAAGTCCCTGCCAATTCCAATCCCACTAAACGGAACATGTGATTCCGCGACCCGCCTCGAACGGCAGGACCCGCTTAAGGGAAAGGACAAACCCCGACGGCTCCCCTCACCAACTGTCATCCACAGAGGACATGTTGCTAGCCGGAACTCTGTTACGCCGGTGACTAGTACAGGCTAGCTGTACACAACCCTTAAACCCGCTTCTTATCCAAAATGTCACACGTTCAAGCTCTCAAGTTCACCTTCTGAAAGTTACTGAACGCGTGTTTACGCTCTATCTCCTAGTCGCCAAGGCTAATGCTCAACACTTTGATATGCAAGCCGGGGAAGATTGCGGGGTTCAATAGTTGCGGGGTAGCGAAAGAGACATGGCCCGCCAATGTTTGTGAGAACACTTCCAGGCGCCCAGCAACCATGATCTCGATTGACGTTGGAGCGATCAAGGGGATGGAATAAGAAAATTTCGGGCCCTTTGAGGGTTTATTTGACTGGCTTAGTGGTTATTGACCTAGGTCCTGGGCAGCCTTAGTTTAGTCAAATGCATGCGACGAGACGTGTGGACGAAGCGCAGGACAATGACGAGGGCCACAATGTGGGCTGTGTTTGCCGTGTACTTGCTTGACAGTCCAGGGACCCGAGAAGAATAAAATTATCGTCGGTCTCCATCATACAACAGACCCGCAAGACCATATCGTATGAAAAATGCGAGCAGACTACCTGCAACCTATGGATTATCGTTCATGAATAGTGAGGCGAATTGATGGTGAAAGATCACCAACCTGAACACCCATCAATGTTTGCACCAATCTCTTCTCCGTCATCGGTCCCAACCGAACTAACAGGAAATTTAAGATGGTGAGGTTAGTTGTCTCGAGAACTATCCCGGATCTGGGGTGCAGTGTTATCTCAGCAAGACCGAGCGCAGAGAAGAGGCGGAGGATGATGGTCGATAAGTGGGAAGGAGGACGCTCGAACATAGCCTTGGAAGGATGCAGGAGGTTAGTGTTGCGGTCAAACCTAAGGGCATTCGGTGAGCGAGCAGTCCGTGGATATATATATATACAGAATTGGCGAACCTTGGGACGCGGTGCCTTGGGCAAGGCACCAGACCGAAGAGCTGGGGACATGATAGGATGAAGTTGAAGATCTGGGGGATGAAAAACAGAAGAAGAGTCTTCGAGAAGTGAGCCTGGATGCCGACAACGGCAAACGCCATCCCGGTCATATAACAGAGAGTGTCTCCAGGAAATGCTCTGGCCGGATACCTAAATACAGTGATGAACACATGATGTAGAGGCAAAACTATAAGGGAAACACTGACCAATTATGGTACATAAAGCCTGCGCAGACGGCAACGAGTGGTAGCATGAAGTAGAGACTGAACAGGTGTCTCTCGACTAATTCCTTGCTCCCGTAAGCCATGCCAGCATTCCACACTCCTCCAAATTCCACTTCAGCTTTGCTTCCGAGAAGGTGGACTGGCACGCGGAACCCCACAGGCCATGGAAGGTACAAGATATCGTTCAGAATTACGGAGACTGCAATTATGAGGGCCTGGGAGACCTCGGAGCCGTTGATTCCAGCAAGGATGTTGATAGAGTTCGTAGCGAAAGTCGATAACAGCGACATGTATATGTAATACAGGGGACCTGTGGTGAGCTTTAGCATTTAAGCTGCATAGTAGACGCCAGACAGGTACCTACCGAGATTAACGAGTGTACCCAGCATGAAACGGAATGGCAGAGGCACAACAACGTTGGTGTTCCCATGCTCAGCAAAGTACACCATGAGCAAGGGAATGGAGGCTATGATTGGGATGGGAAGTTTATGTCTCCATCGTATGTCAAAGACATCATCCAGAAACCCGAGCAAGGTTGCAGTCAGAAGAGAAAGCAGAGACGACAGGTACACAGCAAGCTGGACAGATTGCGTTGGACGGCTGAGTGCGGCGAGCAATTATGATCACCTACCTGTCTATGTGGAAATTCCGTGACTGATATCCCCTCGCGGGCCACATTTGGATCAAAGGAATACAGCAGAGCATCAGAGAATGCGAACGGAATGAACAGCGTTAAGGTCACTATGTACACTGATGCGCACACGAGTCCCATGCTTTCTGGTCTACCGAGAGGTTCAACACTATCCCTTCATACACATATGCAAATGAACAGAACGCACATGGGCGTGTCGTATATTTTGAGTAGATCGCGACCTTTGAGATTGGCATTGATGAACGTAGGTCCCAAAGAGGGTACTAAGTATACCGTAGCCAGAAATGCGGCCAGAGAGAACCCGGTGGAGGCATAAAGGGCAGGTATTTGAGGTATTGGATCCAATAGAGGGCGCACGATGAACCATGCAGCCACTGGTATGAGAGAGAAGAGCAGTACGGATGAAAGAGGCCTCGGAGAAGGAAATATAGCCATTCTGCTAGATCTGTGGCTGATGATGATGAATTGGCTACGAGA
Source organism: Pleurotus citrinopileatus (assembly GCA_017312325.1). Classification (NCBI taxonomy): domain Eukaryota; kingdom Fungi; phylum Basidiomycota; class Agaricomycetes; order Agaricales; family Pleurotaceae; genus Pleurotus; species Pleurotus citrinopileatus. The sequence continues at coordinate 1,839,541 of BHFW01000037.1, forward strand.
TTACCAGCATCACAGTCGAATGTAGTGGTCGGGTGAGAAGAGTCCTTGCGACGTGTCGTGAACGCGCTCAATTCAGGGTCATGTGATAGTCGCTATAGGGGCTTGAAGATGCACGCTCTCAGCCTTCATCTCAAGTTTTGACTCGTTGTAGGTCGCCATCGTTCATGCCCACTTAATTTATCAATTATAGCAGGGATGACTGGTAACTCAGATTCTGGACTTACATTGACATCTCAGGCGCACCACCTCAATTCGACTGGCTGTAAGATCCAGTATACTCAAGGAAAAGGCCGTGGCGTATTCGGTTTGGCGGATTATCATCAACTTATCGCCAACACTAACCTACCAATATCTCTCCTTCAGCATCCCGCCACATTCCTTTTGGAACGATCGTGGAAATTAGCCCCGTCTTACTTTTCCAAAAAGAAGAGTATGCCTCTCATGGAAGACATACCGTCCTGGATCACTATACTTTCAAGTGGCGAGGTGGACAAATGGCATTAGCCTTAGGGCTCGGTAGGAAAGCTCCCGGAATACTGCCTCACTGCTTTCTCACTTTGGTCAACGTCCAAGGCTCTTTATTCAACCACTCCGAGTCGCCGAACGTATCATACAAATTGGATTTCGCGACTGAGTCCATATCCTATAAGACGACTCGATCTATTGAACCAGACGAAGAGTTGTGCATATTTTATGGACACAATCTCTGGTTCCGTAACGTCGATCGAAATGGAGACAGTACCAGTTTTCCAATGTCAGAGGAACTCTCCGACAATGAATGGGGCGGCCTGTCATGTATCGACGTCGACATGGAATCGGAACGGTCGAAAAATCCATTCGAAGGCGGTAACCCCGATGAAGTAATCCCGGAAGAGTTGCTACCTTTCCAGCGATACAAATTACCCCCTGAAGAGGAAACGCTAGACACCGTACGAACCCGTGAGCGTGTTTAGCGACCCGATGCCTGATCACAATACGAATTCTCTGTCAGTGGCAGTATGGGTTATCGACATTGCCGATCCGCGGGATACGAGCGCTATGCTGAAGTAGCTATCCCCGTCGTCTTTGCGGACCACCATTGATATTCAGCGATACAGGTGGTTGAAACAAAACAAGCTGGATGACGAGCTCGGCCATCTCAAGCGGGTCAAGAAGCGTGGATCCATCTCGACCATGTTACTTACGGCGGCGGCTACTCTTACGGAATCGGACGATCGTTCATGTCCGTTGGATCTACCTCCGCAACTTCTATTGCTCCCTCAGGGTCTGTCATTGAGCGCGCCTTATACCATGCAAGTCCCCTCTTCCGTTGCTCTTACTCCCCTCTCCCATCAACTCAAGAACACACTCTGGCCTACTGTGTTTGCTCCGAAAAGGAAAGATGTAGCGGACCAGTGGACGCGTGGTAAGGCTAAATGGGCATGGGATGCCGTCCAAGTAATCATCCACGAAGCTGCGAAGGCAAGAGCGAGCGGTGAGGTAAGCGGCCATGCCTTACTTCCGGTCTATACTGAAGTACTGGCTTGGAATAGGTCCCTGTCATTGCTCACGTTCGATCTCCGTACGAGACTGTCGCCGATCCCCCACTGTGCTTTACATCCAACGACACGCGAAATTCTGCTAATCACCCTCTACGACATGCCGTGGTGAACGTTATACGCCAGGTAGCGGACTACCGTGGCTCCTATTCGCTACCAGCTTCCTCACCAGAAACCAAAGTCTCCTCAACCGCTTCGCCAACGCCTTCATCTTCATTACCCCTCGATTTACCGACGACTGAACCGCAAAATGGATCACACTACCTTCTCACCTCGTACACACTCTTCACAACTCACGAACCATGCATCATGTGTAGCATGTCCTTGTTGCATTCGCGCGTAAAGGAGGTCATCTATTTGTATCCCATGAATAAAACAGGCGGATGTGGTGGTGTGGCATGCCTGCCCTTTATGAAGGGCGTGAACCATAGATTTGGGATACTTAAATGGACTTTAGATATATCAGACGACGTGAAAAACCTGCTCCGCGTAGACGAGGATTTAGATGCTTGAAAGCATCGATAGATGTTGCACCTGATACATGTATACGATGTTAGAGATTGGGTGCTAGTACAGTTTAAATATCTTATCTACTAATTTACATCCTGGAAGCGTTATGCGCGACTGGAGGCTTCCACATCTTGTTGTGAATATAGTCAAACAATGCCTCGTCCTCTAAATTATGAAGAATCAGGTTGCGGTCAAGGCCCTATGCAGCCGTAGTCAATTACACAATGCCTCTGGTAGAAAGCATAAGGAAAGACCGCACCTCATTCTGGGCCTGCCTTATCACGGCGGCAGCAATCTTAGCACTGATACTCCGGATCCTGACTAACCGAGGATACACCAACCCACAGCGTACCTCATCTTCGTTGAGGGATTCACTCAATGCAATAGCGGCTTGGGTGACCATTTCATCCGAGACGTGTCGGGCTTTCGAGAGGAGAGTACCGAGCCCGATGCCGGGAAAAATATACATATTGTTGCCTTGACCAGGTTCGAGAGTCGTTCCGTTGTGAGTGATAGAAGGATACGGAGAGCCAGACGCGAAGATGATTTGCCCGTTTGTCCTGTCAATCATGTTACTCACATATTGTATATCAAACTACGGAGGACAGACCATTCGACCGCATCTGAGAAATCTAATTCGCATAGCGAGACAGGGTTGGAGAGCGGGAAGATTATGGGGCGTTTGTTTAGAGACGCCATGAGTTTAACAACATCTTCTGTGAAAGCATTCTAGGCCAACAGGTAAGTTATTCGTCGCACAATCCTTGGATGGGGGCAGCGGCTTACTCTGATCGTGCTGAGTCCAAGTAACGCAGTCGGCTTCACATATTCGATGATATCAGTAAGCTTTGTGAGTGGCGGGCCCCGATAATCGGTTCGAGCAAAGACTATTAGGTGCCTTGGTAAGATGCAAGAAAAAACCACTGAATCGGGGGATACTTACACTTCTTATGTTCCTGTAGTCCATGCCGATCAGCAGTAATTAAACCCTTGGAGTCCACCGTCTGCCAATAGATAGCATATGTTAAGAAAACACTCTCCAAGTGAGAATGGAACAAGACTGACGTATATGTGGCTCTTGGCCTCCTCTTCACTCAGTCCCAAGAGAGTAAAGAACGAGATCAATTGCTTTGCTACACCTATACCAGCCGAACCAGCACCGAAGAATAAGATCCTATGGTCTGTGAGTGGTAGGCCAGACGCCCTCGAGGCCAAGCGAGCGGCGTTGATGAAACCAGAGAGCACAACGGCGCCAGTTCCTTGGATCTAGTGAGGTACCGTTAGTTGCAGCGAGATGCTAGACTAATTACAAGAGCTCACGTCGTCATTAAAGCAACGATATGCATGACGAAATTTGTCCAAGTATCTGAACGCGTTGTCCGTTGAAAAGTCTTCAAATTGGACGAGGAGGTCAGGGAAAACCTCTTGCATAGCATCCATAAACTCCTCCATGAAATCGTCCATCTATACATGGGCATGAGGTCAGGAGGGGAAGGACAACATCTAAATACGCTGAAGCGGACCTCAGACGTCCCAGGACGCTCTCGGCGGGTACCAATGTAAAGCGGGTCCTCTAAGAACTTCCTTGTGTTGGTTCCTAGGTCGAGGCATATAGGAACGGTGGACGTAGGCCGAATCCCAGCGCCTGCGATGTAGAGATCCCTAAACGTTGGAATGAGGTTGGATCAGAATCAACCCTAAAGTAAGCCGATGTCGCACAATTTGCCTATGCTGATTGGGAGACCGTTTGCCCCAAGGTCTCCAAGACCAAGAATCCTAGAGCCTGTGTGCACATAGTCACGAACCTTCCAGGTATATAGTGAATTCAGCCTTACCATCTGTTACAACGGAGATGCGCGATAGAGGACCGCCAGGCCATCTGCGCAAGACCTCACGGATACGGCCTTTATCGGCGATAGAGATATAAAGACCCTCTGGTCTCCTCCAGATGTACGAGTAATTAGAGCAAGCATCGCCAACCTGGGAGACTGGAGTTGAGCCCGCGGTGCCATTGGGAAAAAACCAATTCCCTACCGTGGGTGTATAAAGGATAGGGATGATTTCAAACATATTTTCCAAAAGAATCTGGTAGAAGAGGTGGTGGTCGCGTTCCTTGAGGCCATTCAAGAATATATACTTTTCTAGTCCCGTAGACTTGGAACGTAATTGAACGAGACAACGCTGCTGGTGATTAGTGTCATGGAAGTGAGGAGGATGGATCTTTGGGGCAATTGTGTATGGGGCTGCCATTGTGAAGGCGCAGTGGTAAGTAGATCTGTGACGAGGAAAGCGTCGGCTTCAAGTACTTTATTTTTGTAGACTTTCACGACGGAGTCCAGAAGATCATTGCGCGACTCCGAATGACTCCAACACAATTCCCAAAAATCCATGTGAAAACCAAGACATCTCCAATGACCGGTTTGGAGAATACAAATGTCGTTGAGGAGGATCAAACAAGTTAAGGAGGGCGGAAGAAAACTGAGGTCCAGAACACGGGCCTCCGTTTATTCAATCACGGGACCGGCATCAAAGGAGGCGAGTCTACGACAACTATTATAGCGAAGTGTTCGCATTCGCATGCATATGGAACAAGATACGACTTGATCTCGCTGTAGTCTAGAAACGAGTTCGCATTGGCTACGCAGCGAATGAGAAGACAATACGCACATTTGCTCCTTGTGGGGGCTCCACCCAGAATCACCAAAACTCGCGTTTTCTAGAGCGAATAGCTTTCACAAGTGAGTGCCGTTCACTCCACTTGGCTCTGTTCGTAGCATGCTCCTCCTCTCGCACCCTCCAGGCTGCCTTGCGCGCAGATTTGGGAAGAGCAGCAATATACTCGACAAACCAGCTCGGACATCCGAACTTTTTCGCTAGGGCACTCCGAGTCCAAATTTTGGGGTCTTGCCGTCGCAATTGGCGCATCTCTATTTTCTGTTCGTCTGTTAATACGAAGGTCTCCGAGAGTTGGGAACGTCTCAATGTGGGGGGTTGAGGAGTGCCCTTTGGCATGGGTTGCGACGGCCGGAGTAGAGGCGAAGCGGGGTTTGTAGTCAACGAGAATGGTGAAGGTGCTGATGGAGGTGGACGATGTATGAAGGTAAGTTTTTCCTCCTCGAACGTGACGGTGGAAGCATTCGGGTTGTTTATCAGAGGGTCTGGAGGATGATACGGAGGGCGCTCTGAAGTTCCGGGCTTCGGACGCGGATGCCTTGTAGCATAGGAGCGTGTTGAAGAGAGTAGCGAGGTCACTCGTTTGCTCATCGACATTGACATGGATGACGTTGCCGAACTCTCGTCAAACGCACAGACAGGAAAGGGTCTTTGTTGTGCCTTGTATGCCAGGCGCTCCTCCTTAGGTCTTATAGGGGTATCTCCAGGGGTGAAACATGGAAGGAAGCTACGCTATCCACTCCAACTGCCTGCTCGCTCTCAACCCGAAACGACGCCCTTCACCGCGTCCACCGCTCCTTTAACCTTCTTCTGTATGGCACATTTAGCGGCTTTCAGGCAAAGTCCCCCAATAATCTTCAAGTTGTCCGCCGTAGTCAAGCCTTCCGATGCAGCTTTAGGGGCACCATCTGCGACATTGATGATGGGGGCTGCGAAGGCAGATGTGGCAAATACAGCAGCAAGGATGAATTGCAAGCGCATGATAACCACAATTTGGAACGATGACCGGCCAGCAGCTGAAGGATGTGTACATGCGTCAACTAACGTCACTAACTCGTAATACTAATGTCGTGACTTACCGGGCAGTACGAATTGGAGTGCGAAGGCTACGTACAAACGAAGATTGGATTTGGATACTTATACTACATGAATCGACAACTGAGGTCAGTGCTAAGCTTATAAAAAGGCTATTATAGCACACAACTAAAAAGTTAGGGTTGAAGCTTGAATGAAGCTCCAACGAACTAACTATGTACCCAAATATCGAAGCTGGCATGTTGACATGGAAAAACTTGGACTAACATACCTGTGCGGACCAATTCTTTTAAACACCGAAAAAAAGTATTTGCAAAGAACCGGTGCGATGCGATGACATGACTAACTCGAGAGGACAACGCGAAGCAATCATTTAAGACAGAAATGGTTAGGCTGAATTCTCGATAGCCTCGATGTCGCTGCTCGTAGGGCAGGGACGATACGGCTGGGATGCCAGATCGACAACATCATCACAGGGGGCAGTGGCCAGGCAATATTTGATTGATGCTGGCAGTCTGTGAGGTCTTAGGGACAACATCAGATACGCCTCCGTTCAGTGGACCATGTATCATACCTGAGCTTGGGTGCTACAGAAGCATAGAGAAGCACCTCTTGCACACCATAAATCCGACTAGAAGCTGACGGCCTAGTCAAGTTAACGGCTATGGTTGGCAATATGCCAAAAGACGCTAACCCTAGTTCGTTGTGGCAATTGTAAAAGCCTACGCCTGTGCACCGGATCAACGAATTAAGCGGAGGTATAAACAGCTTGCGTGACAAAGTGAATGGAAGCCAAATTACCTTGGCCGCATCATATGTTTGGAGCCTCGTCGTCAAGGTGTGATCGATTGAGCAAGAAACTTTGATTCTGTGGATGGATGGTATCATACAGATAGGGTAATATTGATGGAGCCGAGATGAGCTGAGATGAAATGTCGATTCGAAGGAGTGGGCTTGGGAGTAAGAACATAGCAAAATGAGCGATGTGGATGAACAAGCGAAATATGCACAAGAGGCACTCTCTGTGGGGCGGACAAAATATAATCGGACATGAACATCGAAAGAAAGGAATGAGGATGTTGAAGGTGTTAGAGATGAAAAGGAAGGGGAGTGATTCAGATAACCGCCAAACAGAAAGTAATCCCACATGACCGTCGAAAAAGGGTTGAACGCTGTACAGTGAGCGACATGAGTGATATAAAACTAGCAAGCAAATGGAAAGCGATACAGAGTCCAAAGTTGTGTTCATGATGCGTAGAGGGAATTATGAAGAACGAGCGTGTAATCTCACATAATAAATCGTAAATTTGTGAATAAAGATCTTAAAAAATTCAGGTGGTACTGACAGCAGAACGAACATAGCGCAGTCAAGGGAAAAATGAAAAGAAATTTAGAGGATACAGTTGTTAGATGAACGCAAAAAGGAATCGAAATACATAGCATTTTACGAACAGTTGTGCTGAGTCTCAAGTCTCGTCCATCGCAGATTGCGGATGTTCACGATTCCCCCCCTTCCTAGTCCCTTCGGGGGGCGGTGCTTGTCTGCCTTCTGGTGAATCAGGACGTGATTCTTGAAATCCAGAACGATGGGAACCTAGCCTAGAGCTGGAATGCTGACGGCTAAGGGAGGGGCGATCGCTGTTGCTGCGTGGCTGTCCAGGGCTATTGGCGAGCTTCCCCAAGGGAGAAGGCCCTCGTCCCGGACCTTCGCGGTATGATTGTGGGGGTGAAGGGACAGCTAAACGAGACATTTGGGGAGAAGATGATGGAGGCAAACCCTCGGTGTGGTGGTGGTGGGTGCGTGAATGGTCAAGGCGAGCAGCCGAGGTTGAGATACGACGATTGTCAAAAGGGGCTGGCGAGCCTGGACCCTCGAGCTCTGCTACTTCCCGGTACTCTCGATCGCGCTCCTTGTCAAAATTTGCTGAGCCCATATGACGAGGTTGTGGATCCGAACGAATACGATCGGAAGATGTTGATGGGGGGAAAGCGTACGAGTCTGCTACGCCGTTTCGCAGTAGCTCTTTGCCTTTCGCCCTTGGCCCCAAATCAGCGTGGTGCGAACGTTCTGGTGAAGCATCTTGCAAAGCATCCTCCAACTCCTCTACACGCCGCCGTAAAGCATATATATCGCTCTTCATGCTAGCAACCCGCCTCTCAACAAGGGTCTCGACGGTCTCATTGAGCCTCTCCTGCTGCTGAGCCAGACTCTGAATCAGCGAATTGGACTTCGCGAGCTGCTCCCCAAGCCAACTCTTTAACTGCTTTGAATCATTCAGAGCATCGTAGAACATCTCGAATGGAGCTAGAAAAGCTGACTTATCGCCAGAGTAACCAGGGTGGTGTAGCGTACTCGGTGTAGGCGGTACGAGCATGGACGAGATGGGCACCTGTGGTACTGGAGGCGAGCGACCAGATTGTCCTGAAATTGGTTGAGCCACCGGCCCCGAGCTGGTGCTGGCACGCTGCTGCAATGCAAGGCGTGTAGGGGTCGGAGGAACCACCCCACTCCCAACTCTGCGGCCTGACTCTCCTCCAATCACCGAGGGTAAACGAGGCAACGTCATAGGGAACCGGCCAGAATAGAGTGCTGCTTGCCCACCTGCTTGCGGAATGGGGGGTGCGCTCTGTATGGCAGGGGCAAACTGTTCCTTAGTATGTGCTTCGCGTGGACTGATTACGATGTCAGCGGGTTTCTTCTTCCCAGTGCCGAACAAACCAGCGCGACGCCGAGCGAAACTGATCGGAGGAGGTGGGAGCGTGTGCGAAAGCCCTCCGGGTGCCTGGGGAGGTGCCTGGTGCTGCTGACTGGGTACAACGATGGGACTCGGACTGGGAGGTCGGTTGTTTAGGAAACTACTCTGACTGATCGTCCCTCGTCGTGTCACAGAGGTGTTTAGAACTGGATTTGGACTGCGCCTCCTTGTTGGTGCGGAGGATCTAGGCGCAGTTCGCTCTTCCCCTGAAGGATGGGAGGGTGGCGTTCCGCGAGTGACTACGGGCGACACAATGCCAGCTACGCTACCTCTGCGTTGTTCTATAAGTGCCTTTTGCTGCTGACTGATAGTGATTGACGATCGAACTTGCTCGATGGCTGTTGGGTCATCACGCATAACAGTGAATCCTCTAACGACCGGTGAGATAGGAGTGGAGTTTGCCTGATCAGAGATAGGCCGAATGTCGGTGTTGAGATTTAATGAGTGGGGTGCGCCGCTTAGGGTAGTTGCGCGGCGCCTTTTGGATGGCGAAGGCTGAAGAGAAGATGGTGATGGGACAGAGACCTGTTCAGGAAGATGTCTAGAAACGGCTGACGTAGAAGATTCTAATGAATCTTGTTCCTGTTCTTCTTTGATTTGAACGGTACGCGGTGACTTCCGTCTACGCGAGATGATCATGGAAGATTAGTATACCAATGTAATACGACCTTGGAATACACTCACTCGGGATCTGAGCGTTCCTCGTCATAGTCAGGGGACGTAATATCTGCCCGAGTACGCTTCTTGCCAGCGACTCGGTTACCAGAAGCTTCCTCGCTCGGAGGTCGGGAACGATCTGAAGGAGACCCGACGCGCCTATCATCGTTGGCGGGTGCATTTGAATGTATTGGAGGCAAGGAATTGCCCACACCAGATATGTTGTTGAGATTCGTGTTGCTGAATGCCTGAGCAAACGGTGGCAAAGACTGCGGGGCGTGTGCAGCGACGCTGGCGTGATTGTAGGCCATTGTTGAAGAGGAAGGGAGTGATGGGAAAATAGAAACGAGGGTTAAACGAGGAAAGAGCAAAAGTAAGGAAGTAAACGCGGCAGAGAATTGAGAAGGGCGGGACGAATGAGTCAAAGAAGCGTGAGATGAGAGATTGCAAAAGAAATGATGGTTGTCGTCGTGTCGAACGGTGTGGACTCGGTGTCGTCGTCGTCGCTCACGACGATGGGAGGTAACCAACCAGAGGAAAGGGCAAAGGTGGTTGTTGCGTTCCACCTTGTGCGCCAAGAATCAACCGAAACCGCGGGACTCTATTTTAATTAAACAGATTCTCTAAACAGAACCATACTTTTCGTCCGATCGCTCGCATTTTTATCAAAATTTGGCCCGGAATCTCCTTATCGCAATATAACGAATTGGGTCTAAATCTCTGCACCGCAAGGGTAACTTGGCTGTTGGTCTCAGAAAATATCACTGATGCATCCTTGATATCTGTTTCACCCCATCATCAGACCACCCAGCTACACGCAATTCTGATTGACGTGCCCATACTGCTTCCACCCACCCTTTCCGACGGCCCCAACCGGCGCCATCGTGTTAATGTTGTGTTACTGTCGACGATTCCATGTCTGAAGCTTGCTACATTTTTCGGCACCGTTTGGCATCACAAGTTAAAAATGACTCTGACTCAACTTCGCTTTCCTATTCATAATACCGTGATACGTGCTTACATGCACAGCTTGCCTAAGACCCACACCGCAAGAACGGATGAAATGAAGTCGCACGCCCGAAGTAGGGGCGTAATAGGGGCAGCTACCTGAGATCGCGACGTTTACTTCGTAGGGGATGGGAGATAGTACGCATTAAAGGTATGTTTCCGCGAGAAAATATCTCCGTACAATAGCAAACCTTGAGCTTCACTGCGTTCAACGAGGATGTGTGGTGAGAGCCCATTCGAACGGAGCGTAAGCGTCCATCGAAGCGAAAGGAATGACATTTTTAAGCACGGAGGATTCACAGCCCCTTCACTCTTTCCTACGACGACTTCAATGATCCGTTCAAGTCGATATCAGTAAGAAGAATTGACAAGACCAAATTCCAGGATTCCCCTTCAGACGAAAATAACAGAACTGAGGAATCCCGACCAGTCGACGTTAGGCGATAGCCATGAACTTAAAAATAGCATCCATGAACCCGAGCACCCATTTCCATCATAAAGGCTGAGCAACTGACCTCACATCCTCCCACTTAATTAGCCCTTTTCTTTTTCTTCCGCGCTGTCAGCATAGTCACATGCACGTTTGAATCCACGCTAGCACTCGATCCATTCTTGACTTCACCCACGCCCTTCTCCGATGATGAAGGTAGTGGAGGATTACTAACACTGACAGAGCCATGTATGTGTGAGTCGTATGTCTCAAGCGAGGCCACTGGCTCTGGGAACGGGTTTGGGGATATGTCTGGAAGTACGCGTTTGCCATGTAATAATTTGGGTGAAGGAGTTCTTGGAAGTGCGAGAGACTGAGTTGGCTCGGGGGTATCGCGTCCGACATCGTGAGAAGTGTTAGCCCGGCGAGGACGCGGGGCATGAACTATAGCAGGGGTTGTTGTGGGAACAGCGGTCAGGCCTTCGCACAAGCCTTTGATGGTTCCTTCTATCGTCTCCGTTGCCCGAACAGCCCGTTCTTCGGTGGAAAATTCAACACCAGTGAGTAGAGATGTCATTACGCGTTTGTTGACTTGAGAAGACACCTGACCAGGCTGCGGAGCGAGAGGCGAAGGGCGTGACGCATTGGATTGGGAAAATGGCGCAGACAACACAAGAGTGAAAAACCCGGTTGTAGCCCCGGCTACACATTCCTGACGAAACGACATCCGTTCCCAAAACTCGTCAGGGGTGACTTTCCCCAATTCTCCCAAAGGAGATGCCTGAGTCTCTTTCGGGACAGCAGCATCAATCGTACCCTCCGCGCCATCGCCAGGTGCTTGGGTGTGAGACTCTTTACGCGAACGCTTGCGGGCAGGAGACTTTATTCCATCTTTGTCGGTGATGTACGCAATTTCGCCCAGGAACCGCGACTTGGGGTCGTCGTCGAAGAAAGGAATATAGTGACCGAGATTCCTCTGTTCCTGGGGGCCACCGGATGCGGGACAAGGAAGAGGAATCTCAGTCTGGGAATATGGGTGATTGTAATTCCAAGCGAGCGATGGGCTAGCGGGTGCCGATGTACTCTTTAGTATAGTGTAGGCTTCAAGCTCATTCATTCCTGGTAGGATGTAGTAGAGCTTTATGGGCGGACGCGGGGCGATGAGCGATTCTAGTTCTGTGGCAACTTCAGTCAACACGCGTTTCCACCAACCGCAAAGCTTTGCATCGCTCAAAGGCCGTTTCCCGGGATTCTCTGCAGAGTTGGCGAAGAGATACTGCCCCTGTGCACGAGCGAACAGTTGGATCCATAGGTGATCGGCTGCTACAGGTCTCGTCGCAGGGTTACCATAGTACGTCAGTAGCGCTCGGACGACGGCGGTAGTCGGTGATGGTGTGGACGCGAAGCCAGTGGAGTCCACCTTTGAGACATAGAGAATCGCACAAGATGTGGCGGGTATGTTGAATACATTCGCCTCTACGGCCGCGACGAGAATACGAGGCGAGTCTGGTGTCTTCTGTTCAGACAGAAGGATCAGAACATCTTGCAGATATGTTCGCGGTCGTGGTAGCGCAAACTGAAAGATTTCTGTATGCTTTCGAGGAGACGATACGAGCACATTCAAGTGAAATTCGCGAGTCCCGGGGAGTTTGGCGAGTGCAACCAATATCGCATCACGCAAGTTCGAGGACATGAAGGAACCTGACCACGTGAAAACAATGTTACCGCTTAGAATGCAATCAGGGGCTAGGAGCTAGGAAGTGGGATTGAAACATAGGGCATTATCGACACAGACTGGATAAATAAAGCAACGTATGAGCAGGGTTCCACAAGCCTAATACCAATAGAAACCAGAGTGGCAAGAAAACGTCCCAGAGGAGGTCTTGTCAACCAAGGTCAATTCAACCAGGTCCGTAGGGGGTCTCTCAAGGAAGGCATTCGAAGCCTACTGGATTGTGCTTACTTAACAGAGATGTTAATCTCCTTATCCACGGCCACATTGATAGCTAAGGATGTGGGCTACAAGCGATGAGACTTGTTGATACCCAGACATCACGACGATATCGATCCTACTGACCTTATTGATCATTGACAGCGGCGAAGGCAGTTCTGGATTTGATAGGACAGTAGCGCGGAATGGTGTCAAATGGAGGAATGTATCATTCAAGGCAGCTCTTTCACGGAGTGAGTCTCGGCCGTTTAATCTGGAGTAATAGGTTGCGTTTTAATAGTTCATCATTCAAGGGAATACCGTGATAGGTACATACGCAGCGAGGAATGAGTTCACATAACCTGGCCAACTGTAGTCAATTTACCGCGCAGCATGGTGACGGTAGTGAAAGGTACCGAGAGCTCACATTTCCCCAGTATCCAGAAGAACGTCAGCCACACAAAGTTGGTTGGCATTATGGCGAACTTGTGTGGCATCAGTTAAGGAAAATCATATATGGTAGGATTTCACGCACTGTTACGACGCATACGGATGCAATAACGCTTACCATGCGTTTTGAACGAGGTAGTCAGGGGAGAGCGAATACGAAGCTCACCTGGTAACGAGTCCGGTTGTCAAGCTATATGCGATCAACGTCGATATCATTGAGTCGGTCCTAGTCGAACCATCAGATCGGACGTTGGCGATTGCGGTCACTCGGGACGCACCGCGCAAATCCCGTTCGCCGGCGCATCAGATAATAACAGAGAGACACAGCGATGATGATATCTGCGGCGGCTGCACTTCCTAGCCCAGCACTGGTAACCCACTGACAAATGCGGGGATGTTCATGGTCTCAATGGCTTCCAGTTATAGCAAAGAGCTTACGATGAGTCGAGGATATTCGGTCACTCTTCCTAGGATGAATCTGTGATCAAAGTGAATTGTCAGAATGGATCTTCGATACACCAGAACATACGCTTCGACAGTGAATACTATAACCATGGCAATGAGAACGTGTCCAGCCACCATAGTAATGATTCGCTCACCGATTCCGAGAGCTCGTGGCCACGGTGTTAATAGGCTTGCATGTTACCCATTTAGAAGACTCACCAAAATGAACAACGGCCAACATAATCTGATGGGTGAAGTTTATTATGGCCTTCTGAGTCTCAGTGTAAAGATAACTGCTCACAATTACGGCGGTCAGGAACCAATTTCTCGACACTGACGTGAGATAATCCGTAAGCGAAGAGGAATTGCCTATGATAGATAGCTCGTACTCACTAATCCAAACACGACGCGCAAAGAAACTACCGTTGGAGTGACATGAGAGCAAACTTGGGTAGAATCATTTCAAAATCCTACATTTCGACGATGAGACCAATCAGACCCTTGTAAGCGGGTATCAGGTTGCTTCTAAAGCTGGACAATGTGAATAACCACTTACGTTGCAATCGGTCTGTAGCTATTCCGAATGTAGGTCATTCTTCGGGAGTACTGACCATGCTATTTCAAGCTCACGTTCATACTCCTACAGGGGAAGGGGCGTCAGACAGAAAGGTTTCAAGCAAGCTTCATACACACTGACCAGTGTGTCTTCAGGAGCACATCCGGACGGGAAAAGTTGATGATGACGACCCTGAAGCAAAAGTTGAACTACTTCCCGAAACGGCCTCATGGGCTAGAAGTTACCAATATATAGCGATAGTGCATAGAACGAGGTGTGCGGTGTCTAGGATGCTGGGAAAATGTCAGTAAGTTCGCGCTATCAATCGAACGTCTCGTACCTCAAGAGAATGACGGCAGATTTGACAGCGAATGGGTCATTTGGGTATCGCCTAAGGAGACCATGAATGAATGGGTGTGTGAACAGTCAATCACTGAGTACTGAGCATTCGACTAACCGAAAATATAGGTAGCTACCATGTTAGCGATAAGAAAGGGCGGACGGCTTGAGGCGAGTAACTTACGTCTGAAGGATCGTCACCCCGTACAGTCTGGGTGGCAGGTGAGGATCAGTTACACTAACTAGGTTGATGCAGTCACGGTAAGACTTACACGGCACTAGAAACCAGTCCGATCAGTGCACTACCATAAGTATCGTCAAGTATAAGTGCATTCATCAGTGGAGTAAACGTAGAAGTGCAGACCTCGACAATTCTGCTGTACCACGCTCTTATACATCCTCGGTTTAACTATTTTTGTGGAAGAATCTGATCGTGGAATCAGGATGCCGTTTGTGGCGTGTAAGCACAAGGGAAAGTGGTTGCTTCGGGTGTAGACAAGCATCCTCGCCTTCCGGTCAGAAGTGGGTAGAAATAAAGTGAATGTCGGATAAAAGTACCGGTAGCCTCTCGTGGTCAGCCAGCACTTCGATGAATTACGCCACAGAAACATCCAATTGGCACGGTGGTAATGGCGGCCGTTAAGCGGCACACGTACGTGCCATTGATTGATTCCTCTCAGAGTACAAATGAGTACATAGAATCCGCACGAAGACACGACTCGGTTCTGGGAGTTGGGAGGGTAGTCAGGGACTGACCTCCACTGAACCTTGCTTTCGCAGCGGTTAATTGCGGCTGCGAAGGCTCTAGAAGTTCTAGGCAGTGAAGAATGAGATTGTGAAAAGCGCAGAGACAAAGCCAAAACGAAGTATGCTACAAAGGGCCAAATAGCGTCCCAGATACAAAGTAAATCATGATCTTCTTGCGCGACTGTGAAACTTAGGCTACATAGGCGAATGTATCCCTGGTGCCTTCTACACGCTCGATGTATTCCTTCTCTAGCAGGGTATCAATAGCCTATTAAATTGATGAGAGGTCACGCGATTGTAGAGCTGTTTCTCATGCTCACCTTCTTGATGTCGGGAATCTTGGGTGCGAACCGCTGCGAAATTTGTGAGATGACTTCCTGAATTAGGGCTTGGTTCTTCATCGTCTTTCGGGCTTTCATGATTCTGAGTGGAATAAGCATACAAGCGATTAGCATGAGAAGGAAAGTGGATTACCGAACGATCGTGGCTTGAATGACGTATTTACGGTCCTCGTCGACTGTCTTAAGGACATCTGTAGTTTCGGCCTTGACCTCAGCCTTGATAGGCAAGTTCAAGTTGACACGAATCTTCTTTGATTTGAAGTCTAACAACAACAGATAAGGCAAAAGACGAGGATTAAACTGCGAAGGGCGCACTAGGGTTGAGATCATACTGATCCGTTTCCTCGTTTATGAGGATCTTCGCTTTTACCAGAAGGGCCAATATTTGAGTGAGATGCTCCTTGTTAATCGAAGTCGCGGCAACTAGCTCATCCAGGGATAGTGTGTCGTTGTTGTTGTATTGGAGGAGGACGGCCATTTGGTACGAACTAGTCATCAGGATGTACTTCTGATTCAGATAGTTCGTGCGCAGTTCGTTCTTCGAGTAATTCCACAACCACGTCAATTTTCGGCCAGAGTGCTTAGTCTGGTAATACCTCTGGAACCGTTCATACGTCGGGAGAATCTCGGCTGGAATGGTAAACTCGTTATTCGGCGCAGTTAACGGCCAAAAGTTGGTTCCCAGAACCATGATGCTGAAGTTGATATCCATATCATCGTGATTCTGTTGCATGCGTTCCTTGAAAGAATCAGTAAGGTCCTTGCTGAGGGACATGTCTATCCAAGCAGAGGTGTTATCATGGGAGTTACATAAGTGAGGATGTCAAGAAGCACTGACCAGTGAACATGCGTTGTAGCTTATTCGTATACTCGAAGCCGCACGCCTCTTTCAACTTTGAGATCATGCTAGCTTCACTCTCGTCTGATGCAGAAACGCCGTGGATGAGACGCTTGGATAGCTTGGTAGTGTAGAAAGTCTGGAAGACGTCCTTGTCTTCTATGTATTTGAACAAGATCATCTATACCCTAGTCAACATGAGTTCAAATGGAAGTGATATAGTGCTTACAACACGGTTCAAAGCCCCTTCGAGATCGCCTTCTTCGGCCATCTTGTTGTTCTTACGAAGCAACATATCTGCGTGCTTAGCGAGGAGTTCAGGGGACTTGGTGGAGGAGGAGCCAGTTGCAGCATTTCGGTTGACGAATTCCCTGCAGGCCTTGTCGAGACTCGCAACAAAGCCAGCTTCGCCTCGGAAGCTTCGCGAAACTGTTTCAGAGTTCTTCTGGTGCACCTCCAGAAGGGCATCGACATAGGCCTTGGGGTCCAGGGAGTCAACGCTATCAGCACCCTCCCCAATGAGTTTCGAAACAGCGGACAAGCCGGCCTTCTTAACATGTTCTTCGAACTTCTTCCGCAAAGGCTCTAGTCCCTCAGGTATGCGAGAGAGTAGGGCATACATGCGTTGCAAGTCCTCGTCCTTGTCGAAATCGAGTAGACTTTGGAAGCTCTCCCACATGAGCTCGGAATGCTCTCTGATGAGTACATGTTCGCATTTGCTAATGAGAGGTTTACGGGTTTGCGTATGGAGGTATCTTTCGACGCGATCCTCTTCCTCCTTGAGTCTTTCTTCGGCCTTCTTCAGATAGTCCGAAACGCTAGACTCTGCAAGGAAAGACTCGGATTCTTGCTTGTAATATTTCTCCGTGGCATCTATAAAAGGTGTTTCGAAGTGTTCTCTGTAGACGTCGAGGCAGGCCTTATTAATATCGGTATCGTCGAGGCCGAGAGAGACGAATGAATCAACGACTTTCTTCACAAGACCTTGGTCTATAGCTTCGCCGTTTCTTTGTTGCTCGATCAACCGTAGTATAGCTCCAGCTAGCTTGGCATTCTTTTGCTGAACATGCATAAAGAAGTTTGTTTTCCATTGGACGAGGGCGAGCGTATACACAGGGTAAACCCCTTTCCGCCCCTCATCACGCTCTCGCTTGACCCAGTGTCGGTTTAGGTAGGTGAAGAGGCGATTGATGTAATTTGCACCGGTAGTGTAGCGGTCCCATTCTCGTGCATAGTAACGGAGTAAGTCTTCATCCTGCAAAGAATCCGAGGCCTAGGAGGCAGTACAGTTAGCGAGACGCAATGAGTCACAACCACCGCTCCTTTTACCTCGCGCAGAGTTTTGAGATGCGAGACAAAGTAGCGAATGAGGTTATTGTAAAGATCCGAACCCATGAGATTAGCCCCAGCTAGCAAATCGATAGATGATTAGTTGATGATCGTGGGCAAGAATACGCGCCCTATAGCCACTCACTACGATTACCCATCCCCGCTGGCTCTGACGACGCGCCGCTCATTTTCGATGACGTGCAGTAATTGTAAGCCACTGTATACAGACTCATATACTTGCTATAAGGTGCGTGACGAGATGCAATTTAGAGCGCCAGACTTGGAGGTCATTCGATAAGACATCTCCATACCTATAGCTAACTCCTGTTTGAAGTTTGGTCATGATGTGATCTACACCCTCCTCCAAAAAGGCCCATGTTGTTGCCAGATCAGCCGAGGCCGGGGGCATCGCTGGTGCAGCGTTAGACGACATGGTGGCGACTAAGGTAGATTCGGAGTCGTCGTCTCTCAAAAATGGGTGAGACTTTCGCTTGATGAGTTTTGCGCTCTTGCGAAAGCCCGAGGAGATGCGATTGAGTATAGTAGAAGGAGAGGCTGACGGGATGATGGTTGGTGGTGGTAGTGGATTATGGCAGGGCTTTAGATTTGGCGCCGGAAGGGGCCTGAAGGCAGGCGCGTGCCATTGATTTAGGAAACCCCGAAGACGCGTGTGGGCTGCATTGCGCGGTATACCTGTATTAAACACGTATATAAAAGAGTGACGCAGATAATCTATACGAATTATAGCCGGTAGCGAGCATCGGACTACATTTTTACGCCCTTGTGGATGCAAGCAATGCCTCCCCACAAATCTACCCAAGCCCCACCATCCGCGTTTTTACCCGTAACGAAGCCTGCATCTCGGATCATCTGAGAAAACTCAGGCTGTGGAGGGAACTTGCGGATGGATTCTACAAGGTATTGGTACGATTCCCGGTCCCCAGCAAGGACAGTACCAAGCAGCGGTATTATACTGAATGAATACTGATCATATAGCCTAAGGGAAATAGTGAGTAGATACCCAAGAAGAGAGCCAGCACCAAAACGAACATGCTTAAGAGAGGGTTGTTAACTTTGCTGAATTCAAGACAGGCGAACGTTCCTCCGGGTTTAAGAACGCGGTAGGCCTCTTTGAGGACGGATGGTATGGATGTACAGTTTCGAATACCGAAAGCAATCGTATAGAGGTCATACGAGTTTTCCTTGAAGTGTGTTTCCGGAAGAGCCTGTGCATTGGCTTCATGGAATGATATTTGGGGGGCTGAGGCCAGCTTGAGGGTAAATACATGACTGGACGCGCTGATTTACTCACTATTATGATACATGGTCTTCTTGAACCGTTTAAAGCCCTCTGCAAGCATCTGACCGTTGATATCCGCGACTTCAACAGTCGTCTCGCGGTCGGCGTACTTCTCCCGAGCATGATCCAAGATACGGAGTGCTATGTCCCCCGTTCCTCCAGCGACGTCCAGGCATTTTATGGGCCCCTTTCTACCAGGATTCAAGGATTGAACAAATTCGTCCTTCCATAACCTGTGAACACCAAACGAAGTCGCGTCATTCATCAGGTCGTACGAAGTCGCAACCGAGTCGAAAACATTTTTGACAAGATTCTCCTTCTCTTCTTCTCGGACTGTTCTGAAACCAAACGAGGCTGTACGAGGGTTCGTACCTGGATCCGTGCTTGCGTGACGGCATAGATGGCGTTGCAAAGCAATGGACCGTCGGGCGAGTCGTGATGAGGTAGACAACATGTTGGTTTTAGCGCCGATGTACGAGTCCAAACCAAGAGTATGCATATGCAAACTACTTAAGTACTTCATACAAAGTTATTCTACACTATGACTGAGTGTAACGGTACCATACAGCGGGATGATGTCGTTAAAGGACAGACGAGGGGGATACAGGTACATTTACATCAAGGGGGGCAACCGAAACTACATATGGGTGATTAACTCAGTGGGCAAGAACCTGGTAGGTTGTTCTGCGACAGAGCCAATGGCATCAAACCCTCCTGTTTGTCTAAGGCTGAGTACCTGAGGCTGAGGCAACCGGACGCCATATTCAACGCTCTTGTTAACGGCGCCCAAGGAAGATAACTTTTCTTGGTGAGCAACCCGGTAAACCCTCCAGTTTCGGTTTGTCCAAAATTTGGCCTTGATACCTTGACCTTTCAGAGGTTTGAGGAAGCTCGAAGCTTCTCCTTTTACTATGGGCACTATTAGACGACGATCTTTAATAGGTCTATACTTGGGTACGTACGTGAAGAGCCAAAGCCTGATAGCGCAGAAAAGCCGGCTGCTGTGCCGACGCCTTCGTCCCAGCGGTTGCCCTCGATACCATTGAGCGTTATCTGCCTGACAGCGCCGAGGCCAGACTCCACCGCTGTCTTTATGCCTACTCGGAGGGCGGTACGCAGGGCCCAACTGCCCACCAAGCGCGCTCCGACTGCACCTGCGTTCGACATCACATCCGTAATGGTGATGGCAGGAAGGAGTACATCGACCCCAGCCGCGGCCCCGCCGCTGATGCCACCAAAAATGGCGCCAAGTCCTAGGGATATCCCCCACTCCTTGTCACTCGACTCTTCGCCTTTTATAGCGGCTTTGACATCTGTCGTGAGTCCAGAGATACCAGCCCCAACGATGGCGCCCGTGACAACCCCTAACACGACCGCATTGACGCCCGGAACAAACATTAGCGCAACACCTGCGACGATGAGGAGGGCATCTACAAGCCTAAGGACTCAAGTTAGCCATCCATAGTATCGGAGAATCTCCGGTATGTGCATACCAGTGCCACCATGGGGCATTGCCATTGAGATCGACGAAATTCATCGGATCATTGCGAGCGAAAGAATACATGTTGAAAGTCGAAGTCCTGATACCTTCTAGATTGACTGGGTAATCATCAAGTGTAAGGAACCGCCCTGCCTGTTTTCAATCGTAAGCACAGCCAAATATATACGAGAGAGGAAGCTCACGCTATAATCATAAAAGCGTGAGCCAAAGTAGTAAAGCTCGTTGAACAGTTCCTTGCCAGAGAACTTGTACCGTGAGACATCTGGTCCTGAGACCACGACTTTCCCAAAGGAATCATACTTGTACCGAGATATGATGACGCCCTTGTCGTCGGATGCAGCAACGACACTTCCGAGGTGATCAGTATGGAAGTAGTGTGTGGTGGAAGTGGATGCCTTCGTGGTTAGGCAAGCGCGACGATATCCATGAATCAGGTACGAAGAATGAGTCGAGGGGCCTGATGAAGGAATAGTGATCTCGTAAGACTGAGTAGGATAGATTCTCGAGTCACCATTGGGCAAGACTGCTTTGAGCAAGCGGCCCGTAAAATCGTAGACAAAGCGGGTGTTGTTGTATATCACCAAAAGGCCTTCGGAATCATACTGCATTGAGGATGTCTCACGACCAGAACGATCCTTTTTTGAAATCATATTTCCATCAGCAGAGTATTGGAAGGAGGTTTCTATGGCCCCGGTGGGATCTTGTACTTGCTGTAGCTTCCACCCCTGGTTGACGAAGGTCTTCCCTCCTTTCGACTGCAAGTTTCCACAAGAGTCGTAAGCATAGTCCTCCACACCGGATACGGGCAGACTGGGCGATGAGTCAAGTTGGCGCTTGAGAAGTTGTCCTATAGAACGATCACTATGTCAGAGGGATGATCTAAGAATTCAGGATGATTCAACACACCAGCGGCATTATATTGGAACGAGTGACCAGTACTCTCGTCCTGGAATCCATGGATATTCACATCATACCGGTTGATCCTACTGAACGCGTCTAAGCTCCAGCTTTGACGATGGATGGTGACATTGTCCTTTGTCAACGACAGGTCTGCAAGCGAGCCATTGTCAGCCAATCGAGATGTCGCTGTGATCCCGTTGCCAAGGCGGCAGGAGAGAGGCCGCATTTGAACGTCGTTATAGTCACCAAAGTCGGCATACGCGCAGACGACGTCATTGGGATTAGTGAGCTCCACTCGCTTGACAGATTCCCCATCGGCGTACAGTGTGCGTTTCATGACAGTGCCATCGGGATTCGTGACTTGACGCAATTCACTACCCAGTGTCCATTGGTACTGGGTCGTGTAAGCGTGGGAGTCAACCGTCACAGTTGACGTTGAAACATTGCCACGCTGGTCGTAGTCAAATCGATGCGCGATTCCCTGGGAGGACGTCACAGAAACGAGGCGTTCTTTAGTGTAAGTTCCGCCAGTGTCGTAAGAGAATGTAAGTGTTTCATTTGGAGTGACTTTAGAAAGAGGCCGTCTGGCCCAATCCGACGTAGTGACGGACGACGTTCCAGATATTTCGTTGCGCACCGTAAGCCTGCTGAGGGAATCTTCGTACTGCATAGATGTATGGCTCATGGTGGCTGTGGTTCCTGCGCCGGCATTGATGACCTTTCTAGAAAGCATGCGACCGGTGCCATCCCAAGTCAAGGTCAAGTTCGTTCCCGAAGGATCAAAAATTGCAGTTGGCCGTCCCAATCCATCGAAGGAAGTCGTTACCGTTTGATGCATCTCGTTGGTAGAGGAAGCCACAAGGGACTTGGTATAATTGTTTGCTGAAGGCTCGGGATTGGGCAAGTGCTGGATTTCCCTAAGGATAATGAGGGCGTTGCCGGATTGACTGTTGGTGCGAGTCTCTTTGACATGGGTACGGCCATTGCTAAAGGAATACTCAACCGTCGAAATGAGGGGAGAGACATTTGCAGAAGCAGGAGGAAGGGACTGCCTGGTCAAACGAGAGAGCGCATCATAGGCAAAAGTGGCAAAGGAAGGCGTAGAACCGGCGAAATAATCACGGGCACGCTTCACGATCCGGCCTGCCCCGTCGTATTCAACGTCCGAATGAACTACCTTACTGGGGTCGTCTGGGCGCGGGATCTCTGTCCTCCACACATGGTCGGCGCCATCGATATGGCTGACTTGCTTGAACCAGGTATCGGTTTCTTGCTCGCTATCGGTGTATATGATCTGATAGAAATGAACGCCATCGGTCTCAAAGGCATGCTTCTCGACAATCTTGGTCGCCGTGTCGGTTGTGATAGAGGCCTCCACCAGGCGTCCAAGAACATCGTATACCAGTGTCGTCGTCTCACCGTTCGGTGTCCTCGAAGACGTAATCTTCCCCGAGACCAAGTCAGATACGGTAGTCTCAGTCAAAAATGTGTTGCTGGACGTGTAGACGGCTGAGGAGGCCAGGTTGGTATAGGTGTCATCGTAGGTGAGCTGCTTGCGTGCAGGTCCCGGCCCACAAATAGTTGTTTCATTTCCCACGGCGTCAAACTCGAATGTCTGAGTGGACCAGTTATTATCCGCAATCCATTTACTCTCCTCGGTTGCAGCCATAGAACCAGGTAAGTATGCGTATCTGTTTTGCTTCAGAGTGATTTGGCCTTGTTTCACTGTCTCGAGGGTCTTCTGGCCAATGACCCAGGCGTTGACATCGTTATTAAAGGTGGAAGAAACGACGAGCGCCGAAGAACCGCTCTGAGAAGAGGCCATGGACAGACTTGTGATGTTTGTGTACGCATCATAGGTGTAAGCGACGTTGATGCTGTGCGCCAAGACGCCTGACTCGTATTTACTATCAACGACTCGGGAAAGACGTATGGTCTTAGTCTTTCCACCATTCTCGGCAACCTCTTCCCAAGAGTTGGCCGTGATCTGGAGTGGTCTTCCGCTGCCGGATTCTTGGACTCTGACCTCCTTTACTTGTCCCAGGAAAGGGAATTCTTGGTAGTAATCCGTGGCAGTGGTTGAGCCGACCACTAGAGACGAGCTCGCAACCGTCTCAAACCCACGCCAACCCCGTCCATCGTAACCATATCTCGCATTCTTGTATGTGTAACCAGTCTGATCAATGACGTCTGGCCTCGCAGCACACGGAGTCCATTGGACTTGCTTCACGGCGTATGCTGGGAAGTAGACAAGCTGAGAACGCGTGTGAGCAGATGGCTGGGATATAGTCGATGCGGGTGCCAGAGTAGCGGAGAAAGAGGCGTTGCGAGCCAACGCATTCACAGCAGATCGGGGAGAATTATCGCCGTCCGCAATGTACATGGTTCGATCACTGAGGGGGGCATATTGGACAGCCAGTTTAGCACCGAGACCATTTTTGTAGCTGGATATGTAGTCGATGGGCTGAGATGCGGCGGAGGACATCGGAGTGATGGTAATCTTGCCAGTATAGTGTGAAGTGGCTAAGAGGCAATCTACTCGACCAGTGCCCCTCAGATCTGCAAAGTGAACGTGGGAGGCTAACAAGCCTGGCTGCCGCAGCCCCGCGAGGACAACGAAAGAATCATTGAAGAATCGCAGTAGAGTAAGCTCGGTACAGGGAGGATTGTTGAATGGTTTACGAGTTGTGACAACGAGGTCGACAGCGGTTGTCGACGACGTTCTCGCAAGAGTAATGGTGCCATTATATTGTACATTGGTCTGAATGGGTGGCGTGGGCGCCAGGAGAGTAAGGCCGGTGGTGCGTATTATTTGAAGCCGAAGCTGGCCTTGAAGGTCTTTGCTGATGACGAGGATGCTTGTCTTGCCATCTTCATCTGCCGAATATGGAAGGAAGTTGATATCGTCCGTCCAAGAGATACTTTCAGCGATAGACAGCAGGGGTTTGTCGCTGCGATACGCCAACCTCCCCGCGGGGTCTGCTTGAAGGAACTCGATTTGTACCCGCGGTGTGCCACTCTTGATACTGGAGTACATGATGAAGACGTCTTCGGCACTAATGGAGATATTCAGAAGACGGGGATAAAAGCAGCCAATTCGCTTACTTGTCGCCATTCATGTCTCCTACTACAACTTTGATATGATCAAGCGAAACCCCGGCTGGTCCGTCACGGGGGTCAAGGGCAATGAATTTCTGGCGATCGGAAACAAACTGAACGAATCGGAGCTGCATCCCGGATTGGAATACTTGATATAAGTAGCAAAGGCCAATTTGACCATTCCCCTACAAAGAACAGTTATATCATCGTCACTTTTGAGATTTAGGCTTCTACCTCGTAGTCGCCGACATGGAACGTGCCACTTATGGACTCTGGCTTGAAAACTAGAGAAGGCTGGGCGGCGTAGCCATTCGGGGTGGATAGTAAGACGGTCAAAGTATGTGTACCCGAAACGACAGACGTCGAGATGTGTAACTGCTAAAGCATCAGGGCGTACCAAGTTCACCACAGAGGGAAGAGGCTCACCAGATCGTTGCATCCATCCCCGTTAAACTCCAGTGGAAGGAGCTGTGATGGAAAAGGAAGACCATCAAAGGACGAGGCAGGTGTAGCCGAGACAATACCATTAGCATCGGGACGATAGACGTCCACATGAAGTCGGTCTGAACCGCTTAAAAACCGCTTGGATGCTACGACAAGATCTGATTTGCCGCTTGCGTACACATCCAAAGGCATAACAATAGCTTGGTCGTCTTTAGGGTCTATAGTAGTGGACTGGCCGATCGCATTGAAGACCGCAGGGTCGCCGTTGACCCAGTCAAACTCCAAGGGACGGACTTCGGCTCCAGAAGGGTCTGCCAGAGTGAGTGCAACTAGTCGGCTCACACCGGTGAGAGGCGCGGAGCTATAACGAAGTAGATGCTTATGAGCGAATGTGCCCTTCACCGTGGTGGAGACCGAGGATAACCGCTTTGTCAAGGATACTTTATATCCGCCATGATACCGAACCCCGACGTCTGAACGAACTTCGTACTCGAACTTAAGAACGCGTTGATGATCCATGTTCAATGTTTTGTTGCCACCGTACTTGACTTGGTCGAGATAGTAGGCGCCGCTTTGGGTATCGTTTAGATAAGAGAATGAGACATAGTTCTTGAAAGAATCCGACGTCTGAGAAATGGCCCAGGCCCGAGTGCCACTTCCGCCGGCCGCTTTGACATTGGAGTCCTAAGAAAGGATTGATTATCACGAATCCAAAGGCTACGTATTTAGATGACCTACCGTGGTATCTCCGAACGAACGGATTGAACCGTCCGGGAGGTATTCAACCCAGTAATCAGGATTAGCAGGGTTGGTACCATAAGCTAGGATTTTGGACCATTGCTCCAGCTCGAAGCGATACTCGTTGTTGCCGATGGAGATCAGGCGCTGACCATCGAGAGAGAATTTATCGTTTACACCATAACTGACAGCGCCTGTTGATCAATGATTCAGTCACTCAGCAATGTGGCTCAGCAAAGCACCATGAAATTGACCTCGGATATTATCTTGGGCTACAGTGGGCGGCACCCGTTCAATAGATGATGCACCTTTGATAGTCCAACCCACACCGAGAGCTGAAGTCGTGTTCGATGCTGAGTGGTACGAGAAGGAGAGATTGGGGGCCAACTTCGCCGGAGGGAGGTGAAGCGGTACATCAATGGACAGGGATCCATTCTGGTCAACGGAGTGTCTAGCGAGAAGTGTCCCGACTATAGTGGCCATAGTGGTGAGGTGCTGAATAGTGATTATAGTCACCTTATAGTCGCTTCAAAGATATAAGTAGCAATCCTCGAGCGAGACCAGAATTCACTCGATATCAAGAACATTCTCTGTCGAAGAAGCACACAGCCAAGAGGACATATGTTCAAAAAAATTAAGCTGTAACACTATTTGCATACGGAAAGGTTCTAAGATACCACAAGACTGATTCAAATGAAAAAGCTAAACATTGTGAAGGTACTCGCCTGGGTAACAACGAACCTCATTGAATAGGTAAGAAGAGCCCAAACCCACCGAAAACCGAGGCACGTTTGTTGTGAAGTGAAGTTGGAAATGTGTCTTTGGAGAAACATCGAGCCACTAGGTTATAGTTCAAGACACGAGATGCTTCAGCCACGGACGCGCGATGTCACCAGACATGGGTGACCCTGAAATCTGGACAGGGGAGTTCAAAACTAGCTCAAGTATCCTACGAGAGTATTCTCTCCGACATTGTGAGCCAGTAGCGTTTGGAGCTCTGAAACTGTAAACGGCCGTTACGACGGACATGGCCCTCTGCGATGGCAGCATTACCGGTACCCCATAACTTTGCGGTAACTCTACTTCGATTTCCATCCAGAACGACTTCCCCTCATGCGCTGACCTAGTGAGAGGTAAACTAATCTCTACGCAGCATTAGCGACTAGAGTATATATACTTCCCGGCTCCCAACAATATCCTACATTGGTGGACGCTCTCCCATTTGCTCTCCACCAATTCAGAAGTCATGGTCTACATCAACAAGCTTACTCCCCCGCCGGGGACGATGTATTACGCTTAGTATAGCTCTCTGATTCCAGGCCTATTCGTACGCCCCACTAACATGCTTATTAGCGAAGCCGTAGAACCATTCTCCAACTCCAAGGTCTCCAACAAAGGAACTATCAGCTGGCGAATCAATATCCACAAGTACGCCACAGGTGCTAGGCCAGACGACCCCCAGTTCAAGCAGAAAGGCGGGATGATATATGTCATTATGGTGCACGAAGGCCTCATCTCGAGCGATCCTCAAGCAGCCAAGAATGAAAAGTGGCACTGGTATCAGAAGGTCCTTATTAACAAGTCCAGACTAGTCGCCGCTAAGCAGATCCCAAGCACCTCAGACGACACAGTCGACTCTTCGGGCAAGGTATGGCGCTGTAGGTTTCTAGTCGCATTTTCAAGTTGCAATGTATCTGACCCACCCTCGAAATAAAGATTCAATTGACTTCCAACAAAGCTTGCCCATGTTCAACAATGGCGGCAACGGTGTCTTTACATTCGATGCCCTTTACAAGGAAGATTTCAGCCGCCAAGGAGTACGCCAAACTGGGAAAACTGTGGACTGGGGGACTGAGTTCTCCATGTATATCGCGAATACGGTCAGCTTTGTGCCTTCGTCGTCATCCTGTCACCCGCACTAAGGTAGCTCTCGTTGCGAAGCCCTGGTCTGCCTTCAACTTTCCTATCAACGGAATCTCCGTATTCCGCGGCCAGGATCCTAAAGCGTTTCCGTTCACTGTCAGTGAGTCCACATCTAGTATGATGCTTGTACGTTCAACATTTCAATGACTATCCTTCATAGCGTTTGAAGCCTTGACGGGAAAGCTTTACGACGACCAAGGCGTACGTATCTGCTGGGCAAGTTCTGCAGTTCTGGCGACTCACGCGCTATACATTCTAGGGCTGGGATCCCGATGGGTCTGCAATCAACAGCGATTTCACGCTTAATTTGAACTTCCCTAGTGCCTAGCCAGAAAGTGTAGGATATGTACGATTTTGTGAGATAGCGGAGTTTTGAGACAGTTACATGTTTACGAGAGCCGGACTGAATACAGATTGGTGAAGTTACCTCTGGAATCCCTGTATCGATGAAGATGTAAGACGTGGATATCGTCTAAGATCTCATTCAAAGAACGAGGTTAAACACTGTGAAAGGACTCGCCTGAGTTTGAACTAGCCTCGTTGCGAGAGCAATACCTGAGTGAAAGCGCCCGATTCCACCGAAACCCAACCGACATTCAATAATGTGACGTTCAGAAGTGTGTCTCTGGAGGGGCATCGAGCAACTAGGTTATGGTTCAAGATGCTTCCCAGCCAGGGTCGTCGGGCCTCGAAACTTGAGCTTGACTACCCTGAGATTTGGATAGGGGGGCTTGAAACAAACTCAAGTATCCTCTCCGACCCACTCTGAGCCAGTAGCGTTTGGACCTCTTAACTGTAAACGGGTGTTACGACGGAAATAACTCCCTGAAATCACATTTCATGCTTTCCCGCTGAAGTTTTACTACTTCACTCATTCAGTTTTGCTTCGAGTTCTCTCCAGAACGGCTCTCTTTCTTGCGAACTTGAAGAATACCCATTTCTCAATGCCCCACCACTATAGGGTATAAATACTTCCAGCATGCCACCAACACCCAGCATTGGTGGTCGCTCTCCAAAGTTATGGTTTACATCGACAAGCTCACTCCCCCTCCAGGGACATTGTATTACGCCTAGTACGCCTCCTTCCCTTAGACCCTCTCTATATATCTACTCAATGCCGCCCTCCAGCGAATCCATCGAGCCCTTCTCCGATGCCGTGATCTCAAGCAAGGGTACGATCAGTTGGCGAGTCAATATTCACAAGTATGCCACAGGTGCCAAACCAGACGACCCGCAGTTCAAGCAGAAGGGCGGGATGATCTGGGTCATTATGGTGCACGAAGGCAGCATCGTGAGCTATCTGCCGGGAGCGACGAACGACAAGCTCCACTGGTACCAGAAGGTCCTCATCAACAAGTCGAAGCTAGTCACCGCTAAACAGATCCCAAGCACCTCCGACGACGTAGTTGACTCGTCGGGCAAGGTCTGGCGCTGTAGGTTCAGATTTGCACGCTCGAATGCTCATATCTCTGATACGTTTTGATTATGAAGACGCAATCGACTACCAGCAAACCTTCTCCATGTTCAACAACGGTGGAAATGGCGTCTTTGCCTTTGAACCTCAATTCAAGGAAGATTTCAGTCGCCAGGCAATGCGTCAAACTGGGCGCGCTGTAGACTGGGGAGCTGAGTTCTCTGTGTATGTTGCAGCTACAGTTAGTGTTCTTTGATTATCATCCCTTTCTTTGCCTTCAATGAGCGTGGTCGGCATAGCCCTGGTCTCCTACTAGATTTCCTATCAACGGAGTCTCCGTATTCCGTGGCCAGGATCCTAAAGTGTTTCCATTCACAGTTAGTGAGTATAATACGACATGACGTTTGCGTGCGTGGAGTATAGTTAATATGTCTAATAGCATTCGAAGCCTTGACCGGCAAACTCTACGACGACCAAGGTGTACGTTTATACACTGTGACCTAACGCGAACGACTTATGCAATGCTTATAGGGCTGGGATCCTGACGGCTCCGCCATCAAGAGTGATTTCACTCTTAACCTAAACTTCCCGCAGCCCAATGCCACCTAGTACCGAAAACCAACTATAGTCTTTGGATACGGTTCGCCGTGGTAGCTCAGTGGCTGAAACATGAATATCGAATATAACTAGCCAAGATGTGCATGAGTCGGAATCGATGATATTGTCCTGATATATACCCCTGTCCCGATCAAGTAAGTAAAGCCAAAAGTGCTTCTCTCCGAGAACTTGGAAAATCTCGCGCATGGCATCTTCATTCGCAACCACAACAGCGGCGACAACGCTCGCATCACCGAATAAAAGCAAAGGAAAGCAAAGAGGTGCGCTGCTATGAGGACATCTCTTGTCATTTCTGACCTTGTGTAGACCATGTGGATATTAGCTCGGGTCCAGATTCCGACCCAGACCCATCCAGTAACTCAGATGATGGCTCTGAAAGTGACATTGACGTTGAAGATATAACGCCAGAATATCTCGAAAGTCTCTTGGAGAAGTCTAGACAAAACGCGCGTGCAGCTCAGAAGCCAGTAGCTTCGATTGAATCCGAGGAGGAGGTTTTGATACTTGCAGAGGAAAAGGATCACGCGTGCGTACCGAGCCAGCTGCCTCACGCTTAATCGTTCAACTGTTGTACCCACTAGCCCGTTTCCTCCGCTGAACCCGGGAACTCTTCCTAAACCCTATCTTACCCTCGCCGACAAGCATCATGAGAGACCCCTGATGCTCAATGACCCAGAAGTAGTGCGCGCTGAAGTCGTCGCCTCCAAGCTTTCTGCTCCTGCCCCTCCCGTTCCTCCTCCTGAACTCACGGCTTCAGGTAAACCTCTAACAAAGAAAGAACGTAAAGCCGTAAGCTCAACCATCTGTCCAATCGTATCTTACCTCACTGTCGTCACTTTCATAGTTGAAGAAGCAAACGGCTGGGCCTGGCTGGTTTGATCTTCCTGCTCCAGCGGAGTCTGACCTACCTCATCTTTATCGAGAAGTTGAGGCGCTTCGTCTCCGTAATCAGCTCGACCCGAAGCGATTTTACAGGAAAGATGAGGGGGAAGGAAAGGGTATCAAAGGGCTCCCAAAATATTTTGCCGTAAGCAACTGGCCCCTGTGACCCACTCAATTACATTGGGGACTGATCGGGCGTTTCTGCCACAACAGATGGGCACTATATTGCCTACTGAGACGCCGTTCGGTACCCCAAGCACAGACAACCTCCCTAAATCACATAGAAAACGCACGCTCGTCGACGAGCTTGTCGATGATGCTGAAGCAAAACGATACGCCAAGAAGAAATTCAACGAATTACAAACCGTCAGAGGTGCGAAAGGCAGAAGCACGCTCGCCGCAAAAAAGGCTGCACGGAGGCAAAAGTGGTGACATACATGTCGTAACGACATGTGTCACCGTTACCCCTTTACTACATACGTTAGGGATTCTACTCAAATCCTAAATCCTTGGTTTGTCAGTACATAATGCGCAATCTGGGACACGCTACTGATGGATATGGTCTACAGCTGATCTGCACGTAAACTCTTGTCCACCACACTGATGGGGTGCACACTTAGGAATAGTCTCGACTCGAGTACAGTTACATGAATTGCACGTGTACCAGCTGCGTCTGGGAGATTTCAATGTGCCGGCGGCCACACGACATACTCATAGATCTCACGAGGCTGCTGGTCAGGTTTTGTATGTATACGCTTTTCCATTTTCGGGCGAGGGTACTTCTACATTGGAAACTTGGTTTCATTCAATGGCACTGCGATCGTTTTCCCCACAATCTGCGCTAACAATAGTTCAGAGATTTCCCAATCTTTAACCATTGCTGTAAGTACAAATCCTGGCCCTTCATACCGTGTTCAGCCCACTTCTGCTTTGCATCTCGTCTGCAGACTGTCAGCCTTGGCTGAGCAGTAACGACTGTTAGAGCCTCCCTACTTGTCTCTGCTCTATTCATTGCCCAACCGCTTTTGATACATAGTCGGTTCTATATTCCCGCTGCTTGTTCTGGGCTCGCACTGACTCCAGGGTCATACCTGCAGACATGCAGAAAGCACCTGTGGTGAACGGAGCTGTCTCTTCGAACGGGCCAGCAGGAGTGTCTTCGAGAGGACCCACTACGCGCGAGGTTTTCGACTGGGATACCTCCGTTCCTAACCTGAACAGCCGAACGTCGCCCTTCCCTGTTGTAGCAGTTCGCCAGGACAGTCCACCTGAGATTTATCAAGAGAATTTGGTCGCCTCGCCTCGCCAAGGACACGACCCAGGGGAAACAAGCCTGAAGTGTCAGCCACATATCCTACCTTCCGCTCAGATACAACGTGTACTAAATATATTCTAGATAACGCTTCCAGTCAGACCCACCTTCGTGCCCCTACCCACGGCCAAACCTTCTCGGCTAACTTCCCAAGTATGGACGACGATAGTCCCCCGCCTCCGTCGCCTCGTCGCACCACAGTGCTGCGAGGCATTTCCTCCATTCTTATGGTAAACCCTTCGGGTCAAGATGTCACCCCTACTCGCGTAAAGGTTGTTCCTCAGGTGCTGAAAACCGGGGGTGACATCAGTGAGCCCGGTTCTCCTCGTCGCGCGCCCAAGTCGCCGAAATCATTGGAGGCACCTGCCAGTCCGGCCGAAAGCACCGGGACGACGCGCCCAGCCCATAAAGTTGGCGACAAGCGCCAGATGAATAAGAAAGGCCCAAAAATGCATCCGTGTGACAAATGCTCGAAGTTGTTCCCTCGTCCCAGTGCCCTCAAAACACATATGAACCAACACTTGGACCACAGACGTAATGAGCTCGTTCAGATCTCTCCTTCCACTACTAATATTCTCTTGCTGAATTAGCGTATCGTTGCTCTCAGCCCAACTGTCCGGCCACCTTTACGGTCTCTTCCAATGCGAGACGCCATATGAAACAACTACACGGCATCGGCGTTCCCCCCAGGCTACCTCGCCTTCAGTCCTATGGGGTGAGTTTTGAAGAACCGGAAGTACTCGACAACCAATTGCTTCCGAGCACTCAGACTCAGTTGCGCTGGGTGAACAGTACATCCGAATCTCGAAACTTGTAGAACTAGTATTCCTTTGCATCACGCCTCGTAGATGTTTGGCTGTCAATGATCCTAATGAAAATATTTATCACGTTAACGAACGACATGAAGGCTTCATATGTACCAGATCTATGTAACAAAGGAAAAATCGACCGACGAGGAACGGGTTGCGCTGGAGGGACCCTTGCATTAAAAAGGCAAGTCCAATACCAGATTAGGATCACCTTCAAATTGAACATCCGACACCAGTGCATAGCAGTCTCCTCCAGAGTGTAGCGGAGCGAGATACCAACGTCATAGAGCCATGAAATAGCAGGCGGGTCGCCACAACAGGCTTCTCAGCTTATGTGCAACTCTCAATACGGAGGATGCCGAATCCGTGGATGTACGTTAGCTGATAATAGCCATTGTTCCCCCTATCGCCGAAGATTGTATCGTTGGAAACATTAAGAGCTACGTGGATGTAAATCGTATCGTACCCGCGAAGCAGCCTGACCTATGAAAGAGGCACTGATGACGGGACTTGAATAGTGTCTCCCAGGGGGTGAACATACCCACTGTTTCCCTTACTCGGAACAGAGGTGCTTTAAGGCGTTCCCGGGCCTATCGATTGTTTGACTTTCGCCCGCATGCCTGAGAGTCATCTAGGTGATATGTACATATTACACGAACTGTGACTTCCTGACGCAAAGCTTCCTGCCAATATTGCCCCTCTGCCGTCAAGGGAGTAGGCTGCGGCGCGGCTGCCTGACGGGAGTCCCTGATGCCGTCGCAGTCACCCCATTACCACCCCGATGAAAGCCAAAAGAGGGTCCTAGCCTCACACGTTCCAGGCGGTCGAGACTCGCTGTGGTAGCAAAATGGAACACTCGTATGGCGGACTAATAGATAGCGTCGAACCTGCTTTGCACGTTCATACAATAATTAATTCTTATCGTAAATATCATAAACCCCAGAAAAAAAGACGACATAAGCCAAAAAAATGTATATATACCGTACGTCTAGATGGTGTGTAAGGTACGCATGCATACACTGCAGAGGGAGAGGGGATTGAATGTGCCAGTCTATAAACAATCTAAGGGAATCGGATATTCAAAGCAATGAGAGGGGAAAGTCAACGGAAGAGCGTCCTTAAATTCTATATATAATTAGAGAGTCATGCATGTGGAAGCGTTGCAGAGAGGAAGAGATCGTGAACGGGGATCGTGAGCAAGCGGAAAACATGGGAGACAAGAGCGCATATGGTCTATGGGGCGTAACGAGGTATTTTGACAAAAGGTGACTGGAGATCACATAGAAATGGAGATAGAACGAATAAGTGGGGATGCCATCGCCAAACAAGTCATGAAGATGGGAAAAGAACAAAGGTAAGTCCTAGGAGAAGGGGTGTACGATGCACATACGTGGGACGAATGGTGAGCTTCGCCAGCACACGTAGGTATGGTTTCTATCCACACGAGAGGCGGGGTCACGCATGTGCATTTCCGAAAAGGCATGTCGCATACCACGTTTGAGAGAATCAGAGGTTTTTCCGAGGATACCAAACGACGACACCGGAGAATTCTCGCTACTTCTCGGACCCTTCCCAAAGGACCCTCAAGGCCTCATCAACTACCTCTTTCCATCCCGAAAGCCAAATCAGAGGTGAAAAATTATTGGGAACCGAGATGAAGATGCTGGACGGCGGAGATGTCGCTTGGGATTGGTACTCGTGCAGCAGCTTCGAATTGACTGAAGCCGGGAAGCTCCACTTTTTCTTTTTCCAAAGCTGGCGGTGGAAAGTCCTCCATGTTCTCGTCGCCATCGGCATCCCTGGCAGAACCTTTGGCATCTCTGTCCATCGCCGACAATGTGTCCATGCCTATTTCGCCAGCATTCTTGGCGACATCGTCGTTGCCGGTACTCATCTGCATGATCATTACCTTCTTCGTCTCCCCATCTCCACCATCCATCGTCTGGATAGCTTCGATTTCCCCGGTCACATTTTTACCATCCATGCTGTCTTTGAGCACACGGTCCCTGTCACCCTCGCCAGGGGCAGGGGAAGCAGACGAACTCTTGTCTTCCCTTTCCATGAGTGCGCGAAGAGGCCTTAACGTTGGTGACGAAGCGGCGCTGGCAGCAATTTTCAACGGCGGTAATGTTATGGGAGGCGAGCCGGAACGTGACGCAGGAACAGACCTCCCAAAACTGAAACCAAAGCCAGTGCCAGCATTTGGATGTGTACTTCCTGGACCGAATGTAAAGTTCAAGCCAGGAGTAGTGCTTCCCGAAGAAGGGTAAGCCGTCGAACGGGAGCTACTGTTGGGATGGATAGGTGTCATGCCGAACGCCATGCGGACAGAATGCGCGAGGTGATGGTGGTGTCCAGGACCTCCAGCGACACCAACCTCACGATCACGACCGATGAACAAATGCGGAGAAGGCGCTCTTGAGCTCGAAGCGCTTAACGTGCCACTGCCACTCTGTGGATCCCGATCCATTTCCTTACCCAGGCCACTTGTTTGTAGGGGCGTCGGCGCAGGGAGCATATGGCTTACACTTCTGGGGCTACTCCCCCCACTACTGGGTCCACTTGACAATTGCGGGGTCGGAAGCGTAGCAGCTGTCACATTCAGTGTGTTATTAAAGCCGAATACCGTCGGAGGAGGCATCTCTCCGAACATGTTGCCACTTTTACGCTTGACGGAGCGCTGAGCTTCCCTGAAACCGTTACTATTGGGCGGGCTCCCAAAAATACCGCTGGAGAAACGATTTGGACTACTCGGTTCCGCCTTTATGGGCATGTCCTTGGATGTGGAGTTGATGGGGCTGAGGGGGTAATTTTTCGAAGGGCCGCCCAGGGAAGGCGGCGGCAAGAGGATTGGGGATGGCGCTCGCGATGGATTTGCGGACTGGATATTCAATGTGCGCAAAGGGCCTAGGAAGGGGCTAGTGGATGGGGTAACGAAAGCACTTGTACCGACGAGCGGCGCTGTTGGGGAATGTATTGAGGGTTGATGATAATATGAGTTGTCGGGGTGATTGTGACGAGACTGGGGTTTTGTAGCAGCATGGCGCGATTTGGAGCTCGTGTGCATCAAAGGTGACTCCGAGTCAGAGCTGATAGGCGAAGGCGATTCCTCATGGGCATGAGTGATATGTTTGTGATGACGGTCTTGATGGTGGAGGCGATGGGGGCGATGATTGTTATGATGGGCGGAGTAAAGGTTCTCAGAGTGGTCGCCATTTCCGAGCGTATGCGTATACGTGCGGTGGGGATCATGATGTTGACGAGACTCATCTGTATAAGCTGATGAGAAGGTGTGATGTTGGTGAGACAATGATGACGAACCGGGGTGGCGCTTGTACGGAGCATACACGCCATGATTTCTCGCGTGTGCAATCGGATGAGAGGGGGCTGAGCCAGCCGCTTGGGCTAGCTCAACAAGATGTCCTGAGGAGTAAGATAAGCCCATGCCAGGGCGGAGCCGGCCACCTTGCTCCCGCTCGCGAGAAATAGTGGAAGACATAGAACTAAGAGGAGTCATTTGCCATGCAGGACCACTGAGACGTCGGGTAGCCTTGCTGTCTCGGACATGCTTTGAATCTTCATCATCTCTGGAATCCTCGTCGGCCATCCGTGCATTGGATTCCCTCTCATTCGACAATGCCAACAGCCCACGGGGTCCATGATAAGGCGTATTTACCGGGCTCGTAGTAGCACTCTTGGACATACGCGAACCCCGCACTGAGGCTGAGGCTCGAGTACTCGTATAACCAAATTGTTGCTGATAGTCATACTCACGTTGAAGAGCGTCAACTTGACGCATTTCCATC
Source organism: Pleurotus citrinopileatus (assembly GCA_017312325.1). Classification (NCBI taxonomy): domain Eukaryota; kingdom Fungi; phylum Basidiomycota; class Agaricomycetes; order Agaricales; family Pleurotaceae; genus Pleurotus; species Pleurotus citrinopileatus. The sequence goes on from BHFW01000037.1 coordinate 1,875,868, forward strand.
TCGGCTTTGCGCAGAGCATCAGCGTGGCGGGCCTCATACTCTGCGCGCCGCGCAGCTTCTGCTCGCTCAAGGGATACGAGTTCGTCCATAGCAGCCCGGGAAAGCGTGGCGAAGGGACGGAGATCGAGGGATGACGAAGATGAAGACGATTGAAGGGCAGGTGTTGAGGGGCCCTGGGGTGGGTTGTGACGTAGAAGCGACGAAGAGGGGTAGGAGGAGGATGGTGAATGATCTTCGGATGGGATCTGAGAAGAAGGGAAACTGCGTCGCGAGTGAGGTATATCATAGGACCCAATAAGGGTTGGACGCGCGTAGTAAGAATCATCCTTGGAAGACACATTGTAGACGTCAGACTAGGGTCTCGACGAATGATAGAGAGAGGGACGCACCTCGCCATCACTGTTTGCACGACTGCGGGCCTTCTTCTTCACTCTAACCCCAGCATCCCTAATTTCATGGTGCTGTGAGACGTCACCATCTGTTCCCAGATCGCTCATTCCAAACAAGACTGGATGGTCGTACTCATCCTCCTTGATACGCGGTTCATCGACAGCATGGTGTACATGCTTCTTGCCTTTCCTAGATGAAGTAGCGTCATTGCCCTGGTTCTGAGCTGTATTTTGGGACGCGTGGTTTGTGTGTATTCTTGAATGCCTTGTGAGTTCGTCTGAGCGGGAGAAACGTTTTTCGCATGCTGGAAATGTGCAAACAAACGGCTTTTCGCCTGTATGGGTGCGTATATGCCTTGTCTGAGATGGCGGGTGAGTGAAAGAGATAAGAAATGTAAAGAGGATATGTGCGATACCTGGTGCTCTAGCCTGCTGAAAGCTCGACCGCAGAGAGGATAAGGACACTTGTATGGTCTTGGAACGACCTTGTCGCCAGGCTTATCCTGGGACGAGGAGGGCATTGAAAGGTGGAGGGAGAGATGGTGGTGGTATGAAAGCAAGAGAGGTAGGTGGGTCGAAAAGGCCGGGGAATGGCCGGGGAATGGATGTGTCGATTGTTAAGGATAACGTGGGGTAAAGTGACAAGGAGAAATTAAGCGCCATGCTTGACTCTTGTACTTGGAAAAATATCATTTTTGGACGAAACAGCTCGAGATAAATCTCCCCGCATTCATTCGGATCGGTCCGATTGATACCGGTGCTTTTAAATACTGACAATACTGCCTTGCCATCGTATTTTTTCCTTCGCTTTATGTTTTGATGATGAGATATCCCCACATAAGCATAATGCCCGTCGGTTCCCGTCCAGAATGGGTACATAATTGGCCTAGGTTACCCCGCATGAGAAGAGGAGGCTAGAGCGGCCACTGTCGAGTATTTTCCTGTTTCCAAGGCATATGCGGTAATGGCAAGTATGGCATGCATACGTTATTTCAGAGTCCCTTACCGAGGTGTACTGCTTGGATCGACCGGCCATGTGATTGAGTAATCCGCCACCCAGAACGTGCAGCACGTTGGTCGGACAATCTCGGGACAAGTCTCTCCCCCCCTTCCGTCCCTCGGACCCGAACCTATCGCGCACTCTGGTACCATGTCCACCAATATGGTACAATCAATCAATATAACAATATTCAACGCATGGCGCATGTGCATGAGTATTCATTATATTCCTGCTGATCATCGTGTCAATCACATCGACTCCGTGTTTAGTACTGCCCCGACCTAACCGCTACCTCCGCATTCTTCGATGCCAACTCACCCTTGCAACAGAGTTACCCCGCACCCTCCTCACCCTCCTTCCAAATAAAGTTCTTGAGGCTTCTGTCCGCATGTTACCCCAGGTTCGCCTTCTTTTCGGCGCGTTCTCGAGCTACCATGCCTCAAGTCTTGACTTGTCCTGACCGACCTTGACCCCTTCGTTCCTGTGCTTCGATACACCGCCAATCACACCATTTCCCCATCGATGCTCTTCTTTACCCCGAAATTTCTCTCATCCCGCGAAGGGGGTGAGAGCGCCTGTTCGAACCAATCTAATTTGTCACTTCCTTCTCTCCCCAAATCTATCACTGAAACGCGCACTTTCAAAAGATATATCATTCAACAATCTCGGACATAATTTTTCACCGCCTCAATATGGGTGACTGTACAGATGCATGCGGTTTAGTAGGACCTCCTTCCTTGTCAAGTCAACCCCAGACTCGGTCCCCGACCGAACCGCGGAGTCGCCCATCCGCCGACTTCCAATCTGACGCTATTTACCCACTCTGCCTTATTCAACCATGCGCCCGCTTATTATTGCTTGTGATGGTTGCTGATCGAAATCCACTCCACGGGCCTATCAAGGCCGCCGAGAGATCCGCGCAAGCTTGGAACGATTGATAAGATCACCCCTTTGTTTGATAAGATAAGATTACGGCATACATTCAGGACCCGCCAAGAGAAAGGATCATCTTGCCTGTTGGTGGGTTGCTTTGTTCATGACGGCGGTCGTTCCTTTCCGCGTTTAACTTTGCCGGAATAACCTTCTGCTCAGCCAGATGATTGGGACACGCGTCCAACATGAAGGGGTTCCATCACGAACACCAACGCGAACAATAGAACCATTGGAAGGACACGAAGTTGCCGTCACCAACCTTCCTAGGAGCCTTGGGGAAACCTGGCACCTTGTGTTGTTAACCTCGATAACGCAGCCTCAGTCGAACTAGGCTGGGCGAGGCTGGTTCATACTTACTCCCCATCGGCTTCTGGGGGTTATCTCCCCACTCTCGAACATGGAGTCAGGCTCGCATGTACGATGGGAACTAGCTCATTGTTAGGTACCCGGTGTGCAAATATTATACGTCTATCTCACTGTATATCCGTGTTAATCACCGTGTCATCGAGACCGTGACAACAAGTGATCTAGCCATACTGACACAGTCGGCCCGAGTATTCCTGATCAGAAGTTACTTGGAAGTAGACTTGGAAGCTCCAAGCTATCGCTATGGCGCGTTGTCTGCTGTCTTCTGTAGGGAAACGGACTGGTGCTACGTGTATGTTCTGTTCGAACACAAAGGATGAGTAGTTCTAGAGAAAGAAGCGCGCGGAGAAACTTTCGCGATCAGTATGTCGGAATGTAACATACCGTTCTCAGGGCAGCCGGCAGCGAAGGTTCGAAAGCTACGTTCCCGTTAAGCAAGGGTGGCGATAAGCTGGAGGTATGCACACAAATTCCTGAGTGAGAGTACGTGTACGACGCTTGAAGCCTTCGATGAATGTGAATGTCGGAGAAATACAACCCTGACCATAATATGTGGGTTGACAAGAGAACACTCGCAGACGACAAGAATCCTGCCGGCGATGATGTGATGATCGAGAGCCCTAGCAAAGCCGAGCGGCGGTGGAGTAACTGCTGTTCACCACGGCGAAACTGCTTGGTAGGCGCTGTTACTGGGAATAGCTCAAGTCCTTTTCTCAGTCCATCAGGCAGTCGACGGAGAAACATAGAGGTGCATGTTCGGCGGTTGTACATAAGACGAACGGGATTAGAGTTAATTAGCCCTACGGAATGCGGAAGCTGTATTCTATCCAGCCGGCGGAGAGTAGCGCACCCACAGAGAAGGCGGATTGTTTAGAAGCTATCGAAATTGTTCCTTTAGCATATGTAACCCCAAAAGAGGGCTGTAGCCATAATTTCAGTCGATTTGGTCGGTAGCGAAATAATAAATTGTCGTGGGTCGCGGTGATATGGGAGAAGTCCCGTTGCTTGATGCGAATGTCGGAGAAACATACGGCTGGACAGTGTCAAAAGGGGTACAAGTCGAAAAGCTACTTCCTGTACGTTCCGTAGATACTGTTAAGATGAGCAAGGAATCTGTGCCACTGAATTTGTTTGAAACAACGAAATTGGCGCCTGTGGCGCTAAACCAACTCAACGCCATCCCACGTGGTATCTAGGTTCACTGGCGTGACTTAGCCTGCAGCTACCGCGACGACGCGTCTTTCAATTCCTTTGCACTCATCGGTATGTAGTAGGCAATTATGTAACGCCATTCCATTGGCTCCTACACACTTCTCGTTAGCAATGGTCTCCACCTGTTGCGTCACCACTCTCAGCCATGGACGCGATGACATCTTTCGTGAACGACTCCACGCTTCCTTGAAATCCTATAAAGCTTAATCTCATCGACATTGCGCGTTTCTTTCCCAACCTGCATGCTCATACCGCAACTTGCACAATCTGCTCGTCTGTATCCCACAAAGTACTTCACGTCCCAATTCTTACATCGTGGCGCACCTGTACATCTACTCGAAAGATGGCAAGTAAATCCAAGGAACTACGCGAACAGAGCGATATCATCACTGCATATGATGTGCGCCCAATCTGACTTGCTCTATGTTGAGGGTAATGGCTAAAAGCGATATTTTCACCGCGTTCAGCCACATTCCTTCATTCAAAAGTTTAGCCAGGAAGGCGTAGGCTCAGATAAAGAGATGCAGCCTCTCGCAGAACATAGTAAGTTAGAAAAATGGGATGAGAACGGTAAACCGTACCTCTGGGACTACAGGTATCGTTGATTCTGACCTTGCCACTCAATTGTGTTGTGACTATATGCAGGGGTTCTGGAAAGCTTCAAGGCAAGACAGCTATCATCACCGGTGGTGACTCCGGGATCGGACGTTCGGTGGCCGTATTCTTTGCCCGTGAGGGCGCAGATGTCACCATCCATTATCTGAAGGAAGAGCAAGAAGAGCAAGTGGTCTTGCATCCAATTTATGCAGCCTGACTCATCTGTGTTCTCCTCCAGTGCCGAAGAAACCGCTCGCCTGATCAGAGAGGCTGATCGTCAAGTTATCCTTGTACCTGCAGACTTCAGCAACCCAGAGTCAGCTAAATCAGTCGTTGACGCTCACGTCAAAAAGTTTGGTCGCGTCGATATCCTCGTTAATAACGCGAGCTTCCAAATCATTGTACCCGATATCGTGGACCTGCCAATCGACCAAGTGCAGAGCATATTCAACAAAAACATCATTAGCATGATCGCCATGGCCAAGTATGCTGTCCCGCATATGAAGCGAGGAGGAGCCATCATTAACACCACTTCCGTTACGGTGCGTATATGCTGCTATCTTTGGTGTTTATTCTCCCTCATATATTTTACCGATCAGGCCTTCGCTGGCTCTCCTGCATTGATTGATTACTCTTCTACCAAAGGCGCAATTGTCGCATTCACTCGTTCGCTCGCTCAGCAACTCGCACCTAAGGGTATCCGTGTCAACGCCGTCGCCCCTGGTCCAATTTACACCCCGTTGCAACCCGCTTCCAGATCCGAAGATGAGATGGAAGGCTGGACACTTGGTAAAATGCCTTTGCACGGTCGCGCTGGGCAGCCTGCTGAGCTGGGTGGGGCGTTCGTGTTTTTGGCTGGACCTGACGGGTGAGTGTATTCCTTCTGATTTATGACCGGTGATCGGCGCGTCGTGCATGATGGAACCGAAGCTAACTGTTATGAAATGTGTAGAAATTATGTGACCGGCCAAACGATTCATGTCAACGCTGGACAGTGGTCCGGGTCGTGAAAGGTTTGCTCATGCACGTCGGAATGCCATGTGTGTATCAGTAGTTGTCAGCATCAATAGCATTAGGAGCATATTATCATCAGTATTCAACACTCGGATCCCATTCGTATTGATGCCCGTCGGGAGCAACATATCCCCATCCGCAAGGAGCACGGCCCGCACCCTTTTAACGACGCCCTGCGCCCACAGCCCGCCCACCAGCCGGGCATGAAAGGTTGTTATGATGGACGGTGAATTTGCACCTTGTGGGGTGGACCCTACACGTTCTGAAGCAGAGCGCAGCACATCTTCATAAACACTTGTGACAATTACAGCTGTTCCCGACTTTCTTGAGAATGCTTCTCAAAAATAAATCGATGCTTCGCCTCAAAAATCTCCTTATTCGGTAGTGAAGGTAGACTCGACATCACTGGAGCAGCCAAAAAAGGAAGGTTTGGGGCAGGTTTGCAGCGTTGAATGTTTTTTGATTCTCAAGAAAGTCGGGAACAGCTGTAACAATTGCTATCCCAAGTGCTTAACGTTTTACATTGACAATAATATGCGAACAGACTATTCAGCGATCTATGCAGGGTTCGTTCAGTCAGAGACGGACGACACGGCGCTGAGAAGCGTACCTTCACCCTTGTGATGGGCCAGGCACGTCTAAAAGGGCCCGGCGAGGTTGACGCAAGTCTAACAGAGATCAGCTTCTAAATTGCACGCGCAAACATAGAGACTTACTCCTCCGGCAGAGGCGTTGAGGCAGGCCAATGGGAAGCAGCACGAGATGAACGTTGGGAACCCGCATTTTCCAACGGAGCAGCTCTGACGCTTGCTAGCCCCTTCCAGAGTACTCTCGACGGTGATGGAGCCATCGGTGGCGGGTAAGGCATACACGCCGGTGAAGGCGACGAGGAAGAGTACAGATGAGAGGAGGAATTGCATGATGATTTGGGTGGTTTGGATGATCCTTGCTTTGATGGTATGGTTAGCCATCGGAGTGAGGGCTTTTATAGAGAACCCAGCGTTGACGGGTTGTGGTGAGTTTTCCTTGGCCGAAGACCGATGGGTAGAGTAGGACAGGTGATTGTACCGCCAACATATACATCACTCCATGAGTTGTGTCGGGAGAACAATGATCTACTTTCGTAGGAATCCGCTCGTCGAGATCCCGGGGGTAACCCCAATGAGGTATGGGCATTGCCTATTTTGATGGGCCTGGATCCTCTACACCTCCTCTCATTCGCTTGAACGAGGGTATGAGACACGCTGTCAGCAGTCGGCGAGGCTGGGTGCCCTGAAATGTCGTTACCAATTGGCCAGAGACATCGGCGAAGATTTCAAGAGAAGACATATCCTACTTGACGCGTGATGGTAAAGAACCATATGCCGTGTGTTCGTGCGCTCGTATGCCTAGAAAAAAGATCCGCTGACTTGGTGTGATGGTTCGGGATGCTAAGAATACCCTGCGGCCGGGGTGTACGTGGAAGTGGTCTGGTAGTTTCGTATACCCTTGACGCGACAGCGGCATTCTGGACTTGAGAGGGTTGATAGGAAAGGTACTAGATGCAAAAGATTGAAAAATGCATGAGAACCGCTCCCACGACGACAAAGTAGCTCGGCCTGCTAGGTATACCATGTGCGGGTGTTTTGAGGCTTGTCGTTAGTAAATAAGGGAGTGCCAATAAGTATACTCGCAGCTCGCTGGATATGTAGAGAAGTGAACGGATTTCGAAATGGTCATTAGAGCAGATGAAAAGCCATGCCCCTCGAACCGAAGTATTTCGATGTCTTCGTCGGGAGAGCATTGGACATGGTAAAGGCAAATGCCAGTTGACATCTGGCGATGGAGTTTCAGGATTTCGGGGTGTTAACTTCTCAAGCTCTGTCCAGTGACCCCCAGCTGTTATCAGCCAATGCATCTGTGGACGGTAATCAATTGTCCATCTGTCGCTCTACGATGAATCATCGTGGTGAATAGAAATGAAACCAGAGTAACGAGGGTAACACCTACTCACCCGGCTGCTATCATCCTATGCCCACAAAGGGTAGTGGGTGCTGTTGAAAAGTCATAGCGCCTATTCAATGGTTTGTCATGCCAACAACTCTGGAACGTACTACTGAACACTTTTTCCAGTCTTTTTGTTTCTTTACAAATTCTTCTTCTGTGTGTCGAAATCACTCCGGCCGACGAGGAGGGCGTGTGACTGGCTATTGTCCTTGTACGTGAGACAATGCCGGCGAGTCACCACAATTTTGCCTAAAATCATCGATCGATTATCTGACGCTCTTGTGGATTGCCAGTCCTGAGGCGTGTAGGGCGCTGCCATTCACAAACTCCTTGTTTGCAAATAAAAGCATCGCCGAACGCAGAGAACAATGGTTTTGCGGGGGATTCGCCATATCTGTCCTCTGTCCTCAGCCCTGTTTCTCCTATTCTTCAAACCTATAAAACCTGGCGGGGTGGGCTTCGGTGATCAGTACGTTCTTGTTCATGTTTATCACTTGGGTGGACGAATGGTATGGTTCTTGAATCGTTCAATCCTTGCCCCTGGTTCTGATGCGCTTTTTGATTGAAGCAGACAGTTACGTACGGTTCTTGCCAAGTATAGGCAAGCGGCCCGCCCTCCTACAACACCGCCCCCGTTTCGTCAACGGCAATTATGTCGACAACTTATCATTTGCCAGACGCCATCTCTATCGTACGTTTGCTGCTGGACATTTCTCCGTCATGGACATCATCTTCGCAAATCAATTCCTTCGGCATCACCGGTGCTAGTCACCCTCTCCTCGCTCCTCATAGCAGGACTTATCCCCTCGCGTCATTACTTCAACTAGTCGAACTACACTGCCTCAGTTGACTCTCAGTCACGCTACGCCATAGCCCCCATAAATGCTTGCGGTCGCCCCCGGAAACGACGCCCAACTTGATGGATCCTGCCCTGTCTTTTTCGGATACTTATCAACAGCAAGCCTCATTGCAACAGCGTGCGCGCAGACGGATGCTCCACGCGTCCTGTCCTCGGGGGATTGCGCGGCCAGAGCAGCTCATTTGCATTAGCATCCATTTCTCGCGGCGACGCAATCTAAATCTATCAATCAGATTTTCACTAGTCACATTCTTCAGCTTCTATCTGGGTATTGGGCCTTTCCGCAGCGCCCGCAGTGCACAGCCTCGTAACAGCGTTACCAATCGCCCTCCTGGGATTAACGTGGGTACCACATTATGACCCCACCTCGTTTCATGGTGAAACTGCGATGTGATTCAGCAGCCAAGACATATTGGTATAAATATTGCCCATTGAGTGGAGAAAGTACAAGCACCCGGCCTGAGAAAAGATAAATACTGCCTGGACCTACAACGACGACACCGACATCCTACAACGATCAGCCACATTGGCTAGACAGAGAAGAAAGGGGCCCCATCGATAGAGCTTTCGCGCCAATCGGTGTCTGCGATGGGTACTCTACCTTTGCCATTGGCCTTCGAGTACATCAAGTACTTGAATGCTGGTGGATAGATAAAGTGAGTACGCAACGTATAAGAAAGGATTCGGTTCCAACTCACCCAGATCCAAGGCTTCTGCAATCTCACACTGGCCAAATATCCCTACAAGCTCCCTCGTCAACACTTGCTTGACTGCGTTTCGAGCTTGATCCGCTTCCTTCTTGCGCATCTTGCGGTGGGCCTCCATGGCCTCCGAATGGGGCCACGCGAACTCTTTCGGTGTTGCTCGAGTCATCGTTTCGTTCAGAGCAGCAAGGCCGGCGACTTCCAAGCCACGCGACAGCGCCCAGCTGTCGACAACGTCCATGTTCATTGGTATGACATCATTGGACATCAAATACCAGATAACCTTGATTGCTGATCACGATGTCAGTGGCTGTATCTGTGGAAAGTCCATCATACACCCGCGTACCTGTCTCTTCGGCCGAATTGAAGGTGTCGCATGAGGGGAAGAGTTCCTTTATCTTCGTGCGCGCCACATGGTGCGCCTTGTTTCGCGCCTTGTCAGTGTCCCGCTTCTTCTGCTTCCTGTCGGTGGACACGCGACCAGCGGTTGTCGTAGCCTGGAATGCACTGGAGTATGCGGTGTCGCTCTACGCAGGGCACAGAGTGATGGGAATCCCACTGGTCAGCCATTTGAAGAACTCGTACATGCCGTTAAACCAGACTTACTGGATGCTCGGGGTTGCTATCGTTGTTCTTCGAATGAGATGACCTTGGGCTTGCCTCTTTCTGACTGCCCGCGTTGATAAGCGTATCCTCTGGAGGACGTGCCAACGGGGGTCCACTGTGGGTTCCTCCTCGGTCAACCTTGTTACGTTTGTATGGTGACTATGCTCGCATCAATATGGCCTTTGAAGTTTTTCGGTACCGAAACGGCAGAACTTACAAAGAGATGCTGGTGAGTGTGTCTACCAGTTCGTCCGCTCTCGAGATCCCTCTGCACCCCAATGTCCGTGACATATGTGTAGCCAGCGATGGGAGGTTGCGATATTGGCCATGGCGGCACGTTCTCGGGGGGTAGTTGGACCTGGAATGGCTTCGGGTGGTGACTACTAGTAGACTCCCTTACCAGTTCCATGTCGTCGGTGGAGCGAGACAGGACGTTGTCGTCGTCGTCTTTGGACCACAAAGCAGTGTCATCGGCTTTGGGTGTGGGATCGAAGTTCTCTAGACAGGGTGTCTCAAGGGCGCTGAGGGATTCTGAGTGGTCGTAGTGGGTGGTTATGTAGGGGAGACCAGTGGTGGCATGGTGGATCTAAACGAGTGAGTGGCGACATGAGCTGGGGCAGTGCACGACGGTGAGGAGGCAAACTCACAGGTGCCGACGGACGCGGCTGGTTGTAGTACCGTCCAACGATACTGAAAGCATAATTATGAGTAGCCCGCGCAGTGTTTCCGTCTTCGAAAGCGTTCGACTTCGTCGCTTGAGGGTCGAGGGGAACCCCGTCGCGTTCCAAAACCTCCATGAGCGCTGTGAATTCGTTCAAGAACCTTTGATTTTCCTTTGGATCGTTGTTGGAAGATGGATTGTCGTTTGCGGAGAATCCCCCCCATTGAGCGTCCTGTGCCATCTCGAGGAGCATCTGGGGCCACGCTGGGGGCAAGGGTGGTTGCTCTCCGACCGGCCAGGATTGATGGTCGGCAGGGGGTGCGGTGAAGGGGGGGTCTACAGTTGGGGTGTAGCTGATCATGCTAGAGTGAGGAGGATACGAATGAGAGGAGGGGTAGGTGAGTGTCTGAGTAACGGAGGTGAACTATATATACCATCCAATTTAAGTTTCGTGGCCACATTGCACAGTACGCCTCCTACCAGCAGTAGACGCCCATATTCCTGCCGCAATTCATTTGCCCAATCCGAATGGAGGATTGACGGTACGTGGTGATTCCTTCGAAGGAGGCAGTTTCGACTGTGCGGGTGAAAAGATCGCTGAGATTATTTACCAGGTCGCCACAATTTTAGGCAAGCAACACACTTACCTGACGCCTCTACTCAACCTTTACTGCGGGACAAAGGTGCCAAATACGGATTGTTCCTTATGGCACATGATGCATTGATGGCTAGCTCTCTCGCTGGATTTCACTATATCACAACATAGCCAAGGCCGTAGGTGTTGGACTTGTCCTTCTTGTAACATCTGAAGGATGATGCGTAAGCCCACTCGCTGGGATATTGTATGTTCCAAAGGCCTCGGGGTCGCGCCCACGAATCATATTCGCAACACGCACTACAAGCCTGGATTGACAGTAGACGAAACTCAGTATCATGTCCTTTTCAAGGATATACCTGCACAAAGATGGACCTACAAATGACAAGGCGCGAACCGTGAGGACAGCCATTCACAAGTACGACGCGTTCCGCCGGCCGAACCGAGTGACGTGCACGGAGAAAATGTTGATGATCAGGGAAATATATGGAGATGGCACCCCTATATACCTTTAATCCTCCTCGGCCTGATCGTACCTACCCTGCACGCCGACTCTAGAGTATAAGCTGCTATAAGGGATTCAAAGCCAGCTCATTCCACGCACGATTCGCATGTAGACGGATCTGGACCGCGTATGGGGGTAACTTTATCTAGAATCGCAAAGAAAGCTGTGAGGGAGATATGTATCTCATGTCCGCCTTATGTCTTGCTTACCGTCGCCGATTTCTGATAACCAGTGAGATTGACCATCAAAATCAAAGAGCTAAAGTCACACTTCAAGGTGTATGAAGCTCCTTCCACCGAACTGATTCATCAATTAAGAGTGAATGTATCAAATTCACGCGTTCATGCAGCGGGTCCCCACGCGGTTATGCATTATGGGTCGCGGTCCCGTGATGAAGGTAACTTCTCTTGGAAAGGTTGTTCGGCCGTCTTCGACGCGTGTGTCTTCGAACTATGTCGGCAGAAACATCTGACATCGTTACGTTGCCGTGTACGCTTTCATGAACGTCGTCAGTCCTAATTATAACTTCGCTTGGTTGTAGAGGCGGACACGCTGCTCACACGCTAGAACAGGCACCGCCTCCGCCACTGCTGCCAGCTCGGACATTTTGCTGCTGTGGTTGTCTTAGGATTTTGGGAGCAAGATGAAAATCTGATGAGATGGATTGAACGCTGAGATCATGGAGGTCTCGAAACCTTGTTTGTTTGTCCGTCCACAAACGAGTGCTAAAAGTGCCTCCTATTCGGCACTCCTGAGCGATATGATGCTGGGACATACTCAAATCACTCACCAGAGCTTGTCAGCAGCTGAATCAAGCATTTCCAACATGCTTTCATCGGATATCAATGAGAGTTATCCATTCCTTCGTATCAGAGGTATCGTACAACCTTGAAACTACTAGAAAGTCCCTAGCCGGGTTCTCCAATGATACATATTAGGAACACCCCATCAGTACAGCTAGGCATCAGTTGGGGTGTCGGCGGGGACCTCAGCGGCGGCGCCGTCGCCCGTGATGGCGTCAACTGCAGCGGTCGTAAGAGTGGATGTAACTCCCTCAGCAGCACCTTGAGCAGCCTGTCCCAGAATGCTCGACACAGCGCCTCCCGAGCTTCCGGATGATTTGGATGATGCTTTTGACTTGGTAGCAGGCTTCTTGGGTGCAGGCCTGGCCTTGGCCTTGGGGGCTGCCTTCCTGGCATCCGAGATATCCTGGGAGTCGACTGCATCCTCCATGGGGCGAGCGAGGACAAAGACGGCCGCGAAGACGAGGACGATGAGGGAGGAACGCATTCTGATGATCTTAGTGCCTAGATTGGAAGAGGTGAGCTTGTGTAGCATGGTGGAACCAAAGCCATCGTGGTAACGAACGTTAAAAGCAAACTTGGACGCCTATAAAAGCAAGCTTCAGTAAGTAACTATATCAATGGAGGTAGAGGAGACACTCACTGAGAGGCTGAGAAGTTGTGCTGAAGATACGATGCCCATAATTCTCCCTTTATATATCATAACTCGCAAAGCACTCTAACATGAAAGCGTCCTAGAGTATCGCATGTACCAAGATAACCTGGTGTGAGCCAGCCTTAGATGACATCAAGAGTGAACGTTTGAACGCTCCCCCAAAGCCATTTCTGACAGTACAAACCAACGCTGACATGGGTAGACGGGTCGCATGGGGCGAAAGCCACGTAGCGGACACAGTGACGGCATGCATCACTATCAAATCAGGATCAATTACGCCCGATAGGCGTAGTTCACGGAATGTTGTTACCTAGATGGACTTGCGTCCAACTCCACTAACAAGGGGTTCGTAACGGGAATATAGTTGCCTACTACATCCATATCCTAGGGTAACCACCGTCTGCATATTGAGACATCCACACTCAGACATCCACGGTTGGTCACATTTCCAGAGCCTATGGGTTTCATGCGTGATTGCTATCTTTGTGAACTTAGGCTGCCATACGAGGAGAGTTCTTCCCATCCTCCGTTTCTGGTTACACTTCAAGGGACCAGTCGGGAGTGTAAAATGAATATTTTTGTATGCGGCTGATTTCAGTGTTCCCAATTTGCTATTCCGAGACCTCATGTGGAGTCATACATGCCATTGTATCAGAGGTATCCTAAGACCGTAAAGACGTAGGTGAATTGTACTCTATGAAATCCCTTGCCCGAGGTCTCTGGTACCACCGCGACATCGTAGGAACACTCTATCAACACGACTAAGCATCGACTGGGGGGTCGACGGGGGTCTCAGCAGCAGCAGCGCCGTCACCAGCGACAGCATCGACTATAGCACCAGTGACAGTCGATGTAATACCTGAGGCACCTCCAGAAGCAGCTTGCCCTGCGATATCCACCAAGGCACTCTTCCCGCTGGATGATTTGGACGACTTGGAAGACTTGGTAGCAGGCTTCTTGGGCGCAGCCTTCGGCTTGGAGGACTTCTTGGCAGCATCGAAGATATCCTGGGAGTCGACTGCATCCTCCATGGGACGAGCGAGGACGAAGACGGACGCAAAGATAAGGACGATGAGGGAGGAACGCATTATGATGATCTTGGTGCCTAAATTAGAAGAAGTCAGCTTTTGTTGCGCTACAAAACCATAGTCATCAAGGTAACGAACGTTAAAAGCAAACTTGGACGCCTATAAATGCGTGAATCAGTAAGTAAACTTATCATTAGAAGTAGAGCCGACACTCACTGAGAGGCTGAGAAGTTGTGCTGAAGATACGATGCTTGCAACATTCTCTTTATATATCACAATCGTAATGCATTCTAGCGTGGAAGCGTCCTAGAGTCTAAGATAACAAGGCGGTATGAGTTAGTCTTAGTCACCCAGAGTGAATGTTGAATGCTCACCCAAAGCCCTACCTGACAGGAGAGACCAACACTGACATGAATGGACGGGTCGTATGGGGTGGAAACTACGTGGTAGACACTGACATTGATACTGGGAGTGTCAAAAGCTACTACTCCCGGTATGCGTAGTTTGGACGAGAGCATAGGATGTGGATGGACTTGTAGATTGAAACTTGGATTGAAGGATGGATGGGTGTTAACGCGGAACGTTCAAGGCAGAAACCCCCCAATACACGGGCTCAGGGGATAGGAGCTTCACCGTTATTTTTACTTGCGTATGCAGCCATGGCTAGAACGAACCAGTTCAGGTTTACCCTCGGAGAAGTGTCCGAGGCTTATATCCATTGCCTCAACGTTAGTCTCGGGGTTCCTTCCAATCATCTAAAATCCCCCCAGCGGGACTTCGCTGAGATAAGATTAGAATGAGTACCTAAAGAAGATGGCGGCGGAGTAAGACATCAATGCATCAAAAAAAAATCGAGATCCCAATCATATCTATGTATGAATGGACAAGCGACCTACACAACCATGGTCCGTGACCACCGCCTTCCCGCTAATGCTTTCTTACCGTGGCATTCAGAAGTCGTTCCCTCTGGAAGAATCATCAGGGATGTGTTACAATTACCCCGTAAAGAATGACACCTGGACGAGGTGGCGGCCAAGATATAAGATTAACGCGAATAACAATAACTGCACGGCTCAATAGAAGTATGCTAACGCCGCCGACTCCTAGTACTTTGAAATTTGGATGTTTCTCTCCGCAGCCGCCTGGGAGTTCTACATCAATACCGGAAACAAGTCGAGCAATAGGTGTGGCGTACCGGCTAGCTCGCTCTCGTTCTATCTCTCGCCTCTCTACTTCCTCAGCAGTCAACACCTCAAACTTCGTTCTGAAATCCTCCAAATCCGCCCAATCTCTCCAAACACTTTGTAGGTGCTTTGGTCCTTTTCCGTCTCGAGAGCGACTCCACCCCAAACCAAGCCCTGTCTTATCTTTGACCACACCGGTGCTGGTTTTTTCGCGTTGGACTCCAGCCAGAATTGAACCAGCCCGAGCATGGTCGTCATGGTGTTCGCGGTCCGTGCCACCGATAACTCCCCACTCAACAGCATCCTTCTTGTGCTTGACAAGTTCTTCGTGGATGGCATGGGCAATTAGAGGAACAGCTTCCCCCGAGAGACCTAGCTCCATGCAGAGTTTCTGTGAGAAAGCCTCGGGCGTAAGCGGGGAAAGAAGGTCCCATTCTATATGATCTTGTAGATGGTGGTTAGCTATCTGGACGTCAATCTAAAAATTTCAAGCTGTTAGGGAGGGGCTCATCGGTAAACCGAAACAGACGCTCACTCCGACGATAACACGGCATTCAGGTAGCTCTTCCCCTTCTGGCCCCAAGTCCAATTCCATAGCTCCGTCCATACCAATATTCATCGAAGCAACACCTTCATGCTCTTCCAGCTGCGCGCGAATTTGATTTGTTATAGTTTCGACCCAGGGGTTGACAGGAAGGTCAAGGTCATTGCAGAAGACTTTTGCGAATGTCTCCGGCTTCATAAGGCTATCATTCATGTTCCATACAAAACAGTCTTTTATTCGATGGGTGTCGGTTTCGAACTCTACACGAATGGGAACCAGGGCTGCGGGTTTTTGAGCGTGAGCATCGAGTTCGTCTTGAGACCTGCTTGTTACGGATTGATTTAAGCATTAAGGGACAATAATCCGGAAGAGGGAACGTACGCGTATTCGTGAGCCGTGGGTGCTATAGGTCTCGATTTTATAAACCTGTCTGGAGGTACCATCCCCAGATAACTTCGATCCAACTCGGTGCTCAACTTGACGGGTTGCGGTGTCGCAGGTGCAGGGGTCGTGGAGACACCCGTATGGGAATTGAATACAGACATACCAGTCCCAAACCTCCGAGATTGTCGGATAGCCGTTCGTGTTCCCCCACTGGCTACAAAGTCTGAATCGTCCGATTCTAGCTCCCCGGCATCAGGTAGATCGTCTCCGGACCCGGGATCCACATAATTTACAGCCCCTCCGCGACGGGTTGTCGTCCGGGTTGTGGTAGCAGACGAAGACGCGAGAATGGGCTGCATGAGGAGTGTTGCACCGGTACGCAGGCGAGATGAGTATGTTGATACAAGGGCTTGGGGTGTTGTCGGAAGGGGTGCTTTTGGTGGGTTGGTCGGGATGGTAGGCATGACGGGGATGGCAGCAATGGGTACAGGGGGTTGGTATGTTGATTGGGGTTGGTATTGGGGAGCGGGTTGGGCGACGTTGGTGGGTTTGCTCACTCGTGAACGTGAGCTTCGGCTTGCCGTACCAGGTCTCGGCGACGAGGTTGTCCATGTATGCAAGTTCTTCATATAAACTAACCCGTATTCAGTGCGCTGTCCATGTTTAAGATACATAAATGAGACACACCTGATGAGTTTGCTGGATGAGGAGTTGGTGCAGCGTAGTTGATTTGCTGGTTAGCACTCTGCAGATTGGTGATAGTTTGTCGAAGCTGGCTGTCCGTCAAGTTGGTATATTGATTCGGAAGGGAAGATGACATTGCAACAGGACCGGCAGCCGTTGGATTGGCCATTTTCGTACAAGATTACCACCACAAAGCCAAAGTGATAACGTGAGAGCTCCTTCTGGCAAGTTTTTGTTTCGGTTTTTTGGTATTCTCGCCGAGAAACTTGACTAGTCGAGTCTAGTGTCTCCGTAGGCCTGAGTGATGTCGTTGGAGGAGGAAACAGAACGCGACGCGACGTGCTAAGCGCCCGTTGAGTCCCGTCGAAATGCTTGATCAAACTGTTCATATCCCAACGCTCAAGTTCACTTCATATCCCTGCAATGTGCGAGAAGATGATGTACGGAGCTTGGAGGTGGTAGTGGACAAGGATAATGTATATATCGACTTCGTTAGCCTGATCGACACCATCCTCTCCCTCTACGTCGCAATCGTCCCAGCTTTTCTATGCCTCTGGCGTTTTCGCACTCGTAACCCGCAACTTTTTCCCATTCGCGATGTTACCGCCGACCAGTCAAATACCTCCCCAGGCCGGCTTCCAATTCCTCCTCTGATCGGAACGTAGCCGGACTAGATTCAAGTTTGTTCTCTTGGTCGGAAGAAATGGCCGGGGTAACAGACTGCTAGCTCGAGTCGGGTTATAAGTCGCTGTATCTCGAACCATAACATATAGAAACAGTTGTTGAGGTTTACTGTAACCTGTTGACACCCGTCATACTCGTAGGCGCCTAAATTTGGTGATCGAAATTCTGCTTCAGCCGCGGCTCGTTGCAAGCCAGTTGTGCGCAGAACCAGCGCCGAACATGCTACCTCAGATACGACACCTTCATGCTATCGCTGCAAGGAATAGGCTCTTGCTTCACCAATGGTTCTCATCATCTGCTTCAGCCCCTCCGGAGATTCCAGAAGAAAACCCAAGTCCAAACCATGGTATTTTGCAGATGTTACGAAGTAGTGAGTAACCTCCTTTTTCTGCATTTTCAGCTCTTTCAATTCGTAATTTATCCTTCTACGTTAGACATGCAACATGAAGAGAGCAGTTCGACGGGAAATGCATACCGAGTGCGCGCGTTTTCGACCGCGATAGACGTCATTTCAAGACTTGAACGTCGCATCAAGTCAGCTGACGACGTTAGAAGCGTACGTTCAATTCTTGCCTTTAGCTTCCACCTTGTTCAACTTCATTCGATACACAGTTAAAGGGTGTAGGCACAGGAATTGCGCGCCGAATTCAGGACTTTCTAGACGAGAATGCACCTGTTCGTATGTGGTCAATTCCAGCTTTTTGAACTTAGTTTTCTACGTGCAGCACATGACAGGCCTCGGGAATGATACAATCCACATCAAGTGTCGGCGATGACCCACACGACGTTGGGATTACGCAGCTAAAGGAAGAGTTGATGTCAATAAGTGGGGTGGGGTGCGTTTGTCAGACCATTTGCTCGATCGCTGTGGGTCTCAACATCTCAAATACTGAATAGACCAAAAAAGGCTCAAGCGTTGATTGACGCAGGCTGTACAAGCATCAGCGATCTGAACTTGCCCCGCATGCGATTGAACCTCAGTAATGCACAGTTGATTGGGCTAGATTATTTTCAACATTTGAAAAGCCCAGCGGAAAGACACGAGGCTGAGGCGGTCGAGGTGGGCAGGCGGTCTTATTCCTCACTAATAGCATGCAGCTCAATGACATCGCAGAAATTCATCCGAAGCAGCCTTGACCCAAAGTTCGAAATCCATCTCGTTGGAAGCTAGTACGTTCGCGCCTTGCACCCGGCCTAGTCAGACTCATGACCTTCGTTCAGCCGACGTGGATCTAGCTCTCCCTCTGATATCGACATCATGCTTCTACATCCGTCTCACGTCCATATCCCCACACCGCCTCCACCCACTCCAACGGAAGCACCATCCTCCACACGAAGTTCCCGCGCTAGACTGTCACAAACCCTCTTCCATACAACTTTTCGCTCCAAATCCTTACGAGAAACATCCCCTCTTCTCAACATAGTCGTACCTGCGTTACTGGACCGTGGTCTAATCGCTGCTACTCTTTCGTCTGGGGCTCAAAAATGGCAAGGTGTTACGCTGGTTCCAGATGCCACATGCGGTGCACAAGAGGACCGATACAAAAGGCTAGGTATGATTGAGCGAAAAGAGGGTGCGTATCGAAGGCTGGATATAAGGTGCGCTTACCTTGGGCCTCCATGATAATCAATGATTGATGTGTTATCATTAGTCTGGTTCCTATGAAGTCAAAAGGAGCTGCCTTCCTCTCACTGACCGGTGATACTGAGTTCATACGCCATCTCCGGAGTAAGGCTACCAAAATTGGCTTGCTCCTCAACGAGTACGGCCTCTGGCGATGGAGACCGAACGGCTCAAGTAATACCCATCATGTAAACGATGATGAAGACGACTCCAGCCCACCATCGCCTAACGGCCACTCTGTGCAAGGTCACTGGCAATTAATCAAAGCAGAAACGGAAGAAGATATTTTGTCCGAATTGGGTATGGAGTATGTCGAGCCACAGCGGAGGAATTATTCGTTTATGCTCGACAAACCGTTGAAAAAGAAGAGAGGTAGGAAGCCTGCTTGGTAACGTATACCGATACCTGTCTCGCATTGATAGCCTACGATATATGACATCTAATCAACATTCGTCCCTTTCATAAGGTTGATATGTCTGACTCGCTTCCAGCCTCTGCTTCTATTCATTATTGATCCTCCGAGATGGACATCCATGATCGTATGATGGTAGCAAACGGCTACTACATTTGAACGGTCTCTGCGGTCTGGTTTGCAAACAGTGACTGATCGTAGGGAAGACCTATAGTCATATTACCAAGTCTACTCCTGATAAGCTCCTTCGTCGTAGCTCCCAATATCCAATTATACGGGTAAGCCAGTTGCTACCGACATACGGAATTGTCTGATCTAAGTTTCTACCCTCTCAAGGTCTTCGTGCGTTGATACGCTACGCCAGACAGGCGGTTATATCGATGTCGCGTATGTATACTGTCACCTCTTGATATCAGAATGGGACATGTTATCAGCGACTTTTAGAATATATGTATGCCAGTAGGCAGCTGACAACGATATGAATTCCTTCGACCCATATTGCACAAAAGAACCTCGCAACCAACCTTTCAAGAGCGGGTTCTCCCTGTCATCCTGTCAAGTACCTTCCTCCGACAGTAGGTTACTTTTTTATCCTACTGTATAGCCCTCTTGAGACATTCGGTGGGGTACCTACTGACGGCGCGAGAAAGGTTCTATCCTGGGCCTCGGAACCTAATGAAGCAGAATACTAAATCTTCGCTATAAAGAGACTGATATCCTTCCTACACCTTCATCTACTAGGAATGGACCCCGGCGCTTCTCTTCCATCGATACTATTGTCGGAATATCTCCAGGGCTTAGCCCTGGACAGCTATGCGCGTCGTAAGGACATACCTATATCTTCCTGACGCCCCTTTGGACTGATGTCGATGGCTCTATAGTCGCGTATCTGGTATGCATTTTCTGGCCCAAGCTGACAAGCTCTCACGTCTCTTCTATACGACAGACTCTGATGGTCTATGATCATACTATCACTCTAGACGTTGAGGTTTGTCTTTTCCCCTTCCCTGAGTTCAGTCCCTCTGCTTAACCCCTCTTTCAGGTTGCCCAGATCTGGAGGTGAGATAGCTCACCCTTGATGGATAGCACCCTTACGAAGTAACCGTCTATGCACAGTGACTTCAAGTGGACTCTCCCGACGTGTCTCTTCATATTGAATAGATACATTACGCCAGCCATGTTCATGTGCGTACCTTTGCAGGCCCTGTCGCCTTCCTATTCATTATGCGCCTCTACACAGATTTGAAGCTACGGGTGGGCGAGGCTGTTATACCAGATATAGAGTGGCACTGATTCCATTTAGTGTCAACCGTCAAATTCAGTGATTCGGTGCGTAGTTGTTTGGTTTCCGTCGTTCTATTCTTCGTTGACTTAACCTGGGGCTTAGTTGTAGGTCTCTCATAGCATTATTGGTTCTCTGACTCATCTGTGACCTAGCTGCCGCATATATGGCCCGCTGCAAATATGGTACCCCTCGATCTGTTAGTGCCATCTCAACGGATGTGCTAATTGTGCCCTCAGGCCTACTCTGATTGCACTGGCCGCGCTCGAGGCAATGATGGCATTGAGGGTCTGCGCAGTCTGTAGGCACTAAAGTCCACTTCCTCCCATACCTACTGAAAAGGCATTGATAGACGCAAACAACAAGGTGAATCATAACGCGCCCATCACCGCATTCTTGACTCAATCACCCCAAGCTGATTCGGAGGATCGTATTCTCTCTCTACTTTTGTGGGTGTTGGTACACACCGTTACACAATGATCGCTGACTTGCCTTACGTTCAAGGCGTTCATCTGACGGTGGCCGCTTTCGCGGTCTGGGCAAGCATTGTTCAACCCCCCACGAGTGAGTATGCGAAGACCACGCACATCAGCTCCCCCTAATACAATCATAAGACCTAAGGGCTGCTATCACCACCCGACTCCCCGGTTGCTACGTCGTGCCACCCAGTCTGACTTGGTTATTCTGGTGTGTCTCATGTCCCAGTGCTTATGCCGGTCTCATTCGAATCAATAGGATATGCCCCCTCGCCTTCGAAGGTATATCACTTCGCTTCAGCTAATCACTTGGATTACACGGGTATCTGCTTTCCAGGCCTGCTCTTGATTTTGACGTCCCATAGGCTATATAAACTGAAATTTGGGCGACCCAAAGGACACCTGTCAGTTTCGTTTTACTCTATCAGCCTCGTAGAGCTCTATTATTTACTTCTCCTTCAGGTACTTTGTTTTTACCCGTGATACATCGTTATACTTTGTGGTTATCTTCGGTGTGTCATGCCCACGCCGATCGTAATGAGCCTGACTCTGGTTTAGGCGGCCTATTTGTCTGCTTCGTCGATTTCCACTACTTCCTCACCCCCGAAGATGGATATACTGCCTTTCTTGTAGCCGGGTACGTCTCGATACCTATACATATAGCTGCCCCCTGACGTCCTATTTGATTACCTCCAGGTATATAAAATGTGTCACCGTGAGCCTATCCCTCCGGCCCGTAATGCTTGCTAAACGGCCATTTTTGGATCTTCTGTCCTATCTCAGGCCAGCCGAATGGCGCTCAACCTACGCTCAGTTGCTTGTGGTCCCCCTGACGCTACCCTGGTTACTCAGTCTGGTTTGCTTAGCAGTCTTCACTTCCGCAGCGGAGCAGATGCTGAGTCTGCGAGGCATGAGACCGTTTCTGAACCCTAGCTAGATAACCATAGTCGGCTGAAATAGGAAGACTGAAACAGGGAGACTTTGTCAGAATGAATCGGAAACCTGTACTTTAGCTGGTCAGGAGTAGATCATTTGAAAGAAATACTCGCGAGGACATGGTACCCGGTTTCGAACCCAACATACTCTAAATACGTAGCTTTTCAACCTCCAAATCAATCTATTTTCTCCGAAGCTTCTATCCTGAAGAAACGGGCGCAGATTGATTGCGGAAATGGAGTTTTTGGATGATGCAGCCCCTCGAAAACTCCTATTTTGATCAACGAACAATGGCATTGTAGACCACCTCCATGGTGCAATGCTCACAGGTGCTCCCACTTTTTCACGCGAGCATCGATTCATTCAGCGACACCCTGCCCTCCTTCCATACTGGTTTGCTTGTGGTGCTTGATTCATGGATGGGTCTGATCGGTGCTACGCCACGCTTCAGACGATAATGACACCGTCAACAGTGATCCCGGTCCTAGGTTCTTCGTCGCTGCATCAAAATCACGGACGATCCTTTGCCTCCGAATGAAGCAAAAACAGCGCTGCTGCTTTCCTCGGCTTCTTCCTATCCTCCCCCATCCTATGAATCAGGGTGAACTCATGTAAGAGGTTGGCTGGATTTTCAGTCAGCACCCCGTCTCCGTGTCGAGGGATGAAGTAGTTCGATTTAATAAGGGATAGGGGCGAGCCTTGGGTCGTCCGGGGTAAGAGTTCGAGCCGTTTCTCCCGCATCTTCGACCACTGGCATACTATCGCTTCATCTGCTCTCACCTCCTGGGCAGAGTGTGCGGAACTAGTAGGGGGGCCTTGATTGTGTCGTCCAAGGTTCTCATGGTGTTCGCCTCATTCTGGACACAGGGATACTATGCTTTGGCTGTATCCTCCATGCACTACTCGTTCAAGTTTCCTTAGCACACCGGGTAATATAGTGGGCATGGTGACGGTATCGTGTTGACCGCGCTAGACGACTTGCCTGTAGTACATACTGTCCCAAGGGGACCCCTGGCTTGCATGCCCTACTCGCCTTGATCGAACTACTGTTGCTTCACTCTAGTGCTCCCATGCACCGTATCATTTTGTTTGATTCCCAGCGTGCTGACGGATATCTCTTGGTCAGTGATTTTAAAAGCACTACCATATTATATGTTTATATCTCGTGCCGTATAAATACTGGTCCGTGATACTTGCTCTATCTGGCTACCTGTGTCTCGAACAACACTCATCCCGCCCCCTGTCTCTCCTGTGTCCCTGTCTCCGACGGTGATCTAATCAAGAAGCTTATCTCCAATTTTCGTATTGCTGCTCGCAGGCATTCCGCGGAAGCATTTGGCCAATCTTCTCCACACGCTATAATCGATTTGGGTCGCACATCGCCCGGACACCACAACACTCACAAGGCCCCGAATGACTGTCAGCTTATTGAATGCAGTTCATGTCGTTGAAACACACGCCGGCAACGCGAGAGGGACCGAGGACGAACAATGTCACCTCGCTGACGTCGAAGAGAATCCGGTCATAACAAGTGCGGAGTATGCGTACCAGGTTCGCTCGTTCTCCCGGTGCTCAGATCAGGGGAAAAGCTTAAACTGAGTTTTTGCGGCAGAAAACCAAACTTGTGCGTGTGAGCGACGACGGTGTTAGCTCAGCCGCCCGATACGTGGGTATCTTTGCTCGACGTCCTTCGGTGTGTTTGTCCAACTGAAATGTGGCCCCGACCAGATCCACCACCATCTAACAGTCGAATCCTACACGCCGCGCACTTGGCGCACTCATCCGCTACACATATGCCCACCCGAACCCTATAACCCCGACGCATCTTTGAACAAAGTCGTCCTCGATTGGATTTTCTTGATTTCTTGCCTTAACTTCAGCTTTTGGTCGGAGAAGGAGGGAAGTGAGGAGA
The DNA here is from genome assembly GCA_017312325.1 of Pleurotus citrinopileatus. Lineage (NCBI taxonomy): Eukaryota > Fungi > Basidiomycota > Agaricomycetes > Agaricales > Pleurotaceae > Pleurotus > Pleurotus citrinopileatus. Next base: position 1,899,903 of record BHFW01000037.1, read on the forward strand.
GGTATGGAGTCGAGTGGCAAGAGGGATGGGAAGGGTCTGCGGCGGAAACGAGAACCGTCCATAAGGGGTATTGGAGTTTGGTGGCGGCGCTAAACCGAGGTTGGCATTCTCTCTTGGATCATTGCTAAATCGTGCTCACGATGAATCTCAGCCATATCAGACGATGGTATCCCAATAACGGACCCAGCATTCTATTCATCCGAAACGCGCTGCCCGGATTCACTCATTGAACATGTCTTCCGGCCAGCAGATGAGTCTGCCGAATCAATCCCCTTGTTGAAGGAGCGAATTGCCATTATGAGGGAAGTGGGCCATATACTATGTGAGGTATGTGAACTCTGCCCGAATCTTGTATCCGTTCTCGCTCATGTGGAATTTCTCATAGAGGTTTGATGGCTCCTTCAAAGGGTTCGCGGAGGCGTTCCAGAGGAAACACAACGGAGAGGGAACCGCTCTGGAGCTTGTCAAAATGGTGGCAGAAACTTTTCCATCCTACCGGGACGAAACATGGCTTGACGGCCAGAAAGGCAAGTTACTCGGTCGGCCATGCAGGTTCCCGGACCATTACTGATGCTTGAATTGATAGTATACCTTTGGAAACGCGCTCAAATTCTGGTAGCTGAGACCTGGGCTGCTTTCTATCCTCCCTCAGTCAATCACCCGCACCCATCATTCCCTGGCTCTCGCGGCGCATCCATCCATCAGCTCACTATGTTCGCAGACTATCGCGTCCCACAAATACTACACCACCTTCGCATAATCACCTACCCTCCCTCCCTCCTGCAACTCCTCAAGAACCAGACCTCACTTGATTATGGCTCCCCTGAAGAGCTCAGTCTGCGTTCCGCTAGCATCGTTGCTGTCGAAAGGGTTAGGAAGGAGATTTGCGTGCTTCTCAAACAAAGAGGAGAGCGCGAAGACAGGGTGAGCAGCGTGTTGATTGATTTTTACTTGTGGGATTTGGCGAAGAAGATTGAGGTAGGGGAGGATAAAATTGAGGGGATCGATACGGCGCCTCTCGCACCTATCCATAGGACGAGGAGCATATGGTACTAAGGGTTGTGGTCTCTTTGTTGGCACCTTCTTTATAGAGCGTCAATCTAGACACTTTTAGCGGCGTCCGTGTCGTAAAGGCGTGCCCCCAACCCTGTCAGATGCATAACCTGACAACAAGTTCCAATGAGCAGGGGCCCGTTCTGCGGACCCGCGACCAGTAAGGCATCACCAACCGTACCCTCAGTCTATGGGATGTGAGCAAGATTTTAGTCTCCATTGGACGAATATTGGAAGTGCTTTCGCAGTAGATCCGCCGTTATCTGATAAAATAGATCTCCTCGACACCTCCACAGTCACAGTAAACATTCTGCCGGACCTTTTTTTCCGGGCTCACGAATTACCGTATTTCCTATATGCCCCACGTTCATTTCAACGCGTAGTTCCGTCCACAGCAAGCAATGTACCTCAAAAATGACGAATTTGCATGATCAGGCTCGCAGTCGCGTTTTTTTGAATGCTCAGTCAGCTTCAAATTCACGGGAGTGCTACGTGAGTCATACTGTGGCGAGGAGATCAACAGGGTCGACAGGCGGACCAGTTCACTTGGTTGTTGGTAAGTAGGATCGACATCGGATGGGATTTGTGAAAGGGTCCAATGGTCTGAGGCCCGAGCTTCGTCATAGTAAATGGCATGTATCCGATGGATTGTTGTGACAATTATCAAGCCCATTGTGTCGTACAAGGATGGTACATTACTTTGAATATGGATGCAGTCCGTTCGTCATGGTACTAATGGTATGTACTCTACAACAGATGTCTTAATGAATAGATGATGAAGAATAAGATACGTATGTGCTTTCGTGTCATGTCATATCCGAGACGTAGAATGGCGTCGTTATAGTGATTATGCGAAAATAAAGAGGAATGTAGGTCAAGAGCTATCGCGAAGTGAGCTGATCAAGTTCATGACCAGTCATGTCAGTCCATGGATCGGTGACCAAGCGAATAGGATGGGCGTGTTGAAGTTCCAGTAGAGGAGAGGTGTGTGGATCTGGTGGGGTCAATGCAAGGACGATGAAGTCCTTCACCGTCAGCTTCCCAGCATTAAAACCGCCGACCTCAACATCCTTGTTCACCTTCACCTCACCTTCCCAATCGAGATTGGTTTCCTCACTCTCGGGTACTAAGCAATCCATACTTCCCGCGGGAGGTGGAAGAGGCCAGAGAGTACCTTCGCCGATGTTGGTATTCCTCCAAGCCTTTTGGCCGCGCACCTCGGCGGCGATCTGGCGAAGGATGAAGACTCGGATAACCGGTTTGGGAAGAGGTGGCGGGGCGGATGAGAATCGGGTTGACTTGGCTTTGAAAGAAAATGAGGATACGGCCGTAGTTGTGGATGAGAGAGCGGATATGGGAGAGGATGGCATCATTGAGGGGTCAAGGGTGGAGGCAGTGTCTATCGTCGAAAGGGGGAAGACGTCGGCGGTGAGATGAGGTAGGAAGGCGCGCAACGACGCGATCGTGCCAGTGAGCTGGACATGAAAGGGAATCGTCTCTTGTAGGCCGAATATTTGTGCTGCAGGGACCATGAGCTGTCAGATATGAAGGGTTTAGATCAATTATCGAGACGGTAGATAAATCGGAAGACTGACATGGCAATCTATCGGCGATATTTTGGATGTTGGTCGGGTTTGCATTTTAGCTGAGGTTTGTTGCCATTCCTCCGGGGCAACTTTGAGAGTGGAAAACAGGCAGGCGTTGGTTAAATTAGGACGATGAGGACGAGTTCGAGGATAATATTTTAAGCGGATAGAAATGCTGCGGTAACGTGTTAATTTCGCGTGGTGTACAGGCAGGAGGGGGACTTACTTTTTGTTCTTTGTCAAAAAGGCTACCTTGCGGTGCCGTATCTTGACGATGGTGACCGTAAGAGTGTATACACATTTTGCGAATAGCCCAGGTACTCCAGGGAATGCAGAGTCAAACGAAGCCGGAAGTGGCCTCTCTTTGTCTCCATCTTGATATGTCGCGGGAATCAACAAAGTGAAAGGTACAGTGGAAGGGCACAAAGGTTGAGAGGGACTAGGATCTCTTGATTTTGACCATAGCCTATAGGTATCGCTAACAAGTTTATGGGACTTGGATCCCCCTTCGGTGATGGTTAAATCCATCTTTCCATCAAACTATCGATAGAAACGCGTCCGAGGTGAGTTTCATTTCCGCAAAAGACGCAGCACCGCTGTTAGCTTACCTTGATGATGACCTCCTCCACGATGGACGGGTTCTCTAGGCAAATAGCGCCAGAGATCACACCGTGGCGACCGTACGATGGGACGCGTGCACCATCCTCCTGTTCGTTTAGGATGACGCTCGTCCTGCCCGCTTTCCTCACAAACACCCCGGTAGGTGGTAGACGCGAACCTCCTGAACGAGGGGAATGCTCGAGTCTCTCTTCACCTATCAGGGGTTCATCTGAGTACTCGGGTACTGGTGATGACGGGGTGTACTCTGGCAATCGCGACGGTCCGACAACTGAAGTGTACGGATCGGCAGGAGTGTAAGAGGGTATTCTGAAGTCGGACATATAAAGGGGATAATATGTTGTGATGATACTTTTGTTGAGGTTTGTGAGGGAGAACCAGACAAGAAATGGCGGAGGGGCCTTGGTACTTTACATGATTCTTTGTATGGTAGTCCGGTATTTATTGGACCTCATACAATCGAAGGCGGAGAGGGCTGTTAGGGCATGTGAGTCAAGCCAAGGTTGCACTGGTGCCTGATGGCGTCTGCCCTGCTACAAGCAGGAGGCTCCGTTCACCACGCCCCGATCATTAGGCTTGGGCTGGCTCGTTTGTCCCGGTTGTCGTAAGCACTTTGCTATGTCATCCTAGCTTTCGAGTCATATCGAAACAGAAAAAATGAGGCAAGATGTTCGGGTGTAGCGAAGAAGCCATCTTCTAAAAATACGCAATAATGAAACAATGCATCGCAAATCAAGACATGTTACCCAATCAGTCTCAATCAAGCTACGGTCGCTCGTAGAGTATGAAGGGCACAAGGTTCATCGTTTCAAAGGTTTCGGAGGGGTATCAGTAATTACGCTACTACGGAAACAGGTATGTGCATGAGGGCACGATACAGGATAGATACACTTATATACACAAAAGATTGTACGAGGCCCTCGGACGACAAGAGGCCAACTAGGGTTAATCAGAAACGAACTTGCTCAGCGATGCTATCTTCGAGTCCGTGATTGCTGCGAAGCTCTTGAGGTAGGTCTCTCTAGCCTCGACAGCGTTTCCTCCAATCTTCTGGCACGATCGGCATCACAAATTGTCTCCCAGTCATCGTCTTGACTTCTATAGCTGACGGGCCGGGATGGTCTATCGCTGCTATCTATAAGCCCACTCAGGCGCTGACTGAAGCGGCTGATTTGCGACCGTGACCTCTGCAGTGTATTCGGCATGAATCCTGCCAAGAGCAGCGTGCTCCCTCGCGTGTTACCGTATGCGGGTGGTGGTGGTGCGGCAATGAGATGATCTTCCACATCTCCGGTCCCCACACCACTCTGCGCAAGGGCCGCAGCGTAATTGGGCAACGGAGGGCGATTCCACGGCGACAATGCAATGATGGATTCCATGTTGGGGTTACGCCGAGAAGTGGGTAGCATCTCCCCTGCATGAAGATGTGCGTAGCGTTCGGCGCGTAGGCGGAATATTCGGCGTTCAATGAAGATGAGCTGGCCAAGTGAGGCGATCGCGAAAACTACGTGTACGAAGATGTACGATGAAGAACCCTGCATCGGCCCATTGGGTTGGACGTGCTGAACGGAAATAACCCATGCAGCTATTGTACCGCCAAATATTAAGAGCTGAAGGATAAAGGTAAGGAGTGTGGTGAGACGGAAACCGCAGTATGAAGGGACTTTGTTTCCTTTTAGAAAGAAACCAAAGATGCGTTTTTGGTTCGCTTTGGATTGGGCGTTGGTATCGATAGTTGAGGACGAGGCGGTGGATCGAGTTCGCGCTAGTGAATCTGACGACGGGGTCGTGAGCGCAATGGCAGGCGTCGCGGGGAGGTCTCTGTCCGCCGGGTGTCGGCTTGGTAAGGGCAGGTCGACGTGAGCCTGTTCATTGGCCCCACTGCTCTGCCCGTGTAACTCCTCACGATACCCAATCTCTCCGCGCTTCGATGGCAATGGCTCAGCCTGTTGCCGCCTTCCCTCCGTTGGCGTTGTCGGCACAGCAGACGTACCGCTACTGCTCTCGAGCGACGAGCTACTTGCCAAGGTACTACTAGAGGCCATGATCGTCGCCGTCGTCGTAGCAGCAGGGAAAGATGATGATGATGATGAGGCTACGGTAGAGGTACTTGATGAACCGGAGCTTGAAGACTCGACAGTTGGGATCATCTGTCAGAGACTCTCTCCCAACAGCCAGTTGATGGTGATAGAGAGTCCCGTAAAGTCCTGAAGTTATTCCGGTTGATGAACGTTCAGACTTGCGCACGTTGGTGATGCAGGGAAAGTCGTTGAAGAAAGAAAAAAGAGAGGCTTGCACCTGGCAAAGTAGCAAGAGAGGACTTAGTGCGCACGCCTGCTCAACGCACGTCCAACCTTGGGAATGATGTGGCAGCAACCAGGACAACGACTGGGCTGCAAAGTTGAGTTGGCAGTGGGGAATTGGGTGGGAAATATGGAATCTCAGGACGCCAGCATTCTGAGCGCTCAGCGCTGTTTCGGCCTTCCCTGCAGACTGTCAAGCGTAGGACGAAGTGATGTAGGATGCGAGTCGGTGGCTGGGAACTTGAACGTTCGAGTCCAAGACATCAGTATCACCCAGTGTGCGACACCATCAGGATCAGCGAGCGATATCCGGTTGATATCCTTTCACATGGATTACCCGAGAACATGTGGGTCAGCGTAACGGTAACGGAAGCATTCAGACATTGAACTAATTCATCATCGAGTATCCGTACAACAACGAGGCTATAATGTGAAGGACCGGGCATCAAAACACGATTCGAGCAAGCTCTAGTCTCAGAATACACCGGTTTGCGGAGGTGATAGCCGGCATTCACAAACGCACACCTGCATAGCCTATGACCAGAAGCAGCGTTCAAAAGCCTGCCTCAATCAGCGAGTCAATTGAAAGAACCAGCTCAGAAAAAATTTAGCCTCCAGAAACATTCCGGTCATTCGGAGGGAGGTTAGTGCGTTGTTAACGTGACAATGCCGATCCGAACAAATACTAGGAATAGCCTGAACTCTAACGAAATCGTCGAGTCATCAGTAAAAACCGTGTCGAGTCATTGGAAGAGCAGTGTAGGTGTTTACGGACCCCCAAGCGTATTCGAGGCCATGATCACGGAGGTTACGAGTCTAGGATGACACTATATTTGGGTCCCACCAGTTATGAAAGTACTCGGTGCAGCAAAGGTGTTGTGGGACTGACATCCACAACCGCAACACTTCAGAGCATGTTAGATTGGGTCATCACTCAGAACAACGGAGGCAAACTCACAACTCAACCTAGGGTGACTAGGCGAAGAATACTTGCAGAGGAGCAATCCAGAAGCAGAAGCCAACGAAGACTAACCACCCATGATCCGCAACCAGCGGGTCAAGAATTAAATGCATTAGCTAGAAAAACACTGATGACATCATCCACATTAAACCTCAGAATCCACCGTTCTCGCCTCCTCTCGGGCAATGATTGGCCCTAAATCCACGACCGTATAAAACGCGAAAGTCTTTACTTCTGGCTGCAGAGATGAAGCGTGTTTCGATTTGCTGGGCGAGTCGATCGAAGTCCTGGAAAGACCGGTTTAATACGGCTTGGCACGAACAGAGAGTCACCTACTCATCCGAAGGGCCACCTTCATCTGAACGATAGGTGTAGGTGACCAGCATATTGAACTGGAAAATGAACACAAACATCAGTGAGGATACGAAACTGCTAGTCGAGAATTCAGCACATACCTTGACGTTCCCTTGAGCTTCTTTCCCTATCATGACTTCTCCACCAACGACAGTCACATTAGCCCTCTTCTCCAAAACACCAACATTCTTCGCTTTGCTTTTGGCTTCCTTTTCTCTACTAGCTTTACCCAATGCACCGTACCCCGTCCCTCCCAAACCTAAGCTTTCATCATCGAACATATCCTCATCATCGTCATATTCCCAAGCCTCCGCAAAGGCAGCTACGGAGAAGAAGGACGTAGGCAAGGAGATAGCAAATGGGGGACGCCGTGCTTTTTCCGGTGCCGTTCCTCCCTCTCTAGCTGGGGTACCTGTAGCCATAGAAATTTGCGCAGGCGGCGGCGCGGAGGTGGATACATGCACACGCTGAACGGACAGTTTGATCTGAATTGGATCGTAGAGAGGATTGGTGAATGCTAGATGGAATGGATACGTCTTTCCTGCATGCATTCCGCCTTGCGATTCCCTATCATCGTCTAGTTGTGGGGGAACAGTAGACCTCCCTAAGGTCCTCTTTGCTTCCTGAGCGGGTGGTCGAGCGTTCAATACGTGCGGAAGGACAATTGAGATGGCGGGTAGGTAGTTGGCCGCCATAAGTTTGATCTTGTAGCGAACGGATTGAGCTTTTTGCTCAGGCTTGATAAGAATATGTGTACAGGTAGAGCAACGTTTTGTTCGTTTCGCATGTAGGGGAACACGAAGTGGTTTCAGGTCGCTGAAATCGCACCGTCAAGCTCCTATGGGACAAGGAAAGAAAGAGAACTACGAACTCAATTTTCAAAGAGGAGGTCCAACTCGCACCCCATCGTTGTTCCAAACTAGCTATTTCATAGGGACTCTCCATATGCTGCATGAGCTCGACATCTCTCTCTCCTCCACCACCAAAGCTATTTGCTGCAGCGACGATATCCATCCGACTCTTATACACAGGAAACTCGTCTTTATTTGGAGTTTTGTCCCTTCCAGGCCGGCCCGATGATCGACCATGAGCATTGTACCTAGCAACACCAGGTATGTCGCGACTAAGTGCAGCAGAGGCAGCAGCCATAGAGCTAGATGGATGTGCATGAAGGTGTTGGTTTGATGAATGAGGATATGCAGAAGTAGAAGCGGAGACCGACGCAGCACGAATGAACGGTTCGAAATGCTCTTTAAGCCGTTCGAACTCCAAGGATTCTGGTGCAGAATCCTCCGCCTTTTGTAGCTGAGCTGGTGCGCCAGTTGTTACAGGAACGTCTCAAGATAGTCGAAGTAGGCTCACCAGCAAGACCAGTTGGTTTTTCAAATGTTATGCCTACCTCTGCAGAGTCCCACCTGCAATGGTTGCAATACAAGAAGAAAGGCGGCTCCCCGACGAGCAACGCTGTACCATTCATCTCCGGCGGATCAGATGGTACAACACTCAGCGTATTCCTGCAATTCGGGCATTGGAAACAGTTCCTCGCACATCGATTCTTCTCTGCTCGTACACTAGCACTGGGGACTTCAAAGAGACAATTTGGGCAGTAATATCCGCTAACTTCTATCGAGACACAGCGGTTGCAGCGTATAGCATCGCATTCCTCGCAAAAGAAAAGTGAATGTAGTGGATGGAAGCTATACGAGGAGGAAGGCAGATGAGGAGGAGGGGGAACGGAGGAAGTGGATAAGCAGGGACAGTGGTAGTCGACAATGGGGGCCATCTTGCGGACTAAAAATAGAGCAACGCGTTTGATACCATAATAGGAGCCCCCTGTCCTCAGGGAACCGGTTCCAGGAGTATTGACAACAATAGACCAGAATATCCTCCCGAAGGAGCTCAATGGTCCAGTAATATCCTTACTTTCCCATATTGAATGTCTTCGCCATCGTCCACGGTTCCCGCCTGACCTGTCATTGGCATCCCAGATACTTACACGGGCCGCATCCAATCCACCGAAATAGCACCGCCCTTACAGCCTAAAGTACTCTCCCGATGAGCACCAAATATAAGCGACATTTTCCCATATATGACGGTCGTCTGAATGCCATTCCTTTCCCCCATCGCATGACATGCTTTCCCTCGTTCGTGTCTGCCCGCTCGCCCTCGTCCTCATCCTACTTGCACGTCATGTAGGTGGAATCTCCCACGACCTCCATACCCGCACCCACAGACCCAAACGCACCGACGGACACTGGGTAGCTGCATGGACATCCATGCCCCAGCTCACCGAACCTGGAAACCTCCCTCCATCCCCATTCAATACTCCCAGCCGCGTGTTCGCCAATACGACATTACGTCAGACTATCCACGTTACAGCTACCACTTCACGCATCCGTCTGCGCATTTCCAATGCCTTCGGCCTTACCGACCTTCCTATCACCGCTGCGACCATCGCGAAACCTCGTGGTCAAAACACTACAGACACCGGTGCTGGTAGTCCACTGATTGACACTAGCACCATTAAAAGCCTTACCTTCAGCGGTAGTCCAAGCTTCACTATACCCAATGGAGCGTTGATAGTGTCCGATCCTGTCGACATGGATGTCACAGCTGGGACAGAGCTGAGCATAGGACTCTTCTTGGCCGCGGGACAGGCAGGGAACGACATCACCAGTCATCCTGGTAGTCGTACAACAATTTGGATGGAGTTTGGGAATTTGTTGACCACAGAGAGCATGGCGAGCGCCGTGTCTGTTCAGCACTGGTATTTCATCAGCACGTTGGATGCATGGGTCCCCACCACACAGCGTACACTTGCCATCGTGGGTGACAGTATAACAGATGGTCGAGGAAGTATACCAGACGCGAATAACCGCTGGCCTGATCTCGTCTTCGCCCGTCTTCAGGCCTCGGGGGATCGATCTCTACAAACTATCTCCTTCGCTAACCAAGGAGCTGGAGGAAACCGTATCCTTGCCGATGGACTCGGTCCAAATGCTTTGGGCCGCTTCGATAGAGATGTACTCTCTCAACCCGGTGTAAAGTTCGCCATGATATTTGAAGGGGTGAACGACATCGGCGTAGCTGCTGCAACCACTCAAGCCCAACAGGACATAGGCGACAGGGTTATTGCTGCCTTCAAGCAAATGATCATTCGCTCGCATGCATCCGGAATTCCTATATTTGGTGCTACCATTACCCCGTTTAGTGAACCAGGCTTCTCGTCAGCCATACAACCTTACTCGAGCTCAATCCGAGAAGCGACACGTCAGCGAGTAAATGCTTGGATCCGCGATAGCGGGGAGTTTGATACGGTTGTTGACTTTGATGCTGCTGTGAGAGACCCCACTGCGCCATCCCAGCTCGCGCCAGACTTCAATTCAGGAGATTTCTTGCATCCTAGTGTTGCTGGCTACGAAGCTATGGCCCGGGCTTTTCCATTGGACATATTCAGCCCATTTGAAGGAGGTGTTTTCGATTAGAATGAGTAGCCCTAGTTGAGTAGTACTAGTAGCAGATCTTAGACACGAAACTGTCGTGTACGAGGCAGGATAGTACTGCATAGTCAAGCGTCCCAAAATATGTACCCCCCAGTTCGTCCGTTAGAGTATTTGGCTGTGCCTAATTAGTGTGCTTCAAGTCCTGAGTGGCAGGGGCTCGGCCCTCCAGAATTTCGTCACCGTGTTGCTTTACATCAGTCTATGAAAGACGTATTACATAGTAGAACGGTAGGACTGAAGCTGAAAGGGGGACACACCTTTCCCAAAAGCTATTATAGATCCCCACGCATGTGTCAATATGTAGAAAGGGAGACGATATATGACTCACGGTGCCTCTAGTTTTCTACACGATACACATGAGCTTCATGGAATACCGGCTTAGGTGCTCTGCATACCTGGGCATACCCAACAACCTGATCTTTGAACGGCACCTTCTTGTTCGGAACCTCAATCACATTGATGTTTGGGTCGTTCATCAAATCGTCCCGTGTCTGTTTATCCACGACTCGGACTTCTGATCCATCTCCAGGTTGCGTTGAGCCTGCCGGTGTGCTCATTGATTAATGTGAATGCATTCGTGGATCTGGGGAACAGTTTACCTTTCTGGGGAATGCTATGCGACCTCGTTGGCGGGACGATATCGGAGGGCATTTGAGTGTGGTGTGTTTGGTTAGTGGAAGCGTCGATGGAAGACATGTTTCGATCGTTAGACTCTGAATAGGTGATACGCGAAGGTAGGAGTAGCGAAGCATCTTTATATACCCCTTGAGGCTCCCCTTTGCGTGACGTCATAGCCATGACTAGAGTGGCGCATGTGGCATAGCACCACAGAATCTAGTTGAGGGCGCGGAGGAGAGAAACTCAAGTTTGTCGTCTTGACGGGTCGCGCAGCTACAAAGTTGAAACTACGGGTAGATAAAGCGGTCAATCAAAAATGTACAGATACTTGGTAACCGCAATCAATGATTTCGTACTGTACAACCAGCATAACACATAGATACTCATCTCACTATTGTTCACATACGCCCACTACTCAGCTACAAGGCTCAGTGGTTCTCTTCAAGCAGTCCGACTTTATCATCATCATCATCCGAATCGTCATGATGTACACTATTGCCGTTCCCATTCGCAAGGCCAACACCGTTAGGGTAGACACCATCCGCACTGATACCCGTACCGTCTGCGGTGTACGGATCGGTAGTAAGTCGCACGGCGGCGACAGACCTCAGCTCGGAGAAAGGTGCTTTCTGCGGTTCAGGAGGCGTGCACGACAAGACAACGCAGTCCTGCAGTGACAAAGACTCTAAGCAGAGCGGAGGTTACGGAGGATATAAATATTACCTTGACCTTTAGTCCGGACGCAGTGAAGCCGCTAACTTTGACACTTTCGTCGATGGGTATTTCACCAGAATACGCAACCCAGTTCGGGCCATCTCCCTAAATGAAGGAGAAATGTAATAAATAAATAAATAAATAAATAAAAAGACATAACGATACGCAAGTGGTGCGACGCATGACGAGTGAGACTTACCGCAATCTTAAAAGTGCCAGTCCCGATAGTGTCAACTCTCCAGATATCTGTCTTCGTCCCGAGAACTTCGGTGTTCCGCACATCGACCGTAGACTGTCTTAGCAAATGAATTTTCGTCATCCGCTTTGTGTTGGTTGTACTAGTGCTAGGCCCATAGGGCATGAAACTAGCCAGGGAGACAGCGGAAGAACGAATGACCAGATGGAATGGTATAGATTCACGCATGCAGAATACGCGGGACGCGGGGATCCACAATGTCAACTGGATATTTTGAAGATTGGGTGACTTGGCATGGATCTGTGAGTTGTATGGCTTCCAACCCGGGGTATCAGTGAATCCATTTTGATACAGAACCATGGGTGGAGGGAGCGGGGTTGATGGACGGGAACGTGGGTGATACAGGAATGGCGTGGACAAAGTGCTGCGGAATCCGATGCATCAATGGATGGGGCTCATACCGTACAAGAGAGATATAGAGCAGACGCACGTATCGGAGCGCGAACCAAAGAGTGTATGCTTCACGACATTGGGGACTACGTGCGGCCGATCGATGAGCACAGATATCGAGTAGTCAATCGTGGCAGTGAATCCCGGTAGGCCAGATAACTTGACGTCGTATGTGGGGGGAAGTGGCTAAGGATACGTGAGCTTGGGAGCCTCAACAACGAGAAGTTCAGGACACCGACGTAGGTTTCATCCTCGTACGTGAAATGCGTTGGAAGCGACAAACTGAAGGGCAGAGTAGATGGGCATTGTACATTGTCATCAGATTTAGTCCAAATCGGCAGCGAGTCAAGGCATAGCTTCGCAGACGTATGTCCACCTTCTGCGATTTCCTTTAACCGCAGCTTGCCTTCGACCTACATACATCGAAATTCTAGAGATGAACTAGCACGGATGTAGAGAACGCATACCTTGACTTCCACGTTGGTGATATGCTCGGGTTTGCCAAGATGGACTTCGCCTTCAATCATACTCCCTGTCCCATACAACGGCAACTCAGCTCCCTCTTCTTGATCATTTAACTGGAGCTTTAGATTCCCGTTCTTCGACTGCTTTACGAACTTTCCTGTAGGTCTTGGCTGCCTAACTGCAGCTATTGCCAACCTGAGTTCATTCGAAGGCGGCTCAACAGTGTACGCAGGGATCCGTCCGCCGACAACGGAGGGCGCTATGTAGCTGGGGAGACTGGTGGACGACATGGATAGTTCTGAGTCGATATTCACGACCGTTCGAATCAAAGCCCAGGACGTGGTGCTTGTGGGTGCTAGCCTCTGGCTGACTTAGCGTCCGAGCAATCCCACAAGGTTGAGCCAAAATTAGTCTGAAAGGGACAATGGGTGGATACATGTCCAGTGTCCACCATATGGATACCACCGCCTCAAGGGTTTACAAAGTCTCAACCGCTTGCCGAGCTCTCCCGGCAGTCCACTCTAGGAAGTATCCTGATGCAATCAATTGTAGAAACTGTCTCGTCCGGTTATGATCCACGCAACCACCTGCGACCTACGACATATCCACACACCTACAGAAATGAAAGTATAATTTATACAGGCAGGGTATATTCCTAAATTTAAGGCCTATCGAGCTTGTCAACCAACTCTTCAAGATGCTGCTGAATGCTAGTGGTGACTGTGATGTTTATAAGCAAGGGAAGAGTTGAATAAAGTTACCCACGGGACTTACTAGGAGCGAGAAGAGGTTCGAAAGTAGGTTTAAGCCGTCGAAGCAGTTCAATATCATCCAGGAGGACCCCGACTTCGTCTCTGGCTTGCTCAACCAACGGATTGAGGCGTGAGCTGAGGAGATCTGGAGCGAGATCACTGCTGTTGAGGTTATTCAACGAGTCTTGGATGGTGACCATGCACGAGAGCAAGTTATTCGTGTTCGATAGTTCGTCTGAAGCGACTACATTGGGGACGACTTCCAGGAAACAAGATTAACGCGACGTTCACCGCACGGAGTTTCAGCACCCACTCAAGATGTGTACAAGATTCTTGGCTTCCAGCACGCTAGTTCGTAGGGTATTGAGGTAGCTATCAGTCGTTTCTCCAACTTGATTGATAAACGTAGAGTTCGTGTCACGACGGATCAGCAGCGTCGAGCCAGACAGTGAGAGCATGCCTGGCGCACGCTCATGCAAGTTCGCGCTCACGGTAGTCGTCATGGGCGACCCAAGGAAAATTATAAAGGCGAGTATTTGTAGGAGGAAGACCGCGCGGCGGGTGGGATAGAACATGTTCGCGTATCGCGTAGCTTGTGGTAGGTAGCTTGGTGTGGCGTAGTGTTGGTAGGTGGCAAGGACGCACCCTGCGAGCGACCTACGAAACTTTATGAGATTGTCGGAGAGTAAACCGAACCCGAGTCTACATAGACTCGCTGAACGAGGCTGGCTAGTTGGAAGCCCCTATTATCATAGGCGACATTGAGAAAACACCCATTGGTGGCGAAGAGGATTTGGTACTCCCATAACTGTGTCATACCAAAGGGGACCTTTGAGTAGTACGGGAGATCCATAGATATAGGTTATCATAGTCATAGCGAACAGTAGCACTTGACTCTTCACCCGCCTCCTTGCCCCTGATACCCACGGAAGGGAGCTAATAGGGGGAAATGGGGGCCCCTGATGAACGACGCACACGATTGTGATACTTAGGGCACGACCTTTAATTAGCCCATGTAAACGTCCATGTGCGTACCCATTCCTGTATCCATCATCGTAAAACCTGGAATACAGTAGGATTGGCGTTGGATACTCTTGGAAATGAGGATCTGAGGGTGCCATCTTCGATCCCGTCTCAGGAGTGGCTTCAATTCCTGATACACCGCACTTGTGGGACTATGATTAGTATGAATCTGGGTGGCACCCGCAGTATCAGAAATGGTACGTAGTACACATTGCGAGGCTAGCTTCCAATTTTTAATCTTCATAGCCAGATAAGCTTCGCCCACAGACATTGCAAAGGTATGCGTAGATATCGGAATGCACAAGACACAAAGCACAAGGTAAAGGGTGTCAGTGGCAAACAAGATAGTCCGTAGGTGGTAGATATATAATAACAAGCACCAGATATATATATAATACGAGTCCGCATGAAACGAATGCGATGATGGAGAGTTTACATTGAACAGACAACACGCAATGATAGATGCGAGAAACACGAGATGGATATCAGATCCGAGGAGGAAGTCCTTTTCTCCTTTAGTACCGATGATCCCAAGGATTCGAGTACTGGTTCGGAGGGTTGTATGGTTGCTGTGCCGGTGGTTGTTGTCCGTATGCTGGTGGCGAGTTGTACTGGTTTTGGTTCTGGTAAGGGTCGTACTGTGCGTTGGGGTTATAGCTCTGTTGCATGGCGGGTGCCGCACTGTCGTGCTGACCGTTAATATACTGGTATGTATGTTTCCGCGCGCGCTTCTGCCTGATCATGTTAAAGACCAGAGCGAAGATGATGATCAATACAGCGACGCCAATGAGGACGCCAGCAAGGATGTAATAGAGGGTCCGCTTATTCGAGCCTGAGGAAGAGCTGGGGTTTTGGGTGCTGGACAACGTTCGATCGGTGGTCGTATCGACGCCATTCAGTCGGACGTGGACGAAATCGGCATGGGCTGGAAGAGGATGGGGTGAGCTATGATTGAATGATGGCAGAGTTGGAACAAACCTTCGGCAGGTTCCGTGGTCGTAAGGAATTGGATGTATGGGTCACCCTTGCCCTTCGAGTCGGCCAGGAAATCGCCGAAATCAATCAACGTGTAAACATTGCGAACTAACACCAGTCGCCGTCAGTGACTGGATTGCTCGGAGAGATGATGCGGGGCTTACGGAAGGACATTCCCAAGATCATATCGAAGTTAGGGCTACGGCCGAGATTGAAAAGAACTGGCTGGAACTGCCCTAGATGTGAGTCCGCAACTTAGAGATGGACAAGGGACGACATACAGCGCCGATGCAGGAATCTTCTCCTTTTGAGTTTCTGACGTTTTTCAGACCGATGAGAGAAGGCTCCCTGTTGCCAGGCTATCAGACGCGTGTCCAAGACGTGTTAAGGGCATGTACTCACAAGGTAGCATCGAGGGGATGAACGCGGTAGTTGACATTAGAGAACTTGAACGATATGTTCACTTCCTCTTTGCATGGAACTACGATTCGATGTGAATGAGCACATACTAACGTGTGAGTAGAGGGTCCGAGACTGCGCACCAATCCAAGTATTGCCAACAGTACTGACATTCACAAACTCAGCACCGGGGATGCCAGAGTAGAAAGCATCTGCAACAGCTCTGCAATCCAATTGAACGACTCGGATTTGAAAAGAGCTAGCAGCAAAACGTACTTGGGTACTTGACTAAAACTAAAACCGGTGTCAATGACAGCCGTAACCTGTCTCTTGTCCTTGGTTTCGTCGACGGCGGTCTTCACCTTCACCGGCTGCCCGTCCGGCCCAATGATCCCATCCTTGTCCAGTAGCAACTGAAAGTGCTGATCACCAACTTCCCAAATGGGTACGTCCGTAACCTTGAGCTTGGGCTGCGATGTGATATTTTCGTAACCTTCCAGGATACTACCAATTGTGAGGTCTCCAGGAAAGACATCCGTCGGATCTGATGGTATGGCCACAGAGTTAGGCATAGGCCCGGGACGCGATGTAGATGATCGGACGTACCCTCTGAGCGGCCGAGTAGTACAGTCATGTAGTTGGGGGTCGTTGTGTTTTGGTTGAAGATACGATCGAGGACAGCATTTCCGGCGGAACTGTTGAGAGCGCGGAAGATGTTGGAACCACTATTCGGACCGAGACCAATCAAGCCAGTGCCTGCGGGCTCGTCACCGGGGACGACCTCAACTACACACCAAAACAATGCGGAAGGGACAACACTGCGTAAGGCAAAGTTGATTGGACTATGAAGGTCATGATAAACGCACGAAATGCTTGGTTTGGTACTGTGTAACCTGCGAACTCCAAAGTGGCGGTCTTGACGGGACCTATTGTGATTAAAAAGGTTGAAGCAACAAACCAGAATAGTATGCATTGGGATGCACGGACCTCGGACTGAGCCTACAGCATAGTTGACACCGCTGGTCTTGCCGGTGTCTTTAGCCCCAGGCACCGTGCCCGCAACCCATAAATCCGTACTACAGGAAAAGTGGACAATATCATCAAAAACCGATGGTCAACGGCTTCACAGAGCAACCTGTACGCACCTCCCAGTATCAATAAGGACAGTAAATTCCGCGCCACCAAGCGTGATATTCGTGTAGTAGCTAACATCTCCATGGTTCACCAGTGGCGAGCTCCCAGAAACGTTCCCTCGCCGTCGAAGAGCAACTGAATTGCTATTTGGGCTTGCATGTCGCTCCCCGTGCATTGTCAACCTGATGGCATCGACAATATCGACCAAAGCCAACGCTGAGCCGACCGCAGTCATACAGAGATGGCCAAACCGCATGGTCGAAGCTCGGTAGAACGTCGACAAACTAGGGGATGTGAGGCTGGGGAAGAGAGGAGGAAAGGGAAGGAAAGAGTGGGGAGGAAACAAAGACGAGAAAAAGAGAAAGGGGAGGAGATGAGAGGTCGTTAGCTGGTTGCGAGCGCGTGGTTTTTGTCGC
Source organism: Pleurotus citrinopileatus (assembly GCA_017312325.1). NCBI lineage: Eukaryota > Fungi > Basidiomycota > Agaricomycetes > Agaricales > Pleurotaceae > Pleurotus > Pleurotus citrinopileatus. The sequence continues at coordinate 1,917,423 of BHFW01000037.1, forward strand.
AGCCATCTTTTGAGTGGTGACAGTGGCGGTGTTGCCGTTCATGCAGGGTCCACATAAGGGCAATGTAACCGCGTTCCCTTGTAAGGGTGACGCCCGTCGAAGAGTCTTTCAGGTCTAACGCGCACAGGAATGCACTGCGAAACCAATATCGCAGATATGCTCTATACTACGCCCTCAGACATATCAAAGAGAGACACATCCACTGCGCGGGCCTCCCAGGAATACAAATTGACCTCGCAATTGAATACGCAATGCGCAGTTCCCATTCAAGCTTCAAATCCGATATCGGAGGAAATTATAATCAAAATTCAGCGCCCGGGGACTCAGAAGCCGTTTCAGAAAACAGCGGTATTTATATAAAGAGACGAGTGTCCAAAAGCCAAAAGCCATCAAAAGACTCAATAATTTACATGCGAAAACAAGAGACGCACACAACCTAGGTCCTACTTGCATACATCAAAACGGCGGGGAACTCGGTCAACGATCCGCACGTGGAGGCGACCACGGAGTAGTCTCATAGGGAAGATCGTGGAAGTGGCCACTGGAAGAGCGGTGAGCGCGAGGGGGCGTAAACGTCTCGGTGGCATACGGGAGATCAGGATTGTATGTCGAAAGCACGATAGGGCGGTCCGTAGACTCGGGGTCAGACAGCCTAGCGTATGCACCACCGGATTTCGACCCTCCGCCTCCTGACTTCGAGACATCCGTCTTCTTGTTGACGCAGTATTTTCTGACGCAGTGGCACGAGACGGCCGTTATGACGAGCAGGGCGATGGTTCCGGCGACGGCACCAATGACAATCGCGTACCCAATGGGTCGTTTTAGGCCAGCATAGGGCGGTTTACCGCCTATCCGCTTTGAGGGCTTGTCGTCAGAATTCTGTGGTGAACGCCGGCTGAAAGCCACCTTACGAGCGGCGGAAAAGTCGGAGAGGAAGCGAGAAGGGTTTGCAGTGGATAGCAGCTGGAGGTAAGGTGAGTTCCCATGACTTATAAGCAAGTATACGTTGTGAACTACGTTGTTGGGTGAGTCGTTGACGAGTAGGCGCTAAACGCGACTTACGAAACGTTGTGCCGAATTCGACATATCCCGTTGTGGTCGTCGGTTGGAACTGTCGCAAGTAGATACTTAGCGGACGGAGGCCTTCCTATGTAAGTAAGTTGGACACTCACTGTACCCAAGCACATGGCACCGGCTATCGTATCATTGCTACTATATCCAAGGGACGACAAGTCTAGGCTGGCATCGAGTGGATGCACCGGGTATAACTGCCCGCCAAAGTCAACAACTACATTGATAGCAACGTGACAGGGAATCATCCAGGCATCCCCGATACCAGGAAGATATCGAAGTTGTGCGCCGAACACACCGCCGTAAATCGAGTCCGCTACGTATCTACGAAGGCAACGATATCAGGGGGCATGTGCGGGTGTGTTATGGGTGGGAGAACTCACTTGGGTACCCGAGATATCAACCGCCGAGCGCTGAAGACGGCCGTAAGGAGCTCAGAACGATCGTCAACCCCTTCCTCTCCAATGAGTATACCCCTACGGCCTAAAGACACCTGGAAGTGCGTTTCATCAGATAACGAGACGAGTTGAGCCTCAAGTCGTGGTTGGGCAAGAATTGATGAATGATTCCCTGAAGTTTGGCCTAAGGAGAGGATACCATCAAAACGGCCGCTATGGTAATCAGGCCTTTCCAAGTTCAAGGTTACGATACGCGGCTTGTTCACATTGATATCGCTAGCAAAGAAGTCGTCGATGAAGGAGGAACTGTGAGGATGCGGAGACGGGCCGAGTCCGATCAATCCGTCGAGGTTATGCGGTGGGTTGGACGTGCCCTCAACTATGATGGTAGGTGAATAGATGCGATGAGTCGTTGAGAGGAGCTAACTTACTAAACGACAGGTTTTCCAAGATATGGCCTCCCAGAGTGAAGTCAGCGTTCTTTCTTACTCCTAGGACAAAGGTAAGATGTAGGTGGCTATGTTGTATGTAAGGGCGTACCTGTCAATGTGACATCTGGTGAATAGCGAATTGTCTGCTTACTTCCAGCGTCGTTGTCATCCGCCGAGGGAGACATCCAGAGATTGGAGCTGATAACGATGAGCCAAGGCAACGAGGGAAGTTCAACGGCATAACTAACCTTGATAGATCTATCGCAAAGGTGTGTTCAGACTCCCCGCGTGTCAGTCGAAGGAAGTAGGCCACATCGATGGGTTCCCTCGTACGCTGTCCCTGCAAGCTTACACTGATTGCCCCGATGCACTGGGCAAGAGCTAGGGAGCTGAGGAAGTTTGAGAGAGCCTTGTGCAGCATCTCGCAACCAAGGGAAAAGAGGGAGGGAAAGTCTTGACAAGTCCATCACGGCGTATCCGTTTTTGAGGACGCTTGACTATTTAGTATGCAGGGATAAGGCAGGAGGCGAGCTCGTCGTGAGGCTGTGTGGCTTTGACCCTGGCCCGTCGAATTTCGATAGACGCGCCAGTTATGAGTTGTGCGCTTTAGAAGAACACTAGCTGCTAAATCTTGGATCGAATTCACGCGACATTGTGAAGAGAAAAGGCCATATCCGTGAGCGAGAAGCCTTCGAACGAAGCCTGAGATGCTCTAAGCGCCTATTAAGCGCCCAATGCATCCATGATACCGCACGTGCCTGCGCTGGCGGGAGATTCGGTGTCAGTCACCGGGTGGGTCTGTCATCTCGTTCACCTCGTCCACCACGGTCCCGCCCACAAAACTTTCCTTTCCTTTTCCTCATTCCTTCAATTTCCCTCGTTTTGGATTATTACTTACTTCGCCAATCCGTTGATGCATCCTTTGCTGCCGCTTTCTCTTCTGCTTTCCGTTCTTGACTTGACCCATCACGTTCATGCTGTCACCATCCCTTTTCAAGTCAGAACAATCGTAGGCCCGTCATGGTCATCAGTCGACCGCTTAGGCCGTCGTGCGACAAATAATGTGCCAGTCAAGAACATACACAACTCCCAGTATGTCAGCAATGTCACCATCGGCGGCCAGGAAGTTGCCCTTCTTCTCGATACCGGAAGGTGCGACAGCTATGCGTCGGTCATAGAGCTTACCCTGATACGATACGTTCTGCAGCTCTGATATGTGGGTTAGCTTTCCAAAGACTGCACCTCAGACGACGGACACTGGGAAAGAGATAACTCTGAACTACGCAGTTGGTAAAGCTCATGGTACGTTTTCTGTCCTAGGCTTTCTTGCTCGTGCACCGTCTTAGATCTATCAGGGCATATCCGCACGGCCCCTGTAACATTTGGGAATTTCACTGTCGAGAACCAAGCCTTTTGTGCGTAACTACCTCTCCCAATGCCCCTTCCGCTTATGCCTTCCATTTTCAGTGATGGTTGAAGACACGAGTACGTTCTCTGGCGACATCCATGCCCAAGGTTATGACGGCTTGATTGGCTTTGGTCCAAACGACGGTTCCGTCATCGAGGACAAGCTTAAGGGAGACACCGGCGACACCCTTCTCGCAAACATCTTCCAACAAAACTCGACAAACACCAATTACATTACCATGCTCCTTGATCGCAAAGGCGACCCCAAGGAGACGTTTACCGGACAAATGACTATCTCCGAACTTGTGCCGGGTTTTGACAATGTTACCAGTATGCCAAAGTTGGACGTCAAGATGCTTTCAAGGCTATTGGATTCAGGTGAAGCGGGTGGCTAATTTGGATCAACGTGTGTACTGAAATCAGGGCAGACCAACATTGGCAAGCCGTAACGGATAAAGATAATGGAATTATTGGTCCAGATGGCCAGGTCATTAAGATGAAGTCCATTGTGCCGAAAGCCCCCAAGGGTACATATGTCGCCGTCGTTGATTCCGGCTTTACATTCAGGTGAGCCCTCACCTTGTGCAACATGCTGTACGTGTTACTCATGACATCCTCAGTCAAGTGTGTTGGCCCTCGGTTCGAAGACTGACCGCAGCTGATATCATTTGATGGCTATAGGTGCCCCGAGACGTCTCTGACGCTATCTACGGGCGCGTTCGAGGTGCAATCTACGACGTTGAGAACGAATATTGGACCGTTCCATGTGGTCAATATATCCCATTGAGCTTCTACTTTGGAGGCATCGAATACCCCGTCCACCCTCTGGACGTCGTCAATGACGACTTTGCTATCACTGATAAGATGGGCAACCGTATATGTATTGGCGCGGTAAGTATATCCTTTCACTTTAAGCTCTGTTCAGCCTAACATAACGAATTCACAGTTCCAACCCATTACCTCCGCTTTCAGTCTCCTTGGTAACTACGACATGATTTTGGGTATGAGCTTCTGTGAGTATGATTCCCTCAACTGAGTGACAGTCGTCTGATACCCTCATGCAGTGCGAAACGTCTACTCGCTCCTCGATTTTGGCAATTGGGTTGAGAATTCCAAGGATGAGGAAGACCCATACATCCAGATGCTTCCTCTAAACGATGCCGCCGAAGCGAAAGCCAGCTTTGTCCAAATACGACTTGGGGGCACCGATTCAACAGGTGAAGCCAAATGGTCTCTTCTCCCCGCAGACCAGATGCAACACTCTCCTGTCTCTGAAGAGGAGAAGAAGAAGAAATATCAAGAGGCGGTACTGAGTCGATGGCCATACATCCTTTTGGGCTGTTTAGGGCTGGTGTTGCTGATTACCGGGTGCTGCATTTGGCATTGCTGCTGTAGGAAACGAAAGCCCAAGCAAACCGCTGGGGTAAAGGCAAACGGTTTTGGAAGTGGTGAAGGTAAATTATCTACGTACCATCCCTTGCAGGATCAAGGGAGTACAGCTAGTTTACACAGTCCGTACGCCCATGGGAACCCATCTTTCCCTGGTCGTTAGTTAGTACTTCTGCGCTTTTTATTCTTCCGCCTTCACGTTCGTCCTCGCGTCTCATTTATCTTTTCGAGACATGCCTATACCGCGGACGATAACGCAATTGAACATCTTAGGCTCTAGCTTTATTTCCCTCACATGTTGTTATAGGTATAATTCGCTTTCCAGATCAGTGCACAGCCATAGATTATTTAGCCATGATATGAACATGGGTCCCATTGAGAAGTGGAGCCATTAGTACAATATGTAGATCGTGCAGGTGCGTGAGTGTGTGGGACGGTACATAGACGTCAAGGGGAAGATGCGTCAGTCAGATCCTGTGAGCAGTGATGCCACCCATTGCTCGACGGCAAGTAGCTTCGAATAACCCTTCTCCCCAGTGAATCCACTAATAACGAGTGCGAAATGAGCGAGACAGATGGCAGCGACAACGGAGAATACAGTAGACAAAGGATACATCTTCTCTTCAATCGGCGGGGAGGAGTGGATGACGATGGGCTTCTCTTCTTCTTGCAAGGCCACAGGCGCAGAGTTGAGGGCTTTGAAAAGACCTCCGTTAAGATCAAATGCTATATTTGCCTCTTCTAAGATCGCCTCTGAAGATAGCGCCCCCACTTAGACTCGGATAGCTAGATACGGAAAGGAGAGGAATTTTGACTCACCCTTGAGTTTAGCATCATCGCCAACTCCAGCATCCATACCAGCTTTGAACCAAAACTTGATCTTCCTCATGTCCCCCTGACTCGTTGCCGGTGAAGACGAGCCTAATTGTCGGAAGGTGTAGAAGGTAAGACCGGTATTCGTCTCCTCGTCCAAGCCGTATGCTTTAGCTAATCTATGCTTGATGAATTGACCACCGCTAAGGTCTCCGAGATAGCGAACGTAAGAGTGTGCGAGAAGTCGGGACGGGTCTGACGATTCTATCGTTGCAATGCGTGACGTGTAGTCGGACATTGCAGTTGGGGGAGATGCTATGAGAGTCTTGTAGATGGTGTGGCTTGTCCATGATGACTCCGAGACGCCTAGGAGAGCTGCGATGTCTGCAGAAAGGCCAGCCTTGCGAGCAAGTAAAATTGGATTGTACGTGGGTTGTAGCACCGGGTGCGTCGCATGCCGCTCGAGAGCTTCTTCGAAGGCGCTTTGGTGGGAAGAGCAACACGTAAACAGGTTGATTTACGCAAAAAGGAAAGACCTTGACGACATACTCATAAATGTGCCATAGCATCATGAGGAATCGCGCATACTCTTCGCGAGATAGTTGGCCTTGTACGAGTGAAGCAGCACCAGCACTCTTCTCGACTTCTTCGTGACTTTTCAGAGTCCCTTTGTGAAGGATTTCAGAAATAGGGAGACTGAGGTCGACGGCGGCCATAGTATGTGGAGGGATGGTGGTGGGGAGAAGGAAAGGGTCGATGTCGAAGGTGAGTGGCTTATAAAGGAATGTTGTTGATGGCGTGCTTGGCTGTATAACGGCACCAGAGCAACAGCCTCAACCAGGCAGTTAGGCAGTGACCTGTATGTCGGGATATCAATCTTATCTGATAATCGGCCCAGGTGGGCCTGGACCTTACTTGGCGGTAGATAAGAATTAGCGCCAAGTCGTTGGGACGGCACTCCAATGTACAGACGATCGCGAGCGAAACGTCGACGCTACCTATTCTCCCAAAAATGCAGAAAATACGTGAGGAAGCAATCACAAATGGCCCAATTTACTTTAGGGGTGGTCAGGGGTTGGCGATTCAGACCCTGCTTCCGCGCCGGGCCGTCTTGCCACGGACGTTAACTCAACGTCAATTGAAAGAATCATAGGTGGGCTTCTGACGCGGACATAATGAACAAGTTCAACGAGGCTATCTACAGAATGAGTAACTTCCTGACAATGTCGCAGAAGCGACTTACCTCCATGATTTCTTTGTACTAGTGCCTGCGGGCTTGATCCACTGCAGAGCGAGTCTAGGAACGGTATAAGTACGGCGCACGACCTTCCTCAGGCTCGCTATTATTAGGCATACTCAAGCCCTTGCCAACGCACCCACTTCCCAGCAGCTATGGCCATGTCTAAACTTCGGAAGAATGCCCAGTGTCGTAAAAATGCGAGACTACTAATCACACGGTACATTACATACACAGCACAAACTACGCATTTGGCTGAGAAATCGAAGATTAGTTAGAAATACAACATAGCATGGATAAGTCACGATGAATGTCAACTGCGAGTTTCATATTGTGTCTATGATGGATTTCATTATCCATGTGACGTCTATAAGTAACTGATTAGAAAGCGGTTCACAGGATGGCAGGGGATTCTGCATTGAAGAGCTGCCAAGTTACGCAAGAATTAGTTATGAAGCAAACATCGACTGGTGCAGCAATCAGGTGAGCCGCAACTTACGCTCATGATGTTAACATGTGTAGCGCTTGGCGTGGGTGGTGTGGATGTCGGGCGTAGCTTGGGTGTCATCGTTCGTGTGGGGGTACTGGCATTGTCATTCGCCTGCCGAAATGTCACCGGTGGAAGACTTGCGACATCAATCTTCAAGGGGGCCGCACTCGTCTTGTTCCTCCTACTTAATGAGGCGGGTATTTGGGGAGCTGCCGGGACAGTTGTTCCCTCCCAAGACTCAAGAGATTCGTCGAAAGAGCTAGATGTCGACTCGGACGAAGAACCTATAGTCATCGAAGGCAGGATTGAAGGCGGTTAATGCTGGTGTGACGCTCATTCATCACGGTACTCACTGGCTTCTTGGCTGAGAGGAACTCCTCCACCTATTACTCTCCAACCAACTGGATAGTAGCCCCGTTGATGGTTGGCCTCTTTCAGAGAGACTGGTTTGGACGGCAGCGATATGCCAGGGGATATCGTAGGCGATGTCTGCTTTGGCTTTCCTTCGGGGACGTTGTGGATACTAAAGGTCATGAGGACCGTTCGATCGATATCTATCAGAGAGGGACGAAACTATGTGGGTTACTTACAAGGTACAGGTGTCGCCATTTGGACAGGGCCTGTCGGGCTTAAAGAATCTGCATAGTTTGGCTATGGCAAAATATCCGTCGCCAAATGCATTATGGGGAAAATTCAGATGCGCGAACTCACTTTTGTAGTTTACTGCTTTGTTTTTTGGTAGTCCAGGAGGAGGCAGGGCTGCTTGAAGGGCATATTCGTGGGGCCACGAACCGTTGGAACCGTCGTCGATGAAGGTAGGTGAAGTTACGGAATATGGTGAGCCTATGGCCCCAGGATGCGCCACCATATAGGCTTGATGAATAGATGGTAGTGTAGGAGATAACTCCGAAGGAGCCTGAGCTCGTGTTGGGCTGCGTGAGCCCTTCACCAGCGGTGCCTCGTCTGAGACAGAGCTAGCCGGCGAAGGGCCAAAGTTAGACAAGCTATCTGATGTTGGCGGGGACCCAATGTGCATGCGTTCTAAACCATACATTGGTGGGGATGTAGGTACGTTCGGTCGCCAGCTGGGAACATAGTTGTTTAGACCGTAGCCCTCTGTGGGCGAAGCTGGGGCGGCGTGAAAGCGGGGACTGGTAGGGTACGCCCCGGTATATGGCGGCAGAGGTGTTCGACTGTCTGGCGAACGGTCAGTACGTCTAGGACTTGTTGGCTTGCCTGAGTGCCTCCGGAGGGCCTGTTGGGTAAGCTCAGGCTCAATGTCCCTTATATCAGGGGATCGCAGGGCGCGAGGGTCGTTTACTACGAGAACGATTTGTCAGCGGGCTAAAATGGATGTACACACAAGAGTGAAGGCAGCGCACCGTCGGTACCTCTCTCTAGCGAATGTTTGTACCTACACCACAGCCCATTGCTGCAGTGACCTTTTATGTAGAAGCGACATGGCGTAGCGTTTTGGAAGGTGGGTTCTCCTGTTATAATGTGGGCGAAGTCACATTCTTCCTCTGAGTAAGGGCAATTGTTCATCTGATAAAATTTACATGGCTTCGCTGCGAACGTAGAAGTAAACGTCATGGTTCCATAAGACGCTTAGTTGCGACTTACAATGTCTCTTCTTGTTCTGTCTTTGATTTGAGGGCTCCATGATTGCCATGGAGCCAGCTTAACAAAAGTGAAGCGGTATAAGAAACAGAGACAGGGAAGGAGGGGTCAGGAAAGAGCACTTCTAATGGGTTAAGAGCTGATAATAAACGAAACACGTTAGCGCTTGGAATTCAATAATTGATCTCAAAGATGCCCAGGACCTCCGCGCCGGCGACTTATATACGTACTCCCGGAACTGAAAGCAGACAAAATCGAGAAATGCCTCCGGCATCTATGCCCGATAGGTCCCCAGGTCGTTATTGTAGGTCGAAAGACGTAGATTAGATTCTTACGCTTGGGGATGCACCAACGAAGGTTCAGTGCTCTTCATTACGAGGGTGAATCCGAGTGGAAGGCGAAGAGGGTACTGGTTGTCTATTGGTGACCACATGCATAAGTACACATCCGTCGCCCCAATTTCTTTACTGTTCAACTAACACAGCCCCGTGCAAAGGACACGAGGCCGGCAAGAACGCGCTGAAATAGACTGATATCGGCGAGCGGTGAGACCTGTTTGCCACAACGTACGTGAAGGTGTACATGATGTCCCTTTTGGCCCGAAGGGATCCGGAGGTTGTTCAGGAGACAATAAGAGTAGTCGGAGGTGTGGACTACTATGACGAATAAGTTGTCCGATTAAAGGATGATATGGGCCGATTCCCTGTGTACCTGACATTATTGTTTCAGTTCGATGCATGCAAGGGTATAAGATGTGAGGGCTCTCACACGATTCCTAGTCTTATTGTCTTCAATGCTTGTTAGTGAACTTAGGGTCGAACTGGGTTATCCAAATCGGGCAAGAATCTTCCCTTCGCGGTCAGTAAAGTTTGTAACTGTGAGGTCAAAGCTGTGCGCAGGGAGACAACGTAGAGCACGCTGCAGGCTTGACCACGATGCGTAGCTGACTAGTCCCAGGTCATCAATCCATCAGTGCGCTTCAAAAATGTATTAAAGCATTTTTAGTTATCAAACTCGGCCCTGGTTGTCCTAACTTGTCATGGCTCAACTGATATCAAAGAAGCGCGGACTCACTGGTGGAGGTGGGTAAACAAGGCTCACTCATGACTCGTATGTGCAAACCTCTGTCACAAGTGGAGGTTCATAGCGGGGGAAGCTCACGATGACCAGAGTATGTGCCATAGAATTACCGTTGAGCGCCCAATAAAGGGAATATAATACAAGCTAATATGTTACTCATCCATATTCACATCCAGGTTCACATTTCGTCAGCAAGTCATTAGGTTTGGTTGTTGAGCAAAGGGGTGCGTTCAGTCGGGGTGCGGGTATCGGCTGGAGCGTCGCTGGGAATGATTGGCGAATTGGAGGTATCGGATGAATGTACAGGTGCGGGTTCGGTAGAGGCCCGCGGCTGAGTAACATCGGCTTTACACACAGGACACTAGAAGCATTGTGATTCTGGGCTCAGCATAATCGCGAAGCGCAGTTGGGATATGACCTCACCAATTTCTTCCTTTGTATCAACCACTCATCAACTTCATCAAGATGGAAGATGTGATGGCAGGGCAATACCCGTACTCTGTCACCCTTCTCGAACTGAGACAAACAGATGGCACATTCAGTTTGTTGTTCAAACCAAGGTAGCTCCACCGGAACCGGTGTACTGGTGGAAGCTTCTACCGCTTCCTCCGCTTCTTCGTTGGAGACGGCTAAACCGGAGGGTATAGACGAGGTAGCATGCGTTTCGAGTATACTAGGCGAGTCAACCGGGCCTTCGTGCTTTTCCCAGCCGCTCCCGGTCCACACACGCCAAGGAAGATGCCTGACAATGTCTTCTGGTGCACGATCCAACTGAGCAGCTCTAGCAGCACGTATGCGATGCACGAGAAGGGTGATGAAAGTGAGGACGGAGGGAAGGAGCAGAATGATGACGAAGGTGATTACGGGCCTGAGATGCAACAGTTAGTAGCCTGCCTGAGAGTATCTTAAGTACATACGAGTACCATTCCCAAGCGGAATATTCTGCGGTGATTAGCAGTGATAGTGTGCGCAAGCCGGAGTGTGAAGTATTTGAAGCAGATATTAAGGAAGCCAATTCCCTATATGCAGCATATTTAATGAATGTCGACGCGATCTTGACATCAGACGCATCTTCTGCCCAAAGCTTTGTGAGCTGTTGTCGGACAAGAAAAAAAGCAATGCTTACCGGTACTGTACATATTAACAAGAGTATCGGGGTAGCCCGATACGTCTGGATCACTCCCTCCCACCACTACGGCTTTCGCACCCAACCTTTGGGCCTCCCGGACTTTGCTGACAAACTCGCACTCTCCTCTTTGCACCAAGGCAATCCATGTTTCCGTTGGCTCAGGTTGATGAGGCCCCTTAATACAGAGTCTAGGACAACCCCAATTGCTGTCATCTGGAAGGTCATCCTGAGACACTGAGCACGGCTCTGTGAACGAGGAAAGGGGTATCACATATCCCAGTAATGGATCACCCAGTTCAGCCCCAAAAGCAGCTGTTGAGGAGCGTGAGTATAGCGCTACACATTAAGAAAACGGTATACGCACCAGGCCTCGACGGCCAGGAAACAACTGGGGACCTGTCAACCACTGAGACGGTGCTCTCTGCCCCCCATGCCCAACCCCAGAGCCACGTTCTGTCCGACTTTGTTGACGACGGATGTAGTGATGTCGTTCGGACTGGCGAGGCCATCGCCCCGATGTATACCGCGCTGCCCAAAGCTATGAGCAGAATGATTCGGAGCATGTTCAATACGTGAAAAGCGATGCGAAAGAGTTGGACGTCCTCCTCATCGACCTGATGAGGCTGAACCTGGTCCCGCTCCATCTCGACTTTGCCCAATTCGATCACCGTGCAAACTAGGCACGCTGTCAGCCACGTGCCCCTTGGCATTAGGGGTAGCAAGTGTCTACATGCTCTGAAGCTAAGGAATTCGCTGCATCGGCTGATACACTCCAGGTGCTTCTGTATCTGTTCATCCGACATCAATGTGTTGAGCCGTACCATTCGGCGAGAAAAGCCCGTCTTAGAGTAGATATAATGATCCTGGCCTCGCTTCCGATCTGAAGCAATCAGTCTCAACACTGCGTCACACGCTCCAACACATGTTAGGTACTGGCAGACTCAGGATGCTCGTAACAGAGCCGCCATGGAAGTTGCCTTGCAGTTCTAGGGCACTGAAAGTCAGTAGGAAGGGGGAGATATCGATGGCATCGTTATAGCGATGTCGTGGGCCAAATTAACGTTAGTGTCGCGATGAAACTCTGACGGGTGTGTTAATGTGTATGGTGGAGTGGACGAGGAGGGCATGTCCTTAATATCGAAACACGTAGGATATTGTTATCGTTATCATTGTACCAACATTGTAAAGGTAAGATAGAATTATGGGTCGCCTTTCAAAGGTTCACAGAGATGCTGAGCAGAGTAGACATGAGAACGATTTTCTGGCAGGAATCGGGAGGCACGACTCACATTGAGCTTCTGAGCGTGTTGGGGCTTATGAACTTGCGTGCGACAGTTGTATCCATACCTGAACGAGAAGCGTCAAGGCATAGGCCACTACTTCAGAGTATTCACGGGGCTGACCAGCAATCTTCCTTGTCAACCTCTCCAGCTGTTCACGGGTTGAGGAGGCCCTTTCAATCGTACTAGATGAAGATTGGACGCACCTTTTCGTCTGCGGTCAAGAAGCCAGAGATGTAAGTGATCAGAGAGAAAAGCGTTAAGACAGTCAATGCAAAGTGGGTGATGCTTCTCAGAGCTCTCGTATTCTGGCAGTTTCAGATCGTCGAATATAACTTGTAAGACAGTAGAAAAGGAGAGGCTTTTATCACTCAGATGATTAATCAGAGCAGCGCCATCTGGTGTGTGCCTTAGGCGTCCCTTTAGGAGACCAAGCATGCTATCCGTGCTGATAGCGCCTCGCAGAAGGTTCCAGTCTCCGTCACCATGAGCAATCATTGCATGAGACGTCGATCTCAGATAACTTACTGCAATCACTCCACAGCTTCAGTCCAAGGACTTGGTGACACATTTCACCTGTTGCGCGCAGTAGAATCATGGTTATGAATGTGGAAAGTGAGGGTGTACGCACACTGATCTCTTTCACCCTGGATATCATCCAGAATGTCCTTCCAAACAAGGGAAGAATCGCCCGCCACTTTCAATTGTCTCCTACGTAGCACTTCGTTTATTGGCTGATCCAAGAATGTGTCCAAGACTCCGTCCGGGATATCTTCCGGCGAGAAATCTGCTTCCCCTTCCAACGGAAAGATAGACCACTCGGACATACAATCAACTATCGCTTGGGGTCCGACCATGAGAGCATGCTTGCTCAGACTCGGTGCTAGAGATAATCAAGACTCTACGGAAAAGGCGAAAATATGCGTGTAGCCTACATGCGATGCCAGGTCCATCAGCCGTGGCCATGGTCCAGGCGACTTCTTCGAGGAAGTGCATGATAGACCTCATTTCGAAGACCTCCCGATCTGCAAACTCATCAATGAACGCAACGCACTTCTTCGTGACATCATTAATTTCGTCGACATCTTCTTCCTGCAGATCACGAAATTTGGGGGTGAATTGTTCGGAGAAAAGCCAAACTCGGTAAAAGGCACGATGAAACCGCCAGGACTCCAGCCAGCTTAGGGTACTATGGGAGGCGTGACGATTCTTATGACTGTCCAAAGAGGAAATCAGTTCGAATGTGGAGACCGCACAGAGATATATGACATACGTCTGGCTGAATCTGTCTTCAAGGGTGGAAACCGTTACAACAGTCCTTGCGAGTCCATGAGCATCGAGCGGAGATATATGTTGAGTGATATTGGATGGGTTGGGAGGTTCCTGGTCGTCAAAGCTCTCAATCTGTTGGTACCTGATGAGGCGCAAGGCTTCAGGTAAGGCTGGCCCAGTGAGTTCGTATGCAACGGCTCGGACAATTGAATCTGGGTACGTCAGATAAATCCGATGAATTGCTTTGGAGGTTGCGAGGAAGGACTGTAATGTCTTGAAGTCGGGCAAGGAAGTAAAGATACGGTAGATGAGATCGTCATCTAGTGGTAGCTTGGAATGGGCGCGCATTTCCATTTACCAGGCTTGAGGGGACGATGAAACGGATGGGCCGTGTCAGTCTTGAAACAGTGCGTTGAAAAGGAGTCATTCTCAGTCAAGCTTTCAAGGCGCGAGTTGGAGATGACACGCACGTGATGTCACATATTATAGGGGTCCCAATATAAGATGACTTGGCCCACGGTTGTAGCTACATGGAACACGAGTCCTCCGGGGAATACATCGAAAGGTAGGAAGGGGAGAGAAGAGCCGAAATTTGACGCGATGTAATATACTTAAGCAGGCTAGCATATTAACATGCGGCACAGGTTCAGTTTGTCCTCATTGAACTCTGGGAAAGGTCATACAGCTCACCCGGGGGCTTCGTCCAACTGCCTTCTCGAGCCTGTAAAATCGCGGTGCCCCTGGTGAGATGCGAACCAACAGTGCCGGGCTCTAGCGCTGGGGTCTCCCACTTAGGTGCGTTGTCCCCTTTCTCATCATCCGGGATTTCCTGGTTCATTTCCTTTGCGTTGCTTCATCGCAGGTCTCCACTTGATTGCATGTGGATTCCCAAAACAAAGCTTCAGGCTGAGTAGCATCATGATACCGAAAAGAGAAGCTGTATGTCTCGGTTGATTCCGGCATGATATCTTACAGAAAGAAGATTCACGGAGGTGGCATGGCAGCTGAATATATGCGCGTTATCCTCAAGCAGCTGCTCCGGTCCACCGATGATACACACGTCTCAAAAAGTTCTACAAAACCCCACTGTCGCGTGGATGATCTCCTTGGCATACTGCGAGACCGATGTACTTTCAGAAGTTCTTCCGTCAGATTATCAGATTACAGCTTTTCGTTTATCAGATTACACGACCGCTCGAATCTCACTATCAGAATGCAATGCGTCGCACACGATCCACGCTTGTAGTTATAGGATAAATATCCGAATGTAACTATTCGTCCAACCTATTTGCCCCCAGCCCCCTGCAATGCTCACCACCCAACGTGACTCCAGAATGTTCCTACTAATTTTGCGGTCAGCTATCAGCGCATTCGGTGTTTACGGTTTGTACAGGCTGCTCAAATTCTTTCATGGAGAGCTGGCAACTCCCTTTCCTGGAGTGCCCGGTCCGAAGAACTCTAGCTGGATCTATGGTAACTTCAAAGAGCTCCTCCATATGACGGTCAGTAATGACGCATCCATATCATGGCATAATGTTGAAATCTTGAGCAAGGAGAACCCAGAACTGGCCGACCAGTGGATCAAGACATACGGTACAACGACTAAGTGTAGAGGTTTGTTCGGGGTACGTGTATCGTGTCGATGTCGGTCTCTGTGTTTAACTCCCAAAATCAGGTTCCGCGGCTCTGCACGGTCGATTTAAAAGCCGTGAACCACATTATTAAAAAGACAGACATCTACTGTAAGCCATATGTGACTCGCCATACTTTGGGGCGGATATTGGGAGAAGGTATGTTCGTTGTCCCTAGTAGAGTGTTCAAACTGAGGTTGGCTCTAGGCGTTCTTGTAGTTGAAGGTATTTCGCTACCATTATCTCACCGCTGTATATATTCTCAGCCATCTTCTCAAAGGCGAACAACACAGACGGCAGGTAAGCTTTTCACCCAATCGACGCCCAGGATTGTATTCATTTCCCTCTAGCGCAGAGCCATGGTTTTTATACGTTCCTGTTGAGGATCTTTCGGAAGGTGCTCAATTTCGTGCCACAGAATCCTGCTTTCGGACCCGTCCAGGTTCGAGACTTGACGGACACGTTTCTTTCTAAATCAATGCAGCTTCGGGACATCTGGATTTCGGAAGCGACCCTTCAAGGAGGTTGCGCCCGCCTGGATGCCCTAGTTTGGTTGAGTCGAGCAACGCTAGATGTAATCGGGTTAGCTGGTAAGGTATCATTTATTGACATCCACGCCAGGCTTACGGACTTACTACGGATAGGCTTCAACTATAAGTTCGACGCCCTTGGCGGAGAACCAGATGACCTTAACCGAGCTTTCACCACATTGTTTGAGTCTGCCACTAACTTCGAATTCTTCCCGTTGCTTCAAACTTTCTTCCCTCCGCTACGCCTGTTTGTGCGTCCCCTCAGTCCACATAACAACCAATTGCCAAGCCCCTTTTTACTCCTAGACAACTTCCAGAGATCGTGTGATCGCTTCAGCGCGTGCGGTTATGGCGCGAATAGGACATCAACTTCTTGTCTCAAGTAAAGAGGCCGCGATTCAGGCAGACTCCGGGGATGCTTGCGACGGGCTACGGTCACGCAACTTGCTCTCCCTTTTAGTCAAAGCGAACATATCCGAGGGGATCCCTGACCACCAACGACTCAGCGATGATGACGTGCTTGCGCGTTCGTCCATCCATTCACTTTGCTCCTGTACATGTAATTGACTCCAGTCCCTCATAAGAGGTCCCTACATTTATAACCGCAGGACACGAAACGACGAGGTAAGTCAATCTAGTCGTCAATGCGTATATGACTGACTAGTCGACCGTACGCTTAAATAGTAATAGCACTACGTGGGCTCTGTTCTCACTTACACAAAATATCACAGCACAAAATAAGCTGAGAGAAGAACTCCTCAGTATCCCGACGGACATGCCATCTATGGACGAGCTTAACAACCTTCCATATCTGGATGCAGTGATTCGTGAAACATTGCGGCTTCACTCGCCCGTGCCAACGACTTTGCGTGTAGCGACTACTGATGACGTACTCCCCTTGAGCGAACCGTTCACAGATGAGACTGGTGCCGTCCACCATTCAGTTCAGTAAGCGCGGCTTTCTGTTGCTTTGTACATCGACTAATTGGCCCCACGTAGCTTCAAGAAAGGTCAAATGGTAACGATCCCCATCGTTGTCATAAACACTATGAAAGCAATTTGGGGTGAGAATGCCGCAGAATTTATGTGAGTCTTCTCTTTTTGTATACATGCAGCTCGCCTATCGATGTTCTTTCAAGACCTGAACGTTGGGAATCGATACCGGAGGCTGCTACTGCAATTCCAGGAATCTGGGGTAACAGTCTAACCTTCTTGGGTGGCCCAAGAGCATGCATAGGCTGGCGCTTCGCAGTCATAGAGTGAGTGATCTCTGTAGATGAATGGGGCTCTAACCAATCAGAATCTGTTATCAAGGATGAAAGCCTTACTATTCACCCTTATTCGCTCCTTCAGCTTCGAACTGGCCGTACCGCCAGAGCAGATGACCAAGGTTCTTGGTATCGTACAGAGGCCACTCTGGAAGAGCGAACAGGAGTCCGCGAATATCATGCCATTGATAATTCGGCCGTATCAGTGACCTAATGGTTGTCGTGAGCGTCTCATCATCCCATCGTCGAGAGGACAGAATATCCTAGCAGCTACCATGGGTTTTGCCACGGTCTACGAAGACTTCAGCATTAAAAATACAATATTCCCCAATATATAGATGATCAGAACGAGTGTCTAATAGGACAGGAGGCCTGAAATCCGATAGTCTTAGCGCCATGCATCATGGGTTTCAACATCTTCAGCGGGTGTTTCTAGGAAGCGATTGTCACCCTCTTCCCATTTTACTGAACCATCGGTTTTGCGGATGTACTTGTACTCGAGAGCTGAGTTTGCTGGTACTTCGACGCTGCCTGTTACTGACGTCAACGGTTGCATCAACATGTGTGTTTTGAGCAGATACCTGTCCAAATGGGGTAGTTTTCTGGGGAGAGCTTGAGCGCTGTGTCCGTAGACCAATGATTGAGAGCCTCGATCGATCCGGTAACATAGATGTTTTCTATGGTCCACGCATTTTAGAATCGGAGAAATAGTACACAAACAAAAACATTCACCTCCAGGGACAGTTTCAGCATGTACAGCGAACATCAAGGACACCATTTGCGGCGGGTTGGCCTCACAAATTGGAGGGACTTTGAGGTCTTTCGCGCCCCAGGGCCGTGGCCGTAAAACTTCCGCTCGTGCGTTGAAGGCGGTCAAAGATGCCGCGTAACTCCAAGTTAGATGTCGTGCACTAAGGGGTTCTCCAGAATCCCGATGATATTGTTCAGAAAGCGATCCGTCCCAAGGGGTGTACTTTGCATTGACAGCGAGAAAGCCATCTGCGAGGTCTTTAACTCCTAATATAATGTCGACGTACAAGGGGTGCTCCCAGCTGTACCATCCAGGTCGTATGGTAGGTAAGACTTGGCGGAAGAACGATAGTGATGTCTTCGTGATACTGATGTAGCCTTGGATTTTCCATACGTAGATGGCATCGTAGAGTTGTTCGGCGACTGCTGCTGTGGTGAGGTACCACGGATGACCACCCATGTAAACATCTTCGGGGTATCTTCCTGTAGCCACCGCATCTCCGTACGGCAAGCCCAAGTTAATTTGATAGAGGCCACGGAATACGTCGATATACGCGTATAGTGTCGCTAAGGCTTTATCGGAGCATGGCTGAAATGTGGCGGAGTCGCAACCCGCGGCAGGGTCGAATGTGTGAATGGAAGCTAGTATGCTGTTCGCGTCCTTGCCAGAACGGCCTTCGGCGGTATTTGAGACGACGTAGGAGATATCCGAGTTCCAGTAAGTCTTGAAAGTGAGTGAGGTATGATAGATGACCAAAGATGAGAGAATAGTCGATTCAAACTAACCTGAAGAAAACATAGCGTGTTGTCAGCCTGTTCAGAGTACAGTTCAGCGTTGTGGACGGAGAGCAATTCAGCGAGAGCAGCTCCTTCGCGTAGTGCTCTATGCTGAACGGCTGTCGTGAAGAACGATGACGAAGACACTTCCTCCCATAGATCAAATCTTAAAGAAAAAGCAATGAGAATGGGGGTCTGGACGAAGAGATGGGTGAATACCCAGTACGATTCCAGTAATTGACGACGTAGTCTAAATCCGTTGATATGATTGGCCAGAGAACCCCCGACGCTTGAGTCTTGTTGGAATTCGCAAGTAACCAATTAGCGTAAGAAATTAAAGTGATGGCACGCAAGGCAGGACCATCTAGAATTCAATTGCAATCAGCTACCCGGAGGAAGGAGAGAGCATGGACGAACCGTGTTGAGGCCTAAAGCAGAAGGCAAGAACCTAACCTGTACGACAGAGGAATTGGCGTACCTTCCCCAAGGATCTGTGAAAGCAGTATGATTGATGTGAAACTTCGGCTCGCCTAAACCGCCCGTCTTTGGTCCGCCGCTGGGGTTGGCGACTTTCTGGAGCTCAGCCTGTGCCGTAACATATTCGTCAATGAGACCTCCTAGGGATTCGTCCCGGCCGTGCGTATACCTGAGAGGTTCATGAATACAAGGTGGACGTAGTGGATCAGTAGTGAATGGAAGGACATACTCATCTACCAGAAGCTTCATTACGAGTGCAGCATCCCGAGTCCATGTGTACAAATAATCGGGGTCTTTTGTGCTAGGACTTGCAATGACCGTACCAGGCTGAGGAGGATTCAAGAAGTAAGATGGCCGGACGTCAAGATTCGATCGAAAAGCAAGTTACCTTCGCGCCACCACATTTGGAACCATGTGGGCCAATGTTGGCCAATATGCCAGCTTTTGCGATCGGCGCCTCTTTTGCGATATAAGCCGAGACCAAGTGCTTCCTCTTGATCCCCAATGGCACGGGATACGTCGTGTAGAGACGGTCCAGCGAGTAATACCCAACCCACTTGAGTTCATGATATAGTTGGACGGGTTTCAGGACATGCCCATGATTGGCCGAAAGAAGGCCCAACAAAACGCCTGTGATGGCGGCGACTGTGGGGAGTATTCGCCACAGCAGAAACGGAATCCAGCCTGTCGTCATGTAGCGAAGTTGAGAGATCCTTGTTCCTGCAGTGGTATAGCAGTTATATCGACGTGGGCCGCGTTTGAGTGAGATACGTGTGACCCAACAGCTTCATGATGCCATGGGAAAAGGGTTGTCCCTGATCGAAGCCTAAACGGTGGGAGGACCTAATTCTGAGAAATTATCGCTGAGGAGTGAGAGGTCTTAGAGCGAGACCTCCAAACGTGCGGAGATGGGTCTTTTTGGATCTTAGCACAAAACATGAGCCAAGTGTTTTGGTGGTAAGTGATTAGGAGGTAAATAGGAGCCCTCACGTGGTGCTTCGGCGTCACCACGCTCAGCCATCTCAGACGCCTAAACACCTCCACTCATCCCACCAATGTCGATGCTCGATAGATTCCGCAAGGGTGCCCAAAAGGCGGGAATCCAGGCTACGGCTTTCCTCCACGAAGGATCCAACAAAGTCATCACTGGTTCGCGGGAATTGGCCCAAGGATTCAGTCTTCCAGGAGAGGCTGAAAAGGCTGCCAAGATCCTGGACAGTTTCTTGGGTGAGTTATATTTTGTGAACGTACTTTCGTCGACGATACTGACCACGGCTCGCAGCCGATCCAGACCGCCCAGAGTCAGCATTAAACTCAATTCCCAAAGCTGTTCTTCAACGAGCTCGGGGTATGTAGCTTCTTAACACACTCGAGTCATCACCATGTGCTGAACAAGCTGTGCTCCCCAGGACTAGCAATCTTCCAAGTTCTCAAAGCCGGTTTCGTATTCTCTGGAAAAGCAGGTTCGGGCCTCGTCATCGCTCGACTGCCCGACGGCTCGTGGTCAGCTCCATCATGCATCGCCACGGGTGGCTTGGGTTGGGGACTGCAAATTGGCGCTGACATCACCGATTTCGTTATCGTGCTCAATAGCGAAGATGCCGTACGAGCATTCTCTTTGGGTGGGAATGTCACGATTGGAGGGAATATCAGCGCTAGTGCCGGTCCAATTGGTACAGGAGGGAGCGTTCAGGCGTCGTTGGCACATCCTGCTCCTATGTTCTCTTATTCGAAGTCCAAAGGTGCGTGATGTAAACGGCTCGTGGGGTCAGAAGGAACTCATCCAATACTCTCATCTGAAGGTCTATTCGCTGGGCTATCGTTGGAGGGCACAGTGCTCATCGAGAGGAAGGATGCCAACCGGGATTTCTATGGGTCTCCCGTACCCGCAAGGGACATTCTCGGTGGACGAGTTCCCCCACCGGAAGTCGCGTCTAGACTTTATGAAATCATCGAAGCTGCGGAGGGCCTGGACGAATCTGGTGTACCCGAAGCAGCATACATCCCCACCGCTGAGGGCGATCACATACAAGTCGGCCGGAATGATAATCATATGGTCTTTGATGCTGATGGTCACCATTAATTCCCACTCCTTCACGTTCCAATCTTGTTTATAGCGGAAAACATTTCATTCTAACGACCTGGTCGACGGTACCCTCTTTCGATTTCTTTGTATCATTAGCTTTCAAGATTTTTCAAGTATAAGATAATATAATGGTAGTCCATGCATTAGATTAAGGATATCCATCTATCTCACCGCATACACCACCAATTTCGAAGGCATCATGACGGGCAAGCATCTCAAAAGTATTTATCCCAGAAACCAGTCGTACCATTCGTCTTGGCAGCGAATTTCTCGATACCCAGCAGTTTGATGACCAGATTGTATAGCTCGACGTTCTGGAATCCGTCCATCACGTAGGTGTCGTCCGAGGTTGAATGCCATCCTTTATTGGGACGGGAAAGGAAATGTGCAGAGGAAGCAGTTCGGTGGAGTGCCTTCGCAACTGCCGTGAATGGACCATGAGCCACAAACATGGCATGCATAGAAGGTTCGGCATTGTCGTATCCGTGGTTCTATGACGAGAATCAGCTTTAAGCGACTGCTTTGTGACTAAGACGCACCCCTTTACTCATCCCGACATTGCCTTGTGCGTGTGTAGTCAATGCATATCCAATCTTTGGCACAACGTAGATAGGTGCAATCCTTGGATTATTGGAGAAGTGGAACCGATATGGCATGGTCTCATGCGTGTACACCGAGAATTGTTCTGGATGTGCCTCAGACGCGGTAGAAAGAATCTCAAGATAATGTGATGCATTGACTTCAGGGCGGAATCGCAGCCCCATGGAAGGCCATCCATCTTCGTGCTCAATCAGTGCTAGGGCATCTTTGCCTAAGATATCGTCCATGTATACCAGCTCTGGGTGGCTGGTATCTGTCATACCATGGTCGCTGACGAAGACAATGTCGACAATATCAGTTAAATTCCGCATTGTGAGTTCGTTGTGGAGGTCTTTAGCGAAGACATCGACTTGACGGAGAGTTTCCTGAGAAGCTTGAGAGGACGATGGAAAGGCAGAGGCAAGATGGCACTCACGTTCACTCGAGCAGACATTGGCCCGGTAGAGTGGCCAGCTTGATCAAGAGAAGGTTCGTAGGCTATCAATGTTAATTGGGGTCAGACGTAGGCAATGATGATTCTCAATGATACCGAAGTTACCTATGATTAACTGAGGTCGTTCTTCCAGTGGTAGATCTACCCATGTCATGATTTGATCAAGTTTGTGCTTCAGAGGCACTCTGTCCTAGATCCCAAGGTTCGCAATCACATCAGCGAGAGGGAGTGACAGAGCAATATACCTTCCATGGAACGAAATAGCTACTTTCCGCTCCGGATGAGGTTTTCGGAGGGCCTGGCCTAAATGAGCGGAGTTGGGAACCGAGCAGCGGTGAGTTTAAGATAGCCGTACCACATAAGGTTGGCTGTGATCATTCCGGCCTTACGAGCGGTCTCCCACATCTATAGGCGATAATGAGGACGTCGAGAATCAAGCACGAATGGAAGAACTAACTGGTTCGCCGAACCACCAGGACGAGTTCCAGCATGATTTGATTTGGTTGTAGTGGAATTCTGATTGACTATCTGGATCCCAGAAGTTCTGTGACGTGATAAGACGAGGACCAGAGAAACAACCGAGCCCATTGGCTTACATTGGCGACTATGCCATGAGATTCGGCAAAAAGTCCAGTCCTGGGGTAATTTCAAGATATTGTGAACCATCACGAAGTGTAAGACATACATTAGTGCCCAGTGGTTTCTAGGAGGGGAGAGGTGGTGAGCAGCCACAAGACAATGCGCATCGTAGGCTTACGGAAAAGTCAAAGTCTTAGCAACGCACGTCAGCTATAGCACGAGTAAGGTAGGGGGTGGACCGACGGGAAATATGGGGCGCATGAACTTGGCTCTGATACCTTGCTTGCTAATGTCGAGTAGATGAGGAGTTAAGCCTCTGTCAAGATAGTCTGCGCTGCGTTGGTTCAGCATCGCGAATGCGATAGGAAGGATAGTGCTCATACCGCAGACCATCTATTGAAACAACAAGGACTGTCCGTCTGAAGTCATGAGTCCCATTCGACCTCAGTGTCTCTCCAACAAACGACTGGTTTGGATGCGGTGGATGCGGGGGAGGTGTAATAAAGAGAGCTCGAATGAGAGCACCAGAGACAAGGAAAGCTATGAAGCTCGTCGCCGTCCAGATAATTTGCTTCCGCGAAAGGGTGCGTGGCTGAGATTCCTCTGTGTCATACAATTCCTTGCTCGAAGGAATATCTTCATTCAGCAATCCCTTTCTCTCTTCGTCCTCAGTGCGCGGTGACCTGATTCGATAGGGAGGAAGCGAGGTCATGGACGTTGTGGTCGGTGTGATGGAGTTAGGACCACCTGGCGCGCCAGTTGGAGTTAGCGCTTATCTAGTGCCCCTAAGAGCCTTTCTGGCTGGGTCGCTTCCACGATGCTCGGTGCATACAGCGAGTTCCTCATTGCTATTGTACACAATTAGGTAACTACTCGAGATCCCCGACGGACAATTGGGAAACTGTGATCGCACAACTAGCTCGTCTCCGTTGGTGGATCGGTAGCGGGAACCTCACCCTCCGCAGGAGCACCGTCGCCCTTCAGAGCATCAACAGCAGCAGTCGTAAGAGTCGTTGCAACTCCATTAGCCGCTCCATTAGCAGCTTGTCCTAAAATGTCCACCGTCGCGCTCTTCAAGCCCGACGACGACTTGGACGACTTGGACGATTTGGGCGTCGACTTGCTCTTCGAAGTAGACTTGGGGGCTGCCTTGGCCTTGGACTTCTTGACCGCGTCGAAGACATCCTGGGAGTCGACGTCGTCCTCGATGGGACGAGCGAGGACGAAGACGGCGGCGAAGATGAGGACGATGAGAGAGGAACGCATTGTGATCTGTGCCTAGAAGGGTAGGAGGGAGTAAGGTAAGTCCGTGATGCGACGCGGAAGCAAATTGGTCAGGGTAACGAACGTTGAAAGCAAACTTGGACGCCTGAAACAGGGATGCGTATATCAGTGATTCGACCCATGGTTGAAAAATTGGAGATGACAGTCACTCACTGAGAAGCTGAGAAGTTGTGCTGAAGACTCAGGCATTGCAGCACTTCCGTTTTATACCCATCCGTGGCTCGCTCTCCCGGATGAACTCGTCCTAGGCCACCGTGAACTGACATTCATATTGCACGGCCATCTGATAGGAAAATTATTTCCATGGTGGCTAAGTTACACTATTCCTCCTGTCGCCACTGGATTCAAGTAGCTCTCAGGCTCGGAGTGAGTATGTGCTAGTTCGCCCCTACGATAGAGCGTGGCTTGTGCATGGTCGAACTTCTGCTTTCTGATAGTCTCGCATTTCGCTTCCATTAATCATAGTTGTGTTGCGTGTTTATCACCTCCTTTGAGCTGAGATACTGTCTACGACTGACGGCGCCATTGCTATAGGTTGTCATTCGAATATTCACACGTCGCAGTTAGCCTACACCCACACCCCTTTGGCACCCTCGTCCACGGGTAAGTACTATAATGTACTCGATACGACACATGGTATTGACCTACATTAACACAGCTTTCAGTGCATCTTTCAACGTTTGTCCTGTTCATCGCCTTTCATTAGATGCTGTTAAAAAGGGCCTACCACTTTCGAACGCTAGATATGATATCAGCGCCAGTCCAACGGACAGTGATAGCATCCCAGAGGAAACACCTTTATCCACTTAATCGTACAATATTATAGATTTATCTACCATTTCCAAAACTTATAACCACACACATCCTCAGTTTCGTACTTGGAGAAATGTATAAGGGTCTTGCTCTGATTGCAAATCGCCTCGATGGCGCCGCAATGCATTGATCATCTCCAGCCCCTATCTGCCCCCTAATAACAGTTTAGCTTGCATTTGATTCTGATTTGGCGGTCTGGTGCAGCTATATATGGCTTGGCCTCACATGAATGTCTTAACTCCCGTCCTAGGAAGTAATAGATACGCCGCAACTTTGGACGTTGCTAACACGCAGTGTGGATGTCAGACTATGTCACCATGATGCCCGTCCATGCTGGTGGAAAATGGGGTCGCTCCGGGAACTGTCCAATGCTGTCCAGATCAATTCCGGTAAGCCACGTCGTATTAGTTCATGCCTTCAGATGTCAATTCACAGTGGCCTAGGACGAGTTCATCCGGGAGAGCGAGCCACGGATGGGTATAAAACGGAGGTGCTGCAATGCCTGAGTCTTCAGCACAACTTCTCAGCTTCTCAGTGAGTGACTGTCATCTCCAATTTTTCAACCATGGGTCGAATCACTGATATACGCATCCCTGTTTCAGGCGTCCAAGTTTGCTTTCAACGTTCGTTACCCTGACCAATTTGCTTCCGCGTCGCATCACGGACTTACCTTACTCCCTCCTACCCTTCTAGGCACAGATCACAATGCGTTCCTCTCTCATCGTCCTCATCTTCGCCGCCGTCTTCGTCCTCGCTCGTCCCATCGAGGACGACGTCGACTCCCAGGATGTCTTCGACGCGGTCAAGAAGTCCAAGGCCAAGGCAGCCCCCAAGTCTACTTCGAAGAGCAAGTCGACGCCCAAATCGTCCAAGTCGTCCAAGTCGTCGTCGGGCTTGAAGAGCGCGACGGTGGACATTTTAGGACAAGCTGCTAATGGGGCGGCTGAGGGAGTTGCAACTACTCTTACGACTGCTGCTGTTGATGCTTTGAAGGGCGATGGTGCTCCTGCGGACGGTGAGGCTCCCGCTGCCAATGCGGCAACGGATGTGGCCTAGTTGTGCTATCACAGTTTCCCATTGTGCTTCGGGGAACTCGACATGGGGCTAAGTAGTCACCCCAGTGTGTATTATGTACCTCTGTGCCCAGCAATGAGGAGCTCCACAGAAATGACTGCGCAGCCCATCGAAGTCTTTTTGAGGATCAATCAGTTATTGTGGAAGCGACTCAGTTGCTACACCACCACGTAGGTATCTTTCCTAAGGTCTTCTAGTTCCAAGCCGGAATTACAATAAAGTGCTACTGTCCAGAAACACGTTCAAAGAACTGCTTTAGCGTGCTAGCGAGAACATCGGGGAGGGACTCAACACTTCGAAGGACAACGTAATATTCGAAGGGGAACGAGTCAAGGTATTTTTCCAACTGAAGCTCCATACGGCCATTAACCGACTTAAAAGCCGCTTTCTCCATCGACAAAATCGAATTCTGATTCAGGTTGCGCGTCTCTAAGCGAGAATCAGAGCTAGGAGGGTGGAGGGAGTCGATGATGATGAAGACAATCATGACTCTCTGTTCAGCAGCTTTGCGTAAAATTGTTCGCAGTTGATCATGATCCTGGCATATGCCGTCAGAGACAATGATCTCGAGCTGCCACAGGTCGGAAGAAGTCGAGGAGCCAACAGAACGACGCTCCCTGGCGCGTTCCAACACTTGCAAACTTTGCTGGACGAGAGATAGGACGTTGGTAGCCTTCTGATCAAATTTGAAAGAGTTGATTATACGCGTTCCCGTGAGGTCGTTGAATGGTCCTTCGTCGAAGCCGTGGAGCAGCTCAACGTTCTCTCCGAATTTGGCTATACCGATGTCACCGGCCTCGAGGCGGGACAAGGCCTTTGAAACCAGGGCAAGGGTTTGGAACGCGAGATGCACCGAATGCGATTCCGCCATGGAACGAGAATCATCGAGAGCGATGAGAATTTGGTACTCCCGCTGACTTGGCCGGGTGCGGCGAAGCCAAATCTTATCTTTGGTGTAATCGCTGGCGATGTAAGCAATGACTTTCTTCATATTGAGGCGTTTGCCAGTACGATAGTCGCCCTTTAGCCGGGTCGCCAGTGTCGGCTCGAGAATGAGACGCAATTGTTCACATAGAGCGTGGGAAAGGTCAGAGGTCAAGGATTCATAGAGGCGCCAGATGTGTTCAGCTTCGTGTTCAGGACGTGCAGAAGACTGCCACTCTCGAAGTTTAGCCTCTATGAGAGGATATTCCTCGCGAGTAACCTCATCGACCTCGTCATCTGCGATCCCAGAAATCATAGATGGATCTCCTTGGCCGGAACCCGTACGAGGTCCGCTAACAATCGCCGGGTCAATGTCCATCCCATGGCCTGTGGCCGACTTCTCGCCCTCGAAATTCAATACGGTATCATCTGGGCCAGGCTCTTCATGAGTTTGCAGTGGGTTTAAATCAACATCCATGGCGTTGCCTTCATCACCTGCGTCAACAAGGCTCAGCCGGTCCAGTTGAGCAGCCTCCTCTTCTCCGGCGGGTCCCAAGGCATCCATCTCATGATCTTCATCTTCAGGTCGGGCATATTCAACCTGAGATGCATCTGCAGGAGCACCTGTCAACGGCTTGGGTACTTCTATCTCAGAACTTTCGAGGATGGAACCGAGCCTTCTTTGAATTTCTTGGAGAGCATCGGAAAGGCTTCGATGTGGGTTTGGAATGTCGCTGACTTCGTCTTGTCTATCTTGTGATGGTGCTGGACCTTGCTGCATGCCCGTGGATGCATCCCCGGCCGTCTGAGGATCAGGCTGAACATTATTCTCGCTTGTGTCCTGATTCTCAGCACTGTAAAACTGTCACTACATGCGAAGGAAGATGAACAATTGGCATACGTTTCTGAAGATGGAGCCTGATCATGCTGATGAGTATGACCGATGCCGCCTCCCCGCCCTGCAGCTGTCTGAGTCGCTGACGATGCTTCCCCCTTGTCAACGGCGTGTGGTTGCTGTTCATCCGTAAATCCATCCCCTGAAGAGACATCTGCGGCAGCGATGGCGTGGCTGTCGGTCTGATCATCAGTTTGAGGTTCGTCATCGTTCTCTGGGTCCTCTTGTGCGTTGTCTACATTTTCATCCGACATGCCGTCTCCACCAGAAGCGTCCAATGAATCACCCGTAGTCTCTTCAGTCGTTGGGTCATCTTCTTCCGCTGGTGCGTTCCCTTCCGTTGCCTCGGGCGAGCCGGTCTGATCGTCATCTACTTCCATGTCTCCGCTGTCGGCTTCTGCTTGTTCTGGATCCAAATTGATGTCATCAGGGAGGTCAAGGGTATCAGCATCTTGAACAAAGTTATCCATAGGCGCTCCATCGGGATCAGGATCATCCTGAGGTTGATCCTCGGTCTGCTCCTCTGGCGAGGTCTCGATGTCATCTGGCTTCTTGTCATCGAGGATCTCCTGGGCGTCTTGTTCTTTCTTACTGTCCTTTGGGGGGGCACCTTCCTTAGCCACAACTTCGGATGCACTAGATGGGTTCTGGGACCTGTCTTGATCCATCTTGTCATCGTCCTGTTCCGGAGTAGGGCCTTCTTCTTCACCCCAAAGCTTCTCATCCACGGCAGCGGGATCAGATTTATCAAGTTTACCGAGCTGCTCGTCAGGCTCTGCCTTGGTATCATCCTCTGAGTCTTCTTCTCCTTCGTCGGACCCCTCATCAACATCTTTCATTTCCCCACCAACGTCATCATCCATCTCAATGGCATTCGGATCGGAATTAGTTTCGCCCTCATCGTTGTCCGCATCTTCGCCCTGTAGTCCCTCGACTTGATGCTCTTCGTCGATCTCTTTGCTAACGTTGTCTGAACCAGTGCCTTCGCCGAGGCCGACACCCCCGTCAACCTGCGTAGGCTCACCCTCAGCAGCACCTCCGTCTGATTCCTGGGGCTTGCAAAAGCCTCGAGTCGCAAGTGTATGCACCACTGAAGCCACCACGTAATTCAGCTTCAACAGAGAACGAAGCCAGTTCCCGTGGTCTTCTAGCTGAGTTCTCACAAGAGACACATAGACTTCTAGGAAGGGCAAGATGCGAAGTAATCCCTGGGTGAGAACATGCTGATCGTGCGATAGAAATATCGCTAGGGCGCTGCTGATTCTGTCGATTGAGCCATCAATATCGAGTGATCGGCTTAATGTCTGAACGGCATGCATGTCGTCCCGAATGTATCCATCCCTATCGGGCTCAACTGGCTCTGATGGGCACTGAGTCAATAAATCTTGTGCAATGACCAAAAGCGAATTGATCAGGCCATCAGACGATGTTTCGCTGGTCTGCAAGGCAGGTTTGAGGGGAAGTGAAGGTACGGCTTGAGAAGACAGCCACTCTAGAGTAGCGTCGAAGATGTGATACAGGCTTGGTTGGTCTTCGCGCCATCGAGATAGCGCATCTTTGACAGCGTCTACATGAGCAACTGCTGCAAAGATAAGGTCTGCTTCATCTGTGCAGGCGGTGAGCATTACTCCAGAAGGTATTATAAAGCCTGACCTTTGAGCAGTAGGGATGGTTGAGTTAGGTTTACCAAGTTCACAACAGAGGACAGGCTTCGTTGAAAGTCCTTTGAAGATGAAACTAGCTCGCGTGACAGATCAAAAATTGGAGACAAGTCATGTGATTTCGCTCCTAACTGCCTCGCAGTGTCCAGCGCCTCGACCATTTCGGTCAATGAGTGCTGAACTTGAGATAGCAAGATGCTCAGATCAACGAGGACCCTATTCAGAGCGGGGCCATACGTTACGACCGTAGGGCAAGATTGAAGCATTTTGAGGCGACGGAAAAAGGAATTCAGTCGATCAAGAGAATGGCAGTAGCTGGCCAGTCTGAAACTCGATGAGTAGGCGTCGGTAGACAATAAATTCGTACAACACTCACTCTTTCCTGGCTCCGAGGGCTAACGAAAAGCCGGACTCGACTAATATCTGACCACGTTGGAGTTCACGAGTATTCAGGTCGGGATGATGGTTGATAATGGACTTTCGGAGCTCTGGCAGACACGCGGACAGACGACAAAAATACTTCTCGCAGTCTTGAGAGCTAGACAGAGTTTCGGTAAGAAGAATGGGCTGATCTCGCATCCATAACGGATCCGACTGTTTCTGCAGGACATCGGCTCGGACTGCGTAAGAAAGCCCGATACGCTTCAGCTCCTTCAATAGATCAGTCCAAGCTTTGCGTTTCCTAACTAAAAGCGCCTTGAGACGTTTTTCTCGATCCTGTGAGGGAGTATCACTTGGAACGGATATAGATGCTAACTGCGTTGTAGTTGTGATGATTTCAACTGCAAAATCGTCGATCGAGTCTGACGGGTGTCCTGTGTGCCAGGCAAACACCCTCGAATGAACTACATCTTGGAACTTAGCGAAGGTTCGGCTGAGATTGGATAAGTAGGAAGCGGGCGATTCCTGAAGAATAGGGAACGATGGGACATCGAGCCTAGGAGGCTCGGTACGAGGGGCTCGAACAGCTTGTATGCCGGTGGGTTGGGCCATTTGGACAACCAGCTTATCGCCGACGGGTTGGCGGAGGAGTTCGCGGAACTTACGCACAAGCTTGAATAGCTGATAGTGAGAGCGACGTGCACTTTGCTGAAGGGCATGAACGTTGACGTCCTTCCAACTAGCAAGTTTGATGAGATCTTTGATCTCCTTTTCAAGGCTGGCCCTTTGGGTATTGATGATGGTCGTGAGTTGCTCGAGATAAAGATCAAACGACTGGATGACGTGGTGGAGAACCCGGTGAATTCGCTCAAACGTTGCCTGGCGAAGTCCCTTTGAGGACGATGAAAGGTGCATAACGAAGGCATGGAAGCTTCCGAGGAGCGTCAATCTGGCGCGATATTGTCCCAGAGGGGCAGAGCGAACAAAGTCTTCCAGAAGGGGTATCAGGTCGCCTAGGTACGAAATTATACCTTGGTCTGAGGCGGCATCAGTCGCGTCGGAAGCATCCAAGGCACCGTGGATTAAAGCATTATATAGGCGGAACCACCAGATTGAAGCACTATTCGCCGATGCCGACGACTCTGCATCGAGTAATGCTTGCCACGCCGAAAGCTCTAATCGGCGCCAATGAACGATCAGCGATGTTATGGCCTGCTGGTGTATCTTCAGGGAAGTTTCTCGGCTTGCATATACTTCCCAATCTTCGCTCTGTATCAGGATCTGCTCCAGCGCAGAAAGGATTTTTGCAACGGGGTGGTGAAGATCCAATCCCAGGAAGGCCTCGCACCGTTGCCTTAGATCTTGCAAAACCGCTTGATCAGGCCATTGCTGGCACAGTTGCTCTAGCTGGCGGACAAGGGACTGGACGATCGGAGTACTTTTACTAGTCTCGGGAATGTTCGCGTCCTTATAGAAATTGTATGCCGCGGGTGGCTGACTGACCGAGAGGCCGAGTTGCCTTCTTTGAAGAAGGTCTAGTAGGAGGATGCGGCTTTCATTGTCCAAAGCGTCCTGGAGGATAGGCGCGTCGGATCGAAGTAGCGCATCGAGAGCCGTCTTACGCAGGGTGTCGAAGGACCCAGCGAGGTCTGATGAGTTGTGGAACAAAGCTTGATAGATGTGGACAAAGTGATGTGCGTCTGAGGGATCAACTAGGTTCGTGGTGGGCATTGGTTTCTGGGACACTGGGGCCTGCTCGAAGGCATTTTCAAAAGATGGAAAGAGCGCAAGGAACTCTTCTTCCTCTTCGTCGGCACTGCTATCAGTGTGGACTTCGTGTTTCGAGCGGTAAAGCGTTTGGGAGGCGCGTTCGGCTTCCGTCTCACGGGCGCGTTCAATCAGCCATATGCGAAGAGCTTGAGAACACGTTTCTTGGAGTGTAAAGGTCAGGTCGGTCAAGGGAATGTTTAGGGATGTCTGGGATCCAATTGCTGCTAGGTTAACCAAGATGCGTTTGAAACCCGAAAGGCTAGATGCACCACCGGTCGTCGAGGCAAGGAGGAGGGAGGAAGATTTTGCGGGAGGGAATGAAACCAACGCTGTTGCGAAAGATGCCTCCTCATGATCCAGTAGTTTTCCACTGCCATGGTGGGCGATGAGTCGCAACCCAAAACGCACATTCGCCAGTGCTAACTTCAGAAAAATGTTGATATCAGCGTACTCGGAATAAGTCGAGTCAAGTCGCTGAACGAATCCTGCGATGGACTGTTGCACAACGATCTCAGTGTCGATTGCCCCCTGAGCTTGCGATAATATGCCCGCTGCCAATGGATCGAGTTTGGCTGGGCACAGCACCTGGCGCTGAAACTGAGTAACCTCCTGCCAGAGACTTGATATTCTAGTGACATCACTCCTGTTGGGATAATCGGGGGTAGATGTAATGTCCAGGGACGCTATGTTTCGTTGGTCGATCAAATACTTAATCGAGGCGTTGGTCGGATTTCCTGTCGTGGCTGACTCTAAGGCAGCGTGCAGAGATATTTGCTGCGTCAGAACTTTCACCTCGTCGATTCGAGTTTGTTTGGTGAAATTGTGCTTGACTGCGGGATCGATCGGTATATCTGGGACAGAGAGATGAAGTATCATCCTGCCAACCGAGATCCAACAGAAGCCTAAGGAGCTAAGCGAGGGGACTGCCCCAGTCTCTAGTTGTGGAACCAACGGATCGATGTATTTCTCCAACGCTTGCCTTAAGGGGTCGTTGTTTGTTTGTTTGAAGAGATGTAGACAGCGGCCCAGGTTTACCGAAGAACCGGACGAGAATACATTTTGGAGCTGCCGCCAAACCGAATTCTCATACGAGGAGACAAAAGACGAGCACACCTAGATCCCGTGGTCAGACCTTAGATTGACCGTGATGATATGAGCATCCCCACCATGAATATCGCAACATAAAGGGACTGTTGCAGTTGCTGGAGCCTCGTGGTGCGTTGGTCGAAGTTCCCCAAGGCTAGTTTTGACATGGCATCAAGTCTTGTTCGATAATCTTCGATGCTTCCGAGCGGGATGGAATCCCATCGACTTGGTAGAAATCAGCAGACAGTTCTCTAGAAAAATGAAGTACGTACCACAAGGCGAATGTGTTCACGAGCAAAGCGGGAACAAGAAGGATAGATGGTCCTTTCGGCAGCTGAGGAGGAGTGATTATTACGAGTTCCCAGGAACGAAGGCAATCACAAACATCGTAAGATGGGGTAATATCCCATAGTGTTTGATGCCAGTCCACACGTATCTTCGTCAAGATGGGAAGAATCGCTACAAGACCCAATTGTCTAACTGGTGTGACGCGAAGAATAGAAAGAACGTACGCCTTTCAGCCTCTATGGCCCAAAGGAGGTGCTGGTGAGGGAGATAGCGGCGAAGATCTCCCCACCGATTGAACGCAATAAACTCCTTCAGAGTAGACAGGGTCTATAAGTGGGGTTAAAGGCACTGTAGATGGAGTGCTTGAGAAAGAGACGCACACTACGTTGATGAGCACAGGGCCATATAGTGTGGAGATCAAGCTCGCTAATTAGTGTCGGAATCATCGTCTGTGTATCAATAGGTGTAACTCTGGTGGCAATGCGATCCTCGAGGCGCTTGATCATTCAAATGAGCGACCGGATATATCAAGACAATATCTCGGTGACTCACGGTTTTAAGTTGGGCAACCATATCAATCAGGGGTTGGTTTTGGACAAGATCATGTACTCCGTGAAGAGCAAGAAGACCAAAAGCACCACAGCGTAGGTCATCTACGTCATGTTTAGCAGTGAAGATTAAGAAACGCTTGAGTAACCATACCATCATCAGGCTGTAATCGAGCAGCAAGTGAGGCTAGTTGTTCTAGGATAGGGGTACTTCTGGTGAGCGGATTGATCAAGAGGCTGCTCCAGACGTCCATCAACCCCAGACCAGATGCAGGAGACAGAGCCAAATTGAGTTGGACGGCCGCTTCGAGGAGTGATCTGAAGCGTGACGAGACTCCACGAACAGCGTCGACCATCCAGCTGGTAACTGTGTGGGCGGCGGAATGGTCTAGGTACGGCTGAGCAACCAAATCCCGAAGGTAAAAAATACAGCGCAAAAGTGTTAGAACTACATGGACTTCAACCTTGGGGAAGGGGTTATATATGCCCGGAGAGTAGATGAAAAGAAAAAACGCACCGTAGTCTCCATTGAGTAGCCTTCGTCTAACGTCCCCATGAATCCTTCACATTCGGCGAGTATAGCGGAGATGCCAGAGTTGATGCCCTCGATTTGGCCGGATGCTACTTGGGGCTTCCAGGGTCCCACTTCTTTGAGTTGATATAGGATAGTACATATATCTAGCGCGTAGAAGAGGAGTGTTTGAAGAGGAAGAACGTTGCAGTATTCGGAGGTGGGTATGTTTAGAAGGGCATCAATTCGCTAAGGGTTATTATGAATAGGGCATACACGTCTTGAAATCATCTTCACGAACCTGATAAATGTTAAGGTTGATAGAAGTGCCCATCGCATCACTGTATATCTGTCCCATGTCCCTGACATAAGCTTCCAGGCGCGGCCAAGCCAAACTGTCTGTTAGTAGCTTCAGTCGAGAGAGGTTGCACTTTTCGCTGAGTGCATCGATCGTCCGATTTAGGTATCGTATATGACCAATGAAACGGGTACGAGTGTGGAAGAAAAGGACGGCGTCTGTAACACCTGAAGTGGAAGCCTCAATGTCAATGGCTAGTGGGTTTGTCATATTGAAAAGTGATGGGTAGTCGGGGGAACCGCCAGGGGGCAAAGGTAATATTTTGATAGGGAAACTCGGTGGTACGATACCTCTGCGTTGGAGATCGAACGAAGTACATAGATACTGCATTGAGCCCCCGTTCGAGGGTAGCGCAGGTAGACGAACGAAATCCTGGAGGAGGTGATGGTCCCTGTCGCTGGGAGGGGTTGAGAATGCGATCTCTACGCCTCTATTTCGCATGGCTCTGGATAGCTCGCCGAAATATGGGTCGACCGACATGAAAAGACGGAAGTTAGGGTGCGGCTTGATGATTTGAACGGCTCCGCCAATGACGCCCCTCTCGCTTAGTATCAACTCTCCGTTGGGTTCACAAAGTGAATTTAGCCTATCCAAAACAGAGGGATTGCAAAGGTTAGCGCCGCTGATCAATAGCCAATGACCTTCTTTTGCAGCTCGAATGAGGGGACCATCTACCCAAGCGAAACGACTCGCTGGAGAGTGGGAGGATTCCTTCTCTAAATGCTCATTCAGATCATCCAGGTATCTGCGAACTGGCTCGTCGGCGGCCAGATCTCGTAGCAAGGCCAAAGCGGTCTGAAGAGTTGACGTGACATTGGGTGGCGAGAGGGACGTGAGTAGGGTATGTATACGTTGGTAACAGAATACGAGTTGCTCCGTAATTCCCTCTTGTGAACGCAGGCGCATTCGAAGTGACTCGGAAATAATGCGCAGAAGCCGGGCAGTCGATGCCTGGCCACCGAGTTGCTCGAAGCTACCTAATATATCCGTGGTATCCGTGGCAGCATTGAAAGCGAGTTCATGAAGGGGAAATCCCGAGATGTCGGCGAGTAGTGTCACCACCTCCGTCTTACCACTATCCCGAGGGCCTGTTAAGATTGCTAACCAGTTCTGCTTGATACAATGTCCCAGAGATTCTAACACTGACAGCTGGCAAGGTAGTAGTCGACCTGAGCGTGCAGTCGAGCGGAAGTTGTGGCGGGTGTAATTTGCATATCCAACTTGGTATTGGGAGGGGGTTAGACATGGTTGGGGAGTCTCCAATGGCTCGCGCTGAAGGGAGGGAAAGACTTGCTCATATATGTCCAATGCGCGTTGTTGATCAGTTGGGGTGCGGAAGCGATCAAGATAAATGGTCCTCAAGAAGTGGAATGGTTGTGGTGGGCGGTTGGCTGACGCAAGAAGAGTGCACCATCGAAGGATGTCGCGAAGATTGAATTCCCAAGGGGCACCATCCCTTGCGAACGTGCGCCTCGAGAGCACTTCTACACCAAGCTGGGTATTGTAAGAAATCATGCCACGTAGTAAACCTTCATCGTAGGACGGGAATAGTGACCGGCAGACCATAAGAAGGTCTTCTGGAGAGTGCTCGTCGAAGTAAACTCTAGTAAACCGGTTTATGAAGGACTTGGGTAGGCCCTTCCTCCCTCCGCCTTGACTTAGGGGGTTTTGGGCAGCAAATATCCTAAAGTCAGGGTGGCGAGTAAATGTACGCCCAAGCTCGGGTACATACACAGTCCCCCGATGATCAAGGACGGCATTGAGACCCTCAAGAACGGCCTGGGGAGCCAAATTCATCTCGTCCAGTAGCACCCAGTGTCCATCCTGCATTGCTCTAAGAAACTCTGCATCCCTCCACGCAAATTCACCCAGCTTTCCACCATCAACGGGGAGATCAGACCCGAAAAGATCAATTAGATCCGTCTGGTCAGAGAGGTTGATTCGACACAAACGATGACCCGAGAGAGCCGCTAAAGCAGTGATAAGGGTTGTTTTGCCTACACCAGGGCTGCCTTCTAGAAGAATCGGTTTCGGAACTTGACATGCGCGAGCAACTCTCATAGCATTAGTCTGGGTAGTAGGCGTCTCCAAGTTGAAAGTGGGTGGCTTGGGATCAATAGCCCCGATTGGTAAAGCAAAGCGACCAACCCGAACAAACCCGGCTGGCTCGTATACACGGATAGAAGAGGCGACGAGCGGTACAAGTTGTTCCACCTTTGACAAGGCTCGGCTACGAAGACGCTCCAGGGCCTCTGTGCCGTAAGACAACATCTGGGGCAAAGCGCCCAGCCCATCAAGAAAAGCCATCTGTGCTGCGTGGAGCTGAAGGCGGAAGGTTAGCGACAGACATAGACGTCAAAGAGGGAGCCATACGAAGACTTCACTAAGTGTCATGTGGATTTGATCAACTTGACGAACAATGGCATTGGAGAATTCAACCCAAGCCTAGGGTCATGATCAATGAACGACACAGCAACAGGAACTTGATTTCGTACGAGGATATCTCGAAGGTTGGCGATGGACGGATCACCGGCCTGCTCACAGAGCCATTCGGTGAAATCCAGTATTTTGGATGTATAAGGCTTCAGGATATCGAATTCCCAGCGGTTATCGATGATGAGTTGAAGGTCAGAGCGATCTACCACAGGGGGAACCCAAATTTCGGTGAAGCGATTACGAAGAGCAGGAGATAATTCCTTCTTTCCATAGTCACCGCCGGGATTCATGGTTGCCACGAGCTTGAAAGTTTCAGCGGCCTTGATGAAAGGGATTTCAGTATAATCGCCTCCGCGCTCGGCCAGAACTAAAGTGCGTTCGGGCTCAAGTACGCTGTTTAGACGTTCGAGGACAGAATCATCGGCCAAAGATATTTCATCAAGAAGAAAAACAGAGCCTTGTCGCATTGCCTGTATGAGTGGACCATCCTTCCACTCAAAAATTTGCCCCAGGCTATCGAGTCTCTGTTGAGCCTCCTTCAGCGTCAATGTGGTATTCGGATCCAAAGTATGCGGAGAGGCTAGCAGACCTTCTATCAACGCGTAGACGGAATCTCTCGATGGGTCATCTATTGGAATGTCTAGGTTGGTAAGACTTATAATAACCTCATGGAGAACGTCTGCCTCAGCAGATCCCCGATTCCGAATAGGACGCAAGCCACCAATAAGATCAGCAGTTTCCGTATTTTGATGACAATTCAACATATGGAGCTGCTGAGATATTGCTTCTGCGTAGAGTTGGCAGATAGACGTCTTGCCAGAACCAGTGTCCCCGACGAGAAGGATTGGCTCATTGAATCGCAGAGCCCGAGCTACCAAGATAAAGAGGCGTTGCATTGCGGAAGTCCACACAAGGTGAGAAGAGTTAGGAATTGGACAGCCAAGGAAGATAGTCGCGTCCCGGTCTATGCGGTCCAACCGGTACATTGATTGTGGATCGAGCTTCACGTTCATGATCATTTCGATGACTTCTTTCACTATAGTCTTATCGTCATCTCGCCGAGTACGCTCTGCCAACAACATGTAACCATTCTCAGCCAACTCCTGATACCCAACCGCATCTCGCCCAGCCCAGCGGAACAGATCACGCAGAGTCGCAAAACCTTCCTTGCTATCGAAAACACGGCCAGACTGCCGTCGCTTCTGAAGTTCTCGAAATACGGCAACAATCTTCTTACCATAGGAAGGGGGAATTCGACATCGCTGACAAAGAATGGTCTCCAGCTCTGACTGAGGCACATCTTCATAGTGAACCTCTAGGAAACGATTACGAAAGGCGCGGGACAGCACTTTTCTACCTGCGTACAAGCCAGGAGGATTCTGTGCGGCGAAAAGCATGAAGTGGGGATGCGGTTTGACAACTTCATGGGTTTCCGGGATGA
The DNA here is from genome assembly GCA_017312325.1 of Pleurotus citrinopileatus. NCBI lineage: Eukaryota > Fungi > Basidiomycota > Agaricomycetes > Agaricales > Pleurotaceae > Pleurotus > Pleurotus citrinopileatus. Next base: position 1,955,641 of record BHFW01000037.1, read on the forward strand.
CTAGCTCTCGATTATCGTCAAGAAGGCGATTGAGCGCTTCCAAAACATCGGTAGGCGCCAGGTTAAGTTCGTCAAGTACGATCCAATCGCCATTGCGCAGAGCTTGCACAAGTAAACCATCTTTGAACACAAACTTTCCAGACGCGGGATCGGAGACATAGGAGCCGATATACTCCTGTATATCGGTGTGCTCGTGGTTATTGATGCGAACGAACCGGTGTCCCGTTCTTCGTGCGAGGTACTCAACAGAACTGGTCTTCCCACTGGACGTGGGACCTTCGATGAGGACTGGAAAGCGGCGCGTAAGAACGATACGGGCCAAGTCAATTAACTTCGCTTCAACTGAAGGGGTCATAATATACTCTTCCATAGGATCTTCGGGTAATGAACCCTTCTCGAGGTAAAAGGGTCCAAACTTGACGAGTTTCTCTGAGCGGGTAAATTCGGGGTCAGACGGTTCCTTGGCCAACATCGACCGAGGATTTCTAACTCCAGCCAACAGGTGCTTCTGAGCCAGTCCGACTACGAGCCCTGCGCTGGGTGCATCCAGGACCATAGTAAATGCCATCAAACACCCTTCCCATATCGCCCGTCTAAATCCGTACACACTAGTGATATCGGCAGCGAAGGTCAAAGCACGCGTCAGCGTTCGCATGCTGAAATGTGGTTTGTGATTTGAGCCGTCAGCAATCTGCCCAGACTCGGAAAGCCGCTTCACTCCGACGTAGAACTCGGCGATGTCCATAATGGCTGCTTTGTCACTGACAGCGACGTGACCGATGTACTGATTGATAATGGTGAGAAGGGTCTCCCGGTCTGCGTCTGGGGAAGGTACATCAAACTCGGTGAAACGAGCGCGAATGTTAGGAGTCAGATCCTTCTTCCCAACATCTGTGGCAGGATTCATACAAGCGAAGAGTCGGAAATCCGGGTGACGAGGGACTGGCTCGAGAGAGCCTTGTTCGGTCAATGTGATGGAAGCGGTTGGTCCGTGTAGCAAGCCAGAGATACACTCCAGGGTTTCCGGACTGGCCAGGTTAACCTCGTCAAGGAGCACCCTATATGCAGATGAGGATAAGTCTACAAAGCATGAGATAACGTCCAACACACCAGTCACCGCTCCTAATCGCCTTCACCAAAGGACCCTCAACAAAACCAAACGCGAATCTTCCCTGCCCTGACACATGTTGGATCTCAAACTGAGAGACTTCATCAATAAATGTAGACCATTGACTCTCGGACGCCAACAGGTGCTCCTCGCCAAGCTTTCGTCGTTTGCGAGGCGCATCCGAATTCTCAGCCCTGTTGAAGTATATGAAGTCTAGTCAATCCACGTGAACGGTGTTGCTCACCCTTCTTCCTGCAATTTCGAAGCTATCCTTTCTCTGGCTAGCCTGGTGGCTTCCTTCCACAAAACTACGCATCTCTTCCAATTCTCTTCAGCGACCGCTCTTCTAACGGACTCCTCGAATTTCGCATTTTTCTTCCTACTGAACGTCGACCCGAAGAGCTCCACGAAGCGGGCATGTAGAGTAGTTGCCGGTATACGTGCATCGATAGGTTTGAAGCCACCTAGCAGATCCGCGGATTCGGTTTGATGCGAGAGGTTTAATGAAACAAGAGGACGTTGAAGAAGTGAAGCAAGATACGAGACTATGCTTGTTTTTCCTGTGCCAGTCTCACCGGTAAGAAGAATGGGCTCAGATAGAGATACGGCCGTGGCAATGCGAGACAGTAAGCAGATAGCTGGTTTGTGGAGGGCAAACGGTCGAGTGGTCGGGAGTATAGCCTGTGACTTTGATGTTCGGGCCACAAGCTTCGTCCTCCCAGCACGAACGGCAACCACAAAGCCATTAGCGTCCTTTTCGAGATCAAAGAAAGGTGTGGACACGTTTAGTGCCCATTGCTGCCTATCGACATCCAACCCCAGATGCCGACCGATTGTTGTCGCGATCAAGCTGAGGTGAGAATGCGCTGCTGATGTAATGCTGCCAGCACCAAAAAAGACATCTCTAGCTTCCGCGTAAATATCCTCGCGGATGGAGGAGTTCGGGAATAATTCCTCAAGGGAGCTGAGAAGGGTTGTACTTTGGGGCGGTGAGAAAGATGACGGAAGTAGATCGGAGACGCGTTGACAGAACTTTTCCAGCTCCCGCATTCCAATGTCTCTGGTTGATGCTGACGAGCCAATATCGACAACCGCGCGCCAAAGGCGAATCAGCGCCCGTGCCAAACATCCCGCAATTCGGGGGAACTGCGTATCAACGATGAGCTGCAACTCCTCCGATGATGGCGATGGCAGCGTAACCTCGTGGAATTTGTGCGAGCCGAAAAATGTCGGGCGCGGAAACTGACCATCCTTTGATGGGGGGATGGATCGGGTGGCAAAGAGTGCAAACCCTTGGGCAGCGACGATTTTCCCATGTCCGGGAACTTCTATTGATGCTCGCCCGCCAATCCATTTGCCCATCCGTAAGGACTTCGCTAAAGGTTTGATGACTCCTAAAACCTCACTACTACCACGATCGATGTCCTCCAAAACAAGCCATTTCCCTTGCTTCATCGCGCGCACCAAAGTGCCATCCTTCCATTCAAATGCACCAGGCTGTGTCGGGGAGGAGATATATGAGCCGAGAAGTGATCTCGGATCGAGGGACGTATCAGCTAGGTGGATTGTGATAATCTGATTCGCATCGTTTGGGAACAAGAGGGCTGCAAGATGGGCTAGGAGCAATGATTTCCCGCAGGAAGGGGGTGATGTGAAGAGCACGGGAACACGCAGCGAGATCTGTATTGCAAGGGACTGGAGAGCTCGGATGGCAGTATTCGTCCCAACGAGACTGCATTGGCCGCGGGGGACAGAAGGTGGATCTCGTACGAGTAAAACACCATGTACGTCGGCGGTATATGAACTATTAGAGTGTTAAGCGAGCTCATCTCGACAAGTCAAAACTTACCTCAGCTCCAAAGCGGAAATAGGTTGCTGTGTTGCATCTCCGTCATCACAGTAAAATTTTTGTTGGTTAGTGGCAATGTGGTCTCGAGCATCCCGAACCCGCATGGCTTCCAAGAGGGGCAGCACCCACCCATCCGCCCTCTTCGCCTTTCCATCAATCCCCCGGCCACATTCGATCCAGCAGTCGCTCTCACATGGTGGGCCGAGAACCCGTGTCTCTATTGAGATTCTCTCCGCCTCGCCCATCCCAACCTGTAGAGCATAACATTGTATAGCGAGCATACGCACGCCTTTATCAACATTGGTTGCCCAAATAAGGGTGCAGAGAGGTACAAGCGACCAAGAGAGTTGCTCGGGGAGCTCACGATTGATTTGTAAGATGCGGAAGTATGCTAAAAGCAATTTATGGAGGCGTTCCAACGGTATCGACGACAGTGATGGCTCCACTGATATCCACTGAAGTAGGCCACCTTGAAACTGGGGTCGGAGTAGCAAGCGATATAGAACCCTTATGCAGCGTCAGAGATACCCACAGAGTCGAAGCAAAGAGCATACGGAAATAGTTCTTCATGGACTTCGACCAGGGAACATAGGGCCACTATTTGGTCTTCTGAAGTGCTGGTAGACTCGAGCCATCGCGCGGAAAGGTCTAGAAGTATCGGTCGGTACAGTTTTGCGATAGTAGATGTCAATGACGGATCCGCTAGGAGCTCTGAAAGTAAGACAAGGAGTTGTGTGCGACTGTTACAAGCCCGGATCGTGGATGCATGTCGCGAAGGTCCGACTTCTTCCAGAAGGACGCGTGTTTGCCGCGTCAAGTTGACAGCCAATGGGTTATGAATGGCATTGGCGTAGTCCATTGTGGTGGGCTAGTTTTCAAAGAAATATATTGAGCAGTGGTACATGCAGAGCTTGGATTCGAGAATTGGGTGCCCAAGTGAGTACTATTGGGTGGAACGGTGAGACAATAAAGCCATCAGAGTATTGCTGGCTCACATTACAGATAAACTGAAGATTTTGGGTTTGCTCGATTGCTTGAACGAGGCTGAATTGACGTTTCGGGCGTCGTTGCGCACGACGTTGAGGAAGGTGAAAATTAATTCTGTCACAGAACGTGATACGATACGTGACGCAATAGCGCTCAAAGCCCCCCATTAGGCAAAAGCAACTCTGTGTCGTGCGTTCAATACCACCGCCGCCACTTACAGAGTCTCTATGCCTAGTATGTATGTATATGGGCGCATAGCCCAAGTCAACGCCTCCAACGGATTTTCTCGTGGCGGCGCCGATCCGCGAGCTAGCTGAAGAGTCAAAACTTCCAAGGCTCTTCGCCTGTCATCATTCACAATCTGTTGTATGTTCATTGCAGCGCGGGTATCGGCGCTGGGCAACAGATGAGGGCAAATAAACTGATGATCACGCATCATCACCACGACCTCTTACTGAGTCTTACCTGGCATGAGAACCGCGATGGGTCATATGGTTCAGCCTTGATGGCCTCCCATCTTTCTGGTGGCTTTTCTAATAATAACCTAGCAGTGCTCACTGGAATATCCCCATTGTGGTTTTAAAGCCTCAGTTGTCTTGTGTACGGTGCCACGCTTCTCCGACTCTCTGCAACTTCCATGGACTCCAGCTTAAACGTAGAGACGACCTTTGGGCCGCTATTCGTTGGCTTAGTGGTATCTGCTATGTACGAGCATCGTACTACCTCCGTATTGCTGCTACTTATAACAGTCGGAATTAGACTCCTTGGAATAACGACAGTCCAGAGCGGGTCCTTCCTCTACAAAACCACCAGGGAACCTCTATTGCATAGGGTTGTTGTACGTCTTTGTTCTTGTTCGGTTTGTCTGAAATGTCCCATATATCCAACGCCAAAGGTCGGTGCGCTCTGGTGAGTGTCCCCAATGGTTCATTGATTGTAGTTGACAAGCAATCTAGGCTATTGGATTTCTTGAGCACAAGTTTTCTTGCGCATACGCTATACCACTTCCTCATCGTCGCTGCGACCCCCGGCGATGGCATTGGCCATATGTATCGCTTCATATGGACTTGCGTAGTACGTTTCTACTAAAATATCTGAGGTAGCGTTTCTGCGTCTAACCACTATATTATTCAGGCTATGTTTGCGATGGAGGTGGGTTCTAGCATAATCCTGACCTGCCGCAGGCCGAAGCTAACAGCCTATCTAGTCCGTCATCATCTCTGTCGCGCAATCGTATGTCCCAGTTGGCTGCGTTAATCATCCCCAAAGCTCACCTCTCATAAGTTTATACATCCTCAGAATTTGGCGACGTAAGTGCTTGCCCAATCAGCGTTGAGGCTCTTTGCAATCTTCTGACCCACATCACTAATCCAGTCGCAACTATGAACGGGTGCTCCCGCAGAGCACTTATGACCGTCATCTTGGTACGGGGTTCGGGCACGGCGTTGATTCCCTCGTCCCCCCACTGATGATCAACGTTGCATCCAGATTAGCATTTCGACTGTCAGCTTAGGTCAGTTGATTTCGCTCTTCATCCACCGTCCGCAGTTTTTTCAATCGTTTCCCGTAGTGACCGGACTATGTAAGTGTCTCACCGCGCCGAACCCATTAGCGATTGATCAAAGAAACTTGATCCCAGATACCACATATAGATTGTGAGCACTCTCGAGTCATCACTATCTCCGTGCGACATCGTCCGTTGATGTCTCTTGCTTTGTAGGGCTGCTCTGTCGCGTTTGGCCAGGTTTGATCTCCTGCATGTAAGTCTGACCCCATCACCGCATGAAACGCTTCCCTTTACATGATTGTAGCGAGAAGTATTCCTTTGCCTTGGATCTACGTGCCTCGCCGACTTATGCATATCGCTGGCCCTTATGAAGTTGTTGATCAGGCGCCCCAAAGCAACATCCTGGTAAGTTGTGGTTACTCAACCGTATCTCTAATAAGCGGTGCATAAATGAGAACGTTACTACTTCAGGACGGACTCCACTGCTGTCGTACTTGCATCGTACGCCCTAAATACAGGCATCTTCACTGGGTGTGTTCTGACCATTTCTGCGTATTTCATTGACCGCTGAAGCCACATTCCAGCCTCTTTTCGTTGGCGTCTATAATTGCTGTGAGTTAAGACTTCCATCCTGGAGGCATGAGTGAATTCAGGCCATCATCGACAGTTTGCCATTGACGACAAGTCCTATGTTTTCCTTGGCATACGGATCATACTTTCCACAGGTAAATCCGTACTACCTTCGTAACTTGCATATTCTCACCTCCAAATCAGTACATATCAACTCGCTAATGGGCATGTGAGTGACCCATCCACTCGTGGTTGATGGCTCTCTTCGTATTCACTAACGAGCGTAGGTTGAATGCACGTCTCTACTTCCAAAGAGAGACACCCGCGACGGTAGTGCTACAGTCCCACGACACCTTTCTTACATTCTCCAAAGGCGGAGCCATCAACGCATCTAGCCGTAGGCCTACGACCGCCGAACGAGATGCTCAGCCTACCATCAATGAGGCGGGATTCCCCCAATTTCAGAAGAGCTCCACGATCAGAAATCAGGTAAGCATTTTGTTCCGTTCTTCCCTTTATGATGCTGATGAGATTCATACCATCTTAGTGTGGTGGTGTTGTGGAGGTGGTGGTCGCTCGAGAACAATCTACCACCATATCGAGGACCGTGTAGGTACTACTGGGTGTTCGCCGATGGTCTGAGTGCTGATCTCCAACCAGGCCACTTCCTGTATAGCGTTCAGATCTCTTCGCGGTAGATAGGTATAGATAGAACGGGGACAACCATATGATGTTTTTATATAATCTTGTAGTGTATAGAACGTTGTACAACACTAATACGCCACGGTTTGATTTCTATTTCTGCCGGTAGACCAACCATCTTCCTTCGACCCCTTCCTTGGGGCGAACATGCCCTTCCTTAGCCCGAGTGGCCAACCATTCATCCACACTGATGCTCTTCACATTCGGTGCAACTGACCGTAAAACTAATGACCGTTCTAACCAGTTACTCGTCAATTCATATTCTGGCTGGCAACTCCATTCTCTGTACGAGGAACGCAATACATTCCAGGTAGCATCACGGGACTTTCGTCGCAAGGCATCAACGATCGTATACAAGGCGTGCTTTGCTAATGCGCCCAAGTCGTCGGTCGCACTTGATGGAGCGCCCTTGTTGCAAAATTGGACTATAACATCGGAACGGGTAAGCTCCTCAAACCTGATGTAATTGTGTGTCCGCAGGGCGGCTGATACTGATGATATCCACGTCCTGGCTTCTGATGATTTCGGGAGGAATGACGGAGGGATGGTGTCTAGATGTTGCTGATAAACACCCTGCAGCGGATAGCTGTCCACCAAGTAGTGAAGGAGACATGTGAGTGTTGCCTCCAACCGACGGGTTTGAGGGTCGGTTGGGACAGCGGCGTACAGCTGGGGAAGTTGGGGGACGATAGAGCTTAGTTGCTTGGACGACCCGAAGATGGCGGAAAGAAACAGCGACATCTCATAAACTAAGTAGCCAAGGTACACATTTTGCGGCTGTTGGTAAGGTAAATGTACACACACCTTTCAGCGCGAAGTCATCATGTCGGCTTGACGAGGAAATCCCCTCCCGTAGCTTCCCTTTGTTTAGAGTCCTAGTCAGGATCAAAGCGAGGCAGATAGAGGCGGTTTTTGCATACTAAAAAGTATCAGAATATTCTCTTCTTCGTTCCTTCGTTTGTCCGTTCGTTCAGCACCGCCGAGTGGCGACAACTGAGCTGAACACAGGTCAGGGCCGAATGGCGTTGATTGCGACGGTAACGCGTAACGTGGAAGCCCTTACCAAGTTTCTGTCGGATAAACTGGAAATATTCATCTTGTACCTTGAAACCCTTCAGGCTATGCAACTAGGCATATTCAGAGGCTAGAAACGTGACGGATCGCTGTTTGGAAACCCACGTATCACCATCTTTCTCGAGACCACTACTTCGACTGACTGAAGCAACGAGATCCATGGATCGTTTGACATCCCTTCCGCGCCAGCCACCCTGGCCCCGTCCAGTGGAACGTTGATGAGCTTGGGGTCTGCCCCGAGAACTGGACATGGCTTCGCTGTAAGCTTGCAATAGCCTTAGGCGCTCTTTGGGACACTCGTTGCATTCAGCGCTTAGCACGACACTAGCCATCGTGCACGACCATGGAATGTCCCTCGACGCTAGTGAACGGCCATGTACCTCTTGGAACAGGACTACCCACTCGAGAGGAGTTACTGGTGCACTATCCAGCGAAATTCACTTGGGAACAACTCAAGTGCTTCGTTAATTCTGGGTAGGCACCGACGGATGTGATGACCGAGGCATCACTCACAAAGCGGACCAGAGACTTGGGTCTACTGAAACGAGATAAGAAGCTGCAACAGAGATACGATTTATGGGCTGTGGGAATCAAGGCGAAATATGGATCGATAGGCAAGTCCGTCGTTGGATGTCCACCTTTCAGAAGTGCACATCCTGCGTGTCATAGTGAACTACCTGTTGAATTACCGATTACAATGGGGAAAACCTGATGCGCTCTCACTTCTGCGCTCGGCCCTTGTCGAGCCTGGGCTCACAGAATCAGGCTCGGCTAGCATCGATCCCCCCGATCCCAGTATAATGAAACCACTCCCTCCAATTCCTAACGACGCTCCTCCTTACTTCACCGCTGATACGCCACGAGAGTTCATAAGCATCATCCAAAACGACTGGCCGTACTCCGGTATGCCCGCTCACCTCTCTGTCAATAGTAGTAATTGATGGCTTCTCAGTACCCGCCGAGGTCGAACACACATTGATTTGGACGCGCCTTCCTGTCTTCCACCCTGACTTAATACCGGAGTCTATCGCTGCTCGCGTCCAGCAAGATGGCCTTTGGGGCAACACGGGAAACACATCTCCGCCGCCCTCGCCTTCGCTTCTGCCGACTTACCTTCCGGCGCTGTCTGAATGGGGCATCACCATGGATAAACTTATTCGATCAGCCAAGGGCTCGGGCGAGGAGGAACAGTTGGTCAGTCGTGCTGGTGCGCACATCGACTCGTTCGTCAAGAATCGCTGGATTGAGACGGAGTGGGAGACTGCTTGGTTCGTGAATCCTCCTGTGAGCGTTCCTAAACCCCTCAATCGGACGTTGCTTTACTCACGCTCAGCTCGGTTGTCAGAGGCTGCAAAGCGTTCCTGGGCTTGCTCATATCCATGTGTTCGCGAGGAAGAAATGAACTCAGCCAAATTTCCCCGTCGAACAATTTCAGAGGTAGAAATACTTAGAAGTTTTCCTCCTAGGACCGTAATCAGTGACCTTATAAATAGATACTAGAATTTTGGCCCGTTCAATTGTTCATGTCGTGGCGCTCGCAGAACAATAACTCACTTAGTGGGTTGAGGACGGTAGCGTAACTGCTTCACACAGTACAGCTTCTGGCCTGATCAAACGAAAAACAACGTTCGCCTTAGTAAATGCTGTTTTGAGTGTCAAAATTTCACCTCTAAGTAACGTTAAGAAATTACGTAGCCACAGTTATGGTAGTAGGATGACTACAGATGTACGCATATAGATAACTGACTGCATCCCGCACGGCAACTGGGTCCCGTATTTGAGGTTTGATGTGTAAAGTATTGACTTGGATTTATGAAGCATTGTCCTGAGAAATAGGGATGATGGCGGACTCTTCGCTAAGTGAGAGAGGGGGCATGGTGGATGTGGTGGATGTTTACTGTGATTGACAGCTTTTACCCGCTCCGCAGTCAGAATGGCCAACACGGATACCATGAAGAGTTGGGCAAATGTGTCCCTGGAGCCCCTGTATATAGCCCCTGTTTGCGCAGACTTTAAATGGTTGTCAACCTTCATTCAGGTAGCAAAGAGGTATCTCATCAGCGTGGGGTTGGCTTGGGAGAGTTGGTGAGCACTGAGTAACTCAATTTCGGTCGCAGCGGCATTGTTCCTACCTTCTCTGAGATCGCCGCACATTCAAATGGAAGCTGATAAGCTTCAGGTGGATGCTTCGGCAAGGTCATGCCCGGAAAGTCACGACAAAAAGCGAAGTGATACTGCTACCAATTAGAGAGGGAGAGGGGCTGGTGTTTTGAATAGTTGACAACAATTGTGAGCGAAATGAAAGATCCTACTGTTCCTATGTCAGCAAAGCTTCCGAATGCTTCTAGCAGTCGTCAAGATGCGCTAGCGTCGCTGTTCGGTGGAAGCGTCGTCTGAATTTGTGCGCTCCAGGAACAAAAGCTTGAACAATATCGAAGACAAAGTTGACTTCGCAACAGACAGTATACCGGACAAGTATTGCTAAGTTCTACTTCGGATGCTATCGGAAGCGTACCTCAATGCACTACGATTGCATCAGCATCCGCCACTTCGATTGGTCGTTGAGCCTATTCAGGAACTGACAAAGTAGAACTTGGATTGATACAACAGCATTGGAGCTGGCAAACTGCGCGTTCCAGCGCACTACGAGCACGATCATAGTCTATTGATGTTACAATAATACTTGAGCGGCACGTGGGATAAGACAGCAGCACACCTTGTGTATTAGCTTCTGGTGCAGGTGAGTAGCCCATCGATCATCAAAAGACGCTCTCACCCATTGGTAGGTTGAGTGGACCCAATTTGGAATCGAAGGGAGCGTCAACCAACTACCTGTGTTCTGCGAGGAGTAGCCTGTGTGTATGGGTTCCGATTGTCCTGGAGCCTTTCCTATCCCAAAGGCGTGGCAACCACAGTACCACGATGCGTAGTAGATGTAGCCGATGCTGCGAGGTGCAAGCGCGAGGTTAACGCAATCGAAATGGCGCGTATCTTCGCCCAGATCCCTGTATACGTGCCGCCAAGTATACACACTGTACGTCAATTTAACAGTGGGGCTGAGCGGGCGCTGTCAAGGGCCGCTCTTAGTAGACGAGACGCAGAAGGACGAAGCACTAACCTCGTTCACTCGGATAATGAAACGACCCCACAACACAGAGGTATGGGGTGTTTGGTGCAAGACAGACTACCTAGAGGCGTGGAGTGGCACTAGACCCTAACCGTGGCAGCGTCGAAGCCACCTTCATGCCTTTGTTCCATTTATCAGTAGCATATTCTTCCTCGTGGGGCACATTATACACGAGGTTCTGACAATAGGTATTGGTTCCACAAGCACACCATCGCTCTGCGGCCGAGAGGCGGGACACACATACCACACGATTTTCGCGAGGCGTGTCGATATCCTCAAGAACCCCGCAGAGAACTTCATTAGAGGACTATTAAACGCGCCGGTTGGGCATGAGGATTCGACATGGAATGTATATTGTGCCTAGGTGGATAACGGCTGAAGTAAGTGTTACAATGACGACGCGATTGAGCGGCTACTTCGTTTTAAGTTACATAGAGGGCATTACGAAGACGATTGGGTTTGTGGCGAGAGTGGCTGACAAGAGCGCATAGGTATTTTCATCCCCACATACTGAGGAAAGAAGACCAACGGGCTCTGACTATGGAAGACTAGATATTGACGCGCAGGGTACGCATGAGTAAGAAAGTCGGCAAATGGCTGAGGAGAAGCATCTACAGCCAGAAAGGGTACGATTCGGAACTGCTTCTCTCCGCCAGGCAGCGCAAAACAAGAAGAACATTCGAGAGAAGCTCCTAGCGTAGCCTAAGTAAAAGATAGCCGTCCCAACAAGCCTTTACTGAGTATCGCCTAGAAAGGATGCATATCGATGGAGGATAGGGTTCCCAGTGATCAAGTCATGTTGCGTATGCTTGAGATCAGAAGCCACCTTGGACCTGTCACGAGCAGGTTCGGAAGTTGATCGGAGGCTTTGCGCAAGTGTCGGAGGAGATACTAGGAGAATGCAGTTCAAGAAGGTCCAAGCCTCTAATGGGATAGCTGCGGCTGTATGTACTCGTTTGAAAGAGCACCCGGAGTCCCTGCAATGGTGATTTTTTTGGCCTAGTCCTGAGGCTCGGATAGCGAGAGTATGCCATGCAAGAGCTGTTCTCGGCCTCTCCGAGATGATCAACATGGTGCTATTCCTAGTACTGGTACATGAAACCCCGCAGCTTTGTGTTAGAACCAGCCGGAGATGCGTCAATTTTCAAGGCCAGTTACTCGCCGCAAGCTGAAAACATCAAAAATCAGCTTTCATAGTCTTGGATCAGTATCAACCTTGGACCCGCTGAAACGGGACCCTGGAGGTAGTGGAAGATTTAGAGAACGTGGCTACGGGCGCTTAAGCGACGCGTTTACTTCCGGCGTCGATGGCCACCGTCATCGCCAGGGTTGGTACATCAATTGGTACGCAGTGTTCAGCGTACTATAGTGTCTTAGCAGCTCACTGGCTTATTTGGAACAACTGTTCTCATCCAGACACTCTTTTAAATCGGATTGGCTCGTCACGCTGATTCCAGATGAATATCGCTGGTTAATGATCTCACCAGTCCCTCAATCAATGTATGTAAATGAATAGCTCCCTACCGTAACTACTTAATACTAGTACTCGGCAGCATAACCTTTGGAGTACTCCTTAATTAGAGGCGAAAACTTTGTCGACCGGCTCATCCAAGTGAAAGACGTATTTTTGTTCGCCAGGCCAGCCAGCAATGTCGACTCAAGGCGACGACACCCCCGGAGAAAGTACCCCCGCGACTGGCGCGGGGAGAATGAATGCTTGGGGTCCGGCTTGCTGGGTTGGATCATACTCGCTTCACCAGGCTCCTAGACGATGACCTTCGCCAACCTAGATAAAATTTCTGATTTCCAAGTCAGTTGGGAACCCAAAAGAACCAGCAAAAATGGATGTCAGTGGGCAAGCTCCCTGGCTACCGGTACCTCAAGTCTCATACGTCCGTCCCACTCATTGTCTAGTCAACAATATTCCATTGCAAGTGTGCATGGATGCAAGGTAGGTGGCGCATTAAGGCCCCCCGACCAAAGTGGAACCTGGCGACGTCGGCAAAATTTTTCAGGTATTACTTCCTGTTTTCTAGGTGAAAACATGCGACACGATCGACACGTTCCTGAGTCGACATTGAGTTGGCGAATCTATATACTGTACGAGATGTTTTTCAGAAATCGAGATGCGCGGCGATGGAGCAGCCTCTAGAAGCAGAGGGCAAATAACCGACCGACTTCGTGTTCGAGAATCGAGCCCATAGGGTCCATGGTCTATTCAAATTAGATCTACCCGTCGTACAACATGCCTTATCTCCAGTAGCCGACGTTCGATCCGCTGGCGCATTGGGAAAACATATCTATCATAGGAAAGGCGGAAGGGCCACGGCGGGAAAATGATGCTAGTCATTTCACATCGCGGCACATTAAACGAGGAGAAAAATACATACATACTATAAAAAAGAAAACTATAAGGTCTAAGGCGCCAGGCCTAATAAATGAAAGAAGAGAAGGGGTTCCGTCATCACGAGCCAAGATCCAGGGCGAGGAAGAAAAAAAAATGGTAGAGGAAATCTACAAGCAAGGAAAGTTCGTACTAGGGAAGGGCGTTAACCATGCCGTCGCTGCAATGGAAACAAGGGTGGATTTGGACAAGGGACCGTCGAGCATGAGCGACTAGTCACCAGTGCCGTGCTGTATGCTAAGCTTAACAGTATTAGCGGACCAAACCTAGGATCGCCAGTCGGCCGCTCTGAAAGTATGTTGGCCCGAGGGAAACGTGGACCTAATCTGGCAAGGAGAAGCCTTTACCCCATACGATCTGCCGTACGCATACTCGACGTGCGCTCGGTCGGGGGAAGATCTCAACAGGGGCTCAGAGCTCTTCGTCTCCACCCTGTTGGTTCCGGCTTACGAGAACCCACACCTGTGGTACTTCGTGACGCTACTTGTAGGTAAACCATCATTAACGTCGTATCGTGGTCAGCGACTGATTTATCCATAGGCGGTAGGGGAAGCCCGGAAAGAGCGAAGAAGCGAAGGCGCAATCAATCTATCATCCCATCGTGGATGTAAGTACTCAGGACAAAACCAAACCGGCTGTCTAGCCATTGCTAGCTCTAATGTTGCCCCAATGGGAGTTTACGTAGCGGCTGGGATCAAGCGGTGTTCTACAGCAGATAGGTAGGCATCACAGAACAGCGGGGAGCGCTAGGCGAGACAGCTGTGAGATTGTCCCGTCCAGATGGTGGAAAGCGAGGAGGAAAGCAGGCCTCGCGGATTTTACAGCGTGTTATACAAGCGCCTATTCGGCGCTCATTCGGACCATTTACTTCCAGGTGTAAATTAGCTGTTCGATTTCGGATGGATCGCAACGCAGCTTATCATGATACCGATTTTCCGAGATGATCACAGGAGAAGAACGCACATTCGTGGCGCAAACTGTGCGCCCAGTCTGCGCAAGGCAAGCTGTGTCTTGTGATCAACCACGGGTAGGGGTGATAACAACTCACTCCTCCCTCGTTCGTAGTATTAGGGCGTGGAGGGGGTGCCCTATATACAGGCCGTATGATTATGCTCCCAGTGATTGACCATCTGGAGGATCGATCTGGCTTCTGGACCTCATTGCCTTCTATGGCCTGGTTCGAGAAACACGATGCACCCTGGCCTCTCAAGTCTATTGCTCGTCTCTATCGCGCTGCGCAATACTGAAGATAATGTAGAATTTGCCTGCAAGAGGACACGTGGTGTTGAACATATAAACGGCAGGATGCCCAACGAAGGATAACCAACCTGCTGTGATGAGGTCCTAGGACTCGGTTATAGTGTGCACGCGGAAGGGCTAGGATGCAGGGATAAGAGATTGAGTTGGGTAGTAGTAGCGGAGGGGGGAAGAAAGTTTAGCACTGCAGAAGTAGGAAAACTGGGGCCAGAAATGAACGGTCGCAAAGAGTTAGACTATAATCGCGATGCCGACACGGTGACCCGCCAGGGCTGACTCAGAGTAAGTTTGGGTTTTCCGGACGGCCTGGGAGGATATCAACATGCAGAGTTGCATTAAACGGAGGGACCCGTGCATGAAATCAGTGAGATCAGGCCAGACATAAACAGAGCGTGTGAGTCTGGCAGATGAAGCGATAGATAACCAGCACTGGAGAATATTCTGAAGAGAATGTTGAGAACACAGAACTTTAGAAAATGGAAGACGTGTGAGTGATGGCTCGGTGGAGGAAGTGTGGGGGTTCAACGGAAAACCTTGTCCTTGCCGATAGATGGGATCGTGCACGACAAATTGCAGCCCATGCTGAAACTGCGAGACTCTCCATGAGTTTGTCTTCATTTCCGAGGTAAACAACAAAGGGAACAACAGCGTCGTCAAGCCTAAATAACATTTCCTTAAAAGGAAATCGCGTCTGGACTTAATACAGGACTTGGTCGACGATTGACAAAGTCAGTTCCCAGTGTCCCGTCGACAGCCTTCGACATCATGGACCACAACCACCACCATCACCACCAGCAGCAGCCTCAGCAGCCTCAATCGTGGTCCCCGCTCGACTTTTCCCGTCACAATGACATTCAAAGTCACGACTACCCTTCACCGGCTTCACCCTCATACCCTCTGAATTACGCACAGCAACAAGAATTTCACGACCCTTCCTCCTCGACCCCCAACGATCCCCAGTTCACTCAAATTCAGCCAAGCATCGGCCCAGATCGCGTCCTGACTCGAAAACAACGCGCCGCAATTACCCAGCAGCAGCAACAGAATGGTGGTCACCGGAGATTTTCAGGTCTCTCGTCACAGTCGCCCCAGGACTCGGTGTGTATCGTGTTTGGAGGTTTAGTGAGCTTTCTGACCTGTTCAATGATTCGCGGCGTTTGTAGAGACAGGCGACATCGGGCATGTACTTCAATATGATGATGCCAGCACCTTCGAGACCACAAACGCCTAGTGCTAGGCCCGCTACGATTGATCCACACGAAGCGAACGCGCCAACAGGATCATCGACAGGACCTGCATCCTTCTCAGAGCGCGAACACCTCTCGCTCTCTATTGGTGCCACCACCAGCCTGTCCAACCCCATGCGGTCGCCTCAATTTCCCCTGACACCTGCTTCCACGTCCGCTTCCGCTGGATCCTCAGGTTTCGGCTCCAGGAACAACTCGCATCTCTTTCCCGCTCAGCATTCGCGCTCCAATTCGAGCTCTGGGTCGACAAATCCACGCTCAGCTTCGCCCGCGCTCAGCGTCGCGTCGGCCCTGACATCCGTGTCCTCATCCGCATCTGCCCCGCCATCCTCTGCCTCTGCTCTTCGCCTCAACCCTTCGCTCCAGGACAACTCCGGTCTTGGTTCACCCATCGCTTCCCTCGCGGGCAGCAACTTGCCGCACACGTTCCCCTCTCTCCCTCCTCCTCGCGCCAAGCAACGTAAGCAGCGGCTCTTTAATGTAGATCGCAAGGCTATCTGTCAGTATCACAAAGACAACCCAAATGCGCGTCAAGAAGATATTGCTGCTCGCTATGGCGTCGAACGGAGCACGATTAGCAAAATCCTAAAACACAAGACCAAGTGGCTAAATGTCGGGGAAGGAGACGGTTTGAAGGTAGCAAAACATAGGTGCGCCGGAATTCTTCGTCGCAAAGATGTCCTACTATGAGTCCCTGTGCTGATTCAATCTCTTGCCAGACCGTCAAAGTTCCCTTTAATTGAGCTCAGCCTAGTAGATTGGCTTGTTGAAGCGACGGCAAACAACCAGTCCTTGTCAGACGCTATGATCCGCTCTAAGGCAAAAGATATTGCCCGTAATCTCGAAATTGGGGAAGACAAGTTTAAGGCTAGCAGTGGCTGGGTAGAGAACTTCAAGCACCGCAATAACATCAAGGGTGGAAAATGGTTGGGCATCGCAAAGACGTTCATAGGGAATGGCTATCAGTTAAGGAAAGCTACTCCCGTAGACGGTGAAGACGACGATTCTGGCGGAGATATTGAAAACGGCATCAGCTTGACGAACCATTCCCGCCACGACGATCATAGCACTGTACCGTCTTCACTGCTCCACTCAAGCGGTCCATCCCTCTCCTTACAGCCTGCTTGGCCGACACCCGTCGAGCACCAATCCCACTCAGCTTCGGTGGATCTCGACGGCGCGTATCATCACCGCCATCATCATATGGATCACCAGCAAGAGCATCACCACGATCAGCAGCCACAGGAGGATATCCACATGCACCCACCGGCTATAGATCCTCAGCTTCAGCACCCGTCACAGCATGATCCTCCGGCTGTCGCCATTCCTGTGCTAATCCAGGACACTCCTGGCATGTATATCCAAACCCATTCCGGCCAGGAAATCTATCATCAGGAAGGTCCTCGACTTCCCCGTGCCCCTCATCAGCCGACAATTGCCGATGCGGAGGAAGCAATGAACACGGTGCTCGCATTCCTGGACTCGACCGGAAAAGGCCTCATCAAGCCCGATGATCGGGAGGCCCTATACAACGTAAAATGTGCCCTCTTCCAGGCTGCCAGTGGCGTAACGTTCAGTGGAAGTAGTTAAGCCTTCCGCGTACTCCTCGGTCTCCAATGCCCATCCCGTCCGGCTATACTTCTCTTCGTCATGCTGCCGTTTGCTCCTTCCGGTTTTCTTTCGAGACGTGCCCTTTTCATTCTCAGCTGTGGGGCGCTGGGTCATTGTACTACGTTCTTTCTCAGTTCCATATTTTTTCTTTCACATTTTCGGCATCTGTCTCAATCATCGTCTAGGTTTCCGGACTTGTCTATACATCGCCCCAGATCATGTCACCGCAATACTCATCTTTCACCACAATGTTTTTTCATCATGCATCTTATCCTCCTCCATACTCCCCGCAATTCAAGTCTGGCATTCAGACATTCATAGTTAACTTTCACTGTTCCACCACTCATGCATCTCACCTCCCTCTCTACCCTGCGCCTTTCTCTCCTAATTATTTGAGCGGCTGATCAGCCCTAATATGTTTACCGTGTATTCTCTGGCACTCTACCCACTTTCTCTTGGGTTGCCACCTCGCACTATGGTGGGGGTTTTTTTCTTCGGAATCCATGTTTCAACTGCATCCGCGGACCTTTTATCAATTACGCATCTCCTCTGCCCCACCCTAACCCTCCTCCTTTTCCCCAATGTCTCCTTGCTCTCTCTCTCTCTACACCCCTGCATTCCGTTGCTGGTCCGAATGTGTCCTCTCGTTTCTCCATTGTGGATGTGTATCCACGCGGGTCTGGATTTGGTACACTCGAGTATCAGTGTTGTATACGCATGCGTATACATCACTCACCTATGCTATAGTTACGTCTCCCTACCCCCTCATCGTTGCTCTTCTGGCTTTTCCACCTGTTCCTCCGTCCCTTGAAAGGCAGACAGCAGCTGCTGGATTGTACTTGTTCGCTAACGCAACATATCTTACTGTACGTTCAAATATATTGCTCACGTATTCAACACCCGCTGTCCAGCCCTCACAATGTCAAGCCTACAAGTTCGCTTCCTTGCTTTTCAAGCCAGCGTCGTCCTCCTGACCAAACTATTTTTGGACCCGTTTTGTCGAAGATTGAACTGCTCAGGAATTACCTATAGGGAAACCATGTATCTATAGTTTGTATATCAAGTAGCTTTCACCACGTCTATCTATCGAAATCTTAGCGTACACGTCAAGACCGTTGTATTGGTACCGCCCACCCTCTTCGAAGTTCGTGTGAGCCCTCTGACGGACTTCAACGGGGCTACCTGGACGATCAAACGGTCTTTCGCAAACCACGACATCCCACATGTGACATCGTCTATATAATAGTATATATCCGCTATACAGCATCGCTCCAGTCAGACCACTGCAAAACTGCCACTTGACCTGACCGGTGACCTCTGGAACGGTCTCATGGTATCTTGAATTGATTACTGGCGCTGGTCATGAGCGGGCGGCCCTACCAAGAAGTTGAAGAAGCCCACATCTGGCCAAACACTGAACTCCATACTATTTTGATGATCATTGCGCGTCGCAGCAACTACACAATGAGGATGTATTCGCAGCATGTCTCGTGGGTCATACTGACATCCTCCGCAGATCATCGGAGGTCTCGACCACTTCTGGTTAGTCATCCATCGGTCTCAGTTGTCTATTCTCGGCAGCAGCTCGAGCACTCAGCTATGCATAGCAGCGCAGCCCCTTCTTCATACATCACCCTTCCTGGTACTATTGCTTCACCTCCCGTCGCTAACTCTCGAAGCGGACTTCTTCCTGACTCACAGTCGATCGGCCGATGACTCCCACTACGATAATTGGCGTAATAATACACGCCAGACAGCGCGAGGCATGCGACAGTCCTTCCAACACCTTTGACCTAGGCAGTGCTGATCACTCTGACGTAGACAAGGACTACTTTGTCCTTGGCCCATCCAACCAGATGGTTCACTGGAAACGCTCGCAAGATCATTTCACGGAGTCTTCATCAGAATTCATCTTACGTTGTTCCAGAATACAAGCACACGCATGTCCGTTGAGGTCGAATGCTCGGCGATGTCCCTGCGATAAATGTATTTCCGTCATGTACCGGTCCAATACAGCCTGCACGCAAGATCTTGCTACCCGGATATCTTCCCTGCTCTTAGAATTTGTTCCCTGAAGATCTACTACCGAAGATGTGGGTATTTGCTATGGGGCTCCTGCTACGAGTGCTGCCTATTCTGCTTCGCAATGAGAAGACTTCCTACTTGAGGCTCCTCGATCAGTCCTATTGCCCCTTACCCCTATCATGACGGACATGCCTTCGTGATGGCGCTCCGTCCGAATGACCGAAGACAAAAGTGTTCCACGCACTATGGATACATACATGAAAATTCCGCAGTAGGCGTTCGATCCGAATACAGATCTTCCCTAGACCTTAGTGAATGATACGTGGCTAAAGCTCACTCCTGCCAGCTTTCCAATTCTCTCGATGATATCCGTTGGGCCTCCAGAGCCATAAACAGACTCCACATGGACCTGATAGCAGAATTCAGGGAATTATCGCGGATACAGAGCGGTGGTCTCACTTTGACAGTATCCCAGCCGACCAGTAATAAGGTCAAGTCAAGCTGCTCTCGAGAAACTCCCCAAGCGCAAGGGGGGTGAGCTCCCTTGCACACATCGAGAGCCTTCGATAGAGTAATTAACTCTCCACCTAAGTCCCCCTTATCCTGTCCGGCCTTGAGTGTGAGGAAAGCAACTTCGGTTATTGGTGCCTCTATGGACGCGGTGGGGTCAAGTTCAAAGTGGTGCATGGTGAAGCTGTGTGGGGTGGCTAATAAGAGCTTGAAAGCGTCGACAACCTCCGGATAGGATGGAGACTCCATGAGGGCGCCATGGTGTTCATAGGTTTCCCAAACTGCGATGGGCGAACATACTGGATTGGCTAGTGAGAACAGGATTATTTCGTTAGCGACTTACCGAGGGCAGCGTATGCTTTCTGATTGTTTTCTTGCTCAAATCCATGGTATCCTCTATATCAGGAACATCGATAAGCCCCTGAAATCTTAAGGAAGAATCCAAGGATCACTTAATGAATCCATCCACTTTCTTTAGGATATCCGACAGCTTATGGACCAGGTTTGGGTCCGCCAGATAGGCTTCAGATGCATCCATCGAGAGGAACTCGACGACTGGTGCCATGATAGGGTTGAAGACGGTGAGAAGAGAGAAGTATATCGTCCATGGGAGATTTTTATCGATTATATTGTGTAGGTCAAGCGACTAGAATATGTTAGTCAGAGTCAGAGTCCCGCCAAGGGTCCACAGCCTTGTCACCTGTGGGGATCACACGCTCAAGACGGTTGAGACCAGCCATGCATCAAGGGCGTGCGATTAACCCAACCTCTGGACAACGTTGGTGGTAATTGAGCGTCTATTCGCGATAAACGCTAGTAAGAATTGTGTAGGAGTTTGAAAATGAACCTTGTTCTGAAAAACTGTGCAGCTCACCGGAACGATGCAGGCAGGGAGCACGACTGCTCCTGCTCAACTACCACCAGGTTTGCTTGTAACATCCAATACACTTTCATCGTTGACCCCACCACCTCAGATCCATCAGAAAATGAGCTCAAGCGCAAATATCTAGCACTTTTGCCACCCCATCAGATTATTGATATTTGCCTGAACTTCGAGCTTCATGTTCCTCAGTATGTCAGGCATAGTATATGGCCGAATGACCTCAAAGCTGCCATCGTCGCCCTCCAGCCCAGACCACCTCCGGAGTCTGCGCGTCCCGTCGAAAATGACCCGCCCATGGCATCCATGCCGCCACCAAATCCTCCTGTGTTGGAGACACCCACTCCGGATCGTACTAACGAACCTAAGAAACCTCCGGACCCTAAGGATACGACCGGTTCTGAGCCTTTGAATGGCGAGACTCAGAAATCATCGTCGTCAACATCGGCTGAACCGCCATCCTCTACGCATGAGGTGAGCGACACACGTCGCCCTCACCCTCCACCTCACCTTCCATATCCCCAACCTTATGGATACCCTCCGGGCGCGTATCCCCATACTCCTTATTACCCCCCTCCACCGAACTATCCCTATTTATCTCATACACCGTATGGTTATCCTCATGGTTATCCACCCCATCCAGGCTATCCGCCCCATCCGCCCCCTCACCCCCAACCGCCACCAAACTCTTTCCCCCCCACTCCATACACGGCGGGACAAGCGGAAGGGACTACTGTAACGCCTGACGACCTGCCCAGTTACGAAGAAATGATAGTTGAAGCCCTTGTCGACTCTAACGCTCCAGATGGATGGATGCCAAAGCAACTGTTCGCTTGGATGGCCTCACACTATCCTCTCCAATCAAATTTTCGTCCTTCGGCCAGTCAGGCCCTTACAAAAGCTTTTAAAAGAGGGAGATTAGAGAAAAGTAGTGATGGCAAGTACCGATTGAATTCTGGCTGGGAAGGTGGAAATGTGAGCATAATCTTACGGCCACTTAGCTTGTATCACAACTAATCGTCTATACATCACCTCTATCAGACTTCCAAACGAACGACGCGTCGACCTCAAATCCATAACACCACCCCAGTCCCGCAAACCCAACCCGCTTCTCCCTTCACTCGCGCGCCGCTCATCCACCAGAGTCACAACTCTAGTTCGCCGGCGCCACAACCTCCCTATCCTGGCTACCCCGCTTTTTCCACTACCCCATATCCCGGTCAAACGGACCAGGCCCCGCCACACTCTCAGCCGCCACCATCTGTTGTTCCAGCGCCTCCGCCAAGTCATGACGACATAGGGGAGGGGAGTGAAGCCTGGGAAGCTGCGCAGACAATACTCAAAGCTATCAACTTCAAAGGCTTGCTTTCTATGAACGACGACCCGGGCGGGGGACAGTTGGGCGATCATACGAATGTGTCAAGCATGGATACATCATTAGCGGCGCCTTCCGTTGACACGAATTTGGGTGTGGCAACGATAGGTAACGCCGAAAATGCTAGCGGAATTTCGTCTTCCCGCGCGAGCCTTCAGGCTCAGTTAGCCTTGCTGGCTACCCAACTGGCAGAGATAGCGCAATTGGAGGCCTCGGAACCCCTAGCCACCGAGGGAGTGGGCCAGGCAGAACAGGGGCAGGAAGCTAGCCCTGAGTTTGATTCCGAGGACGATGAGGACATGGATGAAGTTGCTATCATATAATTATTCCTGTATGAATCTATGATCGATTCAGATGCCACCGCATGTTCGGCGCAAGGCCTTCGCGAGTTGTTTGATTGAAACTACGGTTAGATGGAATCCCTGAAGCTCAAGTAACATTGTGAACGGTGCGCGCATTACCATGACCGCGGGAAAGAAATCCTACCACGTGCGGTCCATTTAGGGGCGACAGTTTTCTAGATGATCTGCAATGCCAACCACATGCGAATGGCTCTATCTCAGTCCTCCTACGATGCGTTCAATGCAAAAGCACAAGCGGTCGCGCTCGACTCAGTTCGAAAGGCGGTAGTGCTACCAAACGATATCGCCTTTCACCGTTCGGTTGACTTGGATTGTGCAAGTCAACTTGATTCATTATCGGCCAGGGTCCTCAAAATAACCAACCGTATTCTGGAATTGTCGCAATTCTCCAACGCACCATCTTCAAGTGGTACTTCTAGCAAAAAGGGGAAAGAGAAAGAGATCCAAAGGCTGGGAAGCCAAGATGACGTCCTGGATAGTTTTCAATCAATAGTAGTGGATGTTGTGGATCAGTTGTTCGAGCGGACGGTACGTGATCCGAAAGTCGCCCTTTCCGTGTCTTAAGCTACGATTACTAGGACACTTGTCTTGACGAATACTTGGGCCGCTCGAAGCCTGTCGCTATCGCTATAAACCCAACACTGCCAGCCACTCGCAAGGTATGCATGTCGACCCTCTATGTGGTGGTTTGTGATTGATCTTCGTTTGTCATGTTCCAGCCAAACCAAGGAACCACTGGGAAGCGTGGAGCAGCAGTTGTCCAGCACGCGACTTACCTCTCCAAACCTCAGCTTTCCTTCAAAACTCCTCCAGATAATTCAGTCGACACGCCTTGGTACCCCACGTTGACACATAAATATAATGCTAAGGTACCGCTTGGGTTTATCTGTGAAGGCGAGCCCGAAGAGCCCTGGTAAGAATTCTACGATTACTGAGCGTTTTTCTAGCTAATGACATATATATAGGAAGCGGCATCCGTATCGCTACGAAATAGTCCATGTTGGCTATCCATCGTCGATGTTCCTGACCGCGACTCCCACTACGCCAACTCCCCTACCTTCTTCACCCCCTCTGACATTCGTAACAACCTCTTCTGAGCTTCGCTCCATGCTCGATATTCTACGCACCTCAGATGCCATTGCCGTTGATCTTGAGCACCACGATCATCGGTCCTACAGGGGCATCGTTTGTCTGATGCAAATCAGTACTAGAGATAGAGATTGGATTGTAGATACACTGGTCCCTGACGTGAGAGAAGAGTTGGGAACTCTGAACGAAGTGTTCACGGATCCGAGAATTGTCAAGGTGGGCACTCTACTGTGTTTGAACTCCGCATCGCTGATCTTGTGCATTCTTAAGGTTTTCCATGGCGCGGAGTCAGATATAATATGGCTTCAGAGGGATTTCTCGTTATATATTGTGAATATGTTTGATACGTTCCACGCGTCCAAGGTCCTAGGTAAGTGTTTTGCATCCTTGCCTTAGACATCGAACTAAGGGATGGCTAAGACTTTCCGCGGCACGGACTGGCAAATCTTCTTGAGATGTATTGTGATTTTACTCCCGATAAACAGTACCAATTAGCAGACTGGCGGATTCGGTATGTCTTTCGCCCTCCTGTCGTGCCATTAAACCAACAAACTTTAGCCCCCTGCCCGAAGCGATGATCAATTACGCGCGTTCAGATACTCACTTCCTCCTATTCATCTATGACAACCTTCGAAATGCCCTCTTAGACCGCGGTCTCTCCCAATCTCGAAACAACTCCCGCTCTGCCTCTCCCTCAACCACCAAAAAGCCATCAAAATCCCCCTCTCCGCCTACTAACGGTAGTACCGATGAAAGCGGTTACCCGCCTCATGCGTTGTTGAACGAAGTGCTGAGTAGGTCTTCCACGACGGCGTTGAGGGTGTATGAACGGGAGGTTTATGATGAGCTTCATGGAACTGGGCCTGGTGGATGGGAAGGACTGGCTAAGAAGTGGAATAAAGGAGGGTTGTTGTCTGGTGATAACGAACAGGGAAGGGTTTATAGAGCTGTTCATGCGTGGAGGGATAGGGTGGCCAGGGAGCAAGACGAAAGTCCCAGGTGAGTATGTTTCCATTGCATGTTCCCCTTTTGTGCTGAATATCATGATGTGGAACCCGTCGGCTGGTTTAGGTTTGTTCTTGCCAATCATCATATATTCCAGTTTGCAGAGCACCCACCCCAGGACATGGCTGGGCTTCTTACGATGTTCCCATCGTCACGCGTACCACCATTAGTTCGCGCTCGGGCGCGCGAATTGCTGGATGTTGTGTTGGCTGCTGTACGTGGAGGTGGTAGGTCTGTTGATGAGAATAGTATGGTCGTGGATGAAGAGGCGGCAATTACTAAGGCGGGGCCTGCACAACTATTAACGTCAGATCCACCCACTAGTATGGTCGACCCCAGCGTTCCTGGTCAGGACCTTTCAAACAGAATATGGAGTCTAAGGAAATCCTCTGATGCAAAGCCAACGTCCGTGCTTTTCGGACCCGCCAGGAACTCGGCGACAGGTCAGAGTAAAGAACCAAGACCCTCATATATCGCCAAACTTAGCTCTTTGCTCGGAAAACCTGCAACGAAACAGAGTGATGGTGTCAGCAATAACCGTGAAGCGCACTTTGCAGCAGTGTTGGGGAAGATACATAGCTCGCTAACTATAATGCCGACAGCGCCTCAGGTATGTTCAGCCTTCTCCGCCGTCTCTGTCTGTGCTAAAACAAGGAGTTCAGATCCCCGCAGTTATCCAAGAAACTTTGGACGATGATGAGTCTGTTATCAAGACTTCGACAACGCTCGCAATGGAGGCGGAGATTCCTTTCGTCCCAGCTGCTGAACGCAAGACTCGTGTGGCTACCGAGGTCGAAGAAGATACGATAATTGTTGTTGGGCAGCGATCAAAGAAGCGGAAACGAAAGGACAACAAGAGTATTGGTCAAGAGGGAGATGAAGAAGCATCTGGGTCGGCATTACCTCGCAAGGTTAAGAAAACAAAAGACTCCGATGCTGAAGAAGGAGAGGAGAAGCCTTTTGATTTCTCGACGGTTCCAAACATCTTGGATGATACGCCGGTTGTAGAGGCCGAGGCGGTGAAGCGGAAGAGAGAAAAGAAGAAACAGAACAAAGGTACGTCTTGTATGACCATGTTCGTCTCCGTTCGGTGTAAGTTAATATAGTGCGCCTTCAGGAGGGAGCTTTGGTTATGGTGACTTCCCTAGACCGCCGAAGGCGCATAGTGAGCTCAGGAGTGGTAATCAGTCACATACATTCAGAAAGTAGTCGTTGTATGTAGTAGGCCAGATTCAGGGTCGGGTCAACGCGCCGTAAACCCGTTTGCGCCCTGACGAGGAGGCATCTGCTGCGGACGGTCACTTGCCAGATAGGCCGCCCAAGAAGCAACATTGCCAGTTTCCCGGTCCTGTGTCGAATGGTGACTGGTCCTTTATGCATTTGCGGCGTCAGTCATGTTTTCTCGAACATACTCAAGCCAGTGCGACCCTCCGCCTATGTGATGTCATGTACGCCCCAGGACACTCCATCCTTTGTCCTCTGAAAAAGCCCATTTCTCTGTTACTTCGAAACCTTCATCCGCTCAACCACCGACCATCTCGCTTATTTGCCCTTGCTTGAATATTTGCTACAATCCTTGACGTTTCATCAACTACTATGTCTCCAACCACTGCCACCACTACCACAACCGTCCCGAACAAAACTATTAAACTAACTAGGTCGAGCTCGCTAAGGTTCGATTCGTTCTCACCAGAGCCGAGTATCAGAGACGTCGATTACTCGTCAGACATCGACGCACCCGATAGTGGTAGTGCGAGCGACTCTACTGTTGAAGACTTGGAGGCTGTCATGGATCAATACGACTTCGGATACCCTCTTCAGCGCATGCCAGTTATCCCTAGGAGGTCCTCTTCGTTTGGCTTCGTTGGGCGTGGCGGAGCAGAAGACCTGGGGGACGACGACGTAGACGATGCCTATTATAGCGAGTACTCCGAATCGGAGTGCTCCACATCGTCCAGCGCAATCTACGACATGTAAGCGGTCCTTCATGTTATGATCCGTGCTTTGAATGCTGATTTTGGTCGGCGGCGTGGTGCAAAGTGATTTCGAAGCTGTCGTCGACGATCTCCTGTCCGAACAGAGCCTCCCTAAATCTCGCAACCTGGTTCGTTCGTTTATCTATTTCAACGCTCCATTCCAGAGCCATTCCTAATGTGCATGCCTTTGTACTCTGTAGATTATGGTAGAAGCATCTGCGCCGTCTGCACAGGATGCATTCATGATACGACCACTCCATAACCATCCCTCCTCCAAGTCACACGAGTTTGAAATACTGATATCCCTTAACGAGCATGAATTACGGCAAGATCCATGGAACCCTGTTCCCCACGTATTGTCTGTCGTCGACAGACCATTGCCGAATAATCCAGGAGATAGCTATTCCTTTGTCTGTCTCGAGTGGCTGAACAAGTATGATGACCCACCACTTCGTACAGTTGCGAATTATGTTGATTTTATTCGACAAGCTCTCGAGGTTTGTCCTGGAGCTCGTTCACCAGAACACACCTGACTGCCTTATGATAGGGGCTCACTTTCCTCCATGAACACCACGTAACATGTCTGAACTATAGTACGACCGACTCTTTCATGGTAGACATCGGTCTTAGGAATAACTGGCTAAATTCGGCCGTACCAGCGATACCTCCTTCGCCATCCTACCACCCTCTTTCGCCATCACCTTCGCCTCCGACCCCTACACAAACTCAATCCTCCCATGACCCCCGCTCCCCTACGACCTCACCTTCTCCGTCATTCGACAGGACGAAATACCCCGTGAGGTACTATTACACGGACTTCTCGGGCGCGAAGATGTTTGATAGTTTTGACTCAGCACATAAGGACCTGTATAGAAACGATGTCAAACAGTGCGGGAGGGTCATTGAGGGGCTTGTAGGTCAGGTCAGTTAATCCGCCCTTTCGATTCTATTTTGCGCAATGCACTTCACTGAGCTGTGATTCCATGGGGTTGGCAATGATAGATTCCCCGGGTAGCACCGAAGATGAAGGCCTTGGTAAATGCGATGATTTCGGGGACCTTTGGCGCTGATGATGCCAGAAAGTTGTTCGAAGCGCTTTGCAAGTCCCTCGAGGCAAGTATCTTCGAAACTCCCGTCGTCCCTGCTGGATCTTCAGTATAATGGGGCTAAGAATCCAATGTATCTATGTAGTAAGGATCGTATTTGCGTGGTATTTTGTTTGAATTTCTTTTGGTGCTTCGTTTTGTATGTTATGTTGTATCCTTGTGTATGTACCGTCTTCCTACGCTAGACTCCGCGGAGATTCGGGCTGACTGGATTTCCCATGCTATTTGCCACGATTCTTTGGTACAGCTCGCCGTCCTGAATACTTGAGTCCGCGGGGATTCAGACATTCGAATTTCCCTTGCCTTCTACGTACCACGGTTCTGACACAGCTTGCACTCCGGGCATAGCCTAAACATATGGTGGGTGGGATGTATCTTGTACGGTTCATCTAACCCTTTAAATGTACTTACTCAGTAACCATGAAACGCTGAAACTGTGTACCGCCAGAAACAGAGTGCTTCCAGAACCCAAAAGGTGCACTCTGATCCGAACTTAAGACCCCTTACCTATCCCTGGTTTCCCCTGTCATGTGAGATAGGAGTAAGTTTATCGCCAAGCGGCCTCCCAAATCCACCTCGTGTTGCCGGACTTACCTTCGACCGTAGTACGATTGTGAAGTCATCAATAATCTCGGCTGCGCTGCCGTTGCGACTCGTGCTGAGTTGTGTCTCCCCATCTATGTAAAACCGAGATGCCACTTCAATGATCTCGATCGAAGATCATCGATACACCACCGCGCTTTCGGTCCTGGAAAGCCTATACACATAACACGCCAGACAAGCTTGACTACCCCTGCGAGCACTCATGCCCAGTGGGTATGCTTTACCGTCTTGTCCCCGTGTAGCTTCTGAAAAATTTGTCTTGCCCAGACCGCGTTACTCCATCGTTGCCACTCCACTATATGTCCTAGAGCTACACGACAGAAGTCGTTCATAGAAAAACATTACGGCAAATCAACTTTTCATACCAGTCGCCGTCACTCTTAGTTTCAGGTGCAACTCGGTAGCACTTATGTTTCCCATACAACATCGATGGGCATCGATAAAAATGCTTCCGTCTTCGAATGATTGAAATGACTTGTCAGGCGGTCCTATTCTTGTCCGCATCCCGATCATCCGTCAGGCAACACATTGTAGTCTAAAAATGGCACCGATGCTCCCGAGGATCAAATTGCGCTAGATAGCCCGCACATATCTGATGTCGGTATGGTCTAACACTGTCACAACCCTTCTCGGTGGGTCCGTCATTGAAAGATGCTACGAACATGTGCTCGGTATCCTAGGACCCCCCACGCATTTGTACTTTTCCTAAAGAAAGAATTGATGTATCTTTTCTCAATCATCGCTCCCACAACAACCATGTGTGCTTCATGTAGACTTCATGTATCAGTTCATTTGTATTCATAGACTTTTCATTTACCATAAGACCACCATTCCCGAAATATACAGAGCACCTTTGCTGGTGTTGTAACTACTCCCACTGACCATGTTTTCCCCACAAGGGCCGGAAATGGCTTCTGTTCGTCAGGCAAATTTGTCACACATCTTGAAACGATCCGCCAGCAAGATAATTTTCCCTGAGCTGTGAGGGAGGATGGATGGACCCACACAGTAAGCTCCGATTTGTCGTGTTGTGGCGACTGTTTCGAGGATGGAACATTGGAAAGCCCAGACTCCTGTTCACTCCTATCGGGCACGTGACGAAGATAGTGCCCTTGTCCCTCTTCAATGGCAATGATGTATTGCTAAACAAAAACAAGAGCATAATGATACAGGCACCGTGAATCCATGAGGCGTTGATTCGCAAAGGTCTGATAAGCGTTGACGAGTACTCGTATAAATTGTCGGGGAGGGAAAGTCCGATGGGAACGTAAAGTACAGATCGCATGTGTGATGAGTCACTCAATACATACATGGCGTGCGCCGGGCTATCGCCCTCCGAAAGGCACAGGCGCAAATGAACTTGAGTTACTGGTAAACTGAAAAAGGAAAAAGAAAGTTAAGCGGCTAAGGAATTACCATTGGAAACCTCAAGGCGTACGTTAGAACCGTTCGCGGCATCAACAAGCATCGGGTG
Organism: Pleurotus citrinopileatus; assembly: GCA_017312325.1. Taxonomy (NCBI): domain Eukaryota; kingdom Fungi; phylum Basidiomycota; class Agaricomycetes; order Agaricales; family Pleurotaceae; genus Pleurotus; species Pleurotus citrinopileatus. Next base: position 1,985,489 of record BHFW01000037.1, read on the forward strand.
ACCAGCATTGGCATCAGAAGACAGGACCCGCTGGACGGTACTAGCCATATGCACCAAATCCGAATATCCATTGGAAACGTCCTTGTATATCCGTTTAAGTTCTTGCGCTTGTTCACCGGCCTCTTCATAGGAGTAGCTATATTGCTCCAGCCCGGCAATGCAGTTGGTGACTTCCGGCCGTCCGAGTCGGGCGAGAAGAGTACCGGCGTGTATACAACTGACATGCATTACGGCCGGATCGAGTCGCTAGGAAACATGTAGTCCGTCAGCCCCTAAGTATGTTGGAGAAACGGTTGCACCGACCAGATAGCCGTTGGACGTCAAGACGCCGGCCTGAGAAGTAGTCGGATATTTTAGACGGATGAAACGACTAACAGTTAACACTAATCATACCAGGCCAGCGATTCGGAGTGCGCCATGGAGAGCTTCATCCATGACCTTGCGTTTGACGTTATCAATTCCAGCTGCCTCCGGTATGATGGCCCCGGGGCTACTCGCACGGGACTCCCGGACCCCAAATTCATCTAGAGCGCTGAATAGGATGATCCACATGACGTGGTAAGTAGCATCGCTTGCACATGATGACACGGCCTGTTGAACGGTCGTATAAAACTCCCAACACTCGGCAGGATACCACTTACAGATACAAAGTCCCACTCTCCTTCGAAATTACTGGGCACGCCGACCATACTCAAGTACATGTCTCGCCACTCCCCTAGAGAGGTTGAGAAACCCGATATAACGGTTAGCGGGATACCATCGGCTTCAGTAACCGGTCGCCAAAGCTGGCGTGACATGTTGCGAGCAATACGGGCCAGAGCATGAGCTGCGCGGTAGTAACCCTAAAAAGGAACAAGGCGCGACCACGGTCAGTTTCCCATGCGAGCACCCAGCACAGCGGGTCCACTTACGAGAAACTAGAGAACAAGGAATTCAGCAGCCGGCGCCATTAAGTGAGTGTCTAAAAAGACATACCTCCAACTGTTCTCTTGGAGAAGGGGTGGGTGTGGGAGAGTCCGTGGCCTCTGGATGGACGGGGTCTGCCGTGTAAAAGTCGATATCGTAATCGTCGTCATCAAGGACAGGCTTCCGCCGGTAATATGCTGATGCATACGCGTCGCATATACACGTCATCCACCATGCGAATATCATTGTGCCTCTGGCTTCGGAATCATGAATATTTGACATAACAGACTTGTGGTTAATCTTTGTGGAAAGGAAATTAGAGAACGGCCAGCCTCAGCCCGTAACCACTGGTACTCACCTGAAGATCGAGAAGATGTCTGGTTGCCGCTGTCAACCAGAAGCCATGGTAGCCTGGACGATATGTATCAGTTGTGGAGAAGGTCGTCAAGTAGTGGCTTCCTGACCGTTGGGATCGTCGGGATTCTCTGGGGATTGACTTCAGTATCGGAACGCATACGTTGAGGAATGTCTAACTGACGGCTTTGCAACGGCTCTAGGAGGAGCCCGATAACTACGTGATCTGTAGAAGGAATTCGATGGACTTTAAGGGCTTCGGCAAATTCCCTTGCGCGGTCAATTAAAGCTCTGGCCAGGTGACTTTGACCCCCTGCCCGTTTACGGTCGGCCACGAGAAGGGGATGTTCAGAGAACTTCGCACCCCAAGCCAGGACAGTTGCAACAAGGCCCGGGTGTAAGGGAGCATCTAGCTTCGTACCTAGAGGTGATTGTAGCTGTAGGCGCTGTCGGAACTGAGTAGGATTCAGGAGGGGAAGCCGGCTGTGGACGATTTGGAAAAACACTTCAACGAGGTCGAGGGCAAACCTAATCGTACGAACTTGTGAGTAGACCGAATAGCCAGAAATGAAACGGAGGGAAAAGCTGCATCGGAAATGAGCGAAGATTACGGGCGGTGAAGAGGAGGAAAATACCCAACTGACCAGATATGATGCAGATCTTCGCAACACGATGCGTTCATGTGTTGTATATGAAATAACGTACTCAGTCCTGAAGGCTTCATTTTCAAGTTTGATGGCTTGTTCGCCCCAATCGGCGTACGGAGACTTGACCTTCGTTTGGCCAAAAAGGGTCGAATCGCTGACATTGATATCAGTCATGGTTGCGACCAGAAGGCGATATGGGAAGTGCCAAATTACCTGGCGATTTCCGGAGGAGAGAATAAGTATAGAAGTACTTCCCGAGTCGGTGTATCGAGTGTTATTGGGGGATTGAAACCAAACTTGATAGGAAATGGTCCTGTTTGGAAACTAGGGAAGGCAGGGAAGGGAGCGGGGTAATCGTTCTCATATATGGGAGAGGCGCTAATCAAGCCACAGAGCCGCGCAGGAAACGTCAATTCTATTCTGATCACCATTGGATGATAGAGCACGTACAGTTTAGAAGGTCCGGGAGATGAAGAGCTAGAAAGTTTCCAGAATCAAAGGATGTCCCTCCTAATCAGGGACAATTGATATACCTTGTGAGGATTGGTGGGGTATTCGGCGAGATGAGAACACATTTCATAGATGACAGATAATCGGACCACATACCTTAAGCTTGTAGAGCTATTTCTCGGCCTGCGAGGCACTCCGACGCGTTTCCGCTCGGATGTTGCTTGTTGCACGTAATGACTGTGAGTCAAAGGTCATTAAGGCTCGGTGAATATACGCCTGGGCGCTGAACTAACGTGCACGGATAATTTTTGGAGAGACAGTGCTGATGAGATGACATGTGAAAGTTAGCATTGGGGTGCATGACTGAGCGATGAACGTACTTGACACTATAAGAGAGAGAGAGTACATAGAAAATCAGCTTGCGTGGACTGTGATGTTAAAGATTGCTGGCGCACCTTGTCTTGACCTGGAAGCCGATTGCACTTGACCTTCCTCGCCCTAATATTAACTCGGCGTTATTTGGATTCGCAGGATAGATGAGCTCAGCCGACCTGCAGGCGTCGCAAGCAGTGTTCTGCTTTCTAGGAGGCGGCAGAGTTTTTGCTAGCTCATGGATATGATTCTGGGCAGATTGCGATGGGAGCGCTAAGCCTATACCGATCATGGCACAATAACTAGTCAGCGATTGGTCTGCGTGGGCGACGATGATGAAACCGACCTGGTTGGGAGAGTGAGCTTGGGAGAGACTCATGGGAGAGTTGTGTATCCTTTGGCATTTGATGATGATGGTGGTTGAGGAGGAAGGGAAGGTGATGAAGGGAGGGACAGTAACTTGGAATAAAGTGCCCCTCGTCCGATCTTATAAGTAGATCTCGTTTAGGAAAGCCTGGACAAACAGGGCCAAGCACACCCTCAGGCCTCAGCAGTCACTGCACTAGCTTGTCGGTACCGCAATTTTCTTGGAAATCCCTGAAAAACCGCCTCGAGGCCCGCCCGGTCCCTTTTTTTCCCAACGCAAACCTTTCATCCGAAACTCAACAACCCGCAAATCAGAAAACAATGGTCAAGGTCGAAATCGTCGACGAGAAGGACGCCAACAACAACGGCAACTCCCCGTACTCTTCCGCCGCCTCTTCTCGCACGTCGTCCTCCGTCTCCATCGACTCCGTCGTCTCAGACGCTGATGCCGACGAGACCTTTTTCGACCGTGTCGCAGCACTCGTGGACATCGTACCACCCACGACGCGACACAACATTGCTTCAAGAGTCTCAAAAACCGCTTCATTTTTCAAACGCGGTACCAAGATTGCAGGGAACATTGTGTGGATAGTGACGACCTCCGCGTTGCTCGTAGCTTTGCCTTTGGCATTGACACTAGAGGATGAAGCGAAAATCGTCGCACAAGAGAAAGAACTCTTGGAACAGCAACAGGGGCAGCAGGTGAATACCCTTCCTTCTCTCATTCCATCGTGACTGTTGCAAAATTCCCTCATCTCACAACTCTCCTCGATATTTCACCCAGATGCTCGCTCAGGCTGGAGCTTACCCTCCTGCCTCGGGTCAGCAGCCTAAAGCCCTCGTTCCCCCAGGCTTCTAAGTCACCTTGAGTGGGGCGGCCTCTTCCGAAGAGAAGGTTTTCCTTTGCTTCCCCTCCCACACCCACGGCACATCGTTCTTGACATTTGACAATGTACACAATGTACAATGACGGCAGTGCCTGTATGGTCATGGCTTGTTTATCGTAAGCTACGTTACGAATATATTCCCCTCTCATTCGCCGTGGATTCCGCACATTATTCACTTCCATCCAACCAATCGATCATCAACGTCCTCATGTGTCTTGGCGCTTCGGTAATGTAACTTTGCGCAGTAATCTCAAGGAAAAGATCCAGTCTAAAGTCAATGCATTACTACCGCACATTTGTCAACACCACACAAATCTATGCAACTACGAAAGTTTCATTATGACACTTGTACCGTCTCAGGGCGAGGCGGGAAAACTGCCGGACGAATGTAGTTTTCCCTGAAGAGTGTCGTTAGGGATCAGTCTGTGGAAGAAGATAAAAGCTTACGCGGATCGGTATCGTCTGAGATATGTGATGGCGTGGTTCTCGACTTCCGTTGGGGTGACGCCAATGAGGTCCCAGTCACCAGGAGTCTCGACGTCGTCAATGAATCGTCGTTCGACTTCGTCAGGACTGAGAGTGGGCCACCACACGGCTTTCGTAACAACATTTGCGAGCGCAATCGCCAAACCCTTTGGAACCACTGGTGCACCGCTGGGTGGACGTAACGTTACGGAATCGATTAATTCCAAGAGGTACTCGTGCGTCAGCGTCGACGGGCCCGGTAGCGAAACTGTCTTAGCAAGCTCAGGCGCCCTCATCAAATTTGCAAGAGCTTGCGCGACGTCCATGACCTAACCATCCATAGAAATCAATCCATCCAAATTATCACATCGTGCGTGAGAGCACTCACATGGACAGGTCGAATTTTAGTCTGAGCGTGGTTTAACTTCCACCATATGGGCCACACTAAGAACACGATTTACAAATCATATTGATAAGTCAGTGTATATACTGCGGGAGAGTGGGAAGGTAGAGACGTACCGGCCATGTTAGTGAGGAGCTTATCTTCATGACCATACATGGTTCCAGGTCTAACAATCGTAGCGCGAGGGAAAGCCTCTCTGACACGGTCTTCGCCTTCTGCCTTTGTCCGATAGAATGTAGACGGAGACGTGTGTGAAGCATTCAAATGAGACACATGAACGAATTTCGACACGCCGGATTGTGCAGCAATCTTAGCAATCCTTTCCGCACCAGTAGCATGGACTGAACCAAGGTCAAAGTTCCTGCAGGAAGCCGACGGGTGTCATAATCAGTAACGCGGCCATAAAGACACAAGGAGCCATACTTCGTATCATAGTTCCGTCCAACCAGATTGTAGACAATATCCGAATGTCTTAGACATTCTTCAATTTGCTGTTCACTTCTAATATCCCATTCCTATCGTCCAACAGAACCTCAACACACGGAACAAGGCAAGGATATACCCGACACTCACCATGGGTACAACTTGTCCCAAATCACCCATCAACTTCAAGTGTCTCATCTCATCCTCGTCACGGTACGGGACAATGACCTGTGTACCCAGCTTGGCTACATTATCGTTGGCTGTCAGCGTTACGAACACTCGCGAAACATCAACTCCGAACCTAGTTTCGCCACAACATATCTCCCCAAGAAGCCTGTACATCCAAAGACAGTCACAGTATGCCCAGTAACTGCACTGTATCCCGGAGGCCCGTAAGATACTGCAGGCGGCTTGTTTGGTAGGGTAACGAGGTCATGGTATGCCCGCTGTTGACAAAAAACATGAGCAAGGTAGCTGAAATTGCCAAATGCTTGAGCAGAGCTACCTTCGAAGGATTTATTAAGGAGCGTAGTGCTCTGGATGACGACTGAGGGAGCATCCTCACCGAGCCTCAGGTCTAAGGTAGTCTGTATGCGGACGAAGTTGAGTGGACTTCACCTCAAGCGGAAACGTCGGGATGATCACGTGAGATTACGGAAAAGTGTTCTGAAGGGAACAGTACTGTAAACACGGACTCCTTCAACTATGGCCGCCTGGCGAAATGGCATCGCGTCTGACTACGAATCAGGAGATTGCAGGTTCGACCCCTGCGGTGGTCAATAAGATTTTTCGAAGAATGTAATCTTTTCTTTGCTTCCCTTATTGCTTTTGTTCCGTCTGTCTGATCCATCATAAACTTACATCCACTCGCCGAGCCACAGTGCATGATCAATATCTGCAACGAAGAACATCGGCGTCACAAGCAGATAACATTCATCATAACATGACATCGTAAAAAAAAAGCATCATTTCATCGAAGAGCGTGACTAAGAGATATAGCGATAGCAAGTGCAAAAGCAAAGAAACAAAGAACACGAATACGACAGGTGAGGCGATAGATACATTACATAGCATGGCGAGCAAAGCGCGTTAAGAGGGAAAGATAAAAGAGGATGCTAAGCAAGAAGGAAAGAATGATAGAGGGGAGAGAGAGATAATGACGGGAGAAATTTGTTTAGATTGGATGAAAGACGCCCAGTAGAGTCCAGAATATACAGCGTTAAGCATCCGAGGATTTGGTTTGAACGTTGATCATGATCATGAATAGACGCGAGAAATTCGGCGGGATATCGTCTTGCCTGGAACAATAGCTTTGATGGCGCGGCGCACAAACGTAGAGGGTGTATTGCTATCGTCTTTGGGGACCATGGGCGAACCTGCGCGTGGGTCTTCCGGCGGTGCCATAACCCCCATCTCATCCACATCAGCCGTCGACCTCTGGAAGTCGGCACTGGAGACAGGTGGTGGCATTGCCTTGCGTGTCGAATAAAACGCTCTATGGCTGTGAGCTTTATCCCTGTGCGCGTCGTAGCCAACAGAACTTGCAACGGGGCCCGCGTTGTCCGATTGATATCCTTTGCCGACTCTCTTCACTCCGGATGTAGCCATAAGGAAGCGGTCGTAAACACCTTCGATACGACGTTGAACGCGGGGGTCCGGCTCCGGTTCATTTAGGTTGACGGGGCGCCTGTTGGGATATGGCTCAACATGCAATGGAGAGGATGTCAAATCGTCCAGCGATCCATCTTGATGCTCTTCGACATTAATGCGAGGTAGATCCATAGTAGTGCGACTGGGTCCTGGAGTTGATATAAGTAGACTCCTGTCAATAAGTGCTGACAGGCGTTTAGATGTTGCGGGAGATGGTGCGTTAGCTATATGAACCCAACAAGTCAGCTTCACAGCCATAACCCGGAAATTCGGGAGGAACACTTACATCTTTGTAGTTCCATTTCCAAGGCAGAAACAGGAGTGATACGTAACTGTAATAAATTGCTGTGAGACTTGCTCTTCTCTCTTCGTTTTGACGGGGAGCAATCGCTTTCGTTCAAATTCCTCCGCTTATCAGCAGGTTCAGGGGATTGAGTCGAAACAGTAGCGCGTCGCGGTCGTGAGGGTGACTGGGCGGCCTTCGTAGACGACATCGTAAAGACATCCTTGGATACACCATTACTTCCCGAGGGCACAGAGACGTTCTCGAACGACATCGACTGGTCGCCAATGGAGTTACCATGCTCATCGAAAATCTGGTTGGCAGGAACCCTGCGAGGAAGTCGGGAAGTTCGGTTACTATATTGTTGAGATGTTCGTCGCGAAACAGGAGCGAGGGGGAGAGACGGCAACGGGGCGTTAGTATTGGCGGAAGCGAACGTCTGGCGCGCATCTTCCACAACCTCTGAAAATGAAGTCAGAAAGAAGACGGAAACACGCGGGCTACAAGCTTACTCTCAACATTCTGCATCCAAATAGTCAACCGATCAACCTGGCTGTCAGCGGCGACTCTTTCGCTCCGTGCTGCATGCTGTACGACAGGCAGTGATGACTTCGCTGTAACGTGTATGAGAACCGACAAGCTCAACCAACGATCAAATGACCGTTAATCACGTACCATTGCGAAGAACCTCAACCTCCCAAGATTCTCGACCATTCTCGACCCTCGGAGATGCGACGTTATCCGCAGAGGCAGTCGGAAGGCCTTTGTTGGACAACATCGTAGAAGAATAAATACGAAGTGTTTTATCTGTGCATCGAATGTAAGTATGACGTTCAGAAGAAAGCAAACATACAGTACCAATGGAACGTTTGAACGTATGTTTAATTCCACTTAGACTAGAATCATTAGGCGTCCGCGGAAATGGTTCTTCTACAGCAGACTAAGTTAGCCGTCCGGGTCATGACTTCGACTAAAAGACCTACCCGGCACAGAAGACGCTACTGTGATGACAGTAAACTGGCTCCCTGTCGGACTGAAGCTCTCCTTGTCTTCTTGTTCTTCCACATGACACTCCTTCTTGACCTCATCTTCCACAGCCCTTTCTTCGCTCACCCGCTGACGCTCCAGCTGCTCATCCCTTTCCTTCTCGAGTTCTTCAAGTCTTTGCATTTCCCTCAATCTCTCCCTCTCACGTTCCCAGTCCATCACACGCTCCTTCACTCTGTCCTTGGTTTTGGGCTTTACCTTCGGTACCAGACCGCCTTTGATGGAGGGGCTCATGTTTTCAGCATTGCGTTTGGCGTCTGTGACATCGCCAAAAGCACGACGTTGGCCCTTAGTACCTTGAAGATCGCCAAAAGGCTTCTTGGTAGAGGAGTACGCAGGCGATGAATTTGAATTCGAGTTTTCCTTGCGTCTCGGTGTATTGATGAGGGATATCTGTGCAAACGGTCTACGACCAGCGGTCTTGCCAAATGTAGGTGAAGGAGTAGCGTTCTGCGCTTTCGAGTCCTTAGCGATCGAGAACGGGGAGGCAGGAGGGGATGCTTTGATCGGGGACAGATCAGAAAGAGCTGGAAGAGGCGCTCGCTTCTTAGGCGCAAGCCGGGCGACTGTATAGGAATTAGCTAAAGCCGAGATTCAGTTAGAATAGATACTGACCTGGGGAAACGTTAACTTTCGGTTGTGACTTGGATTTAACTAGAGCATGTCGAGGGGTCAACCTGCCATCCTCCTTCCGTGAAACGGGAGATTCCAGGCCAGGGGGACTGGAAAGGTCCACGTTCTCCTTGGTGCGAGAGGGTGTCGCAAGAACACGAGATAGATCCCTGTCAAAGACAAGAGAGGAGTTGTGGCTGACGGATCGTTCTAATTTATCGACGGAATTCAGTGATGATCATAAACAGAAGAAACAAAAAAAACACACTATGGGAGACTTCGGCTGGTCGATGCTGCCAATACGCGTCCATCATGGCCTCTGAAGCGGTGCATCGCAGGTCCGCGTTCGGTGCTAGCATACGGCGCAAAAGCTTTTCCGCGGCAGACGACATCCGATTGTTCCAGGTACCAACCCACTTCCCTCGCAGCGTCCGCGACCAATATTTCTCAAGATCTTCTTTGCTTGAAAATTGTTCTCCGTCGTACTCCTCGAATGGAGTTCGACCAATGAGGATTTCGAAAAATGTTACCCCTAGAGACCAAATATCGGATTTGCGAGTATCATGAGGAAGACCGCGGGCCCGTTCAGGTGACAGGTACTACGCAGTATAATCAGGATGGTGAAACACACGACCTCAGCATATGACTTACTTCTGGGGTACCATATGAAAGGTTGCTATGGAATGCTTTGGAGGACTCAAGGTCGTAGCGCTCGGCGAATCCGAAGTCAACCAGAACGGGCACACTCTTATGTGAGAGGAGTATGTTGGCAGGTCTAGCGGATAAAATCCATAAGCGGGAATTCCGGAGATGAATGAAATGAAAACGTACTTGATGTCATTGTGAACAACGCCCCGTTTATGTAGGAATTCCACGCCTGAGAGCAGGAAGCGAAACCATGTTCTTGCTCTTGACTCATCGACTTCGACAGTGATTAACGCTGGAAGGTAGGCCCTACATAGGGAAAAGGTTATAAGTAACGCGTCAATTTACGTCTTCAGTAGCCGGGAAAAAGTCTAAATGTATCGGCTAAGTGGGGTTTCAGGGGTTTCACGTACATGGTGATCATCGCATAGGATGGAGTGATTATAAAAGAGTGGAAAGGTATGATGGATGGATGGGGGTCGGATTTGAACTCGCGGACAATCTTCATCTCGTTCCATCTAAACAACGCGTCAAAATGACTTGAAGTTGACGTATGCGGCGTCATGGTACACTCACAGTGACCGCACTCGGGCTGCTGTTGTCGGCGTTTTCGAGCGATGTACGAGTTTAACTGCAATCTTGTTGTCTTGAAGTCGCGTCACGTTGTCCGCAGAAGGAGATTGAGGATTGGCCTTTGGCCGACATAGCCAGACGCTGCCCCAGTTGCCAAATCCAATCTAGCATGCATTAGCTATCGTGAGTCTCATTTCAGTCCGGTCAAAGCACAGTGCACAGACCTCTTCCACAAAGGTCAACTTGTCGGCCAAGACCTTGTCTGTGAGGGAGAAAACGTCTGTGCTCTCTTGAGGAGGAGGAGTGATGGGGAGGGGATGGTGGTGGTCCATGGTCAAGGAAGGGAAGGAAGGATTATAGTACACAAGAAGAGGAGGAAGCAGGCAGCCCAACGACGACGACAACGACAACTTGAACAAGGAATTTGGAAACGAGGCCGTTCAAGTTCTTGTTCGAACTTTGAACACACAATTCAAAATAACGCGCAACACTGACCGTGAGAACAACGCGTCAAGTGCCGACGTTTTGCCGATCAATCGATCACGCCACCGAGACACGGAAGCAAAAGGGAAGTAATGTCGGGATAGGGTCCGGGATAGGGGCTGCAACATTCTTCCGTCACGCCATGGTTGAGCTAGATGACGCTTCGGTCCAAGTGTGCTAGTCTCGTCGTCGTCAACTTAATCAACCAAACTACTGACTAGCCGGAACTAGGGAGATGTCCGTCTCGACTCGGCCTTTGGGACGACCAGCCAACCAGGTGTCCCATTTAGTGGCATTATACAACTTGCCAACTCGATAGCTCGCTCTGCGACCGACTGTACCTGGGTTAACAGACGCCAAACTATGGGCTACGAAAGTGCTGACACGTCTGCCTGAAAGGATGTATTCATGCCGCAACGACGGTATAAAAGCGCTATTCCAATCGCTATGTATTCTTCAGCAGCTTTAGCCAGCTTCACAGTGAGTCTCATATCATACTCCTTCTTTACTACGGTTTACTGATTATTGATCAGGTCGTCGAGTCCGTTCATTTACGTGCGTAGACGTGGGGTTACTATTCCCTAACATACTTCATCTCGCTAACAATTTCTTGTCTACCATACAGTCGATCATCATGCGTCCCGCTTTCCTTCTTTTCGCCCTCACCGCCGTCGTCTCGGCCATCCCCCTCGAGACCCGGAGCGAGCCTAACACCCTCACCGACGCCTCCTACCCTTCTGAGCTAACCTTGGAACAAGCCTATCAAGATTTCGCTGACGACCAAGATAATCTGAAGAAGTACCTCAAGAACTTGCTCAAGAAGAACCAGAAAGCTAATAAGCAAGCAAAGGCTCTTCTCAAGACTCTAGGTGGTGGCAGGAAGAAAATTGCTAAGCCTGGAAAGAAGGCTGGCAAAGCCAAGGGCAAAACCGCTGCACCCGCTACTGCCTCCGTCCCCGCCGACCCCGCTGCTGCAGCTCCCGCTCCCGCCCCTGCTTCCGATGCTGCAACTCCAGCGGCTGACACACCCACCGACGCGCCCGCTGACACCCCGGCTGAAAAACCAGCTGCTGATACGCCCGCCGACGCTCCTGCCGACGCCCCTGCTGCTGATGCTGATGCGCCTTCCACAGACGCACCTGCCGATGCGCCCGCCGCTGAGGCTGAGGCCCCAGCTGCTGAAGAGGCATAGATGACCTTCCAAGTCACAGGGACTGGCTCAGTCGTTCTCAAGTGATATCGTGTTTAGTATACAGGGTTCTCGTGTGTCGTGTACGATCTAAGCATCACTTGTTGCCACTATTAAGTGTCAGAGATGGGGACATGCTCAAACAAGGCTTTTCAAGGTCTACGTCAGTACATGGTCCTCCAACTACGTTGCTCAAACGATAGACTTCGGTCATCACTCGACCGGCAAAGCATCCATAAATTCGGCTGTCTCTGCGCCTTCAACCATCCTGATAAGTGGGACCGAAACGGTCCTCTTACTGTGTCCCTTATTATGGAGATATGCCTGAGCGTACTGAAGGGTAAGTCGACGCTCCGTGAGTGAAGAGAATTCTCCAAGCCAAGCATAAACGGCTGGGAAGGCAGTATTGGCGGAATCGTCCAGTAAGAACGCATCATCGGAGGAGAGGGACGAGAATGAAGGTCGTTCCACCTTTGCAAAGGTGACTTTCCCAGAGGAATCTGAAATCCTAAACAAGGCAAGAGGCTCTTGATCAACGGGAATGTCTTCGTTATTGTTATGCTGGGGAATCCTGGTATTTTCCACACCAAACTCGGATAGAAAGACACCGGCACCAGCAGCACCTTCCTCTGTGTTATAAGGTGACATTGATCAACGATCATCTTCGAGGAAGAGAAGAATAGGTTAGAAGGTAGGGCGTACCGTACACAGTGACTACACATTGCTTCCTCCTGTGGACAATGGAGCGAACAAATTCAGCCGCTTTGAACCGTTCAACTCCAGCACTGGCCATCGTATTAAATTGCCACACTTGTTCTCCCTTATCCAAGACGAAGACGTCGTGGTTGACAAGGCTGGCCGCTTCTGCGGGAACTTCGCGAACCAGCACACTTCGTGCTGGGTCATGGGATAGGCTGAAGAGGTAAAGTTTCTTGATATCTAGTGGTGGGGGTTCGGAGACATGTTGGAATCCTGTCGCGACACCGCCGCGGAGGCTGATGAAGCGAGGGAAGTAAGAAAGGAATCGTTCGGATTCGTATCCTTGGGCTTCGCGGTATTGGACGGGTCGCCCTTTGAGGTCTGGTGATTGATCCGGATAGTGAGAAATCATAAGCAATGATTTACGTCACCTAAGCACTCACTGTCATCTAGCTCGACGGTCTTGTACGCCGCTGTGCCGGCCTCGTCCTGTGAGGTGTTCTTACCGAGCCAAAAGTGAAGATCGTAAGAAAGGGCATCACTTTCCGGGGTCTTTCTATACGTCTAAGCATGGGCCTTTCAGAAAGAGTGAAGGTTAATCACTGGAATACCGGGCACCTACGTGAAGTACGATATATGAGTCACCATCGTAGAAAGTCCCATATCGCGCCTTCGGCCATTCGACCACCTGGAAAGATTCTATACGCCAGATTTGCAACCCAGGTTCGATGCCTGCGCTTTCCCATGCAGATTCGTTGTCTCCAGCATTTTCACGCACGCGCTTCTCTAGCTAACTTGGAGGTAAATGCCAGGTTCTGACTTCTGAGAAGCGAGAGGAGAGTATGTAGGGACTCCAGTACTCACATCTGAGCCGAGAAGGGCGATGTTGGAGTCTTCTATGTTGTATAAGAGTGGTTTAGTCAAGTGGGCCATATTTTACGGTTACTGGGGGTAGCTAGGGTCCGTTCGCCAACTTTCAAGGGATCATGATGATAGGGGTACGTGTAAGTGCGCGCGGGGAGGCGACAAGCTCCTCGATGGGACCTTGCACAAACCGTGAAATCGACAATTCTCTTGGGGCTAATACAGAACTGGCCTGCCGAGGGTGATTGAATCTACTGCACCTATGGAGGTAGTAAAAAATGCAAGGGATGCATCCACTAGCCTCTCGCGAGGGTCGAACTCGCAGCCTTCAGATCACTACGCCTCTCGTAAAAGTCTGACGCTCTATCCGATTGAGCTAGAGAGGCGATGTCGAACTGATTGTCTTTAGGATCCATATCAGGTTACTGTCTGCATTTGAATCATTTTTCCCAGCTCCCTATATCCCAAGCCTTAGCGCCATTCGACCTCGACCATGGCCGAACCCACGTCGACGACGACAAAAGCATCAAACCGCATCCGAGCTACTCGCTCTCAACGGCAAGTTCTACAATCAGCATTCAAACTCCAAGTCGATACTGTAACAAATTCTCAACTCATCCAAACCCTACAAGAACAAACTGGACTGTATGCTTCACCGTCGTCCCTCGTGCACATGGAGGAGCTCACGCAATAACTATTATCTTTCAGTCCGAGTAAATGGATATCTGCCTGGATCTCTCGTGAACGACGCAAGGTTACCAAAACAGTAGCCCCACCTGTGGTTAAATCAGAAAACAAGGACCCACAGTGCCTGCCTTCCGAGTCGTCATCCGAATCCTCCAGCTTGCTACCTACGAAAGCAAATGAAACGAAGAGGAAGCATCCTCGGCCCAAGAAGCTTAATGCGGGAGCACTGCAACCTCCTCCTCCGATAGCAACTGTCAAACAAGAACAGGCCGAAGCCTACAATGCGCTCTTGACCAATGCTGGATATATGCGTTCTTCTGTCGTACCTCTTGTCGAAGAAACTCAGCCGATGGGAGTATCTCACTTGGATGTTTCTCTGCCTCAGTCTCCTACTACTTCGACGCCTACGACTACGGATAGGCGAGCGTTACACCCCACTGGATCGCACAACATCGTATCCAGCGTCCCAGTCTGGAGTCCGAACTCACAAGCAGTTGACACTACCGATTACTCAAACGTCGCAGCACCAGCCCCGCGACTTCGAGCTGTTAATTGGAGCGCCGCTGATCTTCCACCTGCTGCTCCTTCTACTGCTGAACCTCAAACTTCTAGAGAACTCTCATCTCACTGGCTACCAATCCATGACTCTGGCACTTCGCTCACTCCTCGGGCGACATTCGAACGTGTGGCTTCCCCTTCTCGTCTTGCTCGCTTGCTTCCCCGACCCCCGGTACCTGCTTTCAGCAACACTATCATTCCGCTTCACAATCAACCATATGGAACCTCTATAACGGGATCAAAGGTACTTATATTCCGACACACATATGCACTGACTTTACTCTCTCGCTAGCCCCTCTACCTACCCCCTCCTATCCCCACGATTCCACTCCCGAGCGTCCACCACCCCGGGCCCACCTTTCACACCTTGGAGGATATTCTTGATATAACCAAAGCCCCTTTAAAATACCTCACCACCATCCACCGTATCCTTGAGGTATACCGAGGTATAACCGACAAACCTTTCACTCTCTTCGGCCTCGACGGCAATGCAACGACTCTCGGTCACCTCGTCGTAGACCGCCTAACCGACCCATCCCTTGCGGACATAGACCCTTTCCAGGCTTCTATGGGTTTGGTTTTCCTCGCAAGACTTGGGCTTTCGTTCTGAAGCTGCTTACTTGCATTGAAACGCTGTTTACGATGTAAAATAACAGATAGACATGAAATAGATGGACAACGGAAATGACACGATAGCGGGGTTATGATGGTAAACACACGAGAAGGATTGGCCGTAGTATAATAATACAACAAAGAGGGGTAGTAAATTGGGGTGGTAAGGGATACTATGTAGGCGGCGGGCGTCTGATCTGCACAGGAGGCGTTGCTTTTGTAGTAGTACCTCCGGTGGTAGTAGCCTCAGTTGCAGGCTTAAGACGCTTAGCCAGAGAATCATCGCCGGAAACTTCGCCTTCCTCTCTTGCACGCTTGCCGGCGGCGCCTTGGATAGATATTTCTCCCGCCGAGGCGGCAGCAGCAGGAGGTTGTCGAGGTTGAGCGTTGTTGCCTGCTGCGCCACGACCACGACCGGCTGTTGGAGGCCCTCCACGACCCCTGAGTCCACCTCTGGAAGCAGCCGAGACAGCTGTTTGAAGAGCACGTCCGCGACCAGCACCTGGTGCGCCTGCAGCAGGTGCACCGCCAGCAATTGAAGGTTTGCGTGGTAACGCCGCTTGTGGTGGTGCAGTCGATGTTGATGCTCCAGGGGTGGGAGCAGAGGGCGCAGCAGCGGGTTTTGTCTGAGCAATAGGTGGCACGACCTTTGGAAGGGGAGTCGCAGCTGTCGCTATGACAGGTGTTGTGGGCGGATTGTCGGGTAATAAACCAGCTTGCTTCCAAGATAGAATCTGAGCTTCGAGGTCCTTGACACGTTTCTGTGCTTTAACCAAAGCGGAATCTTTAAGCTTGGTCTTCGTAGACTGCTCCATTCTCCCCCTCTCCACGGCTCCGTTGATTTCCTCTGCATGCTTGGCTATGAGTTCCTTTTCGCGAGCAGCAACGGCAGCCGCAATGGCCTCTTGAGAAGGCGTTTCGCTGGAAGACGAATTCTGGGTGGCGGCGGCGACGGCAGCTTTCAACTCTTCTTGATACTTGGCAGCCAGCCGCTCTTCAAGGGCTTTGAGCTCCTCCGCATGTTTCTTGATCAGCTCTTCCGAGGGGGAACCACCTTCAGCCTTAACGTCGCTAGAACCAGAGGCCTGTAATTCGGCCTTAATATTCTCTACGGCAGCGGCAACAGCGGCTTCTTGTTGGGCTTGTACCTTCTCTCCTTCCGTGGCGCGCGCCCTTTGTAGCTCTTGGATTCTTGCCTGGAATTTCTCCTAAAACATGGACTCACGTCAAGAAACTGGCTGACTATCCGAAGGAAGCATGTCTTACGTTGGAGCGTCTGATGCCTACGAGTTCTGCTTGGAGCTTTTCCAGTTGCTTTGTCGCCTCCTGGGGGATGCTTAGGTCGTGTTGATTGTAGACGGAAAATAAATAAAGAACACACATCAACCTTGGTCAGAGCCTCGTCGCGGGCCTTCACAATTTCAGCCCTTTCTGCCTCGGAGGCGGGGTTTGCTGTTGTGGATGCGGTGGTAGCGGTAGTGGCAGCAACAGCGGCGGTGGCCGAGTCCAAAGCTGCTTTGAGCTTGTCCCTCTCAGCGCGTAGTTCAGTCTGTTTTCAAGAACTCAATAACGCGGGCAGAACGTGGACTATGGACTCACGATGGTGGCTTCCTGAGAGGGTGAAGGAGCTTCAGTTGTTTTCGCCGCTGCTTGTTCGTTCAAGGTGGTCTGAAGCGCGGCCTTCTCCGCCTCCAACTCCGTGACCTTCTGTTGAAGAGCGGATTTATCAGTGTTCAAAGCGCCGACTCTGTTCCTAGCCCCATCAATCGTAGATTTAAGCCTCTCCTTAGCTGAGCGAAGAGTATTTTCGATCTCAATGTTCTGTTTAACGGTCAGACTGAGAAGTCAGTTGATTGAAGGTGGATTGGTGTACCTACCCTTGCGACATGCGTCTGAACTATCTTCTCGTGCTCAGCTGCGGCTGTTTCAAGCTGGGTCTTAGATGCCTTCAGCTGCTCAATCTCATCCTTGAGGCCCTGGACTTCGGCGGGATCTATACGGTCGTACTAAGAAAGAAGTGTCAGAATGTGAACGAATTAAGGCTGGTGCGACTAACCTTGCTGAGGAGCTGCGAGTTCCGTGCTTTCCACTTAGCACTCTCTTCCTCGAGCCGCTTCACGTGTGCCTCAGATGCCTCCAACTGCGCTTGAGCCATACGTGCCTGTTCTTTCGCGGGCTCTAGTTCAGTCGAAAGACGCTGTAACTTGGCTTCTAGGTCGCGAGACCGTTTCGCGTGGGTCTCACAGTCGGCACGAAGTGTAGCATTACTTTCTCTCAAGATATTCAGCTGATTGATTCTCTCAACAAGCTCGGCGTGTTGCATAGCAGACGCAGTTGCTTCAAGAGCCCGCTCGCGTTCCTACATCGCGAATCAGACCGTACCCTTTTGGCCGGAAATAGTAGCTCACCTCGGAAAGCGTCTTCCTGGTCTCTTCAAGGGTCTGGGACAGGTGTTCGGCTTGAGCCTTCATGCGGGAGTTCTCTTGTTTGCTCAGTTCGAGCTGCAAGTCAACGATCTCCTTCTCTTTCCTGAGATAGGCGACAACTGAACGCAGCTCGGACAACTTAGCGTCCACGTCGCCACTAGCTTCGGCGTCGCCTGAGGCCTGCTCAGATGAGTCTGCAGCCTGGCGGATGCGAGCTGCTTGCGAGCTGACCGACTCGAGGTGCTGGTGTAGGATGGAGTTCTGGGAGGCCAAATCGTCGCACCTATCTGGGCGTGAGCATGGGTGAGACCATCGTGATTGCGCACATACCGAGACTTCATATCTGCGAGCTCCTTATCAAGAGATGCTCTCTGGTGTTTCCAGCTTTCCTCGGACGACTTAAGGTTGGCTTTGGCCGTCTCGGCAGATGTAGCGTTCTCCCGAGCCGATGCTTGAGCGACAGTTAAATCTCGCCTCAGGTTCTCGATGGTCTTGATAGATTCAGCATGGGATACAACTTCGTTAGAGTAACGAGCCTCAGCAGCCTACGTATCCTGTTTAGCGGGGGGGAAAAAAGAATACAGGAAGTAGCAAACCTTGGCCCGTTCCTCTTGTTGCCTGAGTTCAGTTTCGCGCGATGCACGGTCGCTCTCAGAGGTCTTCTCGGAGGTCGACATGTCCACAATGGTATCCTCAAGGGTTTTCTTGTCGTTCAACCAGGCGGTGCGTTCGGTTTCAAGGGTCTTCTGCAATTCCCCGTGAGTCGAGCGTAATTGAGCTAATTCCTCTTGAGTTGATTTGAGCTTCTCTTCAAGGGCCGCATGCTCCGACTGCGAGAAAGTGAATATCAAGCGTCAAATAAACCCTTTAAAAACGTGACCAACCTCATGACGAGCTATTTGATTGTCCATGGAAGCCCTGTACTCATCGTATGTACTATTCAAAGAGGCAAGCGCGGCCTCGCTGGCTGTGGAAATCTCTTGGAACTGCTGAACATTGGTCCGGGCATTCGCAAGGTCAACCTCAGCAACCTTAAGGGCGGAACTAAGGTGTAGGGAATCAGCATCAATTAGTTACCAGATGTAGTTTTGATTAGGAACACACCGAAGATCAGCTACTTCAGCCTCAAGTTGTTGCTCACGACTGAGGCTTGGATCGACGGCTGGAGTAACACTATTGACAGTGCTGGGACGGCGCTCGTAGACAGACAGTTTCTCTTCAATTCCTTGTAGATTCTTAGCGAGCTCGTCGACGCGTTCTTCAAGATGCTTCTTGCTAGTCTCCGCACCAACGAGCGATTCGCGGGTCTTGGAAAGCTCCAGAGTCTGAAAGTCGTTATAAGGGGATGATCGTGACTACAGAAACCAAAGCACTCACAGATCGGTCCAATCGCGCGTGCATCTCCTTAAGCTCAAGATCTTTCTGAAGGGTGGTATGACGGACATTATCTCTCTCTTGAGTGACCTGAGCTCGCAAATCTTGGCTGATATTGCAAGCTATAAGCGGGGCAGGCGGATATACAAAGAGAGAGAGGACATACGTTTGAGATTCGAGCAGCTTCACCTGGCTCTCCAACCGTCGTCGGTCGTTTTCACCAGAACGTTCAAGGTCGTTATGCATTTTCTGAACGTTAGACATGAGGTCAGAAAGATGGGAACGCTCCATTGCCAGGATCTTGTTCTCGTCAAGCAGTCGGGCTTGAATACTCTGTGTATGAACCATTATCATCCGAACCATGCAATGGCACAGGATACATACCTCCCAGATCTTTTTCTCAGCCCGAAGGTTGGCACATTCAGTCCTGAGCTGTTCTAGAGCCCCTTGTGCTATTTGAAGGTCTTCTGTCGCTCTAGCACACTCGATATCCAGGCGTGTCCATTGATCGTAGAGTTGTTGGTTGCGCTTAGTGAGGCTGTCAAGCTCACGATCATGCACTGCAAACTGTTCTTGACTCATGCGTTGCCGTTCTAGGACACGATGCAAGTGAGCTGGAGGAACAACAAAGGACCAGGTGAACTAACCAGTCATATATTCAATCTTGGCTTGAGCCTTTGCCAGTTCAGCATTGAGACGACCAGCGTTTCGTTGAGCCTCAACAACCTCTTCCCGCAAACGCACAGAGTCCAGACCCATTTCCGTACGATAAGCATCGAACTGCGCTTGAACCTCGACAAGTTCCTTGACAACTTCAGCGTCGCCATTAACCACCCCAGCCGTGGAAGTTTGGGCAGAGTCAACCTCGCCGTTGACCAGGCCATTGGCACCTTTGGAACGACCCTCCGACTTAGCAAGCATAATCTTGAGTGTGTCGCGCTCTTTGACATAAGCCTGGATGACAGCTTCACTAGACTTCTTCTGCCTCTCCATCTGAGCAAGCATATCCTTCATGGCTTCATGAGCTTCCGCCACTGCCTCCTGTTGTTCGCTCTGCATCTTCTCCTTATAATCCCGTTCTTCCGATTCCAGTTTCTCTCCCAATTCCCTAACAATATGCAGGAGTTTCTGATTCTGGCTTTGCAGTTCACCGACATTCCGGAAGAGGACGAGGTTATTCGTGATGACAGCTTCGATGTTGACCGCGGGTTCTGCAGGTACTTGAGCCAACTCCTCGTCAGAAGGAATGAGTGGGTCATCGCGTCGAGCAAGCTCCTTCAAAAGAGTCTGTACTTGGCGCCCAAGATCATTGAGTTGCTTCTGCAGAAGGTCGTTCTCTTTGCCAGACTTGGTAAGTTTCTGTGATGTTTCTTGAGCCAGAGTAGACGTAGCGTCGCGTTCTGAAAGGGCTTGTGAGAGTTGGGATGCGAGTTGAGAAGCTTCGGATTGGAGACGCTCGTATTCGGCGCGTTGTTGCGAAAGGATAGGAGCCTTAATGATATAGGAATAGTCATAAGTATAGTGTTGTTGAAGGTGAAGTGAGCGTTAATCCTTACACGTTCTTCGATCTGGGAGAGTACGGCAGAAAGCGTGCGATCCATATGGTCATATTCAGCGCATTTCTTTGCGTAGTCCTCTTGCAAACGAACATAGTCTGCAAAGACTTCGGTGAACGTCTTGCCACTCCGCTGAGCTTTGCTGGCCATTGCAACGGTCGGGCTGAGTCCCATCATACTTTGCATGAGCGTATCATTAGCAGCGGGCATCCTGATGGGTGTGCCAGGGGGGCCAACGACAATAGGCAACTCGCCTCTATTCATTCGCTCGAACACGGTTTCAAGCTCGTCAAGGCGCTTCTCAGCCGCCTCTCTGTCGTTCTTCTCCCTCTCTATCTCCTGCTTCAGCTCAGCTTCCCTCCGTTCAGACTTCTCGCCAACCTCGGCCCACTCTTTCTCAATTCCTTCCACAATAGACTTGGCCTGCTTCTCCCGATCTTCCATCATTTGCACGAGCCGCCGTAAAGCATTTGCCTCACTAGCATAGGTAGCTTCTTGTTCAGCGAGTTGTCCGGTGAGATCTTGAACGCGAGTCAAAGCCTGGGTGAGTTGGTGAGACTGAGAAGAGTGCGAGGACTGGAGTGCGGTGAGTGTGGTCTGCGCTGATGCAGCTTCTTGGGATAGAGTGTCATACGAGGCTTGTAGTGTTACGAGTTCGGTGTGCTTCTCGCGACGATACTTGGCAAACTCTTCTGCCTTGGAAGCCAGCTCAGTATTCGTGCGTTCGACTTCTGTTTGCGCTAATTCCAATTGTTGGTTGAGGGTTTCGAGTTTGAACTAATAGGACGTAAGAAAGATAGACGAGAAATGCCCCGGAATGCCCAAGTGAAAACACACCTTTGTGGATGTCTCGGCTGACCGAAGCTCGCGTACAGTGGCTTCAAGGGTTTGATGCTCTTGTCTGGCTTCCTTGAGGTTCGTTCGCAAAGTCTTAATCTCCTCTGTGAAGTTGGGTTAGGAGAGCCGGGAAATTAGCAGGGCGACACCGACCTTCTTGTTGACCACCCTCTTGCTTCAGGCGACTAATGACGTTGACTAATTCTCGCTTCTCGCGCTCGGTATCTTCGACACGAGTCTTCAAAGAGACGACTTCCACCGAAGACGTAGATTGTGAGCTTGAAAGGGACTTTATTTGTTCATGAAGAGCAGCATTGGTCTTGACTAGTGAAGGACGCGCGAAGTCGCGATATTAGAAGCGCAATACACTGCGTTTCAGATAGTAGGCTTACGGAGTTCATCGCGCTCTCTGGTAATACTGGTCAAGTCGTTCTGTATGCCCTCTACCGACGTCTCGAGCTCCTTCGCCGCGCTCTCGCGATCCTGAAGCGCTTGGTCCAACTCTATGTCCCTCTTTTCCACTTCGGCGTGCGCCTCTTCCAATTGCTTTTGAACAGCATCTACTTCCGAAGCTTGGTTTATAATTGCCTGGTAAAGAGCGATAATGGTGTCGGCAGTGACATTGACTATGTCAGTATCTGGGGGAAGAAGAAAAGTGACAGTCTCGGGGTCGAGGTCGTCTGGGAGCTCGACTCGGATGCTGTGGTCGCCGGGTGGAGGCGACGAGGGTGGTTCGCTGGTTGCTGCGGCGGCCTTGGTTTTTCGACGAGTGCCCACCATGGTTGGCGGTGGCCCTCGTTTCGGATGGAATGAAGGAGAGGTGGTGAAGAGGGATAATGGCTTTCAGACTCTTTCCTTTCAAGGCGAGGCATGTTACATAATCTGTGGCATTGTTCCCCTAAATCACCCCTATTTTGACGAGGCGAGCAGTGTCCGTAGCTGTTTGCTGCCATGAATCCAGTCGACGGATCCATGGAAGTATCGAGGAACGCTGATTTCAAGGGCTGGCACAATTCTTCCTTGTTTCACTCGACCGAACCTCATTTACTGGTACCAAGTTCCCACACGCCCGGGCCACGTGCAAGGCGAACTAGCAGTTGAACTTGTTACCAGCATTCCTTTCGTCCTTCTTGTTTCTCAACCACCATGTCGTTTTTCAATACTATCGGGTACGTAACATCTCACATTACATGCCGTGATGATAAGCAAGTTCGTACATAATTTGACTTGCATCACAATAGTCGGTCCATGACCCGCAACGCACCCAGGGGTCCAAAACGCTCTACAACGCCAACATCAGCAACATTTCCACCAATCGACACACATCCTCCGTCAGCCAACTCCGTTCCCCCGTCCCCAGTAACCGCCGTCGCACGGCCCCTGTACCTCTCCAGCCCATTCGTGGAAGCGGCCTTGGTCAAAGGCCAATTTAAAACAATCGTATTGCTGCCCAAATATGTTGATATCATGGAATGGGTAGCCGTTAATAGTACGTCCGTTCGATCTTGGTTTCATGCCGAGTTCCCTCACGTTCATCGTCAGTGTTCGATTTCTACACAAATGTTAACGAGTTCTATGGCGTTATATCCGAATGCTGTACACCTTCATCTTGTCCAACCATGTCCGCAGGTCCAACGTATGTCACCTCAATTCCATCAGACCTGCTTCCACATAAATTTCGGTGTTAACGAGTTCATCAATATATCGCTAGACTGAACTATACATGGATCAACTCCGATCGCAAGAGCGTCAACCTCCCTGCACCCACATACATCGACTACGTGATGACTTGGGTGCAAAATCTACTCGACGACGAGAGCGTCTTCCCCACGAAAACAGGTACGTTCCTTACACGACTTTACGGCATATCTTCATCTATCGTAACAGGTCGTGATTTCTCTCAATCATTCCCCTCAACAATCAAACACGTCTACCGCCAACTCCTCCGAGTATTCGCCCACATATATCATGCGCATTACCCGCAAATTCTACACCTACGATCCGAACCACATTTCAACTCCCTCTTTGCTCATTTCCTTGCCTTTGGTCGTGAATACGAATTGCTTGAAGTAAAAGATGTCAAGGGTTCCCCTTCTGCACCAGTTGGTGTGGGGGCTCTTTGGGAACGGTGGAAGGATATGGGCATCCTCGACGGTTGAGCCCCAATGCGATTAACCCACGTGTGCATCCATATATTCGCCCGGGTAATTCGTGGATCTGGTCATCCACGATACTTCATCACTGCATTGCATAGATTCGCCATGGACCTTGTTTCGTTTTCCGTAAATCATCTGATTGATATGCAAAATGTGTAACTATGTAGATATGTCTCCCATGATACGTTACGAGTAGTAGCAAGATCCAAAGAGAGTATGTGTGGGTATCGAGTGTGGTGTCGAATACGACATCGTTGTGCGTCCTATGTACTATGCCTCGCGCTTCACGCCACAAGGATGCCCGTCTCGGTCCATCGTTCCCAAAGCGCACCTACGCCTACCGGGTTATTAGGCTCACCCTTAATGTCCTTCACATCCAACAACTCATACTCTCTACCGAATGCAAGGAAATGCGCAAATAACGAGTTGAAATGCGGCTCAGCTCGCAGATGTAAAATCTGTGGATAGTGGGCGTGGTACAAGTGGGCAAACACACGAAGCAGTTGTCGATAGACATGCTTCACGGTCGAAGGGAAGCTTGGATGGAAGTCTTGATCTATCAGGACGAAGATGATAAGTTAGGTTGAGATGCTCGGGTAAAATGAGTGGGTAAGCGTACTAGACTTCGTGGGGAAAACGTTTTCATCTTCGATGAGGTTTTGCACGGATGACATTACGTAGTCGATGTACGTCGGGGCAGGTAAGGATACCTGTCTTCGATCTTGATTAATCCACGTATAGTTAAGTCTTTGGATGTAAGTTTTCGTCAGACACCAAATTTGCACCTAGTCAGTCGACAACTTACCTAGGTCCTCCGGACATTGTAGGACATGTCTGCTGAGTGCAGCCCTCAGTGAGTACCCCATAGAACTCGTTCAGATTCGTATAGAAGTCATAAACTGTCAAATGTATCAGAGAAGGTCCGATGGGATGGGGATATGAACGAGGGGAAAGACAAAAAGGCTACTCACTGTTCACGGCAACCCACTCCATAATGTCCACGTACTTCGGCAGCTTCACAATCGTCTTAAAGTTCCCCTTCACCAAAGCAGCGTCGACGAAAGGCCTACACATATACAGCGGTTTCTGATTGACATCAGCACCCGGTGAGCCACCAGGCGACCCCAGAACTGGCGAAGGTAGCATAGAGCTCTGATTCGGCGAGAGGGGAATGTTCAGCGTTGGTGACGGTCTTCTTCGCCCTGGATTGCGGTTGCCAACGTTGGTGTTGGGACGGCTAGTGAAAAAGATGGAATCATCAGATATTGCCTGGGTCAGTATGATTGCGACCTGGCATTTCCTGGCATGATGATTGAAATTCAGAAAAAAGACGCACCTGAACATCTTGTCGCGAGTTGGACTTCGCCGTTCGTCACTATGGGCCTTCTTTAGAAGAGTATTGGGTGGAAAAGCAGTGATGCCGCTTGGAGAATGGAAAGAAGAGAGAAATCGCCATGGCGCACGCTAGTCAACGTTTTTGGAACAACCATTTGATCGCTTGTACATGGCAAAACTAAAAGAGCGCCAAGCGATAATCTTATCAGAGTTCCACTCGCTAACATAGACCTGGTTCTAAGAGTTTGACTTTTAAGGGCCCTCATTGTATTCAAGACCGCCTCAATCACGTTATATACATTCAATTAATCTTATCAAAAGACTTTGACTCGCAGAGTCGGGTAACAATCTCCATCCAAAAAGCGTTAAAGAAGTGACTACCCTCAAGGGTAAGTTGCTCAAAGGAAGGCGACAATAGACAAGGCAACACTAGCGGCGAGGGCAATAGAGCTCCGGCTCATGGGCGAAGCGCTGTTCGACGGAGTAGGTGTGGGAGCTGCTGTGGTGCCACTAGTAGAGGCCCCTCCCGTAGCAGTAGCCTAGCGACGCTCGTCAATCACCGCAAACGGGGATAGAAATCGGAACTAACCTTGAAGGCATCATACGTCCGTTCAGCCGTCGGGTTGATGGCGAAGACCATTCCCTTGGAACAATGCCTATCAAGGGTAAAAATAAAAAAAAGTTCTAACTAATGACAGGAAGGACAAGCGGAGACGCGTACGGTTGTTGATCACAGTAGAACCAAAGAGGCGTTGATGCATTGTTGATGGTGATGCTCCATTGCGGGAAAGCTGTTGCACCAGCAGCGACCGGCATAAACCCAGAGTCAACACCAGCGGAGGGCGTTGTCATCTTTTGACACGGGTTGGCGAAGGTCGATTGTGTGACGGTCTATGAGGCATTTTAGCCGTACATCAAACCAAGATCACAGAATATCATACGTGGTTCTTGGAGACACTGATGAGGTAAAAGGGGGGGATGTTAGGACAAATAGACAAATGCCGAAAAAGGGAGACGAACAATTGGAAGGCAACAACGTCTCCTTCCTTAGCGGTGACACTGTATGAACAAAATCAACGACAGGGAGGACGAAAAGAAAGTAGTTCACTCACAAAGGTGGATCGTAGGTCAAAAGACCATCCTTTCCAACGATGACGGTGAAATTCTCAGCCAGAACGGCGACGGAAGAAGCAAGAGCAGCAAGAGCAACGAAGAAACGCATTTTTCGAAGATGAACGAAAGATTGTCAGAAATTCTGGATAAAAAAAACGAAGGTTGATGTACAATTGAGCCTGCGTCGACATTATCAGTTAGGAGTTAAGTAGCCAATTGCAAAGATACATACGCTGCTCGTTTGATGAGAATGCTGAAGGTAAGAATAGAATGAAGATCGAATGTGGCTGTGCATGCGGAGTGTCGCCTCTTATTTGAAAACCGTATTTGACAGAGAAGCTCGTGACAAGCAGATTACGTCAACGAACTTCCCTTCTAGAAACCACCATGTCCACTACTACTACGTTCGTCGCCGACGAGGAACGCGAAGAAGGCTTCACTCATGTGCTTCTCATCACGACCGGGAGCGTTGCGTCGATAAAGGCGCCTTTGATCGTCCAGGAGCTGCTCAGCGTTCGTAGTCTATAGTTACCAATATATGAAGCCCGTGATCACCTGGTCGCCGCAGTACAAGCATGTTAAAGTAGAGGTCATTGCGACCAAGCCATCATTGACTTTCTTTGACAAAGAGGGCGTCATCCGCCAGGGTGTTCGTATTTGGACTGATGAAGACGAATGGATAGTCAGTTCGCTGTGGTCACTCTGGATGCGTGAATTACTTACACCCCCCGACAGGATGGCTACAAAGTCGGAGACCCTATCCTGCACATAGAGCTTAGACGATGGGCTGACATCGTGCTAATCGCACCCTGCTCGGCCAATTCACTGGCTAAAATCGCCCATGGTATATGCGACAATCTGGCGGTCCGTTCCTGTAGTCGGTCCATGTGTCGTGGAAAGCTCAGTTTGTTTGCAGACTTCTTTGCTCCGAGCCCTTGCACCCTCTACACCAACTTACGTCTTCCCTGCTATGAATACATTGATGTTTGAACACCCATTGACAGCGGAGCACCTCCGAATCATCAGGGAAATCGTCCATTACAATGTCGTCGGGCCAATAGGCAAGACTTTGGCTTGTGGAGACGTTGGTGCGTCCCCTCTCCTTCATGCCCTACCATAGGCGCAGCTATCAAACGCACAACTCAGGCATAGGCGCCATGGCGGAATGGCGAGACATAGTACAGATTGTGGTGGATCAATTCAATTTAGAGCGAAGGGAATGAAACCCCTCCCATCAAATGTCCCAAGGGGATGTGGCTAAGGGAATTTTGGCTTATCCAATCCAGTGTTGGTGCTAGAGCTTGCCGAGCGTCAGGATATTGCAAAGAGTTGTACTCAGGAAGCGCATGAGACCTTCTCTTTGGTCGATAAATATGCATGTGTGGTATCATAAAGGGAGTGTTTTTACAACGATTCAAATCGTTTATGCATTTGAGTCCTCACTTATCGGACCATGGGTCTATCAGACATGTTAGCACCATGTTTCAAAGAACGTGATGGGGAGATATTACAGAGATACGAAATTGACTCTGCTGGAAGTAAAAGGGTAAGTGCGCGTCCGGGAAAGTGGCCTTCGTTGAACTTACAAATTGGAAGGCCGTAGACACATCATGCTGTTTGTTACTAAATACCAGGTCATTTGGTCGATGTGAGTCGAAGTCCGTGTCCACTCTGGCATTTAACGACGCTACGAGAGTGTTGGTGTACGATTTGCAAAGAATGAAAGCTGGTATGAAGTTGCTGCAACGGAAATTATGTCGACCATTCATTGAGAAGTTAACGAAAACGTACAATCCGGTATTCTACGACGATTGAGCGTCATGATTTCAGAAGGATGTTGAAGGGGGCTCACCGGTAACGTTGTTACGAAAACGATGTCCGCGATCGCCAGAATCGCCGTTATGAGTCCAGTTTGAACGGTGACTAGGTACAACAAGTGTGTATCAGCCACACTTGATTGCAGGGCAGAAGGCAATCAAAACGTACACAGTATCATTTTGTTGATCAAATCGTCCATCATGAGCATCCCCGTTCGTTTTCGGTACTGCCGGAGAAACCCATTAGTAGTGAGCTGATGCTTGCATATGATGCATTGATGTATGATACATACCAGCGCGAAAACGAGGCTAGCGGTGATCATAACATCAGCGGTCGCTGAGGTGATAAGCCAAGTGAAGACGGATGGGGTGATTTTTGCCTGGAACTTGGCGAAGTCCGGTGTGACGACGACCAAGACGGTTGTAGCGATGCCTCCGCCTGCGTAATTGAACACCAGGACTTCCCTTGGGTATAAGGAACAATCAAACGCACCAAACGAGGCGAAAGATAGCAATGCAATGAAGGCTGGGATGAGGAAGGAATTTGAGAGGACTTTGATTCGCCATGCTAAGAAAAGTTGGACGGGTGTCGAGATTACTACCTGTACGATGCGCGTTTACAAGAGAGGACGCGGGGCTGAGAAGACAGGCGATCTTACAGTCATGATGGAGTCTGGAATGGGCGGTCAGCCCGTTTCAAATACGCACGGGTGATGGTACGCACTAGCGGGTAATACTGTAGTAGAGTCACGGTAAGTTAAATTGAATCGAAGCGTCCTTGACACAGGGACTACCCACGAATAGGAGGCTTGAAAGTGCCGCCTAGAGGGGAGTAAATAAAGGATGATGACACTTTTGCGGCAAGACCTTACCAATGCTAAGGATTAAAGAATCGTATATCATTTCCATCATACATCCCGTATTGACCGTTTCGATAAAGAGCATATATATCACCTGACGTCAATTACACTCAGTGACCATAGCTGCTGCCAACCAGATTGACTCACAAGATACCGGATCCACGGCCTGTCCGTACTGCCGGGTCGCAAGGTCAACGAGGAATCCGACTTGTATCGGAATCACATACGCTTTGTAGTATTGAAAGTAATTGTAGATCTATACGGCTTCCGTCAGAAATTAGGTAAATAGACTCGAAGGTGCTTACCTGGACGACAAGAACCTGCCCGAGCCCAAGTTGGCATTAGCTCTCAGTACCAGACGCTTTGCACATATACTCACCCCGTATAGTAGTATATTAAAGAAGACACCGATTAGCATAGGTCCGTAACTTGTGAGGGGGGTTAACAGGGCGAGCATGCTCGCTAGAAGATAGCTACTTACAAGAGTTTGGGCGTTGGCGCGGGGGCCATGATGGGTGTTGCAGCCGAGGAGCTCTACCCGATAATGTATTTTAAACAGAGTGCCCTTTCCATAAATCAACAGCATCTGTAGCCTCGGCTACAGAGCAGTGCAATAAAATCCATGATGAGCGCTTGGATTTTTGAAGACGAAATGCACTCAAGAGCACCATTTCCATCACCCCTGAGCATTCTGATACACGGAGGCTCCATATGCTTCAATGCCGGAGGAGAAACGCGCTGTTTCATACCCTGTTTATACCATCTCACGGTATGTTAATAGATTAGAATCCGCTAGAGCGCAAGGAGCAAGGTTAACATCAACCTCGATCGCGGGAAGCACGGAGGGTGCTTTGGCATCTTCCTTTCAGGGGGTGCCTGTTGACTGACGGCAAGTGTCAAGTTCATTGTAAAGTGGTTACTAATCTGCATAGGCGATGTGTAGGCTAACATTATACAGGGAGGGCTTGGATAATCACTAATTAGGCCTCATAGTTCATCAACAGGCTGGGATGGCAACGATGGATGCATAGCAAGCTGATGAAGCGTCTTTCCAGGAGGTATCTAAGAAGGGATGAGTAACGCTGTCCAAGGAGGGCACGTATATGGACTGACCATTGGCCACAAGTCCTCCTTCTCCGCCACTAAGCACTCCATGACCACTGGGCGGTTGTTGTCAAACTCCAAGAATTCCTTTAACTTATGAGGCAGGTCCTCATTGGTAGAGCATCTGATCGCGTGTATACCCATGGACTGAGCCAATTTGACGAAATCGGGGTTTATCATGCGCGAAAGAACTGACTTTTCGGATACCAGGTCTACAAGGGAATAGGAGAATCAGCTATAGGGAGTATCAAGAGCAGTATCCTACCTTGCCAACGGCGGACCATGCCTAATCCACCATTATTAAATACCAATATTTTTACCCCGATGGAGTACTCTGCAGCGGTCGCCAGCTCCATGGCTGTCATCAGGAAAGACCCATCTCCGTCAATGTCAACGACGGTGCGACTTGGATCACCAAGTTTAGCGCCTATGGCCGCTGGTAAACCGAATCCCATTGTCTGGAGTGACCGATGAGAAAGCAAGGAATCTCGTAGAGGAATGAATGAGCTTACACCAAATCCTCCCGAAGTTACGAGCCTTCTGTGAGGCTTCCATGTCAAGTGTTGAGCAACCCACATCTGATGGTCCCCGACCCCAGTAGTGAAGGTGATATCGTTCAAGTGCGATGTTTGTCGGTCTAGTTCTTCTATAATTGCTTGCGGTTTTGGGCGTTCCGTAGGCTTGCCATTCTCGTAAATAAACGGAAACTTGGCTTTCCACGCGTTAATGCGCTCTGACCATATGGTTCGCTTTCTGTGATGAATCATAGGTATAAGGGAGGTAAGATTACGTGCGACGTCGCCGATGATAGAGATATCCGCCGGGAAAAGTCTGTTGATGCGGGTAGGATCTATTTCAAAGCGTATGACCCCACCACGACCGTGTCTCCTAGCTGCAAGGGCGGCGGGTGCGAAATACTCGACTTGACCCGTAACACGGTCATCTAGACGTGCCCCTAGAGCTACGATGACATCGGCGCGCTGAACGGCGTAGCTTCCATAGACGCTACCATGCATACCAAGCATATGTAGGCTGCGTGGGTCGTCTTCATTGAACGCACCGAGGCCGTGTAATGTGGTGGCTACAGGGATATTACCAGTTTCAGAAAGCTGAGCGAGGAGGCGTGGGCCATCAGGCGAAGCGAGAATACCAGCGCCAGCAATGATAATGGGCATCTCGGCGGCATTAATCAGAGAGGCAGCTCTTTGTATGTGCTCAACCGCATCAAGAGGCGACGAACTTGGAGAGTGCAGATGTCCTGCGTGAAACATGTCCCCTGAGGAAGTTGGAATATCGTCCTCGCGAAGAGAGCTCGTCGCGACGCAGCTGGGTATCTCCAGTAGGACAGGACCAGGTCTTCCAGACGTAGCAACCCGAAAAGCCTCATCAATGGAGGGACCCAAGCTCGCCACATCCTTCACTGCCACGACCCATTTTGTGCAGGCTCGCGTGATGCTAATGACATCGGCTTCTTGGAAAGCTTCGGTTCCCTTTACTTTGATCGGAACCTGCCCTGCTAAGACCACCAAAGGGATCCCGTCGCTCATCGCGTCTTGTATGGGGGTGACCAGGTTCGTCGTACCAGGACCTGAAGTGACGAGGATGACGCCTGGCTTGCCTGTGACACGGGCGTATCCCTCGGCCATGTGACCTGCCCCCTGCTCGTGTCGTGGCATAATCATCCCGATTTCGGGGGTGTTGCATACGGTGTCCATGATGCGGGTAATGGCACCTCCCGGATATCCGAACACCTGCTTAACACCATTCCTGATGAGAGCATCCCGAGTAATTTCTGCACCTGTGGCTCCGATGGAGGGTAGCTTGAGGGGGAGGGAAGCCAATGTAGGGATTGGTTGGGTGATGGAGATTTCCTGATGTTCATTGGGGGGCTGCTGAACACAGGCAAACGATCTGATCAAGCTGTGGAGATAATGTATAAGTCAGGCTGACAATGAGCGATAAGAAAGTGGCATCCTCATCATCCAATGTCGAGTAGCTGGGGGGCGAATTCAGGGGGTTAATAACAGTGTTCGGGGCGGTGTAGATCGTTTGCCTGAATCGCGTCGAGTAAGCCTGAGTGAGGCGGAGTGATGAACGTCCACGGAATAAGAGCATTTTCGCAGTTCGGTATGTTGTATGGCATTAGAAACTCGTTCGACTCTTATGGGCGTTCAGACAGACCAGTTGATAGACTACTAGTAGATTGGTAGAAAAGCATCCGAAGTCGATACTAAGTGGCGTTGAGAGCACTTGTCGATCCACAAGCTTGTAGACTGAAATCCCCAAGCTAGAAATTCGCATAGAACAAGATGCAGGCTTGCTCGTCTGCTCAACCCTTCATAAAGATACCTGACCAAGATTTATGCCGAAGTCGATACCCTAAATATCCGAATATCCCTGAGATGCAAAATCTGACTCACTGTGGGGCACATACACTCATCGAGCACGGTAAGCAGAAGGAGGCATCACTGGTTGAAGCGCCGTAACACCTTAGTTCCTACAAAGCATCAAGCATCGGTGTCGAATTTTAGGTTTTGAAGCAAGGCGTCATTGCAGAGAAGCCTAGGCCGTCAGGGCACGCCGATTGTGTTTTCAGCCGCAATTCACGTCTCCACAAAATCACCAAGGAGCGTGATGAACAATAGGTAGGGCTAACAACACAGGAGCGCTTGGGCCACCTAGGCTTCAACGCTTATCGACAGGTTAAATGGCAATGATGGATGCATACAAAGCTGATGGAGAGCCTTTCCAGGAGGTATCTACACAAGATGAGTAGGAATCAACAAGATGCAGCGGGAGCTCACAAATCGGCGACAACTCCTGAATCCTCCGCTACTAAGCACATCAGGATCACCGGTCGGCTGCTTTCATACTCCAAACTTTCCTTAATCTGCCCAGGCAGTTCCTCAAGGCCCCATCGGTAGAACATCTAATGCAGGCAGTTCAACGAAGTCATTACCGTGCATGAGAGAACTGAATCCTCGGATGTAACAGGGAGTGCTACAGCTGGCAGGTTTCAATTTTTTCCTCTTGGAGTGCTGACAAATTAGGGGCTTTCCTTTCATCGGGATACGGTGTTAAAAATGGGAGTTGGCGTGGAGCTAGAGCTCGCAATTGGGTGTTAGGAAAAAATTGAAATCTGGTCTATCGTTTCCTCGCCAGCTGTAAGAAGAGTCCATACGGCGGCGTACGCTCGCTAGAAAATCGCAATAGAAAGGAGACAGGGTTAGATTTAGGAGATCTCCGAGTCAAAACCATCCTCCCGCGAGCATTTACTGGTTTTTAGTTGCTATCTAAGGCAAGGTTATAGCGCCACCACCCCACGAGCTAGGAGGTAAGATACCTACCTTGTCGCGACGTTCGACAGAAACGCAGCCCATTAAATCGGATACCTTCCCCAAGACTCGTACCTCAGACACCGGACAGATAAGTACTTCGGGCGAATCCCAATGCTTATGCGTATGGAGACACTAGCACCCGTCCGCAGATAGACTCCGATGCCAGTCTGATGGACTCACATGCCGAGCGTTGTGGGAAATGGTACTCGGCTTGAACCTGACAATCACAATTGGCTGTTACTGCGGGGTGATTGGATGATCATATCTCCAAAGCAAGGCTCAATTAAAGCTAACGAGCCAGTTGTCGACAGCTTACGTGTCTGATTTGAGACGGATCGTGATAGCCAAGGAAGGCTCTTGGTGATGATCGATGATGAAGACGGTACTTGCACGCTTGAGAACTAGGCCTTTAGGCATGTTAATACTATTACAGTCTCATAGAAGACATTACCCATGTATATAACGCGTTCATAATCGTCCGAGGATATGATAAAAATGAGTGGGGATGGGGTTGAATCACCTTGTTATTCGGGAACACTAATCTTCCTTCTTTTCTTGCAGGTACAGCTCATGCGATTCTTGTACATACTTTTCCGATTCTGATCGTTCAAACCTAAGATCCTCATCGTCAGCACATATGTGTAAGTGGCGATTGATAAGGGAAACGGAGCTAACCCGATCTTGTTCCCTTTGACATGCATGTCGGGTTCCCTGAAAGCGAACGGGTTGACGTCTGTCTTAGTATTCAAGTCCGCAAGACTATGGTTGACGAATCGATGGGTGGTCTCATCGGAGCGAACAGCGTATAGCACGTCTAGAAGCTTTGCATCTTGAGGGAGGCGCCAGTAGTCGATGGCAATCTCCGGGGCAGGTTCGTTCGACCTATCAATACGAGGCACGCATTTTAGATAATGGAGTAGGTCGATGATGCATTGTAAACTTGCCACTCGGGAATGCGACCTTCTTCGAGGTCTTTAATACAACGGGTACTGGAAAGACGAGGATGAGAATAATAGGTACCATCAACTCGAAGTGTACTCACTATGTCAGAACTGCTTCTTCCTCCAGGTAACCAACAAAACGATGGCAAGCATTCGGCGAGACCATATAGGTAAGGACTGGAAGAGAATTAGTGGGAAAGAATTAGTCCAGATTATAGGAGCTACAGAACGGAATGACCTACACAATAGGTTGTAAAACACGCCTTGAGCTCCGAGGACTAGAGCCCTAAAGAATGGGGTTGGGCGCCGAAGCGTCATGAACGTCCTAGAACCGTTGTAAGCAGGCAACATCGGTCGAAGATATTCACGACTCGCACTCACATTAGGTGCATCCGCTCATTTTCTGATTCTGATAAAAGGGTATGAATCTAGACAACTGAATCAATGTCTCTCCAGGTGAAGTTGTCTGCAACTACTTACCCACTGAACAAAAGGACAAGCCACAGTAAGAATCATCATTGTCAGGATAGATGAATCAATGTCATACTCCATTATCTGTGGATGAAATCAGCAAGATGCATCATTTACATTTGACCCAATAGACCAACCTCGTCTCTATAAAGGAATTTCGCGGTGAGCACTCAATGTTCTATCTCAGTCATACGGCAATGCCTACCATGAGCCTCAAGCTTTGCAAGTGGCGCAAAGTCGCTGCTACCATTCCAGGGACACCTGCAATGGACTCCAGAAATAGGATACGCTTGAAACGACCATCATTGAATTATTGGAAAGATTCACGTAATGAAGCTGACGTACGTTAAGCCAAGCATGGTGATCTAAAAGATACCCTTGTGTGCGTAGCTCTTGTAGGGTCAAATTGTGAGCTGGAGGCACAGGCTTATGTTTATATCCAGAGACAAAATCAAAACCAGCCCTTATGACGGAAAGTGCAGTCGTTAAGCCGGGGTCAGTGCCGGTGACAAGGACAAGCATACCTGGCCAACTTAACAAGTCCGTAAGCAATCTTATCAGTGATCGTCTTAGCATCCTTATGGAGAACCTGTGAAGAAGAAGAACGATGAGGAACGCGTTGTATGACGCAACAATATGTTCATATACCTGCACAGCCTTTAACTCCTCCGGAGTGTATACGGGGTGGAACAGAACCCAGTCACCCCGAATCATCGTTGGCACCGTGCTAATTGGAGTCGGCTGTGTGATTGCTTCCTCCTTCGAAGAGGAGGAAGCATGAAGCGGGGCTTCCGCGCTGACTTCTGGTGCATAGTTAGGTTGTCGAGCTCATATTGAAGTGCGTGTAGACTTACTATGGTGAGGGGTTGTAGCGGTGGCTTGTGCTGCTTCATTCGTCAGGGAGTTGTATCGGTAGGGCGTAGTCATAAACATTCGACGGGAACCACCAGGTATAGGGGCTGATGCGACGAGGAGGGTGGCCGAACGACTCGCCAACTGGCGAGACAGAGGGATAGTGCATGGTTTCAGAGTCGCCGAAAGCATTGTGCAAAGCTGTGTATATTAGAGTATCAGCGGCCAAGGAGCTCCTTATATATACTTTGACCAAAGGGAAAGGTCACGATGCTAGTCAGTCACATCTTCCGTGTAGTCCCGATTGGCCACCCGAAGACCACCGTTCGAGTCACAACTTCTGCGTTTCAGTATCGGTTATTGGACTACCGCTGGTGATAATCAGCGCGCACGGTGGAGCTCACCAAAGGTCCTCCTTCAACGGAAATCCTTCACGGCAGAGCGACTACGAGAAGCCCTGGCGTGATTGGCATGTTACTCAGCTATTTTGGGAACGAAGGCACATGGTTTTTAAACTCCGCGGCGATAGGTTATATTTACGACTTGGTTTTTGTGAGCCAATGACAGAGCGAGCAAGTGTCCACCAAACCTGAAAATACAATCTTCAATAGTTATCGGACGGAATTACGAAGTCATGACTTATCCTGTCCGAGGATGGTTCAGCCAGCGGCTAGACCGGGCAAGATTCCATGCTGCTTGTGGGAGAAGCGGATGACGATGCCTTTCCCAACTGGGAGCACAATCAGTGATGATTTGGGTAAACGGTCCCACTAGTTCCCGTAAACATGGGGTGTCCAATGGTGTTGTATTTCAGTAACCGTTGTGTTTGCAGCACGGACGGACTGGAGTTGATATGTAAAGGAGAATTGAAATAGCCGAAACCATCTTCGCAGCATTCTTGGTCCGGTGTATTACAAGAGTGTGCGTCAGAGTGAGATGCCGACGAATTTCCTTCCAGTAGATCTAATTGTCAATGGCACTCGCCCACATTTGTCCTCCCATTTCGATGAGGAGTATGGAATCCAACTGAGCGAGCTAAGCGATCAGTGCCGTGGTCCGTACCTCGCCGGGTAGTTGTCATCGCAAGCGCCCATCGCGCGCTAGATTTGTCTTGGAAGTGCATTGACTGGCCATCGAACTGCATCGCAGTGAAGGGTAGGGTCGCTATCGCTACAGACTAAACCTAGAGCGGAGACTGTGACAGTCATTTGGAAAGATACTTGAAAGCAAGCCGGCAGAAGAAACCCGGACATAATCCATCCTGAATTAGGGGATACTTCATATCAGGTTCAGGCCAAATGTTCGTGAGTAAAGTCGTCCTGTAGGAGAGCGCTCTCCTCTGGCTTGAGAGAAAGGAACCCTGCGGAAGAGCCAAGAGGAAACAGGACGAGAATAAGACTTGATGCATCGATGGGTCAACGGTGAGTCCTAGCAGATTCAGAAGGATTTTAATGGGTCCAGTCCCCATATGATGCTCGTCAACGACCAGGTCAGTGATGATTGTGACGGACGAAAGCATACGAGTAATCGGTCGCAACGTGTGACAAACAAACGCGTCAGTAACAGTGTGACTACTGTCACCCGAACTCATCCCTCCAACCGTACCATCCAGCATGAGCGCAATGTTCGCATCGCTGCGGGCATGCGCCCGAAATCCTCTTTCTGTATTGTCTTTGACTACTCGGACACTCTCGGCGCTACCAAGACTTCCAATGCCTCTGCCGAACGCCCCCTTAGCCCGAATGCTCCCCCAAATTCGGTCCTTCCATCCAAGTCCAGCCTCTTCAGCTACGCTAAACCAAGCCATGAAGCGCAAAAAACCACAGAGCAAGAAGATAAAAGAGTCTCGCTCCCCTCTGCTCACCAACTCACCGCAGAAGAAGGGTGTCTGCTCGCAGATATTCATCATGAAGCCCAAGAAACCCAACTCGGCGAAGCGGAAAGTTGCCAGGATCAAGTTGTCGAACGGTTCAACGCTTATGGCATACATCCAAGGCGAGGGTCACAACTTGCAGGAGCATAGTGTCGTCATGATTCGTGGTGGACGAGCTCAGGATCTTCCCGGTGTCAAGTGAGTCCTGAAACCCTGTATTGGCTGGCACGCCAGTTTATTCCATGCTTAGGTATAAGATTGTACGTGGGGCTCTTGATTTCGGAGGTGTCATTGGTCGACAAACCGCTCGCAGCCGATACGGGTGGGTCTGCTATTCATTGTGATCGTTCTTCACTAATCTTGGGTTGCAGGGCGAAGAAACCCAAAAAATAGTCCCCCTGTAACGATGTTGGTGTTAGAGCTATCCTCGAATAATATATGCTTCCTCGTGCTAGGGTATCTGAACTATCCAAGTGGGAATAAAATGTGTATCAAGTCCTCAGGCCTCATTGCTGAATCACCCCTTCAACCTCCCTCAACCTGCCTTCTCTCTCCTTCTGTGCCCTCACCAACTTCTCGATTTCACAATTAATGGCCCAGCACCACGTATTCCTCTCAACCTTGCTTCGAGTTCGGAAAGTAGTTACCTTTCTACTCGCAGAGAGTAGTGGTACTCCTACATCTTGACCGGCCACGGAATCGTCAACGGAGGCCGCGTCCGCCTTGGAATAGTACCAAACAGCAAACATCGTATCTTCCTCGGGGTCATCAGCTTCCAGACCGTCCTGGTACCGACGTGGAAGGTTGTTGTCCGGTTTGTACTGCCCTTGAGGCAATATCATCGCAACGAAGTACCCCGAGCCCACGTACGCATCGGTGAGACTTATTCCCTTCTTCGCTCGTTGGTTAAGGCTCGACTTGGGCGTGATGCGGAACCATATCAGATGACCGCCCACGAGGTATAGTTGGATGAGTCTGAAGTGAACGTGTGTTTTAGACCTCGAAATTCTGGAGCGGACAGGCCCAACCACGTACTTAAATCTGCCATAGAGTCCTCGTCGCATGAATATTTTCCCACCACGTAAGATGGATCGACAGCCGTCCAAAACACACCAGTTATACGAAGAGCTTAGACTAGGCATGGGGTCGTTCTCGTCAACAGGGGCCTCTGGAGGTCTTTCGTATCCGTGTCGGTAGTGTGCGGGTATCCGCGGTGTTATGGGGTTTCGAGTTGCTTGTGCAATAGTCATTTCTTCGCGGGCGTCTTGACGATGCCGATGCCTCCAATAAAATATCAGAGCTCGAAGGTTTTGAATCCATTCTACCGCCCCGCGTCGGGAATATGCCTGCGATGCGCGTTAGTTCACCCACCAAGAGCATCAAACGACGTTGCACGAAAGCTGACCTCGAAGCGCACGACGTTACCGTTCCGGATGAGAAGTTCGAACGACCGTTTCATCCTAAACCTGGGCTTGTCCTCCGCCTTATTTAACGGATCATCGCCACCAATGTCCTCATCGTCACTCGCATCCCCTTCGTCTTGCGCCCACACGTTTATGTGGTTATCATCCACCGGTGAAGCTGTATTGATATCGTCATGCAAGGATGGAATAGCTAGCTGGAAGGCCCGTCTGATAGCAACAATATTCCTGACATCACATACACCATTGGCTTCTGTTATCTGCATGGCACCTCGAATGACTTCAGAGCGCCTGAGTCCTTTCCCAACCTCTTGAAGGCCAGGAGGTGTCGGGGGATGGGCATGGGTGGGTGAAAGGAGGAATAAATAACCATTATGCGTCGCGAGGTAGACTTTCTGCTTCGTCGCGGAAGTAGGTTTGATGCGGTCGACGTAGCCTTCAACGGCGGGAGGTTCAGGGATCCTTTCACCGTTGGAAAGGCGTAGAAGAGCAGACGCGTGGTCAGCTAGTCGGACTTCTAGTCGAGATATCTGGGTAGACTATCCACGAAATCAGCAATGGCTACAATTATTAGAGTTCGGCAGTGATACCTGTTGAAAAGCAAGACCACAGAGAACGGCCCAATCTCTCTCCTTCCCAGTGACATCCTCCTCTAACCATACCCAGTCCAGTGTAGTTCCATTCCTCCAAGCCAGCTCGAGTGTCATACCCCGTTCCAACTGACTCTCCACCAAATATTTCCAATGCGGCTCGGATTGTAACGACGCCCTAACAAGTTCGATTATGTTCCTTCGGCTAAACATTTTGAAGACATTGGTACTCTCGAACTCTAATGTTGGGACCTGCACACGGACGCGAGTGTCCAATGCTGGGTTGCGAACCTCAAGCACTGAGGGGATTTTGCCACCAAGATGACGCCTAGTATATACACACGTCAAGAACTACGCACGAGAGCGCAATAAGCAGCGCACTACGCACCATAACCGCCAAACCCAGTCAACTGCCCGCGAACGACTCTTGACTTTGAATATGAAGACATTCATCCCCTCTTTGTCTCGACTGAACCACCGTGACTTCGGACTGGCCGTCCTCGTCGACGTGGGCTGACAAGTCAGGCAAAACGTTAGATCGACGAAGGAATATAGAGATAAATGAGTAGGCGATTCCAGAGGGATCAAGAAAGCCATATGTTTGTGGTCCGTTACCAAGGCTCTTCTCGGAAAGTTCTGACACAACAGGAATTTGAAAAGGAAACCTGCATTCTAGATATCGTACGTACATAGTCGTCGTAAAGCTCTACGCGATTATTCCTCCAGACGACCATGAACTCCTTAAACGCTTCATATTCCAGGTGGCCTGTGATACGGTTTTCCACTTCGTCAAACGTTGGTCCTACTCCGAACTTGGTATAGCTAACCCGAACAAGGATTCGATCTATGGAACATTGAGTAGTGGTGGATGTAAGGACAACACGGAGCTCACCACTCATGATAACATCATCCGCCTGGGAACTCCCAGAACCAACCCGGAGTACGCTTCTGACGGTAGCTCCAGCGCTAGTTTCCTCTGTCGCGCTACCAGTCCTTCTGAGGACGTCAGTTGGCGACGCAGGTACAGGATCTTCTCGACTGGTGTTCGCCATTTCATCGTAGCGAACGGACTTCCCTTTCCCCTTGGATTTATGCAGCGAAATAGCGTTTAAATGTGTATCACTTTTCGCGCCGAACGATGGGAATTTGATGATCGGTCTCCGTATGGTGTCCGTCCGGGCTTTGCTCTGCGGCGCGTCTTTACGATGCCCCAGAGATGGTCGCAGTAAGGCCGTGCTAGAATTCGGGCTATTGGTGGTATATTGGATGGTGGCGGGAGTCAATAACTTGCTGTCCTCCAGGCGAGGTGAAGCGTGTATAGCCGGATCAGTACTGTCGGTCGAAGATAACGCGAAGTCCGACCGAGCAGACGTAAACCGTTCCATGTTGTTCGAGGGAGAGGTTCTAGCGAGCGAGATTTGAGAGGGACTCATGATGGGGAACTCTTCCATCAAACTGACGCCTTCGACCACTTTACCAATCTCGAAAGTACCACCAACCCACCGAGTCGTTTGATGAATATCTTTGCTCTCTTGTCTACGTCTCCAAAAGCGCCCCCACTCAGACTCTCGCCAGCGGGACATCATTTCGTCGACGAGACTTTGTTCCTCGCTCTCGCGATAGTCCTCTTCCTTGCCACCTTTCCTGAGAAAGAAACGGAAGGCATTACGTCGAAAAGTTTCGGTGAGAAAGCCTTCGGATTCTACGCTGAGTCTTTCTTGCTGAATGATGAACTTTTCAGGCAAAGGGCCGATGAAGATTCGTCGATGGTTGTGGCCACTCTCCTCGCTGGTTGACTTTGAGGGTGGTTGGAGGCTCATACACTGAGGATGAGTTTGAAGGAGGTGGCAGGATGAGAGACTGGCCAAAGAGGTGGATGAAAGAAAGAGTCCAATGAAGTTGAACGTTGAACGCAACGTTGAAGCTTTTGAAGGCTACAGACGCGCGATGACACGAGCCTGAGAGTCGGGCCAAGGTAGCCCCTGTCGTTGATGTCACATTTATGAATTTCATTTGGTAGGCACGACAGTCAAGAAGACGAAAGCTAAAGGACGACTTATTATCTTCAATTGTCGAGCTGAGCACCCCTGTCGCAACTCTCTCAGGCAGGTGGGATCGCCAACTGACCCCAAGGTGAAATCCCATAATTCCCAACCACCGTCGCTGTCTCCCAGTCGCTATCATCAGCGAAAGTATCCTCGAATCCGTTCGGAATAGCTTTCACTGCCTTCCAAGAGGCATCGGACACGATTGTCGCGTTGGTGCCGTCACTGTATGTGCTGATCACCGTTGCGATAAGGCCTGCTGGCCCGCCGATGCTCGTTGCGTTCACAGCGAACGTATTGACGGACGTGTGAAGGTTGGGGATGGTCCACGCGTCCGCGGCAGTGAAACTATTTCCCCGACCCACCACTTGACCGTTAACGTAGAAGGTATATTCATCATCGCTGTTTCCGAAGTGCAGCTCAGTACTAATTGCGAACAACCTTGAGAGGAGGCCACTTACGCAGCAACGACAGCGGTGGCACAGACTGCCCGTTTTGTGCAGTCACTGACTGTCTTACGGAAGGCACGGGATCCTGCAGGAGCGACGGTAGCCTGGTTGTCGCTGGTCCAAATCCACTTTGACTGGGCGAGGGGTAACACGGGGGGTAACGTGGGTTTTCCCTAAACTGACTGATCCCATGTCCCTTGAACACTGTCCGTGGGCCAGGCACTATCGTCAAAAGCCGATGTAACGAAGTTGACTGGGGGAGCGACACCCCTGAGAGTCTTCCAAGACTCGTCGGTGATGAATGTCTCCTGGGATCCGTCGGCATAGTGCACTCTGATCGTGAGGAACACGCCTGCTGGACCTCCTATGTTGCTGCTAGCGATAGCAAAAAGGTTGGACGATGGCTGTAGCGCAGTGAACAGGACCCGACTGGTCTTCCAATCTCCTCCGCTCCCAATCGCCTTTCCGTTGACAAACACAGTGCTCGAATCATCACTGGTATAGGCACGTTAGTAAGTAGATCCTGAAAACCACTTTCCAGGTAGCTTACGTAGAGAGGATGATCGTCGCGCAGATTGCGCACTTGCCGCATGCTGAGGTGATGTTTTTACGGAAACCACGATTCCCGACCGGATTGTTGGCCCCTGGGGTAAGGGTTTCTCCAGTCCAAATCCACTTGGAAGAGTTGAATGCTAGAGGCTGGAATCTACTCGGGGATGCAGTACGCTTGCAGGTCGGGTTGGTGTCGGCGACGTCGGTGATATCGCCACACTCTGTCATTCAGCTTGGGGTTGGTACCTCTGGAGATAACGGAGTGATCTACTTACGTGCCCTATCAGCAGCTGCTACGGCGAGCACTGCGGCGAAAAGAGGCACAATCCACGCTGTGTACAGTTTGACTGTTAGTCACCACAATATCGGGAGTAAGAGAAATCCTAGCCTTTGAGTTGCATAATTGTGATCTGTAGAAACTTATTGATAGGTTTCTGAGGCCTCTTGGTGTCCTCCCCATCCTTCTTTTATATCTCTGGCCTCACCGTTATGTGACTCAGGTCACCGAAACAGGTGGAATGCATCCATGTATTTTGTACCATTGTCCATTGAGATTGGTGGCTTGCCAGGAGAACGACTAGAATGAAGTGCACATCGTCTGCATCTGACGTTCGTAAGTCTCAGATGGCGCGAGCTGGAATTAAACCCTGCCTAGTCGCCCCGTTGCGCGCTTGATGCACACAGAAGGACCCAGGAGCACACCATGCACCAATGGCAAAATTGCATGAATACAAACAATGAGGTCTCGATGCCGCGTTGGCTGCATCTGCCATTCTAGTGGCATTCCATGGCCCGAGAAGCGCAAGGAATTGTATTCCCATTTCAAGCCTAGCCATACCATGCAAATTCGCCAGCAAGGATCAAGGATCAGTTCAATCTATCCCTTCATCAGCAGCGCCGTTTTGGAGCCTAGACACCAGTGACTCGCGGCAGTGTGAACAATTCGAACGCTAGAAGTTCCTTGGTCGACATCCCAAGCGAACAACAAGCGAAGAGAACAGACTGCGTGTGGGGGTTGTGGTGTGTGACGGAGTGTTTCGTGCATCTTGAAGCCCACATTGTACGCTGGCGGTAGACATATTAGCCACCCTACTGGCTGAGAACTATACATGCTAGTCGATTAAACCCCCACTGACTCCTGAAGGCCTGACCGGCGAGCCCTGACCCCTGAGGCAGGAAGGCCGGTTACTTGTTTGACATACAGCATGGCGTGATCAGAGCCGCGGACGCGTTCTGTGCGCAACCCAACAAACCATGGCCCGTCGCTCGACTCGTAATCAAGCCGACTCCGATATCGAAGACGACGACGATGATGCTCGGAATGCTTCTCAACAAACCTCCGTCAAGAAGGAGAAAAAGGGCGCGAAGGGCGCGTCTAACGCGCGAACTGGACAGAACGCGGCCTCGGGTGCTGTTAAAGACGAAGATGACGATGACGACGGGCTCATTGATGTGGCCAACTTTCACAACCAACCCTTGACCAGAGACGAGCTCCCAAAGCTCAAAGGTCTTGCGGGAGACTGGGACACCATGGAGAAGCAGATAACCGGCAATACGCAGTTCATAGCAGAAATCGCCGCGACAGTGGCAGAGTCCCTCTCTGATGACGACTCTCGCAAGGCTAGACAGTTTTGCTCAACCGGACGGTCTGCAATATTGACAGGGCACGCTTCTATCAGGGTCTCGAGGCATTGGACACGATCATGAGAGACATGCTCGATGTTGGTGCTGAGATGAGAGCCAATCAACAAGTCCTCAACAACGTATACCAGGAGTTGGCGCAAGGCCAGGAAATTGTGGGTGCCTCAGTATCCTGCATATTTACCATCCCTGACACACTCTCTAGAGCGACGCAGTCTCCCGATATGAAAGTGGGATACAGACGCACGTGGACGGCTATGCGTTGAAGACCACTCGCCAGAAATACGCGAAAGATATTCATTACATTCAATTTAAACAAGGCATCTGGGTAAGGCATGTACACTAGATTGCGTGGAGCCGGCGACTAACTGGACGCAGGATGTGAAGCAGCCTGGTCAGCCAATGCCACCGTTGTCTGAGCTGTTACCCAGAGGTTGGCTATTCAAGCGTGCATACCTGTTGTATGGCTCATCTGCATTTTCAGAGGATGGCGATGACAGTGACGACGACGACGATATCGAGGTCGGAGGTGTAACACAAGATTATAAATGTCCCCTGAGTCTTATGCCTCTCGAGAACCCTTGGACATCGTAAGCATTTGGTTACTCAATTCTGGACTTGTAATGATGCCATCCAGGGAAGTCTGTGGACACTCCTTCACGGGCGACGCGATCCAGGACTTCTTCAAAGGCACTCGGTCGGCCAAGAAGTGCCCTGCAGCTGGATGCATCCGCAGTTTCACATTGAGTCAGTGCAAGCCTGATGCCAGTCTGGGGAAAAAGGTCAAAGCCATGCTCAGGCGAC
Organism: Pleurotus citrinopileatus; assembly: GCA_017312325.1. Taxonomy (NCBI): domain Eukaryota; kingdom Fungi; phylum Basidiomycota; class Agaricomycetes; order Agaricales; family Pleurotaceae; genus Pleurotus; species Pleurotus citrinopileatus. The sequence goes on from BHFW01000037.1 coordinate 2,030,219, forward strand.
AGCAACGCAGAGAAGAGGACGACAGCGACGCAGACGAAGTCATTGACTAGCAGGGGTCTGATACAAGCAGATGATACGAACACAAGCAAGTTGTATAAATATAAATAAAGTATCTTACAAGTAATGGTATAGTTTGTTTGTGCAGGAAGCCAGTGTCTCCTTGACCGTTGCTGGGAGCAACGTGGTGAAGTACGGTCTGATTCCTGTGTTAATACAGTTTTGTGACCAGAGCAACGGACTCGTCCACCATGTGAATCTCAAACGACTTGTCGCTATGCCTGAAAATGCCCTGCGGAATAGTACAATTCTTTACCAGCATCCTTGATCGCGACCTCCGGCTCCACAATGCTCGACATTGACGCGAATTCTGTATGTCGTCCATTGTCTATTAGAACTTGTTCCAATCTCGGTCTTAGGAGCGGCTAATCGCGCTTTGGGTAATGACCCTTGCCGTCTTCCTCGTTTCTCAGGTTGGCTGATGCTCGACTTTGCGGCAGATTAACTTTTTTGTTTATGGTAGGCCCTCAAACTGAGCCAAATGTTCGTTTTGATGATAATTGTGGTATTCCAGGAATATATGTAGTCTTATTCTGGGTGTGCATGTACCTATACCGCCGGTCGCACAGACGTTCCGACCACAAAATTGCGCTCTCGGCAATTGTCGCGTTGTTCTCTTTGTGCACAATGAAACTCGTCCTAGACGTGACGTCGGTCCTCCTCGTATGCTTCCCGGGCACTAGTGTTGGCACTCCCCTCATCCAACTATCCGGGTATCGTGTTGCCTTCGCTGCCGGCCATGTTTACATCATAACCAAGTATGTTTATTCCTAGCTTGCGCCGCTGGGTGTGCTCGCTCATCGCCAAGTGCCCAGTATCATAGCCGATTCACTTCTTGTGAGTCACTACTCTGGAAGTTGTCTTCGGACGACTGGAACCACCCCTCTAGATCTATCGCTGCTACATCATTTGGGACTCGAGGATATCAGTCATCGTAGCCCCAATACTGCTCCTTCTGGTCGCTGCCGGTGAGGTCTGCAGCTGTATTTCCATAGATCTCAAACTGAATCCAAGAATTTGCTACCCACTAGGGCTGGCCTTTGCAAGTTATCCCGTCAGCGCTCTAGTCGCATATGTGACCCTGGCTACTAATATCCTTGTCACAGGCCTTTCGGGTAAGCTCTTCGTTAGACCTAGTTCGACATACTCTAAGTATCGCGAACAACTCACTCAACTAAACTACATTCCCAGCCGGAAGAATCTGGTGGATCAGCAGACGTTTATCTAACTTCCTAGGGCCAAAGATATACTCGAAGTACAAGACAGTGTTGTCGATATTGTCGGTCCTTTCGCTCATGACCGCCTTCCGTTCGAACCTCACACTATTTTCTAGGATTGAGTCAGCTTCACTATATCCTATCTGCCTGATTGCATTCTCCACGATAATGATGACCGACGGCCCAAGCCAATCAATACAATACTGGGCGACTTACTATCTTGTGTCCAATGTGGTGGTAAGGCTAGTTTCGTTGCTGTGACCAGCCTAGCTAAGCTGTGCTTAGGGAATCGCGCCTACGCTACTTCTTGTCCGGATCGGACTAGGTGCTGATGTGTACAACCAGAGTACGCGCTCCGCTCTGGAGTTCGAAAGGACACGGAGTACTGCCTTTGGCCCTCAGGCGGCCCAAAACGGAGACCAACTAGAACCTGCAGCGACGCTTCGTCAAGTACCGGTGTAGTCGGGTTGTCACCCCGCTATAGACCTGGAGTGCTTCAAGCGGCCTACTAAACCATTGTGTGCTTGTCGTACGGGCCCCGCTTCAACCAACTAGTTCTTGACTGCTGCCAGGAAGTAATGTAGTGTTCTAGCAACTAGAATTGGTAAGCAAACCTATCAGGTTGACGCTGCCCAGAAAATGTAGCATAGAAGGCCTGCTTGCCTGTCGGTGGATATAATCAAGAGGATAGTATTGCCTAACACAGAGCATGGAAAGAAACACATCATAAGTTATTGCAGAAGAAAAGCAAAGGAACAGTGAAGAAAATAGGAAAGAAAAGTACACGGATGGACCCAAAGACTTGAACGTTCACAACGCAGCAATAGCTCGACGAATCTCCTCGGCCCTATCCTTAAACCTCCCAATCTCCCTCTCACCGTCACGCCTAAACTTCTCGTACTCGACGCTCATCTGAAATCGGATCCACTCTTCAACAGTCATGTCCAACTCAGCTTCAGTGAGTTGATCAACTTGCTGGAATGGGAGTTTGGATAAGGGAGGGTGGAATGCTGGTAGTAGGGATTTAGGGGCATCGATTGACGTTGCTTCGAGCGGGTCGAGCGGTGCTGTTGTGGCCTCAGCAGTGGCTGGTCCAGCACCGTAAGGGAGTTTGGTAATTGGGCGCGGGGGTGTATGCGGAGCAAGATCGGGTTCTTGTACTTCTATCTGTGCTGTATCAATGGTATCGACCGCCATAACGATATCATCGTCGTTGGCCGCTAAGCTAGGCAAAATTGATTGCTTGGCCGTAGCATGACTTGGCTTCGGAGGAAGAACGACCTCAACCTGCATCTTCGGTGCTTGCTTGGGTGCGATGGTAGCGGGGATGACCGCTTGTTTCACAGATGCAGCGTGTGGCCGATCCTTAGGTGGTTGCTCATCCTCGTCATCTGTTAGGATATCTACGACCTGGCTCGTAGCCCGAGATATGTTACCTGAGGACGATGAAGATATAGGAGGACGCTGAATGGCTGAGGATGGCTTCCGCACAGCCGAAACTGGAGGACCGATCTTTACTGGCTTGGTCAAGACGGGAACTATTTCCGTGTGCGAACTAGATACTAGATTCAACGGAAATAGTTAGTTATGGATAAAATGGTGAAGAAGATAGCTACCTTGGTCCCCGATTAACGGGCTCGATGGTTTCTGTCTTGCCGTTGTAGGTTTGGAGACGGGTTGACTGCTGACGGCGGGATTCACCGAGTTATCTGCCACATCAGGGAATTGGTCTTCGACGACGTCCATACGACCATGATGATCATCTACAGCATCATGATATGCTTCAGGCTCCTCGCTTGACATTCGCGACGGGGCTAATTTGGGTTCCGGAGTAGCCTTCGCTTTAGATTTGCCTTTCGACTTCTTGGAAGGGATGGTGACATCCTCGTCAACCTGATCAACATGAGAGACGGTGGCTTTGGTACGGGATAACTTCTTCGGTGGTGGGGGCGATGGGGGTGAAGCTATAATCTCGGCTTCCTCTGGGTCTGCATCAGGTATGACTTTGGTCTTCGACTGTGAACGAGAGGGCTTCCGGGCATGACCTGTCGTAGGGCGAGATGGAGCTGGGGCGAGGTCAACGGGATCGTTGTCGGGAACGACATTGGCTTTTGTTTGTGAGCGCGAAGGCTTACGGGAGTGCCCAGTGGTAGGACGAGATGAAGGCTGTCTTCGGGAAGTTGGGAGGTCGTCTATATCGTCATCCTCGGGCGGAGAGGGCACAGCGGCACGACTCTTGGACGTGCTCCGAGAAGGCGGTGCGCGAGATGACTCGGCTACAGAGAGATAGTCCGAATCGCTGGCATTGTTGTCAGACTTGCTAGCAGCCTTCTTCTGCTTCTTGGGCGGTTCGCTCTCTTTCTCATCGTCGTTGGGCGCTCTAGACTTCGACCGTGTGCGTGACGATTTTCGAGGTTGAGCGGAACGTGGCTTCGGCTCATCTTGTTCATCTACTACCACCTCCTCTATATCTTCGTACACTTCCTTCGCCTTCGAGCGCGATTTTGAGGATTTGGTCGGCTTAGGTGGAGGAAGAGCCTCGTCCTCCTCTTCGATTACTAGCGGTTTCGATTTGGATCGAGTTACAGTGCGAGGCGTTTTGGCAGTGGAGGCAGCGGTACCACGAGGTTTGCGGGGTGTCTTAGCACCCTTCATCACCGCGGGTTGTTCGTCATTATCAAGTTCATCGTCTTCAAATAGCTCAACGGTCTCGGATCGAGAGGGAGCTTTGGGTTTATGGGCTTTAGAGCCAGAAGCCTTGGAAGATGGTTTTCGAGAAGGTGGTTTGGAAGGGGGCTCGGAGAGGGCAAAGAAGGGGCACAATGAATCAGATTTGCGTTGTCTTTGGCGATGCTCTTCCCTACGGCTAAATTACGATTGTGTTCAAGTCCTAAGAGGATTTGTAACGCACAATGGGTTGTCTTCTTGGTCCCAGCCACTGAGAGATACCTTGCAGTAGAGACACGTTGCTAGATCATCGTTAGGATATTGTGGGGTATAGACGAAGCCAGCCTGTGCCATCTAACGAGCGTACTTCAGTAAGCCGCATGCTCTAATATCACGGCGCAGCCTCTGACCTTGATTGCTGCCGCCCCATGATCGCCACTATGAGGCCACCAAGGCTCGGCAGTGAACGTCGTTAGCCTAGCCTTCTCCATAGCTTTGGCGGTCGGCAAACGCGATTTGTCATTGAATTCAAAGCTAGCAGGGCCCGTCAGCTTAAAGTCCTATTATGTGCGATACCTGAGGATTCACCTGCCATCCGTACCGATATCCTCCCCCAAGCCACATCTGACCACAGCCCAAGCACAAGACTTAGCACATTTCTTCCAATGAATTTCAAACGGGTCATCGTCCTCCTCCCATTCACTGAGCGACTTCGCGCACATGAAACATTTGACAGCATCTCTATCATCAAAACTGGGGTCAAAGTAGAATCCAGCTTCAGCGAGTGACTGTGGATTGGCAACAAAATGATCCCCATGAGGCCATTTGATAGTAATGTTCTTTGAGCCATGCTTTATACGCTTTGTCTTGAAAGATTCGATGCGCTTTTGCAGAGCTTCCATGTCGATTCGGCGAACGCGACGGTGAAGGAACAAGGTAAACGAAATGTGACCTCTATGTGACATGCGCGTCGGTCACGCGACTACGTCACAAGCAGCAGGTTCACACAGCCACTTCATCACTTCATGCATATCTCTAGAACTTATTCCACCAAAGGCGCCAAGCGAAGGGTGCTGGGCACCGGACTCGACGAGGACGACGCGAATGGCTTCAAAACCAGGACAGCTGCCTCCGATGACTTCCAGGTCCCACCCAGAAAGAAGCAGCGAGTCCAAGTTGAAGTTGTTCAGGTTGAGTCAGACCACAGTGATGAGGGTATGTCGCCAGGTTGGAATTCACAATGGCCTCTGACACTATCATACCATAGACTCTGACGACTTTGCTTCCAAACCAAGATCTAAGTTGGCCCGGTCTCTCGAGAAAGGAACGAACGGAGGTCGGAGGCGTCGATCTGGTGACCAAGAACCAGGATTACAATCCGACTCCGACCTTCGTGTGTCTCTCGGGAAACCCAATTCCTCTCGACCGCCGAATATCAAGCTAACATCTCGTATGTCACCACGCAAACAACCCTCGAATGCAGGCCTTCCGCTGTCAGGCTCGTCTGCGAAATTGCATGACAACGGCTCACCATCTCCTACGAAACTCACCAGGAAAATGCTCGGTAGGTCGCACACCGAGCCTTCTATGAGCCTCAACAACGGCAGCGCAATTGGGGGCTCCTCCTCCTTCAGCCAGTCCTCCCAAAGTTCTACCCGCAAGCCGTTATCTCCATCGAAGTCGCTTCCTTCAACCCTTTTTGATACCGAAGACCCACCTATAAGCCACCCTCAACCTCCTCGTCCCAAGCCCCGGTCGTCAAACTCAACTCACGTTCGGACATATGGCGGCGCGTCACGCTCTTACTTGGTTGCACTACCCACATCTACACTCGGTGTTGATCAGGACGAAGATGACATGCCGCGTGAATCTTACTCTTCCCTGCGCACTCGCTGGGGAATTGACAAATCCGAGGACGACATGGAACTTCCAGAGACCTCTACGAATAGCGGCCCCAATACACCTTCCAAGAACAAGGGGAAGGGTAAAGCGACCACTACCGCTCGGCCGGTTCAATTACCCCACGGAATGATGAACGATTTGAGAAGCATAACCGAACTCAGGAGCAAAGGCGAGAGTAGGAGATTCTTGGACGAAGTTGGATACCTTTTCGAAGGCTTGGAGCCTGGTGGACCGATTGGCTTGAGGAGAGCTAGGTCCGCCTTTCATTGCTGTCGCCTAATAACAAATATAATACCCCTTCCCTATAGTGCAATCGAGGTGGTAACGAAACTCTGCGATGTTCAGTTCGCCCGCAAAGCCAAAGCCGCCGATTTTTTGAGCAAAACATGGGATGTTCTTCACGCTGCGGGAGACGGTCGCGCGGACAGGGTCAGCCATCCCCTCTAGTACCTTTTCGGCTTGGAAAATTTGACCTTCGTTCTTTCAGGTTTTGGACCTAGCCCTTGTTACTTTCGTGGCCCTTGTTGCTCGCGATGCTTCCGCCTTGGAGGACCTTGTTGCGTCTGCATCTTCAGGTCCCCAACTTTGCGAAGTCCTTTTTGAATTCCTTGGGACGTACCCACTGGTTAAAGATGGTTTATCCTATGTCGCCTCGAATCTAACCCCTGCCGAATTGAAAAGGCTCGGTTTATCGAGGAATGAGTTTTCGCAGGTGCGTCTGTGTTTGTCTTAACATGTGCGAAGCTTCCTGATCCTCTGCATATAGCTCAAATCGTTGCATAAACTGATTACCACCCAGTCATCTATATTCTCTTACGACATCGAAGTACGTCTCGTCCCATGTTTATCGGGGTTGCCTCTCACCATCGCGGGTGTATAGGCATCGACGAGGCTACTTATATCACTTAGCTTGTCAGTACTCACCGCATCGCATCTACCTACAAGCCGCCTACCTCGACTGCTAACGTCCGTCAAAGAGTCGCTCACCTACTTTCACGAGCGCTTGGAAGCATATACGTCGGGACTCTCGCTTGTCCCGCCGTCGGACTCCCCAGCTGTCTTGCCCTCCCAACTTCTGCACGCAGAAAATTGCCTTCGCTTGTTGGAGTCGTTTACGTTGGATCATTGGCTGAAGGATGAGGATTCGGCAGTGGAAGTCCTTTCATCCCAACGGCATGGCTGGCTTCTGGATGGGCTGCTCTCTCTCTCTGTAGTCTGCGAGATTATTCAACGGCTTCCCGATCCCTATGTGGAGGACGTCGTGCAACAAGGTACGCTCCATCTCTGTCATACCTTTACTATGTTTAACCGCGGCCTTGTCAGCAAGCACGTGTAGCGATGCCGTCTTCCGCCTCTTGATGAGTTTAACACACGATGATCCCGAGTGGTGTCGTGCCCTCCTTGAGCAGGAGCTTGGACCCTCCCACATAATGCGGACTATCGTCAGGATGCATACGCAAACGAAGCCGAAGGCGCCAATAACTATCAAACAAGAAAAGGCACGCCAGGCTCGGCCGTCTGATGTAGACCTCATCGCAGATGACGCGCCCGGCGACGCTCAAGCAATGGACCGACTTTGCCTTGCGTTGGCTCTTTTGACAAACCTTGTCCAAGGCTGTGACAGCGCGATGGACACATTCAGATTTCTTCGTAGGCATCGTTAGTTGAGATGGCTAAGCAGGCACTCACCCCTTAACATTAGACCTCGATTCAGACTGCAAACTCAAACGCAGCTGTATTCGTTCATGTTCGTGCCCCAATGCCGTGAACTCGTTGATCATCCTATGTGGACTCTACGTTGATTATTTCAAATCCGACACCGCACCCCGCAGTATAAGCACTGAATACCTGTCTGGGCATTTGTCAATCCTTCTTGGCATGCTTATGCAGAATAGCGAAGCCAACCAAGTGCAAATACTTGCTGCGCTCCCTGGTCCGACCGATCGAAGTAAGCTGGCCCAAATGGTTGATCACTCGAAAGAGTTTACGGCATTCTACAAGTCCTTGATGATCAAGCTACAGCAACTTGGAGGCGCATCAGTTGATGCTGATGATGGCGACGGACGCGGTGATAGCGCACGAAGTACTCAAATGGAAGCCATTCCGGATACACGAAGGACCCGTGAAGCTGGCGAGAAGATTGATGCTACTGCGAAGGAGATAATTGCATTTTTGGAAGGGATGAGAAATAGGTGTACTACTTGATTGTCGCGCGCTATCGTGTAAAGACTTGATTGCTTACCTGAGATGATAACCAACATCCCCCTTGACGTTATGACGCTAAAAGGCTGAGCGCTGATCTGGCAAGCACCAGTCATAACATGTCTTCCCATCGGCTCCGCAGAACACCAAATCCCCGGGTGACACCATCATGCATCACAGTATATAAAAGCTTTTCGTCCACTCTCCAAATTACACTCTCATGTCCGCCACCACCGATGGAGCGTCGTCCGGTTCTGCCTGCGTGCCTATTCCTGAGGGGCCTGCCAGACAGACCATTGTTGGGGTTAGTATAATACATAATCCTGTTTCGCGCAAGTCAGTTTAACCTTGACTTCCGCTGAGAAGGACATGAAGCGTGCCCAATTATTGACTAAACTGGTCGATGGACCCCCTGGCTGGCGGAGCGAGGGCGCAACCAAGGTTGGTATACTCCCAGACAACTCCCGTATCCTCCTCGCTGCAGCCAACGGTTGGGTGACCTGGGACTTGTCGTCTGGTAGCACCGTCGTGAAGCTACATGAAAAACACACCGATGCCTCTCCTCTAGCAGTATCTGCAGATGCAACGCGCATCCTTACTACACAAATCAAGGCTCAGGGAGGCACTGAAGACAATCCTTCATTACAGCAGATCACTGACGATCACAAAGACGTGTTTACGGGGTTGAAAGGAGGTGTTGTCTCCGTTTGGGATGCAATGATAGGCGAGCGGGTACTGGCGCCAACGAGAAAGCATGATGAGCTGGTAACATATGCCGCCTTCTCGCCGGATGGAACTCGCGTAGTGTCCGCAGCATTGGATAAGACTATCCGGGTGTGGGACGCCGCTACAGGGGAAGACATCGCGGGTCCGCTGCGGGGGCACAACCCATTTGTGACAGCTGTGTCATTCTCTTACGACGGGACTAGGATTATCTCCTGTGGCTCCTTCGATAGGACGATTCGCATCTGGGATGCAGCTACCGGAGAACAGACAAGAGTCCTCGAGGGTCATGCTGGAGTGATCTTAGATGGTGTTGCCTCCCCGGACGACAGTCGCATCGTCTCTGGAGCTATCAATGGCTCCCTGCGGATATGGGACGTGGGAAGCGGAGAGTGCCTTATGATGATGAAGAATTCCGACAAATATCAGCTAGCGGTTACCAAAGTCAGAGTCCCGTCTGACGGGAAGTGGGTTATCTCTGGCTCATATGAGGGTCAGGTTAGGGTTTGGGACGCAGACACGGGGAAGCTAGTAGGGGTATCCGGGACTTTGGAATGGGAACCTGAGGAGGAATTTAAGGAATGGATGAGATCGAATAGCAGCGGGAAGGCCTCTGTTCAAGATCTGGCAATTTCCTCTGATGGGAAATTGATTGTGTCGGTTATCCAAGGGCAAGTGCAGGTGTATCAATGGGGAAGCTAAGTATTCGGGCAGTGTTTCTAGACAAGATAAAGAATCCTCCTCGCCAGAAATAATTAGAGATGATCCATCACAAAACATAGTTGAACGCTGAAGCGCTGACGTGCCATACCCATGGAGCATTCGGCTCGTCCCATCCTTCTTGTGCTCAGCGCCCGAGCGTCGGGAGGGGAGGAGGAAACTTGAACTGATGCCAACAGTGTCCTGAGCGCCGACACGTAAGTACATGAAACAAACATTCCTCGGTGACCCATGTAAGATGCCGGTGACATGTTCCGCGGAACCAAATGAGCAAAGCGCGCCTAAAGTGTAAGGACTTCTGATTTCACCAACAGCAAACTGGGCAGTCGCGGTTGACCTGCGAATTGTCTGCAAGTTGACGGCGGTGCAACGGAGACGTAACCTATCATGAGGGGACCACACCAAGCCCTCTCGGTCGCCGCAGTACGCTGCACACCACAAAAGGACTACACAGCTTTTGAATTTTCCCTTCAGGTGAACACTGCTGAAACAGTGTGGCTTGACAGTCTGGAGTCAATCTGGAGGTCGGAATACTGCGCATAAAGCATGTGAGTACCCTCTGTACCTGGGTGTAGCGTCGGCGAAGACTGAGTGAGCATTGTCGGATTACAGAGACAAGGACAGGAACGCTGTTCGCAGCCAAAGTCTCGTGAGTCGTTGGCTCTCCAGTTCAGCCAAAATTGATCATCTATTACCTCCGATGCCCATGATAGAATCATCCGAGAACTTGGTAGGCCATTTTCACATCAGCCTGTCCCAGGCCGATCATCTCTGTGCTGATTACCCATGTCAGCAGTGTCAAGACAACGATGATCCTAACACCTACTGCATATGCTTATATATGTATATCCGCGCTCAGCACGATGTGATTCCCTCTTCCCTCTTCGCGCCGGCCCACGTATCGACACTGACGTCTTCAAATGCTCCTGACTTCCGCGTCTGCCGAGCTGACCGGAATAGCTCTACAGAGCCTGCTCTTTGGTGCGCCCGATGCTTTCTAGACTAGTTGCAGATTCATTAACGCTTTTCCTAGGTGCTTATCTCATTCTTTCCATCGGGAACGCGGCTGTTTTTGCCAATGCCGTCAACCGCAGACGAAATCCTATGATCGTTGTCACCAACGCCGTTCTATTTCTCCTCATCACATCAGTATGTCCTCACACCGACATGTAGTAGCATATCCCACATTGACTGCCCTCAACATAGCACTGGGCTATCCAAATGACCCGCCTATTTGATGCGTTCAGTAACAGTGGATATCTCGACGAAGCCGCCAACACGTTCTTCGACAATACGAACGACCCCAGGTTCATAAGCAAGAATGTCCTCTACTTCGCGCAGACTTTGATGGCAGATTCTATGATGGTACGTCCCCATGCTCAAAAGCCCCTCAAAATTCAAGCTGTTCAGTTAACCCCACTTTACCATCTTAGGTGTATAGGTTGTATATCGTTTGGAACCGTAGTTGGCGAGTCATAGTCCCCTCCATTGTAGCTATTACCGTCTTCTTCGGTGAGTACCCAATGACTATGGGAGCAGACCGTGTTTGCTTACACTAACCTCCGTTGATCGCAGTCAGCGCCATCATCGAAACTCGAAGATTCTCTCGACCTGTCTCGATGGATCACGACGATACCACCACTGTCTCACCGTGGCTTGTTTTGTTGATTTTCATGACATTGTTGTATGTTCCCTTTGGTTTTTGGTCAGGCCCCATCGCTCATCCGTCGCAAGTGACACTTTCTACATCACAGGTGAGTAAAGCCAGCCTTACCTAGACTCCGCTCTTCGGCTGACTTGAAGTTATAATTAGGCCTCATCACATGGCGCGTGTGGAGTCTGCGGCGTGTCCTCAAACAATTCACACCACGAAGTAGCCTGGGAGTGCGCATCTCGTCCTTTAACACATATCAGCTCGGAATGCTGAAACAGTTCTTTTATCACAGCCGGTCATACAGATTGTTGTTGAAAGCGCCACCTTATACACGTTTGTGGATACCTTTATTTGATGTACGTCTGGCAACTGACCCGGATACATGATCTATCAGCTCTACTGGGATTTTCTACGTTGTCGCATTGCTCACCCGAAGTCCCGCCCAACTGATTGCTTTGGACATGGTTAGCGTTATCTATATCCTCACTAGGTTCTTCGAAGCTAACCATCACGCTTCCCATTCAGATCAGCCCAATGATTGTAAGCACCTATTCCTTCCATTCCGCGTCAACGACGATCTAATTACCACACATCCATCAAGGGCATCTCTTTTGCGTTGATAACGGTTCGCTCGAACTTCCGACATAGAGATGACGATTACTCCATGCCCCCCGTATCGAGAAGTTCAAGGCGAGACACAGAGATTGAGATGGGCTTAGCGAGCCGAAACCGATCATCGAATCAGAGCAAGCTGAGCTGTGGCCTGGCCATGGAAGACACCGTCTATGACATCGGTGAGGGGAGGGGACTCAACAAATTGAAAGAATAACCCCCGCACAACCGCAACTCAACGGCGTTCTAAAGGTTGACTCGATTACAACCAAGTCTATGCCATGTGCATCAAAGGGGACGGCGGGCCATGAAATTGCGGCGACGAGGCGGACTCAGTGTATCACTATACGCCGCCGCACGCCCTATATCACCATAGTACGGTCATTGTAGATATGTACGTTTACGGCGTGGTACTTGTATAGTAGATGGAACCAGGTGGTCCGATGCAACGGCGATCTGAAGAACAACTGTGGGAGGGAAGTTGATCGCCAGCTTTACATCCAAGAAACAAACTGCGTTTCGAAAGGTGCCCTCCTGGCCATCACCGCCACCTTCTCATTGTTAAAGGAGTCTCGCCACTAAGACGACAGTGTTCAGTTTATTAATCGGAGTTTTGATAGAACCAAATTTTCGAGCGAGTTATAATGCAGCCTGCATTTGTGACGAGCCGAACGAATCGTCAAAGCTGAACGAAGCCTACGTGATTGTGCACAAAATCATGAGACGTCTACCTCGATCGAATCCACAGCGTTGTCCTCTTCATCGCCCTCGTCAACAGAGTCCGCCAAACATTGCCCAATAGCACGCATGTAATGGCTCAGCTTCCACATATCTCCTAACTTTATAGTAGCATGATCGAAAGCGAGGGCAATGATAGGACCCTTGGCATCATTCCCTTCGGATGGTGATAACTTCGCATCCGGTGGAAGCTTGGGATACCTCGCAGAGAAGTGCGTTAGAAGAATATTTTCGGCTCCCATTCTTGATGCCATATACGATCAGCGAAAACTTCAGAGGGAAACAGGTATCGACTGTACCTTCTTCCAATATCCACGGCTTGCCCAAAGGTACTGTGGGCCTTCTTGCGCGCCATTTCCTCCTGATCGTCAGCCATAGTGGCTTCGTGAATGAGGAGCGTTGCACCCTTTCCAGCCCAAACCAAATTTTGTGTAGGCTGTGTATCCCCAGAGAATCTAGAACATTCATCTAGTTGTGACAAGATGAAGAAAGGGGCGAGCTTACACAATAGACCAGCCATCCCTGTGTTTTATTATTGCACCGTAGCATCGGGTACGATGGTAGACATCAACGGTTTTGAAGCTCTCTAGGCCCAACGCTTGACACAACTCTTCTGCGGCAGACTGAGATCTACGGATGTTGCTAAGGTGAGAATGGTGGTCCCGAAGTCAAAATCGGAACTAACGCCTGAATATCCGTCCACGGCTCGTCCCCACCTAGCTGCCACATGCCGCTAGTTTGATACGAGTTGGGCCGTTTCCAGTGAAGGGACTCGGACAGAACTGTGACTACCCCACTGGAAGAAGTATCATATATTCCAAGATCTTCAAGGTCAGATATTTCGCGCAGGTAGACATGCACCGCTCGAACGGCAACAAGATAGAGAGGCTGGTTTGGAGGGGGGTCAAGCTAGAAATGATTAGATTCAGAAAGGCCTGAGACATTTCAGTAGATACCTGTCTACGCTTCGCGAGTATCTTTGCAACGCCCATGTGGTGGTCGCCGTGTATATGGCTGACATACATGCACCTGAGATCCCTGAGGAAGGCATTGACATCGGCGAAATCCCGCCCAGCATCCTCATGCTCCGTATTGGGCGCTCCAAACAAGCGAACAAGCTGTCCCCAGGTACCTTCGCCTGCATCGAGAAGGATGCTACCCCATTTCGGTATCTGGATGAGGGTGGATGATACTATATCTCTGTGAATCCCGATGGTGCACAAGTTCGACTGCCATTACGTACCATTCCGGTACTTAGTGGGAAGCGCACTTCCCGTACCCAGTGGCGTAATTTTAACATCTTTGGCCTGTTGGGTCCCCCGTCCAGGCACAAGGGTCTTTGCACTACTATCCACTTGCGTTCTAGCGGCCTTGAACTGTTCCATAGTCGAGGGTGGGATAGATAGGGGAACTTGAGTCGAGGATTCGGCGTCTACAGCTGGATGGAAACGGTCATGCACCGGCAAGTCCTGAGAGGAGTAAATGGGGTCGACTGTGGGTGGAGCGAAGGGACGCATTTTAATGAGTGTATTTGATTTTAGGGGAGCCATATTTTGAGGAAGGTTGGGGAGGGCTGCCAAATGAGCGGCGCCTGAGATTAACTCCCAGTGAGTGGATAGAAGGACTGACTTGAAAGGTCTTTCGTGGGAACGAGACTGAAACCAGGTAGAGGAAAAACGCTTGGATCCAGTTGATGTAACCTAAGCTGATTGAAGGCAGCGCTAGTGAATGTGACGGGATCAGGGAGGTAATCCTTTGCAGCGGCCATATGCTACATTGGCAAACAGGTCAGCTGTTTGGAGGGTGAGACGATGATTGATTCTACATACGTGTACGTCTGGCGCGAAGCCTTGCATAAATTCCCTATATCGTTCATCTTCCAGGACACCTTTCCCGCAAAGGTGAAATACCGTTCGTACGTTGTAATCTTCCAGATCTTCATCACGTTGAGAGCGGAACTTGGCGTATGTAGGCGAATTGGTGAAGGAGGATACCAGTGAGGGAATATATGCTGGCGAGGGGACGTCCAGGATGATCAACGCCTAAAATCGAGGGGAAAGCTCAACGCCTACATCGCGGTGAAGACGGGGAAGGAAGCTACCCCAGGACTTTCGCTCTGTCCTACACATTCTTCTGGGCGAACTGTCCTTGATTCTGTAACATCGCCAACCTTGACTTCAAAGGTGACTGAGTGTCCTTTGGTAAGCTCCCCACGTAGTCGACCAAAGGGTACACCCAAGGCCTCGGCGCGTTTGACATCGAATTTACCTCGGATGCGAGGTCCGACTATGATATACGCAAGCGTAGGAGGGGCAATTCGTCTTACCAACGATGGCTCGCTGGGGTACGCTGATTCGTAGGAAAAGCGCGGGAGCTGCTGGTGGAACCCACGTGGCAAGCGAGATCTCTTGTAGACATCTATCTGCGAGGGAGCAAGTTAACTCTAAACGTTAGGAGGAGGATTATACGTCACTGACGGAATTAGCCACAGGTGGTTGAGCGGAAGTCGACGGTTCAAGTTCGGAACACTGATTCTTGCTTTTCTTCTTTTTGCCTTTCGCCTCTTGAACGGGAGGCTTTTGCGAGCCGGGAAACATGGTGTTAATCAAAAGCCGCAGATGACTATTGTTGTCTGGTCCGCTGCTACTACTGGAGGAGTCGGTTACTTCAACTAGATTGGTGGGGGCTTCCGAGGGAGAAGGGTTGACGCGAGGCCTCTTGGTTGGTCCCTCCGGAGACACATCACTTTTCCGTTTTAGTACGGAAGGTTCGGTGGATGTAGAAGACGGAATGATAGGTAAACCATAGACGGTGATATTGTTATCTTTGTATAGATGGTTCGTCGAGATGGATGGAGATGATTCGATGATATTGACTGGCATGGTGTCTCTACTGTATGTCAACACGATTACTACAAACAAAATGGGCGAAACTTACCTATAGGTGTAAGACCTCATGGCAGCGACGAAATGTGACGTTCCAGGTGGGCCAACGATGTCGAGCTTTGGAATGGTTGCGTCCGCCAGAGTCATCAGCAGGCCTTAGTCTTGAATTAGCGCGGCATGGGGAAGCCAGAACGCGTCGATCCATACCTGCTAACCCGCTGGCTCGCTCCGTTCCGACAGAAGTGAAGAACAATCCTTTAGTCTTCTTCCAATTTCTACGGCTCTGCAGAAACGAGCGATTTGTATTCTCTCCGACATTGAATACATATTTTGCTGAGTCGAAAGTGATGACCACAGTGGGTTCGGTGTCGGAGGAAACGGTAGAGAGAACGGTGGCAGACCAGTCCATGGCTCTCGCGCCGAAAAATTTCTTTGAGAGGCGGTAAAGCCGTTGTGGAGCGCGGGTGCGCCAAGTACCAAGCAACGATGTGGCCAGCTCTAGAGATACGGCTACAGGACGCTGATCCTCTGACACAGTCCAGTGAAGAGAAGGAATTTCCCGGGCGCTAAGCATCTGGTGGATGTACTAAGCGCTCATCGTTGCTGTAAACCTCGCTTATTAGTTCGTTAGTTCCTCTACGGAGCATGTTAGATCGTTACGCGTTATAGTCTGGAATTAAGCGTATACTTAATGGTTTTGCTCTAAACATTTCCCTGAGCTCCGTGGAAACCACTACACATCCGCGAAGCCTTAACTATTCGTTGCTGTTGCCGCAGGTCTCTACTAACTGTCTATTGACCGTCTAACCATTATATATGTAGCTCTTGCCATGGTCAGATTTTCCTTGGGTCCGGCCTCTGCTGTCTGTTGGTGCGCATTTGATCTCATCGGGCCTTTTCCGCTTCAGGCTGTCTACTGACTATCTTGTTTACAGGGGATGAAGACCGCATTTGCTCTCGCGATCAGTGTTGCAACTCTGGTAGCCCGGTCTATCATAAGAGTATCGGCTGTCATACTCTCGACATAGAGGTTGGTTCCCAGCCTAGTAGCCGGGAGGGCACATAATGACTGGTCACTGCCCTGCTTTGACGGTGAATGTGCTTACGGCCTCCCCGACCACCGCGGCCAGTCAGGCGCGATTAAGCTCGTGCGTTATCGTCTTGTACATCCGGTATGCTTTCGCTAACCTGAACGCTCCTCGCTGTTCAGTTTGCTGACTCGTCAAGCGCGATCGCGGACATTACTCCTGCCGCTGGCTGGGTGGTTTTGGATTGCGACCCAAATGCCCTTAACCAGGACATCCTCCTCGTTTGTAAGAGCGATCATCAGGAGGGAAATGGTTGTAGCCATCTGTTCTCCGGTTCAGGACCCGTTGATAAATACGTCAGGCTTCCGGAAAGCGTGCGTTTATTTCCCCGTTTACTCACTCAACTGTTTAGTCTCGACATCTCCTTTTGCCAGAATCTCAAAAATTTGGGTGCATGAGGACCAATCGATCCTTCCGCATCATCAGGTAGCGAGCCAGAGCAGCGAGACAGCACAAGTCTTCGCTATCAGTGTGGATGACAAAGTAAGCATGACTTCCCGATCCTCTTCGACATCGAGCTGATCTCATTTTAGTTTGATCTGATCGACTACTCCAAGTATGCCTTCATCCCTCACCTCAATTCATAAGCTGACTCTCACGTGCCCAAGCAAGGAGATGTCAACTTCGTCGCTGTAAGTCTGCACTCATGCACCGTTAGTGTCTTGGCTCTAAAATCTTCTTCAGTATGGTCTCAACACCCCAGGGGTCGACATCACCGTCGCCATAACTACCGTCTTCAAATCTGACGATGAAGTAGACGAGTTCTTGAGCGACGCTGTACAAGGTATTGAGACCACGCGTCTTATCAACACGCTGAACTGATTCCCTCCATGTAACTATGACGGATGGTGGCTCGCGTTACCTCAAGCCACAAAGCAAACCACCAACACTTGATGTAATAAAAGCCGGGGCAGGCGAAGGACTAGCGCGAAAGAACAGTACCAAGGTAGCCAGTTTCGGAAGCCAGGGAAACCTTGGGGGACCTTTGAAATCAAGTCAGAGAAACAGACATGCTCAGATGGGCCTGCTTCCTTCAGTGCTTCCATCACTGGCACAGTGGAATCGTACTTCTGGGGGTCGCGAAAGAAAGGCAAAGTCAGCAAGTCCCAGGGATTCTTTACCGGTAAGAGTTGCCCTTCGTACTGCCCTCCTGTCAATCTCAGCCCCCCTTTTCTCCATAGGGGTGAATGGCCATTTGAAACAGGACGTCACCATCGCACTTGCATTGACGGTAAGCTCGTATGGTAAGCCTGGCGTAGATCAGCTCACATACGCAACTCTAGGGAAAGATTACCTTTGACGCTGAGAACCCCCCCATTTGGTATCCCAGGCGTAACGTCAATCGAGCTTGGGTGAGAAAAGCATCTTCAATACTGGTACTCTTGCTCATCTCGCCTAGTGTGGTGAATCTTGGGCTCCTCGGTAGTGTCAAGCTAGAGGGAAACACGAACGCCGAGGCCACGGCTGAATTCAAAGGATTCGTTGAATCTGGGATGGAATCAGGTTATTGACGTTCCAGGCTGAGTTGGCCCCAGCTGATCACGCCCTTTTATAGGTGTCATCACTGTGCCTTCAAAGAACAAAATTGAACCTTATTTCGATCCCGGAAGTACGTAGCCCGTCGCACTCCTCGCTTACTCACTAAATAATCAAATCATTGCAGAGTTCGAGGCTAAACTTGGTGCTGACAAGAAGGCCAAAGCCGGAATAGAGGTAGCCTTGACCCCTAAACTCCATCTTGGCGTCGTCAGTGCTGGAAGCACTTCGATTGGCGCGTTCGCTACGTCCGAGGGCAAGCTTTCGATAGAAGTTGAAGCTAAGAATGCTCTTATCAAAAAGGCAGAGAGGACAATCGACGCGGCCACCCAGTCCTTAGACACTGACTTTGCAGCGAATATCTGCGGTACAGTTAAATTGGCACTAGACGGTCATGTCGGCGCAAAAGCCTCCTTGGCATTGGGACCACCATCAGGGGGGTTTATGGAAATATGAATGAGAGCTCTACAAGGTCTGTCAGCTTGCGTGATGCTTCTCTTGTTCAAAACTTTGCTCATTGCGACTTCCCTAGTGTGGTAAACGCCGCTCGCTACTGAGGAAGCGAGACCCCGTCAAACTTGTCTCAAACAAGCTCACGTGTCCGTTGGCGCAGTTGAAGGACGCTGTTGAAGTCCTTAAGCAAACGGTTCTTGATCCCAAGCAGCAAGTACCACATCTCTTCTTTGTCGCACGATACTGATGCCACTTCCTCACTTACGTGGTATCAAAATCCTGAAAGGCTAATTTCCTTTGAGTGATGCGCTGTGCCTGGCACGAAAGTACATAGGTTACATAAACCAAATGATGTTTCTGATATTGTCGTTGAGCTGATGATATCGCATTCTCTACGGCTTCAAACAATTGGTTACTCTTGCGACTACGCAAACGTGTTACCCGAACAGGTGAAGCATTCAAGCATTGAATCCATGGCTACAATACAAGTACATTCATATCAACGGGACGATATCCCATTCTCAAATACAGTGCCCCGTTAAATATCATAGGCGATCCGCCCTCCGGTCCAAGCGAAGGGGTAGTTTCTCTGATACCAGTTGCGCATCGTACGCCTTTCGGTCATGCGGGGGATGTTGGCGTAGGATCCCCCAAGCTGCATTCGGTGTCAGCGACGAACCAAACCATGTCCATAATTCGAGACTTACGATAATGTTATGGCAGCCGTCAAAGAAATCCCCGGTGAAACCGGGGTAGCGCTTAGACGGAACAAATCCGTCATGTTTTTCAAGTACAGTCGATGTCCATTCCCATACGCCGCCGTTATGCCCTTTGCCACCGTTTTTCTCCCCACCGGTCGTGGCACTAATTCTGATATCAGCGGGACATCATTGCAATGAGACGACCTACTTACGGGACGGGGTGCCAATTGCGGAATCCAGCGTTTGCCCCTCCCTCGTATCCACTCTCGAATTTATCGAGGAATAAGCGGAGTTCGGGCTCAGTGGGCAACCTGCCTCCTTTCACAATTGCGTACGCGGACATATTGTCGTACGAAGTTACAATCGGCCATTCCTGTGCGACCTTCATGGGTACGGGACCGTAAAGAGTACGGACCTAGGAAGGGACAGTATGTCAATCAGGGGCATGGCATAATGTGATACGCATGAGCTAACCATAGTTTCTCCATCTTTCTCCACCCAACTAGCAGGATATTGGATACCGTCTCGATCCTTGTGGGTCTGATAGAATTCCAAGAATTGGCCGTTGGTAACAGGCCTCCATTCGATCTTGAATTGGCCAACATGCACTTGCCGTTTGGGGTGTTCATTGTCCCAACCGAACTCATGGTCCTTGGCGTCATGAGCATACGCGGGATCGTCGTCTTGGTCCTCAGAATCATCGTGGCCTAGAGTAATCGTCTCCGGGCCAAGCACAACAGTGGTATCTTGGATTTTCGGAGCAGCACTCCAGTTGGCAGCGAGAGATTTCCATGGTGGGCGCGTAAATCCCTGAGGAGGGATGGTCCCATTACCGGCTGCTTGGAAAAGCATGTACAGGAGGGTCTAAAGTGAAATACGGAAGCTGAGAAAGGGAGAAATCGGTGGAATCAACGAACTCACCTCAAGATGGAAGGCTTCGTGTTCGAAGGTCATGAACAGGACTCGCCCAATGGATCGCGTTAAAGGCTTCCGTCCGCATGAAATGTCGTCGTAAAGAGCTAGTACCCTCTCTCGAACTCGAGACTGGAATTGAAGAATAGACTGGAGTGATGGCCAATCCTCATCTTTTTGGGGAACCTCCGAATGCGGCTAATAATTTGGTACATTGAGCCTACAAAATTCCGACCCAAGATGTGGAAACTTACGTGACACTCCTCTGGGTTGTCTACATTGGGGTCGATCCCGCGCTGCCCTAGTATAAATAGACTATCCTTCAGAACGAAGGTGCATCCTTACCTCAAATATATACTATAACGAGGCGTGTCAGAAGGGTTCCAGACTCAAGGGCCACTAAGAACCAACCTTGAAATTCTCTGGCTCAGTGTGTGGCTCATCCAGCAAACGACTCAAGTGGATATCCAAAAAGGTCGGAATATGGCCAAGATAGAAGAGGCAAATGTGCCTTAGATGAATGGGCTTGACGAAGAGCAGCGATGGAGGAATCATTTTTAAGGTGATGAAATCCCATGATGCCCAAAGCGTTGTCCATTCTTGAAGCGAGGGAATGCCAAAGGGGGTTGTTGAGATAGGGGTACTCTCTAAGGTGATAGGGGATTTCAGCAGGGGGAACATGAACGGAGGACGCTCGACGAGCCAAAGCGAATATTGGGTAGCACTGTCGGTCCATCGTTGGATTGGACGAAGGCCAGAGTCGATAAAGAGACTATGGGCATCTCTATTTGAAAACTGTCCAGGTAATAAGCTCAGAGAATTTACGACGCGGCTGCATTGCTCCGAACCTTGTATGACACTTCAATTTTGACTAGTTCGTCTTCAAGGAACTCGTATTCACTGGAAGATTGGGAATTCTTGCATGTCTGAGAACATTTCGACTTGTAATAAGCCTCATGGCGCCCTGATCGACTCCGCCTGAGAAATTAAACTCCTTAACGGAAGTGACACAAACTTACTTTCCGCTTCGTTGTATTGATTGACATACTCCCACTTATCTTCGTCAAACATTTTCTCATCACCAAGCGCCCTGCCAGCCGCTCTTAACCCATTCATGATGAATCGCTTCGTGTACCCAGCCCGATCATTGTACGCCTCTTCTATCAACGTCTTATCGTTATCATGATCCAGTCCAATCAAGAGCGTATCGCCAGATCCAGGGCGCAGTGGAAGAGCCTGCAAGAACTTGACGCTCTCACTTCGAGAGAAGTTTCCTAGGGATGACCCTAAAAATAGGATGTGCAAGGGGCTGCCTGATCCCGATGGCGATGAAGTTGGGGAAGACGGTGCAATAGATGCACTATCCTCGGATGCAGAGCTTAAACTCCTGGGTCGGCCAGAAGAAGATGAAGGAGATACAGAAGAGGATGATAAGCTCGACTTGGAGTCAGGGGATAAGTCCCTCGAGGCGACGGGAGAGTATCCGGGTTCCGATGCACTTGCTTCGATGAACTTGAGACCGTCTTCGTACGTGCCGCAGAGCCCTTTGGTATCGACTTTGCCTTGAAGCATCTTTCCAACCTTTGATTCCGAGATGGAGTCGAGGCAGCGCTGTAGCTCGCGGTGTTCGAGGTCGAGAGCGTAATAGGTGATGGGGGCGTTCTCGCAACTGCTTGGTACAAGGCGAGATAATCCAGCGAGGATGTGGGATGTCTTTCTGAGCGATCTATATACCAAATGATGTGGGTAAATAAAGCCTCCTTAGGCAGCGCCCATAAGATAACGTACCCTGCCCCAAGCTCTAGCACAGTTTCAAATTCAGGGACACCTTCGTCAGGATGCATTGCTTGAATGATTTCGTCGGCCTTGGTCTTGAGAATTTCCTCCTCGGCCCCAAACAAGTAGTATTCCGAGACCTTGGTAGTAATGTCGTCATAGAGCCTCAAGCCGCGCTCGTCATATAAGAGGACGGTAGGCATTTCTTTCCGACCAACGGGACGATGGAGTCCCTCGAGGAGTTGTTGAGAGAGGTCGCTTTGTAAATCTTGCTCCCTTGCATGGTTGAGCATCTGGGCGTCCACAATCTGAGCGGTCATGTTGAAGACGGCAGCAGACGATGGTGTTTGTTTGAGGTGGTGAGTACGTGAAAAGGCAGAGGCTTGTGGATCTTATATATGAGGACGGTGACGAAGAATCGGGGACGGACCCAAACACGTTCATAATCATTCTAGATTTCTACACATGCATGACTGAAGGTGCCTTCTCTCCCCCGGCATGACATCAGATACTCTAATGACTCCTGTCTGGTTCCCGCTTCGCTTGGTTTGAGAGCAGGTTGACGAACGAGTGGCAGTGGAGGGGGCCGGTGGATCTAATCCGCGTCTGGGGGGAATAATCATGCCGAGCCATGACAGATTTGGGGTCGAAAAGTGCCCGCTCACAAAGTGAGTGCCATAAGGGTGCAGATGTTCTGACAAGAGACGGCCACATTGCTAGACTTACCCCCGTTCCACTGTTCCATCATTCACGAGGCTTCATAGAAAGACGGGGTCGCTAGATGCCGTCAGAAACGACGTAAAAGGGAGCTTTGAATTCAGGCATTTGGTATGCGAACAACTTCCATGATACGAGAGATGCACTAGACACAATCATGTGAGCCTACTCAACAAAGAGGTAATCCAAATATACGACCAACCTGAGAAGCGGGGCGTATAACCGGAGTACCCAAGGAGTATTCACACCACCAGGACGGACAAAACGCGCAAAGGAACGCCATTGTGGTGCCCACCTCGAGGGCCCATCAGAAGTTTGAATTGCATCGCGGATGTGTCCCAGGAAACCGTTCTTCGGTGCGGTACCCAAAAACGGAGTATCAGTAGGTCGAGCACGCCATCGCCACAGTAAAGCACGTAATGATAGGGGCTCCCTAGCTTGGGAAGGCTGATAGGGATACGGTAAAGGTCCGAAGCAGCAGTAGCATGGAGAAAAGGGAGAATCAGAAACCAACCTTGCGGTGGGCTTTTTAATACCATCCAAACCAGCTCGCGCCATCTTGCGCAATCGTCGTGTAATCGATATAATACGTAATTTGGACGCGATTAGGGCCAAGCTTCAATATTTATATTATGCACTGTAAGATAGATCGTACGTACAAATGAAAGATAACATTAATGAATGCACGGGCAGTGTTCCTTTGGGCGAGAGGTATATAGGTTCGAATAAATCTTACTTGCGCTCGGAGAGAACAGAGGACTCATGCTGGAGCTGATGATTTATCAGTGCTTAAGTTTGAGTGTGAGTGCTTGAGTCGTTAGCTAGCCTTCCCGGCTTTGACCAACTCGACTGCCAGCGTCGCTAGCATCTCCTCGGCACGAGGATTCCGCGCGAACGCCCTTCCATCGCCAATGCTAACCGAGGTCACGCTGGTATCAGAGACGATGTTTATCACAGAAAGAGGAACGCCCCTCACCTGCCTCCTCCATAAAGCAAGCGCGGTACCCAACCCCATTTACGTTTCCACCCAAACACTTGGGCCCAGTTCCGCTTCAGTCCAATATCGTACAGCTTGACCGCGCTATGGGCATCCCTGACTAGAGAACGTTGTTCGTACGAAAGTTCGTGCTCCATTGGAGGTTCGGAGAGTGAAATGCCATTACTATTCGAGGAGCGAGGGAGAGGGGGGAGGTATCGGAGGAGGAAGAACTGCGATATATTTTCAAGCGTCGTCTGATTCGTTCTATAAGGGTCGTCAGCAAAGGACCATAAGGAAAGGGGATGGTGACTTGCGAAACGAGATATAGATGATAGGCCAAGAATGACCCAACGACCAGAGCGAAGACCAGCCCGGTGAAGAACAGGCCGAGCTCATGTAGGTATACAGCTTCGTCCTATAGCCCCAATACCTGGGTCAGTCACAGATTTGGGAGTCAAGGCAATAACATACGATAGCCAGGATATTGTTGAACGCATACCAGAGGGCCGAGCCGTTGACAGCAGCGAGATACGATGAGAATAGGGTCACACACGTTAGAAAATGAACGAAAGCGGGGTATGTTCTATGACCCTACATGGACACAGGTGAACCCACGTAGGCAGACATTACAACAAAGTCGCTCACTATACAACGTGCACCAAGCCACGGACAGTGGTGATCTACGCGATAGTGAGTACAGATCGAGAGTCAATCAAGTCCACGCACCCATTTTAAGCACACACCGCCCGCACTGTGAGCAGTGATGTGTCCGCTCAGGCTTCGGTGCCCAACAAATACGGCACCATTTGGCTGGGCCATTAAAGTCTTCATCAGGCGGCGACATTAATGCTTCCCTCAAGCTTTCTCCATTTCTGTCCTCGCCATCCCGACTCCCTCCTTCGCGAAAATCGACAGGCCCGGGATCTCGTGCGAGACAGACGATCAATGACGAGAACGTCAAGAACGTCAAGGTGTATACAACACATATGTGAACGAAGAACTGGAGCGTGGCTTGGCGCGTAAGAAGATGATATTTGACGAGAACATAGATAAACGAGGGGTGTGGGCCCACTAGAAGAAATACGGTACCTGTAAAAATGGACGGCCGTGATGGACAATATATTATGCATCAGGATTGGCCATTTAGCTGATTGATTCTAATAACGCTCACCGCAAAGTGGTAGATAGTGCACCAAAGTCTTCTTCGGAGCGTCCACGTCGCGAGGGGAAACGGGGGAAAGCGTCCGCGTGGAAGCGTCTTGATAATCCAAAGTAACGAGAGGCATGATTAGAGTTGGGAAGTGTAATGAAGCCGGGCAGCTAAAAAGAAATGAAGATCATGAACAACGTCGAGGACGGTGGTGAAAGGAAGAGAAAGAGATGTTGCGCGTGTGGGACCGCGCGACAATGTCTAGGCGGTGCGCCGCTTGCTTTGGTGAGAGATCCTGCTTCGGCTCCCATGAATCAGATTATCAGTCACCGAGCAGACCCCCCATCATCTTGGTAACAGCATCGAAGGGGTTTAATTGCTACTGTTTCAGAGTACGTATGAAGGGTATATTATACATATATCGTACATTGACAGGTCGTGAAGGTGTCGTAAATGTCTTCGAACATTGAGTATTGAACATTAATGAGATGAAGAAAGGGCAGCCTGGAGAACAATTATACCAGAACTACACGCAGAGGTCATGCAAGCTGTCGCAACATCCCCAATTGCCTTCCTGACCTCGGCCGTGACAGGTCCATACTCTTCCATCAACTCGGTCACCTCCCTTTGGTGATCCTCAACAGCTAGGCGTCGAGACCGACCAGTTACTACAAGTACGTTAGTAAGTCTAGGCATGGCGATAGCCTGGGATACTATAGCATGCAATGGAGTAGGCGTCCTCAATTCGGTGAACTGTACGCGGGAAAGGGCAGGGTTGGTGGCATCAGCCCCTTGTGGTTGGGTATATCGAGACCAGGTAATGTTGTCTGCTGTCTCAGACTGCAAGCGCACATGTGTATCTGCATGCCCGTAAACTGTATCAGCTACCACCTAGATACCACAACCCAAGTCAGCCATTGTGAGACCAAATCCCAGACAAGACTACGCACTGAAGAAACTGGGGGAGCGCCCTTGTTCTCCCCCGTGGGTACCTCCGTCATCTGGGGCACGGCGGCAGCAGATGTCTCTTCCTTCGTCATCCTGACGACGGAAGCTGTGACTTTCGGATTCGCGCATAAACGAACGACGAAGTCGAGTGCCAGCCGGTCATCTGGTCCGCCAAAGAATGGTAGAAGTAAATGCCTAGAGCCAGTGACATGACTCCCAGCCGTTGCTCGATCAATGAAGAGGGCCACATCAGTACTCGACTGCAAGAAAACTCTTCGGACAAATTGCGAGTGTATCAGAGACGCGGGCTCTTCGACTTCCGGCGCGCCACCGGATTTAAACAATGCGTCGAAGGGATTATTACTGTGAGTTGCATGCCTGGGGGTTTGCGGTACAGAGGGAGATGTGGTTCGTTGGTCGGCAAGTGTATGTGGTGGTAACCATGGGAGTATGATCATATCCGAGTCATTAACGCGGGCATGTTCAACGACACTAACGGGCAGGTCATCATATGGGACAATTGATAGCGAGGTATTGATATTGATATCGTAGAGTTGCGTGAAGGTCTTGAATATAGCGAGAACTGGATCCGTTTGTAGCAAAGCGTCGTGCTGTGAAGACATCATCACCGCTGACGTTCGATCGGAGAGCTCTAATAATCGTAAGGCGTCGACTTGAAGCTTGGGAGAGTCGCCGTTAAACGAGCGAGTGGAGATGGACGCTCTCTGCTCCTTCCTGGAAGGAGTATGCGCTCTTGACGAGGCGTCGGCTGTTTCAGGCAATTGAAGAAGCTGAACAATGGACATCATCCCGGGTACGTGTTGAAGCTTGTCTAAGACGACAACGAAGTGGGATAGAGCATCAGTCAAGTCCGAGCGTGTACGAGGCGGACGGGCATGTCCCTCTTCATCGTCTCCAACATTGGCAAAGTTAGGGCCGGACGAAACGGCTCGAGTGCGAAGATGAGGGGGATACAGTGCAGTAACCAAAGGCGTTGTGATAAAGGTCAATAGAAGAGCCTCAAGGACGAACATCGAAAAGACTTTCTACACGTGCCGTAAAGGGCATGTCAATAAACACACAGGGCATGCATACTTTAGATACTCACAGGTGTCAAGATGTGAGCTGTTAGGCCAACATTCAACACGATGAGCTCAACAAGTCTGTAAAGAAAATGAGTACAGCTTCGAGAAACGGTGCAAGGAACCAAATAAGTTCACCCTTTGCAAGACATCAAGGAACCAATCGCGCTAGCCTCTCTCCACTGGAAGCCAGCGAAGTAACGAGAGGCAAGTGTGCACCCGCCGAACTTGCCCAAAAATGCGAGGGCACATATGGCCACAGTATATCCCCAGGTGATACCTAAAATGTTTCGGTTAGAGGTCCGTGTTAGGCATAAGAGGCACATACCATCATTGAGGAGACCGAGATTTGTAGAGAGCCCAGAGAGTGTGAAATACTGGAGATGGTCCTTGTCAGAATCGTTGCGTGTGCAGAAGGAGAGAAATTTACCAAGGGTAAAAAGATAATCGACACCATGTCCTCTAGTTTTTCAGTCAAGGTGATAGAAAGACCACCATCACGAGGCACAATGAGGCCAACAACGAAGGCGCCTGACGATTTGTGAGCACATCATCTGAGCATCCTTAATGAACCGAGGAGATGGCACACTCACCGAAGATAGCATGAACACCGATGATGTCGGTGAAAAAGGCCGACCCAAACACAAGTATGATTGTCACAGTCATGAAAAACATCGTGGGTCCGTTCTCCAGGGAACCGGTTTCCCTCGCAATCCAACGCAGTGCATATTTGATAGGGAAGAGCAAGAAGAGCGTCCATCCTACACATACTAGGAGGATGTACAAGGCGGTCAGGCCTGAACCAGCGTTGACCAAAGCCACGCTCAGCGCAAGAAGTGTCCACCCAACGATATCGTTGCCGACACCAGCTGAAAGGACTACGATGCCGACAGTCGTGTCAAGTAGCTTGAGCTCCGTTAGAATGCGACACAAAACGGGAAACGCAGTGATCGAATATGCTACACCAGTGAAAAGCATGAAATGGGTGAACTCGACATCAGAGCTGATGAATTCCTTGTAAAGGGGAACCGACAAAGCAGCTCCCAGACCGAAAGGAATCGTCATTCCCGAAAGTGCGACTATTGTTGAAAGCTTCATGTTGCGTTTTATTACGGCGCCATCGATTTCAAGACCAACGAGGAACAAGAAGAGGCAAAGACCGATGTTGGCGACAAGGTTGAGATATGGGATGGACACATCGGGGAAGACGTGTTCCGTAAAACCTGGGATACGGCCTGGCAAGGGGTTAGAATGGGGTCAAGCCAAGTGACGGTGGTTGGACTAACCGAATGCAGTAGGCCCTACAGAATACACGAAGTTAACTGGGTACTACGATGGGTGACGCGGTGACGCGAAGGAGCCTACCTAGGAGGATACCACTGAGAACCTCCGCAATAACTTTGGGCTGCCTGATTTTTCGGAGCCCGAGAGCAAGTAATTGTGTGGTAAGTACGATGATCCCTACAATAGAATGAGCAAAGCAGGATCAAAGAAGATCTTTGCGACCTACCGACTTGGACGATCCACAACCGTATTGGATGATCGGTACTGAATTCCGTAGGGTCCTTCCCGTTGAGAAGGCCGCCCTGTTCGGTGTGTCAGCGTCGGTCAAGGTGAGTGATGATAGGGACGCGAACTTGGTCCTTTGCTTGAGCTCGCCTTAGTATCTGAGCGATGCCTGATGAAAACTGGCTCGGCATATTGGCGGTGGCTAAGACAGGCAGGCGATCCAAGGAGCTCAGAAAAAGTAGTCGGAGCCTCTTTAAGCAGGGCCCTTATGAGAATTCACGAAACATGTACCGATTTGACACATCAAAGACCCGGCATCAAACGTTTCAACCGCCGATAATTGTGTCTCCACCCGCACAGATAAATACGAAATGGTTGGGAACATGAATTCAAAAGGCTATGGATGGGCCGACGACTCTGGCTTCGGTGCAGCTAAGTAGCAACTGGCTTTCCGTATGGTTCGGTGGCAACTCGGAGAAATGTTTCCCAGCGCTGAAGTGCTAGTGCTTAGTGCGTCTCCTGCTCAAATTTCGGAGAGCCATTTCATTTCTTCGCTATCCTTATCCACCACCTTTATCCCCGCCATCCTTAGTTCATCCTCCACAACCTTGATGTTTTCCTCTGATGCGTCCACTGCCCTCGTACCTGTCTTCACAACGACCACCTCGAAACCCTCGCTCTTGGCGTCCAATGCACTAGCCTTTACACAATAGTCAAACGCCAATCCAACCACGTAGACCCAGTTTGCGCCCTTTTCCTTTAAGATGTCCGCCACCCCGCTGTCAGTGACCTTGAATGGATCAAAGAATACCGAATACATCTCTACTCGTCTATCTTTTCCCTTCTCAACGATCAGATCTACGGTATCCATGCCGTCGACGATGCTGGCGCCTGTGGTGCCCTGTACACAGTGGTCAGGCCATAGACGCGT
The DNA here is from genome assembly GCA_017312325.1 of Pleurotus citrinopileatus. Classification (NCBI taxonomy): domain Eukaryota; kingdom Fungi; phylum Basidiomycota; class Agaricomycetes; order Agaricales; family Pleurotaceae; genus Pleurotus; species Pleurotus citrinopileatus. Next base: position 2,059,378 of record BHFW01000037.1, read on the forward strand.
GTCGTAGGACTCGGCTGGGTTGTTCGGATTCACTACTGGGGCAAAGCTGGTGAACGGTGTATTGTTAGGCGCTGTGTGATTCGATGCGAAGGAGATATGGTCGGGTGGGTGGAAGTCTTTCGTCGCTACTCGAACGACAAAGGAGGGACAATTTATTAGTCGGTTGATGAAAGGGATGATGTCTCGCCCTCCCGTGACAGCCAAGGAGCCATCCTACAAATGCGTAACGTGGTCACTACGCCTGAGGATACGACACTGAAACATGACTCGATATACCGGTGGGCAGAAGTCATTCTGCATATCAACAACGAGCAAAGCCGGTGCGAAATTCGGGGGTGCAGATACCATCGAAGTCCGTACTTGGTCAAGGACATGAATAGGAGGCCCGGTGAGCGTTCTACAGGACTATCTCTCACCCCTGAACACCCCCTGTCCAATTTCTTTTACTTTGCGTTGACTTTCACGTCGTGCCCTCGAGCCGTACCATCCGGCTTGAAAATGTATGAAACTGCACACAGACTGCGCGGTCGTAATCTTGCGGTCGGTGACAGTATATTGATTCTCAGTGGCCATATACTCTTGTAAAGACTATCCGGCAGATTTTCAAACATTCGGCCATGCAACAAATATCCTCGTCTCCTTTCAGACGCATCACATCATGTTCTGAGTATCGAAGCATCTACACCTTAACACCTTTCTCCGCTACGGTTCAACCCCCTATTCAAAGCAAAGCTAAATCCTTGCAGTACTCGTCACAGTCGGCTTCGACAGATGTGCAGCTACTTCTGCAGACACCTGGAGGCCGTCAATCATCAGTAAGATCATTAGTCACTTCATCTGTTATGCAACTCACAGAATCCTGTGCCAGCCGGGCCGTTCACTGGTCCATGGCTACACACTTTGCTGCAGCATCCCTCATCGCGTTTTGCCACGTTGATGACTGATGCCGTTGAGAATGTGGCACCGAGGATGAGCACGGAGGCGAGAGCGACGAAGCGGTTGAACATAACCATGATGATTGAATGTAAGTGTACGACGGTGTGTTTTTGGCGGGTGTCGTAAATGCTAGGTGACTGGACCGTTGATTTTTCTTGTAACGCCAGGTCCTCTTTTATACCTCTCAAGCAAGCCGCTCCATGCCTCGGAGGTACCTTACTTACGTTGAGCAATGGACATAGTTGCCCATGTCAGTCACACCGCAGCTGCGTCCCTCGCTCGTGCAATGAACTTGAATGAATTGCTAGATGTATCCTTGGGGGTACGCAACAGCGCCGACACGCAGCGGCCGGCATGTAAACATGCCTAAAATAGGCTGCTATTATTATCTGCGGTGGTGTGTACACAAATTAGGTAGCAAATTGCCCCACCTTTGTCACCTGTCTACTAGCCCATTGGCGGGCAGACTGCTACCGCTACGGGTAAGCAGTGGGCTGATTTCGCGGCCATCAAGCGTCGGATCTCTAGCCATGTTCCATTCGAGCATGGTGCCGCGCATCATGCATCAGCGCTCAATATTCACTCTAACAGTCAGTCCGATCTTAGTGGACCCAGTGGCTTGTCGCGGCTCCGTGCCGACGAAATCAAGGGAGCGGGACACTTACAGCTATTTGCATGTTTGGGTGTTGGTTGCCCTAGACGGACTGTCCAAGATGAACGGACCGTACAGTTTTTTAAGAAAGAGAGGGGCAGCCTGATGCTCGACCAGGTGTTCTGAAGTTCATATTCACGTTGGTTATGCATCGCAAGGTTATGCGTCGTGGAGTTCATTCGGTGCGACGTCAGAATGGAGCCATACGGCATATAATTGCCACAACCAATCCAATCCAAGTTTTGAATTCGGTGATATGACCGGTAATACCAACCCACCGCTCGCGTCGTATGTCGAAATAACGAAAATGTGATGCCTCGAGTCAAGTTCTCAAACCGTAAGACGTCGCTACGCTCTGGCATGAGCGTTAGAGTGGTAGTGAGGCATAAGGGACAGTATAATTTGGAGTATTAGAGTAGAACAAGCGGTATATGAGACGACGAGTTCTACTTTGATACTCGTCGTATGTTCTGGATGGTGCTACTCTGCATCCTGATTATGGGACTCGCCGCGGCCCGCTGAAGCACTCGTTGCTCTACGAGGGGATTCCTGCCATATGGGTTTATGTGTAAAGCCCGACCAGGCCGCAAGCGAGGCTGTCTGGGTGGCTATTTCGACTTGGATGATCCATCACCATACGATGATGAGTGGGCATCGACATCCTTGAAAGAGGTGTGGCGACATTCGCGTGCTCGATTGCCGATGTTTTCCGTCGATCGGTCCCTTGCCAAGTCGGGATTACGGAAGTGCATTACCCATTCGGATCCGGATACGCTCATTACCGGATCGTCCTCCCTTCTTATAATGGCCCCCGCGGGATCATCTTACCAATTCACCTCAAGCCATCGCCCACCTCATTGTATAGGATCCCTCTCGAAAATATGGCTGACCGTTTGTCGCAAGTATCTAACCACCTGACCAACACCTACGGACGAGGACTCTTGGCCGGAGAAGTTGCCATTATCACGTAGGTCCCGTATCTTTGACCCCACGCTGAGTTGAACTAACAGCTTGTAGTGGTGCAGGGCAGGTTCGTCCAAGTTGACGCTACGGTCGAGTTTCTATTGATGGTTCAATGTGTAGGGAATTGGCCGGAGCAGCGCCCTCCTATTTGCCAAAGAGGGAGCGAAAGTTGTAGCAAGCGAGTAAGTTTGTCGCATCCCTTCCATGCTTCTTTTCTTTTACGAACCACACCGTTCCTAGTATCGACGAGAAGCGGCTTGCGGCAGTAGTCGAGGAAATCAAAGCCGCAGGAGGAGATGCCATCGGTGTTGCCGGTGATGTTGGCGCAGATGACTTCCCCAAAAGAATTGTGGATGCTACAATTGAGTGGGTCACCACCACGCTCGCGGATGCGAACGTCCAACTTACGAACATATCATGACAGGAAATACGGAAAGATTAACCATATAGTTAACAATGGTTTGTCTCGTTTTGTTGACCCCACCTTTGCTTGTCTGAAGAAGATTCAGCCGGTTTCACCTATGACAAGATGCTTCACACAACACCTGATGATGCCTTCGACATCATTTTGAGGATCCACGTTCGCGCACCTTTCAGGCTCGTGCGACAGGCAGCGCCGTACTTCCGACTCAAGGTCAGAGCCTTCTCGTTGCAATTTTTTGGCCTTGTTGATTTATTCTTTCCGATCTCCTGTATACCCCCACAGCCAGACCAAAGGGAGAACCGGTCGATCACTTACGTTTCTTCGACAACAGGTCTGCACGGCAACGTCGGTCAGGCCAACTACGCTGCCGCTAAGGCTGCCGTAATTGGCTTGGGGAAGACGACCGCCAAAGAATGGGGTCCATTCGGCGTGCGTGCCAATACCATTGCTTTCGGTTTAGTCCATACCCGGTACGTTTCTTCATCTTCTCTCAAGCAGAGCTCTGAGTATTCACTATCATGTCGATAGCCTTACGGCCGCCAAGGAAGCCGGTGCGGCTATTGAAATCGACGGCAAGAAAGTTGCTTTGGGCGTTCCAGGCGCCAAAGGACCTTCTGCAGGAGACCCGAACGACTTCCCTTTCATCCCTCTCAGACGAGGTGCTTCTCCGGACGAGGTTTCTGGCGCGGTCCTATTGTACGTTCCTTTCTTTTGGTCTCAGGCGAAACTCACACATTGCTCAGCTTGTCGTCACCCCTGGCTTCCTATGTTTCTGGCCACACACTAGAGGTCACCGGAGGGGCTGGTATCTAAGCATCGGCGGCGTAGTGCCAATTCATCTGCAAAAGAAGCATCGGTTCCCGAAGTCAATATTGTATATATATGTCCTTGGAGGGACATCGGGCGTTATTATAGGAAAATGTACCTTACTTATCTCATTGTTTACGTTTAGCCTTCATATGGAAGCTGGTTTGCCCTAAAAGGATTAACGACTACTTTGTATACCTGAGCTCCAACTCATCAGTACTTTCATATCCATAGATTATAAGGCAAGGGCGATCGATTCCGGCGGGCACAAAGCTCGTTGGAATCGCGAAGGCGGGAGCATATTCATGGGCGTTACTTGCAGGTGGAGTATCATTTTTCAGGGCCGTTTGAACGTCTTCCAATGATTGTGAAACGTCAATGATTTCGCAAATTGGGCATTTCTCTGCTTAGTTCGCTGCACCTGACAGATGGATCAACCAGAGGTACAGCAGTCTTGGAAAGCACTCTGAAAAACTAATAATATTCAAGATGGTGCCCATAGAGGAGTATCTAGGCATCATTAACGCTGATCTACCAGGAATGAGGGATGCAGAGCAAGCTGGTGGAGAGCTTTTCCGGGAAATACCTACGAAAACTGGATGATTCTCCGGGTCGAATTCAGTGCAAAAATGGACTCACAATCGGCCACACATCCTCCCCTTCCGCTACTAAACACTCCATGACCACTGGTCGGCTATTGTCATACTCCAAGAATTCCTTTAACTTTTCAGGTATGTCCGCTTGTGCTGAACATCTGATCCCGTGAACGCCCATGGATTGGGCTAGTTTGACAAAGTCAGGATTTACCATGCGGGAAGGGACCGACTCTTCAAAAAGGAGGCCTATTGAAAGAGAGATAGGGCATATCCATTACAGGGGGTACAGGGGATACGAGGGGCAGTTCTGTGCTTACCATGCCAACGTACCTCGTTCAATCCACTATTGTTGAGCACCAAGACCTTCACCCCGATCGATTTTTCTGCAGCCGTCGCTAGCTCCATGGCTGTCATTAAGAAAGAGCCATCTCCGTCAATGTCGATGACGGTGCGGCTTGGATCGCCAAGTTTGGCGCCTATGGCAGCTGGTAGACCGAATCCCATTGTCTGAAGTGGCCAATGAGAACTCGAAGGAGCTCTAATGAAAAGAAAGAGCTTACGCCAAATCCTCCTGATGTGATGAGCCTTCTGTGGGGGCTCCAAGTTATGTGCTGAGCAGTCCACATCTGATGGTGTCCGACGCCGGTAGTGATGGTGACATCCTTCAGATGGGCAGTTTGTCTATCCAACTCTTCGATAATGCTTTGGGGCTTCAGGGGTTCCGTAGGTTTGCCCTTTTCGTAAGTGAACGGGAACTTGGCTTTCCAAGCATCAATACACTCTGACCAAGCGGTTCGCCTTCTGTGACGTATCAACGGTATGAGAGATGCGAGATTGTCAGTGACGTCGCCTATGATTGATATTTCCGCCGGGAATAGTTTCGTGAGACGAGCGGGGTCTATTTCGAAGCGTATGATTCCACCATGACCATCCTTCCCAGCAGTACGTGCGACAGGCGCGAATGAGTCGACCGAACCGGTGACGCGTTCATCCAGACGAGCGCCCAGAGCTAGGATGACATCGGCGCTCTGAACAGCGTAATTCCTATATGCACTTCCGTGCATACCGATCATATGCAGACTTCGTGGGTCATCTTCGTTGAACGCACCGAGGCCGTGTAATGTGGTAGCTACAGGTATATTGCCAACCTCAGCGAGCTGAGCAAGGAGACGTTGGCCGTCAAGGGAAGCAAGAACACCGGCACCTGCAATGACAAGCAGCCTTTTGAAGCTGAATGTGATCGATCGCATCGGGGGGAGGTGGATTCGAAAGGGTAATCAGGTTGGCATGAGGTGTTGCTGCGTGAGAGGTGTTGATTGAGAACGAGCTCTTTGCGACGCAGCTAGGGATTTCGAGCAGGACTGGCCCAGGCCTACCGGATGAGGCGACCTTGAACGCCTCATCGATGCTGGGACCCAAGCTCTTCACATTGTCGACCGTTACAGTCCATTTGGTACACGCTCGCATCATGCTACTAATGTCGGCTTCTTGGAATGCTTCAGTTCCTCTTGCATTGATGGGAATCTGCCCTGCTAACACCACCAAGGGAACACCATCGCTCATCGCGTCCTGGATTGGGGTGACCAGGTTTGTTGTACCAGGACCTGAGGTGACCAGGAGGACACCGGGCTTTCTTGTAGTTCGGGCGTACCCTTCTGCCATGTGCCCAGCCCCTTGCTCGTGTCGAGGCATTACGACTGTGATGTTTGGGTCGTTGCAAACAGCATTCATGATACCAGCGATGGCGCCCCCGGGGTATCCAAATACCAGACTAACACCATTCCTGAGTAGGGAATACCGAGCTATATCTGCACCTGTGGCTCGACTACGGCCAGATTTAGGCGGTGAAGGGGCCAGCGGTGATCTTTTCGGGGGCGCAGGGGTCTCTGGTGCTTCATTTACAGGTCGAGACGGTTTAGTCAACGTTTCACTCCTGGAATAAACACGAGTGATGCGAGGTTGTCTGTATCGTGTCTTCGATGCTCGGATGAGTTGGAGGGAATATCGACTGCAGAGCTGCAGCATTGTCGTCCCTTGCTATAAGAGACAACCTTCCCAGAAGAGACTAATGCTCCACAACAGGAAGGTGGATGGATGGATGCTAGCGTTTTCACGATTACATCGGCTGAACAGTACCGTGAATCAGAAAGCACTATAAGCTGCAAGCATTTGGGTAGAACTACTCGGTACCCATGATCCGCTGCCGCTTCCATGCGATACGTTGTGCCTTGAAGGTCGACGTAAGGTTTGACTGTGCCTCCGCGAGTTGCGCCGCTTCGCATGGGCAAGTAGAGTTTGGTGCCCTCGAACACCAACGGATTACTTGCGAATTACCTTCCAGGAACGACGGTACTGATTATTCGCGGACTTTGTAACTCTGAGCTTCGGTTGGCGGCAATCATCTGAACCGAGCCCCGCCTTATATTTCGCCATTTCTTCCAGACCGATATGTCTGGAAGACACTGAGTAGTTCCAATGCCTCCTCTATACAAGGCTATCGCTGTGCAGCACTCCCACAATGACGGAGAGACGAATGTTTACAAGGGAACTGTCGATCCTGATTGGTGCATTGGAGCGTGAGTGATCTTTCGTTCTCCCAGCTTCGCAGCTTCTGAACAGGACAGATGCATATTTTTAGAGTGCCAAACGGAGGTATGCCAATGAAGCTTGAAGCCATTCAGCCTACTCACTTTGACGCCTACATATGTACATAGGTTATATCCTGGCGCTCGCAGTGCAGGCCTGTATTGAGAGGCAATCAAGCACACCTCACACCGACCCGATCCACGTTACTGCTCATTATCTCCGGACAACCGCTGTGAATACCTTCGAAATCCGCATCCGTACCTTAAGGTCGGGGAAAGGGTTTACCAATGTCCTTGCGGACTTCATTCAAGCCGTTCGTCAGCTCTTCTTCCGAATACTATAGTTTAGTCATGATGATTTCATTTCAGGCGGAACTAAAATTCACAGTCCATGCTATTTTCGGTGTGCTGGACAATGCGCTTCCGACTCCTGGTCATGAAGGCATGAAGGCTGCCTTGACACCTCCTTCACGATATGCGCGCCATCTCCCCCTCTACCACCATCCATCCAACGCTCGAATCAAGCCGATGGGGAATACATTTGGGTTCCATAAACATACCCGCTGGACGGACGAACCTGAATTGCAGGAGAAGAACAAAAATTCCACAGTTTCCATTGGCGGTGGGGGATTAGCATGGGGAACGTGGTATGAATTGAGCGACAAAGAAGAGAGGATTACACCTGCCAGCTTGGCGTTTTTGGTAGACATGTTCCAGAACACACCGATGATTCTATCTGGTATCGATGATGTCGGATTGCCCCACAGGTTTGTGTGTTTACCTCTCACAAGAACTGCATCACTGACCATCATGCGCCTATAGTTGGTTCCCGACGATGATGCTGGCAATCGAGTTCAAATACCCTATCCCAAAGACGCCTGACTACGCCGATCGTACCATCGGACTTTATTCATCTGGCACATTCTTCAACGATCCATCAGGGCACCATGATATCTACGCCGAAGTATGGACTGCTCCGAGTAATTTGGGTGAGGGTACGGTCGAAGAAGGCTGGAGGGACAAACAGCGCTGTTTAGCTGTTGCCACTCAGATTGCCCTGACGGTACCGTTTGAGGTGAATGCAAAGAAGGCCCAGCGCGCTGCCAAGCTCTAGCTATGGGTGTCCCGCCACCTGGTAGAGGTGTATCTAATAAATACAGTAACCATCCATATTTTGAGTACTTATGTAGATTTCGCAATAAAGCCGGTAGGGAGTGTGGGCGCCATTACATAAACAAATGAACGACTTCTCACTGTCACAAACTTTTTGATGTGATGTCTTCTGAAGGTGCGTTGTATTCCTCCGTCCGCTGGCTCACCGAATTTACTCCTTATCCCCAGTCGCCGACAGTCAACCCAGCTGTTCGAGCGTAATGACATGGGTTTCTTCTCCTCCCGGAAGGACGAATACGGCCACACTGCAAACTCAGCCGCTCATGATGACAAGTCAAAAGTCGTTCAGGTCATTCGGTCCCGATTCGTATGTTTTTGCTCGCGTCAAAGAACGACTGTGCGGGACTGACACCCGCCATCACTAGTACGGTAAATCTAAAGGCAAAGAAAAAGATGACACCGAAGCTACTTTTTCTACACCACTTTCCGCCGCACAGGCTTTGTCACCAGTCGCCAGACGCCCAACTGCGGTCCGACGACCACCAAGACCAACTACTACCTATGAGACCTCTCCTAGTCCAAGTAACGGACGACCGACCACCCTTTACCAGATTGATATCGCACCCCAACCCCCGCGCGCCTCCCCTTCTTCCCAGTTTCTTGAACCGTCCGGTTCCAGGGCCGCTCGGCCGCTGTATCCCATGTCGGCGGAACCGCCGTCCACGACGGACGTTGTCACGTACGATGCCTCACCTATGCTGCTAAGGATGTCTTCTGACGCGCTTCTTAGGGTGACATTGGCTCAGCGGCTGGACGAGCTAGCCAAAGCCAACTCGGAAGGCCTTCTCAAGTGAGCTACTTACCTCTGTTCCCTGATGACACCTATCGAATCTCAATCCAGTGACGAGGAGTATCGCATGCTACGCAAAGATTTGTTTGAACATTTTGCGTCCACCTCAACAGTCCCAACAGAACCCGCTCTTGTTCCCACTTCACTCTCAACTAGACCCAGAGCCGGGACTAGCACCAGTAGATGTGAGTTCTTATAAGGATAACACCCTTCCAGCCGCCTAGAATGTTTTCATAGCATCCCTCGCCCCATCTCGACCTTCGTCCCAATTTCATGTCGATACAACTCGTACCCCTTCCGTCCACTCCAAGGGCTCAGTTTCATCTGGCATGGCCAGCTTCTTCAGCAGAAGAACGACGGACACCCGACCTAGGTCGAACTCAAAGGATCAAAGCGACGTGTCCAGCATCTTCTCGACCCGCTCGAACTTTTCCAACACCTTCAAGCTACCTAAGTTGCTTACAAGGAAGACGAGCCAGTCGTCAGTGGGGACCGAAGTCTCCCAGTCGCAAGCAGATGCTGTTTCAATCTCATCACGGCGCACTGATAGAAGCCATAGTGACCGTCTAAACCACTTCTCTCCCAGGGTGACTCGTTCCGCTGGCACGTCAAGCATTAGACGTATGGCGACACCACCTTCCGCGTTCCCATCGAAGATTGGCCAAATCGAGCACTCCTCACCAACACTCATTGGCGTTACGAATATATTTGACGAAGCAAATCTCACGAACTCCCAGGATATCCGCAAGGAGATCTTTGTGGTAGAGTCTGAGAAGAGACGTTTGATGGATTCCTTTAACAGTCTGGAACTGAGACTGCTTACCCAGAATCAGAGAAGGGGACTTCCTGGGAGAGATACGGCCGGGGATGCAGCTTCGTCAAATATGAGTTTCCGAGCACTAGATCGCGGTGAGGGGCTGCGGAGAAGGGCTCTAGAAAACGATAGCATGTCGGTACGATCGGGGCTGTCAACTTCTCCCTCGATAGCCCGATCCACTGTGAGCTGGAAGGCTCGCTCGGTTCGAACAGGCACAGGCCCTCCTTCGATATCCGAGTCACTGCATCGCAAGAACTCGAAGCGCACGCTCGAAGAGATACCACCCATGCCTGCCCTCCCCTCGACAGTGTCTGGCTTTCTGGGCGTCCCCGCTAATCATTCAGTTCATTCCTCCGCTAGCCCTTCATCGATCTCTGCCGATAATTCGAGTTTCTTAACTTTGGATACCCTCCCCGAAGATGCGCCGTCATTAGCTGAGGAAATGGCTGACATCAAACAGCGTCGTGAGGAAGTCGCTGCTCGTTACGATGCCCGACTTGAGTACCTGCAAGCTAAGCTTAAGGGGGCTCAGTTGCATGAAAAGTTGCTCAGGAAGTAATATCCCTCATTTTGGATACCTCTATTAGTTCTCTTCTCGTGTTAGACCTTCTATACCCTATCTCAGGCTCTTGTAGTAATCACGATTATGTGCTATATGATTAAGTTCTCACGATTACCATATTCGTTACCCTCTACACTTTCGGTTGGCCCTCTGGTCACTCTTCTCTTCCCACTTGCTAGCCTCAACCTTTGGCTTCCTCGACGTAGCACGCAAGGCCTCTTTGTCGGCCTCGACAATGTCGAACCCAACAAACCTGCCATCTTCTCCCGAAGAAAGTGGCTCACCACCCAACTTGTCGTCGACCCCAACTCCAACCAGTCATTTACACAGAAACGTAAGCTACGGTTCGCAGTGGTCTCCTGGAGGCACTCTACAACACCACCATCAGGGTAGCTCCTACTTCTCATCGGCCACGTCTCCTAGCGCGAGACAACCTACGCCGATTTTGGTTCGCAGTTCATCTGCGCACTCAGCTAGAAGGGGACACAGAAGCACGAGTATTAGTTCGCAAACAACTGGACGTGATGACGTGCTAAGTGAGCAAGATGAGGACTCCGAAAGCACGCGTGGCCATCGCAGGCAGGCTAGGGGGAAGGGCGTCACTGCCGATGAGGATGGTGAAGATGACGCGCTCGGCGAGGATGACGAGGATGAGGATGAAGCCAATTCAGCCGACTCGGAGCGTGACGACGACGACCCGATCACTTTGAAGGATCGTCAATCCCTCATTAACGTTGAGCATCCGTTTGGGTTACCTATCTGGAAACCGGCTTTGTACAAAAAGTCCCGTTCAGTCACTCGCCATGCTGACGAGGCCCTGCACTCCGTTCCGTCTGCTCAAGCCGAACGACACTTACTCCTTGGCAATGTCTTTTGGACCCTTATATTTGGCTGGTGGCTCGCTGCCGTATGCATCGTCGTATCTGGCTTGCTGTACTTGATACCGAACGGAGGGAAGCAGTACTCAACATTGGTCTACGGATTGGGCTGGTATCTCTTTTGGCCATTCGGTAAGTACTTGGAAGGTGATGTCAGCAATGAGGATGAAGCTCCGGATGACGAAGAAGCTCCCGTTGACCGACGCTCTAGCAATGCTTCCGACGCGCCCACCCTCCGTCCAGCAGCCGGAGGAGATGCCAACGGTAGCGTCCCCTCTGCCTTTCACTCCCAATCCATGTCGTGGAACCCAATCTCCATGCCCGGAGAGCGTACAACTCTTCTCTCTTCCCCTTCTCGGTCGTATGGCGTCGCTCCCCAGCGCCATCCTTCGGATTCCTCAAATGGTTCGGTCGCACGCGCTAAAGAAGCTCAGGCCAAGGACTGGCTGGGTAAAGCATGCTTCTGGCTTGCTTTCTCGTGTATCATCGCGCCTCTTCTGCTCATTGTTTGTCTCCTTTGCTGGGCGCTCGTCGTTACCATCCCAATGGCGAAGCTCAACTGGGCACTAATCAAGCATATATTCCATCGACCTGACTCTATAAGGTTTTGCGCGGCTCCTCGAGTTATGATTATGCCCAACAATGCGGCCGGCCCCTCCGAAGCTCTGAACGACGAGAATACCCCGGCAACACTGTCCCAATTTGCCGTCAAGCACCCGAGACTCGCTGCAGGCCAGGCTGCTCCATATGGTTCATCCACGGTCTTGCTTTGCACATATCGTGCCATGGGCTGGAAATATTACAAGTATACTGTCGGCGGCGTCAACATCCTTTTCGTCAACCTCATACCCGTTGTCTTTTTCGTCATCTTCTGTGGCTTCGTCATCATGCCTCAAGTTGAAAGGAAGGAGCGTGAAGGCAAACACGTTCCCGCCTTCCTCGCGTTTTTGGGCTCCAAAGCGCTGATCTTCTTCATGAGTCTTCTCAGTGTCATCCCCTTGTCTTATTTTATTGGCATGGCTGTAGCATCCATCTCTGCGCAATCTTCAATTGGCATGGGAGCAGTCATCAACGCGACTTTCGGTTCAATCATCGAAATCATCCTATATGCCATTGCTCTTGCTGATGGCAAAGGACATCTTGTTGAAGGTTCTATTGTAGGGAGTTTACTTGCTGGAGTCTTGTTAATGCCCGGAGCAAGTATGTGCTGTGGTGCCGTGCGCAAGAAGGAACAAAAATTTAATGCGAAGAGTGCCGGAGTAACGAGCATGATGCTGATCATGGCAGTGATTGGAGCTTTAACGCCCACCCTGTTTTATCAGACTTACGGAAACGTGCGTCTTTGTCTCTTCGGCCTTTTTCACCGCATTTACTCTTCGGCTAGTTCCAACTTGTATGCACGGGATGCCCTGATGGACCAGGCGGAGGGCGGCCAGGGGAACGCCCATGGATCTGTGACCACTGCTATTACACCCACCCCGACCCCGTCAACGATCCCTTCTATCAAGCCACCGTCAAATCCCTTATGTACTTCTGTGCTGCCATCCTGTTGTTTGTGAGTAGGGCCTCTATTGACGAGCTCCACCCTTGATCTAACGGACGCTTTCGCTAGTCGTACTTGATTGGACTGTGGTTCTCATTGCGCACCCACGCCTCCCAGATCTGGCAAAATCCCCAACCTCTAATGCATCCCATGGACCTACCCACTCACAACCGCTTGTCTGTTTATCAGAGGCTATTACCGAGCCACGGGGGTTTGCCTCCACTCAACCACAAGTCGAGTACCGGCACCAATCTCGGGAGTGAGGCCCCTTCACGCTCACAAACACCTGTTCCTCGGGAGCATACACAAGCATCTACATCGACTGTCCGTTCCGCTGGCCACTCACCTGTTGCCCGTCGCGTTTCATATGCACCCGCTCCCCCCACTCTCACCACAACTCAACATATAGGTTTCACACCCGTCCTTGAAACCGTGGGTCAGACCGTCAAGGACACTGGATTAGCGCCTACTCATCTACCGGAGAATATGACAGCTGATGACTTCACGCGAGCTGTGGCTGTTGCTACTGTTAGCGCTTTGCGTCACCAACAAACCGCTCAGTCTCCCGCAAGGCTTCGGAGTTCCGTGGAAGATGGTGTTGGTGATGCCCACGGTGGCCACGATGCACCATCTTGGAGCCGTACAACGAGTGCTAGTGTGTTGCTTGCCTGTACGGCCCTGTATGCTATCATTGCTGGTATGTCACCCGAATACATGCCATTAGATCGATTTGACCCTTATGCATATGGCTGACAGAGTTGCTTGTTGATGTCGTTGATGTCATCCTCCAAGGATCAGGCATCGACGAGAAGTTCCTAGGTGTTACCCTCTTCGCTCTCGTTCCCAATACTACCGAATTCATGAATGCCATGTCCTTCGCCCTTAATGGCAACATTGCTCTTAGGTATGTAGTACTGGTCCAGGCATGTTAAAGCTTACTCAAACGACCTGAACAGTATGGAGATTGGCTCAGCTTACGCCCTACAGGTTTGTTTGCTGCAGATTCCGGCAATGGTTGCCTTCTCGGCTTGGTATTCTCCAGAGAAGATGGGTGAGATCGCGTATACCTTCACGTAAGCCATCTCCTTATCGGCCACTGTAACATCCCTGCTCATCCCTCTCAGGCTTATCTTCCCGAGATGGGATGTTATCGCCCTTATACTTTCGATGTTCCTCATGACATACACCTACATCGAAGCCAAGTCCAACTACCATCGTGGAAGTATCCTTATACTTAGGTGAGTCCAATGTATCTCACCGCTAGTCCTAGGCTGAACCCTTCCACAGTTACCTCGTCCTCGTGGCAGGCTTTTATTTTGCCCCACCTTCTAAGGTTGACGAAGAGGGTATCTCGTTGATTTCGTCAGCCTCCATCTTCGCCTCGACGACTAAAACGGCATGGGACTCCATCCGATTGTTTATCAAGACTCTGCACTTCGGTGCTTAGGCATGACCTCATCCACTTCTTTGTCCAGCCCCGTTATATCTGGATTGCCTTTTATACCTTGCTGCCTTAGTGCTTCTGTGCCGTAAATCCTTCACTCATAACGATTAACCAATTGCTTCACGGACTGGGTACATATTACAATACTTACATCCTTGTTAACCACCACCATCAATCATAAACAAGTGGAAAAATCATGCCATTTCATCGTCCTCATCTCCATCATCGTCCTCATATGTCAAAGTACCGTCTTCGTTCGTAACTACATTCCCCGAGGATGGGGTGACGAAGTTATCAATAGTGTGTTGGTTCTTGTCCTTATCCTTGTCCTTGCCGGTCCCTCCCTTCAACCGTTGCTCCTCGGCGCGCTTCTGTTTCCTTAGCTCCACTTTCTTCCTTTCATCCTCCAGTAGTTTCGGCATCCATCCATATAGTTCTACGGCACATGAGGATTTGCAAGGTGAGAACGTCCCTTCGACATACCTTCGAGGAAACGGAATTCATGCTCACGGGCGGCGGATGCTATGGATGATGGACTTCAGTCTCAGAACACATCACAGGAGACATCTGCATACCTACATCTTGATACTGCACCGTCACTCCCGTTGCCTTCCTCTGTGCAGTCTCGATGAATTTTGTGATAAACTTCTCAGTAGCCAGTGAAATGAGGAGTGTTGCCTCCTTTGCTACTATCGGGATATCCTATGAGCAATGACGCGTCATTCACCGCTCTCTACGCGCCGAGAGCGTGTAAGATGTACCTTATCGGCTTTTATGATCTTCTGGACGCGTGCAAGAGGTAGGTGCAGGTCCTCTGCAGGGCGCTGTTTCTTTGACGGTTTTGAAGGTGCATTAGGGTCTGGTTCAGCGACGGTGGATGGGGTGTCAGGTTTCGCTGTGTCTCCTATATGACCAACGTTGTCGTCGTTGACGGCCTCTGGCTCATTATTGGTAACACTGGGTGAAGAATGCCGAGAGGTTGTTGGCGAAGGCATAGGGTGGTCTTCTTCCCTCGTGGGAAGAGGAAAGGGCGTTTCGCTTACCAGGCCTCATCACTGCGTCCATGGTTCGGTATTTCCAGATGTGGGTTTCATCGCTGACTCTGTAGTCTCAACCACAACTGATGAAGCCCAGTATTAATCTGGACGAACAGCAGACGACAGGTTTCTTGGGGGACTGGTTGGGAATCAGCGACGACCGTGGAGTGTTGTCATTGATTACCCTTCGTTATATGCCCACTTGGGCTGATCTCAATGAACGAACGACCTTTTCAAGTGAAGCTTGCTTAGCTTGCCGAGGGTCTGGCTAACGTAGGTATGGAACTATAGGAGCACTGTCGGTAAAGGAGACTTGGGCGCGTTCACAAAGCTCCCCGCCGAAGTTTTCGAACTCATATTCCGGCCCTCCGGGCACTACCCTCCGCGGCGGACGTTCTGATATTTACCTTGACTAACTCTCGGTTACTCAGGATTGGATATCGCACTGTTTGCCAGGTGTTGGTCAAAGCCAGGGCACCCTGGTATGGCGGGAGAGTCATCTGCCTTGGGGACGAGGGAAGTGGACTTCCCAGAGGCTTTCTATATGCAGACGAAGCAAAAGGCCTTGGGCTCATTGCCTACATCCATGACGAGGATAGCGATAACCTCTCCGAGGACGGTCCCCACGAACACAACGATCAGGAAGGGCACAGCTATAACGAAGGAGACATCAAATGCCGCCTCTACCGCCTTGCCATGAACACTTTCCGCTATGCCCGCGAGTCTCAGTTACCTCATTTACAACCAGAGTATCTCCCGTTCGATATGGACGAACCCACACGGCGTCGTTACTCTGCCCTTATCGATGCACCTCAACGCTCCAAGTCTCAAATTCTGATCAACGCAACGAAGAAGGAATATATTTGCAAGACCAAATACCTGAGTTTCGATTTTGCCTTGCCCCAGCTAATAGTATGGGGACATAACGATGAGCGTGGACCATGGGCTGGGGATCGATTAGGGGTAGTTTCAACGGAGGATTTTGCAACTCGTATGACCCAAGAGGAAGGCTGGGTTGGTGTCACTCAGATGGGTATAGAGATGGAAAACGAATTTCTTAGGCAGCGAAGGTAACTGGCTGGATGATTGTTCTACCAGACGACTTCGAGGCTACCTAGGTTGTAGTCCGAGATAGAAGGTTGCCTCCCCTTTCTGTCGAGTCCTTCGCATCCCTTGGCGTGATGTCTACTCTTGCCACCTAATGGCCTCCTTGCACCAGTGATGCCATGGCGAGCCCCTGCAATCGTATGTCCTATGTCGAAATGCTTCTTTTTTACCGGAAGTTCACTCGCCATAATAATGCTATTCCAAGCGACGGGGTCTCCCTATTCCCACCAATATATCCAGAGGAGGCTTCAACCCCGGCAGTCATTACTACGATTACCAGGAATTACTCCGTGTTCGAGTCTCAGAGTCGAGTCTCCTACGTCGAGACTGTGGCTAGAGCGATATCCTTCAAGCGCGATATCCTACATCAAATATCTTCCCTCTTAGCCATTGCACAGACATGGAATCCTCGTCTTCGAACATTAACCGACCGCATCCGGTGCATACTGGCTAACTACTATTCTGGAACCCCTGATATACGCAATGAGTCACCTGTACACGACAAGTAGGACTTCTTTCTGACGAAGGCAAGGTCTGCCGACAGTATCTTAGTCATTTTACGGTATTTTTTGACCGCGGTGAGTTTTGACGATTGTGTTCTCGCACTGATGTATCGCACGGGGCGATCCCGCCTGTGGGACCTGCGTCGGATACACCGGCAGCTGACCTAGACCCACATAGGTCAACTATATGCGTCACCACCGATGGTGCGCTGCACCGCTTGGACCAGCGTATAAAAAGCCTTGAGAGAATGACCATTCTCTCCAGCAACTTTAGTTCCTGGAATCCTTACAAGGACCACTTCTAGCTGATCATTCTTGACGACGACCCCCGCCATGAACTTCAAGAAATCCGTCTTCGCCATCCTCTGCCTCTCGGTCTCGTTGGCTACTTCTGCGCCAGTCGATACCAACGATGTCTTCGTACCTCCTATATTATACCCTGACGCTGATACCGTCTGGCATGTTGGACAACGTCGCAACGTAACTTGGTAGGCTATGCATTACCTTTGACATCGGCCTTGAGCTCATCATGAAGCGTTTAGGGACATTTCCAACGCCCCCCAGAACATTACCAACAGGTTCGGTGAGATCCGCCTTCGCAAATTTCCCCTCGGAAACGACGAACGTATGTTATTCTTCACTGGAATCTCAATCCTGATATAACTGATCGACCTTTCGCAGAGATTATTCTTGCTCAAGGGTTCGACATTCTCGATGCTAGGCATGAGATTACTGTTCCTGATGCCCCTGGCTCTGTCATCCTCGTTCGTTAGTATTGATTGCCTATGGAAGTAGACACTGGATTGAGCTAACTTTGGACCTAGTCTTCGGAGACTCAGGCAACTTTAGTCCCGTCTTTACCATCCAGAGTTGAACCATCAGCCACAAATACTACGACTGACAGTCCGATGTACTTTGATGGGCTGTGGTGAATCTTGTTATGTTATGTGTTCTCTTCATGAACTGTTATATAACTTCCCGTTCGGATTTCAAACCTCAGGCCATATCCTTCAACTTCCCGATCCGTGTTATAGCTTGTACGTACGGTACGGTCAAATTTATCTTTAAATCCTTTTGCCCAACTTCGTAGCTCGTGCCCTTGGACACTCCCCCATACAAAAGAACCATAAAGTAAGGCATTAGCTACAGTTCTATCCAGGTTTCCTGAGTTCGGCTATGACGTTCAGCATTGATGCCCATGTCAATCGACCGTGCTGGGGACACGCCCCAACTTTCACCTTCAGCAAAGTCACCAACGACGAAATTCGAAGTGACCGGGTCTATGAGAATGAAAAGTCATCGTCATCCTAGGTACATCCTTGAATAATGCAAACGCCGACGGAAGGTCTCAGTCTCATGCACTTTTTTGCGAGGACTATAGTCTGGTGATCGGTCGTCGATAGTTTCGACGGATGACTTTGCCAACCGCGTGAGCAAAGAGGAGGGGTGGGTGGACAACCACTGAGAAAGGTCTCAAGCTACAATCTGCCTTCATAAAGTTAGCTGTGCGGGGCTGTAGCACTGTCCCATGTAATGGGATCGTTCTTGTAGCCTCCAAGAGATTATTCATCTTCCAAGGCTGGTTTGGTCTACAAAGGCATTGTTGTATATTAGACGAAGACCATTCTGTAACCATCTCTTATTCCAAGTGCGCAAGTCTTCGTGGCCAGTGGATGATGCAGCTTTCTCTGCTCAACCGGGGGGCATACGAGTCTCAAGCATTGCAGCTACGGAGAACGCGACAATGTACTCTGGTTTCCCGGATAAGCGAAACCTCACGGCCAACATGATGCAAAGTCCAAAACCAACCTATCGTGAAGTATATCATTATGTTGTTCTGACATTCCACATGGCTCCCAGTTCGCTAAGTTCCACTTCCTCCAACCCCACCCTTCTTTGATCTACTCTGCATGGGGCAGTAATAGCGAAAGGTTAAATATGTGCGCTCTTACCTCAGGCTTCTTGTGAGGCGCAATTACAACTAGCCATCGAGACTTGGTACTGAGTTCCCAAAGGAGAGCAAATAGCTCAGAAGGATTGTCGACGAGGTGGAGTGCAAAGGAACAGATGACCATTTCGAGAATTAGGGTGGTATCTGGCTGAATGTCATCTGAGGCAGGCTGAGGTTCGGAGACATCTACCAAAGGTGACGTGTTTTTGGATCCAATAGGCTCGACGATGGGGTTTTCAGCCTCCGACGGACGCGATGCATGGACCGGGAAAGATGGCGAAGGTACCGCGCCTTCTGCAATATCACGGAACGACATGGAAGAGCAAGATCTTGAGGTACGCTGCTGATACGCATCGGAGGTGTACTAGGGTGATAATCATTGGATGCGAGTAAGGAGTCGTTCGACCGTACATAGAGGAATAGTCTTGCCGGATCAGCCGCGAGCAGTATTGGTGTGACCATATTTGGAGGTAGATCTGGTGGAATAATCCCTCTTCGCCGGAACTGAGAGGGCGTAGGTAGGGAATTTGGCGTCTCCGATGGGTCTCTGGGCCCGCGACTTTTCGCTCTACCAACCTGCCACCATTCCAAGACGGAAATTGTCACCTCTCCACTAGAGTGAGACAGTAATTACCTCAGATCGGAGTAGCGGCAGGTTCGGCGTAGTGGCCAACTTACCTCCCTACTCACGTAGATAAGTTGTCGAATCGAACTACTAGAATAAAGCGACTGACCACAAGCCAAATCTAGAATTGCTGGTCTGCCGATATCTTTCGTATCTGTTGAACGGGGCAGAATTCCATGACGATACCACCTGATCGAACCTGAAGGTCAAAGATGAGGTCCAACGAAGCGATGATCGCAGGGAACGCACTCGTTTAACCATTGGAAAATACATGCCTTCACCCCCGGAAAATGTGGATTCCGGTAAGTTGCACCAACTTTACGATAATACTAACGGAGATCTGAATGTGGAACTCAACATTCAAGTGTAGAACGAACCTCGTCGACGCCGAATTCGCCATAATTATCGCGCATTGAATTTGAGATGTTGCCTGAAGAAGATACGCGATCACCACGGAATCGAGACATGGGCGAAACAACCTCAATCCTGGTATTTTTCCCAATCTGCCTGGGTGGTTTGGATGTTGAACCTGGTTGGAAGCGAGTAACATATAGGCGCCGGGGCGAGTCGATGAAAACTGAATCAAGTACGAAAAAATACATATTCGTCATTGTATGGAGGTACATCTGGGTCAGAGCGTATAAAATGCGAAAAAGTATCCAAGATAAAGACTACAGACGGTCGCCCAGCGGTAAACAATTAAGTGATGGAATTTTGTATGGACAATGAATGAGAAAATAAGCGTACACACAGCACAACGATCAGATATCAGCCCAGTCTGCAATCCACGAGAAGCCATTGAATTCGGCTTGGTCACGAGCGGTGAGTTGTGTGTGCACCGGTGTCAGCGTTGGACGTTCACGGGTGAATTCTTCGTCAAAGTTACTGGTATCTGCGGGTCCGTTCTACAAAATATATTAGTGAACAAGATCGCGCGAAGAGGTATTTATGACATACGATGGTGGGGAAATAGGGTGGTGGTATTCGTTTATTCAAAACATCGTCAAAGCTGACATCTTTGAAGAAAGGATGGCGTTTAATCTCCTCGGCATCCTCCTTGCCAGACCCTAGCCGTCGTTGAGGGTCTCTGGTTAGTAGCTATATCCGGGGGTGTCAGGAGCAGTCACATCCAACAAGGGTTCCGAGCTGACCTTTTGAAGGATAGAAACAGCATCACGGGGCATTGTTATCGGGTAGAGTGGTTCGTCTTCAAGAATAGCATCAAAAATCTCATCTTCATCTTCGCCACGGAATGGTGACTGCCCTAAAAGCATTTCGTAGGTCAGCACGCCGAAGGCCCACCAGTCGACAGCACGGCCATAGCGCTGTTCGAGAAGAATCTAGACAACGCAACGGGGCTCATGAGGCATAGAACTTAACGGTTGAAATGTGAGCTCACCTCTGGGGCCATGAACTCCGGTGTTCCACAGAAAGTACTGGTGGTTTGACCGAACCACATCTCCTCTTTGCACAAACCATAGTCAGCCACTTTAACATGACCATCCAAAGTTAATAGGATGTTATCAAGCTTGAGATCGCTAGGTGACCCGTTCAGGAGTGAGCCGCATCAGTAGCGTAATCTGCTCACCGATAGATGATTCCATTCGAGTGGAAATACTCCAGGGCCAACAACACTTCCGAAGCATAAAATTTGGCTTGCCGTAACGAGAACTGCTTCCTCTGGATATGAAGCATCAGATCACCACCACTGACATACTCCATGACGAAGTAAACACGCGTCTCCGTCTGGAAACACGAATGCAGGCCCAGCAGGAATGGATGTCGCTCGCGGGAGGCAGCAAGGAACACACGTTTTTCGGACCGAGTGCTGCCCAAGATTGTTGAATCAAGGTAAATACTCGGCGAGTTGCTTCGCTTACCTCTCGACTTCGTCGTTATCGATTATGAATTCCTTCTTCAGGACCTTAATGGCGTAAAGTTTATCGGTTTTCTTTTCTTCGGCGAGCATGACCTTGCCGAAGTTACCCTTACCCAGGACACGCAAGAAGTTGAAGTCGTCGAGACCCACTTTCCTTTGTATAGTGGGCTTGCGGACGACTTGTTGCTGAGGTTGAGGCTGGGAAGGCAAGGCCTGCCCCTGAAGAGGCCCCGGGCGTTGTGGGATCCCCTGAGGAGGGAATGGCTGCTGTCGCGGAGGCTGCGGCTGCATTGGAGGCAGGGGACGCTTGATAATGACAACCCTTAATGAAACAAAACATGACTACGGATGTGACCGACTCACCCCATACTGTGAAGAAGGTTGCCCATAACCATCCGCCGCTTGAGGTGGTAGATTAGGATCATACGCCCCGGGTTGTGGACGAATAGGTTGTTCTTGGGGCCAGTTTGGAGGTGGCACCCTACCGGGACCTGGGGGTCGCCCAGCTGTAGGTGGAACTTGTTGGGGATATCCAGGAGGGCCTGTTGTTGGGAGTGGTTGCTGTGGGGGGTATGGACGGTAGCCCGGCGCGAGTGGTTGTTCCGGAGGGGGCGTAGCAGTCTGCCGGAGATCTTGTGGTGGCGGTGTCCACTCAGGTGGTGCACTGAGCCTCATACCTTCCAATCGAGTACTCAGTTGCTCGGGTTGCTGGGAAGGATACGTTTGGGAAGGATACTGCGTCGTTTGACGCTGAGCTTTGGACCCTCGCTGCTTATTGATATCGCGCCAATTCCGGAGAAGTTCGTTTGCTGTTTCCATGGACATCCCACAGAAGTCGGGGACAAGGTGCGCACAACTAGCATGACAGGTAATATCGCACTCGGAGCATTTTCGCGCGTTCTTGCGACCAAAAGGCAGCATATAGCCACAGTGGCAGCACCAGTTGGCACCCATGTTCGTGAGAGGCTCGAAGCGGTGAGGAATACGGTGATTAATTTTTTCTTCGTCGCCGTCCTACGATAATTAGGCTTGAAAGGACGTCATTGGTGGACATTACTGCACTTACCCCTGTGGAAGACTTCGAAATGCATTTCGTTACCACCTTCTCGTAGCATTTCTTGTGGCACGTATACCGACAGTCTTCACATTGGTAACCTAGAGCATTTAACAGGAAGTCTCCACAGAAAGCGCAGAGCATGAGCTGATAGAACTGTCGCTGAACGAATTTATGACCGTTCATTTCATGAACTTCGTCCTTGCGCTTCCGCACGGCACCTTGACGCCCAAGTCCACCAAGGGGTCCATCGATAGTGCGCTTGCGGACGTTTTCCTTGACTTGGATGTGTTTATTAGCCTCTGCCATATATGCTAGGATCGGAGTGTGTGGTGCTTACTGAAATTGAGATGAAGAGCAATGGCACCAGCAGGTTCTACTGCGAACCAAGCATCGATTCCCTCCGACTGACCTCCGGCAGCCGCTCTAGGACCTGCACCTGGAGGTACCGGCCCTGCTCCCAGTGGGGAGTCCATGCCGCCTCCATGTCCTCCCATGGAGTGGGCAGCCATAGTCGGACTGTCTCCCGGCATGGCCCCGGCAGTTACCCAACCGCCTCCACTTTCCATTGTGACCTTCTGTCGGCGAAGAGCATCGACGAGATCATTAATCCTAACCCAGAGCATACCGATTGGGATTGGATTCGGATCGCTACCCTGCTTGTCATACAGCGATATTTCGACTTCGTTAGCTTTATCAACCGTGATCTCGAAATCTTCGTTCCATCGGTCCGTCCTCGAAGGATGAGTCCGAGCGGCTTGTGTACCTTCGACTTTTATAGACACTTGGGTTTCGGTGACTTGCTTGGAAGATGGACGAAGTCGGCCAAATGTGGAGATTGGCGCGTGTTCAAGCTCGCGGGCACCTTTCACAGAAACGTACAGGATTCCTGATAGAGGTTTGGAGCGTAAGTTATCCTTTCTATCGCCTTGGGAATCGTCTACGCGTCGTGTCAGTGGGAGGGCAAATGCAAAAGGGGCAAGGGACAGACCTGTATCTTCTTCTTCTACAACATCGTCTAAAACGTGGAGATTCTTATAGCGCTTGAGAGCAGTTTGAAGGAGTTGTATTTTCTTCTCGGACTCAACCCGCTTAGTCTCGGCATCGGCCCTCGATTTCTTGTCACCATCTGCCTGATAGAGTTTGGCCATCTTGTCAATACCTTGCTTGTACTGCATCTCGACTTGGAGCTTGAACTCCATTTGATGCAACATCTTGGAGATTTTGGCTGGGGTGATCGGTGTGTCGGCCTTAATCAAGTCCAGATTACTATAGGTCTTCTTGGGAGGGCCTCGGGGTTCGCCATACGAGTTCCTACTGGATCCCATTTCTGGTGAATACTGGTCACGACCGAAGTTGCCATAATCCTTGGGAGGGACCTGGTAAGGGGCCCGCGGAACATGGTTGGCGAGCGCGCCATTTAATGATATGTGCACCGAGATTGCTCACCTGTGGTGATCCAGGATAGCTAGATCGTTGTTGATCTCCTCCCTGTAATAACGACTGCTTTCGCGCCCGCAGTTCGCGAAGGGTGTCCTCGAAGTATGAAAGAGACCGTTCCGCTTCTCTTATCTTGGACTCGTTGCGCCTTAGGACATCCTGGTTCGAAGTAGCCTGCGCAAGTGCTTTCGTGGCCTGGAGGATTTTGCGCTCTGTCTGGATGTGCTTTTCGACTTCCTGGATCTTCTGGTCGATTTCCTGTTCAATCGAGTCAATGTAACTGCATTGAGCTAGGCATGCTGAACAGCGAGAGATCGAGCTCACCATTGTCGCCTACGTCAATGAGGCCGTCACCAGAAGCAAGGATGATGGTGATGGTGGCAGTCACCAGAGAAGCTGTAGCAGCCACACAGCAACTGGCAGAGTGCGATGAGATGAGAATGGTGGCTGGGTTAGGCTGTGATATGATACTTATCAAAATCGATTACCTTATTTCGTCTAGTTTATGTCCAAATCAGGTCGAGGCTCACAAGCACCCAAAATTCGGAAGCAACCTGCGTCGGCAGATTCTCAGAATATCGAGTATCACACTCTCGATATATTGGTTTTCAGCCCACGTCGGCAAACCCTTTGTTGGACACGACAAACCAGATATTCGTCAAACTATATATATTAGCAATACAGCTGTATAATATGAAATCGTTAAGTGTATCTATCGACCAACCGCTCTAGTAACACTGCGCAGTATGCATCACGGTGTCATCATTATCTTCCCGGCTCCCGCCCATCTGCCCAAATCCCAGTATTAAGTACATAATGGGCACAGGGTGAGACTTGAGCTTGACCGATGTCTGCAGCGAGGTTAGTCGGATCCGTGCGACGTATTTACGTAAGCAAATTAGGAAGCCATTCCTCCGCTTGAACGTCGTCAACTTCCAACTCGCGCCTGCTTCTCGTGCGCTGGCCCCACCGACACGTCCTGATACAATCATTCTATAATTGCTTTGTACGGTAGTTCAAACCTTCCCACGAGTCCGCCACTGTCCGCAAGGTCGTCACCTTGCTTCAGCGAAGTCTCTAAATCTGAGACTATTAGCCTTCTTAGTGCTGCTTGCCTGTTATTTGTAGGGGGTTTACCGGTGCTAGTCAACTACATACAAGGGACCCATCACCTTGAATTACTATAAAAGTCCTAAATACTTGCTAAATATATGTGACTTGCTACGCACATGTGCATCAGGTGTGTTGATACGACGCTAATTTTCTCATGTGCTTTTTCGTTCAAGCATAACCGTGAAAATGCATGAACCACCGAATGAGCCCAACCGAAGGTTGGGCGAGGAGGTGCTAGTTGGGGTTCCATTCACTTATGAATTCCCCGCCGCCGTGAGCACTAAGATAGGGCCCGTATACTGCCATACAATGTGTTGGCCCACAGCCCAAGTTCAATGAACTTAGTCCTTCAAGTTGTGCCTCGGAGGGAGTCAGACTCGTAGAGCGGAGGACACCGGGAGAACACTGAAGGACACTGAAGGCTTGACGTTTGTCAATCGCTTTCCCTGTTGCATCGCCACGTCTGCCCCATTCATGTCGTAGCGAATGAAATCGACGTGCCTATAGCGTCAACTTCTAGGTGAACTATGCGTGAACCATGGGAATGGTAGGTAAAGCGGTCTCGCATCGACCGGGAAGCGGCGCCAGGCTGCGATGAGCCATGACGACGTGAGTGTTTGCGTTCTCTCATCTTCCTCTGGTTTTCTGTTGTGTGTAAGGGATCAGTCCCTCACAGCTGCTTTTGGATAGTACGGCCGGCCTGGAAGTCGTTCAGTAGCGGGTACTCAGCATGTAACCCGCCCTGACCAGGTTAGTCCAGTGGTGTTACGTTTCAAAACAGATAATGCATGTAAAGTTGTAAACTCAGCTTCTCGGATCCATCGACAAACCTCTTCTCATGCCTGTCTCAACGACAACAAAGTTCCGTCTCCTTTGGTGCGCCTTTGAATGAGCCTAATAGTCACGTTTGGTTTGTAGACTCTCTTCCTTTGATGCACGCGGAAGCAATCTGTCTGCGTGTTGCACCTCGCCCCCAGTTTGAATGCAGCCAGCGTCAGGAACCATCTTCGTCTTTGGGCTATTATTACGCTCTAACGCTGCGTGTTTTTGTGCTTTGGGGTACGGTGGCTTGAAATCGATACCATGTCGCCCTTTGTGGATGTCGCACCTCGTGTGGATTTCGACGGAAGAATTTCCGGAGCCTATCATCAGTGATGGCGGCGACGGCGATGCGCGGTAGCAGGTTTATGTGTTACTGGTGTGTAGACCAACATCGCCATCTCACCTTGCACTTACACGATCATAGACTCCTGCCTTCAACTCGATTTGCCAACTCTTATTTGCGTTGTCTCCCAGAGGTCGTCTCGACTTGATTAGAGTCACCTGGATGCCTTGAAGTCTCTTATCGATGCATCGATGTGGCTTCGCCAGGACTTCTGTGACTTCTGTTTGGTGCCAAGCCTATTCGTAGCGCTAGCTCCTCAACTTGTGTTCATGCTGCTTTGGATATATGTACGGCGAAAAACTGCGATTGGTTCCAGCCTTGGGCTTCCGAGCGTCTTAAACCTCGTGGGCAGGTGCGTTCGTCCTAATGATTCCTCTTCGATATTATTCTAGCGCACGAACACGGCAATGCTTCGCTCTCCAGGTATGGAATATAAGTGCCTGGCTCGACAAAGTGTCAGTTGCCTTCCCCACAGATCCTTAGTATTTTCGAAATACCACCATCCACTACTGGGATTATGACGACCAAAGTCGACAATGTTAATCCGAAGAACGACTCGGCTTCGTTATCTTTGACTGACTCGACTACTCTACCTTCCACGCCCCAACAAACATCACATCTTACTCCTACTGCCATGGATATATTCACACTCCTGACTGATGTTGGCCGTGACGATCTGGCGGAAATGCTTGAAGGGCTCTCTGCGGAGGACTTCAAAACCTCGACAAGGTTGGATTCGGTCGACGCCGCGGCTGTCTTGAGCTCCATCCAGCAGGATAACATCGATTCAGTGAGTGCTTGTGTGCCTTTGCTTGGTCGCCTTTGCTTGGTCATGTCGTAATGATATATGTGCACTAGCAGCCTGATATCTCGCCGATGAAGGTCTACACTTCCTTAACTGGAATACAACGTGATGCATTGGAGGATATGCTGCAGAACCTCTCCCCGGAGGATTTCGTTTCTGCAGCGAAATTGGATCCAGCCATCGCAGCCTCCATACTGTATCGGGGTCAACGCGCTGTAAAAACAGTTCGTCCATATTTCTTTGTCATCTGAAGCTATTTGAATGACACCCATTCATATATTAAGGGACACCTTTCCCCAATGTGTGCTTACACAGCAAGCACAGGCATTACGCGCTCTGAATTGAGCGAGATGCTCAGCGGCCTCCCGGTCGACGACTTTACGGCCAAGACTAACTTGCACCCAGATGTTGCTGCGTCCTTGCTGCGAACGGTCAACACATCTTTCTTGGTTCTGACTACGTGTTCTTATCTGGTGTATATACTCAGGTTCCTAGGGCTCCTTTGGATGCGTTCACTGCACACTCAAATATAGACGCGGATGAGCTTGCTGAGTTGCTTCAGAGTCTCTCGCCGGGGGACTTTAGGG
This sequence comes from Pleurotus citrinopileatus, assembly GCA_017312325.1. Lineage (NCBI taxonomy): Eukaryota > Fungi > Basidiomycota > Agaricomycetes > Agaricales > Pleurotaceae > Pleurotus > Pleurotus citrinopileatus. Next base: position 2,086,814 of record BHFW01000037.1, read on the forward strand.
TATCAATGAACCTAGATCCGGGAGTTGCGGCAGCTATGCTGAGATCAAGTCAGAATGTTCCTGCAAATAATGTCCAAGATTCCTTGAATGATGTGAGTTCTAATTGTACTCGTTTCGCAATTGATCTCATCACATTAATCCGTCCGCATCAAGAAAATTTACTGTGTCGAATCAACTGTGCGTGTTGAGCCTTTGTTGCCTTAGACGTCAAAGTGACAAATATACATAAGGACCCGACCATTCAGTTCGACTCGCCCTCTGGGCTGTCGGAATTGTCGCGACCCTCAGCGTACCAGTGGAGGCTAATCAATGCACGCAAATACCTGATTGATGGTTGCATCGATCTCTCCGACTGCCTCCCGAATAGCTCATCTGTGGAGGGACTTCCTCCGTATATTGCAATATCGTATACCTGGTCAAAATCCATCAAACTGTGGAGAGATCGAATGGTTACGGAGGGCATGGAAGAGAACGTTGCATTGGAGAAGTATGTCCGTCGCAGAGTCGCGGATGGAACCTATCCGAAATCTGCTCTCGCCGATCTCGCTTGCGGCAGCAAATACAACAAACACATAGCTTTTGGGTCTCGCTTTATCTCCTGCGGGATGAGTCTCCGTTCCAGCCCTACCAACCCCCCCATTTCCTCTCATCCTGACGTGCGTGAGGCCTTGCGCTTCATGCAAACAATCGCCCTCAATGTTATTGGCCGTGGCAAAGAATGGTTCTGGATTGACATCTTATGTGTAAACCAGGACGACATTACGGAGAAAGAGTTCTTCGTGCCGAGGATGGGCGATCTCTACCAAAATGCCGTGGAGACTCATGCTTATCTCTTCGGCACCGCATTCGAGCCCGGAATCGAGTCCATGAACATTTACTCGCCCGTCTGGATGACTCGAGCTTGGACGATGCAAGAGCACCTTCTATCCAAATCGGTGATCTTCTACTCTACCTTCTCAAGGAGCATCATCGACGACTTGCGCCGCCTCCTTCCAGATGACGATGAGTATGTTGTTGCTTGTGGGTATCGCATGGTCGAATCCAAAGTAGGCCATGATCTGCCAATTTCTTGGATCCGGGTCCACATGTTCGAATGCCAAACTACCCGTTTAGTTACATGGGCTGACGGAGAAAATGTGACGTCCTGTCTGGCGGAGGTCGAGGTCAAGGGTTGTGGTCCCTTCTTTTGGGCATGGCTAACACATTGGAGGATGCATGGAAATCTCCCGCCGTCCCTTGGTCCCATGTCTCTACCTCCCATGACCAGGATCCCAGCCCTCAATAACTTTGAACTTGCTTCTATGGTCCGCGGAACCAACCCATCGACCTTAGCGGCAGTATCCACACCCGGTTCGCCGTGTCAGGTGGCCATGACAGTGGCAGAGATATGCCGCCGACAATGCACTGTATCCATCGACAGAATCTATTCAATTCTTGGTCTTCTTCAGTTACCCACCTTCCCTGTCAGCTATGCTGTCCGGCCTGAAGATGTTCGTATAAAATTGTTCGAAGCCCTTCCAGAGCAGGCATTGGGTGCCGCGCTCGGAACAGAGTGGGGGTGCGGTTCAGATAGTCAAAACCACGACTCTGCCCTTCCGCGCATCTTCGGCGGATCCCCTCTGCCCAAACTAGAGGTCACCGAGATAACTGCTACAGCTAATTTCATGCGATCTACAGGCGCAAGAATTTGTGCTAAAGTCGATCGCTTTAGGATGTGGATGAATGCCAACACGCTAGCAATGTCGTCAGATTTCAACGACTTCCACAACAATTCCACTAGGTCAAACCTCATTGACTTCCTTTCCCAGCCCAGAGCACGTCTGGCAGTAATGAACGCTGTCAACCTTACCACACACCCCGAATATGAATTCTGCCCAACATTCGATATTCCGGCGGATGTCATACAGTCCGTTTTCCTTGATGTCTCGACCAGATTCTCCACCGAAGTACAGAACGCATTCAGCGACGTCCTTCAACCTATTCATTGGGCCTCCACTATAATACAGCAAGACGACCTTGACGATCTCGATTCATCAGGACGCCCGAACCACTACATGGCAGACCCTTGCAAGAATGTAAATGACGCTCTCAGGCGCATTGCCGTCAAATCAGAGGAGGGACTTCAAGGTATTCTCGGCCTCCTTCGATATGACGAAGTTGTACAATTCCTAGAAGTGGGGAGTTGCTTGCACAACCGCTGGTACCCGAGGCAACTCAGAGTCACCCTTACAGAGACCCCAAATTTGGACGAAAACTACATGTCTTTCCACTGCGAATGGAACAAACGCCCTCCACCGGTCGAGACAATCGGCCCTAAGCGACACATGTCGTCTCTAATCGCACTACAGTGCACCCGTATGCCCAGTGGAGTCTACAGGAATCAGGGAACCGTCATCGTGGAGCAGAGTGTAGGTGTATCGCCAGGATTGAAGAGCGAAAAAAAGGAAGTACTGTTCGTATGACAATGGTACGTGTATCGCCTCTCATAATGCACCTGTGTGCTTATCAGGCTCGGCTCAAGGAACCACGCACAAGGCTTGCAAATTGACGTGTTTCGGAGGAGATATTGTAAGGTGAAGTTGAACAGGGGTGGTAGTATATCTTCAGCGACAGATCAAGCGGAACTGATGACAAGCGAGCAGCAAGAGAAAATTCGAAATACGCCAGTCATGAACATGATATCATCTATGCTAAGAGGATTTATAAAAGAGACGTCAAAGGGACGTGATACATACTTAATAGTAATAATAGCCAGCCAGTTCACTCGTAAGATCTTGATCTTATTAGCAAATGGCACTTTGAATTATGCATCCTGTGAAACCAACGGAGGAATGGGCGCCAAAATGTGATCTGTTTCAAGTCCTGTTTTTACAGCCCTCATGTTACCGAGATCATTGGCCTCATCGAGAGGCGCGCCGACTGGCGAGTTCGCAGATATACTTACCGTAGAGTCCCTGATTCCCCCATGTCGTGACTGTAAAATCATTTCGATCGTCGGCCAGTCAAGACACTAAAGAAGTATACACTATCGCCGACTTCCTCGATTTGATAAAGACTTTAGACGATTGGTTCTACTGCCAGATACTTCCTGGTGGATGCTGACGTGCTGACGACCAAGCGGACACTGAGATCTGAGCGCTGAGGCGGCCAGTCTCTCCTCTTAACGCCTTCATGCATTCTGGCGCTGGATGACAAGCCTGATCATGTATGCATTGTACACCTCCCCAACACACGAGGCGAACATACTTATTCGTCACGCTCACGTTCACCGTTTTCAAAACGGTACCTTTGTGATACGCTCGATGATACAGAGCTAGTCATATGGGCAAGTTTCGTCCTGAAGCTCTACGGCTCTTTTGGGGTGCTTTCGGCACCCTCCTGGATTCCGTTATGTGTTTTCTTGGGTGCGGCACATGTCATTTCGTGTCTTGGCGTACCCAACACGAGTTTTCTAGCCTTTATATTGGCTTGGATCGTATTCATGGGTGAAGAAGCTCTACTCTATACTCATGCCTCGCTGCCATTCAACGCCGAAGCGCTGACTTCAACTTAGCTTCGGCTGCATACGAACCTCGAAACACGACGCATCATTCATCATATACATACCTTTCGTCCATGATGTTGAAGTGTGGACCTGGTGACCACTCTTATTGGGAAACATTGTTCCAGTTTCAACAGTTTCAATATTATCTGATCAAGGATGCATCCTTGACTTCGACTTCGACTTCTCGCCTGTGGTTATCTTCCGATGGGCGTCCAAGACACTATTCTAGTACTCGTGGACTTGGTCCTTCACGAGTGCATGGGATGGAACACGCGACGCCGAAATCCCTGGTTGAAGCACATCACGCATGGGATTGGTACGGGAATCAGTATTCTGCCGGCTACACCCCAAGAACTGCAGAAGGCTCACGATTTATATCGGGCTCTTCGTTATTTAGACAAAATACAGGTGCATTTTGGACCAAGCCATTTCAAAGAGCTATACCCTCAAGTAACGCAGCTTCTTAACAGGAGCTTTCATTTCGCCGGTGAAGCTACGAGTGTATACCATGCCTGGGTCATTGGAGCACTTAACAGTGCCTATCGAAGCGTCCGTAAGATCGTGGGTTATTGCTATGGCCCACCCCTTTACTCAGAAATAAAGTCGATAATGCTAACAATTTGTTTCAGCTTTGTGCGGAGGGTCGCAAGGATCTCCTTGAAATCATGGGAAACGAATGGGGAAAGGTTGACGAGATTAAGCCGGAATACGTAGAGACTCAGGTCAAATTCGCCGAGCGTATCAATGAACTGTCTTACCATGACACTCGAGCTTGATCTCTCGATAGTGTGCTCTGTTTACGGTCATCACATATCCAAACTGCTCTTCAGCTTACTTCTCAATCGGATAACACCATGAATTTGATTCGGTAAGAACTGGTTCTATCGCATGTCCCAACGGACACTGACATGGTCAACCATTCAACCACTCCGACCGGAAGTGAATATTGAGATATTGAGTACGTGAGTTTGCCGTTGGAGCGACATGATTTGAAAAGAGTTCCGCAAGAGCTCTCGCTATGGGTCCGTGCGCCCCGCATTCCCTAATCAGGCAAGTTTGCGCTTAGAAACAGAGCAACTCGCCTCGTCGTCCTACTTTTTCCTTTCTCTTCAAGGCCTCAACGCTCTCAACTTCAACCTTGAAATTAGCACCTGCTTACAGACATTGGGTTAGCTTCAACCTTTGGCACTGGTCTCAACTGCTCAAGCTTCTGTTTCTGCTCCTACTGCCCCTGTTCATCCCTGGTCACGCTTTAATGAATCGCTTGGGCCAGCAAGATTCAAAAGCCAACCGTCAAGCTCAGCAGTGATTGCATAGGCCTAATGACCTCCAACTTTTCTCTGAAATCGCGCGTCAAGGCCACTTCAGCCGAGTATGCTTTGGATCTTGACGTGACCCATTGCTTTACAGTCGGGGACGTGGACGACGACACCCCATTTGCCAATATTCGATCGCGTCTCCCAGATGGAGTCGACGTCTTTCTCGCGTCGAACCTGGCCATATCATTCTCTGGAACCTTGGATCGACAAACAGTTTCTCCAACGGATGTTCAAGCTTCTGCTGTAGTAAGGCAACTTGCCAAATACTTGAGATTGGTGTGTATCGTGCTGTCCTCTTTGAACATTCACGCGACCTTGTGTGCATGTGCCAGAACGCCGACCAACTAGGCGTAGAAACTGTCTCTGACTGTTGTATTCATGACGGACAAAGGGACCCGAAAAGTGAGTTGATCTAATCCCACAATACGCATCCATCACATTCACCTGGTAGTAATTCTCATACCGAGTGAACCACTTCCTCCTGATCCCAATACTACACACGTAAAACTCGTCTCGATTCACCTCCAATACAACTGGAAATCCAAGCAGTCTAAGGATGCAGAGTCCGCTACAGACGATTCCCACCCCTTCGCTTCCAAGTTGCTCTTGCCGATCGGTTTAATGCTCTCGGACATACATCAGAAGTTCATTTCGCGACATCTGGTCAGGTGTGTTGGTCTATCGCGTGATATGTACGAGCATGTGCCTATCTTCTTCAACCCTCAGACGATTTCCATTGATTTTCGGACCATGGAGTCGGGTTAGTCCAAAGCCTCTCCTCCTTGAATTCGTGATGGAACGTCTGCTCTTGCAGGGCCTCAAAGAGGAATCTCGCTTCTTCTCACCCATAGCGCGGAGTATCACTAACATCATCTGTCGCTCACCGAATCCGAGGTTCCGTAAACAGGCTAGAAGGCTTATACAGGTCAGCGTGTTGCATACGACAAATCCCCTCTGACACGTCCTGGTAGAATCTTGCTAAAAATCACGTATTGGCTCTCAATACTTCATCTTCGGCACTTGAACGGTTCCTCGGAGTCGTTAGCCGCTCTGGCTCACCACCACCACCTCCGACGTCTGAGGATGCTATATCTTACGCACTGGCGTCCCTTTACAAATCTGGTACTAGGCGACCGCTCTTTCGACCGTCGGTTCGTCTCACGCATCAGTACTCCCTGACTTGATGATCAACTGGTCTTGAGTATAGGAAGCCACATTATGGGGGGATGGCGATGTGGAAATAGCCGAAGGCACCAACGACATCGGTACTCAAGCATCCCCCGACCGGGATTTCCTCCACCTTCCTATGGTCGAAGATGATCCTGCGTGTACTGATGGGCCCCATAGCACGGCGCTTCATAATCCCGCTCCTTCCCAGGAAGAGTACGATGCTTTAGTCTGGATGCTCGGCTTCCCCGAACGCGACAGTCAAGAGCCTATATCCACCAGTGATGTCATGGTCCCCGACGGTTCTCTCGCCGGTGCATGCACCTCCCCAACTGGATCTCCTGGAAAGGCTGCCAAGAACTCGTGTTCGACTGTCATGTATCCTGCTGATATGTCTTCCTCGCCACGCATGACGAATCCTTCTGATGCTGAATATGCTTCTCTGACCCAACTCCCTGTGATCACCTACCCTGTTCAGCTCATGGCAGACGGCTCCGTCTGGACAAACTCGGACGATTCCCACTCTCTGGCTTCTCCGTTGGTCCCCAAGGGGTACGATGAGCTTAAACAAACTTTGGACTGGGATCCTAACGATGAGGAGCTCTTCTTCTCGGACCATAGTGACGCTGTGTCCGACGAGGATGAAGAAGAGATGCGCGAGCTTGATTTCGACGTTGCTCTGTTCGATATGGCTGTTGATACGAACGCGCGGGATGGTGACCCGGATATGACGTTTTGTCTGGTGGATTCAGATTCGGATGGACTCGAGGACTCTTGCGAGGATTCTTATTCAGACGAAGAAGACATTGGGTCGGTATCTATATCACCTTGTTCTCACGTTGCGCCTGCCCTACAACAACATATGATTACTGTGGACGGTGGAAATGCGGGGAATGTTGCCAAATGGGAGGATATGGAAGTAGGGATGCTGGAAATTGAAGAAGCAGAAGAGGACAATATGCTGCTACTGGATCTTTAGAAGGAGAGTTGTTACGCCACGCTATCTGATGCAGAGTAGATATGCCTGTTGGAGAACCTGACCCGATTGAGACTCCGACCGCCGAATGCCATTAAGATAAAAATACCAGAGCGTGGCTGGATCATAACCAGGCTTTCAAGTAATCCACATCGTCTCAGCAACGACCATCACAACACTCACTGCTTCATCCCCGACGCCCGCCTCGAGTCCCGCCTCCTCTCCTCCTCCTCATCTCTTTTGCACCCCCCGCCCTTGAGCTTTACCCGCTACCTTACAATGCTCCCAGCCAAGCGCAACAAAGTCGACATCAGCGTGAGTCTCACACTATGTCTTGCCGCTTCTACTCGGTACAAGATCATTCATTGATGCTGATACTGCTTGATCATTTGTATAGAAATTGACGGAGGAGGAGCAGAAGCTCTTCCGTCTATACGGTAAATTACCTACCCACAAGAATGTTCTCACAAAGATGCAAAAGGTGCGTGTTCAGTTCGACCACCCCCGGTCGTCGAGCTCACGATGTTTGGGACTCGTAGGACCGTAAATACTTTGATTCAGGCGATTATGCCCTTTCAAAGGCTGGTGTAGCTCCTCAGACAACAGTCGGTACCGCCATCCCCAATCCACAGAAGTACGTATCACTTACTGATCATACTTCCGATGGTGTACTCATATTATCCATCGTTGTTCTGCAGTATTCCTCACGCATCGACACCGAATGGGAATGGTCACCAAACACTCTCCATTTCGCCGACAAACCCTACCAGCCCTGTCAATAAGGAGAGTGGTCTTTCACACAACGAGACCGCCGAAGATGCTCCTACGGAACCTACTTCAGATCTTCCTATCGAGAAACCAACAATTACCGCGGAGTAAACCCTTCCCTCCCTTGCGCTCCCCTTTTATCTGTCGTATCTGTTCTCTGTTTTTTTTGGAATAATACACGTTACTGGATTTCCGGTAGTCCTTCCTATCCAGCATGGCATTTACAAGGCGCTTGCAGAGAAGACCAATCATCAGTGTACCAATATCATTACTGAGTCGTTATAGGGTTACATTATATGCCTCCCGCTTGCGTATCCTTCTGTACAATTATGTTGTTTGGCAGCTGGGGGGTCTAGGTCGCCTAGCACCGTCGCTCCAGCCTTATCGCTCCCCCGTGGAGTTTGTGGTGTCAATACAATCCCTGCAGCTTGCCTGTGTTGGGTCTGTCTTGTGACTACTGCATATCCTGGCTCGGGATTGCCCTTCCTAGCTTTGCCTCGACTTGCGTCGAAGCGAACATGCTGTGTTTATATAAAGCCCGCATGACGTCAACAACATCGGCTGGTACAATTCGAAGATAACGCCAAAAACCCCTAAGATCTTCCCTCAATGCTCGGTTTCTTCCCAAGTCCTCCCAACCGTCTTCACGAGATCAGCTTCCGTCAGCTTCTTGGTGCTGGAGAAATATCCAGCCGCAATCTTAGCGTCGATCTCTACGCGGGAGTCGGGCGGAATGAGGTGCTCTAAGGAGCAAAGAAAGGTTAGCCCATTCTTGCATTGCAAATGAGGTCTGGAACGTACCAGGTATGTCATAACGATGTAAAATTGGTATTCCACTCTTCACTATCGCGTCGTACTTCCTAGATGCCGATGGCCCGCGGTAAGCATGTGTAAAGGGGAAAGAGGAAGATAGAATACGGACATGTCGCTCATGGATACCATCTTATCAACTTTCTTTATCCCCAACCAATGAAGGACATCCGGCATCAAAGCCTGGAAACGCATGTCCTTTACTCCAGCAATCAATTCAGTAGATTTGAAGTACTTGTCGGCAGAATCGCCCCCACGTTTACGGAGGTTGTAGACCAAATACCTGGGAAAGAGAGGGGTTTTGGTGTGGTGTAAACGTTTTAGGTTTAGGCGTATAATATGGAAAGGACTGACTTGGTAACCTCGCCGAGGGCACGGCCTTCCTTTCTGAAGTAAACGACAACGCCAACGCCACCTAGTGGGAATAATGAGCGGAATGGAGGAGCCCACTAGTAGGTCCGGACGTACCCTTTTGAGCGCCACGAATACATTCTTCGATGGCGTAGGTTAGGTAGGGCTTGCAAGTACAGATGTCAGACCCAAACACATCAGAGCCATTGCCTAGTCAAAGGTTCAGAAAGGTATGCCAAGCTACATCAAAGGTATACGGGAAGCTCACATTCGTCGTGTACTCGAAGAGTCAACTCCTTGCTCTCGTCGTAGAGATACTCTGGGTTGCCGACTATCCCCATCTAGTATGAGTTCTTATGCCGAACTACAATTAGGTTGCAAACTCACAGATGTACACGGTTAACCCGCCGATTGGTGGCAAGAAGATCTTGACATCAGGGCGCGTAATAAGCTCCGGGTACATGCCTCCTGTATCTTCGAATAGCGCGCGACGGAGAAGGCTTTCCGAGCTAGAAACAATGATACTTCGTGAATACTGACAACCGAGAGCACAAAGAAGAATGAACCGCGTACATGCCGAATCGGTCAGCTACACCAGGGAGATACCACACAGGTTCTACCGCTGCCTTACTTACAAAAACCTCTACGCCACTTTCCGCGGTACTCTCCGAGCCATCGGGGTTCGACAACTGACGGCTCTTGATGACGATTTTACCGTCGACGACGAGATCACCTTTGCGGAATGCCTCATCCAACTCACTCATCTTTAGGTGCGCTTTAGTCACGGCAATACTGGGACGGATATCCAACTTGTCTTGATCGAGCTCCCTTTGGAAGGCCTGTTGGATGACATGGCCATAGGGATCGAAAGAAACGATCTTGGTTGGATCGGCCCATGCTGGTTGGAAAGGGATGTTAACGGGGGGCTCGGTCAGACTGAAATCCGGTCTGTGTGTGGGGGAAAGCGTGCCCATGGCAATCGCAAGTGCGCGATAGATCGAATACGACCCGGAGTGCGCCCCAATGGCATTGCGGTGTTTGAGGGACGAAGGTAGACGCGAGCAAATGATGGGGCCGCGTTCAACCGCGGTGGGTGCTCCCCATTTCAACGGATACGGAGTGTTTCCATGTTGATCGGGATAAGCTGTAAATAATGGGATTCAGACATTCGTAGGAGAAGCGTGAGATGTCCAACTCTAATTGAGCCCCTATTAGAAAGGAACGCGGTGCTTACTCGTTAAATGAACGCGTCCAGGATAGAGAAGCTTCTCTCTCTCTTTATCTGACGCGGAAACAATACTTTGAGGTGGCTCGCGCGCTGGGGTGATCGTCGCAGTCAATGGGACAGGCTTGGAGTCAATAGGACTGCCAACGGGGGAAGTCTCGATGGAGGTGGATCTCTGGTGGATAGCCACCCCAGGTCGCTCATGATGATGATGGGTATGAGTATGACCCGATGACCTTTCAAGAGCATCCAACTAAAAAGGTTTGCGGATTAGAATCGGTAGGCACCAGAGCGGGTGTATTGAAGTTACAAACTTTAGCTTGCATGGTTTGCTGCGAGACCTGGATGGCCTGCAGCTGTGCAAGAATCTGCGTCAAAGCTGCCTCTGAAGATGACATGGTGGTGGTCGAGATGAAAGATTGTTGGGCGATGTGTTGGAGATGGTGAGCGATACAGCATGGATGAAGTGAGGCGATATTTTACCGCCCATATTTATGTGTTACCGGAGCTTCAACGGATGTTATAAACTGCGCATAGGCGCCCGTTCGCCAGACCGATAATGATTACGTCCAAGTTCGACAACCCACCTCCCCCGGCGCGGCCGTACAACCCACATGGATTTGTATCGATGTACTTAACTCCACGCTTTCCTGATAGCGTGTCTCCCTTCAAGCAACAGCTATGCTCTGTACGTCTACGCAGGCATTGGGATGCTCCCAGTCGAGTTTCACATTCGATCTTGGATACCATTACCGCAGCGTTTGCGTGGCCTATCGTAAAATCTGCGTTTTCCAGAGGTGACGAAGTGGAAGTCGACAAGCTAAGAGGTGTATGGAATGTTGTAATTCTCAGGCAATCAGAGGACAAAGTCGTGTTTCCATAAGTATCATACTCAAGAGATTGTATGTACATCGTCTAGTGGCGATATTCTTGTCGAAGGAGCACTCTTAAACCAACCCCCAACAAACGATCCCACAACTCCCGGGGATATGCCCGCATGCATCATGTTGTATGTTTGCGGGATCTTGGATCAGAGTTGTTAGGTGAGGATTGGTTGTCTGCGTTAGTGAACACTTGATAGGCGTTATTCGGAGTTTTGAAATATAACCACATTTGCTTACTTTGGGGTCTGTTGTTCTGTTTACCGGTGACATGGTTGAACGTACCACCCTCCTCATTGGTATTGTATGTATCTCCTAGGATACCGTAAGTACCACAAAGAGGAACATTGAATGTACCGACCGTATTGAGTGTGTTTGGTAGTGGAGCTGTGAGACTGGAAGATGATATCCCCAGCAGTTCCAATGTCGTTCATCTGGTTGTGATGTATATGGTTGTTGTGAGCACCCGTGAAAAATCCCATTTCACTGTAAGATTGTATGACTGTATGGGGGGTGGGGCTTGAAGAATGGAGGCGAATACTTGGCCTGGCACAACTGACAAGATGTCCCCATGAGAAATGAACACGTGTTGGCAACGTGTTGGGCATGATGCACAGCAACTGCATACGACTATTACGGGAGATTTATTACCTTAGTAGGATACTGGTAAGTATCTGCTGTAAGCTGAAATTATCACTGGTATCACAATGTGGGAGAGGCTCGTCGAGACAGATCTGGAAGGTAGTCATTGATCTTGCTTCGGAGTGAATTCATCAGAAGATTCTACATTAGGGCGCTAGGAAGGGGAGCTGAGCACTCGGTTTGTAAGTACTGGACCATGGGGGGTAATCTACTATGCTAAAGCATTTGGAGTGAAAGAAAGAAAGAACAACCTTTGCCTTGGGTATTGGGGGGTGCACCCTATCTTGCGGTGACTGTAACAGGGGTATAGCTAGGAGACTTCAAGTACTCGGTACTCAGCATTACTTCACTATCGACCATCGACTTTGAATCATAGCAATTTTAAAACATCTTACAGCGTCCTTACATCGCAAAGCTTATCGGACTCTCAGCTCTAAGCCTTAAGCTTCAAGTTCTATGTTAGAAAGCCAAACCGTGATTCGCCGAGCGATATCCATTCGACCTGATGCCGTTCATCTCATTGATCAAACGGGAGTTTGGTACCTGGCTAGTTGCACAGCATACCTACAGATACCCATCCATCTCCACCCCAGGTTGCTTGGAGATCGCCCAGTGCCAGGCCTTGAAATCTACGGCTAGTCTATGAGTCCGCCGTGAACTACCTTGAAACCACGCACATATCAGGACCAAAGCCATACGCTTGCCCCAACCCAATCGTGGAGTACTTTGCCAAGAAAGGATATGTCGGAGTTCGAGACCGCGTGTTCGTAAAGTCGGCCTCCCACCTACGTCAACCCCAACTTGAAAGCATGGCTGAAGTCTTACAGGGGAGGAACCAGAGAACGGAGAGTACCTTTGAAGAAATTCCTATCATGTAAGTTCGAAGACCGGCTCTATCATAGACGTGTGCTTTACCTATGCCTATTGTGATCCTTGGGTAGAGACATCGCGGACGCATGGTCTACCGATGCAGTGAAGCGCAGGAAACTTGCGGATTTGATTAGGGATGCCTGTGTTAACGTTGGATTCTTTTATGGTACGTATTTCACTGCGACCATGTATGTACATGTTATCTGACGGTTACCATTTATCCCTCACAAGCGTAGTAACGAACCACGGTATATCAGAAGCCACTATAGACGCTGCCATCGATGCTGGGAGGAGGTTCTTCAGCCTTGCTGAAGATAAGAAGATGCTCGTGAGTGCGCGCCTTTGTCCTATACTCTACATAACACGCGGCGATTATCACAGCTAGACATACACAAATCCCCCGACTTCAAAGGATACACAGCCCTCCTCGCGGAGAATACGGACCCACAAAACAAGGGTGATCTACACGAGGGGTTTGATGTTGGTTTTGAGGGAGATGATGAGGGTTCGGAGACGATAGGTAGGAATGTTTGGCCAGATGAAGATGATGTGTCTGGGTTTCGAAGGGATGTGATGGCATACTAGTGAGCACGCATCCACCTACGCTCAACCCAACCGCCTCATAAACTCCCGATTCCAGTCATTCGGCACTATCTCTTGGGCGTACCTTGTTCCCACTATTTGCCCTGGCTTTGGATTTGGATGAACAATGGTTTGATGACAAGGTCTGCCATGTCCGTTTCTGTGTTCCATTCTTGTGCTTATAGAAACAAGACGCTTGATTCCGCTGCAGTGCTGAGAGTCCTGTACTACCCCCCTCAGCCACCTGCTACCCTTGAGGATGCAGAGGTCATTGGAATCGGGGCCCATACCGAGTGATTGATGTTTTTCGTCCATCTCATAAACCTTGCAGCTATTAACGACGATGCTACACCCAACGCGTAGCTACGAAGTTCGTTGAACCCCTTTCTACCTCCGGTGCTGTCCCCCTAACTGCGCGAGTAGTGTTTCACCCTCCTTTATCAAGACGAAGCCGGCGGCCTACAAGTTCAAAATGCAAACGGGGACTGGGTAGATGCTGTCCCTATCAAAGGCACAATCGTCGTCAAGTGCGTTCCTTCTACTTCGACGTGACATGGGGATGGTCGTTTTAATCGTATATACAGCCTTGGTGATCAATTTGCTCGATGGACTAGTAAGTGCCTTGCTAGACCAACCACGTTGCTGAATCTCGAACTTGATGGACTTCAATAATAGACGATACGTTCAAGTCAACTCCTCACCGTGCAATCAACAAGTCAGGCAAGGAACGGTACTCTATGCCCCTTTTCTTCGGATCGGATTATAATGTGTTACTGGAGGTACGTTTCCTCGAGTTGTCTTCTATTGATCTCACATCTAACGGTGAACTAGCCGATAAGTACGTGTGTATCACCTTCAAACCCACCAAAATATGAAGTGGTGAAAGCGGGGGATTATGTCAAGGGAAGGATGGAGGCTACATACAAGTAAGAATTTAGGATATTCAAGGGGGCATGTACAATTAAATAGGCGTTTGTCTTGCAAATGAGAAAGTCGAGTATTCCTTTTCTTCCGCACTAGCAAAGACATCCCATCCTCCGACCTTCATTCCTAGCATCAACGAGCGCTGGCACGAAATCAGCCACTTGTTCCCACATATCGTACATCCCGTCTTCCTCCAGACTTCGCGGGACTGCTCGAATTGTACAGTCTACAGGGAGGATCCGAGCGAGGAAGACAGCCACAGCGACGGGGTTTGTGATTGGTGAAAACCCGACAGACAACATTTGCAGGTGGGTGAAGGCTTGGGCATCGTCTGCTCGAGGAAAGAACTGTCCTTCGGCGTCAATGTACAATCCCAGCTCTTCAAGGTCTGGGCGGGTGCTGAGGATGGGTATGAGGATGCCGAGGGTGAATATGGGATCATCAAGGAACTGTGGTGTAGGATTCAGGTGTAGTGATTTCAGAGCAGGGAGGGATTTGAGGAGCGAAACAAGGTCGGTGAGGAATAGCTTGAATGTCGAAGGGATGTAGTGTAGTCTGAGAGCGACAAGACCTGTGCAGCGTTCCAAGGGACGTATCATATCCCGCGTAATTATGGGCGCAGCCTCTAAGGCGGCTGGGCTGCGTGGCCCTGGCCCGGTGACCAGCGTGAGATTGGAGATGCAGGTGTAGTTGGCGGCGATCACCTCGATGAGTTTGACGTACTTGTCAGGTGTCTCGTCACCGAAGGAAAGGATATGTATGGATCCGAGAAGAGCGGGTTTATTGGGATGCGATAGCGTGAGCAGGGCTCGGGCGAGAGGCATGCAAGCACTGAAGGATGTGAGGGCGGGGAACGCGCCGTCGTTAAAGGTTGTTAAGAAGGTTCTGGTATGGTCGGCATCGGTGGACAGAGGTATTATGTTGATGCTTTTGAGTTTGGGAAGCGAAGAGATGACCTGAGTTATCGTCTCGGTAAACCAATGGCTCGGTAGAGATAGGGATTTGAGTGAACGGAGGGGGCGTAACGAAGACGCCAAGGTCGATTCGAGGTCTTCCACTGACACGGGTGAAGCCACTATTCGAAGCGATTCAAGATGGGGTGTGTGGTGATCGACATAGAACAAGAAATGGTTCACCAACTCTGCAGGCTGCACCGTTCCATCCAAACGCGTATCAGAAGCTTCGAAAGAGAGATGGGTCAAATTGGTTGTCAAGAAAAGGGGGAGATACTCCAAACTCCCGAGGTAATCGAGTGCACGCAAGTTCGGGAAAAGGGGAAGTGGTGGTTTGCTTTCGGATATACTCTTGAGGACGTGGTCTGAAAAGTTATTCCATTTGATGTCTTTCAAAGAATGGACTCTCCATGCATAGCCATTCCAGCGATGCCAGTCGGAAGGCTGCAGTGGGCGGGTGAACCTCTAAGTTGACGAATCAGACGGTGCAGCTTCATCACGCATTGTCGAACGTACATACGAAGGGACCTCTCTACTCTCCTCCAAGATGGACAAGGGTGCAAGGAGGCTAGCCAAGTGGCGGAACTCTTGTATTTCGCGCCAGAGAATGCGCAAAGCTTCGTTGGACCACGTTTTGGATACGAGAGCGTTGGAATAGTTGTCGCGTGGATCCAGATACTCAAAGACCAGTTGAAGAATCTCCAGGCTGGTGACGACTTGCGGGGTGGCTGGGGATGACATGATGGTAGGAGTTGCGGCAGGAAACTTGACGATGAGGATTCAAACTTTGAAATTCAAAAGTCACAAACAGTGAAACCGTTGAAATATAGGAGGTCTAGCAAATGCATGGTAATTTGACACTATCCTGGACAAAATTCCATCAGAGCAATCAGGCGAGGCGTATTACCCTCCGCAAAACCATATACCTACAGACTTCGAAAGCGACGGAGCCAGAGCAACTCTGGACAACATCTGGAGCAGCATCGCCGAGCCATGCCGGCTGCCGGTAAAGCGGGGGAAAGCGGAATTCACACGCACCAATAACCCACCCTGCTTCTGACATTTGGTTCGTCCAAACTTGCGTCCTCCCCCCAAAGGCCAATACCAGCTGTAACCATCGCAGGCCACGATGACGACGACATCTTTTGAAGAACCAGCCACGCTGCTACGTGCTGGCCTTGCTAGTATGTCTGCTGGTGGAAAACCTCTCAAGGTTGAAGATGTGCAAGAGGCGTTTGTTGAGCAAAAAGAATGGTGTGTTCCTTTTGCCATCGTAGTCGTCGACTCCGTTGTGTGCACTATCAAAAGTGGAGGCAGCATAATGCGCCAGCGATGAGCTACCTAGCGCTTGCTCACGCAGTTGTTCATCTACATGCTTGCTTACTGATGCACTATTTCCCAGCCTTCTGACTGCCATTGAAGCAACCCAAACAATCCTCTCCGACTTGCGCGATTTCAACAAAAACGAATGGGTGGTCCGATATCCTCAACTCAGGCCGATAGCGCCGCCTCCATCGTCGGAGACGCCGCAGCCAAAGTCCTCCCGTCAACGTCCTCGACGTTCGATGACTTTTGCAGACGACCCTTCCACCGAAACCGAGGTTATTGTGTCGAAGCAAGGCCTTTCTCGCTCTATCACGCTCGCATCTTTATCTGATGTTGAGCATGCTCAATTACCGGTTGCTTCGACTTCCCTCCCGACGCTCAACGAACTGGAACTCTCTGACGAACCGGAATCCGAGCTAGAGGGCTCTGATCCCCTTCTCAATGTTATACGTCTCGATCTTAACATTGGCCGCTCGACCTCCTCCCTTGTCTCCCACCTCGAAAAGTCCTCCATTGCTAACCTGCTCGATACCCGCCTCAGCGCAGCTTCATCGCATCTCTCTTCCCTTCGCAACCGCGTGCTAGACACTTCCTCCAAAGTCCTCGTAACCGGCGATCTTAATGCTGGAAAATCAACATTTGTCAACGCCTTGTTGCGCCGTGAAGTTTTACCAATTGACCAGCAACCTTGCACTGCGGCCTTTTGCGAAGTAAGGGATGCTCAAGAGAATCAAGGCGTCGAAGAAGTCCATGTATGCAAAGATAATGCAACATACAATGTAAACGACGAGGGTACCTTCGAGCGCAAATCGTTGGACGAACTGGAAGCTCTCGCGACCGAAACCACATCCCTCTTGAAAGTCTACCTTGCTGACTCCCGTGGTCCCTCCGAAAGCCTCCTCAACAACGGTATTGTCGACATCGCCCTCATCGACGCTCCGGGTCTTAACCGTGATTCCTTGAAGACCACCGCTCTCTTCTCTCAACAACCTGAAATCGATGTCGTCGTCTTTGTCGTTAGCGCGGAGAATCATTTCACCCTTTCTGCCAAAGAATTCTTGTGGGAGAGTGCTAGGGAGAAGAAGTATGTTTTCGTTGTTGTGAACAAATATGGCGGGATCCGGGATAAGGCCAAATGCAGGAGGATCATCGAGGAGCAAGTCAAAGGCGTGAGTCCTGGGACTTGGGAGGAGAGAGGCGATCTTGTCCATTTTGTGGATTCGAAAAACGCTCTTGCTCCCTCTGGGGAGGCCAATCCGGATTTTGATGACCTCGAAGCTGCATTGAGGTCTTTTGTCCTTGTTAAGAGGTCAAAGTCCAAGATGCAACCAGTCCGGACGTATCTGGATAACCTTCTTGGGGATGTGGAGGTTCTTGTTGGCGCAAATGGTATCGTTGCCCGAGATGAGTTGGAGAAGGCGAAGCGGGAGTTGGAGGAGAAACGACCTGTTGTGAAGAAGTTGTTGGATGGAAAGGGCGAGATGGAGGAGGTCTTGGAAGGAATTGAGGATGATGGAGTGCAGACTGCATCATCACGCACTGAGCAGCTCTTGAAGCATGCTCTTGATCGTATCGCGCAAGGCAAGCTTGCGTTGGACGCCAACATCAAGGGCATTGAGATGCCATCGTACCCCGGTATCTGGGGCGTATGGGAGTATGCCCGAGCTGTTAGAAGGGCGATGCTTCTCTCATTGGATCGCGTGGTTGCTGTAGCTGAGGATGAAGCTAGGGGAGTTACTTCCGAGGGCGTACAGAGAGTCGGTGACGTTGGTGAGAAGTGGTTACCTGAGGGTGTGGAGAAGGAGAAAGGCAGGAGGGTGTTTATGCCTGAAGCCATGTTCCGTGTGGGCAAGAAGGATGCCGTCAAAGGGAAGAAGAGAAATACCGTCGTCGTTGGAGGAATCCACGGTTTGGGCCTTGGTCTCGCTCAGCGCGAGGATTTGCTTGAGACCACTATCGAAGACCTCTTCGACATCAGACATCGGTTCTACCTCCACTTCGGCCACCATGATGATTCTTCGAAGAGCATCCGAAATGGCGAAGAGAAAGAGGGTGATAGTAGCATGACTGCTCTGAGCCTACTCGGCGTAGGGCTTGGTACGCTCAGCATGGTTGGCGGACAACTTGGACTCACTTCCGTTGTCGGCTTGGGCTTGGGCGGCGGTGTCACCGGTATCTTTGGCATCCGAAGCGCCGTTGAGGGCGTTGTTAGAGTTGTCGAGGTTCTTGGGGACGAGAAGGTTAGACGATGGGTAGGTCCGGTCGTCGGCGCCGTGATGATTGGTGCCGTTGGCTGGGTGATTATCGAACTGCCTCACACTGTACCAAGGAGTGTTGGCAGGCGAGTTCGGGAAAGCGTTGAGAACGATTGGAGGATGAAGAAGGAGATGAAGCGCGTTCAAGAGAAACGAAGGAAAGACTTCTCCACTTCAACGGCCATTTCACCATCGCCTTCGATGTCGAACTCCGTCTCTTCCCTTTTGTCGCCTAACAGCCCTACCACTGATGCCACAGACGACAATGTTAATGCCTTCGTCGCGTTCAACAAGGAGCGTATAGAGAGGGAGGTCAGGAAAGTGCTGAGGTTGGCTGGGTGGGATCTTCGGGAGAGATTCAGAGAAGCTGTCGAGACAAGATCCAATGAAGTCAAGGGAATGGAAGAGATTGAGAAGAGAGCTTCCAAGGCTACTGAAGTCTGCGGGGCAGTGGAGGAAAGATGTAAGGGCGTGCGAGAGGGCATGTTCGGTGGGTTTGCCAACGCGGCGTAATATCCCCAACTCGTCCTCGCATAGTCAAGTGGCCTGAGGTACGTTGTACATATAGATTGTTCTTCAGCTGGAAGACAGATACGTTCTTTACTTCCACACTTTACACTTCTTTATTTGATTTGCTCAACCCCTTCTTCGACTCTTTGTCCACTTTTTCTCCCATATGTCAACTCTGGATGAACGTTACGATTGTGAAATATGATTAACATAAAGAATATAAATACACTTAATAAACATGCGATGCGATCGGTAAATGTATGTTGATACACAGTACATACACACTATATATGTATGATCCTTATGGCCGCTTTAACCAACCTCAGCTGCCATTAATATTGTTCGTGCGTGTTTCTCATTATACTCCCATTGTTTACCGCGAAGGTACGGGCCATCATTGGACTTTATTACAGGTCGATAGGCTAGGATCGGGTAAGGTGTGAGCGCTTGAGCCCCGGGAGCACTTGGTAGTGTGGAGTCACCGATTGCCTTGGTCTGACGGATTCCAACCTGCTTGCGTCATTTCAAGCCCACCTGCCCAGGCAATTTCTAATGGACAAGCTAGCAGGTTGACGGTTCTTGGCTGACAAGGCCTTTGCCGAGCATACTCAAGTGCTCAAGATCTTCTTAGCCCCAAAATCAGAAGCACACGACTGCCGTCCTTGTTTCCATTTCTTAAGTTTTCTCTCCCTTAATTCTGAGCTTTCGACGTTCTTATCATTTCTCCAACGTTGGTACTTCAATCTCCAACCTTCAAACACTGCTAGCTGCGATGTTCGTGTCAATGTCTACAAATCTACCAGGGGTTATTCAGGGGTCTGCCCCACAGTTGCCGCTGAGATTGAATCATCTTTGAATGAGGCTGGAAACTGGCAACACCAAGGCGACGCTCTCTTTTGGAGTTTACGACAAGTTTACGATGACTCTGGAACGGAACAATCAATTACTTTCCGCTTGCTCTGTATACGACGGAAAAACTGATAGGTCTCTCTCTCTTCCTGGTATTCTGCAACTAAGTCTATGTATCCTAGGTACTTTGAATCCATGATCCTAGAGCTCTGAGTCATTCCAGCGACTGACGGTCCCGCTGCGTATCCTGAGCGAAACCCGAACGAATTCATCAGTTATCCATGATTGACAAGCACCTTTGCCCCATATCAAACGCCCAGTCTCATTGCCCAGGAGACTTCTATCGGACAAGTACCAACTTGATGGATCTTGGCTAACGCAGTCTTCGCCGAGCACAACCAAGTGCTCAAAACCCTCTTAGCCCTCAACACCAAAAGCCGCACAGCAGTTGTCCCTGTTGCCCCATTCTTCTTCCCTTCTTCGTTCACCTAACGATGCCGACGTCTCGATTTGCCTCACGTTCGTTCTTTATGCAGCTCCTTATTAGTACTTCAACTTTTCTACTCTGTGCTCACCATGCCGTTGCTATCACTATTTACGGTCAGACACCGTTGGGGATGACGATGACCCATGAAAGCGGACCATTGCCTACGCTCGCAGCTTACGACAAAACCGTGTTAGTGCCTCCCCCACCACCTCAGCCCCCCACCACTGGATTTTCTCTGGAATTGCAACCACGCTCTGAAAGTGTTCCTGGGCTATCTATTCGTCAAACCGGTGCATTCTATGGATTCTCGATAGAAATGTCCGTTTTGAATCAGGTCCGTGAGTAACCTATCTTCGACACCTTACTTGGTGTGGAGTTCTGACCATCTTCTGTAGTTGGGAAAAATTCGTACGTTCTTAGGCCCTTCTCGATTCCCCTCGTCCACTCAGTTATTCGTCGCCTTAGATCCCACATCGCTGTGCCTTTGCTTAATCTTCTAGGCAACCTCCAACACAGGGCTGGATATGTTCGCATCCGTTTGGGTGGTAACACGCAAGAGTTCGCCAGGATGGTAGATGAGTTACCCAACCAAGCCGCGATTTCAAAAGAGCGGATTAATGTTCAGAATCCTGTGAGCCCTATGACAAGCCCAAGGAGGTTCGGTCCTCATATCTGAGACTCATCGTAGACGCAAACACCTGCTGTCATCTACACCGAAGATCTTTTCTATATCATGTCGAACATCTCGTCTCTTGTGAGCGTACGGTGGTTTCTCGGTAAGTCTATTTTCTAATGCCCTTTGAGTAACCACTTATCTTGGAGTTGTTAGGCATTCCATTCAACGATACGACGGCCTTCGACCTGCGTATCGCGGAGTACGGCCAGAGGATTCTGGGGGATAATCTACTGGGCTTGCAGGCCGGGAACGAACCTGACCTTTACGCTCGGTCAGTCGTTCACCCTATCGTTCGCATACGTCGAACTTATTCGTCGCTTTCTACAACTTAGTCACCAAAAGCGTCCAGAGGCGTATGGCCCACACGACTACTTAGGCGAGGTTGCGGACCTAATCCAAGTCATGGCCAACAACCCTAATATTCCCGTCAAAAACAACTTGATCGGACCCAGCATTGCCAACGCTGACTGGGTACCTGAAGATGTTTGGAATACCGGCTACCTCGATGCCTTCCGAGACTACCTATCCATTATTACAGTCGAACGGTGCGTTCTCGCCATGAAATTTCTACGTCTGACTCACCGGGGCGTTCTTTTTAGTTACCCCAACAACAATTGTTTCGCTCAGTTCGGTAGTGGTGGTAGCTTGAAGGTTCCTCAGGACGAGTTTGCAGCATATCTGAGCCATGATGCCGGTCGATTACTCGTTGCGCCTTATCTGAATTCTACTCGCATTGCGCAAGAGTATAACAAACCGTTTATGATGTTTGAGACGAATACGGCCTCTTGTGGTGGTTTTGCCGGCATCTCGGACTCCTTTGGTGCGGCATTATGGGCTTTGGACTATGGGTAGGTGTTGTGCCGCCCATATTGGTAGACACTGAGTGAGATATGGTGATTCATTCTAGATACCAGATGGCCCATGCAAACTTCTCTGGAGCGCTCCTTCACGTCGGTGGTCAGAACGTGTATTACAATGTGAGTTGTTCCTATCAAGTGTGGATTGGTAAGTGCTAACTGTGGTTCTTCTAGCCTTTCACAGGTAAAGCGGTACCCCCAGCTATTCTTACCTTTTACCGTCTGACTATCTCTAATAGCACCACCGACCAATCAGAGTGGTTTCCATCAGTGGACCATCGGCGCAGTCTTCTACTCCGTGCTCGTCATGACTGAAACGTTCGGCAAGTCTAATGAGTCCCAAATCATGGATTTGAACGCCAATGGAGACAACCTTGTCACCCCTGCGTACGTGATATACGACCGTGGCGAGCTTTCGAAGGTGGCCCTCTTTAACTATGTGACGGATCCGTCTGGTGCCAGCGATTATACCGCAACAATTTCTGTTGGTGGTGGCAATACCGGTGCACCGAATTCGAGCCCGCCTGAAGTTAGAGTCAAGTAGGCACTCGTTTCATCCCTCTCTACAATTGCTAATAGCCATGGTATAGGTACCTCCTCTCGCCCTCGGTTTCCAGTGATAATATCACCTGGGCAAACCAGGTATCTATGATTCTCTTGGTAGTCGCTGTACGGAAACTAAAGTCCTGACATAGACGTTTGGTAACGACTTCGAAGTCAACGGACATCTCAAGGGAGACCTCAACATTGTCACAGTACCCTGCGACCAAGCTACCAACACCTGTCAAATTCGCGTTCCTGCTCCAGGCTTCGCCCTCGTTTTCTTAAACGGAGAGCCAGAGGCCGATGCTTCCGACATTACTTTTGAGACCACAGCCTTCACGAAGGGGCTGAACACCGCTACTGTCGATCCCGCTGTCTTGGCAACATCCAACGGGATGTCTGGTAAAGACAGAGAAAAGATGGGCAGCACAAGTTTCGGAAGTATTGATCGAAATGGTGCCGTTAGCATCGTGCATGGGTATTTCTCGGTCGTGCTGGTATCTAGCGCTACGATGGCTGGCTGGATGGTTCTGAGGCACTGGCTGGTTTAGTGCACGTTCTAATTATCGTTGCCCCGGATTTGTACGCTCGGAGGTTGTATTTGAATTATCTATACCATAATGACCACAGCGTTTGAAGTGCGAGAGATGGCCAGCGCGTCACAGACTCACGAAGATACGTGCAAGTTTGGTGCAAGTATTATGCCGCAACCAAGCCGCGACCCTGCAAATGGATGATTTGGTAGTAGATATACTCTAATTGATCAGTTCACTAGTAGCATTATCTATCAAACCAAGTCCGCAAAAGCCACCCTATGGAGCCAGCTGCAAGAGCGCTTGCAGCGAGGGCAGTTTGCACTTCACGCTTGTCTACCACGGCATCTACCACGGCTTCCAGAAAGTGCTGTCGCATCTGTGGGATGTCTTCAGAACCTAGCGGCTCCGATGGAGATTCCGAGGCGGGAATGGGAGTCGTGTCCGTGCTTAAAGATGCATTGAAGAGCGTAGTCTGAGCCTGTAAGAGGGATTCCACCTTCGCGATACGGTCGTCAACCAACATAGCCGTTTCTTGACTAAGTTGCTCAACTTTCTTTTCGAATGTTTGAGCCAGCCGCTTGCGCTTCCATGGTTCAACTATCAGGATGGCCATGATGAATACTAGCAAGTTCAACCCGAGTGCAGCTAGGGAGCCGTAAGTCGACGCGCTCCGAATCTTGTCGGACCATACTTGTTCTTCGTGGTAGCGAGCAAGGATTGTCCGCATGAGCTCACTGAATTCACGTTCAACTGCAGCTTCAGAGTCATCAACGGCAACCTTTGCACGGTGTTCCTCCTGCTCGTACAGATGATCCTGACGAACCAGGGTGGTAAAGCGGCTGACGTCGCCATCGGACCAGGTTGACTTGCGCTGGAGAAGGTCATTGACCTCTTTCTGTGATTTGATACGTTGGCTTGCAGCTTGTTCATGCGCAATTTTGGCCCGTCGGGCAGCATTCCTCGATTCATTTATTCGGCTTTCTAGTGGGAATAGAAATATTTCCCCCTGGACTTGTGGGGCAATATAGGGAGTGCGCACCTTGATCAACAACTTTCTTCTTCAAGGCTTCTATCTCTTCATAGCCTGTCACTTTGTTTAATTGTGACCCTAGTTGAGAGAACCTCGCTTTCGCCGACATAGTGAATTGGTCGGCGTAATTGCGAAATGCAGCGGAGGCTGGGTCCGTCAATTCTTGAAGAGCTTTGACAGATGCCAGCCGCTCTACTATGACCTCGGGCCTCACCGACCGACCCGAACTAGTCGGGTCCTCGTCGCTGGTTGGGGCGGTGGTCGGCTGCTCAGGTGCATTGTCTGTGGTCTTTTCAGGAGGAGGGCGGGGCGGGGGCGAAGGAAGGTGTATAGAGGAAAATGGCCTCGAGCGTGAAATAATGTGCCTTGGCAATCTCAGCATGCCCAAAAGGCGTGCGATGGCAGTTAGTCCTGCTCGTCCTTGCCGGTCGTGGCCACTGGCGCTAAAGACGATCTTCCAATTTCTGAAGAAATATTCCCACGACGTCTTTCACTTCCATGCCGCCGCCTGGCCTTAATCTTAAGCAGCGCCTGGCAGCCTTGTCATTGTCGCCGTCGTCGCCGTCCGCGTACTCAGGAAATGCTTATCAGCAGCCTCCAACACCGCAATCCCCGGTTACCAAGATGAAGGCGCTGTTCAACGCACCTCGCCTGGGGCGTCGAGGTCATGGCGAATCTCTACCTTCACATGGCTCTCCCCTTGCAGAGCAGGAAGCACTTGACGATGTCATTGGGAAGATGATATTCCAAGCTGGAGTTGACTTTGAGTCAGTGTTTCGCTTGCTGCGAGGCCTCTTTGATTTATTGTGTCGCTGACCAGAACCCGGCCAATGTATGTCTTCGAGGCTCCTTTGTATGAGAGGTGTAATCACTGATAGCTAAACAGGGTCGTCATAAATGCGTCTGCACTGCCGGACCCGAGAGAGGTGTCTTATGATTTGTTGCTCTCGTACGGATAAGCACCTTGATATATTCCTCTGGTTTGCTAATTCCTATCGACAGGCGTATACTCGCATATTTGGACCTCTATGGTAAAGCCCAATTGTACGTCAGCGCTGTGTATAAACATCTGAGCCGATACGACAGTCGAATCAGATTACACTGTAGTCTTCTTTGCGGCTGGAGGAAGACATACGCCTGGTTGGAATTGGATATGGAAGGCATATCGCAGTCTGAGTCGAAAGTACCGAAAGAATTTGAAGCGCTTGTATATTGTACACTCATCCTTTTTCTCTAAAAGTGAGTGCCTTGTTTTGGCTTTGCAGCCTGATCTCTGGACCTCTGCATAGTGCTCTTCTCTCTTGCCGGTGCGATCATTAGGTGAGCACCACGCTTGTCAAGTTGAACTCATGTTTATGTCTGTTCATAGTCCGAAATTCTTCCGCAAGTTGGAATACGCAAACACGTTGACCGAGCTCGCACATTTCGTACCTCTCACTCAAATCGACATTCCGCCAGCTGTGTACCAGTATGTCATTGATTCCACCAGGGTTATCGTTGTCCACATCTGTGCTCCAGGGAGAATCTCAAGCATGAAAGCCAAATTACTCTACCTACGACCACTCGTTCAAGCATGTTTGGCGTACCATTGGAGGAGATCATGGGATACGACGGCGAGAAAGGTGGCATACCGCGCGTCGTCCGAGATTGTATCCAATTCTTACGTGAGACAGGTATGCAGGTATTCTCCGTCTTGTTTACCGGCTCCATGTAATGCTCCCCAGGTATGCAAGAGCAAGGACTGTTCCGCCGTTCACCTAGTTCCGCTATGCTCAGAGCTGCGCAGGCGGCTTATGACAGGGGTAATATTAAGTTCTCTCCTCCCTGGCTTACACTCACGACTATTTGTGTCTAGGCAATGTTGTCTCTCTTCATACCTTCGGCGACCCCAGTCTCGCCGCTGTCCTAATCAAGAAGTATCTTCGTGATCTCCCTGAGCCCCTCTTCGCTGAAAGTCTATATCCTACCATTCGACGATGCCCTTTCTCCACGAACGACGATGACATGGCTCCGATTTTGTACATCCGTGACACGCTTCTACCACACCTAATGCCTTGCGCATACATACTCCTTAGTAGCGTTCTTCGTGAGTTTTTATTTGTCACCCTACTCTTTCAAATGGAACCCTCAATGCTATCTATAGATCTCATGCACGACGTTTCCTTGCGCTCGCAGTCTAACTTCATGGATGCACACAATCTAGCCATCGTTTTAGGACCCAACCTCGTGTCTGGGAGCAGTCCTATGTTGGATGTAATGATGTGTGCTGTTCCTGGTGGCCCTCAGTTGACAGCCTCTCCGACAAGCCCAAGTCCCCTCTCATCTCCCCCGGGAGAGCGAAGGAACACGCTGGGTGCAATCCTCAAAATATGCATCCAACGATATTACGAGATTTTCGACGAAGTTCACGATCGCAGTGAAGCAGTGCCACCCCCGCGCACTTCTCCGCAGGATTCGTCATTATCCCCTTCTCAAACGTCTTCTGCGTCCGGCAGCCCCCAGGTCGATCACCCAGTTAATAATCACAATTATCAAGATGATGAAGACATTGACGATGCGATGCTTGTCATGCCGATCGGACCAGCTTCACCCCGTGGTTCCAGCCATCCTACAAACGCAAATCCAGTCAACCCCCCTCCGAGTGTCTGGGGTTCTAACGGCGCCGCCTCCCCGTACAAAGTTCGACAACGTAGCACGCGGAATCCACAATTTGGTGCCTCGTCTGGGCCTCGCTCCCTGCACGCAGCAGCGGGTGATAATAGTTCCACTAGCGCCAGTCCGCATGGTTTTGGTACTGCGAATAAAGCTCGATCATTGATTAGCATCGAGAATGGCGGCATGTTGGCTTCAGGGACGAGCAGGAAAGGATCTATATCAATCGGCAGAGGGACTACCAGGAAATCTGCTGGTTCGGGGGTCGAGGCGATCAATATCACTGCCGCTGGGTTCTTCACGCCTCCTGACAATGCCCCACCCATTCCTAAGCGGAATGGTCTGTGACGGACTCGAAACACGATGCTACGGACCACGATGCTTTACTTACATCCTGTGTACTCCCCTATTTATATATTTATTTTCGTGATACCTTTCTCATCATATGGAACCTTTGGAATTATATACCCAGTAGTTGTATGCCAGATTGAATCTATGGAGAAGAGGTCGTAAATGACGTGTATGTAACCCAGATGAAGGGTACAGCAGATATATGCTAGGTATTGAAAGTAACAGTCAAACGTGTAAAGGTGATTATACCTGTAGCCTCCGGTCAAGAGGGAGCTTACGGTACCTGTTTCTGACATCTAACTCCAGACATCGAGCATCAATCTCGAGCGCTCTTTCAACAACTTCACCTCCGCAGCACCCTCAACTTCAGCCGAACCACCCTTGGCCTCTCCGAGGATACGGGCAAGTGTTTCTTCAACAGCTTTGCTCATGCTCTTCGCGTCACCACAAATGTAGATATACCCTTTGCCAGTGATGATGGCGTCAGCTACCTGTTCCCGGTCGTCCCATAGCAAGTCTTGAACGTAGATCTTGCTGCCGTCAGCCTTGTAGGGCGGTTCGCGTGAGAAGGCACAATGCATGATGAATTTACCACGGAGCTCCTCCTTGTATTGCGGCCATTCGTCTTTGTACAAGAAATCTTCAGTGGACTTGCGACAGCCGTAGAACAGTGATATGCGACCCCAGTCGGCAAGGGCGTCAGGACCATTCTTCTCGATCGAACGACGGGCAAGAGCCACGCGCTCTTGAATAAAGCCGCGGAAGGGAGCAACACCCTAAGGGAAGGATTAGCGATAGCCGTAAGATGTCAGAGTGAATATACGCACAGTACCAGGACCGATCATGATGACTGGACTCTTAGGGTTGGTGGGCAAGCGGAAAGTAGAACGTCTGACATGGACCGGGGCCTTGTAGATGGTGTCTTGCTTGTACGCGCCGCGGGGACCTTCGATGGCATAAGCAGGCATAGAGGTGCTGGCTGCCTTGGATTCTTTGCCTGCAGCGATGAGAGGAGCCGTTTCACCATTAGCCGCATACTTAAGATTGAGCAAGAAGTTGGAGCCAACACCGAACACCCAGCGACCATTGACACGGTCGTTGGGGATGGACTCGTATTTGAGAACGACAGCGGTGACGTGAATGGAGTTGGGGTGCAACTTCGGGCTGGAAGAGATGGAGTAGTAACGAGGCTGGAGACGAGGGATGGATGATACGATGATGTCGAAGGGAATGCTCCAAGCCGTTGTATTCTCAGGCGTAGGCGCAACAGAGATATCGTTACCGGCCGCGAGCTGGAGAACTTCGGCAAGTTTAAGGCAGCCATTGGCAATCAAATTGTGATACTCTTCCTTGTTAGTATTGAGGGATTTCAAAAACGCATCGGCCTCGGGATTGGGAGCGTACTTAGAGAGGGGTCCGAGGATCTGACGACCAACGACAGCGCTTATGTCGATGTAGTGGCGAAGAACAGTGGCGTAGGTCGTGGGGACGGGGAAGGGTACCTTGGCGAGGGCGGGGTCAAGCGACTCGATGCCAATGACATTGTCCTTCTTGCCATAGAGTCCGAGGGCGCAGAGTAATCGGTCGACCTCGACGTCAGGATTGGAAGGCCAGACACCGACGTGATCACCATGTTGATAGGAAATCCCCGAACCCTCAGTGTTAAGCTCGACGTGGACACAGTTACGGTCGGCAGTATTTTGGAAGAGCTCGCGTGAAACCGCGACGGGTGCAGGGTACGGGTTCTTGGCGTCGTGAATACCCTTGGTCTTGGTGAGGGCACGCGCAGACAGTTCACCTACATAAGCCATGAGGAAAACGTACACACAGTAACGGAAAGGGAAGGGCTCACCGAGGTAGACCTTTTCGGGAGGGTGCGAGTCAAGCTCAGTAACGCTGAAGTCGGGGCTATCACCACCCTGGCCCTCTTCGACATTCATAGCGGTCGCGAAAGCCTCCCACATACTATCCTTCCATTCAAGATAATCTTCCTCCATGCTCTTGTCGTCGTCACCTTCGCCTCGTTCGCCGATGCGAATAGCACCCATCTTAGCGAGGGAGTCGTCGACGTCCCGCCCGATCTTGTTGTAGTGCTCATATGTCTTGTTCCCGAGACCAAAGACAACGTACTTCAAGCCATCAAGTTTATGTTCACCATTGCTGAATTCGAAGGAGTCGTCCTGGAGGTTCTGCATAAGGGTGACGGCGTTGTCCGTCGGTTCACCCTCACCATAGGTGGCCATGACGAAGAAAGCAGCGCAGTCCTCCGGGAGTTGGTCAAGGTTCTCGAAATCATATTCTTCCGGGTCACAAACAAGAGAAGCAAGACCAAACTTGGATTTTGCCTCCTTCGCTAGACGGATGGCATATTCTTCGGCGGTACCAGTTTGAGAACCATAGAAGATGACGAGGCGTTTTTTCTTAACATAGAAAACGAAATTAAAACGAAAGGCACTATGCAAGTTATTGATAATCAACTTACCCCTTCCTTCATCTTCGCAACGAAATCCCTAGGATTGCCGGATCCATTAGCTGCTTTGGAGGCTGCTACCGGAATCGACTTGGGCTTTGAAGGGGCGAATATTTGGTCCTTAAAGAGGTAGAGGGCAGCGAGGGCTACGCCCACCGCGAGAATAACGACGTCCGACGACGAGGACGCCATCGTGGCTAGAGTGGAAGCTAAGAAAACAAAAAGTGTGAGAATCCAAAGTCGTGTGTGTGCCCTGCTTAGAACACCTGGGAAATTTGCCAAGATACTCACATTAATTAAGCAATAAACAAGCACCGAGGCTCTGAGACGACCGGAGGAGGTTGTCGAGAACGATGAGGAAGAGGTAGTGAATGAAGAGGAAGAGGAGGGGAGGAGGAGGAAATGAGACGATGTGATTGTGGTGGTCAGTAAATAAAGGGCTACAGCTCCGGGACACGTCTCGACTGATGCTTTCGCGACTCTCCCACAGATAACCCCGACTGCCGATTACCATGACTCAATTACACTGCACCGCTACGACAATTTAATAGAAATTTCAGGTTGCGGTTACTTGATTATGGTATAGATCTACTACCACCCATATTTTCCAATCCTCGCGATTTCACCGGACTAGGAAGCATTGGCAAACATCCTCACGAATCACAGGAGTCTCTTTTTCGGTTATCGTGGTACAACTCGAATTCTCCAAGAACCCCATATGTCTACAGTTCTACAAGCTTCGAGTATTTACCGTGACGGCTGCGAAGCGCCAGATACACAGAGTGTGCTGTATTGGGACGAGGAGACGCACGCAAACCAACGGCCTACTCAGATGGTCCTCCAACGGGGCTAGCAACACGTGTCCCCCAAGCACGGTGCGATTGCGGGCGTTGGACAACTGAGATCATCTCCTTGGCTTGGCCACTATCTTCGCCTAACTCAAACGAGTACCATCGAAGAGCCAACAAGGCCCACGACAGGACAGAATCGGCACTAGATAAGATAGCCATCAGTTCTCATTACAGACGAGGGGCAAAGCACAAAGGCAAAAATCAGGGTCAACGTCGTAAGCGTCGGTAAAAAGACCCCTCCAACGGAGATGCACATATCCCGATATTGATGTCTTTCCCGCCATATCCATTTAGAAAAAAGTGTCAACTCACTCGGAGTGTGCAGCAGCGACCCAGGCCGCATCAGCCGCAAGTCTACCCCGCTCACTCCAATACCCCTCCACTTCACCGAGTGACCAGATTTGCCGGACAACCTTGATGGCCTCCCGTCCGTCGATCGTACCCTGACCCCAAGAAGCTAGACGCTGGTATTTATCTGCCATCGCACCCAGCCGCTGATCAGACAGGGAAGATTGCTTTGGAGGTAGCGAACAGACGGCGCATGTGCAGTTGAAACCGTACGTCGTGGCCAAATATTGTCTATCGTCGCGGAGTAAGCGGTTATAGTTCATTCAAGCAATGAAAGCGTACCTGCGATGATCTCGAGGTTTCTTTGTGTCGGTGTACGTTGTCAATAATTCCTAATGAGAATTAGATACAGTGATCCAAGGATGACGTGGACGCGCACCTGGCCTTTCGATACTTTCTTGAGTGCATGAACAACCAGAGCTCCCTCAGAATCTCTCCACGAGTAAACTGAGTTGAAAGCACTAGAACACCCATGATTGAGTCTAGCCATGCCTGGAAATATACCTACGCCATCGCCAGCACTGACAGCATTGGTCTGGAATATCGCTAGCGCAACCTCCTCAGGATGCTCATCCGGATTTAGATGCGTCGGGAAGTTAACGTAGGACAGGTTGAAGAAGGCATCTCGCTCCGCAGGTGATACGCGGGACAGAGAAGTCCAGACGAGCTTGGCTGGTGAGGAAGATACTACCTTGCCTCGTCAGTGACTTTCCCGAGACGAATTGAGTAGGCTAAACACGTACTTTGCGAGGGGACTATGAAAAGAGGATTCTCGCGGATGAGTAGTTGGCCTTGCTTCATGGAGACTGCTAAGTAAATGGACACAAAATATCAAGTACAAGGTACCTCGATGTCCCTCGTGGCAACCAAGCCTGCATAAGTTGGCATTCCGTCTCAGCACCCGCGATATATGACAGACACGACTTACCCATTCCCTTGCCTGGAATCCGAGCAACTTCAAAAGGAGGGGTTTCGTAGTTGGGTTGCTGACCAGCAGCACCATTCCATGTCCCCAGAAAAGTTGGAAGTGGTAGCCATTCATTGACGATGACAACGTAGTAGAGTACACCGAGCAAGGCAACGAAGCCGGATAGCGCAAGGTTCGTCCTCCTGGGAGGTGCCTAAACCACAATTAGTACCGGTACACTCCTGACGCGTTTATTTATTGATTACTTGGAACGCCTGCAAAGTAGCTGCTGGTGGTCGGTCAGTCGCGGGTGGCTTACGCTTGGGCTTCGCCATACCAAAAATCGCGACAGCGAGGAAGATGTGAAGTGCATTACGTCAGCGCCTCAAGTAACTCAATCAATTACAACACTGAAATAAATGGTTAAACAAGTTTGTGGCTTGAAATGGTCCAGGCTGGGGAAGGATACCAGACACGGTTTATAATTGAATGGCAACCTAATGGCGACTCCCAGAACATCTCCAGGCCCGAAATCAAGCACTATGATTTTATTTATCGAAAGTTCGATAAACGTATTCCTAGAACATCCCTCGAAAACCTGAAGAAGTCCAGTAACGCATGGTGCATGGAAGGACAGGAGATTCGGAACAGATGGCGAACTTACGTCACTGAAGGTCATGATTTCGTTCTTTATCGCACCTTTGGATAGTCCGAGTTATGTATCGTGAGCACTGATATGAGAGCATCCAGGCCCGCGACAAAACAAGCACCGGAAACCTCTACAGGAACGTCCGGTCTTCGTACAGAGCTTAAATGTCGGCATCGAGGATCTACTATGACCTACTTACCTGCATACCACTAATCAAGGAAGCTCGACTGGCCGGTGACCAAGGCCAACGGATGCACTGAGTAAGCTTAGCTCACACCAGGTCCGCTACCGCCGACAGGATGCCTTCTCTATGTAGGCTTCAAATTCACGCCGATACATACAGACTGCCTTCATATTCTTCCCAGAGGTCACTTGGGGGGATTGTGTGCCCGAAGTAGTCATGCAAGGTGACAAATCAAGCCCGAATGTCTCGAGAGATACACACGCTGCTCAGAATAAGGGCCGTTTGTGCGAGAGGAGAACGGCCGAGAGAAGCAGAAAGCTCCAGGATGCTGGATGGATGACAGACGTGTGATAGGCGTATATCGCAGCATATTTATCCCGGATTTGGGGAAGGACCCAGGATGTCGACTGGAGTCAATTGAGCTCTGAAAGCCGAACGCCAGATCATTCGAGGGCGTCGACATCTTATCATGTCGGTCGCTGTTGACGTTGTGGTCAAGACTCAACCTGTACACATTCTAGCCCCTATACTTAGCCGTGATCAATAATAGGGGCTACGCAGGTCACTGAAGGTCCTCGCTTTTGACGCGTAGTTGGATGCATCCATGAGCCACACATATCGGTACGTCCACACCACATCCAGATTCTCACAGGGAACCTTACGTTTTCAGAGGTCATCGAGCGTCGTCATTCGAACCTGTAGACATCACCGAGCTCGTCGAGCTTCGCGCTCGCCAACGTACCTTCCATGGGGCTTATAGTCGGACAGCCTTGGCCAGCTTAGGGTATGCTCTGACCATACTTCGGCTATTTGATAAGAGGTTCTACAAAAGTGAGCTTTATTAATCAATCTTTCGCTGTGGAGACTGGCTGTTGACTCTCAAATCATCCTTTGAAGTCGGATTGTTGTTCGCTGTCCTTGGCGCAATGATGTTCATTCTTGCCTTTCTGCGATCAAGACACTCAACACATGATTTTGCTGATTACGACGCTGGAAATGAGGTCAAGACTGGGAGAGGTAGCGCACGCGGTGGGGATCTTCCAGGAAGAGCCGAAAATCAAAGCAGCGATGAAGACGAGGAGGAGGATGACGGTGAATACTAGGTTTCCTTGCGCCCCCCTCCTTCCATATCTTACTTTCCATTAGAGGACAAGAACGAGCTTGTCTACCGCAAGTACCGCTACGGCACATTGGTCTACCGCGACGTTGTTAAAACCGTCGGACAGACGGGGAAGAGGGTGTTTGGGCGACCTTTTGTCAGCGCTGGATGGATTGTAGCGAGTGTGACGGGTGTTGTATTGGCTGTGGAAATTGGGTTGTTCGTCTTGGTTTTGAGGGTGTAGAGTTTTCGCCTTGGTATGCACCGTTATAATCACCCTCGTAACGGCAGCTTAAGACCAACAGTGTAATTTAATGTGCCAATATAACCAGTCACAATTACTTTTGACTACAGATGCGCTCGAATCCCTTTAACCAGTTCCTCAGCGTCGTCATCATCGAGCTCCTCCCGCTTTTCGAATTCTGCTCTATGCATCGCTCTGTGAGACAGTGGAGTCGCAGTAGGGGTAGTAGCAGCCGGTGCGTTGAGTTTGGGGGCAGGGATAATGTGGTAGTGGACCTGGGATCTGTTCAAACAACCTTGGACCGGCGGAACTGCAAGAACTCACATGGGGGACGGCTTGAGCGTACTCTTGATTACAAACGACATTAAGCGCGGTATTGTCCAGGGCTACGAAATAGCTCCTTGGTGAGTTAGGCATCCTCTGGTTTGCCGCTAAACGCACCCTTAGTGAGCGCGTTTGCCACTTTGGATATTGCTTCCCCCAGCGGTCCGGCATATTCAGACGGAAGTTCAGATAGACGAGGACAATGGTGTTTGGGTATAGCTAGGATATGCCCTCGCCGCAAGGGCAGGATATCTACGCAGGAAAGCGCGCAAGAGTGAGTCCTTCCGTTGGCGTTTGCATTATTCAAGGATGTACCTAGTATGACTATGACTTTTTCATCCTCATAGATTCGGGCACTTGAAATTTCATTGCTGATGACTTTGCAGAAGGTGCAAGTTGGGTCGTGTCCCCAGGAAGACGGCCGGTTGACATGGGCGTCGATGATGAACGAGGTCATGGCCGAGCTCGGATAACCTGGAGCCGACCGCTGTTATGGCCTAGTCAGGGGACGCAAGGGGCTTCTAGGGATGTTCTAGCGCGGTAATTGTGAGCTTATCCTTATCGTGTCTGCCCCTACAATCAATGGAGTTTTTGATCTCTACCAGACACTATACTGGACTTGAGCCATCCGTATATCGAGAAGGTGCATATAAGATTTCGTTAACTCAGACATCCCATGGAGTACTAGAGACAGTCAACCCATCAGCCTCCTCAGTACCTCCTCCTCAAATCCCTCGAAATCTCCGTATACCTTGATACCAAACTTGGCACACACTACATCCACATTTCCTTTCTTCCAATATCCTTCTGGACAACATACAACTAACTTCCCTGACCTTGCGTTCAGCCCCAACTCAAGTAAGCTGACTGGGGCTTTCGTCTCCGGGTTGAAGTACATCGCGATGACGATAGCAACCTCTTGGGCATGAAGCTCCCACTCCACCTGCTCTTTGAATAGTGGAAAGTGGACTGACTCTTTCCAAGTGCTATCCCAGTCTCGCCTTCGAGGGTCGAGGATCGTGATATGTTTGTCCGGCAAGCGAGCAAAAACCAACGAGGTCAATTTGGACTGCCAGTCTGGTACCATGCTTCCTGCGAGGAACATTGACTTTCCTCGCACTTTGAATGGGGCGGGTGGTCTTGCGATGTCATGAAGACTTGTTTCCACATGACTCAACTGGGTCATCCTTTGTCTGAAACTCTAAGATCATCATTATCGGGGAGGTTAGATTGTGAGCTACGGCCGTGGTGAGACTTGCCTGGGAGAGTTCTGGAGTGATGGCGCGCTCATCAGTGCCAGCCTCCACCACAACCTTATCCCTTCTATTCATAGCCCATTACTATCAGAACACTAGACAGTTCCGACGATATCAGCGACTTGGATCATGTCTTGCAGGGTTTGGAATGGAAAACCCATATTTCTTGATACATCTGCGATGCTTACAGGACGGGTATAGCTGACATTTACCATAACAGTGGCGATGATCCATGGAAGCCTTGTGGAACCAACAGCAAGGCGGCAGCAATGTGACCAGGTTGTCGTACTGCACCCGTCGCTGGCATGTGAAAACAGCATGACCTTCACTTATATATATGATCAACCCATTTGGACTAACGTATTCCTCAGCCTGCCCCACGATGTCTCCAAACGCGTCCCCAGTTTCAGTGGACCATCTCTTGTCTACCGCGCAGCAATTCCTGCAGCATGTCAAGTCCGTGTATATCCTCACTGGGCTCTGTGGTGGGTTCAAACAACCCTTCTCGTCAGAATGCATGATCTAACCAGAAATTTGGCCGTAGGGTGGATAATCTGGCGAATTTTCTATCGTTTGGTACTTTGGCCTCGCGTTCTGTCTCCATTGCGAGCTGTTCCGGGACCGCCTCTAGGGGGGATAATCACTGGACAATTCCCCGTCATTATTCATGGCGAAGCTGGAATCCCTCAGCGAGAATGGGTCAAGAAGTACGGTTCGGCCGTCCGTGTGGTAGGCCCTCTAGGAATCGAGCGGCTGATATTCACGAAAGCCGATACGCTGCACAAAATTCTTGTCAGTGACTGGGTAGAATATCCACGCGTAAGTCGTGTCCCAGGGGGGTTGCAACCGGATGGTCGAGATACTCAGATTTTGCATAGCCAGCATTCATGAGGGAGATCTTGGGATTTGTGGCTGGCTACGGACTTCTGACCGTAACTGGAACCGAGCATAAGCAGATGCGCAAGGCAATGAATCCAGCATTCTCCATTCCCAATCTTATGGCCCGTAAGTTAATCATCTACCTCTGTAGCCGAATAATGACCTAGCTCTCTCCTCTGTCCAGAGACGGATATGTATTACGAGCCGATCGACAGGTGAGTCTCATTCGTCTAACCTCCGGATGTCCGGACGTGCTGACCCCAAAATCGTGTTTTACAGTCTAATAAAGATCCTCACTGATCAAATCAATGCAGAACGCAATCCATCGGAAGGCAAAGTCATCCACGTCTATGAGTGGAGTACGTCCGTTAACTACATAATTCATCCCTGGTCCACGCCTCAACTCAAGAGTAGTGAGCAAAGTCACGCTGGACATCATCTGCGAAACTGCTTTCGGATACAAGTCTGATTCTCTCCATAATCCACACAACGAGCTGGCAGAAGCATATGAGAACCTTTTAAACCTTCAATCCGGTCCTAATGTCGCTCGTTTCATCTTCCTCGCTTCGTTGCCTGGCTTCAAGAAATTCATAAACTCAGAGTGGGTGTATAGAAATCGAAACTGGTTGATGACGCCGAGCGTACTCCGTATGTCGCCCAGGCCCCCTCGCCCAAGCCACCCTACTCACCATAACTGCTAGAACCTATGAAAATTGCACTGGAATCGATGCACCGTATCAAGAATATTTCTGCTCAGATGTTAGAAGAGAAATTGCAAGACTCGGCTGTAGCCATCTCAGATACCGACGCTAAACGGGATATCATGTCGTTATTAGTAAGAGCTCGCAAGGCAGACATGGAGAGAGAAAAATCTGGGTATGCGATGACCGACCAACAGATGATGGATCAAGTTGTATGTCTCCGCTACGACGTGTCGAATTCTAGACTCATAACTTTCCATCTAGCTCACTTTCTTGGGTGCTGGGCATGAAACGACTGCGTCTGGACTGGCATGGGTAATGCTCTTTCTTAGCCTCGCGGGTATAGAGACTAATCATACCACATAACAGACTCTCTGGCTGCTTGCGAATAACAAGCACAGCCAGGATGAGCTACGAAAGGAGGTCAAACCATTTTTCCAGAGCGACACCCGGCCAGACTATCGTACACTGAAAGATCTACCTTGGTTGGACGGTGTAGTGTTAGTGTGTCATGTTTCGCTTCCAAGCCCTGGATGACTGAAGTGCTGCTCATCGATCAAGGATGGAGAGTCTGCGATTGATGCCTCCAGTCCCAATGACATTCCGTCAAGCCGCAAAGACAGATTACATTGAAGGCATAGAGGTACCGAAGGGGACTTTCTTCTACATCCCTGTACGTCAACTTCCTCTAAAGGGTGGACCCTCTGCTGGATGCTTGCACGTCTAGATTCGAGTTGTCAATACGTGGAAAGAAATTTGGGGAGATAATGCCGAAGAGTGAGCATTTCCACCTTACCAACCGAGCCACCATTAACATTTTCCATCGCAGCTTTTATCCGCCGAGGTGGCAGGACCTACCCAAGGACTATACACCGACTCTATCGTTTTTGTCGTTTATCGCCGGTCCACACGCATGTATCGGAAAAACAATGGCGGTCATGGAGATGAAGGCTGTACTCGCGTGAGCAGCCTCGCTCGTTCGTCCATAAACGCTACATACTGAAAGACGATTCCCAGGGCTTTGATTGCCAAGTTTGAGTTTGAAACGTCCTATAAAGGGCAAGTCGCTCACCCTACTGCAGCGGTTACTATGAGTAAGTGCTATTTTCTCGCCACTCTAATGATGGTCGACGAATGTGCTATCAGAACCGGCGGACAACATGCCCCTAAGAGTTAGGAGTGCTGGGTAGGGGTGCATATAGGAGTAGTAAGGATCTATTTATTCCAGAGTTCTTTGTTATTGAAGAGTGGCCTAGTGTACGAGCTACAAAGGACATTTACAAATTATTGGATATTACTTTGGCTTCTAATGTACTGTAGCTTAGTGCTTAAATTCTGACTATGATTGGAGAGAGTAGCAAGATAGAGGTCCGATCAGGAAGTATTATAATGTGACATAGCTGTTCATGAAGAGGGAATATAACAACGTTCATCACACTCCATCAGCAAATTGTATTGTCGATCGCTTCATAGTTGAAGCTGAGGCTCAACTCTGGATGGTAAAAACCGGGCTAAAGTTGCCTGAATCACCATAGACTGTGTGTCCATGATCTATGTCAGTATGGTCTATTTTTCGCAGGGGTTTAGCACTTACGAACGAGCACAGCGGACCCGGGGGAATCAGGAACAGTAACCACATGCCTAGCGTCGAGAATGTCGAACCCTTGAGCAAGAATAATCTCTGCAGAAGCCCGTTAGTTATATTGAGTCTGGAGCTATAGCGCCGAGAAACATACGCGGGTCGTTTCCTAGGGGAAATTTACGGAGGCGAATCGTACCGAACCTGTTAGTAATGTTCTGAGGGGCGTTGGAGATGTCCCTAAGTGCTTTACGATGAGCTGAGGTGCAATATCGACTAAAGGTAAGGCAGCGCTTACCAGGTTACGTTGTGACGTTGCCCAACATGCCAGATAGTATCAGCGTGGGGGTACAAGATACGAGGTACGAAAACATCTCTGACTTCGACCGGCGCAGAAGTGGCCAGCGAAATCAATAGACAGAGAATGGCGAAGACGGAGATCATGAGGGATTTCATGAAGTTCATGGCGGTAGTCATCGTCGAGGAGGATCGGCTAGAAGTACTTCTTGTGAAGAGGTTATGAGCTGAATTTGCTGGGGGGTGGACGCTCTCTCCTTTTATATGTTGGCCCATCCAAATGTTGGTGGCGACGCATCTAAGGCGGCGGGTCTAGCTCAGCTATCGAGGTATAGTGGCTGTCGCATGTCCCACAGGCTAGACTATTCCTGTGCGACGCATTACATCGATGCAAGGATAAGTATGACCGTTATAGCTCACCACGGCCAAAGCATACCGTAGAATGACTAAGGTATTGTCGGAAAACCTCGCATTCGTCCACCAAGACGGTCTCATTTATTGGCTATAGGCCCATCTCGGTATGCATTTCTAGCGCCTCTCTTTGCTGAATCTCGGCGCCAGATGGCACTTCGCAAGAGAATGCGATATTCGGACAATAAGAATTACATACATGTGGATTCGGTAACGAGGAATTGGTCCGGCCACCCTCTCGGCTTAGACGCGGATATAAGAACTCAGGAGGCCTCGAGGAGATATCCCTAAGTCACGCATCGGATGAAACTTCATACGCGCCAACTCAAGTCGCGTCTTGTCAACGTTGCATTCATGGGCCAATATTTTCAGATGTGTGTTTATCACTTCACGATTTCAGATCACACTAACCCAACCCCCAAATCTCTCAGTATCAACCTCGACAAACAACAGACAACAGGTTTTGTAGGCAAATGGTTGGAAATCAGCGATGACTGTGGGGTATTGTGGTTGATTACCCGCCCATACATACCTACTTTGGCTGAGCTTTATGAAACCTCCGACCTTTTCAAGTAAAGCTTACTCAGGATCAACCTTCCGAGGGTGTAACTAATGCAGGCCTTGGAAATGTAGGAGCACCGTGATCGGTAATGAAAACCTGGGTGCATTCACAAAACTCCCCACTGAAGTTGTCGATCTCATATTCCAGGCGCTACCATCGAAGGCCGTATTGGGATTTGCCTTGACCAACTCTCAGATACTCAGCATTGGATATCGAATTCTTCGCCAGAAACTGGTCGAAGCCAATGCACCCTGGTGTGGCGGAAGACTCATCTGCCTTGGGGACGAGGGCACAGGACTTCCCCAAGGCTTCCTATCCGCAGGAGAAGCACGAAGCCTTGGACTAGGCAATTTCGCGCGTGACGAGGAAAACGACAACTGCTCTCTGGGCGGCAACAACGATAACCACAAGCCTGCAGGCACCAATCATGGAGAGGGTGGTGTTGACGAAGATGGTAGCTACGACGAAGACGACATCAATTACAAGCTCTACCAGCTTGCCTACACGAGCTTCCGTCGTGGAAATGGGTCTGAAATGTCCGAATTCTGGTCTCTCCGGTCCAGGATCACATCCAAATCGGAACGGCGCCGTTACTCTGCCATTA
The DNA here is from genome assembly GCA_017312325.1 of Pleurotus citrinopileatus. Classification (NCBI taxonomy): domain Eukaryota; kingdom Fungi; phylum Basidiomycota; class Agaricomycetes; order Agaricales; family Pleurotaceae; genus Pleurotus; species Pleurotus citrinopileatus. The sequence goes on from BHFW01000037.1 coordinate 2,127,263, forward strand.
TCAACGCACCACGACGCTCCAAGTCTCAAGTTCTGATCAATACATCGAAGAAGGAATACATTCGCAAGATCGAAGGCCTATATTTTGGTTTCGCCTTTCCTCAGCTGATAGTATGGGGCTATGATGATGAGCGTGGCCCATGGGCTGGAGATCGATTAATGGTGGTTTCGACAGAGGATTTTGCTGGCTGTACAAATCAAGAGGAGGGCTGGGTGGATGTCACTCGGATGGGTATAAGGATGCAATCTGAGTTTATCAGGAGACGGAGCTATTTGTTGGAAAGACTGGAGGATCCTTGCATACTGCACGACGACTGTGGCGGAACCATCTGAGATATGAGTTGAATATACAGAATGGCTGGAAGACAGAGAAACCTCACGGGAAAAGCCTAGCACTGGCACGAAAATGAATTAAGAGTGCCCTACATGCTACTCATTGGTAAGTGATCTGCTTGCTTTTGGGAACTCGATACCAAGTCGTGAAGGGTTGGTGGACATTGCCCTCACAAGAAGCCGAGTAATAAGTGTATGTAGAATTGTCCTATTCAAATTAGATTCGGCGAAGCCATGTCAGAATAAATTTGTTGCAGCGATATGTAGGGTTGCAACCGTGACAATCGGAAGGAATGCGACAAAAATCTTTTGAAACTACATTGGTCAGAGCATCCTGAAGATTGGTGCTACTACAGGATTTCACAGAGAAATCAAAAATAAATATCTTCGAGGTGTTAACCCAACACATACGATCCCTGAACCCCTGAAAGGGCGAAGTGTTGTTCCAGTTCACGGTTTGAGTCGCTGAGCTCCAACCTGCTCAGCGTTATCTGGGATAAATTTTGTGGCTAAGTACCCAGCGTGCACTAGAAGTCTCATAACCCACATATCGTATGTGAAGTACTGCAACAAATTGCACACATTGGGGTAGAGGAAAGCAACATATCACACTGGCCTAGTTGCTCCATATTGTCCCTACAAAAATTACCTTGGAAAAGGTTCAATGTGAAGATTCTTGGGCACCATTTTGGGGCCCCGGAGAGTCAGCAAGGTATACTCACTGGTAACTGCTAACTGGTAGACCAACACACAGTGGCTTCTATGAGAGCTGATTTCAGGACGCTGTTCGACTGCCAGGTCATTCAGCCAATGGTCTCCGAGTCAAACTCCGCCTAACATGCATCGAATAGTCAACTCTATGCGAACCAGTAAAGTTCCTTTTTTCTCAACTCATTTATAGCTTTTCACAGAAGGTTCGATTGCGTGCCTACGGTGTCACCCATTTTAGCTGGCTCCCGGAGACGTCAAGAGCGTATTCTCATAAAATAGCACCGATCGCACAACTCGCGACGAACCCACACGTAGCATCAATCATGATGCATGATAGCTCACAAGGCACTAGTTCCTAGCTCATTGGTATGATGCATCAGGTCTTTCTCTCGTTTGTACCGATGACCGGTACTAATCAAAGCTCGATGACGGCGTTCAAGTTTATACCAATTACCATCTCTATCCTTCTCGAAGGTCGAGCCAAGGTCGAGCGTTTGACAACAGGAGGGCTGGAGGGCACTCCACTCGAGTGATAGCTAGTACCACGCTAGCAACTTTAGCTCCATAGGCTAACGACAAGTCATATATGGCACGATTTAGCCATAAATACATCGTCATGGCCGACTTCTTCTGGAGGCGCAAAGCATCTCTCCCCTTTGGTACGCTCATCTCGGATCATTCAAGTCACCTATGCCGTAACGGATCATCTCTAGCTGTCTAATTCCTAGAGTTCATCTGGGGTCGCACTGCAAGTAAGCCTTCCGCGATTAAGCAGTATCAATATTCTCACTTGCTGACTATCCCATGAACTCTAGGATGAAGCTCAGTCTTAGCCTTGCGTTCGTCCTCGCGAGGGTTGCTCTCGCAAGGAACGATTGGTCGCAGCCGTGTTTCCACGGTGAATGTAATTATGATCTGGAACATCCTTCCGGAGGGTTTGCGACATTACAATTTGTGAGCTACGAACCGGTTTTACACCCCTCCTCGGATTAACCGGACAAGTACAGTCAGGCGCGCCCCACGCAATCGCCGACATTACACCTGCGGCGGGCTGGGTTGTCCTTGATTGCGACCCCAATGCACTTGAGCAGGATATTCGTCTTGTCTGTGCCAACGACGATAACGATGCGGAGCACTGTTCGCATCTCTTCTCCCATGGCGGGCCTGAAGGGAAAATTCTCAGGTTACCGGAGAGCGTAAGTGATTCAAGCTTTACTCTTACCCCTATGATTTATCCAGCTTCCCCTAGTGCGGAAAGGGGCCTTTCGTTCGAATTGCCAACGCCTACGTAGACTCCGATCAATCCATCCCAATCCATGCGACCAGCAAAATACGGCGAAGAGATGGTGTAGTACCGGAAGTACACGTCCTTTCAGTAGATACGGCATGGGACAAGTTCGGCCTCGACGAGCGGTATGTCATCGTCCTCAGAGATCATTTCACGCGAGGCTAATAGGTCGTTCAGACATGGGGATACTGAATTCACCATCGTTGGAGCATCTATCCCTGGGTCGTATTCCGTGGCAGAGGATGCTATAGTTCAACGTGGTTTCTCCGACTGGGTATCGAAAACCATCGCCAAGTTGAAGAAGGCTGCGGGAAAAGTTGTTGAGGGAGTGATTGATGCCACTACCATCGAGCAAGGAAACAAAACCGAGATCACCACTGACTACAACAAGGATCATACCATCATCGACCTTAGCGCCGAGTGCGCAGGAAAGAAAGCTGCTCTCAAAGTCGAGACATACGTGAAAGTTGACTTAAAAGGTCATGTTGGATTCGCCGCCAAAGGGTCCCTGAAGAGTGGCGTTCAGGAGTTTGGCTCGCTTGCTGGTGGGCTGTCCCTTTCTCTAGAAGCTTAGCAGAGTGCTGACTGAAAGCTGCATAGGCTGGCATGGCGATATCAAGGGCGGCGTCAAGATTACCGCCGAGGTTGCTGTGGGTCGACCTCGTACATCTTGCTTGATCAATGTCCTCCACCTTGCATTATATAGGGTCCCTTGGAACATCAGCAACTTCTTGTCCGATATGGTGTTCCACCCTTTGACTGGCCTGGGTATGTTCTGCGGATATGAAACATGTAGACCCACTTACTAAGCCTCCATCTCAGTGTAATTTCCATCGGCCCCCGTTTTGAAGTTGCAGCGCACATCAACGGCAGTCTGGACATAACTGTGCGTCGTCAATTTATCGTACAATCAAGTCCGCTGAATTGCTCCCAGGGTACTGCAGACATTGGACTTAATTACAATATCAAGAAAGGTACAGTTCGAGGTCACCTCACGTGTACAGGCACTTATTTCTTGCTCTAGTCGAACATGTCTGGCCGGGTATGAAGGGGGAGAATGAAGGGCAAGAAGCTGACATCCAGCCCGCGGACCCCAGTAGGTGGTTTTCTGTTTCCATGCAAGTTACATCACTCACTCAATGTATCAGAGGTGAATATGCAGGCCACTGGCGATGTCGAGGCCAAGCTGAATATTACGATTGGCTTCTACCCTGCCCTCGTGCTTGGCCTTGAAGGATTTGCTGGCCAAGTGAAGGCAGCTATTAGCGCAGAAGTTGAGCCCTACACTCGCATCGAGGGCATGGGCAAGTTGCAAGTCGGTGCCGATCATCAGATTGCCCACCCCAAGTCTCGTCCATCTTCGCCATCGAAATCTCGACCATCTTCTCCCAAAAAAAAGAAAACTCGGGACGTTGATGTTAAGGGCAAGGCGGGCGCTAGCGGTTCCTTCAAGATTGCGTCCGGTGTCGAAGTGCGAGGAGTGGCTGTCGGAAAGCTTTACAAGTTCCTTAATGGCAGAGCGGCTCGGACGTTCTGGAAGAAGGAATGGGCTATTGTTGATACCGTAAGTCATGCGTCATGGGTCTCTGGACTATCTTAATTGAGCATCACCAACCCCAGGGCGTCGGCTCCGCGGGAAGTCTCAAGGAGAAAAGAGCCATTGATGCGTCGCGTCCTTCTTCTCCTTCACCATCCCGTAAAGGATCTTTGAAAAAGCAAGGATCAACCACGTCCACGAAGAGCTCAAGCTCACAAAAACAACCGGCTGACGATGTCAACGTTACGGAGGCCGATGACGAGCCTCAGAAAACCTGGAGGAAGCAGAACTGGAAGTGCCCGCCTGCTGTAGAGAAGATGTACGAAATGATCTTCGTTGGAAATGGCACGAAGCCAAAGTATGTCATTCTTGGTGATTCATCTTGTTTTCCTCCGACTGAATCCATTCCCTCACTTTAGGTGGGAGTTCGGGCATGCCTACACGGAAAATGTTGGCATCCACTAAGTAAAACAGTGCTAAACATATATGTATCCCTACGTTTAATTTATGACTTTGGTATTTTCAATGTCTATGTCTGTGCTGTGGAAGGCTGTGGATCCTGGACAACGGCTGTATAATATGCTCCTATGACCCCTTGGAAAGCCCTGAACGTTGCGCGCACATGTGATGGCTTCGCGTGTAATGGGTTTCGCACGGTTCAAGTCGCCACAACGCCCCTCCATCCGACCTCCTCGAGAACACCATCTCAACATGGCCCCCGTACCCTTCACACCTAGAAGAAACACCACGTCGACGACGGCACCGACACCAAGTACACAGAGGAAATACAAGGCCGCTTTATCAACTGAGTCCAGAATTCGCTCAACAAAGCCACCACTTCCACCAGTGCTTGGTTCTCCGTCAAAGACCTCTCCGTCCTCATCATCATCATCATTAAATCCACCTAGAACTCCCACCACACCGCGCAGCCGATCTAGAGGTCCTCCTGAGGATGAGACTGCTTTTAGCGACATGGACATGAGCAGGGTTGACCCCGAAGAAGTGCTGGTCGACTACCAAACGGTCGATAATGACCCAGCAGATGGATCCGTGGAGATAGACGAAGAATGGCTTCGAGCGTCCCTTGGGGGCTCTCCGCATGGTAGGGAAGACAAAGTCATGGTTTCTGTCAGGTGAGTTGGATTTCAACAAGACCCCTCTAGTTTGTGACGTTCGTTTCGGCATGCAGGATGAGGTCTACCGAGGGCTCTTCCGCGTGGATGGCTGACCGGCAAATTAACACGGTCAAGCTCGATCCATCCTACTCTAAACATGCTAACAGCGCCGCCACCTCCACGACTTTCACTTTCGATGCGATTCATACAGAAACACCCAACAAACCGGTATACAGCTTGTCCGCGCGCTCACACGTCCATGCTGCCATGGACGGCTACAATGCCGTTATCTTTGCGTACGGACAGACAGCTTCTGGGAAGACATTCACCCTCTCTGGAACGAAGGAAGAACCGGGAATCATACCCCGCGCAATGAAGGACGTATTCGGATATATCAAGAAGACACCTGCAAGAGAATACTTGCTGAGGTGCTCGTACCTGGAAATCTATAACGAGACTATTGTGGATCTGCTCGCCCCGCCCTCGAATACTGGATCAAATGTCGTACAGTTGCAGGGAACCGGCCCAACCTTGCACCTCGCACCTCTTCGGGAAGAAGTTGTGACATCTTTCAAAGCGGTGAAAGAAGTGCTCAAACGCGGTGAAGGTAACCGACGGACAGCTTGCACAGATTGGAATGAACGAAGTAGTCGTAGCCATAGTGTCTTCCGCGTCGTCATTGAAAGTCGTGAACGTGATGAAAGTTCCGGTAGACAAACACCGGGTCCTAGCGGCCGTCAGACGCCTGGTGGACGACAAACACCAGGTCTAGGTGGTAGACAAACGCCTGGGCCTAAACTGCAAGCTCGAGGAGGGAGAAGTGTCCAGTGCTCTGTGTTGGTGAGTGTACTGTTTGTGTGGTTTGGTGATTGGTTTGATGTTCTTGATAGAGTCTTATCGATCTCGCTGGCTCCGAGAAGGCCACCAGCGACAAGGAGCGCACGAGAGAAGGGAAGTATATAAACACAAGGTGAGCTAAGATAACTCGTCAGACCATCAAGCCATTAACTTGAAATCCTAGCTTACTCACCCTCGGCACTGTCATAGGAACCCTATCAGAGAATGCTTCCAAGGGGAAGAGGTCGGTTCCCAGCAATAAACGCGGCATCATCTCACTATATTTTGCCAACAGCGACCACGTCCCTTATAGAAATTCGAAGTTGACTCGCCTCCTTCAGCCATCTCTGTCCGGTAATGCCCGTATCAGTGTTATTTGCACCATAAATCCGGATGTCAGCGCTGTGGCGGAAAGTACCAGTACGTTGCTGTTTGCAAAGCGAGTAAAAGGTGTACAGGTGCGGTGATTTTTCAACTTTCCCGGAATATGTTGACGTCAATCTGCCCTCGGTAGCTACACGCACAGAAGAAGGAGATTGTAGACACAGATGCACTTATCGAGAGATATCAGAAAGAGATTGAGGATCTAAAGAAGAGGCTCTCTGAACGAGAGGCTGAAGCTCCGGTTAGGAATCGACGACTCTCAGCAAGAGAGGTAAAGCAATTGGTTTTCCTGCAGTTCGTTACTAACGAAAACCACAACAGCAAATTGACGAGTCCAAAGCTATGAGAGACCTCAACTCTAGGATCCAACAATTAACGAAACTGATTCTGACCAGCCAGAACGTCGACGAAGGCGTCGGCGATGCTTCCAGACCTGCAAGCCCCATTAAAGTCGATTTCGACATGTCGCCCTATCAGGTACGGCCGAAAGTCAATGACCGTTGCTGCTGTCTAATCATCCTTTGGTTAGCTACAACAAGAACTATTGAATGCCCGACACCAACTAGAGTCTCAATCCTCCCAGATTTTATCTCTGGAGGCCGCTTTGCTTGATCGTTCCCCACTGTCCTCCTCTGCCTCGGAGAGCGAAAAGGACAAACTGATAGCAGACCAGGCTAAGGCGATTAGAGAGCTAGAGATAGTCGTCAAGGGATACGAAGACAATTTGGGCGAACCATTGCGACAAGTGAAGGAAGACGTCGAGAGAGAGTGGACTGAGAAGTTAAAACAAGAGCGAAAGAAGAGAGAAGAGAGTGAGCGATGGGCTGAGGAGCTGGTCAAGCAGTTGGATAAGGAAAAGAAGGCAAGTCACTCATCGTTACTTACCTACACTTGATCTTACGCAGCTACTATTCTAGATGCGTACGAAACTCGAGGAAGAGCGCAAGGCTCTGGCTGCTTTCGTCAGCAAATTTGATTCTCTGGGGTTAGGCGGGTTTGCAAACATCCCGGCGCCACCGTCGAGGTTGAAACAGCCAACGCCTGTGACACCAGCTCTTTCTGAACGCAAGGTCAACCGCATATTTCCTCCGCCGCGGACAATGCCTGCGATGCAAGAAGAGGAAGAGATGGCGCAAGTTGAAGCCCAACTTGCGCAAGACCTCGATCTTGAGGCCTCACCTCTACGAAGTGATCCTTATAATGCGCAGCCGAGTCTACTGGAGCAAACTATGCCCGGCGAAGACGACTGGAACATTTTCAATGACGAAGTCAGTTTCGAAGTAGAAGCCGAAGTTGGTAACAAGCTGGGCGCCAAGGCGGATGTGAACAAGGGAAAGGCGCTGAGCGCCGGTAAGGAGAATCTCCGATGCTAGAAGCGAATTGGTTAGGATCTGGATCTATGGTATTTCTCCTCGTTTTTCATCATGTTTTCGTCAAATTGCTGTATCTTACGCTGCGCATCCTGTTGTATACTTTTCCAAGGTCAATGTTAAGAACACAAAGTTGGAGAGGAGCCTCAATTTGCTAGCAACCCAGCGAGCTGTCGACCTAAACACTGACTGCTTGGCCAGCTAGTAACTTTTAGTCTGACTATACTGCCAGCATTACGGTGCGGTTATGATATTCATAATGAACGCCCCCATAGGTGCATATGAGATGCGTGCCACTTTTCACACCTCTGCCTTGGTGGACGGCGTTGCGTGAGGACTCATGGTTTCCCGGCTGCTCGTCGTGTCCTCTGTGCTTTTCCTGGCCGGGTTCGCTCAATCTCGTCCGAGTCGGTGAGTGCATAAATCTGATTCCACGCTGCTGACTACTTAGTCTATGCAGTTCGCCACACTCGATTGGGACTCCAGGTCCCAAAGTTGAGTCGGTTGAGCCTGTCGACTTGGTCAATCCGTTCATTGGAACGACCAGTGGTGGGCATGTTTTCCCGGGTAAATTGTGTTCATCTCGAATGGTTCCTTGATTTAATCAAGCAACAGGAGCTACTGTTCCTCATGGCATGGTGAAAGCGGGCATGGATACAGATTCGCCTGGCAATGTGGGTCCGCAGTTTACCCGCGCCGTCGAATTCTGAGTTACCCATTAGCTCTCTAGCATGCAGGCTACGACGCCAATGCTACGTTCCTCGCCACTGGATTTTCGCAGCTACACGAAAGTGGTACTGGTGGGGTATGTGCCCCCTCCATCCTTTCCACCGTTGTCATTGCCTAATAGTCACTTCGTCTATGCCATAGGATATCCCGTTATCGAACTTCAAAATATGGCCTTTCGCTGAATGTTCCTCGTTTGAGGACTGCCCAACAAATCTTCTTCGGAGAAAAGTGCCAAGGAAGATCCTACCAAATGGTCAGTTCGTAGAGGCTAACCCTTGCAGCGGGATTTAGCTGTTTTGTAGGCGGACCCGATGACTTCGCATCTCCTGGATACTTTGCAACTAATTTGGTACTTGGCTCGCCTCTCCTTCTCTGAATCAACACCTAATGATCACGAATCAGTCCACTGGAGTGCGTGTGGAACTCACTGCCACCCGCAGGGTAGCCCTTCAACGTTACACCTTTCCTCCAAATACTTCTCATCCTCGAGTCTTGGTTGATCTTACGAATGATGGCAAACTTAGCGGCCGTGACCCTATTCTTCACATTCATCCCACTACTGGACGTGTTACGGGTAGGATGTTCTTTTTCTTTCCCTTCACGATTTTCTCAATGTCGTCATTATCCTCTAGGAGGTGCTACCTTCGATGGGTCATTTGGTCCTGGATCATACCGTGCATACACATGTGTTGACTTTAGGGATGAAGTGTCTAGGCCTGTGAAACCGACGGAGTACGGTGCCCTTTCTAGTAGCGCAACTGAAAAAGGTACGACAAGTATATCGGAGCTCAAGGAGAGTAAGTTGGCATTTTTGGGATGGCCTCTAAAGCCTGTAACACATTTTCAATAATATCCAGACTCCTGGAATGAGCTTGGAGCCCTCTTAACCTTCCCACCCACTCTCCGCGGGCAATCCACAACCATACTTGTCCGTGTGGGCGTATCCCTGATCTCAACAGAGCAGGCTTGTGCCAACGCCGAAGCTGAAGTACCACGATTTGACTTCAACGCAGTTCACACCGCCGCTCGTGGTCAATGGAATGATATCCTCAAACGCGTTCAGGTAGACACTTCTGGCGTTTCGCGAGATATCGCCTCGCTTCTCTACTCCTCGGTATGCATATCCCATTACAAGAGGAATGGTTGCTGAGGCAACTAAATAGCTCTACAGGACTCACATTGCCCCGGCTGATTGTAAGCTTTATCGTACTATCACATACCCATCACTTAACGTTTCCAGATTCTGGTGAAAATCCAAGATGGAATTCTTCGGAACCGTACTATGATTCATTCTATTGTAACGTAAGCACTCTCCATGCGTATGAAGAAGCTGGGACGCACATCCTCACCGAAATCATCCGCCAGTGGGACACTTATCGTACACTCTTTCCCTTGATGTCTCTGCACGATCCAGAGAATTTCGCCAAGATCGTCCGAGGCATGATTGACATCCAGAAGAATGAAGGTATCTCTACCGTTCCTACTGTACTATCCCTTCCTAATGGCAATGCTCGATATAGGCTGGCTTCCCGAATGCCGAAGCGCTACCCTGATGCAGCATATACAAGGTGGTAGCAGTGAGTCTCATTTTGGTCACCGCCACTCTTCGTTCCGACCTCCTTGTTTTAGATGGCGACCCAATTCTAGCAGAATTCTTAGTCAAGTGCTGAACTCAGCAACATGCTTGGGTATATTCTAATTGCGCGTTGCTAGATTCCCCAAGACAGCCGCTTCCCTGAATGTTTCTTCGTTGGATCTATACAATGCGCTCTCAGCAGACGCTGAAGACCAGCCTCCCGATTGGGAGTACCAAGGGAGGCAAATCAAGCCTTGGAAGTTACTGAGTAAGTATTAGTCACATGCGATACAGTTCTTGCTGGTTATTAAGGTTTCATAGACTATATTCCTGGCGATTCTTACGAGGGAGCTCCTAACACACGACAAGTGTCACGAACACTTGAGGCACGTTATTCTCGTTGTCGCATCATCCTTTACGCTGACTGCTTGACACCTACAGTATGCCTTTGATGACTTCACCATTTCCCAAGCTGCCAAAGTCCTGGGCAAGGTAGAGGATCAAAAGAAGGTTGGACCATTGAGACGTGTATAATCCATCCTCTTACTCTTCTTTGTCTCAGTACGCCCGGCGTGCTGGAAATTTCGTCAACGTTTGGAATCCGAATGTATCCGTCCCGAACATGCCTGAGCTTGGTGGAATGATGCAGGTATGCAGTAGATCGCCTCATCCATTTGACCTCGAAATCATTACCCCCCTCAGCCGCGATTGGCGAATGGAGACTTCGATTTCACCGACCCTCGTCACTGTAGTATTAACGACCCACTCCATTCGACGTGTTGGCTTGACTCGTATATCAACACCGATGGTTTCTACGAAGGTTCACCCATGATTGTACGTATTAGACCCCTCGAGGGGGCATTCTCTCTAATCAACGTCTTTCTGTAGTATTCGGAGGTAAGCATGCTTTACTTCTTTTCAACGTCCTGAAAACTAAGACTGACGGTGAACTATAGTATGCCCCCCACGATACTGCCAAGTTGATTGAACTACAAGGAGGACCGAAGAACTTCATCGCTCGACTTGACATCATTTTCAGCCAAGTATGTCGCCCTTGCCTTCCCCCCTTTCACTGGAACGCTTATACTGCTTAGAACTACTTCGAACCTACTGACGAGCCATCATTGCAAATGCCCTTCATGTACCACTATGCCAATCGACCGGGTCTCAGCACACAAAGGTCCAGACAGGTTATTGCAGAGTTTTTCAATACCTCCGTCAACGGTCTACCTGGGAACGATGGTATGTATTCTTACAATACCTAAGCTGACACGAGCTAATATATATTCATGGACATAGACTCTGGTACGACTAGTTATCGTACTTGCGTGTCGACCGTTTTCATCATCTTCCTTTAGGTGCTATGGGTAGCTACGCTTTCTTCCTTCTAGCTGGGATGTATCCCCTCCCCGCCACGAAACAATTCCTCCTGTCCTCTCCATACTTCCCGCAAATCTCGTTTACCAACCCAGTCCTTGGCACAACTACGACAATCCGATCCAAAAACTTTGCGGGCAATCCACTCAACGGAACAGGTGGTCGGGTCTTCGTCAAGGTGCGCCGACCATACCTCCATTTCATCCATTCCCATTGCCAGTCACCCTTACGGATTTCTTCGATTTAGAACGTGGAGGTGAACGGGAAACCTTACAAATCTCATTGTTACTTGGATTGGGATGTTTTTGAGGCTGGAGCTCTGGTCGAGTTGACACTAACTGATGATATTGGAGTTACCTGTGGAAATGGGAAGGACGCCTTGCCACCTTCGCTGTCAACAGGCGGGTATGATTAGCTACCGTTCACGTTGAAGCTCTTTGGCTTCCGAATTTATCATGTTCCAAGGCCTCCATTTGCGTGATGTTCCAAGTACCCTCACAAACACAGAAGCCTGACCATTATCATTAGTTCGACCAAATAGTTTCCTTTGCATAACGCTCCGAAGTCAGAATCGTTCAAAAGTTTGCATGTCGTACTCTGTCCACTTAGATAGGTCATGTAGATAGAGAGGGAAACATCCACTTTTTGATTTACAATTTCGATGTTTGATTAATATCCGTTACAGAGGCCAAAGCTAGGCGATCTATCCGAAAGCAAGTCCTACAATCAGCCAATAATACTCGTACATACAAACCTTCCTTTTCTTCTCCGTCCAATGCACTCAATTCCCCAGAGCAGCCCTGCCTTCGCGCATATATTCTTCGAAGAGTGACTTGTAATCTCTGTGCCACCTACTGAGGGCTGGCCTTCCTTCAGCGACGTCCGAAGCGGCCCACATGATACGCAATTGATCATCTTCGCTGCGAGTCTCGTTGTCTGGGCAAAGGATGTAGAACTCGCCGGAGCGGACTTTGTCGAGCATGTAGAGGACTGTTTCTTCTGCTGTCCATGCGCCGGCAGGTTTTTCGGTTTGTGAGTGTTGGGTCATACCGGTCCAGGTCCAGCCAGGGCTGAGGAAGGGGATGAGGTGAGATGGCGTAGAAGACGGGGAGTATACGACATACATGAACAAATGCGCAGTAACGTTTGAAGTCGGTCGCTCTCGAAGTTCATGGCTAAGTCCTTCAGTTAAACTCTTCACGGCTGCTTTGGAAGCGTTGTATGCAGCGTTCCCTCTACATATCCACCAGATTATGTATCAATTTAGGCTATGGATCGATCAATATGAAGAACTTACGGCGGGTTTGTGATGCCTTGCTTTGATCCCGTGTTGATGATGAGAGCTTGATTCTCCTGGTGAAGCATGGACTGGGAAGGTTAAGATCGTCAATATGACCTAAGATGATAGGATAATGACGCCATGTATAGGTTACTTACAGGCACAAACGTCTGCTGGACATTGACGATCCTGGAAGCTTTACGTTACACCGGGACGACGGGTGATCGAAGTTTGTAACAACGGAGACGTACCCGAAGAGATTAACGTCGAATACTTTTCTCCAGTTTTCGATGCCATCCCAAGATGTACCTCTAGCGCCCACGCCAGCATTGTTCATCAACACGGCGACCTGGGCTAGAGTAAGTATCGTACAGGGAGAGAATGGAGAGGCAGGGTGAGGAGGAAGGAACGAGCCGTAACGTAAAAATGTAGATGAGTGAGGGAATGATCAAGTATAACCGTCATCGCCAATGTGAAACGATGGGAAAGATGGATGAGGGGGATAATGTGGAAGTGTAGGGGCGGCGACGACGACGAGAACGATGATAACGATGATGGATGTGTTTTGAGGCGCCTCGGTTATGCGAACCCACGACGCTCACCTCTCCCCATGCGTCGTAGACCCTATCTCGCAACCGGAGAACCTCTTCAAGTTTGGAAACATCCGTAGGCTGGGCGATAACGTTCGCCTCGCCCAAAGCTTTAATGAGTTCCGCAGCAACAGCGTTCAACTTTGCTTCGTCAACGTCTGCAATCGCGACCTTCATGCCTAACCTAGAAGATAGCAAATACAACACACATCATATATGCGTTATCAGGAAACCGCTGCGGCTTCTTGAGAGTATCGTTGACCGAGCAACGTACTTTGCGAACTCCAATGCTGCGGCTTTTCCGATACCGCTCGCTGCGCCGGTGATAACAGCGACACGACCCGCACTGATGACAGGGTGAACGCCGTCGGCGACGGTCGGCCCTTCGGGTTTGTAGGAAGTAGTAGAATTGAAACCTGGCCTCAACGGTGAAGCACCTCGACTGCGGTCAGAGAAAACCATGTCGGCGAAGCGAGGAAGATAGAAGAGAAACTGAGATCACGGTTAAGGAATAAGGAATCGAAATGAATTTGAAGTCTGAGCTCAAGGACCACCGTTTATATACGCTTGTATTATCCGCCAGTTGCCGTGAATAGAAATCCTCACCCTCGCTCTCATGATGGCGCACATGTCCCCCCACCCCAAACCGGCATTATAAATGTGTCCCCCAAATGTGACATTTTTGCCCTTTTTCTCGCGAACGACCTGAGAGATCACCACGAGCCAACGCTGAGGTATCACGAGCAGTTCCTTGTTACCCCACCAGTGAACCTCTGCCGAACACGTTTATGATTGCCATGATCAAACAAATGACGAACTAATCAGACAAATCAGCTTAGCTTCGGCGAGTGAGAGAATTCCTCGGTTTCGTTTCGTTTAGAGGGAGAACAGGGAGGAGAATCCATTATTGTTCGTGTACAGAAAATAGGGGGGTACGAAGCGAGGACTGATACGCAACAGTCGGGCGAGATGATCGCATTTTATGTGACATAGAGTGGAAATCGGAGGCATGAATATGTATAACACCGGAGAGGAGGGGTCAGGCAAGGAGGAAAGGGCGGTGAGGTGGGGTGATTCACAAAGAAACGGAATGGTATACTGAAGAAAGAAAAACAGAAGAGAAGACATATGCGACAGTGAAAAAGGAAAATCATAACATGAAACATTGAAGGGACAATTTGGCATCTCACCAATTGCGTGGAGATCGTCTAAGGAGACATGGTCGCGCTGGCAGGGAGACTGGGTGGGCCGCCCTCAATGCCCATCTTCCTCCTTACAATCTCGAAAGTCTTCAGCATCTTCCTCCTCGCACCCAGCGCCGCAACACCCTTCGCCTCCAACGCCGCTTCATCCATAACAACCATATCCCTCCACTTGGCACCCTCAAAGTTGGGGGTGTACTTGTGCAGCCTTAAACTGCGCAACCAAGCAGGTACGTCCTCTAAAAGCGCGGGATCCACATCTTCATCCGACTTGGGGGTACTTCCGGTGCTGGAAGCGCTACGCATGCCACTCCCAACTGATCGCCCACTGGGCGGTCCGCGTTTGTTGCCTAAGCCAGCGGAATTGGGTTGCATTCCCATCCATCCCATCCCATTCAACCCGCCCATACCAGCCATACCAGGTTGACCGAATCCACTTGCCGCCATCTGAGCAGCGAGAAGTTGTGCCTCAGGCGAGATTCCCATAGCACTCAGCATGTTCATGTTGAACGGGCTCATCGGGCCCATCCCAGCTGCACCCATCCCAGCAAGCATGTTCATCTGAGGGCTACCCAGACCATTAAACCCTCCTCCCATTTGCATCCCTAAACCATTCATCCCGTTGATGATCCCGTTGACACCATCGTCGTTATTGTTGAGGTTACGGTTACCTCCCAGAGCAGGGCTTCGCCCACCGTTCCAGCCAGCGTTACGAGCGTTGCCGCCGCGACCACCTTGCTGTCCATGAATGAGGTTACCGTTATCGTCGTACATACCGCTACCAGAGCCATTGTTTCCGTTGTTGCCCATGTTATCGTTCTTTTGTTCATTCTTGTTACGTCGATGAATAGTCGGATCTCCCATTCGAGGAACACCAGGAGCAACGCTCTTCGCCGCATTCCATTCGCTCAACTTGTTAGCTGCAGCATCCAAGTTTTGGGTCCTTGTAGTGTCTTTGTTGAACATAGGAATAAGAGGGGTATTGACCATGCTCGCCCAGCTATCGCCGACACCTTCACCAGGTCGGGGAGAACCGAGGGTACCAGAGAACTCGGTGCTCTTGGGGCGTGAACTACCCACGACGACCTCTTGAGCAGGCCCATTCGTTTGCTCGGCAACTTGGCCAAGCTGCGACCCCCACGTCGTACGTCCATCGGCACCGGTCGAAGCCAAAACGGGCGCAGATATCCGATGAGCTGCATTAGAAGCCTTAAGCTTAGCGCGCTGTTGTGCCAGAGTGGCTGCAGCGACATCTTGATGCCCAGCTTGTGGATTAGGCGAAGGATTCGCAGCAGAGTCGGGGGAAAGGAAGTTCGAGGATGAAGAAGAGTCTAAAACGAGCGACTGTCTATTTCCTGTATTGAACGAACGTGTAGTAGGGGAGGAGGGTAACCCAGACTTGAGGCCGGGAGACTTGAGCGTGGCCAACTTGGCTTCCATCTGAGATTGCATCGATCCTGACCATCAGAGTAAACGGGCCCACATCAGATGGATAAGCGCAGATATGGGATACGAAACACTCACCTCCCATGGCGGGGCTGAGGAGGGCCGTCATAGGGTCCGATCTAGCCATCTGTTGGAGGACAGTGATGAAGAAGCGAATTTGAACTTGAGTAGAATGTTGCAGAAGACTGTAAAGAGCGGCTGTGCGCTCTGCTTCTGAAAGAACTTTGAACCCTACAAGACGTTTAGATGTCAGGCTCGTATGATGAGTAGTAAATGACTGACATTGCTCGATGGCGCTCAATTCTTCTTTAAAGTTGACATCGAGTGAGGCGGCGGCCATTTCTTCAAGCGTCGCCTCGTAACTTTGTAAATTCTCGAACCATTGATCAAGTGCTTCCGCTATTGACGGAGAGAAAGGAAATGAGCCACTTGTTCATCTCGCGAGACCTCCTAATCATCGAGGAAAGTGTGAACGGACTAACCTTCTGGAGTCTGGAACATGCCGCCAGCACTTCCTAGCAGCTCACTGGTCGGGCGTGCACTTGGGCCACCACCTGGACGCGGTGACGCTGGGGCGAGTGTAGGCGTACCTCTAAGAGACGCACCAGGACCTACAGACTGCCTTGATCCGAGAGTTCTCCCACTCCCATCCGGGCCAGGCGATGGACTCGGGCTCGTCGAAGGTGGTCGAAGGTTGGTCATATCGATAAACGAGTATTCCAAGCTGAACTATTTACGGCGGGGTTGTTGGGAGGGTGGATTGAATATGTATGTGTGTCCTTTGACGTCGAGTCTGCTTGGGACGAGAATTTGGCTAGAAACAAACAGGCGAATGGTAGCAAACTTTCCGAGTAGGTGTTGTATGGTGGGGATTGGACTGTCGTTTGCTCTAGGTTCTTCGGGTGAAATAAGCCTAAGCTATCGATAACGTTCGGTTTGGGATGACCGTATTGGTTCGCTGTCGATGGCGATGAGCTGCGATGGTTGGAGTGCTACCTGCGTTTATTCTAGACGAGACCAGCGGAGCCTGCCGGTCTAGCGAAATAACGAAGGGTGAGTGCTATGGCTCGTCGTCTTCGCGAGGAAAAGATGAGGCAAGTGAAAGATGGTGGAACGAAGGAGAATGAAAGAGAGAGGAAGAGAAACGCCGCCAACTCTCATAACAAAACAAAGCGCCCAAAAGGTGTCACCACGTTGCGTGCCTGGAATCGTCCCCCCCATCCATGCATCAGTTTCAAACATATCACTTCACCGCCGTATCTCTCTAGCACAGAAAAAGTTCATTACTGCAGAGCGTTCATACGAGTAACACAGACACCATTATAATATATACACTTTTGGTTTCAAAATACCCAAGTTTCAGTTTACTGCCAAGTCCCGAGCAAAGTGGAAGAAATCAACGCTCGACGCATTCACACCGTATTTATAGATCTAGAAGTGGGAAAAGCCTTGTCAGAAGTGTGGCTAATGGAAGAGAAACATCAGGGACGTACAAAGTGCGAGGCGACCCAGCTGGAGAATAGCGCACGCTGATACGACTCTGGCAACCTCTTCAACAGTGCGTCCAGTCCCACCTGATCAACCAGTGTCTTGGGGATCGCACGCTGCATCACACCCCTTCGACTCGGCACATCGTCGAACAAATCAGATCCCTCCAACTCCGCTTGCAGATTGTTCAGCGTCGATGATAATTCGTCCGAAATGATGGTGCGTGCTTTGGCACCCTGCAAGCGAGCATGTTCACGCCAGATGCAATGGAACTCGTTGGTCGCGTTCTCAGTAATCTTCTGTTGGATGTCCCGTACGTAGCTTTGATAGAACGTAGAGGGTTTGCCATCCTTGAAAATCATCAAATCGGTATACTGTTGAGTATCCAGGGCAAGGCCAGCCAGGACTTCAAGCGAAGAGCTTGTAACACCGCCTACAGGTGAGAAAGAAAGATGCTCGCCATCAAAGTACACCTCATGATCAGTTCGGTCACTTTACCTTTATTGGCACTCGAGTCCTTGAAGAGCACAACCTTGCGCTTCTCAAGATGCAACCGAGCCTGCTGCGTGAAGAACAGGTTGGCACCTTCCACAATGTACTTGAAGTGTGGTTTGCCCTCGGCGTCGACCAAAGCGGCCATGTTAGAAACATTGATGGCCTCCGGGCGCCCACCACAAGGTACGAACAAGTCAGCCTTGAACCTAAGATGCGCCGCATTCCGGAAGTCGGTGCCGTCCAATACAATTTCGCCGGCTTTGGTAAAACGCCGCAGTTGGTCAGATACAGGACAACCAACTAGAAACAGCACATACATGGTAGCTTGACATCCTGATCCTCAACCTTCACGAGGTACCCATCTTTGCTAAGCTTGGACTTGTCAAAGTGAGCTACAGGCTTGCGGATCTTGGCAAGGCGGACGAGCTCCTCGCGATTCAGACCGACAGGATCAGCGAGGACCCCACTTCCATCAATAACGGCCACAGTCTTGTCCGAGCTCAACAGGATTTCATCTATTACAGAGACCCGTCACACGTCAGGAAACCCAACTGGGTGAAACAGGGATGCCATGGACGACTCACTTGACCCAAGATCACCATCCGGTCCACCAGTTTGCACCTTGGTGATATCCTTCTCCCGAAGGCCAAGTTGCTTGTAGATACCCAAAACGTACTGCCGAATGGAGAGCGAAGTCATGCCATATGTGTCATGCGGCACACCCCCAAGGTGCTCGGCACTCTTCCCGGTGGTGAATGACTTCCACCACGTTTCGGCTCCACGAGAACGAGCATGCACTGAAGGGTAACTCTTATCGGCACGCTGCCATCTCATAGATGATGCATATCACTCACAGGCAGCCCAGTCCATCATTTCCGCCGTACCCTCTGAATATAAAATTGAGTAAACCAATCCATATCGAATAGCCAAAGCACCTCACCGTCAGGCCCGAAGAACAGAAGCTCGGGCTTGCCGTACAAATCAACAAGCTGCTCCTTGATGCCGGGACTTTGGCCGGGAATGAGGAGGTCGATAACAGCCTTTTACGTTGAGAAGCGGCGACAATTAGCCACTTCTATCGTCATGCGAATAAGGAATAACATCATACGCACATCGACGTACTTCTCGAAGCATAGTCGTGGACTTGCTCCAAGGCTGCGTTATTTTGGGTAATGAATTAGATCCAAGTATAGACAGGATATGAATACTCACGAAGGTAGGATGGTGCCTTTCGCGCCGCCTTCCGGAATATCTTTGTTCTTCAAGGATTGGGTGGAAGCCAACCCGTAATTTTCATCGAACCTAATGGGTACCGGTAAGTACGCACATCCAAGCGCAAAAAGGTGGCACATACAATTGACGCTGGTTAATGGAATAATTCCTGGAAACGGTCGTCAGTGAGTAGGGCCTATTGGTATAGGCTTGCTTGGCTCACTCCTTGTTCCTTGACATAACTAGACGAATACCACCCCGGGCAACATCACGGAAACGGATATGGAAGCCACGGAACTCGTTGCCTGAAATAGTCGTTAAGAATCGTAGGAAGTAATGCCTTGACATGAACATACCGATGACAAAGAACATGCCAAAAGGCTTCTTGGGATACTCAACCTCGGGCAAAAAGTCAGGGGCGAGACGGAAGGACAAAGCCACTTTCGTCGGCTGGTAGAAATTCGTCTTGAGAACGTGCCTAAGGAACTGATGAGGACTTGAAGAGACCGTAAAGAGACTATGAACGTACTTGTTGAAGATCAAGAAACTCTCGAGGACTTGTAGTTCATGTTTGTTAGGAACGGTACGCCTCATCAAGTTATGAAGTTCTTCATCGTTCATAGGCTGGGCGGTTTGGAGGCGTTGGTACGAAAGTGTTGGCCTAGAAGGGCAAACTGAGTGTGCGGACAATGGGGAAGGCTGATAAAGACATACATCAAGTTCGATGGATCATCAGATTGAGGGTAGTGAACCATAGCAAAGTTCACATATAGCAAGCGAATCTAAAAACATCGTGGTCAGTCACTCTATTCTATTCAACTCGTAGCAATGAAACATACGATTTCCGGATGCGAGTGGATAACCTGAGCGATGCTCTCTCGGGTAAATGTCTCCTCTCTGAATCGCCTCTTGATGTCGTTCAAAACCTCAGCGTGTGCAGGATTGCTTTCATCAAGCAGGTTCTTGAGCTGCAAGTACGCAGGGCCGAGGCGGTTACAGAAATGTTGCGCGAAGATCCATCCACAGTCTACGAGGAAGGGGTCCAGGTAAGGTACTGTGCGTGTGCATATAAGTGTGCGCTACTTACAAGCGTACATCGCCTCCTGGACCGCATGTGATCCAGGAGCTTTGGGAAGGAAGAAGGGGTTGTCGGGTAGGCAGTATAGTAGGGAAGCTTCCTTCATGACTTGGTAGATGGAATGCTCGATGGGAGGAGCATTGGTATTAGGTAGAGGGTTCAAGTACAACGAAATGATCGTTATTCCATTAGAGAATTGCTCTGGAAACACGATCAGAGGATGAAGCAGATGAGTTAGGTAGGCAAGTTGACATACCGACATATTTCCGAGCGGAGTAGAGTTGATAATAATGGTAAAGGTTGGAAAGCGCGCTGATAAGAGCAAGATGGGAGATGAGTCGCGTCGATTAGATGAGGATGATTGTGGAGGTACCTGAAGAAGTGAGATGTGCCTCCCATCTTGTATCCAATCACAATTCGCCTTTCCCTAGTGCCTTCGACCTCATACACTTCCATCACAGGGCCGTAGCGGCTCTCGACATTCCATATTACCTACACGTAAGGTGAACACATGTTAGAAGGCGAACGTGCGCGCAATTCTGACGAAAGCGAAAGCAAAACACACTTGCTGATAGATATCCAACGTGTTCTCAGTTGCCTTTTCCAAGAACACGGGATCAGATACGCTCCGAATGTCTGTTTTCTGACCAGGCGTGGTCGCTGCAGGCTTGGAGGGGAAATTGCATTTCGTAACGAAGTAGCATCGTAATTGTTGGGACGCGGTGGCGGAAACGGCGCCTGCCGAGCGGAAAGTCTCTAGACGATAGGCCTTCTCGGGGGTAGAATTATCGAGGAAAAGCTCGTCGATCCTGACACGACCTGAGTCTGATGCGCCCAAACACACAGCATAGAGTGGGCTCTCACCTGGCCTCACAAGTCGCGCCGGGTCCTTCGGTGGTAGTTAATCCCGGCGCACTAGTATGGATGAAAGTTGCCCCATTCCCATTCTCATCGATCTTCTCAAGGTCGATGACGAATTTGCTGGGATCGTGTTGAGTGTAAGCAAGGATTTTGGCACCGAAAAGGGCGATAAT
Source organism: Pleurotus citrinopileatus (assembly GCA_017312325.1). Classification (NCBI taxonomy): domain Eukaryota; kingdom Fungi; phylum Basidiomycota; class Agaricomycetes; order Agaricales; family Pleurotaceae; genus Pleurotus; species Pleurotus citrinopileatus. Next base: position 2,148,343 of record BHFW01000037.1, read on the forward strand.
GTGGTCCACAATCACTTCTCGGGACTCATTCTGGAAATAAGTATCATCTATCCCAAGATTCGTGTAGAACCAGTTGACTTCGTTGCCAACGAGCTCGCGGGGGATGAAGCCCTGTTTAGAGGATGTGAGTGATGATATCAGTCTTAAGATCAGGGGTTATGCGATGACCTTCTCCGCGACTTCGGTCTCAACGAGAGCTCTCTGCTCTTCCTTTCCCTTGAAGACGGGAGTGGTGTATCCTGGGAGGTTCTTGACACGATGAACCGATGAGTCGCTGTTGCGAGAGCTTGGAGGTCGTGGATCTCCCGGAACACGGAGATGGTCCGGGTCAACACTTGATGGAACGGAGGACATTGACTGATATATGCTTGTGGACGACGGGAAGGACGATGGGGGAGAAAACGATGGAAAAGAGTATTTGGAAAGGAAAACAGGAAATTGTGGAGAGAAGGAGGATGTGCTTTTATACTGGGGTGATATCCATAAAGTACTAGATTTACAGATCCGGGGTCCGTGCGCGCCTCTCTGGTTACATACTTTTGTGACCTTGGATCCGTTGCATCCGCTGCCGATATTATTCTCAGTCGTCGCGTGTTTTGGTTTTGAAGGAAAATGGCGTTACGGAGCTTGCAATTACGCGATACGTTTGAAACATGGTCGAAGCAACTCACAGGATTCATCGGGACCCATGACTAGTTGGACCTGAGGGCTGTCGAGATGGCGAAACAAAAAAGCAAACATACAGTCAACGTTGCATGAGCAATTTCGGGGTCAGTATATTTACGTGTCTTTTCCATGCTGCGTATGTAGTTCCGGAATAACTTGCCTACCAGCTTTATTTTTATAGCTACTGAGTTCCCGGAATGACTATTACCCTTGGAAACGGCGCGGTATGAAGAACGCTAGATGGACAGCGTCCAACACTAAGGCTGTCCGATGTCGAGCTGTCGGCCTCTAGATTCCTACCGCCGGAACTACGACGCTTGGTAGTCCTTGAAGATCGTAACTTTGGGGATCCATTCACATGACAGCCTAAATATATAGGCCCGCTTTACATATACTCGTCCCCACATCAATATTTGTGCTTCATGTTGACCCGGCGTAGCCACGGGCGGGTTTGCGGGGGTTGGGGATCAGTGCCCGCGACTATAAGCATTCCGGTATAGGTATAGGGGAGTATCATGATCGTTAGCATACACACCCAGCATCTCAAAACGTGTCATACCAATAATAGAGTACGAGGGATAATGTATTCTCCTTCTCTTCTCTTCCCCATACGACAATAGACCCAGCTTGCAAATCAACCTAGCTTTCATGCAGCACCAAATGCGTCTACCGAAACTATCACCAGTCGATCTCTGGCCCATGGCCCCGCTGACCATCTTCTGAAGATCCCCAAATTGCCAAAGAACGGCGATACCGAAGTCTAGTACTTCGATAATCGCGAGCATATTCCTTTCTCGTCGCGTCGACAAGCATCTTAGACTCGACAGGTCGAAATGCACGGCCCACAATGCGAGAGTAGCGGCAGAAGTCATCATTGAAACGAAATAAGGTTGATGAATTCAATAGGGACCTTGCTGAACGACCTCCAAGTCCTTCGTACTTTGTTATGACTGTATACAAGCTAGATCGTCACCATGGAGGGAGACGAAGACATTCCCCACCTGAAGAGTGTCGCGCATACATCGGATGTCTTGTAACGTGTGCATGGGGAGAATGGTAATCCATCCCGACACGCCGAGATCGTCGACGAAACCCCCCAACCCACTCATGGGGCCACTGTGCTGTCGATTGTCGATATTGATGCTGAGCATCGTAGAGTGTCCGTTAGGGCAATATTTCAACGGAATCATCATGGTAACTCACGTAAGAGAGAGAGGCTTGACTCGCAAAGCGAGTTAGTGAACGATCTGTTGGAAAGGGAGAAAGAAAAACCGATGGGGCCACAGAGCAATGCTTAACCAGGGGAGGCCGCCTGATCAAGACATAATATAAGTTTGAACCCCAACCTAGCCACAATGGCGGGCACTTCAATGACGGACGCGTATCATGTATGGCACGAGACTGAAAGCACGCCAGAAGTCAATGGCCTGGCGCGTAGGATGAGGTTGATCGAGCCAATCAATTGCGCTAACATGTATACGAGAAGAATGGATTGGTTGTGGGCAGATCTATGCGGGCAAAATGAAGCTGCATATGCATACGGCGCAAGCTCGGATCTGGCGAGTGTCCATGTTCTTATGACACTATCCATTGAGAACGTCCTTTGAATCGTCTCTAGCCGAACGTTCACCCCGAGGGGAAGTGGGGGATACGTTGACATGAAAAGTCCTTGTTCTGCAGTTCCTGGGAATGGATTACTGAGGAATCACTCTCACATGAATTCATTTGGATACACACTATGAAGACGTCAATTGTTGTCCTCGGGTTTCCTGTTCGCTGAGGAAACGATATGCCCTCCAGTCCCGGGAATCTCGCTGTCCGCAGCGCTTCCAGTGGTGTTGTTGGAGTCCTTCATGAGCTGATAGAAGCTATGCCAGAGAGAGGCTATGGTGTCGTATTCCTTTGTCATCCCAAGCACCTCTTCGAGTTTCCTGTTCAGCCCATTGGAAGACGATAGGAGTTCTTCGAAACCCTTGAATCAGGTTCGAGGTTAGGCTGAAATTTTTGGAAGATGAATATGGCTCACCGATGTGATTTCTTTTGCGAGTCGATCGCGTTCACGATCGAAGAACGTCGTTTGTTCCTCCGCTGAAGACATTCTGTCGACGCGTGAGTTCGCCCTTCGACGCGTTACTGAGCCTGATATTTGCCCCTATTTGTCTATATTAGAGAACGTCCTCATCGCCTTCTTCTCCAAACTTCCTATGTCACTGAGGTTCGGCACTTACTTCTCCTCAGACCGTCAAACCCAAGTCAAGTCATGGACATGGAAGATGATATCCCGTAAGATCAGCTTGCTGCGAAATGCTCTAGTCACTGATTTGCCCTGCAAGTGTAGGGAGCTTATTGAACATGAATCCATTCCTACTCCCGGTCATCCTGCCCCCAACCTGACCGATCAAGCAACCGGCCGAGTCCCGCTGACAATAATAAGTGGATTTCTCGGTGCAGGGAAATCCACTTTGCTACAGTGAGTACCTCGAACGTTGTGGCTGGGCGTCTCTCACGAATTTACTAGACGGATCCTCACAGAACGACATGGATATCGTATTGCTGTGATTATGAACGAGTTTGGAGATACTGCAGTTGAGCCGTTAAATTCAGATATCCTGACGCATTAGGCTGACTGAGATGCCGGTGCCCAGGATATTGAATGTAGGCCGTCTCATGCGTTCATCGTTTGGATACTGACTCCTTAGTAGCCCGAACCATTAATGTTGGCACTGGCGAAGATCCTTCTGAGCGATCAGACGAATTCTTAGAACTTGCAAACGGATGCCTGTGCTGCAGTATCAAAGACACAGGCGTGGCAGCAATTGAGAAGTTGATGCAGAAGAAGGGAGCTTTTGATTACATTCTGCTTGAGACCACCGGTCTAGCTGACCCCGGTAAACCAGATCCTACATGCGTTGTCCTAGTCAACGGCTGATCACGAGGTGCAGGCCCCATCGCTTCGATGTTTTGGTATAATGAGGAATTCGCCCTCGGACTTGGTCGAGACATCTCTCTCGACGGTGTCGTTTGTGTCGTGGACGCCGTTTTCGGAAAGAAGGTCTGTCTCTAAAATGGATGAGCCGCGATACTTGATGCTCATTCAACAATAGCAACTCGAAGAGGACCATGCTGTTGATGGAGTCGGCGAGAGTCTCCGGTGAGTACTTGAACGACCTTACCCTGTAGACACAAAGTCTAACTCAGCTTCGTTACGACAGGCAGATTGGCTGCGCCGATGTGATCCTCTTGAACAAAACGGATCTCGTTCCCGACTCCGACAGCAAGGAGTTGAAGGATATCATTTTCGGAGTCAACCCCGCTGCACCGGTGTACTCGACTGTCCGCGCTGAGATAGACCTCAAGTACATTCTAGACCTCAAGGCGTATAGCTCTGGCCCAGACGTACGCCTAGTGAACGAGCACTCAAGACTAGAAAAGCAGCACAACCATCATGACGATGACAATTGTACCGAAGAAGATCATCATCATGGAACGCACTACGAGAAGCGTGGTATCTCCAGTCTTCAAGTCTCCTGCCCCCTATTAAGCCAAGCGCAATTCGACAAACTGGATGAATGGATACGGAACATTCTTTGGGATGGGTCGTTACCCGGCGAAGATGATCACGCGGCGGGTGAAGTCGAAGTCCTCCGATGCAAAGGTCTTTTCTCCCTACATTCCGGCGTGCAATACGTCTTGCAAGGCGTGCGTAGTATGTACGAGATCAACGAGGTTGGATCGAAGGAGGTGGTTGGCGTTCCTGATGAAGGAAAGTTAGTGTTTATCGGGAAAGGGCTGGACTCGAATGTACGGAAGAGTTTGGAGAAGATCTTCAGCTGACTGTGGTATATAATGCCCACTCATAAAAGCATTATCGAAATTGATTACAAGTCCATACCCTGTGTCTACATCTGGCCTTGGGGCATTTTCGCCGACCACTTGCTCTGCTTATAAACGCCGGGTGGTGTCCTAGAGCAAATGGAAGGCTACTATTCCTTCTTGACAAGAACCTAGTCTATATCTCTATTTTTATGTTATGTTTCGATAAAAGTGTGACAGATTCCTTGTAGTTTCTACCGCTGGCAGTGGTGTACAAATGTGCAAAAACCATCCCCAGGAGTTAGGGCCTAGGGGGTTATCGTTGGGGGTTGAGAGTTGGGAGTTATTGGATATGGAAGGTTCATGAAGTCATTCCAAGCATGCAAGCGAGGCTTTTATGACTGAGCTAGAATGTCCTGGCTTGAGGGATCCCTGCAGCCAAGGAGGAGAAGAATTGCTAGTAACTCAACCACGAGATCTGAGGAAGCGCCTATGGTTTATCGGCGCTAAAGAAGTCGGCAGCGAACACAATCTTCGTATCGAGTCATGGACTTGGTGTAAATAAGGATCTGGTGTCTCAGCTTTCAGTCCCTCACTTTTCTCACTTCAGACTCTGAATTTAAGTGCGATGGAGGCCCCAGATCCCTCAAATGTTCGCATCATTACGACAATGGGTCACGTAGATCATGGCAAGACCACTCTCATGGATGCGCTGCTGGCTGCCAACAATATCATCTCAACCCGAATGGCTGGTAAACTTCGTTATCTAGATAGCAGAGAGGACGAACAGGAGAGGGGTATTACAATGGAAAGCAGCGCTGTAACCCTCAAGTTCCAGGTGGCTGAACGAAGTAGCGACGGGGAGAGGTATGCAATTATATTGTGGTGATGACTCAAGACGCTGATGCATGCTGACCAGGAAGATTGGCCAAAACATATTATATTAATATGATTGACACACCAGGCCATGTAGATTTCTCCAGCGAAGTTTCTACGGCTTCGCGGTTGTGCGATGGCGCACTCGTTCTAGTCGACGTCGTAGAGGGTGTATGCACACAGGTGAGCTCTCCTCCTCCTCTCGTCTGATATCGTAGCTCACGATGCGTCCTCAAGACGATCGCTGTCCTTAGGCAGGCCTGGCATGATCGCTTGCGCCCGATCCTCGTCATCAACAAATTTGACCGTCTTATCACTGAGCTTAAGCTATCTCCCGTCGAGGCTTACCATCACCTGTCGCGTCTTGTTGAGCAGGTAAATGCCGTCATGGGAAGTTTTTTTGCTGGAGAGCGTATGGAGGATGACCTCCGCTGGCGAGAGGAACGCGAAAAGCGCCTTGCCGAACGGAAAGATGCGCTTGGCGAAGAGATTGACTCCACTTTGATCGAGGAGGAGTTCCAGGAAAAGGATGACGAAGACCTCTACTTCGCGCCTGAACGGGGAAATGTGATCTTTGCTTCAGCCGTCGATGGGTGGGGTTTCCGTGTCGGGAAGTTTGCCCAATTATACTCTGCAAAGCTAGGATTCAAGGAAGCGACTCTCCGACGAGTGTTGTGGGGTGATTTTTTCTTGGATCCTAAAACGAAGAAAGTTGTTGGCTTCAAGCACCTACGCGGGAGGGCGCTAAAGCCACTCTTTGTGCAGTTCGTGCTCGAAAATATCTGGGCTGTCTACGATGCGGTCTTGATTAACCCGTTAGTCCCTTGCGCTGTATTTGAGGATATACTGACGCCTTTTCTAAAGGAATCCAGACAAAGTTACAAAAATCGTTGCCTCATTAAATCTCAAGCTTCTCCCTCGCGATTTGAAGTCCAAAGATTCTCGCGGTCTCATCCATCTTATCTTTTCCCAATGGCTTTCGCTATCCACTTGTATCATACAAAGTGCCATCGATGTCGTACCAGCGCCATCAATGGCTCAGGCTGTTCGTGTTCCCAAAATCTTGTACCCGGGTTTGCATCGCGACGCCGAGGTTACGCCCAAGAACAAACTAGAAGAGGACTTATTCTCGTGTAGTTATAAACCAGACGCGAACGTCTCTGCCTACGTGAGCAAGATGATCGCCGTAGCAACAAAGGATCTACCCGAGAACAAGAAGCAGCCACTCAGTGCCGATGAATTGCGACGGCGGGCCAAGGCGACGAGAGAAGCCCGACAGGCTGATGCTCCGACTTCGGAATTGAACGAAATGACCCTCGATGGTGGGCATGGACCCACCTCGGAAACTGTGGCAACCGAAGCTGGAGCTGAGACCCTACTTGGGTTCGCTCGGCTGTACTCTGGGACCATTCGACCTGGTGTCACCATGTATGCCATCCTTCCAAAATATGAGGTGAAGCTCGGGCCCAAGCACCCACATAATAGCAAGTTTATCACCTCGTTCACTGTCGAGGGCCTGTATATCATGATGGGTCGGGAGTTGACTGCTGTGGAGAGTATACGTGCTGGTAATACTTTTGCCATCAAAGGTCTTGAAGGCAAGGTTTGGAGGAGTGCTACCCTCTGCGCACCCAGTGAAGCCGGTGTCGATCTCGAGGCTGATTCTGAAGTCGCGGACTACATCATCAACTTAGGAGGTGTCAACCGATCTGTATGCTACACCCCAAATTCTATGTTAGACTTGTTGATATTGAATCTGATCTGTAGGCGCCACCGATTGTTCGCGTTGCCTTGGAGCCAGAAAAGCCTGCGGACATGCAGAAGCTACTTGACGGGCTCAAGTTACTCAGTCAATCTGATCCTTGTGTCGAAACCTTCCAGCAACCTACGGGAGAGCACGTCATCGTCACAGCGGGTGAGCTTCACCTAGAGGTGACAATCAATTTCTTTCTGGGACAATCTCTGCCTAAACCTGTACATGTACCCACAGCGATGTCTCAAGGACCTTCGGGAGCGATTTGCACAGATTGACATACAGGTCTCCAAGCCAATAGTTCCCTTCCGCGAGACAGCGGTTCGTGCACCAGGTCAGTCGTCCCGTTTGTTGTAACCATATCAGTTTTAGCAATCCGCGCATCAGACATGGCTCCGCCAAAGACACCTGGAGCACCTAGGGGCACGATTCGTGGTGCAAGTTCGCATGATATTGTCAAGTTTACCATACGTGCTCACCCTATGCCCGGACCCCTACTCGGGTTCATCCTCCAAAATCAACGCACTATTCAACGGCTTCACAGCGAACAGGCATCAAAGGACGTTAGCGATGACGACGGAGACGGGAACGCAGATGATAGTGCCGACATGCGTATCCATGGCGATATTGACAGGATTCCGAGTGTACCAGCAGAGCGTTTTTGGGACACATTGCAGGAGGTGAGCTCCGCGGCTGGCGAGGAATGGAAAGACATCGTCGAGAGAATATGGGCCTTTGGTCCGCGCAAGTCGGGCGGTTGTGTCCTAGTAGACGCTAGGGAGGGATCTTCGCATCATTCGTTAGCCCTGTCTATCCTGAATCATGCTCTACGATGCTGAATTCAACTTTAGGTTGATGCAGCGCTTGAAAGGACGGAAGCCAGCGAGCCACGGGTCCGGCAAACTGTTGGAGGATATCGAGAATCACATCGAGACGGGGTTTCAGCTGGCCACATTTCAAGGACCTTTGTGCGCTGAACCAGTCGAGGGGCTGGTGTACTTTGTCGAGCGCTTGGAGGTTGATGAAGAAGGCGTCAATCAAGAGATTGGTATGTCGCGCCAAAACGTCTTCACCTTAGTAATGATCAATTCAGCGTGCCCCTTTTAGAGCAGAACCGTATGGCTCAGGTCAACGGGTCCTTGATCTCGGCTGTCCGAGATGCTTGCCGGAACGGATTACTAGATTGGTCGCCCCGGTTGATGCTGGCCATGTACGCTTGCGATATCCAGGCATCGAGTGAGAACTGCTTCCGTGCTGAGTGTGCTTGCATCTGTTACTGATTGGACCACGTTCAAATTCTCGCAGCCGATGTCTTGGGTAAGGTTTACGCTGTCGTAGCTAGACGTCGTGGGCGGATTGTTGCCGAGGAAATGAAAGAGGGGACGTCGTTCTTTACCGTATCTGCTCTGCTACCCGTGGTAGAGAGTTTCGGCTTTGCCGATGGTGAGTAGCTTCTCATTGCCATCCACTCCATCGCTCAGCTTCGCACAGAAATACGCAAGCGTACGTCGGGGGCTGCAAGTCCGCAGCTAATCTTCAACGGGTACGTGTGGTGTTAGTTACCCTGGTCCGGAGTGTTGATCTCCTTTGGTAGTTATGAACTACTTGACCAAGATCCATTCTGGGTTCCGACGACCGAGGAAGAATTAGAAGACTTGGGAGAGAAGTCCGATAGGTCAAATATTGCCAAAGGATATATGGATGGCGTTAGAGAACGGAAAGGCATGTTCGTGGATCGTAAAATTGTAGAATTCGCTGAAAAGCAGAGGACGTTGAAGAGGTAAACGGTTGCAATTATCATTGTTGCTGACTGGTTGTGTCAATTGCCTTGAATTTCGATGTACTTACATGATTTTGGTGTGCCAAGTATTCAATCAGATGGTTGCATTGTTGTTAGAGGTAGTCGGCGTGATCCGTGCTGTGAGCACAGCTGTTTGGTCCACACCCTTTGAACTTACTGCCTATTTTGCCACCGTGATGGTACATTAGTTGGCGCCACATGTCAGCAACGATAAAGTGCGCTACCAGTAAGCGATCTTCGCTCGGTCTTCTAGCGAAGCTAAACCTGGAAGTAATGGGCGGCGGCTTGCATGTGGGTTTTCGGCGGCGGAGATACGCACGGTAGCCATCTTCGGGTCCGTCGCTTGTCGCATAATCCTTCCTATTCCGAGTTTGAATGGTGAAACTGAACAAACTTCAAACGGCTTTAGAGGCATCCTAACTTCCGCTCGAGATTTTCGACCCCTGTTTACTAAGTAGCTATGCCCAAGGTGTAGCTGACAAATTTTGTTATGTTGTCTCCGCAGTGCTCGAGGCGCGCCAATGGAATCTTCAAAAAACAACGAATGATGATGGTATCACGTTTTGATGGTGGGGTGTTTTGCAAGCTATACCGCCGCTATGTACGGCGCACGGTACACTCAGTTAGGACGATTGTACAACGTGTAAGCATGGCTTGGGTCTTCCTACGCGATTACGAAAACCCCGTTGCACAGAAAGCTCGCGGGATTCCAAGGATTGACAGGAGATATGGGTGAAAGCCAGGAGAAACATCCGTTTATGGACAACACAGATGATGTGAACGATATTCTGTGGCAGGACAGGGAACCTGATCAGGACCTGAAATACTTCGCCCATGAAACGCAGTCGCTGCTCAACCCAAACACACTACGTGCGTGATAAAGAAGAGGAAGAAGAGAAAAATTTGGAAAAAAAATGACAGAGTTCGAATGCAGAATGGAAAAATAGAAACTGAATGTTGTAGGCGATGCTTACATAATATATGAGGTCTGGGTGACCAGGAGGAGCACCCTGCGATATTATCCTCTCTTCTTTGCCAGGACCGGTCATTTCCTTCCTTCTCTTCTTTTCACCGTTCACCGCGCCTCGGAACCTTCATGGCTACCGTTGTGTCGCCCATGTATGGTGCTCATCATAATGGCTTCATATCCTCAACCTCTGCAACAGCAACGTCGGCCCAGTCTCAGTCGGTCAACCATCATCAACAACACCAGACCGACGCAGAGCAGCCAGATGACGAATTCCCCCTTTTCTGCCGCGCTCTTTACGACTACCAGGCTCAGGATGCCTCAGCACTCTCATTTCGGAGAAACGATATAATAGAAATCTTAACCCAGCAGCCATCAGGATGGTGGGACGGGCTTCTGGGAGACGAGCGGGGATGGTTTCCCTCAAACTACGTCACAATAATATCGGAGGAGGAGGCAGAGGCAGCCTTTGCCGCAGCTGAACGGACCCCGCCTGAGAGCCAGGCCGAGCCTACGGTATCTATGTCACAGGCCATGATGGGGATCTCTCAAACAGAGAACGAAGAGTGGTTGGAGAGGGAAATGGGCGTGCGCGATGGCATGGAAGCTCTAGCGAATGCATCCCTTGACGGTCCAGTTCAGTCGAGCGACTTCTGGATGCCCCAAGTGACCGTAGACGGCCAGGCAAGCACCTACTATCTAAGTATTCCAATTATCGTTTATATTGTTTCCCAGATATACTACGTCAACACCCAGACGGGCCAACACTCTCGAGACCTACCGCAGGAGTCGGACGACCATATATCTGACAGTGAGCTTGCTGGATTGACCTCACAGTCAAGTTCGCGTTCGGGTACCAGTGCAGGATTGGGTCTGACGCCTAGTTCCGCGACTACGATCGAGCGCTCTCGAAGTGACTCGAATGCTAGTCTTACTGCAGGGTTCGGCTTACCTCGACGAACTACTACCCCAGAACCATGGATCAGGAAACTTGCTGACGACGGAATGTCATATTACTACTGGAATCCCACGGATAACCAAGTTCAATGGACACGACCTGAAGGACCAAAATCCCCTTACTCTCTTGCTGATATATCACAAAGTACTCCTTCCATGACCAGGTCGCGATCAGATTCACATCCTACAGATCGTAGCGGTCGTCTGAGTGTATACTCTGACGATTCTGATATCCGGCCTCACGAAGGCAATCGTACAGCCAGAGCACAATGGAACGGGAGTGTTCAACAACCACATATGTACGACGAGAGTCAGGTCACTATGGAACTTACGTCCGCGGAGCGACTCGCGCAGGGTCTTCAACAAGCTCTGACACCCCCTCCTCCCGAAATAATAACTGACCTATCTGCCATCGCTCGGAATGCCATCCAAGCTATAGTAGACAGCATTCAGCTCAATAGCTTCACCCGGCGTCCAGAAGAAGACGAGAGGTTGGACAAGCTAGTACGCAACGTTGTTTTGGCTGTTCGCAACCTACTTTATGTATCCGCTATACCTTCTGGCCATATCCCGAGTAGCGTCCTTCCACCAGATCTGCGGAATTCGCGACCAAACTCCACTGTCCATGCACAACTCAAGTCCGCGCAGAGGAAGGTCACTGCAACCTTGTCCAAGCTAGTTCTTTCCGCCAGGGCCATGCAGTACGACACTGGAGAATCTGTTGTAGACACCCCCAATCGGATAGAGGGAGATGCGGAAGAGCTGGAGCGCGCCATTGTTTCCTTTGTGCTTGAAGTGCAACGCTTCCAGCACCAGGCGTCGGATGAGTCTGGCGCCCCTCCATCGTTCAAACGGCTACACGGCATTTTCTCCACGGCCAATGTTGGTCTTGGGTTGGTCGGAGCGGGAGCTGCCGGAAGCTGGAGGGGATTTGGATGGGTTTCCCTTGATAACGAGCAGGACAATCCTCGGCGGGTGTTGGGCTCAGAAGTGGTCAACGAATTGTCATCATTCCTTTCTCAGCTGGAGGAGCACTTCAATGATATAGGAGTTTCTGTTCAAGACCAGGATCCTCGCGGAGGTTAGCACAGCTACTCCCTTAGATTGCATTTGGCTAACGTCTCACTCCCAAGAAGTCACTTCGCGAGGACAGAATCTCGTCACCCGAGTCTCTGCTTTTCTCACCTTCGTATCCAACATCCATGTTGCTCGGCATGTTGATATTGACGGAATCCGTCAAGATACTGGCGCAATGCCCAACGAGCTATATGCGCAGTCCGTTGAAAAGGCACGTATCTTAGTAAGGATGCTGGAAGCTGCCGTACAGTCCCTGTACGATGATACTGGCTCGACTCTCCTTGCACTTCAGTCGATACGCCTCCTCCAGCAGGGCCGACTTGAGAATCCAGGGGATTTCCCGCTTGCCCTTATCGACACCTTGGTCATCTCTATGAGATCGAACATAGAGGTCGTCCGGGAAACCCTGGACGCGTTGCTTTCTGTTGGCCATGAGCAGGGAGAACTGGCTCAGGGGGATTACAACGGTTCCATCGAGTGGCGGATGTCTCGAATGAGTATGATCGAAACACAATTCGGTGGTGCCATGGTGCCGTTATCGCCCTCTGTACTCGAGGCAGAGCAGGAGGATGTCGTCGATATGGGCTTCGCCTTCAGCAAACAGAGTAGCAAACTGCAAGTCGCTCCTCAGATTGCGTATGAAGAACCCGTGTACAGGAAGCCGCCTGTTAAACTCAGTATCACACCGCCGCCTCTTGCTATCAATGGAGACTCGTCGGGTCTGGACATGCTGTCGTCACCGGAATCGCCAAATGGCCCAGCTGAGATCGATGTCGGGCCTCTGTTTGAGGACGAAGGTGTGTATCTTTGCCTTCAGCCCTCTTCTATTGGGCTCTAACCATTTTTCATGTTAATTAAGGCCTAGCAGCCTTGAAATCGCCTCCCCGAGCTGCGGGTGCTGATAAATTGAGAAAACTTCTCGGTGACGATGCTCCCCAGCACTACTTGGATACAGTCAGCGCTGATTCTAAACCATGGTACCTGCGACCAAACTACGACCAAAGCGAGATACAGATGGATCCAGATGGCTCGGTCAGAGGTGGTACCATCCAAGCACTCGTGGAACGTTTGACTGCCCATGAGCATTCCGGTATTACTCTCGTTATAGAGATTCGCACAATGCGTGGATTAACCCCTTCCATAGATCCTTCGTTCACCAAGACTTTCCTTCTAACATACAAGTCATTTACAACATTGGATGAATTGTTCAACCTCCTTGTTCAACGATTCAGAATCCAGGCTCCTCCCAAGCTTACCACTCCCGAACTTGAGGAATGGGGTAAATTGAAGCAGCACGTGATTCAGATGCGGTATGTTCTACATCGTTCCGGGTGTGAGGTCGTCTCAACGTTTTGCAGAGTCCTGAACACACTTAAGTCTATGATCGTGGACGAAGATGTCCTTGAGAGAGAAGACTATCAGATATTCGAGAAGATGAAGGAGTTCATAGCACCCGCGGAAGTCTCGCGCTTCGCCGCTGCGAAGCAACTGTTGGTCCTGATTGACCGGGCTGTGAGTAACCTGCGATCCATGTCACTTTTCTGTTTCTGACGTGGACTTGGCGCCATTATCCGCCCACTAGCAAAAGGGTGGCGACAATATCAAGACAATGGTTAGCACACTACAGCCTCCTCCACCACCCATCATCCCCAGAATTGGCGCTGGAAGGAAGCTAAAGCTGCTCGATGTTGATCCCCTTGAGCTGGCTAGACAGCTGACCATCCTGGAGAGTCAATTGTACCAGAAAATCAGGCCAATGGAATGTTTGCAGCGTGCCCGCGAGCAAAAGATGGAGCACAACGACAATATTGCTATCGTCATCCAAACTTCGAACAGGGTGAGTCTCGTTTTGTAATGCTGTGGCCGGGTCTCTGATATGTTCCTTCAGATTGCAGATTGGGTCGCTGATTGCATTTTGAGTAAGGAGGACTCGCGACGTCGGGCTGCTGCTGTGAAGCAATTTATAAGTGTTGCTGATGTACGTCCTGGCGTCATAGTAATTGATGAATTGCCCTCATCTAGTCTTTGACAGCGCTGTCGAACGCTTCACAATTTCTCCACCATGGTTGCTATCACCTCCGGCCTTAACACGCCCCCCATCCGGCGGTTGAAACGCACTTGGGAGCAGGTTAACCAAAAGCTCATGGCACAGTTAGGCGCTTGTGAAATGACTATCGATACGACGAAGAACTTCAATAATTATCGATCTACTATGGCCTCTATTACTCCTCCATGTGTACCATTTATCGGTAGGTGTGCGGTCGATTCCTTGTCTGAATAAAGGCTAACTCTATCTTCAAGGCGTTTTCCTTACAACCCTTCAATTTATCCAGGACGGCAACCCAGATAACCTTCCCCCAGGTAACTTGGTCAACTTCCGAAAGCGCCAAAAGGCGATGGAAGTCATCAACGATATTAAGCGTTGGCAGGCCCAACCTTTCAACTACACCCCAATACCCGCTGTCCTTGCTTTTATCGAGGAATCTCTCAGTCAATTTAGCGACTCGGTGGATGTTCGTGAGCACTTTTGGAAACTCAGTCTGGAGCGGGAGCCCAGAGAGCGGGAGGATGAGAAGATGGCACGACTTCTTCAGGAGAGTGGATTTCTATGAATATTCTTGGTTCACCAACGAGCACCCTGGACTGTATTATTCGTATTTGGCGTACTGTTTTGCTTTCGTGTACTATATTGGATTTTGGATTCCCGTTTCTCCTTTTGCTGAAAGCAAGCTCGCATCAAGCTTTATGTAAGCGCCTGAATAATGAAGAGTAGGCGCGCTTGTGGCCCTGGCTAATATGAGTTTACCAAGTCACGACTCCTAGCCCGACTGGCAAGCTCTTCGTCCCCCCTCGCTCACTCTCTCCTCCGCTCGTCGTTCCTCCCGCCCCCCATAATGAACGCGACTCGACCAAATCTTAGCGACGAACAGCTTCGCAATGTTGTAGCCGGTCCAGGTGACGTTGAATGGAGGTCAGAACCTGGTCATTAGCGTGGCCCGGAAGCACATATCTAATTCTGTTTTGGCGAAGGTACGAAATGCGACGCGAATGTCAAGAAATACTCCCCGGGCTCTTTCTGGGGCCTTTTGTTGCTTCGAAGTCGCTGCCAACATTGCAGTCACTGCAGATCACCCATATGTGCGTACAGCGTATATGTGACTGTTAACTCCCCTTCTCTGTGCAGCCATCGGCGCTCACACCATGACTGCCTAGTGTATGCATACGAGACGCCAAGGAAGCCTTCTCGGTTCGACCACGGTTTCCAGAGCATTTCACATATATGGTCCTTGACGTAGAGGATAACGAAGAGCAGAACTTAATAAGGTTATTTCCTCAGTGAGTAAGAACTCTTTTTGGAACTTTCTGGCTACGCCTTAAGCTTTTCGCAGGGCTAGACAGTTCATCGAACAAGCGATTAGTCAAGGAGGTCGTGTCCTGGTTCATTGCAATGGTGCGTCAGTCAGCGCCACTCCCGCTTTGTGCACAAGCGTTTAACTCACTTACGCATGCTATAGGTGGCATCAGCCTTTCGCCTGCCTTCGTAGTCATGTTCGTCATGCAGTACTATCAGATGAACTGGGAAGATGCCCTGCACACCGTCCAAAACCGTCGATATTGCATATCCCCGAATGGCGGCTTCCTCACGCAAATTAAGGTGAGTGTTGTTCCGTCTCTCCCAACCCTTCGCGCTTCGCCGCACTCCTGACGTTCACGACATCCAGGAATACGAAGCAATATACAAGGCTAGCATTGCCGTTGAAACGAATCCTTACAACACTATGCGTACGGCGCCTAGAAGGAAGAGGGAAGACGACGACGACGATGATGACGGCAATCGGTGCGATTCCATTCAACATAACCTTCGGGGTACTGATCATTAGCGTATGTCTGCATTAGTTCGGAAGATCGCAAACGTGCAATGGTAGATGCAGACGATTCCGACGATGATGCCATGCAGACGTAGCATCCCCCCTTTCGCTCTATATTATTGTGGACTATAGCCTTGATTACATGTACATTATATCGACTTAATTTTAGGTTTTTCCCTCTCCTGGATGACGCGTTTTGCATGGACGTCTAGGTAGTGGTAATAACAGTTAATCGAGGGATTGGGCCGTGAAGGACAAGCGCGTAAGTACCTTTGCGCTTGACGAACGCCTCGACGGATATCCCTGCAAACACGATTGCGGTGCCTAGCCACTGTCCTGGAGTCAACTTGTGGTTATACACGATCACAGAGAGTAGCATGGTGAAGAGTTTGCGAGTGAGTGTTATCGTTCTGGATAAAACCATTAGGCCAACCTGTACCGTGGATTAGGAGAGGAAGACACTCACACAAGCGTCAGAGAGCCGAAATGCTGAAGTGTCTCGAATATAAATAGCTGGCCCAATGCACCGGTAAGGGCAAACTGGGCAAGGGGTACAATAATTGAAGGGTGTGTGCGTATGAAGTCCAAAGCTCCCATTAGTTCGGTACGGCCGTCCATTGATGGGTGGATGACGGGGATATAAGGTAAGGGAAGTATTGATAACAACGAAGTCAACAGCGTGCAGAAAAGGTTGATCCAAAGCATCATTTGTTGGCCAGTGACTTTGTGTCTGGCGAAGATTTCGTCTTGAGTGGAATTAGTCGCGCCGTCCAAGGCAAGGTTAATTAATAAGTAGGTAATTCCGATTAGGTTGGCGTATGGTGGTTTGTCGCCCGCCGACGACTTGGAAGAGTGTTTGCCTTTTGTGTCGTTTCCGAAGCCCATGAATATGGTTATGCCGACGGTGACCATGAGCACGACGAGGTATTTATGGGGGGCGAATTTACGGCGGTAGAGGAGGACATTCATGATCATGACGGGAACAAGCTTGCACGACTTGCCGAGAACCATGGCTGGGTAGGAAATATAGGATAGGGCTGCGAAGCCGAAGGGTGCAGCAGATGTGATGAATACGGAACATTGGAGGTATCGGAGGAGTAGTGCAGACGTCGAGAAACGGGTATCAACCTTGGGCTTATGGTTACTTGTTCCGTTTTGTGTTCCGTTTTGTTTTGTGTGGCCGTTGCCATTGCCATTTAGTGCGTGCTTCTCGTCATTGTGCGGCTTGGTTGCCGATTCGGATGGATGATGAAGTCCCAAAGTCTGTGCGAAGGTGTCCGTAGATCTGCGACGGAACATTATATAAAGAAAGGCTGATATTGAGCTGAGTGCGCTCTGGCATGTTCCCATGAACAATGGTGACTTGAACTTGTCAGATGTCTTCCCGTCTATTGACTGGAACGGTACGGATACTATACGGCGAGGCGTCAGTAATGCGGTCCAAGAACATGACAGCAAGGGGGTTCGATTTACATCGTTCTTGGGCGATTGCCCATAGCTTCGTAGTTGACTTGTATCAATAACCTCATTCGTACCGAAGAATGTGACGAACTGACCAGAAACATGGAATATACGCCGCAAACGCACAGCGCCAGTCTGTGAGATTCCACTGTCAGTTAGCTATGATCCTTCAGGTGGGCAATGTATGAGCATACCTAAGGAAGGACATGGTGGTTGATGGTAGAGAAATGAAACGCGAGGGACCCGCCGACGTGTAAATGTTGTAAACGTCCGAGATTTCTGTGACGTGGAAAGCGTGTAACCCTAACCCAAGGTGGATAAGCCTTAACCCTAGCTTTGTAGTTGCGCATCATGCATCCTTGACATCTTGCTGTAGTCCCCGAGGTGTACTCTTCCTCCCCGCTCGCTGGAACATCCTAGATTTGTTTCCCTAGCTACAAACCTGAGGATACATGGCCCTCAAGAGCCGCGATTCCCATGAGGAACATAGATCAAGGCCCAGTCTGATTCCAGGGAACGTATGTCATCAAGCCGCGGCCTTGGAGACTCTCGCTGCGGACGGATAAAAGCGGCTGGCGATGGTACAACCACTTGAATCTTCTTGATATTCATCGACGCGATTTCGTTGGGCCAGCAAAAGTAGTCGACGAACGGCTATAAAGGCCAAGAAGAATAATCAAGCCAGGACATCATCTTGACCTCCCAGCCAACATGTATATCGCAGGTCTCAGAATACCACTTCACCTGTCCCATAATCAAGGCCTTGACACCATCGCATGGGCTTCAACTTTTTCTACCGTCGCTATCATGTTACGGCAAATAAACTGGATAAACAACTATGCGACACAGAAAAAGGGCCCAATTACGGTGTTACCAACAACCCTCACCGCTCGCATTACAACACCTGTTCATTTCATCATTCAGCTTGGTGTACCTGTCTTGTACATCGGCGCGATCGCACTCAATGGTCTTGAGCAACCGTCGTGGTTGCAGGATTGGGCATTCCCAGATGATGTTGAGCTTGCTCTAGGGTTAACCATTGGCACGAAAGCCATGGTTAGGACGATTGCGTCTGTGGCGTTGTTGGCTACAACCCGCCTAATTCAAGCAGCAATTACCAATCTTGGCGGCGAATGGGCCGTGACGGGAGTGAGCACTCGGCCATCTCCCAACGCGCTCTCACTCACTAAGTAACTGCTTTCAGATTCGCGAGAAAGGCAAGACTGTCGTCCGATCAGGTCCATTTGCATATATCCGCCACCCCACATATAGCGCCATGCTGATGCAGCAGTTGCTCTACGCTGGCATGTTCTGGTCCTACCTACCCTTGGTTGGTTTCGTTGGTCTTGCTGCGTCTTTCAGAGTGAAAGCTGGTTTCGAGGTTGGTCGAGTTTTTCCATAGAATCAATGCGACGTTCTTACTGTCGTTTAGGAGAAATTGATTGAAGACAGCAACCCCACGGCAGGTGACGACTACCGTCAGTATAAAAAGGATGTACCCGGTAGATTCATACCCTACCTGTGGTAATTCGAATGTATGTACATGTTCCGGGTCATGAGCGGGTTCGCCGCTGTTGACATTGGGTTTACCTGTTTCGAGTGAGTTTTGGATCTGGACCACTGGCAGCGCAGGGGGGCACGTCCCGCATCTTGCCATTATTCTTCATGTATAATATCAAATCCCCTTCACTTTGAGAGTCGAACCCCCCAGAACTCAGTGTTCACTTTCGCTTGCCAACTTGCGGAGATCACTACCCCTTCGGCACGGAGCGAAACCTTTCGACGCTTCTTGTCCTCTGCCTCATCGGTTTACTCTTTATGCTCCTCTGAAGCTTCATGTAGGTCACTTCACATGGTCATCGTGTGTGAGCCGTGCATACGTAACCGTTGCCGTATGTGCGGGTATTTTAGAGGCATTTTCAAAGGGAGCGGAGATACCGGGAAACAAAATGTAAATGCAGGGAAATGAGACTTGGCGGTTTGTCGCTAAACAACGTTGCCCGTCATGGACCAATTGTTTCAAATGTGCGTACATTCTCAGCGATAACCCAGCATAGGCGTAATGAGGATATTGCCTAGACTGAACATTGACAAACGCCAATGGATTTGCCGAAAGCAATGGGGAAGGTTTTTCGATGATGGCGGCGTAGAGGAGTTGATAACCGTTCGTCGCATGCGTAGCTTGGCAGATTTTTGTAATCAAACCGACTGCTTCAGGTGATCTATACCCGAATTTCCTGAAATGCATCTGTGCATCTGTGTAACGCCTTTCTCTTCCAGCACGGTCCTTGGTAGTAATGCCGGAAGGACTGACTTGGGTGCACTGAGCAAGGTTCCTACCGAAGTGATCTATCTCATCGTTCAAGCCCTACCATCTTTGGAGTCCACCGCTATGTTTACTTTTACAAACTCTCAGCTCCTTGCGATCGGATATCCCATTCTTTCTCAGAGATTGGCCGAACGTGCGGCGCCTTGGGCGTACGATAGAATACTCTGCATTGGGGACTGGTGCGAAGATCTGCCCAAGGACTGCATATCCAAGGAAGAAGAACGCACACTGTTGGATGCCTTAGGTCCAAAGCCATTATATTATGATCTCGACGGACCCTTCAACCTCCCTATTCTCTCCCACGAGAGCTTCACCTTCTGCGAACTTCTCGATTGGCAAACATGGGCTGGATATCACAACCTTACTGGTGGGGATGAGAGGCGCTGCCATTTCCTCACGACTTTTCCTCATCTTGCATTTGAACCCATCAAGTCCAAGGTGCTGATTAACGTGACAAAAAAGGAATATATACGCGATACCAAGAGTTTGGAGTTTAGTACCACGCTCCCCCCGTTGATCAGTTGGGGAGTTGACCCAGACGAAGGCAAGGCTGGGCCATGGGCTGGAGATCGATTGGCCATAATTTCGACGGTCGACTTTACGCTGCGAATGAAGGCCGAGGAGGGTCAGTGGACGGACTTCACCAGCGAAGGTGAGGAGTTAAATAACTGGTTTGTCCGAGTAGTCACTTTTACGGCGACTATGTAGTCCTGCTGACCACCATTTTATACATGCCATGTAACATATCTTCGTGCCGTTTTCATGGCTGTCATTCATCGATTAGCTGGTGCTGGGAGCTGGCCCACATGGCTTACAACCTCCATATATTAGTTGATCAAGTGAAACTGAATTGGAATATGAATCCCATAACGGATGGTGATATACCGATGACGAGGGGGTGAATAATTGATATCCAACGTTCAACACCAACTCCTCTCCCCCCTGCTGCCGAGACCTGTTTCTTCCCCCAGAGTAAGCTTAGCTTCTGGAAAACCCAATATTACCCCAGAAGTGGAACTTTAAAACCCGACTTCACTCCACTCCGATTCATGTTTGCCGCCAACATATTCGAGCCCATCAAATCCACGGTCTTAATCAACGTGGCGAAGAAGGAATATATACGTGAAACCAGCCGAGGAACTGTTCAGATGAAATCGCAGGTAAATCGAATACCATATTCTTACAAGACAGGTTTACTCAATAATGATAGCCCGAGCTGCAAACGGACGCGGCGCCCAGTAGCAGCAATAGCAATAAAAAAAAAAGTTATTAACAGTTTCACCCTCTACTTATTCATAATTACTAGTGCGTCGAACGTCCTTATGCATATGGTTGTTATCAGCCCTTCCCTTCCAGAGTCCAAAGAATCTGTCGAGTACCGCGATAGCAGGTGAGTAGCGATGAACAGATATTTGGTCGACATTCAACGCTCCATTCGTACTTACCACTACTTCTGTGGGACCTGGCCATCAAGTTCACAACCTCCATCAACTTGATATGATTGCAACTATCAAGTACGGTACCTGAGCAGCAAGCAACGTACTAACTAGTCGTTGGCGATTATTCTGGGCGGGTGGCTCCTATTCACCCAGTGTGATTGGCCCAGTGCGGTAGCAGGGCGCGCTGACTGTCGAATATGATTTACTTCATATTTCTTCTGTCCTTGGCCACCACCGGGGTGAAAGCTCATCCATATAGATAGCGTGTCAGTCATACGATGCTCCCAGAATAGCATTACACATGTCTTCATTGCGCGATTCCCGTATCGGAGAAAAGATCTCCTCAGAAAGCACAATTCCGGTACAGGCTCTGCCTTAGGTTGTTTAACAATAGTGTTCGTCACCCCCCCCCCCCAGAAAGGCCGGCGACCCATATATCGTACGTATCGCACTCCATTATACTTCTTAGATGGTGGGTGCCGAACAGCTGTTATTCCGCATTTCGACGAGGCCAGGGCAAAGACGATTCGGATTAGGGGGTAGCCTGATCACCAAGTTCTGCGTCCAGAATGCCGATATTATAAGTATGGATCCATGCTGTCAAACAACGATTGCTTCGGGGTGACGCCGTAACGTGCATAATTTTTGACCTGGACCAGGATTGCCCCAAAGTTTGAAGCTACGAGTGCATCTTTATCCTGCATTCCAATGAGGAAAGGATGAATCAGATCAACACCAGCTTGTCCGGATGCACACATTACAGCACCACCTCTGCCCATTCGT
This sequence comes from Pleurotus citrinopileatus, assembly GCA_017312325.1. Taxonomy (NCBI): domain Eukaryota; kingdom Fungi; phylum Basidiomycota; class Agaricomycetes; order Agaricales; family Pleurotaceae; genus Pleurotus; species Pleurotus citrinopileatus. Next base: position 2,170,134 of record BHFW01000037.1, read on the forward strand.
AAGAGCAAGCAGTCCCGATTGATGGCCTTCTGTTCGTGAAGTTTGATGGAGTGGTTAAAATGCATGACCGCTGATGGAAAGTCGCTAGCAAGTTGCTCCAACGTTGCACGCGATGGACCCTGTACCGCACTACTTTTTAAAAGGTGCTTTACAAGGAAGTGGCGCATGGGGAAGATGTGGGATGCGGGGACTCCGTGCTTGATTGGGGGGGGCAACAGTAGCGTCGCGGGCGAGGGTGAGAAGTAGCATGACAATGAATTCTCCGTGGTCACCAGGACTAACACAGAACCCGGCCACAAGCGTTCTGAAGGCTCCAACAATATCCACTTCGCATTTCTGCGTCACATAATAAGCTTCCTCCGACAGAAGGTTTGGGTGAGCTCTCAGGCAGATGCGTAGATGACTCTCAACCTGATCAACCTCGTTATTTTGACTACTGTAAGGGGTCATAACAAACTCAATGGGTAGTCGGAATGAGAGACAAGCCAAATTTTGGGCATCGCTGACAGGTGAGGGAAGGCCATCGCTATGATTGAGGAGTTTTTGAGCGGCAAAGTTCAATAGATATTCACGGACAACTTCAGTACCATCCCGGTATTGGAGCCCGAATCTGTCACTAGGTGAGGGGTATAACTGGGCTAGCAGGAGAGTCACACACAGGGGTCGACCCAGACGAGACATGAATTCATCAGTCACTACTCTTGTAAGTGTCCATTCGGGGGACAGGGAAAGTCGCTTAGTGGTATCGTTGCGAGTCAGAATGTCAAGCCCGAGATCACAGAACGGTTGAATCCGCTGTGTGTAAACTCGGGAAGAAGTATCGTTCACACTCGCTGGCGTAAATTGAAAGAATTGCCCAGAGGTGGTCATGAAGATTGCGAACAAAGGCCTGCAAATTAACCCCTGCAATAGGGCACGAAGCTCCCCGAACCGTGACTAAGCCTTGTAGCGCGACCTGTGGGTCATATCATGAGCCTTGTCGAAAGCCAGCAAAATCAGCGGTTGCTGCGTTGGATCTGGAGCTTCTCATCCCTTACGTGATAGCACTTCCTCGAGGCGTTGTAAGCTAGCATCGACCAGAAGTATAGGATGGGTAGCAGGATCGGATGATTGGACCAGAGGGCTAGCCGAAGAGGGTGCAGGATCCTGGCCCGCTACAGAGGTAGTCAAGGTAGGAGACCCATGAACTACTTGGTTGTCCTAAAAAGGTGGGTTAGCTTCAACCGGAACGAGGTACCTGCCACAAGCCTTGATGATATTGTGATCCAAAGGGACGAGCGCTAGAGCAGCTGCTATAACATCACTATGAATCTCTTCCTAAATGAATTGTGCTCCCGTAGGGTCATCCCCTCTGTCATAGAATGGCGGAAGAGGCGTGCGGCATCAATATAGGAAAGGCAGTCAAATTCAGGTGATTCGAAGAGTCGGGCGGTGTGTTCAAAAAAGGGCACTGAAGGATGCTATGTAGTGCGTGTAGGCCGCAAATTGTGTCGTCCTTTCGAGGAGAAAATCACGAGCCTCTGCGTCAGAAGGCGGATAGCCTGATGCAGTATTAGACATGGTCATAGTGCAAATGAGAAGTAACGACGCACCTCGAGTATCTTCGGCTCGCAGGCACAGTGGTAAGACCAGAACTGACCTTACTGATTTCGTCCACAACTCTGCATTCCGAGGATTGAAATATGACCAGATGGCGCGCAAATATACTGCTACGAGGGGCGGAGAAGTGTTGCACAATGTATATCCACAGAGCAAGGTGAGCTTCGCCAATAAAAGGCTGCTCCCATGACTTCTTGGTGGCCTTGACGAATGCATCTTGCACGACTAGACTTGAGGAGTAAAACGAGGGCGCAGGAAAGATTATCCAGGCACGTACAATCTGGAGGACTTGCTTTCATCAACGAAGTACTTCGCGGGGATGCTGTAGGGCAAGTTAATATGACAAAGGTATGTCAATTGAAGCAAGAAACACGTACAATCAACGCAGTTCAATAGAGCATCGACTGGCTTCATATTGGTTAATCCCGGCGTTTTAAGGTCAAGGGGACACAATCATTTTCAGAGCCGAAAACAATTTGGAAGAGTGAAGGGGGGGGCATCGTTGCTCGGCAGACCGCGAGAAAGGGGTTTAGCTCACCCGTATTTATCAAGGCCAGCAAGAGGGATGTGAGGATACGCCCTTGATGTGTCTCTAGCCACGTCTCAAGGGTCGACATCGAGTGTATCGACGAGCATGTCATCGGTGCTAGACATGATGGAGGAGTGGAGGAAGCAACAGCCCCTGTAAAAGTCATGGGTCAATATTTCAACATGTGAGTACATATACTCGACATACGGTCTCATAAATTATTCCACCGCTAATTGTTCGGGGAGGGTACGAGGATAGGGAAGGGGAACATGGACCTTGGGCTGGCTATAGTCCCGACTGATGAATTTGCACTGCGAATGAAGAAGGAAGAGGGTCAATGGACAGACTTCACTAGTAAAGGCGAGGACCTACAGGCCCAATTGTCGCCACCGTATTCTTTTCGACGTCGCCACCAAACTGCAGAATTGGCCAGGAATACAACATAGACGTCAGGCTTCCGTGATGTCGGTAGGAAGCAGATTCTATGCGTGGTCTCTCTTTGACATTTGTCAGTCAGAACCAACCGTGATTGTCCAAAGCTCCATGTAATTCATGAGCATGCGTTCTCGTCACCGACGCTGTGGTAAACGGTCGTGACTCCCCGAGCGCGGTGCCTACCACACTATTAGCATCAATGGGCGTCGTATCTTGGTCGTATCCCGACACAATCATAATCATGCTCTTCCCTATATCATCGTCAAGCGTATAAATTCGAGGGGATTGCTTGAAATCAATCGGCTTGGTTGCGCATTCTCTTCCTATGCTTCGTCTTTTGATATTTTCTTTGGCACTCCTCACCCGTGCTTTGGGGCAAGATACTCCCCGACTAAAGTATCATTTCATCCGCCCTGTCACAAATATCTGCTCTCAGGCCCTGTCTGTCTAGGACTTGCGCTGCGACACCCAACAAGGCTGCCATTGAATCGGCTGAAAACCAATTTCAAGAAAGATTTCAGCTCTCTACCTCTCTTCGTGGACGCTCCCCTCATAAACCCACATCTATTGACGGGAGGCTGAAACCACGGAGGGTGGTAATGTCGCGTCTGTACTCTCATCGGCGGCGCTCACATGAAGTGGTACTGACGCAGCCCTAATCAGTCCTGTCATGGTCAATGCCTCTATAAATGTGATGAACTACCACTTCATGGATTCCGGAAATCACTGGAGCCTCGTCAATGTCTCTCGCATCACTAATAAAGACTGGTTCATCTACGGCAGCCCGAACTCGCCCGTTCATTCTTCCTTCCAAGTTTGCTGGCGCTGGACTCCGACAGTGTTTGTCTAGTACGAGATTTGAAGCAAGCTCTACATCAAGGCGGTCAAAATGTCCCCAACATATACAGTGTAGAGTGTGCATGCAAATACACTGTTCCAAGGCCATCTTGACTCTGCTACATAGAATTTATTACGCGTCTGCCGTCGGCTGGGCGACGTTCCCATTTGAACTTGCTACTAACCCTTTGGATGGACGGCGTTATCATCCGTCATTCCACGTCGTCTTTGGCGCGGAAGAATGCGAAAACCGTGGTGCTGTGAGAGGCCCTTCCGTTGGCTATATGTGATTATGTATTCACGACAATGAATAGACCATAGTTCACGAAGTCGGCCATTGGTGTGGCCTCTACCACGGTTTTCAAGATGGCTGCGGTGGACCTGGCGACTATGTGGAAGACGATACCCCGCCACAGGAAGTGCTTCGCTCCCCGGCCCTCAAAGTGTGCCCCTACCGCTTGGAATCCTTTGTGTGCGTTTATCTCATCGTTAGTCTATCCTTTGCCTCCTGTTTGCTCATCAATCACATCTAGTCAACATCATGGGCTACACCGGAGACTGCTGTCAAAGACATTGCCTTCCTGGGCAAAATGAAAGGATGCGCGAACAGCTCAAGGTCTACCGCGCTACTACTTGCATGTCAGTCCTTTTGTGTAGTAACCTCTTTTTTGCTCGATTGACGCGCCGATACGCAGACAATATATTTTCTGTGTTGGTATCCTTATAATGTATGTGCCTGTGTGCTCATTTTTATATGCAGATATATTGGGGATGTGGTACGACTCGGACCGATCCTGATTCTTGCTTCCATCAATTAACCTACATGTGAGGTTAATCTTAACTCGCCGGAGCTTCATCCTCTCCATCCTTTCCCCCCCCGGCTGGAGACATGGTCGCGTCTCCTGTTGTATCCGTCGTCACCGTGGGGGCGACTACATAGTCGTATCCATCCGTTGCTCAGGTGCTGGGTCGTCTTGCATGATGTTGCGGGGTTGGCATATAGACATTTCCCTCGTCGGGGCCTTCCTTCGGCCATCCTTTGCCCCCGAGCGTCTTAAAAACGCCCTCAATGCTTCGGACTGCCTACACGTGCAAACCATATGGCACTAAATGAACGGCGTTATCTAACCATTGACGCTACCTTTGGGTAAAAGCTGAATCCTCTCTATCGTGTTCAGGCTTCCCGCCTGAAAAGCTGGTAGGTCAAGAGTCAATACGAATCTCAAACGTCCCCAATTACTAAAGGCCCCCTTCCAGCCAGCCTATAGTCGGATCAACCCGCTAAGACTGGGACAAAAGATGGGGCATGAGGCGAAGGATAACTCAACGGACGATGCGACTCAATGCTCGAAGAAGCATTGGACCGCCTGTGTTTTGGCCGAAAGAGTTGCGGAACGACGATAGTGAGGGGCGTGATGAAGGTGAAAGAGTCATGAAATAACTCAATGGCTCCACCGACCACTGCGAGAGATAGCGATCCAAATGCTGGCAGCATATAAAGCCGCGACCGGATAGTTATCCTGGTCAGTACTTTCGAGTCACTCATTATCCAGACGCAGCTACAGAAGCCCTAGCCACCATGCAGTCGCGCACTTTGTCATTCCCTCTTTACCTTGCTGCGATTCTTCTGGTGGCCTTCATTGGCGTCTCTTCTGCCCGCCCAATGGATGTTTGGGTTCCTCCCTTGATCCATCCCAGTAATGGTACGGTCTGGAAGGTAGGAGGCTCCTACAACGTGACATGGTGAAGTCATCTTTGCTTCTTTCCTCTATGTTTGCCTAGATCGTTAATGAAATTCCTGTGTAGGAATACTACCGCTCCCCCAGCGCAGATCACCAACAGCCAGGGTAGGGTCGTCCTTGCTCGAAACGGCTTACAAGACTACGGTATGACGAGTTCTAGTCAATCCGCATGCTGCGTTCTCGTCTCATCGTTATAAAATTAGAACATCCCTTGGCCCAGAACTTCTCTATTATGGACGGAAGCAAAGAGGTGACTGTACCCAAAGACACCGTACCTGGTGATGAGTATCAGATTGTCTGTACGTTACCCATCTGAGAGAGAGAGAGCAGTACTCAGCATTCACTTTTAGTGTTCGGTGACTCTGGCAATCTCAGCCCGCGTTTCACGATCACCAAGTAAGAGGGGCTTGGACCTTTCTCTCTACTTTATACTTCTTGGACGCTTGGACGCTTGCCAGTTGCCTGAGATCTCATAGGCTCGTCATTCATTTGTGTCAGTATTGGACAACTGGTTCATTTCGGACTTCATCACCTGCCTGTACATACTCTAGTTGTTTTCCCTTCCATAATGTCACATCGCCGGGAGAGTTGGTTGTAATATATCAGAAAAGCATATCATTTGCTGTCAGGGAGGATCATGTGTTGTTGGGAGACGCATACGCGATCCGGAGTTGTTCCCACATGGTTTGGTTGAGCCGAGGTACTTAAGCTCCCTCAGCATGCAGTTCGAAGAGCCGACGACCTTGGAAGTTCTCCCATCAACGTCCACGTCTTCGCCCGAGACGGTGTAAGCTTTATGATGATGATGATTCCCCTTACGATTCTATGCTTTCTCTGCTTCCTCTCTTCCTCTCTCATCGGGGCTATTCCACTGGAACAGAGGGACATCTGGAATCCACCCATCATTAGTCCCGATGCCACGACCGTCTGGGCTGTGGGAGATAAGGTTGAGGTTACATGGTAAGCTTTTCGTCTAGTGTGCTCGTATTCCGTAGACGAAGAGAAGCCTGAATGCTGTGTTTGGTTTTACTTACTCATAGGAACACGACCGATAAGCCCCCCGACTCACAGCTGACAAGTCCTTTTGGGAGGGTTGTATTGGGTTTTTTGACCGCAGATAGTTTGAACCTTATGTTTGGTGAATTGGCACTTTCTTTTCGTGTTGCAATGGATACACCGTGGTGGCTGCTCAGTTGTGGAAGATATTGATTGCCTCGCCCGCTGGCTGGTACTCGAGACAGCCACGCTGCACTGCGGAATGCACCTCGTTACTTGCAGCTTCTATTATGCCACAGGAGCCTCATATCTCATTATGCTAATGTCTGCTTCCAGAAACACCTCTCGCCCAAGGGTTCCCGCTGAGTGCAGGCAAAGTCGAGGTCACAGTTCCCAACGTTCCAGTAAGGAACAATTACATAGTCGTAGGTACGTTTACAACCTCCTACCCCCCTCTCAAAGTGTCTTCTAAAGTCTAATTTCACTTCTCGTTCGCCCTTAGTGTTCGGTGATTCTGGGAACAATAGCCCCACTTTCACGATTACCGGCGGCGGAGCTGTTTCTGGCTCTGCTTCCTTGCCCGCGGACGCTTCGTCTAGGGCGTCGTCTGCCACTCGGCCTATCGAGTCTCCGAGCATCACTGTTCCGATCCCCATAACTGGTTCAGCCATCACCGGTGGGAGTACTGCTACGCCGACGCCATTACCCCCTAACTCCTCGGCAGCCATCCCGCCAGTACCATCAACCCCAGTTTCTTCCTCCTCTATTTTTGAAGCTGCTCCCGCTCCGTCTTCCACTGAGCCCTCAGCTCCGACCAGCTCAAGCCTTCTCCCTTCGAGCAGTATTAACCCAACTGGAACTGCATTGCCTGCTTCAGGTGATCGTAATACCAATGGAGTACCGGCTTTGCGAGTTTCCGCTACGCTCTACTTGGCAATGGTTGCCCCTATGGCCGTCTGGGCTCTCTTGTAAATGAAAGACCAAACGCCTCACGCTTTTATGTCCGTTAAGACTTTTTTGACCTCATGACTCTTGGATCTTCTGACTGCATTTACGCACAATGTAACATGGACTCTCAAATTACATTTTTGCTTTGTATCACCACTTCTTTACCTTTTGGACCTTGCTAGGCTTGATTTGTTCCTTTGCCGGTTTAGTATGACATGTTACCGGTTACCTTTCACGGTTCGCAGTAGTAGTAGTTGATGAATGAATGGATTGCACTCATGACCGGGCTCGTTCTATGTAAATATTCGGCATTCGGAATAAGTAGCTTTCTACAACAGGTGAGGCCCAAGACAGAAGAGGTAGAGGTAACACGGGCTCATGAACTCGTAAAGACCAGACTACCGGAGCCTAGTCGCATCTATGAAGCGTAAAGGTACAGCAAATACAACAGGTTTCATTTTTTCTCCTTCCTTTCCTTCTATAATAGTTTCGTCAGTCTAGACTGGGGAGCGCAGCGTTGGTGTACAGAGAAACGTGTGTGGAAGTCGTTCATGGGGACCATGAGGGGTTCATGAAGTGCCATTTGAGGTTGAGAACGCCCTCGTTGAGGTTGCCGAGTTTCTGGAACAAGGAGGGGGAGAGGTCTGGAGGAGGGGTTTTCGTCAGGCGCTAAATATGCGCGCTTAATAATATTCCCACGTACCAAGGTCTTCGGTGCCACAACCTGGGCAGCTGTCCCTGGTCTGTCCATAGGCCTTCTTCCCGTTCTTGGTGTTGATGATTTCGATCCACTGCCAAGAACATGCGTCAGTTGGGGAAGGCATCAACTGTACAGCGATGACGCTTTGGACGAACCTGGTTGCAATTTCCACCGTTGTTGGATCGGTAACGAGCGAGGGAGATGGCTACGATGGGCTTGCTGTCCGAGTCCCAGTATCCGCAGTTACCAGCGTTGCCGGTCTGGTAGTAGTAAGTTCCCTGGTTTGAAATGCGCATATATTAGCGAGCCTCGGAGTTGCGGAGAAGTAGTACTGACCCTGCCCCAATGGTCGACGCGCTTGTCGAGTTCGTGCACGGTCTCATTACCAGGGATGGGAGACGCGTTGGTGAAGAGGATGGAGAAGCAGAGGGTGAGGACGATGGCGACAAAGTGGAACATGGTGAGGGGATGTAACTGGGAGGGAGAAGAGGGCACTGAGGGCTATTGGGGGACGAATTCCGGTGGACCTTTATAGGATTGAGCAGGGACATTGAAATTTTTAGTTAGCATGCCTCGGCCGCATGGTTATTATGGAGTTGTCAAATAGTCAAGTGTCGTGTCTCTCCTGGAGATGTGAACCTGTTGACTACATTTGGGGTTAGGAAATTGGAATATTAAATTCGATATTAAAAATTATAAATCAAGGTCCACCGGAACCCATTCAACTGAAATGAAAATTTGGGGTGATCCCGTCGTCATTCCCTTCTGCTTGGGCGCGCGGATGTCGTCCACCGCTAAGTGAACTCGACTTTATTCCCACAGTTTCCGCCCGCAAAACGTGTTTTTCCTCTTAAGCCTGCCTACCTTGCATGGCGACCTTGTCTTTGTCAAGGGCCTCTGAACTTCGAGACGTCTTCGCTGCCCAAAAGTTTACGGCAATCCACTTCACCCCTGCCGCCCTTCGTAGATCATCATCAATCTTATCTAATCGCCCATTCACGGCAGAGTTCAAACTCCGGTCTTCGCTTTAGCAGATTCAGCAACCAAGTCGCCACGCTCAGCTTCGCTGCAAAATGCGGCATCTTTATGCCTCGTATGTTGTCGAAGCACTCTGCGTCCATTCGCGAACTGCAACGCCCTCGTCAGCTTGTGGGAGTCTTTTTTGTCGGCCCTCCTTTTTGCACCCTCAAACGACTCGGACCGGCCATTTGGTGAAATTTTCTATTCGTTATGTAACATCGTTTCTCCAACCCACCAGGAACATATTCCCGACTACTCGCAGACAATGCGCATCTGATTTTTGTCAAGGTGAATAAACAACCGAATACATCTTGACATGTCGACGCGCGTTATTCGCGTGTTTCGAGCACAGCCCCCCGTGTTGCGTAGTGACTTCGAACAGACAACGTTGAATTCATTGCAGGCGTTTGTTCTTCGTTATTATACTTCATTTCATCGGAACGCCCATACCGTCCTTGTATACTTCTTTCCGAATACATGCATGGCCGAAACGACATTCTACTAGGAACCATCGCAAACAAGACTTGCTGTCAGGACCCCGGGAATGTCCTCATCAAGGCTCGATTTCAACTGAACGCCGGTCCCTATTCTAATTGCTTCCAAAGTTTCCGAAGACATTCCTTAGTCTCTACGCCGCTGTCCCGCTACCCCACTTCGTCTCGGAACGAGATCTAGCCAGGATTGATTCGAGGCGTTTCCTCCGTCTGGTCAGCCTTCTGCGAGGGATATCCGGAGGAAGCTCTGGTAGCAATGCTCCCGAGCTTCACTAGCCACGGCGCAGCTGCCCCTAAAGTTACCCCCTTTGTATGCCGTAACCACATTTAGGGGTGTCCATGATGCCCGTAGCGACTAAAGTCCCTTCCATTCAACTCTTTTGCGCTTGGCCCACGCCATACCTTTCTCCTACCTCTCCCTATCACTAACTCTGCAGGATACAGACGCTGTCTGGTCAGCACTGAGCAAGCCCGCACATTCCTGTTCGCCGTAGCGGGATGTTGGGGTCCTGCTCCGCTCCTCTCGTCCTGGTACCAGCGCACCTAACCTTCCATTCAGTATCATCGTGTGTCCACAGTAGCCCCGCACTTGTACCAGGCTCGATGTTTTTCTACAAGGTTCTATTCTAAACTTCCGCATTGTATTCATCGAATGAATGAGTAGCGCAGAACTATGAGTGTGTCATGTGCCTTGACTTACTACTAAGCCTGCATGTTTCCCCGTGGAGTTTAAGTACCTACGGCCGCAGAAAAGAAATGCGCGAGTCTTCTCTCATTCGTTACGTGATTCGTGTTCTCCTCCTCTCATTCAGGAGGCTCCTGTGGCGCAGTCTATTAACTCAAACTTGATGGTGACTCAACCTGTCATAGAATTTTGAAGTGACTTTCATGACCATCACGCTTGTCTGGCGTGTACATTGTGTTAGTCGCAGAATGGAGGGATGTAACGAGCCTCGACCACCGGGCGCTCTCCCTCTCTACCTCCGACTTCCCGCGCTGTTCTTCCCGGGTTGTCAGCTGAGCAACCCCCCATCAGTCATCAATGTTCACCGTATACGCAACGCGCTGCGCAGTGCGTAATTACTTGTGCAATAAACACGTAGGTGATGCGCTGATGACGCTTCACAATTCCGTGTGTGTGTGTATGTGCATTGAAGACAATATTCACACTGGCTTCTCGGAATATCCCGAGAGCGGCGTTGATTCCTGGAAATGGATGTTGCTATGTTGGGATAGGCGGTCTCCTCGTTGCTCGTGTGTAGCTATGGCATCTGTCAAATTCCCCGAGTTTAGATTAGCGCTCCTGTTGAGTGTTCGTAAAGCAGCTGTGGCGGAGATGTCATTGTGTAACTACCTGAAAGTAGTAGTACGTGAGCCTCCGCGGCGTAGGACAGTAAGCACACGTGGAAAGCGTTTCTGACCGTGTTGATGCACAGACGTGCCATGACGCTTTCGTAACGTGATATCATATTCTGTGAACCATTGTCATTGCCTCCTATTTTATCCCCTAACATTGTGTTTGGTCCCATCGCTGTTAGCAAGCGAGTCGGCTTCGAATTGAATTGCCGGAGCAGTGGAAAGTCTCCGTTCTAATAATTACCAGCGCAACTAAACGTTGTTTCCAGCCATCATCGAATCATCCTGTTCTCCCGCTGATAGCGTCAATTGAATGGGGAACGAAGGCAAGAGCTATGGGAAAGCTCTCCCGGTGACTCAGTTCCTTATTTCCCGGGCCTCATTGTCACATCATCTGAACCTGAATTGATTTAGGATCAAGTTGAGCGCATCGCCAACTTATTCGACGCTCACCTCGGGCTGATCAGCGATGTGAGCCTCCTTTTAAGCCGAATACACTCCCCGCATCGTCGGTAGTATTACCGGCTTTCTAAACCTGCGTAGGTACGAGAAATTTACCGCGATAGGGCTACGATCGAGCGAGAGTACGCCGCGAAACTCCAGGCTTTGGCTAGAAGAGCTGCAGAGAAGAAGAGTAGAAGTGAATCCACGTTTGTACTAGGGGATGAGCCCACGAAGGCGTGGGATGAGCATACGCTCAAGCGTAGGTAAGAGCCGATGATAACCCCTTAGCTGCGTGGAGCGGGGGCTAAGGGATTCTTGTCCAGCACTCTCAACACCGCGTATGGGGAAATAATGAACTCTTTGGTTAATACGGCTCAAGATCACATCAATGTAGCGGATAGCCTGACCGCTCAGGTGGTCGATGTCCTCAAGCTTGTGGAGAAGAAGAATGAGGAACTCAAGAAGAAGGTCAGTCTGCGTTCCATAGTCGTTTTTTAATATCTCACTCAGGCAATGCGATTCATTTCTGATTGTACCTACGTCTAGGAAATGCTATTTTATCAGAAACTACTGACTGACAGGGATCGTGTCTACGCCGACCGCGTCAAGGTTAGTTATCTGCCTACCGAGATTCTCGGGTTCCTCGGCTCGCATGTGCTCAATATTATATCGATGTCAAGACGAAGCAGAAGGTTCGTAAGCTAGATGGCGTAGATAAGCCTAGTCTCATATGCACAACCCCTAGTACGACGAGGAGTGTGCAGACGTAGAATCCCATAGGCTCAAGCAGGTGAGTTAATCTACTTGACTAGGCTTCTAATCGGTTCCACCTGACCTGGATATTCGAAGACTCGTTCGCAAGATGACCGGCATGCTGAACGAGCTGCCAAGCAAGCAGAACAGCAGAAGAATGACATGCTAAACAGCAAGAAGTTGGTTCAGTCCCTACCCCGGCCCTGGAACGACCTAGACATCTTACGCATTCGAGCTACAGTGTTTACATTATCTCTACGGCGCTTGCGAATCGGGCCAAAGCGAAGTTCTATGACGAAGATTTGCCTGGACTCGAGGACGTGAGTGATTTGCCTTTTTCGGTTGTTCCACGTCATATGTAGAGTTAATGGTTGTTTCCATTTCTATTTAGCAATTTCGTGAGTCTCTGGTTACATGATTAGGAAATGGATCTCTGAGCGCCCAGGATGTAGAGGAACTCCAGACTCGACTCACGGATAGAGTCGTCAAAGTTCTACTCAACTCTCAAACTCTCCAAAAGTTTCATCTTGATGTTGTCAAAAGTCGTCTGGATGCCGTAGAAAATGCTCTTGGGAAGGTCGACCCTGCTAAGGATGAGGACCTCTTCATTGAATATAATTCACGGACTTTCAACGTCCCTGGAGACTGGGTCTTTGAACCATGTTCAATACGTTATGACACGGTGAGTATCTATCTTTTCCACGCCGGTTCTGTGTAGCTCAATCTGCCGCGACTAGCCTGAGATGAGTGTTGAACCGGGGCCTAAGGTGTTCTTGCAGAATAAGCTAGCCAAGTGCAAGACAAAGCTTCAGGAACTGGACCCTCTGGTGAATACTAAACGTGAGCACCACTACCCTCGGTAGCATGTGCCCGACTGACTCACATAGTGAGGGACGTTGAGCAACTCACCAAGGTCGTCGATGTCCAGCATGTTGATCATTCCCTCGACGTCATTGAGGTTGGTATCTGGTATCTGTGGTTGACAATGATTGCCGATGAACTCAACCTACACGCAGAACTACATGGAAGCCAAGCAACAACTTGCCTTCTTCACCGTGTCGCAATGCATCCTACGTGCCGAGGCAGAAGTTATTGCCGGTGCTCTCGGAGGTTTGTTCTTTGCGTTATACCGCCGTTCCCGGTGCTGACTAGATACAGGCGATGAGGGAGGACAGATGCCACATTCGTTTAAGAGTTCCTCCTTTTCGATACCTACTCAATGCGGATATTGCAAGGTCTGTCTAACCATGTGGTATCCTCCCAGATGCGCCTAATAGAACAACAGTCTTCGATTTGGGGGCTCAGCAAGCAAGGTAAAACATGCAAGCTCTGCGGGCTCTCTGTACATAATAAGTGTGAATTAAAGGTGATTGAGCATACTTACATCTAGGGTCGATTCTAAAGATGCCTTCGTCTACCAGGTTCCGGCCGACTGTCAGCAATCGGATGGTCCTTCATACTCCTTAAGTTCGTCGAGATCTTCTGTACAGTCTAGGTCGTCTTCGCTCCAAGGTAGCGGTCATCAATAGTGCTGCTGTATCTGTATACTTACCTCCTAGGTCCGGCCACCAACCACAGTTCAATCTCCTAATGCACCTTCAGCCTCTTCTTTCGTCCGGGAGACTAGAGAAGAAAGTCCTGATGAGGCCTACCCGCTTGCACGTGTCTTGTTCGACTTCGTAGCTACGTCGGAGTTCGAGCTGCATGTCTCAGGTGAGGCTGCCCCGAATCAATTGTCTGGGTAAACCTCTCAACGACTTGCCGTCAGAGGGTATGTCGGTTAAAGTCTTGGAGCCAGATGATGGATCTGGGTGGATGAAGGTTGGCATTAGTGGTGGCAATAGCGGCCTTGTACCTGCATCGTACATCGAGCTAGTGGAGGAAGATATGCGCTCCCCGTCCACTATTGGCTCTGTACGAAGCACCGGCCCCCAAGGATCAGGGAAACATGGTACGCGCATTTTCTTCGCCGCAGGAACTATGCATGATATCGAGCATTGTACAGTGCGCGCTATCTACGCCTACGAGTCGCAAGGGCCCGACGAGCTCAGCCTCAAGGAAGGAGAGATGCTGGAATTAACCGGCGGTGCAACAGGTGGACAGTCGTATGGTGATGGTTGGTGGGAAGGTAGGGAACAAAGCTGCGCCGCCCAGGTCGCCATGCTTATTTTTACTCTATTTTGCTAGGGCTCGACTCCCGTGGACGGAAGGGTATCTTCCCTAGTAACTACGTCTGTGCCTTTCTATATATTTCAACAACACATACTGATGTTGATTCCGCTATTCTGTTGGCTCTTATTTAGGTGCAATTGGTCTAATGAAATCAAAACGATTGTTAGTCCCTGATGATCATTCAATGCTGGGCAAGCTGTCAGTAAGCGTGCGACTCACGACTACGATCTTGTTCACAATTCTACCCGAAGCGGCTGGGGTTGGTTATCTATTGTCTATACGAAAAGGGAGGTCGCCCCTGGCCTTCAATATGTCTGTGGATGGTGTCGCATGGCTCGAAGGCTTCTAGATCATCTTAAAGACATACCAATGCTGATCATGGTTACCGATACTCGCAGATGGCTAAGACTTTCCGCCAGGATAGGGTCGCAAGTCATTCGACGGAAGCAAAATAACTCAGCTCCGCCACAATAGTTCAACTCTGAGTGCATGTGTAAGTACAGCACACATCGATACTAATACGACTCATGTTCGAATTAAGCTCTTGCGATTGGGTACGCGTAAGAGCTGAAGCGTGAGGCCTGGCATTGTGCCTTGCGGATAACTACACCTTTCAACAGACTTACTAAGACTTGCCAAAGATGGTTTGATGAATACCTTTTCTAGCCTCACGGTCTTATGTCGCTTACCGTCTGAACAAATACCCTGCCTCGGGGCTTCCCAAGTTCAGCTTGATGGGCAAGTCTCCTCTTTTTTCCAGCACTTTCTTGCACAAGTAACCGTTAGGAACCAGCACCAACGTGTCATTGTGTTTCTATCATACCCCGCCTGGGAGCCTATCGATAATACTCACGGCTGGATCTGGGTTTAAGTCACGTATTACTAGGTGGTAAAAGGCTAAGTAGCCGATTGTGGGATCAAGGGCCGCAATTGGCTTTTGTACGGACTGACGGTCGAATACGTGGTTGACATGCGATGATTGATGCAGATGGGTCAACATGCCCACGCGAGGTGCCATTGGCAGAATATAAGACGGCGTTGTGGAAATCTAGCGGCTCAAAAATCTCTGGCCAACACCCTCATCCACTCCCCGCTATACCGTCATCCCAGCGTGTGTTTTGCTATAGTGTGCACTATGTTTAGTACTGTGGCACCACCCTAATGCCCGATGCATCGACGACGCGGTGACCATGCATGAGATTTCGTACAGAGGAGTGTTGCAACAAGCATTCGTCTGGGAAATCGTCTTGCGATGGATGACTGCGTTGCCGATATGCGAGGCACTACGGCCTGCTGGGTGCTCGGCTAAACACCTAAGAGTAGAACGTTCTATTCTTCAACGTCAATCATCCCGAACCGGTGCCGTAGGTAGTTGTAGGTAGTTGAAGGTGAATGTATATATGTTCATTCCCACACACCGTAACGTATTCCATTACAGATAACTATGACAACGTACAAAGGTCCTCATAAGATATGAACGGAGAACTCGGGGTGATGTTGAGTGGGTGAGAGAAGTGTAATAATAATACCAGGTAGCCTAGAAAAATACAAAGATAGAAAGCAAATCCGACAACAGCCTGGTTTACACGCCTCATCGACTGCTGCCGACCATGGGCGGTCGCATGTACGGGCCGTTGGCTCCCAGATAGGCTCCAGATGATAGCGGTGTTGACATTGAGCCGTTGGGCATGCTCATTATTGAGAGTCCTTGACCCTGAGATCCAGAAGGCGTGTGGTTGTGGGCTTCTCTGTTCAGCACCCTGTCTTCTCTCTCCGCAATGGTTGACCCGCCACGGCCTGGATCTAGAGCACCATTGGATACGGTGAAGGTTTGTCCGAAACCGTATAGCTGGCCGGAATATAGAGCATCATCGATGTTATCGCTAAAGTAAAGCTCGCGCATTTTGAAGAAGGCGGATGCAGTGAGGAGAGAGTCTGAGCCAGCTTGGTGAGATGTCCCGACTCGGGTAACCTAGTGATTGGCGTAGGATTGGTACAGTTGAAAGGTCATGATTGGGGTGAGACTTACACCAAGTTCGTCTGCTAAGCTCTGCAGACCCCGATTAAGTACATTGGACTTGCGTACCATGAATTTGATGTCGTATACAGTTGGAAACCATGTCTTTAAGAGTTCCGAAAAGCCATCCTCTGTCATAGGAAGTGATGCACCAGTAAGGAGCTTGAGGAAGTAGCCAAAGTCGTAAGCGCTGTTAAGGTTGGATAAAGCACAGCGACAGGTTCGGTGGCGAGGCAGTCCTTACCTATGAAATGATATCCATTTGTTATCCGGATTGAGTACGAGGCCGGAGGTGATCATGAGCTCTGCGAATACATTCGGTGATATTCCCATTTCCTCGTGGCGCTGAAAGTCAAAGCCGGCTTTCTGCAGGAGATCTATCGAGTCGGGGGCGTACATATCATCGCTAGTTTCCACACTATTAGCGACAACCAATCCCGGGCCATTTAAATCGTTCACCAGCGCGCGTACTTGGTACTGAAGTGGAAGTTGAATTGCCATGTCGAGTTTTCGGGAAAGTTCCCGTTTTCATCTGCGAGCGTTAAACCGACTTGGATGATCTTGAGTAGGTCGACGTTACAGCGCATCGTTTGGTAGTGGTAGTCCGAGGGTGTTGGAAATGCGCCAATTGGGCGAGCGACTACGCCAGGAAATTCTGTGTCCTGGAGTGGTGTAAACGAGCCATAGCGAGACTCACGAGCATGAACACCATACCATAGCGATGTAAGGATAGCTTTCAATGGTATCTCTGATATTCCGCATTTCTTGCTCCAGATTTGAGTTCCATACTTCCGTTATTCGAGTCATTTCTGCGACGAATCGCTTGTCGTGGTGGTGGATGAGGAGGAAGGGAGGTCAAGGTGTTCCAACTTTCAAAGGCCGGTTACGTCAGCTACAGGAAAGCGTCAAGGGCGCCTAATTCCTGGCTACATTTGTAGGGCCTACAATATACATACATTATTTTTTGCTCAACGATGCTAAATCAAAACAACAAAGATTGTATCCACAACAGACAGCATACTCAGCAGCAAGTCATGATCTTTACGATCGGATATATGGGATAAGGCGAGAAGCGGTATAAGGTGAAAGGACAGGTAGACAGGTGCCCGCCGACACTAAAATGTACTCGCCCAAGCTTCTATATCAAGAGTTGATATTTTAGCAGCGTCTATCCACGAGTGTTTCTGGGCGGTGAGTATGTTAGTTGGTTAACGATATGCGGAAGGGCTTGTGAGCACTTACAAGGAGATCTTTGGGAGTTTTGCGTTCGTCAGGATTCTTCAGCAGACAGCTATCCACAAAGTCCTCGGCCTCTTTCGGGAAGCGACCTTCTGGTGTAAGCCGTGGGGCAGGTTCGTTGACAATGTGCTGCAACAGCTCCAAGATACTCATCGTCATGCTCCCACCTTGCAAGCTAACGCCTTTGCTCTTTCGTCGGTCCTTCTTGTCCTTGGGTGTGCTCCTCTCGGTCGGCGTTTTCGGCGTGCGTCTTGATCTGGCTGGTGGGAGGGCCATAGATGCCGGACGGTTGGGTGAAAGCGTACCCTCAAAATCGGACAGGTCAGAATCATCGTCAGAGTCGGCCGACTCGGAGAAAGGGAAGCGACCAAGTGCGAGTTCTATGAGGGAAATCCCTAACGACCAGACATCTGACTTGACGGTATATTGAGCGCCTTGTATACGTTCGGGCTAAAATTAGAAACAGGATGAGCAAAAAGTAGATCAAACGCCAAGTCAGACGCGGTAGGGGGAAATGAAACATACGCTCATATACGTTGACGTGCCAACGAAGGTATCGGCAATTGAGTTGATCAGCTCACCAGATACCCCGAAATCGCAGATTTTGATTTCACCGTGTGAGTTGCATAGGATATTTGATGGTTTGATATCTAATGATACGCTTGAGTCTGACTTAGCATGAGAAACACTGGTGTAGATGTACCGCGATGAATGATGCGATGGACGTCGTACAGATATGTCAAGCCTTCGAGGACAGCCAGAGCGACGCGGCCCACAATTTCGATGTCAATGGGCCCAATCTTCTTGTAAATACTGTGGAGAGAGCCCTTGTCCATGAACTCCATGCAGATGCATATGTTTGGATCTGCAAGGAAGGCGCCGAAGAAGGATACGATGTACTTTGAACTGCAATCGTGCATGATTTGTAGTTCGCGAAGGATTTGTTTCCGTACAGATGGTTTGGCATCAATGAGAACAATCTAGAAGAGAAAGCATGAAGGCGCAGTTCGGGACCGATCAGAATGAAATGAGTGCTTGCCTTCTTGGCCATGATTGTACCAGTTGGAACGTGCTCAACCTTCTTCACGCTCCCCCCGTTCCCCTGCCCCAGCTCCTGCAGATCCTTCAAATCTTCATTTCGTAGTTCAAAGTTCATATCAGCATTCATGTCTAGCTTGGCAAGTGTACTCGATAATGTTGCGTGGTAGGTGTTGCGTCTAGCCGATGGTGATGCATTCGATGATGCCAGAGTCTGGCCTGTTGCGAGTACACTGCCATCCGAGTCTATTCCGTTCGAGCTGGGAGGTATTTTGGGGTCCTTTAGAGTCATCGGAGGCGGCCTTTTCTTACCCCCAGCCACAGGCGCGAGTCGAGTAGGTATTGGCTCTTGCTCGACTGGCGGAGGGGGTGGAGGTGGATCAGCGGCGACGTTGAGCTGGAGAGCTTTGAAGTTGCGTTTCTTGCGAATGGGTGTGGCCATGGCAGAGGTGATGAACGTTGAACAAGTGATTTCGAATGACTGAAACTTGACTTGAACAGCAGATCACGGGTGACTTGTGACATTGACCTCCTAACAAACCCCTATCTCACATGACAGACGCGACCCCGTGTTTGATTGTGTTGTGGTTGGTTGAGAGTTGTGACCACCCCGACGGCCTTGAACCTGAACGTCCGTCGAGCCTGGCGCACTCACTCTCACTACTCATTCTTTTTCTCCTCCTCATCCACCTCCAGCGACACCCGACGCCTGCCTTTTGACTTTGACCATGCATAGGCATTCAAAGCAAAGGCAACCACACCACCTCGACTTCAGCATCCCTGGAGACGAACTTGAACAGCACAGGAAACAGCTTGAGCACACTTTGCAGCACGCCGACCTCTCTTTTCACCTATCTTCAACCCCAGACTCGGGATCGCAGCCTGATCTTGATCATGAATCCATAGAACATCCAAGGCATGCCCCAGAACCCGTCGCTTTCCGAGATTTCGCATCCTTCGAACAGCAATCGAGGGAATACTTCGACGAAGACGGCGAGAACATGCACCCTTGGTCATACCGTACAGCCGACGATGAGGATGGCATTAACCCATATGGCGGGGAAACCATGTCGACAGCGGCTCACCATGCCAGTAACCTCACCCTAGCAGCGGGGCTTGGTGGCCGCGGAAATAGGCATGATATCAGTCTCAGTGGCGCTGAGTACGACCCCGACCGCCCGCTGCGTGACATTTTTCCAGCGGTGGCTAGCCAAATCAGTGCCTTCCGCGATGAACCCTCTCGATCTCGCTATCCCGTGAGTGCGAAGCCGTGGCGTCTGTACAAGCCATTCCTGACCACATTCTTGCCCAGGGTATGGGTAGCGTCGATGCCGCACCATTTGTCGTGGATAGTACCGCGGAACTCGACCGTTTGCTCCAATCCGGACACGCCCCAACCCCAAATCGATCCGTTCGTATACGCTCGCCCCGTCCAGCCCCTTCAGAGTCTTCTACATCAGATGCAGAATCCGTCGGAAACAAATCAAAACTCTCGGAAGCACTTAGCAAAGTATCGCTCTCTCCCAGGCGGCCGCGTAGCGTGAAAGGACCCATATCACGGACTCAATCAACTGATTCTAATTACAAGCACTCACCTATGCGTGAGCAAGATCGTAGCCGTGTCAGCTCGCGCCATCTCCCTCCTTCAATCAAGTATGCCCAACAATCTCCCGCTCGAGCTGCGCCTTCTACCTCGCGTCGCCTAGATCAAAGTTTCGACGGCGATGGTCAGACTCCGAAGGCGAAACGCACGGGTATCTTCCCTTCGATACATCAGCAAGACTTACTAGCCGGAGGTTCCATGGCCTATCAACAGACCCCGAGGAGTACCCGAGGAGAGCAAGAGACCCAACGCCGTAAGGCTTCACTTGCGGCTAGGGCAAATGCCAGAACTCCTACAATAAACGTTGTCAATGCTTCTCCAGCTCGGCCCTCACCTCGAAAACCACGTGAAGCAACTTACGGCCCAAATGCTAGTCGAGGTAATATACATTTGCCCGACGTGACCGGTATTACAAATGCCGTCGAGTCTCCTGCGCGTCCTCAAGTCTCTTACTACAAGTATAATGCTGCTGACAAGCCACGGGAAGTCGATGGTAAGTGTCATCTCTTTCGTTCTTGTATTCTTCTGACTTCCATATCCCACTAGTTTACTTCATCACAGCCCTGAACGAGGTGCAGACGAAATTGTATCGTCTTGAGGAAGAGAATAGCGTTTCCCGAAGACGAGTGAGGGAGTTGGAGATGGAATTGGAATTGTGTAAACGTGAAGTAGCGAGGGAGCGAACGCGTGTTCTTGAGAGAGAAGACATGATCGTGCAACAGACAATGGCTGCGGAGCGACTAGCGAAAGACAATAAAGGCAAGGGTAGGGAACGAGATGGGTTTGAAGCTATGGAGAGTAGGTATAAGGAGGCCGTTGAAGAGAAGAAAGGTACGTCGATTTGAAGGGCTCATCCATACTCCCGTATTGACTAGACATTTTCAGCTTTGGAGGCTTTGATCTCAACATTACGAAGTCACCTTACTCGACTTACCAGCGAGCTTGCGGATCACAAGCAACTCCTTACCGAGTTGCGCGAATCGCGCGATGCGGACTCTCGGGCTATGAGAGATAAGGCGGAGGAGATAGCGAGGCTGAGACAAGAGGTCGAGCGGTTAGGCGGCGAGGTAGAGGTCCTCAGAGGTGTGGTGGAGGAAGGATTGAAGCAGCGTAGAGGAAGTGGACGAAGTCGAATTCTTGCTGAGGACGAGGAACCCATGGCTGACGAAGATCTTGGGGTTGTCAGTGACGCACTCCCGCAGGAGCGCGAACAAGCTAGTCACCGGACAGAACAAGACCATGATAGCTCTGAAGAGCAGTCGGATGCAGCATCCTTAGCCGATGCAGAAGAGCTCGAATCCATCATGGGTTCCTCGCGCGCGAACAAGACCATGCGAACAGATCACGCGACAGTTGGCTCATCACACCTAGGGGCTTCCTCGTCTTCTCCCTATGTCAATAATGAGGATTTACGGCAAATCTCTGTGGAGTTGGAGGAACGGCGTTCGGAGCGCTCTCGTGCCGCGTCCTCTACCGATGAATCACGGTCTCATGCCGAAAGCGGAAGATCATTTGTCTCGGAGAGACGTTCCCAGATGTATGTCGGCGATGCTTCGCCCCCAGTTTCTCCTTCGCCGGTAGGAGGACGAAGTCAGAGTCTGATCCAAAACGATGCCGACGATGAGGAATCCGACGCAGAGGCTCCCGCCTCCCCAGTGAGAGAGCTTAAGTCTGAAGCCGACGCGCGTCAGGGCACGCCGATGCCTAACTCTAAGTCGAGGTCTAATACTGCACGCCCGACGGCCCCTACCCCTGCACACGCTGCGAGACAGCCGCCTCCCACCAGACCTTCGGTGGAAGAGACACCCTTCCCTCAAATCCGCGGAGAGCATCTCGAACGCTTATTCTTCTCGGCACCTGAACACAATCCTAAAACATGTACAATGTGCACCCGCCAAGCTCGCAATCGTCATCAGAACTTGTATATGCGTGATGAACCACCGAGCTCTCCGTTACCGTCCATCCGACATCGCATACGGGAACAGCGTCGAGCTGTTACTGACCCTGATGAAGATGAAGGATTCGCAGAGGAAGAGGAGGAAGATCATCGACGACGACCAGAGAGGACTAGTGCGCAAGGGAACTCTCATGATCACCAGGGTGGAAATAAGGGAGCTATGCCTCCCCAAACCACGCTCACGCAGGTCATCAGAGAACTTGAGGATGACTTTACGCATTACAAAAGGTATGTTCCGTGCGGCTAACGATGGTGTGACCTGCTAACGGCTGGCCTGTTACAGCATTTACGTTGAACTTGCTGACCAGTATAAGGACATGGACCCGGTGTCCAATGTTCGAAAACGAAACGTCCTTGCCCAGCATTTACGCGAAGTTGTAGATATTATCGAACAGAAGGTGTGTTACCTCTTAGCTCTGCAATTGTTCAATCGCTTACCCCGGAATCCAGGGAGACCAAATTGCCAAGTTATATAGTTTATTAACCTTTAGAGATACACCCCCCTTCAACAACGAGACGCATAAATCAGGGAAACGCACTACTGCACATGGGTTGTATGCGGCTTGAGATTCTGGCTTCGTTTTCTAGCATGACTTGCTGCATCATTCATTTTCTTGTTTCATACTTGTTTCATGCAATAACAGCTCCAAATGTTCATACATCCATGTATTTTGTGTATCTTGCTGCGGTAATCACTCGAGTCTGATAGAAACCTTTTGACCGTTCAAAACACTCTGGACATGTAAAACGCCAAAGAACGACCTTACTACTAGTCACCGCTTTGTCCGGTGCAATTAGGTCTATTGGATCGCTTTCTCACTGCGATGGAGTGTATGTATGGATGTATGGTAGGCTGGTGGAACCATTGAGTTATTTCATTTGAAGAAACTCCAAGCCTGTTGTAGCCATCTGAGCCTATTCGGTTTAGATGATGGGAAGGCAAGCATGAGCAGCGGAGGAGAATCAAGGCCGTGGAGAATACGTGAGAGCGAAAGCCACTTGTTACGGTGTATTCTCACACAAAAGCAGTGAGAAATGCCCCAAGTCGCTTCTTAGCAAGCGAATAGGTGATACTGCCGACACCACAGAATCCGAGTCTGGAAATCCAGTTCTGTTCGGCCGCGTAGCGAAAGTATGAAGCTATTTCAGTGCTTAGACCCGGTTGCCTATGATCTATGCAAATTTCAACCTGCTCAGCCTTCGAGAACTTACACCAAACACGAGGCTAGTAGATCATGGATAAATACCAGGGATGACGAGGAGACGAAGTAATCTCACTTCAATGGACCCAACCACTGACAAACCCTTCGTGGCTCTTGTAGGCACTCACTTGGATGCCTTCGTAAAGACCTTGGGAGCTAATGATGTGCTCGATGTCGTAGCCTTTGACACGTTGGCCGACTTTGTGAGTATTAGTGTACTCTGTTTCAGCATTCAATATTCAACGATGGACTGATCTACTTGTACCCCATAGCGGAGCTACTCAAAGTCCTCCGCTTGTGCAGCACTCGCTCTGACTGGAGGCGATCATGACCTCACAGAGGTTGACATCAAGCACATGTTGCATCGCAAGACTGTTTTTGCTCTGTTCAGCCCAAGTCGGGCTCTGTTAGAGATTATGCACGAAGTTACCAATACACCTATTGATATTCCGAGCCTAGAGCTCACAGACGAGATGCCTCTCCTCATCTACATGTGAGCAGTACATCTGTCTTATTTTGTGTCAGTTTATCGGATGAAAACTCACTTGGTGTGAATAGGGTTAATGACATGGTCCACATTGCCCCAAATAATACAAGCGATACAGTCGACGATGAGGAGTTTGCCGCAAGTGTCCTTGGAGAGGACCTGGGTTCTCCTGAAGGCCCCTATATAGTGTCAATTGACATTGATCCTGCTGAACAAGCCGTCCGATCAATCGCCCGGGCCTCTCATGCGACGCATAGCGTGAGGGCAACCTGGAACCTTGACCCCCCGATTGGAGTGATTGGCTTCAAAAAGTACGTTTTTGAAAACAGGTCTCGTCTCGTCTGAAAGGGAATGATCGACCAACGGTGCTAACAGAGGAACAATCGACAATACCTTCCACAAAGCCATTACCACCCTTGCTTGGAGAAGGGATGGTCAATTCAAAGCCGAGACTTCAGATCCATCACTTATCCAACGCTACGACCTCAATTGGTATACGGATATCTATTCATATGCGACCCGTGCCGATCCTAGGGGTGCAAATGCATCTGGTTTCACGAATGCAGGCGGTGTAGTTTATACCCTTGCTATCGAAAGGGGAAACTTTCAGCGCGCACCCAATAGCCCCCCTCGATTTCTTGGACCAACTAGCGGGTATTGCGGGTACTATTTTGTTGATTGGAATAAGATTGGTACCCATTCATTGGACAGTTCTTTGAGGATGATATCGTATGAACCCGGAGGCGAGGATTCGCAGGATGGTACAACACATAGATGTAGGTGGTCTCGCAGTCAAGGTCATTGCATGCTAAATGGACTCTTGCAGACTCAATTGACTTTCACCAAGATATGCAGATGCTCGAGAACAATGGTAACTCGCAGACCGTATTCAAAGCCCAATACTCGGACAGCTTCAGTCTCAGCAAATTCCAGCTGCATGCAGTTCCAGAATCTGCAGGTGCTGATTACTCAGTTGACTACAAGGATTATTATGTTTGTGTCCTTATTGCCTCACTTTTATGATCCTAACTAACATCAACACACATGGTTCGTGTGGTTTGCGATAAAGGATCATTGGAACAATCCTGACTTCAAAACCAGTACTTGGTGGGATCCGGGTGTTTTTGAGAAAGTGGACCGGGAAGGATGGAAGCACTGGATTGTCCGAGTGGGTCCATAAATTTTCGTCGCCTCACCACAGAACTCAATCATACAGGAATACTTGCCGGCTGATAATCTCCCAATCCATGGTTTGACGCGCTTCTCATCCAGTGTTGGTAAATATACTTTAGGTAAGCAATACACGTCTTCTTGTCCCAGCAATCGCTACTCACAGCTATTTATATTTGCAAGCCTCGAAACGCAGGACAGCATATCGTGCCTTCAAGTCCAATGCGTGGCGCGTTAGTAATGATGACAGCACGGTGAGTGCGCACAATATATGGCCTTGGGAAGGAAGTGTTAAATCGTGGTCGTGGTTGCATCTGGCTTCAGACTCATTTCAAATGGTTTGGAATAGTAAATTATAACGGCGACGGTCAGAAGCGGCCCTTGGACTTGACATGGGCCTGAGAATAAGAGACATCATCATCTTGAATTATAGAAATTGACAAGAAACACAGCTCGTGCGAGCACCTACTTATGTATACAGGTAGTACCTTTACCATAGTACGAGGTGAACTTGCGTGAAATGATGATGGTTCGGTAATGGCTGGTATCTCGGTGTGGAGTAGGTCGTCTTTGCAGACATACTCTGAAGTGTTTGACTACATACATATAAGCTGAAAGTGGTCACATATCGCCTCCAGTCGAAGCGCGAGCCAAATCCGAGATGCGTGGGCTAAGCCTCAGATACTACCGTCTCGAACAACTCCTTTCGGCCGGTATTTCACTATCCATGGGTGGCGAAGGACCTCGCTCAGAGCAAGCCGTTGTTGGGGATCGTATCGGAGCAGCTACATAAAGAAGCTCAGACACCGTCCATCCTATCCCGATCACGGGGCAACGTACTTTGGATATAAGGTCCCTTGCCTCGAGGGACATGGCCGAAGGAAACTTGAGGTCAACTTTAGCTATGCGCCGGTAAGTATCTAGGTGTAGATATGAGCGGCTCTGACCAGTGGTAGTGACTTTAAGAGCTCACTGTTGACACTGCTACGGTCCTCAAAAGGTGGGCTTCCAATCATGAATTCGTAGGTCAGTACGCCCAACGCCCAGTAATCCACTTTCTCGCTGTGCTCTTTGCCTTCGACCATTTCTGGTGGTAGGTAATCCAGGGTCCCACAGAGCGTCATTCGGCGATTACCAGGAGCGTGTACGCTCCAGCCAAAGTCGCCAATCTTGAGCTCTCCGTTGATACCCAGAAGAAGATTTTCAGGCTTGATGTCGCGGTGGATCACATGCTTGCCATGGAGATAGGATAGTGCGTCCGCCATCTGGTCGATATACCGTGAACTTCGCTTCTCGGAGAAGCAACCATATTTGCTGAGCTGTTTATATAATTCTCCCTTACCGGCGAATTCAAGCATCAAGAATATTCGTTTCTCGTCGTGGAAGTAGCCGTAGAGTCGAAGGACGTGAGGGTGTCGTAGATTTTGTTGGATTTCAATTTCGCGACGGGTTTGCTTCTCGACTCGGGATTGAACAATTTCGGATTTATAGAGAGTTTTGAGGGCCAGGATGTACTTCGGCTCGGCTTTCGTTCGAACCATATAGACACGCCCGAATTTCCCTTTGCCGAGGGGTCTACCCATGTCGAATGAATGGAGGCTCCATTCTCTTGTTGGACATTTGCTACGAAGACAAGTTAACAGGTGTTTGAGATGCATTGGTGGTGAGGCTGCTCACCGTGATACACTGGAGTCGAGTGCGAGCTCTTCGGCAGCCTCACCATACACCTTTTCTCCACGCTTTTCATTCTCGATCTCCAGACCTCCGTCGTATCTACCAATGTCGATAGCATCCTTATCTGTCGCCTTATCGCGGGACGTTTGGCTAGAGCCACCTGCTGTGGCTGTTGGCTGTCGCAGAGAAGAAGGTTGTTTAGGCGCTGTGGTTGCAGTTGGAAACGGATTTGGTGCGGCAAATTTGGTCAGCAGTTTGGTAACATTGCTTTGGCTAGGATGTTTCGCGTGAGTGGGACGGTTGATTGCCGATGAGGAGGTTGTCAGAGGTTTCTTTCCGTTGATTTCCAATGCAGAGATTTGACGGGTAAGCGAGGATACGGTGGTCATCGTGAAGATGAGGGAAGAGAGAGAGAGAGAGAGCGAGGTGGTGGTAGCTCGACCAGGCGCGTGTTCAACACGAACAACTTTCATTCTCCGACTCAGGAGGCTCAAGCTCGCGTTTCGATCACATGAGGAGACCATAATTTGTTCTTTCCACCTCAAGTCCCCCAACGCAAAGGTTTCTACTTTTTATACCATTACTGGAACTGTAACAGAAGGGATATGGTGTAAGGTAATTGCATCTAGTACAGCATCGATGACATATCCGAACGGATGCGGTTGTAATCTAGAAGGCCATCGATACTACCAACTGCAGCAAGAGCAATCTACATATCGGTTAGCAAATGGGCACTACAGTCTGACTGAGCAACTTACATCTTTGTCCCATATATACTTCTGCGCAACTCGTTTGATCTCATCAGGTGTGATGGCGTCGACAGCGTTCTCGATTTGTTTGGGCGACATCCTTCTGCCGGTGGTGACGATTTGCCTGCCAATGTCTTCAGCAATAGCAGTCGTTCCATCGAGTCCGAGGAGGAGACCAGCTTTGAGTTGGCTCTTCGCTCGCTCAACCTCAGCAGCAGTGGGCCCGATAGCAAGTCGAGACCACTCCTTCAAGGTGGCATGCGCGACTTCATCAAGGTTGACAAGGTTTTCTGTGACGAGGTAGATACCCCAAAGGCCAGTGTCCGAGTAAGAAGTTGAGAAAGACATGAAGGAGTTGGCAAGGTTGTTGGAAGAGATGTTGTGCGAGAGACGTGAAGAGAGAAGTGGTGAAGCGCCAAGACTGCGGTCCCAATTACCGATGATGCTCTGCATGACCATCATGGGGAAGTAGTCGGGTGAACTCCAGCCAACACCCTCCACTGCGATGGCAATGTTAGCGGTTGGCAGTTCATCATCACGAACGCGGACCTCCGACCCTACAAAAGTAGGCTTGGGGTGGGCGAGACGGCCGAGAGGTATGGGGTTGGGGGAGACGGGGAGAGAAGAGAAGTGCTTTTCGGCGAGTTTGACGAGTTCCGCATGGTCTACACCACCAGCGCCAACGAGGACCATTCGGTCGGCGGTGTAGTTGGTTTTAATATACGAGGCGAGGTCGTCCCGCTTGATAGAGAGAATGTTTTTCTTCGGACCCAAGATCGTGCGTCCGAGTGGTTGTCCTTTTGAACGGAGTCAACGGCCGGTAGCGGAGGTAAAGAGGCTGGATAGACGAACCTTGGAACGCGACAGAGTGCAGATGGTCGAAGACGACTTCCTCAAGCTGCTTGTCAACCTCCTGCTGCTCCCGTAGAATAACATCCCGCTCCCTCTCAATGGCAGAGTTTTCCAATTTCGAGTTTTGTAGAATGTCACTAATAATATCCACAGCAGCGGGAACATCCTTACGGAAGCTTTTTGCGTAGTAGACAGTTTGCTCCCGAGAGGTGTAGGCATTGAGGTGAGCACCAAGGTTCTCTACCTCAAGTTCCAGACCGTGTTGTGTTCGTTTGCCTGTTCCCTTGAACGCCATATGCTCTAGGAAGTGGGCAGTGCCGTTAGTAGCGTCTGTCTCCGCCCGCGAGCCAGCATCTATCCATACGCCGACTGTAGCCGTCTGCGCATTAGGGTGCGCCTCCGTCGCGACAGTCAATCCGTTGGAGAGCGTCGAGACTTCGGTGAATGGTCCCGAAAGGTTGTGCGCTGTGGCAAAGGTGCGCAAAGAACGCTGAAAATTGGGAGTCAGAGCTGGAGTCCTATTGCATGTACATGGTTGGGCTCACTGGACTGCGCGCAGCGCTTCGGAGGGCGCGACTGAGCACCGTTCGTGAAATCATGGAGGACCGCTGCAAAGATTGTTGCAAGTAATGGCGGAAGTTCACGGTATTTCCCATGCCGACTCGTGGGAATAAAAGTAAGCGAACAGGGGAATCAGGGGCGGCATGAACAGCCAATCTAGCGGTTGTTATTACTAAGTCCTGTACTGGTACATTCGGGATTCTATACGTCTTCTCGTCTATCGTCATTGTCCTCTAACTCGTGTGGAAGTAAGATAGCCCTATCAAGAGCAAGTGGAAGGCCGCGATGGCGCCCACGAAGGATAACAGCACAGACGATGAGTTTGGAGAGAGGGCGGAATACACCGGTGAGTGCGTAGTTTTCCTGAATAGTAGCAAAGTTTATTGTTACTCCGACTTCGAAGGGGGTTCAGCAGAACCACATACTCTTGGTGTTCCAATACTGATTCCAACACATCCATACGCTGAGACAAGTTCGAAAACTGTTCATCTTGACTGAGTCCGAGTTCGTAAGATCATGGTAGTAGACTTACGGATATTGAAAACGTTAAACCAGCCATAATTTTCCATCTTCTCAATGTTCGCCCGCTATAGAGGGTGAGAGGACAGGAGAGACATCACGAAGTGTGACGACATACCTCAACAATGCAAACGAGGAACAATGCGAGGGCTATCCACCAGATGTCTAGACACGCCTAGAATCAAAAACGGCACCAAGGAGGATGTTTGATCAACATACCGAAAGCTAGTTGACCACGGATATGAACAGCAAGATAACGACTCCAAGCTTCGCGCCTCACTTCGGCAGCTCTCATATGCATGCGATGATCATTAGGAGGTGCGCCATCAGCTCCCAATGATCGCTCTTCGTATATATTTGTGGAACGAACACTATGGTATCCATGTGTCATCAGAAGGATGGCTATGAGGAAAGGTTTAGTACCTCATAGCTATTGGGTAAGCACTGGTATACATCATGCCCATATACAACACTCTGTCGTATTGGTAAGTAGAGTGCAAGACTCAGGACAACTAGGCACACACTTGACCGCAGGCGCGACCAATGCTAGAGGCACCGCTGTAAACCCAGCTGTGCGCAATGCGACTCCTTGGAAGAGTCCTAACATGCAACGCACACCGATCGGTATGGAAGCCAGCTGGTTTCGGAGATCCAGTATGAGGAAAAAGAACCAGTCAGAAAAGCTACGCTCTGTCCATGAGCGAAGGATGCAATGAAGGCGGGGATAAGAAGACGCGCGCACATCATAAGGCAGACGACGCCTAGGAGGAACCATGTCTGGTGCGAGGGAAAGAGATATAAGAAGCATCTACGAGGATTGTTTAGGAGGAATTGGAGTGTCTTGTATAAATGTGACTTGGATGAGACGCATTTGGTAATTAACCAGCTAGAAAGATATGAGTGAACTCATCGGTTGTCCCGGATAGGAGAAGAACGTACACCGTGAACCGCAAGCTGGTGTTGTGGCATAGTCAGAAGAAAAGGAAGTTTGATGTTGCGATAACTTACAATATGGGCTAGTAATCGAAGAACAGAAGTTAGGGCCAGGAAGTCTAAAGGCAAGTGTGTGTGTCTCACGAAGCAAGTGTTTCCGGCAAGAATTAAAAAACCCACACAGAGCATCATGACATATGCCTCCTGGAATGGGACCATAGACTGATCCACAAGTGTCATGCCGGTGTTCGTGTAAGCGGAGATGGTCAAGAACAGAGCGAACCTAGCATAATGGAGTTCAGTCCAACCGCACTAGAGTGTGAAATTGGGCTAACCATGTCGATGGAAGAGGCCTATGTTGTTGTGGAGGGACGAGAATGGAGCTCCAACGCCTCCCGGTGGCATATGGTGCGAGAACAGCGAAGCCAAAAAGCTGCAGGCCAAAGTGATACTAACATCATCAATCAATCAGGACACATAACGGGAGAGGCGCGGGCAATTTACACATGGGATGATCCAAAGAAGGGCAGTGAGAGCTCGATATTCCATCTCTTCCAGTTGTTTGACTTTCTTAGGATTGGGTAGGGATGGGAATGCATTTTCCCCTTCGTATTTCTGAGGGCTTGTGGGGGATCTACCGGAAGGTGAGGACGTGTTGCTCGAATTCCGATTTGAAACGGACTCTCGGCGTAGGTTCTCGGTGAGTTGCATGAGAGATGGATATCCTGACGGGGAACTATCTTGAAGGTTCCTTGACATGGAGGTATCGAAATATGGCCGACGGATGAGAGCTACGCGCGGGCAAACGGGTCAGGCAATGTGGTACAGATGTGGTAGATGGGAATACGTGCGGGATATCGTAGACATTCGACCCAATGTAGCCTCCGGGTCAGACAGGCGGCGACTAAGCCTGACGGGAGCTTGAACGCTAGCGAGTGGAGCAAGAAAGACGACAACTTACGCTCTACGGTTGGGTGGGGGAGGTGGGGAAGACTTTTCGGCGGGCTTGTTGCTCTCTGGAATAGGTATGATACTGCGCGGGGTTTGGGTAGGAAAGTAGTATCTTGTATCTATGGATTAGTTGGTCCCATGGCTGGTAGCCGGTGGAGACCCCTACCTTCGTATTAAGACGGTGACCCAGGACACGAAGACCTGAGCGTAGAGAGTATAAGGTATGCTCTCTACGAGTCATTGGAGGAATCACGGAAATACGCACAGGACTACCGATGCACATCAGGAAGAATAACAGTACTTGCTGAAAGCGCGTCAGCGAGCTGAGATCGGCGGTTTCCAAGCCACAGACTGCCATCGCACTGATACAGAGAAATAGGGAATCCACATATGATATGTGGAATTGCCCATTGCTTGCATAGAAGATGGTGGAGGCGAGGAGAGGTGTTAAGGTGCTGGATAGGGGGTCAGCTGCGCCTTGGAGCATAATAACCAGACGTACAAGACCATGATGTGTACCCGAAAGAAGTTCAAGTGACCGCGGATTCTTCCCAGTGAGATGCCATGCCTCGCCATGCAATTGATGATGAGCACGGTCTGACTGCGACGTCGAAACGTCGGGAGGAAGAAGACCTCAGGTAGCTTCTGGAATGTGACGAGGAATGGTTCATGATATTATGAGGATAGTGCCCATTCTTGACGCCAGACAACGCATCTACTAAGTCACTACTACTTTTTATTAGTCAGGTGGATACTTCCAAGTGTTTACTACCAAGTTGAGCTTGGCGGCCTTTGAGCTGTCCTTCGGCGTCTGACGGCAGCGTGACTCAGGGGCTACCACTCGTGATAAGCTACACGGTGTTCCGGTTGCTTGGGGTCGGCTCAGTTTTCCGGTCTGGTTCTTCACCACCATCAACGATGAGACCCTCTGCAGCACGTCTCCTCAACATCCTCGTCCCTGTCAAACGGTACGCACGTCGCGTTTACTCAGTGTACGTCGACCAACAACCCGTAGAGCCGTCGACTATGCAGTCAAGATTCGCGTAAATCCTCAACAAACGGGGATTGACACCAATGTCAAGCATTCAATGGTGCGACGACCATGCTATAATATTAACGGAATAGAGTCTAAGCATCTTTGCTTTTAGAACCCCTTCGACGAAATAGGTGTGACAACCCTTTTTGTTTAGGTCATGGTTTTCGTCTGACCTGTGCACCTTCAGCTGTTGAAGAAGCAGTTCGCCTACGCGAAAAGCTAAAGGATAAGATCACCTCTATCAAAGTCGTCACCATCGGCCCACCAAAATCCGCCGAGACCCTACGAACAGGTCTAGCTATGGGTGCAGACTCTGCCATTCACGTCGAAATTCCGGAATCCGCTCCTCCACCAGAGCCACTTGGTGTCGCCAAAGCCCTACGAGAGATTATTTCGAGACAGAAGGATGGAGTAGACGTCGTGATATTAGGTAAACAAGCTATTGACGATGATGCTGGTCAGACAGGGCAGATGCTTGCCGGTTTGTTGGGCTGGTCACAAGCTACTTTTGCTTCAAAAGTGGACATTGATGTGGAGAAGAAGGAAGCTACGGTTCTGCGTGAAATTGACGGTGGTTCAGAGGAAGTGCGTTGCCGTTTGCCGGTTATTATTACTACCGATCTCAGGCAAGTATCTCTCCATACCTCTCTGTTATTCTACTAACCGCGCATTCCCTTCCTTAGACTGAATGGTAAAGCTCCCTCATACATTGAGGCTCCCATCTGATTACTGTTGCAGAGCCCCGATACGCATCCCTTCCCAACATCATGAAGGCGAAGAAAAAACCCATCGAGAAGCTAACACCCTCCGACCTCAATGTTGATCTCACACCCCGTCTCCAGACATTGAAGGTTACTGAGCCCCCCAAGCGCGTAGGCGGCTCTAAAGTCGACAATGTAGACCAACTCGTACAGAAACTCAAGGAAGCCGGCTTCACTGCTGCATAGACATTCATTGCTCATCACATTAGAACAGCCAATACATCCTTTGGGTCTATTATTAATATACTGTACAGCAGTGGTCGGTGCAAAGCTAACTAATTTGCAACAAAGTCCGAGGAAAGAGGGTGCAATATTCAGACACATTAAGTAACGAAAAGATGAGTACCGTGGGTGGAATGAGCTTGTAGAGTGGGGAGGCATGGTGTAACGAGAGAAAAGACGAGCAGGTAGAGAGCGGAGGGAAGATCGAGCAACGTTAGATTGTGGTAGGCCTTTTTTACAGCCCTGGGATAGTTTCACGGGTCTCCTCTGTAGACACGCCCTGAGGTATGGTTAATAAATGCTGAGCACGAGCAAGTAATACCATCTCACCTTGGAACGACAAGCAGGACAATTATTGCGACCAGTTTGCAGCCACCTGTCCACACAACTCTTGTGGAAAGCATGCTTACAGGCCATTACCCTGATTTCATCCTCCGGTGCATAGTCATCGAGGCATACCAGGCACTGTACAAATAACTCAGCGTGAGGGCCTCGATGGAAGACCAGAGGATACGCACACGATCAGTGCAATTTGACGATATTTTACCCTCTAATACAAATTCTTGAAGTTGCGACGGTTGAATGATTTGGAGTCCTGACTTGTCGATATCCTCTTTTGATACCGTTGGGGGCTTTACTTGACCTAGTAGTTCCGCGAGCTGACTAAATAAGAAGTCAGAAGGCAGTTGGTCTGAGATAAGGTCAAATCACATACAGGAGGGCCTCAAAAGACTCGAAGTCGTTGAACGTTTGAGTTACTATGTTGTGGTCCGGTGGGTAATACCCTACGAGACGAGTGAGGATACGAACATATTTACAAGCGATCAGGAACACTTGCCTCCAATGACGTATATCAGGAACGTCCTGGATCCAGCTGCATCGCCTGGTAGTCGAGGTGGTGATGGGCTTCTTCTACCTGGACGAAGGTTTCTAAGGACGTTAGCGGCGCGTGCGTGCCAGCTACGACCTCGAACATTACGATTGAAGGGATCTGCACTCCCTGGGAGGGCGTCGGGGTCTGGTTCTTGGACATGCGACAGAGGTAGGTCATCAGGGTGCCCAGGAGTGGCTCCTTCGTCCAGAAACTGGTCATCGGGTGGAGGATCTGGGTGCCATGTAGGTGCGTTCACGGATTGTAGGCCAACGACGACGACAGGGATGACCATTGGAGGGTTTTCTCGAGATGGTTGAGGGTTTGGCGTCTCGCCGGTGCTCAGGGGTTCATCAACGCTAGGGGAGGGAACCGTAGTCTGGTCGGAAGGGGTGTTAGAGGTGGATGGTGGTGTCGCTGTGGGAGCTGTGAAGGGATGAGGTGTTCGTGGTGCCGGTATGGCGGGAAATCTGTAAAACCTCCACCAGTTAATCCGTCCGGGCAAATTCGCCTGTGATCCAGGTAAGTCTGTGGGGAGTGGTCGGGTGGCCTCATCGTCAACTGCCGAAGCCTCAGTATCCGGCTCTACTGCCTCCTCAACGCCATCGACTTCAGAATCAGAATCCACAATAGTCTCCAGCGGAGGTAACCCGTCGGTGTTATCTTCATGATCAACCGGTTGCCTTGGATTTGGTGAAGGTGCTCGCGAGGGTGAGTGAGAAGGGAATTGATGAGGACTCGTTTCAGAATTGGTTGGTTGTGATTCTGTGAAGGCTGAAGGCATGTCTGGTCCTGTATCTGAGGGAGCTCCAGAAGACCGAGTTAAAGCGATGCGAAGGTCCACTTGGAGATCCACCAGGAAGCGTTCGAAGCTGCCTTCGGGGGGTAATTGATTAGGAGCGGGAGGGTCAGTCGAAGGCGGTTGAGGAGTGGATGAAGTTGAGCTCGGATTTTGGTTCCCTGGGTCACTCAACCCCAGCCCAGCGTTGAACGCCCTAGCCATCTCAGCCAACATCATCTCTCTAGGATCCAAAGATGTACCGTCAGGTTGTCCGCGAATATCAACGTTAGGTTGATTTGTCGTTTCGTGCCCCAATGGGAACGCTGGGTTGCCTCGAAGGCCGAAGCGCTCACGAAAGCTACCCCATACATTCCGCATCCTCTCTGATCGACTCATGTTCGCATCAGTTTGAAAATGTGGAGAATCTAAAAAGCCTGTCCCAGCAGCACCTGACTGGGGGCGTGAAAATAAAGGTGAGTTAACAGGAGACAGCCCGTTGCTCATAACCGGCTCGGTTGAGCCAGTGAGTAATGAGGCGGCCGTGGCCGCAGCAGCAACACTGAATAAATGCGTGACTTTATAGGCAGTGATTTTTCGGTTTGAGACGTACCTTAATAGCGTACCTAAAACGTCAATACTACTAGATGATATTGTGCGGGGAGACTGGGCGAAGGGGGTAACGGGGTCTGAGGATGCATTCTGAGCATCAGTTTGGGAGGTAAGTGGGTCATCGGCAGCCGGATGAGGTATATCGGTTGTATTGCTGGTTGATGGCTGGGTGGATGAGGAAGGTGGACTGATGGGGGTGTTGGTATGATCATCCCATACAGACGTAGGCCGCGAGTTATTTGTACTTGCAGGCCTTGGACGGAGGAGAGATGAGAGGCGGCTTCTCGCGCGTTCACTACCAGCTGGAGTCAGCGGACGGGAACCAGGTTGTGGTGGATTGGGATCGTTCGGATCACTGCTTCGTTCAACAATGGCGGTTGGTGAGGTATCAAGGCCAGAGGTCGGAGGTCGGGTAACTGCATCGGACGTGTGCACAACGCCTTGCACGACAACGAGTGTACCTGGCGGAGGGAACTGCCTGGCTTGCGGTTGAGATGGGGTAAAAGGTACTGGTGGTGGGAGTTCCTGGGTAGCAGGTACAGAGTTTGTTGGTGCATCCGAGGTGGTGAAGGTATTATCAAGGAGATGATGAGGAAGGGGGTCGTTTGTGATGCTAGATGGTAGATTTCCTGAACCTGATGCTTCGGGAGTGTGTGATTCTAGTTGAGGAAGATGCTCGCAGGGACGCTCGTTCAAGGTGACGGGGGATTCTAGCACGTCTAGCACTTGTCTTTCAGTTTGCAGCTCCGTGGTACTGAGAGTCGACGATTCCGCGGGTCGAACGGGTTGTTCTGAAGGCTTTTCCGGAATAGTAGGAGGTAAGTCGTGTTCTGGAGCGGAAGATTGCACGCCCGACACGCTGGGGCCTGTGTCCGATTCCGTACGAGACTTTGACCATCGGCGTGAGTTTCTCCACAACCTCCGGGCTTTTGACTCTCCTAGATTGTCATCACGGCTGGACGAAGCATCGCCGCGAGGTCTGACTACGCTGAGTATGCTCTGGCGAAACGAGGACTTGCTTGATCGTTTCTGCGACCTTGTACGGTTGTCGTTTGGTATTGGTGGATCAGTTGATGATGTGGGTTCGGAAGGTCGAGAGGAGGATGAAGGAGTGGTAGTTTGTTCGCTCGCATGACGAGACGCCGTTTGTCCCATGCCAGAGAGGGGGGGAGAGGATATGTTGAAGAATATGCGATGATGGTGGTAGAGAAGAAAGAAAAGTTGTTGAGCTGAGAAGTGAAAGTGAGTGAGTGAGTGAGTGGGTAGAGGTGAGTTGTGTTGAATGTTGTGAGTTGTGGTTTCGAGCAAGGGGCTTTGTGATCGTCTACGGCGCTAACTCGACTTGGTCCTCACAGCACATCTAAATCGGGGCCTCTCATGACTTCTACTCAGCATGGTCAAGTGTCTCAAACACGATGCTATTCACTATCTATGTGACTGATAAAATGTCGACAACAGCTTCACGCTTTGCCCAAATGTCTCCGCTGTGTGGTAATGAGGCTGGATCCAACGAGGGAGCTTGCTTTTGATAGACACGTTCTTATACCTTCTATCAAGGAAAATCAAAGCTGCCCAATCATTCCGATGTCTGATGGCTCGTCCTGTGCAGAAAAAAAAAACAGTGTGAAAACAGTCACAAAACAGACGGATGCTCTCACCTATACTCTGATTGACGCTGTTCATGCAAATGTTCTCATACAACTCGGCGCCCGGGTCTTTACCTTTTGCCCCCTCCTTGCCAGGCACATTGCTGAGTTTCCTCCTCACAAACTTCATCCGCTCCTGCAGCTCAGACGAACCCAGGTTGGGGAACGGGAGGCCAATGATTATCACAGCTCGGGCTAGATCATCAGAGAAGTTGAGACCTTCTGACAATTTGGCTCCTATGACCGCAAATAACAGTGCCCCATTGGTCGACAAATCCTGGTAAAGCCCATTGTTAGCGGCTGCCAGCACATTCACTTAGATGAAAGCGATAGACCTTGGAGCGGGCGGCACAGCCATATTCCTTTAGTGTCGATTCGACTTGAGTAGAGTCATCGGGCTCGAAGAAAATCTGGTAGAAAAGTGAGCACTGCTTGACTTGCACAATCGCGGTTGCCCGGTATACCTGCTTCTTGTGAGATAGCCTAGTCATGATTCCATTCTTTTCCCATGAAACTCGAGCTCTCGCCAAGAAGTTGTAGGACGGAAAGAATACAGCGGTACCAGCAGGCAACATTCGACACAAGTTTACAAGGATATGTCCAAGATCAGTTATCTGGATCGCTGGTTCTGTGAATGCCCCCTGAGCCCCTTGAAAGAGAGGACATACCACCTGTTCCTTCTGCTGTTGCTCGGCGCGAAAGTCTAATTCTACTCCGGAGGGACCGTTGCCGATCGCAACGGCCAAGAGGTTAGCCGATGGCATGATATGTCCACAGCTGAATGTAGATAAGCGTCCGGGGTCTACGTCGTAGAAAAGTTGAGCGATCACGTCCGACATCTACGAACCGAGATAAACATTGTGGAGATCCATCCGAATAACAAGTTAGGAACATACCGGAGACATGGTTCCTCCTGCTAAGATGACAGCACGACTTGCCTCGACTACTTCCATGAACGGGGGTGCTGGGTTGAGGGGTTGATATTTAATTTCAACACCCTCTGGGCTTGAGGAAAGGGTAACGCAGCCGTCTGAAACTCGTCGAGGAGGTATGAGCACGATCATTGCTGCTACAGGCAGGCGCACCGTCATTGGCAGCAACAAGGGCAACGATAAGGGCTTCGACATTCTGGAGTGGGGGTAGATTAGACCCGTGGATGCGCTTGTCTAGAAGGCCATGTATGAACGTGCATTAGCTACACCATAGGAATCCCCTCACCATCAGTGTTCTCGCTAGCATCGGCATATTTGGATATTTTCTTCGCAATCTGGAGACGAATTAGCTATTCATCCTCCACGTAGGCAATGATGACTACTTTGCTCTTCTTGAGGTACGCCTCAATTTCGAGGAAATTGAATCCTGCTACATTCTTCCCAATGCGAGACAACAGATCTGCAGACGTCATGGACTCTGACCTCATCTTCGCCTTAGACGTGCTTGGCGCACTGCCCCATTCTGCGATGTATTCTTTCAACGATTTCATGAAAGTCACCAGACGCTTCAGGTGAAGCATGTGGTATGCGAGGAGTCTGGTACGGAATTTTGCGACGTAGTGGCAGACTTGGGCCAAGGCGGTGGCCAGAGACTTTGATGTTATTCGGACGCTGGTGACGGAGAGCAAGGTCGATATCAAATCTACCAGGCACATTGAGAACGCAAGTTGTAAAAATTGTGGGGTCACATACTGTGGGCTTCATCGATGACGACGATTTGGTCCCGTAGGTCGATGCCTAGTGCATCGCGAGAGCCTCTGTGAAGGAGGAGATTGTAAGGAAGCGTCACTAGCTGCGCTGTGAGTGAGATGACTGAGTATGAAGTGGGATGTAGGAGACGATGATACCTCGGCCTGTGGAATGGCCTGCCGTGACCCAAAGTATGGGCATGTACCGGCCAACACACCGGCGTGGGCAAGCTCTTCGATGTCCTTCGGAGTAGCCTAGAGGAAAGAAGGATTGGAAAAAGGGGGAAAGTGCGAAGGGTGGTTGCATACTAGTACTTGATCGCGGAACTGAATCATTTTCGCATCTTCGTCGGGTGGGGGTAAATGGGGACAGCGCTTGCTGCCTTTTTCTGGAGTAATCAATCAGCGGCTAGGATGAGGAGTCTCATCCGGGAAGCGCACCGTCCAGCAGATCGCGGCATTTGTCATCGAGGTCTCCCCGACTACGCCGCAGGTCCTCGTTTATGCAGAGTTGCTTTCGAGAGCCCAAGGCCACAGCCGAAGGTAGCATGGTGGCTTGGGTCATTTCGGCATCTTCATCAGCGCGACGTTTGCCATATGAATTCAAAGTTGGGGCGCCAACTATAGAGACAACGGGTTGTAGCTTTAAACGCTTGAGCTCGGGTATTACTTGGGTTAGCTGCGAATGGGTGCGAGATGCGTAGTATATCTTGGTTGTGTGTGGTATGTCGGATGTTTCGTCCCAGCGTTTTCGGTTTGAACCTCCCTCGAGCCTATCAGTAGGTGAGTGGCTGGGTAGCCAGCTAATGAGGAGATTGGCCGGCATACTTATTCATGAGGGCGCGCACGCTAGGCGATATGTTATCTTCGGCTTCAATGTCTTCGACTGGTAGGAACGCGTCTTCATCAAGTGCGTCAGCATGCTGTGTAGGCTCCGACATTCTCTGGGTATGTGTTGTTTATTGGCTTTATTGACCACACACTATATCCCATCACGCACCGGTCGCTTTCTGACCCTAGCCTGAGACATTCGAAGCATCGCTTCTTCGCGTTTGCGGGCATTGAGAAGACGTTCCTGCGTTGCTTGTTCTTCTGCTTCGATTTCGCGAGCCAGCAGCTGCCTCGTTTGCTGCACTACCCAGTCCGGAGTCCCTGTGGAGCTCTGAGAATGGGTTTGGATCGACGATTGGGAGTGACTTACCGTCAACGGTTCGTACGGAGTCCAGCTTTCCCTTCTTCGTTCGCTGCTTCTCGTCTAATAGCCAAGTCAGGGTTGCACATAGTAGACTAAGCGTTTTCCCCTGTGCAAGAGGTCAGCATTGAGAGGCTGCGTGATGGCCAAGGCTAACGAACGGTGCCAGTGGGGCTTTCAACGATGGCTACCTGCCGCTTTTCGATTGCCGCGTAAACGTGTTTCATAAGGTCCACCTGAATGGGGTAGGGTGGATCATAGGGAAATGCTGGGAACGAGTCTGGAGTTGGAAGAGAGAGGGCTGAGGCCATGGAACGCGTCAAAGGTCGAGGAGCGCGTTTCATTACCAAGGGCGTGACGTGCAGCCCCTGTAAGAGAAAGAAAGGAGTATACAAGTAATGTATGTGAGCATGGATACAAAAAATTAATGTGTAAAAAGGTGTCTCGTATAAATCGTACATGGAAATCTGGACGGGTCGAAGCAGCTATAAGAGGGTATGTAGATTGATTCGTGACCCCTGGTCGCCGTATGGCTGGCAGACATCCTCACGTCTCTTCTTCGGCGGTCTCTTTCTTGTAGAACTCCTTCAGCCAGGCCTCGGCGGCGGCGTTCTCCTTCTTCGCTTGAGCTATCATCTGCGTGACCTTGGATAGAGCGTCGGCCGTGCTAAGTGTGACGCCCCCAGCATCATCATCACGCTGCTGTCCATAGTGCTGTATCTTCTCGCATAAAGCTTGCACTCGCCATATCCCAATGGCGGCGGACGATCCTTTCAGGTAATGTCCTAGTCGAGATAGTTCGGCCAAATCTTTAGCTGACCTAAGGCCAGATCGTTGTTATCAGTCTCGCCCAGCACAGAGCATTGAGCCACATACAAGGCCTTATCCATGTTGCCAAACGTTTCCTCGGCTTGTACGAGATATGCTGAAGTCATCCCGTAGGAGAAATCCTTCTCCGGGTCATCGTCGTCGAGCTCGAGGATTTGTTCGAATATCTCTTTATCGATAATCTCCTGCCATCGCGTCATCAGTTGAGCCATTTGAGCATGCCATAGAGCTTAGGTTATCATCTCATCATGGCGCTGCCGCCGAATGAAAGGAAAGAGATATAGATATAGATAGATGATGTATGTGGTTGGGCGCGAAAGACAAGGAAGTGTACATACTAATGGAGTGTCGTCGTCACCTTCATCTGAGGTGCTAGCACCGTCACCTACGGACGCCTCCACTTTACTTGACGGTGTCGTGCTCGGACTTGATGCCTCAGGCTCAACGGCGATTGGTTTCACTTCAGATCCGGGTAACGATTTCACAGGTGGCGACGAAGTGCGTCTTTTCGACGGCACTTCCGTACCAGGGGTTTGTAAAGGTCGTGAGCGATCAGCCTGTGAGGCTGAATGCGACATTTGGGTCGTATGAATTAAAAAGAAAGATTGATTACAAGCGGTAAAGGTGTGTGATGGGAGCCAAGCACGGCTAACTGATTATCAAAGGCGGACCGACCTCGGATGGTCACGCAAACATTCCAATCCCCTGCATTCTTCATATGACGTACCCAGGGGCCCCAGATTTGATTATACACTTAGTACGGATACTACCTCTCATCAAACGACTCCGTCTTTACGAAGTTGATCTATGTCGTCTTTGGCATATCCCAGCTCTTTTAACACCTGTACACATGTCAGACGCTAAGAGCCTGATATGTTAGAAAAATGCTTACCTCATTCGTATGCTGAGACAGCCACGGAGGAGGTCGTGTTACTGGCATCTTCTTACCATTGTAAAAGACCGCGGGGGCAACAACCTTGATCTTGCCCGCTCTTGGGTGCTAAGAGACAACAGTGGGTTACAGAGGGAGGTTTAACCAAAGTGCCACTCACATCAACATCAACGGCAGCATGACGAGCGAGGGCCTAGTCGTTGACTGGATGAGCATCTTTGGCGATAGACGGAGCACTACTCGCCTGGGGATGCTCGAAGGCTTGGCGAACATTGTTAATGGGCCCGAAGGGTATCCTACGCTCTGTCTAGTTAACGGAAGGACAGCAAATCGAGTAAGGATTTACCCAAGCCCGGTGAACTTGCTTAGCCAATGGTCTCTTGTATTGCTCATGAGCACCTCGGTTATGATATTGATGATTTCAGCTCGATTCTTTACTCGCGCTGCGTTGGAACCGAATCGAGGATCGTCCGCCAATTCAGGTCGTTCCAATATTTTTGTAGCGAGAGTTTTGAACTTTGATAAACAAACGTTTCAAATGCGTACAAGTCAGAAACCCGCACTGGGCCACTTACCTGTCGCTCGTTACCAGTTCCGAACATGATGAAGCCATCCTTGCATGGGAATACTTGGTATGGGACAATAGAAGGATGAGCGGTGCCATATCTACCCCCTTCTTGACCAGCAATCAGATAGTTGGAGGCGACATTAGCAAGACCAGCAAGCTAGGAATGGTGATGAGTGGAACGAAGTCGGTGAGCAAGAGAGGATACCTGAGTGTCAAAGAGACTGCAGTCAACCCAAACTCCCTTTCCCGTCTGTTGACGTGAGATGAGGGCAGCGAGGATGGCACCATGCGCGTATAGTCCAGTTGAAATGTCCGTAGATGCGACGCCAACCTTGCAGGGCGGTCCATTCGGTTCTCCGGTTCTACCTGAAGCGTGACGAGGAGAAGAATTTCTGGGTGAATAGTCTTACATGTGCATCAGGCCGCCTTCGGCAGCTATAATGACATCGTAGCCTGCAGCCTGACTATACGGACCCGTCTGTCCATAGCCTACGTAATGGCTATGGTTCAAGCTCATGGGGTAGTCTGATCGGTCTCACCCGTAATAGATGTGTAGATGAGGCGAGGGTTGATGGCCTTGCAATCCTCATATCCGAGACCCATTGAAGCCAATTTTCCTGGAATAAAGTTCTCTACGAGAACGTCCGATTGTGCAATCATCTTGCGGATGATCTCCAAGCCTTGTGGCTTCTTGAAGTTGACGGTGATAGACCTCTTATTCTTATTGGCAGCTAGGAAGTAGGCAGTCTCCGGAGGGAGATGAGCGGCTTGCTTCGGAGCATCATCTAACAAAGGAGCAGAAGGTGGGTCCCATTGTCCTTTCCGACGATCAGACTTGGAATCAGCGAGGGAGATGCATAGCTAGCCAATCATGGGGACGAACTGGTATCGTCGCCTCGGGAGACCTCTTCAACTTTGATAACGTCTGCGCCGAGGTCAGCCAACAACATTGTTGCCGTCGGGCCAGCTAAAACCCGGGTGAGATCGACAATTTTAACGCCTTGCAACGGAGGCGGGATCCCATTCAATGGTCGAGACTGTTGCTGGTAGTATCGTCGCGACAAGACGCGGAAAGCGTACGCCGACCTCAACGACGACAACATGAGAAGGAGGAAAGAAGATAAACGAGCATTACTTAGTATTTAGAGGCCTGCATTCGGTTGCCGATCGCCGCAACCCCGAAGGTGACCTAAATCCGGCAACTTGTACTCAAACGCGCACGTCAGTCAATCCAACCCTTTTCTCCATCTTTCACCACAACCACAATCATCTCCTCCTCCTCCTCCCCTTCCCATTTTTCTAGGTCTTCTGCAGCGCAGTGCCTACCACACAATGCTCTCAAGGCAGGTTCTACGTCGCTTCCCCGCCTCTCCCGCACAATGGGCGAAGCAGTCACATCGCGCCGTTTTTGCCATAAAACGGGACATGGCAACTCCAGCCAAGCCACCTTCGCCCAACGACCCGTTTGCTAATGGGACCAATGCCTATTATGCGGATGAGATGTATCGGCTCTGGAGGCAGGATCCCAAGTCCGTTCATGCGTCTTGGGACGTTTACTTCCGCGGCATGGATAAGGGTTTGTCCAGTCCACAGGCATTTCAACCTCCCCCAAGGCATTTGCCCCCACCAGCCGATGGTGCACCAGCGCTATACTCTGCATCAGGAGAACTCGACGACCATCTCAAGGTAAGCCGGCCACGTTGTGATCAGTATATATGTTCATCCCGGTTTGCTCCAGGTCCAACTTCTCGTCCGTGCCTACCAAGTCCGTGGTCACCATGTTGCAGAATTGGACCCTCTGGGCATCCTCGATGCCGATTTGGGGGAGTATCACCCTCCTGAACTGGAACTAAGCCGTTATGGCTTTACAGAGCGCGACCTCGAAAAGCAGATTACCTTGGGTCCCGGTATACTCCCTCACTTCGCCACAGAGGATCGCAAGACTATGAAACTCGGAGAAATCATCAAGCTTCTGAAAAGGATATACTGTGAGTGTGCTTTGTCTGTGATTCTAGTCTCTCAGTCTTATTCTTGCAACCAGGCGGTGCTGTTGGTATCCAGTACGTCCACATTCCTGACAAGGAGCAATGTGACTGGATCAGAGAACGCGTTGAAATTCCGAAGCCTTGGAATTACACCGT
Organism: Pleurotus citrinopileatus; assembly: GCA_017312325.1. NCBI lineage: Eukaryota > Fungi > Basidiomycota > Agaricomycetes > Agaricales > Pleurotaceae > Pleurotus > Pleurotus citrinopileatus. The sequence goes on from BHFW01000037.1 coordinate 2,214,339, forward strand.
CGAGGAGAAGCGTATGATCCTCGACCGACTCATCTGGTCGGAGTCATTCGAAAAGTTCATGGCCAGCAAGTATCCCAATGAGAAACGTTTTGGGTTGGAAGGCTGTGAGGCTCTCATTCCTGGTATGAAGGCTCTCATCGATCGGTCGGTCGATCACGGTGTAAAACATGTTACGATCGGCATGCCACATCGTGGTCGCTTGAACGTTCTTGCTAACGTCATCCGAAAGCCCGTCGAGGCTATCCTTAACGAATTCTCAGGAGACGAAGGTGACTCGCCGGCTGGGGACGTCAAGTATCATCTAGGTGCCAATTATGTTCGCCCCACGCCCTCGGGGAAGAAGGTTTCCCTTTCTTTGGTCGCCAATCCTTCCCACCTTGAAGCAGAAGATCCTGTAGTCCTTGGCAAGACGCGCGCAATCCAGCACTTCGAAAACGACGAAACTACCCACAGCACTGCTATGGGTGTGCTACTTCACGGCGACGCAGCCTTTGCTGGCCAGGGTGTTGTATATGAGACGATGGGCATGCACAACCTCCCTAGCTACGGAACTGGGGGAACCATTCACCTCATCGTCAACAACCAGATTGGCTTCACTACCGACCCTCGCTTCGCCCGGTCCACACCATATCCTTCGGACATTGCCAAAGCCATCGACGCTCCCATTTTCCATGTGAATGGTGATAACGTTGAGGCTGTCAACTTTGTGTGCCAACTTGCTGCCGACTATCGCGCCAAGTACAAGAAGGACGTTGTCATCGACATCGTTTGTTATCGTCGCTACGGCCACAACGAGACAGATCAACCTATGTTTACGCAACCCAGAATGTACAAGGCCATCGAGAAGCAGCCAACGCCACTCACACAGTACACCAAGTTCTTGGTTGGCAGAGGTACATTCACGGAGAAAGATATTGAGGAGCATAAGAAGTGGGTGTGGGGAATGTTGGAGACGGCCGCTGCCGCAGCCAAGGATTATGTTCCGACCAGTAAGGAATGGCTTTCCGCTTCCTGGCAAGGATTCCCTTCTCCTAGACAGCTGGCCGAGCAAACTCTCCCTACTCGCCCCACCGGATCTGATGAAGTTACCCTCAAACGCATCGGCAAAGCAATTTCCACCTATCCTCAAGACTTCGCCCCACATCGCAACCTCGCTCGTATTCTGACCAACCGTGGCAAAACAGTTGAGGAAGGAGAGAATATCGACTGGTCTACGGCCGAAGCCCTTGCATTCGGTTCCCTTGCCTTGGAAAAGATCCACGTTCGTGTATCAGGTCAGGACGTGGAGCGGGGAACCTTCTCGCAACGTCATGCTGTTATTCACGACCAAAAAACTGAGGCACAGTACGTTCCTTTGAACGACCTTGGGTCTAATCAGGCCCGCTTCGTTGTGTGCAACTCGTCACTCTCCGAGTTCGGTACGCTTGGTTTCGAGCTTGGGTACTCTCTTGTGTCACCCGACTGTTTGACGATGTGGGAGGCGCAGTTCGGTGACTTTGCCAATAACGCCCAGTGTATCATTGATCAATTTATCGCTGCTGGTGAACGTAAATGGCTACAGCGCACTGGATTGGTGGTCAGCTTACCCCACGGTTACGATGGGCAAGGACCAGAGCACTCGAGCGGGAGAATTGAGCGGTTCCTCCAGCTTTGTGACGACCACCCCCATGTCTTCCCCACCCCGGAGAAGCTAGAACGTCAGCATCAAGACTGCAACATGCAGGTTGTTTACCCAACTACGCCAGCCAATTATGTACGTTTTGATGGCCTGTTTGAAGTACTTCCCGAGTGACCATTGGTATCTCAGTTCCATGTTTTGCGCCGCCAAATCCATCGTGATTTCCGCAAGCCTGTACGTCACCCCATGATTGACCTCATTGACAAACCTCATTGATACGGTACCTCCAGCTTGTTGTCTTCTTCTCCAAGAACCTCCTCCGTCACCCGAAAGCCCGCTCAGACTTTTCTGAAATGACCGGGGAAACTAGCTTCCAGCGATTCATCCCTGACCCTCATCCAGAAGAGCTCACTGCGCCTGAAGAAATCAAGCGACACATTCTCTGTACCGGTGAGAGTTGTCTTGCTTATCATATCTAGCGTCGAGTTGATATTTTTCCAGGCCAAGTTTATCAAGCCCTTCTGTCAGAACGTGAGGCGAAAGGCTACAACAACATCGCCATCAGCAGGATTGAGCAACTTTCCCCTTTCCCATATGATCTTGTAAGCTTTGCTTGTGTGTACGTGATTTCGCCTGACCATGCCTAGATCACTGCACATCTTGATAAATATCCCAACGCCGATCTGATGTGGTGCCAGGTATATATGTCACCAATTTCTCTTCGAGACCTATTGCTTGACATTCACTCCAGGAGGAACCCTTGAACAACGGGGCATGGAGCTATGTCGGACCTCGTATCTACACAGCCGGAAGCCAGACAACACACCACAAGGGCAAATACCCTTATTACGCTGGCCGTGAACCCACCAGCTCTGTCGCGACTGGTAGCAAGGCAAGCTGATCGTTTAGCTATGCCACTTTTCAGATCTAATCATTTCATTTTCCCAGGCCCAACACAAGAAGGAAATTGAGGAATTCCTCTCGGTCGCTTTTGATCTGGAAAATGTTAAGCGCTTGCGTATTGCTTCATGATTGTTCTGTAGAAGGGTCTGTATATTCAGTATACATATAGGTAATACTATAAAAGTCTATAATCTCTGCTTGCTTTTATTGCAATTTTCAAAACTCATGAGATGATTGCGAAAAATAAAAACTAAAGTTGGTTGAGGAGGTTGAGCACTGAGGACCCCGAGGGACATCCTGGGTCCTGTTTGGGAGTCTGAGTCTACAGTGGGTTTCTATCTTGGGTGATAGACTGCCTCCAGACCTGAAGATGGACATTCTCCTGTGATGTGCTGAGATCCAGTGAAGCATGCTGTGTAGATGTCCAGTAGACCTTGGTAGACTTTGAGGTCACTCAGAACTTATTTATTTTTGTGGTTGTGTCATGAAGTGTGAAAATTGTTATAATGTTCAATGTTTAACTCCAATGAAGAGTTGGTCTGCCCAAACTTCAAAGTGACCCAACATGGCATTTATTGACCTGGTTGATGCTGATATATATATATATATATAATATAGGAATACTGGAAGGGCCTGTCCCAGATAGGCTCCTAGAACCAGCCACTTGTATCACTTGTTTTCTTAAACAGCACTTGACTGGCACTAAGGCACCAATAAGCAAATACCAAGTTGAGCAGCTAGCCAAAATGTTGCCCAAGGTGCCTGAGTTCATCCTGGGGCTTCATTGTACCTCAATAATTTGACACTGCCATCGCAAGGGCGACCTCTGGGGTCGCAACAAGACTAGCAGAGGGAGGATCCAAAGAGAATAGTCTAAGGAAACTCCCTGCTGCAAGGTGCAACATATACTACTGTGATACATGCAGAAATAAGCAAACTACTGTACAGTACCAAGCCACAAGAGAGAGAAGGATATCCTCCTCAAATGAGTGCCAAGTAGGCTGGGCATCAAATTAGAAGAGAAGGTCATGGAAAGGCAAAGAAGGAATTAGAACTAAAGAGGCCTCACCCTGGGAAATTATAGGTCCCATCTCTGCCAAGGGAGTGATGAATCATCCTTCCTTTATAATGAATCAGCTTTCTATTATGATGAATCATCATCCCATTAACAATGATTCAGCTTCCCATTGTGCTGAATCATTGATTCTCTTGGCATAGACCTAGTCACAGGAAGGGTGGGAAACTTAGGTCTTCTTCAGGAAGGCAAGGAGGAGTGAAAGATAGTCAGACTGACTTAGAATGAGTCTAAATGACTAGGTACCCAGAGGTACCCAGAACCTTGTTATAAAGCACCAAAGATCTTGACTCAATCCTGCTTGAGAGTCATATCAGATGACTCACCCTAGCTATATATGGTAATAGGCAACCAAACAAATACAAATAGTTGTAGGGTATATAAGCTGGCCAGAAATTGATTGGCCTTGATAATAACAATTCCCCCAAGATTCCAGTGTTACAAGCATAGATTGACTTTAAGAGAACCAATTAGTCTAAGAACTAAACAAAACTGGTGTTTCTGAGTTCTATTCTAACCAAGCCAAGCCTTGGAAACAGTTCTATAAGTCCATTTGGAACTAATTCCCTGTGAGTTAGGGTTATTGTTGGAAGTGATGTAACAGTTGCAATGAAGACTTCGCTCCTAGAGTGCACGCATCACCGCGCAATCAACCCACACAGTGCATACACACTGTGTACCGTGCCTAAACACTGCTAGGAAATCCTGCTTCACTCCCTAGTGAGCAGTGTACATTGATTATAATCAGTACATTAAGCATTTGTACATAAATCAAGCATAGCGCCCGTCAAAGCGCCCTACAGTCGCCCCCGCATGGTCCCAAGGCAGAGGGCATAGCCCCAAGCCATGAGCCAGCGCGGGGGGTCAATAGAATTAACCTACAAGTCACTATAATCATTAGTTGTTACATGATTAGTTACACTTTCTTATACTTTTGTATATAAAAGCTGTGGCTGCGCTCTCACGGTTTCACCAGCCGTTCCCACGGTCAGTCAGGAAGCTTATTTCATGTCAGTAACTTTACTGATCGCTTCCTGACACTGTATGCCTCCGGGTTCTTCATCAAATGAAGATCTCAACTAATAAATGTTACCCAGAGCATACAGAACATGTCCTGCAGCTCCTGGACTTGCTCCGGAGCTGTACAATTTCGGACGTGTTTTAGTGGACACCTACTTTCACGCCTCGCGCTGAACAGTGGCCGTGGGAAGGTTGACAGGGTCCTTTCCTTGTATACCAGAGAGCAGAGCAACAGCAGTACTCTACTGGCAGTTATTGGACATTTATTGAATCATCAATTATTGCACACATCTATTGGGTCTATTGGCTTCATTTAGTGGCATTTATTACAAAAAAATCGGTCAAGTTTCAACAGATAATAACATGACACTGCTGAAACCTGAATATTTCGAAATCAAAGCACTACAACAGGGTCATGTGCTGATCAATGGGGTCGAAACTGAAATTTTAGCTAATATACAACAGGCAAAGACATACGACGAAGCGGTAACCAAGATCGTGGAGGAAATGAAGTGATCCCCCACCAAGGTATGGCAAACAGAGGAATGGTCAAAGGAACAGGGATTGATACTTCATCATGGGAAAATCTATGTACCTAAGGATGTAGACCTATGGTGAGAAATCGTGAACCTGCACCACAACTCTACGATAGCAGGACACCCAGGCTGATGGAAAACCACAGAGCTAGTATTGAGGAACTATTGGTGGCCAGGAATGACTAAGTTCATCGCAGAGTACTGCAAGGGCTGTGATAAATGCCAAAGGGATAAGAGTCATACCCACCAAATACAGGGAAAACTTCAGCCATATCTGATCCCTACCATGCCTGGGGCTGACATCTCAGCAGACCTAATAGTAAAGCTCCCGGAATCGTTGGGCCATGACTCGATCTTGGTAGTTATTGACCGATTCACCAAAATGGTATGCCTGATACCCACACAAGAAGAACTATCTGCGTTAGGACTAGCCAAGCTATATCACGACCATGTATGGAAGAGCTTTGAGCTGCCAGAAACCATCATCTCTGATCGAGGGCCACAATTCGCATCACAAGTAATGAAGGAACTGAATTGATTGCTTGGAATTCAAACCAAACTATCCACAGCCTACCATCCACAAACAGATGGGCAGACAGAGCGAGTCAATCGAGAAGTAGAGACCTACCTACGCATGTTTGTCAATCACCGGCAGGACAACTGGGCAGATTGGCTATTGATAGCTGAGTTTGCAATCAACAACAAAGGACAAGCTAGTGCCCAGCAATCTCCTTTCTACTTGAACTATGGACAGCACCCACAAACCGGCTTCGAAGTAACCAAATCATCCAAAATCAAATCTGTCGACCAATTTGCCAAACACATGCGTCAAACATGGGAAGAAGCTAGAGCTGCTTTAGTCAAAGCAGGGGAAGCCATGAACATTTACGCCGATCGACATAGAGATGCGCTCTCTGAGTACAAGATTGGGGATAAGGCTTACATCTACACTGACAACCTAGCAACGACCCGACCGTCGCGAAAACTCGACCACAAAAAGATTGGTCCGTATGAGATAACAGGGGTACCAACCAAAAATGCTGTTACATTAAGCTACCCAAAACAGTAAAAATACACCCGATGATTTCTACACATAGGACAGAGCCGTACCAACTGCCCACCATACACGAACAGAGTCAGCCACCACCACCACTGGTGAGGATCCAAGGAACGGAAGAGTACAAGGTTGAGTCTATCCTAGACTCCAAGGTGGGCCGGGGTGGGTCGCTCCAGTACCTGGTCAAGTGGAAAGGATACACTGATGAGTCAAATACATGGCAAAGTGAAAAGGACTTGCAACACGCACCGGAGAAGCTGGCTGAGTTCCATCGTCAAGTCGCTGCAGCTCTGCGAAGACTACCAAAGAGAGTGTCATGTGATTACCATCCAGACCTATCCGCAACTGCAGACATGCCAATGCAGCATGGGCACAGTTATGACGTCACAAGCAGCAGTCATTCCATGGAATGCATGATGGCCTACGCATGTTGTATAGTAATCAGTAATTACTCATTGCCTCATGTATATTAGTATTTAAGCCCCCAATCAATGCCGGGAGACGACAAGTTCATTCTCTTAGGATTTCCGCTACATAGTAGGATAAAGCCTTCGTCATCGTCCTTAACCATTCTCTCAGTGTTCCAGTATTCTTGTGGGGTCCACATTTAGTAGTGTCGCCCTAACAGTTTAGATTTAAAAGAAATTTATTTATTTAACTATCATTACAATTGTGCTACTACTGATGATGGGCTATGACACTCACACAATGTCTTGAGGCACTTCTGCAGCCTCCTGTATGGCCTTTGCATGGTGGAGGGAGAGACTCATTGGCTTCAGCAACTGAGGAGCAGCACTGCACCTTCCAACATGTCTGGAGTCTGAATTTGGACTGCGAGACAAAGGGCAATGGACCCAAAGGGACCAAAGTGTGGGAACAGACCAGATTGGACTGAACTGGAGTGCAAGAGCAGCCAAACAAGAGGGAGAGGACAGAGGGCAAGGCCACCAACCAAGAGGGAGAATAGAAAGCAACTTTAATATTTGAGCTAAGGAATAACTACCTAAACTAAGGCCTATATATACTATGTAACACATGGTATAGGTGAGGCAAGGCCAAGGTGGGTAAAGGACATGAGGTAGCTAAGCTGAGCCCAAGGACAAAGGAATGACTAACAATGAATCTCAGTCAAAAGGCACGTCCCCAAATAGTTCTGATCTGGTGAGAAATGAACTAAAGGGTGACCCTGGAGACACTTTGAGGGACTAAAACAATTTTTCAAAATCTTGGTTGTTTCCAGTTCCTGTATAGTCAAGGTCTGGTGAAAATAGTTACTAAGATGGCACCGGACTTGACTTTAGCTACAAATTTTGATTCCAGATCCAAGCTACCTTTGGTTAAGTTTTGGTTGAATTTGGGTCAAATTTCAGTGTAGTCACGTCGAAAGGTAGTCCTTCAAGGGTAGCAAAAGTTGATTTAAAGTCAGAAAAAGTCATTGTAAGTGTTCAGAAGTGTTTGTAAAGTGTGCGCAAAGTCATTGCAAGTGTTTGTAACATTAATATGTATGTAACGATGCGGGATATGAAACAAAAAGCTAGCCTCCCTTACACCTTCTGATTCTTCTGTGAACGAGGTTTGCTGTTGCCCTGAATAGAAACATAAATAGAGAAAGATGACAGAAACAAGGGGACTCACGGTTACAGTGGCAGCGGTGGAGATGAGAGCCCTGGTGGCATCAACAACAGCGAGATGGCCGGCGAAGCAAGAATATGTTCAATAACTAGCAAAGGTGTAATTAGAGCAGCCTGATAGGTGAATGAAGAATACATGAAGTGACGTACGGGCATCCTTCTTGAGATTGCTCTTCGCAGCAGGAAGATGGTGGGCTGCAATCAGATCCCTGAGTTGATGGATTTTGAGTGCCTGCAGCATAGGTTAGAATAGACGGATGTGTTAATTAATGGATAAAACGAACCACCAGCACCGCGTTATCAGTTTGGGCTGCAGAAGCACCATCAGCATCGGATCCAGCGCCAGGTGTGGCGGGGTTAATGATACAAGGCTAGTCAGATGAGGATGCGGCATTAGTGGGCGCAGATGAAGACGGAGTCAGGAGGGAGGTTGATATAAATCGCGATGTGAAGCCATCAAGCAGCTGTGCAAAGAGTCATTAAAACCTCAATATACATTCTAGCAAGGGGACTTACACCATGCGCAGCTTGCCATACAGACACCAACTTGTTCATTAAATTCTCCAAAAAGTGGTTGGTGAGAAGTTTTTGGTTTGATTCAAGTCGGATTCCGTTCTCAAAACAGATATGATGCGCGCATTCACATATCCGAAGGCCAGCGGCAAAGAGATCAAACACAGTGTCGACGGATCCAACAGCAGCCCACGTCGTGACAACCTTGTTGATGGTAAGATCACCGGCAGTGTATTGGTAGTGGCCCCACGACAAGTTGGTGTTATCTTTGTCAACGTCAGCAGGGGATGTTGTGAGCATACACTTGAGAAGTTGGAGGATATTTTCACTGGGCTCGCCTTGCTGAAAGAAGCGGTATCGGCCCATTACATCAACAAGCTCGGCGGCGGCGGAAAGAGTATCATGGGGTGTGCTACTCTGCTTCTGAAGAGCATTTGAGATGTAGGCTAAAGAGTAGGTTAGTTGACAGTCTCGTAGATACCGTAATTGATGTCACTTACTATGTAATTCAGCGAGCAACGATCCAACTGATATCCAAGCGATACCACGATCGGGCAGTTTGGTCAATGATGTAGATGGCGCAGTGGGTGGCAGTGGCAGTGGTAGAGGCATGTCATTGGAATCAGGTGTGTCCATACCTCCTGCACCGGGGGGCATATCATGTTGGAAGTGATGTAACACTTGCCACCAAGACTTTGCGCCTAGAGCGCGCGCATCGCTGCGCAATCGACCCACACAGTGTCTACACACTGTGTACCATGCCTAGACACTGCCAGGAACTCCTGGTAGTCCCTGCTTCACTCCCTAGTGAGCAGTGTACATTGATTATAATCAGTACATTAAGCATTTGTACATAAATCGAGCATAGCGCCCGTCGGAGCGCCCTAGAGTCGCCCCCGCATGGTCCCGAGGTAGAGGGCATAGCCCCAAGCCATGAGCCAGCGCCGGGGGTCAATAGAATTAACCTACAAGTCGCTATAATCATTAGTTGTTACATGATTAGTTACACTTTCTTATACTTTTGTATATAAAAGCTGTGGCTGCGCTCTCACGGTTTCACCAGCCGTTCCCACGGTCAGTCAGGAAGCTTATTTCATGTCAGTAACTTTACTGATCGCTTCCTGACACTGTATGCCTCCGGGTTCTTCATCAAATGAAGATCTCAACTAATAAATGTTACCCAGAGCATACAGAACATGTCCTGCACCTCCTGGACTTGCTCCGGAGCTGTACAATTTCGGACGTGTTTTAGTGGACACCTACTTTCACGCCTCGCGCTGAACAGTGGCCGTGGGAAGGTTGACAGGGTCCTTTCCTTGTATACCAGAGAGCAGAGCAACAGCAGTACTCTACTGGCAGTTATTGAACATTCATTGAATCATCAATTATTGCACACATCTATTGGGTCTATTGGCTTCATTTAGTGGCATTTATTACAAAAACATCGGTCAGGTTTCAACATAGTTGGTAGGATGAGTGGATAGGTTAGATGTCGGCAAGCTCAGGGAGGGGGAGAGAAGGTGAGAGAGTAGACCAGGGGTGAAAACGTTTGCGCCCTCCACAGCTGCAGTTGCTGGGAAGGAGGGTGGGACCAACGACGAGTAGGATTGCTGCGATGAAGGGTATTCTGATGGTGTAGATGCCCTTGAGTCTGATCCAGAGGTAGATGAGGACCTTGTCAAAGGGATAGAGCTGCCATAACCAGCTGCACGCAGCCCAGACAGTTTGGCAGGGAGCGTAACGTCTGCAGGGAGTTCATCGTCTGATTCATCCAAGGAGATAACTCGACCATATGGATCATGTGGCGGATATGTAGGGCGACTAGGATGTGTGACAGGAATTGGTGCATGGCGGTATGTACGGTGCTTCATGTAGGATACATCATTGATGGGAGGCCCATGATCATAGTTTTTGAAACTGCCTTCACTGGGAGCAACCAAGTCTGCACGAGATGAGGCACGCGAGTCAGCATGAGATGGGGCTTGCGATTCAGCGCGGGATGAGGCACGAGAGTCAATGTCTAATGGAGATTGAGAGCGTCTTTCATAGCATACTGAATCAGCGTAGGTCAGGAAGTTTTTGGTGAGCATGGGATGGCTGAACTGGGTACCAGATTGCGATTGACCAGAGTGGTGTTGTTGATTGATTTGTGCAAGATTCCAGCCAGGTTGATGGTCCTTGGCTCCATGCACATCCTGGCTGCTATAACGTTGTGAGTGTGGGCCTGCGAATGCCATTTGTTCACACTATAGACTGTGGAAAATGTCAACAGCGATGTGCCTCAACAAACCGAACATATGTGGACATGATTCAAGCCCCTAGTTCCTTTCCCCTTAAAAATCAAAATAAAGAAAACAGTCTCTGATTCTATTCAAATACATTGTCGCTATCAATGTCACTATCTGGGGCATAGTCAAATTCGCCTGCTGATTCATGCTGTGCTGTAATGTCAGCAATGGGCATGAAATCAGAGTCATCCTCGGTATTGATATTGGAAGTTGGAATAGGAATACCACGTTCGGTGACTTGAAGCATAGATAGGGCTGCATGCTTCTGAAGGATGGTGATGCTGTCTCTGAAGGCAAATACCCCCACAAGAGCAACAATGTTACTCACTAGGATCACTCCAATTGTTCTGCCCATCTGCCCAACATGACAAACACCCAGAACAAGTGAGACAGATTCAATGGCATTATACACAACTAGAGGGTTCCCCGAACCCTCTAGTGTGTAAATTGCCCGTGCTTCACCCCATATCTCACTTGCTTCCTCATTGTCACCTGATTTTGCTTCAACGAAACGGCTAGAATGTGCTTTACCGCCATTTTTCCAAGATGATTCACTGAGGAAGGTCGATAATGTGGAGCCAGGGCTGTTTAGCTTGTGCTTCCCCCATTGCAAGATAGTGCGCTCCTTATTTGTTATGTCCCCACTCCAGTTCCAGAGACGTGATACAATGATGGCAGAGACATCGTGTTGAAAGGAGGAGCTCCTCTGGACCTTCTGTGTTATGTCATATGGACGTATCAAGCGTGGCTGTGGTGTTGAAACCTGACCGATGTTTTTGTAATAAATGCCACTAAATGAAGCCAATAGACCCAATAGATGTGTGCAATAATTGATGATTCAATAAATGTTCAATAACTGCCAGTAGAGTACTGCTGTTGCTCTGCTCTCTGGTATACAAGGAAAGGACCCTGTCAACCTTCCCACGGCCACTGTTCAGCGCGAGGCGTGAAAGTAGGTGTCCACTAAAACACGTCCGAAATTGTACAGCTCCGGAGCAAGTCCAGGAGGTGCAGGACATGTTCTGTATGCTCTGGGTAACATTTATTAGTTGAGATCTTCATTTGATGAAGAACCCAGAGGCATACAGTGTCAGGAAGCGATCAGTAAAGTTACTGACATGAAATAAGCTTCCTGACTGACCGTGGGAACGGCTGGTGAAACCGTGAGAGCGCAGCCACAGCTTTTATATACAAAAGTATAAGAAAGTGTAACTAATCATGTAACAACTAATGATTATAGCGACTTGTAGGTTAATTCTATTGACCCCCGGCGCTAGCTCATGGCTTGGGGCTATGCCCTCTGTCTCGGGACCATGTGGGGGCGACTCTAGGGCGCTCCGACGGGCGCTATGCTCGATTTATGTACAAATGATTAATGTACTGATTATAATCAATGTACACTGCTCACTAGGGAGTGAAGCAGGGACTACCAGGTGTTCCTGGCAGCGTTTAGGCATGGGGTCAATTGCACAGCGAAGCGCATGCTCTAGGAGCGAAGTCTTTGTGGAAAGTGTTACATCACTTACAACACAACCCCCTGATGTAACACGTGCTTCATTCATCGTCCCTTCATCATCCAAAGTGCTAGACCATTCACAAACACAACCCCCTGGCCTAGCACTTCCTCCCATCACCAATTCATTCCTCAATCAACAACCCCCATCATGCTCCGCAACTTGCCAACCTGAGGCTTGGGCAGAATCTTGGTCAACAGATCAGCAGGCATATCATCAGTTCGCAGATGAACTGGCTCAATGACTCTCCGCTCAACCTGATCCCTCAGCCAGAAATGTGCCAGATCCAGGTGTTTCATCCTCCCATGGTGTTCAGGATTCTTTGCCACTCCAATGGCAGACTGGTTGTCAATGTGCAGGATAGATGGGCTTTTCTGCATGTAACCAATCTCTGAGAGCAGATTCTGTACCCAGCATATCTCCTTGCCAGCAGCAACAGCAGCATCATACTCTGCTTCAGTAGTAGACAGTGCAATGTTGTCTTGTGCTTTGCTGCTCCATGTCACTGCTCCCAGGCCCATCTTTACTATCCAGCCAGAAGTAGACTTGCCATTGTCCTTGTTGCCTCCATAGTCTGCATCACAATACACCTGAAACAACCTCCCTTCCATCAGGGGATCTGGCCCATATACCAGCCTCTTGTTCATAGTGCCCTTCAAGTAGCGGAACAGATGCTTCACAGCCTTCCAATGGTTCATGCCTGGGTTCGAGTTGAACCTAGCCAGTGCACTGGTGCTAAAGGCTATATCAGGCCTGGTCAACATAGCCAAGTACAGGAGGGAACCAACAGCACTCATGTAAGGTATCAGACTCATTTCCCTTGCTTCTTCAAATGTCTTGGGACAATCATCCTTTGTCAATCTCAGCCCAGGAGGCAATGGAGTGCCAACAGGATTGCAGTCAGACATGTCAAATTCCGCCAGTTTGTTGATGATGTACTGACGCTGTGATAGGTATATCCTGCTGGTGGTCCAGTCCCTACTAATCTCCATGCCCAGCAGGTAGGATGTCTCTCCAAGGTCCCGCAATTTGAAGTGCTTTGCCAAGTCCACCACAAACTTGTCCAGAGTCTCCTTTGACTTGGAAGCAAGGGTTAGGTCATCCACCCACACTGGGACTATGACTCGGATACTTCCATTGTCATAGATGCAGAGTGATGGATCAGAGCAGATGCTCTTGAATCCCATGGACCCAAGGGCATCACCCAACATGATGTCCCACAACCGAGGTGACTGCTTCCATCCATAGATTGACTTGTCCAGAAGACAGACTTTCTTTTCGCCATTGGGTGCCAACTCCTCAAACCCTGCTGGCTGGTCCATATACACTTCACAGTCAATTGGACTGTTGATGAATGCATGTGAAATGTCCACAGAGCGCAAATGCATTCCCTCCAGTGCAGCCAGAGCCATGACAATCTTTATAGTGCCTGTGCGAGAAGGAGAGGCCCAGGTCTCAAAGTAGTCAAATCCAGGTCGCTGGCTAAATCCCTTAGCCACTACCCATGCCTTGAATCGTTCAATGCTGCCATCAGCCAGGTACTTGACCCGGAACACCCATCTGCAACCAATAGTCTTCTTGCCAGGTGGTAGAGTCACTAGCCTCCAAGTCCCATTCTCCAAGTGTGCCTTGATTTCCTCCAGAGCAGCCTCTTGCCATTTCGAAGCATAGGGAGATTTCATGGCCTGTTTGTATGTCTCAGGCTCCGGCAGCCTTTCACCTGGCTGGAGAGTGATGGTGTCTGCAGCCAAGGCATCCTCATCTTCATCAGACTCCTCTTTGATCACAGGTGTAGGCTCTCTCATCTCCCATGCAGGTGTAGACTCTCTGCTGGCACTGGGACTGGGTGACACTATCACAGGCTTCTTCTTGATCTTCCACCACTCCCCAGGTGGTTTCACATCTCTCTTGGTGCGACGTGCAGCTAATGGCAGATTGTCAGCTTCAGCATCACTGTCTACATCCACAGGAGGTGTCACTACAACTCGACGACGTGCACGTGGTCTGCGTGGTGGCGGAGGCTGACTGTGCGCTTCCCCAGCATCACTATCATCTCCAGCAGCATCATTATTGCCTCCACCAGCACCATCTTCCTCATGTCCATCAGAATCATCGCCATCAGAGTTGTCATTGGTCAAAGGAAGTTCAACAGGAGGGGTATCATTGCTATTTGTGTGCCTTGGTGTGACTGCAGGTGGCGGAGTAGGAGCATTAATGTCACTGGGTGGTTGTCCTCGCAGAAGCTCCCCTTTGAAGTTGTACCGTTCATCAAAGTCAGCCCTCTCACAAAGAATGGCCTTCTTTGTTACAGGGTTCCAGAACTTCCACCCCTTGGTCTCCTTGGGATATCCAATGAATATGCACTTCTCCATGTGCGATCCCATATGCTCCCGCTTGTCCTTCTGCACATGCACATAAGCAACACACCCCCATACCCTCAGATGTGATACATCTGGCTTCTTCCTGTTCCACACCTCATATGGAGTAGCATGCAGCAGTGTTGAGGTGATACAACGATTCAGGACATGAACAAGTGCAGTCAAACACTCAGCCCAGAAGGCCAATGACAGTCCAGATTCATCCAGCATTGCAGTGATCCGTTCAGATAGCAGCCTGTTTGCCCTCTCAGCCACCCCATTCTGCTGAGGCCGATTCCTGTTGGAATATTGCCTGTTGATTCCATTCTCCTCCAAATACCTGTCAAACTCCTTGCTCATGAACTCCCCACCCTGGTCACTTCGAAATGTCTTAATCCTCTTGCCAGTCTGGGTCTCAGCCCATGCCTTGAATGTCTTGAAACATGCAAGGACTTCGCTTTTGAGCCGCATTGGGACCACAGCCTTCATCCGAGAGTAGTCATCAATGAAAGTGACCCAGTACTTGTGACCAGTGTGTGATTCCGACCCAACATAGTGTACATCCGAGTGTATGAGTTCCAGGAGTTCATCAGCTCTATTGTGTGATGACAGAAATGGGTGTGCATTCATCTTCCCAACTTTACAGGGCTCGCAAACAGGATCAGGCTTTGCTGATGAATCCAGAGTCATTCCAACAACCATGTTCTCTCTAAGCATCTGCTTGATTCCCTCATGGTGTTGATGGCCCAGCCGTCTATGCCATAATGTCAGGTCTAAAGGCAGAGTTGAAGCAACAGCATTTGCATTTTCCACTATGGTACCATCTACTACAGTCTGACCATCTAAATACCCAATACCTAGATCATTGACTGAAGCAGTAAATACCAATTGTCCACTTTGCTTGAACAGCATGCTGTCCCTCTCTATTTCAACTCTAAAGCCTTTATGCTTGGTCAAATACAGAACTGAGAGGAGATTATTATGCAGATCCGGAACATACAGTACTCTAGTGATCATGACATCTCTAGCACATCTACCATTAATCAACGGACGGAACAAGACATTGCCAACACCTTCAGAATATATAACAAGATTGTTTGCCAGCCTGATTCCTACTCTATAGGGGGTATAATTGCGAATCCAGGCTCTGTGAGGGGTCATATGAGAAGTGGCCCCTGTGTCTGTGTTCCATTTATGTCCAGTATTAGATGATGTAGCCAACAATTGATCACAATTCCGAGCACTTGCCTGTCCAGCAAATTCTGTCACCACATCTGCCTTCTCCTCTGCTGCCTGCTTGGCATGGTTCCCACTTGGCCCACTATTGTTGCCATAACCATTGGAGGGGTTGCCCATACCTCCTCCTCCTCCTCCTGCTGTGCCAGAGGTGCCCTGTTTCATTGGCTCAGGACAGTTGTATGCCCAATGACCCATCTTGAGGCAGTTTCTGCACTGGTTTCGTTGCAGGTTGTCTCCATAGCCTCCTCTGCCTCGTCCTCTGCCTCTGCCTCGTCCCCTGAAGCCCCCTACAGCAGCACGGTTTGCTGTCTCCATCTGCCTGGTCCTGTTCAGCTCCTCACTTCGGAATGCCTGCAGGATGGTGTCCTTATCCAGCTTATCCACCAGCAGCAGTGCAGAGGACAGGTGCTTATAGTCCTCTGGGAGGGCTCTGATCAGTGCCATGCACTGGAGCTCCTCATCCAACTGCTCTACAGTGAAGTTCTTGGGACGAAGATTTTGGATGTTGGCCATGGCCTTCTCTATCCTTGTCCCCAGTTCCACCAATCCCTCAGTATCCCCTTTCCTGATGTTGAACAGGTCATCATAGGCATTGAAGCGTGCCCCAGGCTTCTTGGACAGGTGAGCCTTCTCCAATGCATCCCACATTGCAATTGGATCTTCTTCCAACCCTCTGATATGCACCCTCTGGTCTGCTTCAATGAGGAGATAAATCTCCCCAGCAGCCTTCTCTGCCTTGATCTCCCACTTGTCTACATCCTTCTCTGGCCTGCTCTCCTTGCCACTGACTAGTCTCCAGAGTGATAGACTCATGAGCCTAGCCTTCATCTCTCCCCTCCATTCCTGATAGTTGGAATTGTTTAGAGGTTTGAGTTTGATTCCTGATGAGAGTGTAGTGTCTGCCATGATAGCCCCCAATAATCCACAGAGTGCCCAAAAGTGCCAAAATGCGTCCAAGTGATCCCCCAGATGTCCACAGTGTCCTAGGATTAACCTAGTCCCAGCAAGCAAGCAACAGCAATCTCAATGATAGTCCCAAATGTATCCAATAGTGTCTATAACACTAGTTCCAATAGTCAATCACCAGCAATAAGCTTTGTGATCACTAATAATGACTGTAATTGATCAAAAATGCGAATCAAATTGAAGTCCAATTAACTTTAGTTTAGGGCAGGTTTACTATCAGCTGAGGTTAAGGTGTAAGCCCGGGGCCCATAACCTGTTGAAACCTGACCGATGTTTTTGTAATAAATGCCACTAAATGAAGCCAATAGACCCAATAGATGTGTGCAATAATTGATGATTCAATGAATGTCCAATAACTGCCAGTAGAGTACTGCTGTTGCTCCGCTCTCTGGTATACAAGGAAAGGACCCTGTCAACCTTCCCACGGCCACTGTTCAGCGCGAGGCGTGAAAGTAGGTGTCCACTAAAACGCGTCCGAAATTGTACAGCTCCGGAGCAAGTCCAGGAGGTGCAGGACATGTTCTGTATGCTCTGGGTAACATTTATTAGTTGAGATCTTCATTTGATGAAGAACCCGGAGGCATACAGTGTCAGGAAGCGATCAGTAAAGTTACTGACATGAAATAAGCTTCCTGACTGACTGTGGGAATGGCTGGTGAAACCGTGAGAGCCCAGCCACAGCTTTTATATACAAAAGTATAAGAAAGTGTAACTAATCATGTAACAACTAATGATTATAGCGACTTGTAGGTTATCTCTATTGACCCCTGGCGCTGGCTCATGGCTTAGGGCTATGCCCTCTGCCTTGGGACCATGCGGGGGCGACTCTAGGGCGCTCCGACGGGCGCTATGCTTGATTTATATACAAATGCTTAATGTACTGATTATAATCAGTGTACACTGCTCACTAGGGAGTGAAGCAGGGACTACCAGGAGTTCCTGGCAGTGTCTAGGCATGGTACACAGTGTGTAGACACTGTGTGGGTCGATTGCACGGCGATGCGCGTGCTCTAGGAGCAAAGTCTTGATGGCAAGTGTTACATCACTTCCAACAGGTGGAAGAGTTGTGAATGTGCATGCCAGGCGGATTCAACGCTGCTTCAAGGAAGTAAAGCAAGCGCCCGCTATGCCGTGTTGTGTTCACTCACATGTTCCACGTCTCTTCTCGCATCGACATCCACCACTCTCTGTGCGTGCTTCAGCTCATCGACCTTGTCGCTTGTATTGCCTGGCTAGAGGTAAAGTTGATGCAAAGATCCTACAATATGCAAAGAGAATGGAGCAGCTACATGTGTGTTTGTCACTAACTCATATCCTTGTATCGCAAGTACTCACACCACTCATCTAGCAGTCCAAAACTTTGGTACATCGATTGCCACATGCATGAAGACAACTCCGACATGCCATCACCCTCCTCACTCCTGATCCCTGCCACCTCACAGCCTCAGGATATCCTCACCCCTACTCACCACACCTGACTCGGAATCCAACCCACCCTTCATCTCGTCCTTCGTCTGTGCCGTGTGGTGCGGATAGACTTCAAAAAGACCAATCAATGTCTTAACCTTGCTGGAAAGCAGCTTGGGCAAGGTATTCAGAAGGAATCTACCCTTCATCTCGTCGCTCACTTGCATGGTGGAGTGCAGGTTTTTGCAAATCACCTCACCAAATCAGTGCTCGACGTCGAATCCTTGGATACTATTGATAACGCGAAGGCTAAAATTCAAGACAACAAGAGTGCCTTTCCCAAGCAACAGCAGCTTGAAGATGGCGGCACGTTATCCAACTACAATCACCTGAAGAATTCAACCCGTCATCTCATCCCCTACTTGCATGGTGGGATGCAGATCTTTGTGAAGACTCTCACCGGAAAGACCATCACTCTCGAGGTGGAGTCTTCGTTACGACCCTCTCGGGAAAGACAATCATTCTCGCAGTCAAATCCTCTGACACCATCAAAAACGTCAAGGCCGGGGTCCAGGACAAAGAAGGAATCCCACCCGATCAGCCGCGCCTTATATATGCTGGAAAGCAACTCGATGACCTGCATACCTTCTTGGACTACAACATCCAGAAAGAGTCCACCCTCCACCTTGTCCTTCGTCTGTGTGGCGGAATGAATATTTTTGTCCAACTCCTATGCGGCCCTCAACTAGGAATAGACGTAGAGCCATCAAATACCTTTAACGACATCAAAAAGAAACTCAGCGAAGCTGCCCAATAAGATGTATGTCAATGAATCTGGCCGGCAGCTCCTTATCTCGGATACACCTTTGGATAGGACCTGTACTATTTTCAATCTTAGAATACACTGCCTGATACTACCTACTACGTTGCGTACTATCCACTTGTGAACAGGTCATTTTTGAGATGGCTTAATTTCGTGTTTACTTATCTCTCTATTTCGGACTTGTGCAATTTTATTAATTTACGCACCTATTTAGCGCCTTTCAAGCGCCGGTGACTCTAACTCTCCTTTTCCACCAGCAATCCAGGGTCTGAAACGATCCGAAGCCAATATTGCACCTTTTATGACTAGCCAACCCCGCACAGGTACTAAAAGAAACCTGCACAGACTTTCAATCACTTTTGGTAGTTCCCAATCGGTGACTTATCCACTTTCCCCAACGGTCGGCAACTATCAGGAAACTCGTTAGTCACCGCCACCAACCAGGGTCCAACCTAGGCGCACCAACCCTGTTTTACTGAGAATGAATGACTAACAATGGGCCAAAACTCCGAGTGAGTCTGAAGTAGTCCAAAGTAGGGGTAGAGCAAACAGGGGACATTACCTGACCAATAGGAGTCTAGGGGCTCAGTCATGCATATGACAGATTCACCATTCACCACAGATAATTGACTAGTACTTTTGCTAATGATTCTATCTAATCCCAGCATGAAAATCTTGAGGCAGAGACAGCATGGTTTGCATGGTATCTATACCATCATGTCCATGCCTTTGCTGAGCTGGCGACATTCTCAGACCCCGCTACACTACCCTTGTGTGAATCTGATCAAGTCAGACCAATCGGTATGCCTCATTTAACCAGCAATTAGTCATTTATAAAAGAAAAGTGTAAAAGAAACACTCAATGTGGGCTACAAGGACCAAACTCTGGATTAAAAGATAACATTCCATGTTCGTAGCCCTATGGTATATAAAGGTTGCTATTTGTCCTTATTATGTGTTTGATGTCATGGGCTGGGGGTAAGGGCCGTTCCCCTCCTCTGGCTGAATTCCATTCCGCCAATGAATGAGACAGGCCTAACTCATTCTCCGTTGTCGCTAGTCCACCTTACGTTCTCCATCTCGACACATACACACAATTCCTCTTCGAAAGTTTTACCTCAGCATCCTTTCTTTTAGCTGTCTCGCACATAATTGATCAATAGATACTCATGAGGATGGCAAGTTGGCTTCAAATCATTAAGCTGCTCTATGAAAACCTTCATGGGTTCTAAAAGGACCCATACCTGCCATGTCTTGCACTGGCCCACACCCCAAGTGATAGTAGTAACTGTATCCACAAATGAAATGGTGAAAAGATGTGGGGGGGGGGGGAAATCTCGACAAGCAGATAGGGGGAAAACTGTAACTTGTTACGAGCGAAGCAAATGCAATTTACGCGAAGTACATCAAATCGTTCTTCTTTTTACTTTGCACTACAACCATCAAACATGTAAGCACTCCGGCATCGTTGATGCCACAAAGTCAGCTCACCTTCAGCGATACCACTCAGGAAATGTTCGTGGCCAAGTTTCGAGGCCCCTTCCCGCAGAGCAATCATACCAGCCTCAACGCAGACAGCCTTCAACTGGGCACCGTTAAACTCATCCGTACTCCGAGCTAGCTCTTCAAAGTTAACATCTGTTGAGAGTGACATCTTGCGCGAATGGATCTCCAATATTCGGGCGCGAGCAGTTTCGTTGGGTAGAGGAAATTCAATCTTGCGGTCCAGTCGACCGGAACGTAGAAGAGCAGGGTCTAGGATGTCAATACGATTTGTCGCTGCGATCACCTGACAAATATCTTCATTCATTGCTATATAGTGCAGATGATGGGGATGATACGAACCTTTATCCGTTCATCACTGCTGAAGCCATCGAGCTGGTTAAGCAACTCAAGCATAGTTCGTTGGACCTCTCGGTCACCACTCTTCTCCGAGTCAAACCGCTTGGTACCGATGGCGTCGAGTTCGTCGATGAAGATAATGGCGGGCGCTTTCTCCTTAGCGAGAGCGAAGGCGTCTCGCACCAACTTGGCGCCATCACCAATGAACATCTGTACAAGGGACGGGCCGGCGAGTTTGAGATAGCAGGCACTAGTTTGGGCCGCGCATGCTCTTGCAAGAAGGGTTTTACCAGTTCCTGGATGACGGTGAGGGAGCAGGAAGCGATTTGACACGAGACACATACCCGGGGGACCGTACATCAAACAACCTTTGGGTGGCCGTATACCGAGGGTCTTGAATTTATCAGCCTGTGCCATCGGTAGGACGATTGCCTCTACCAACTCTTCGATTTGCTTCTCTAAGCCACCGATATCCGTATATGCTTCAGTTGGACGTTCGTCAACCTCCATAGCCTTCACCCGTGAGTCGAATTCGGCGGGCAGCATGTCGAGGACGAGATACGAGTCTTTGTTGACTCCAACGAGATCACCAGGCTTCAGTTGCTCCGCCGGTACAAGGCCAATAAGAGGGAGGAAGACAGTTTGTCGAGTGGAAGTCTTAATGACGGCGCACTTTCCCCTTCGCATAGAGTCCAAATCCTGATTCGCGCCATCCTCTTCGACTTCAGGATCTACGTCCAGGATCTAGGAACGGTTCAAAACCACTGAATGTCGACAAGGAAATGTTACACTCACCTCTACAACATTGCCAACGAGATATGGCAGGACCTTGTTCTGCTTAATCTTCTCGCCGTTGTCCCGTATCTTCTCCTGCATGACTTTCTGCTCGTGTTGTAGACGCGTCTTCTCAGACCGCATGACCTGTTATCCCGGATTGAAATGAATGTACCGACGAAATGGGAATGTGGGCCTACTTTGATATCATTGTCAATAAGTCGATTTCTTGTTAGAATATCGTCTGTACTGAGTGACATGATATCCTCCGGGATGTCATCCCAAGTTTCTTCTGACGGAGCTGGTGGGGCTTCCATTGGCGTATCCTGGATCGTCTGCGAGGCGACTGACGGTGTATTGTCCGGTTTCTGATCTGCATTTGAGGACGGTGTATTTGAGGGTGGAGGGGCAGAGGACATTATGGGAGTTAAGATATGTTTGAAGTTGGAGAGTCTTGAGAGTGGATGATCACAATGAACGCGTATACATCCAAAACACGTGCAAATACTCCCAGATTAAGCGCGCCCCGCGTCAAAGCGAGTGCTCATCCGCGGCCAATCCACCTGCTAGAGACTAGAATGGTGGCGCCGAATATATCCACATGAACCCACCGTCCGTTGCATATTGAAAGTTGAAAGGTGACTTCCAAACCAGGAGCCATTTAGTAGGGTCTTCCAGGTTTGACGAGCACCCATTCGGACCCGTCTCAGCTGCCCCTCGTCTTTTCGAGGTTGACTCTTTCAAGAGTGAAGCCAGGGCCGAAGCCAAGCTAGTCAACGCAGATACGTTATCAATCGTCAGTTTTCCCAGCATCGCCACTGTTCACGACCTGGACCTGCTTGGCTAGGCTTCAAGTATCGTACCATCGACCTCTCAGAAGTACTTCACGTTAGATCGGCGTCTCGAAACTTTGCACGTTGCAGTCGCTTGATGATTTGCGCCGGTCGAAACCTCCAGGTGAGTCTCGTCGTTTTCCATGTACCGCTCGGTAGCCTCAACCGCAATTTTCGAAAGGTTACTTTTTTCCCGAGCTCACAATTATCATCGATGGGTCCGGGCAATAAAGTGGATCTCTCCATTGACCTAAACAGTTGAGTTGTCGCGAAGATCGCCCTCGAAACGTCCAGCACGGGAGCGCTTAACCCCATGGAAAGCGAATCAATGACCAGCCCCGCGGATATTCACCATTAGGAGGTGCACAGCAACGACACCGCCATTACTGCAGGTGCCCATGTGTATATCGAACTGCGGACCTTCCCATCAACCTCGGCGCGGAATTCTCTTTCCTCGGTTGATTCGACAAAGAGAATATGATCCAACCCCTTGCTAAGAACCTCTCTCTTCTCAAGCAATTGGCTTCCAACTACTCACCAACAGCAAAGAGTTTCAGGTTGTCCCTCGTGCTCATGGTAGAGACTTCTAACTGATGAACGACAGGCTAGCCTGGTTGAAGCGTGCACGTAATCTAGTGGTACAGAACTTCCTTGTAAGGCCGGATTCGCTGGCAGCCTTCGATGTCCCCATTCCTCAGGCCGCCATAGTTGAATTCAAAGTACAATGCCACGGTCATTTACGCTCGATGGTATCTATCATACATACATGAGCTGCTGCGACGGGAATATATTCGAGTGCGAATTAGTCAAGGATTTGCCCTCAGTGTGCCGTTCAGTAAGCAGCAGAATTCGGTGTGACGTCATTTCCAGGGTTGAACCTGGCAGTAATGCCTCTCCGGACCTAAGCCTGCTGTCTGCAGCATCCCTTCAACCGATCAACCGCTCAACCACCGACCACCCTGGAAATACTTTTTAACCCACAAAACACGATATACGAGATGGAACGAATTCCCAAGTTCTTCCTCTACAATGTCTCATACAAAGGCTCTCTCCAACACTCAGAACATCAGACCAGCCGTGTCTAGCTCGTTGGAAAGGGAGCCCCCCGCGAAGGCCGTGACCTACTCGGCCGACATCGACCCCCAGGACAGCGGTAGTGCCAGTGATTCTACCATCGACGATATAGACACAGTCATGAATCAGTATGACTTCGGCTACCCATTACAGCGCATGCCTGTCATACCAACAGGGCCTTCGTATGGCTTTGTATCTCATGAAGGCATGGGGCACGCAAGAGATGAAGACGGAGACGACGACTACTCTAGCGAGTACTCTGAGTCCGAGTGCTCTACTTCGTCCAGTGTGAGCTACGATATGTGAGTGGCCCGCAGACCTTCCAGTTCCATAGGGCACCAACCGCCGATTTCCCAGCGATTTCGAATCCATTGTGGATGACCTTCTGTCTGAGGACTTCCCTACACTCCGCAACTTCGTGTGTATTTTTATCCTAGCCGTACCGACAGCCGAAATTAACAGAAATCCTCGCTCCTACAGATCAGGGTGGACGCTTCGACTCCAGCCGCACACGACGCCTTCATGATCAGACCGCTCCCGAAACACTCACACTCGTCCAATGAGTATGACATCCTAATGTCCCTCAATACGCCTGAAGCACGTCTAGATCCATGGAACCCTGTACCACATGTCCTGTCCGTCGTTAATAGACCGCAGTCAAGTCTTGGACTTGATGGCGATGTCCACGGGGGCTACACGTTTGTATGTTTGGAATGGCTGACCAAGTATGATGACCCGCCATTTCAAACAGTGGCAAACTACATTGACTTCATTCGTCAAACGCTCGAGGTATGATGACCACAATCCACACCGTACCTGTGGGCACTCACTATAAAATACAGGGCTTGACCTTCCTGCACGAGCACTATGTCACATGTCTGAACTACAGCACCACGGATTCCTTCATGGTTGACATAGGGCACAGGAATACCTGGCTACATTCGAATGTTCCACGAGATTCCCCCTCGGCTTCCCTTGGCCCTTCTTTTCCGCAGTTCGAATCGTCATCGTACCCATCCACACCCACCAACCCTCAGTGCGTGGGTACAGGTCATCACAACGCATCCTCCCACTCGACTTTGCAAGCGTTTGATAGGACACGTTACCCGGTAAGGTACTATTACATGGACTTCTCCAAGGCGAAGATGTTCGACCGATACGACCCAGCCCATAAAGAGTTGTATCGGATTGATGTAATGCACTGCGGAAGGGTCATTGGGGGATTGTTATCCAAGGCATGCACGCTTCCCACCTGGTACATATTCTCCCTCTGATAATTTGCCTCGATCGGCTTCTATCAGATCCCTTCCGTCGCCCCAAAACTTAAGACTTTGGTCAACGCAATGACAACGGGCACGTTCGGTGCTGATGATGCGAGAAAACTATTTGAAGCGCTGTGCCAGTCCCTCGGAGCGAGCCTCTTCGACCAGCCCGTCCAAACAGAATGCCAATCTGGGTAAAAAGAAACCCCTCTTTCACCCTCATTGCATATCTCTTATCTACGTCCACTTATCGATCAAGTCTGTATTTATACATCGCTAATCGTTTACCTAGAGCATACCGAATGCCGACCCCGGGATGTGTTATACCATGTATTTGCTGTTGGAACGCTAGGTACTCCACGCTTAGGCGTCGGGAGCAACCAGCATAAACGTTCCGCCAAGGGGCTCTCCCAGGCCAACTTGCTCAGCGAAGCTACTGATGTTAAACAAGCTGATAGAAGTTGACGGGGTGACAAGGGTCTGCTCATTGAATCCGGCCGGTTGATTGAACAGAAGGAATATGTAGCTATATATGACATGAGCTCCACAACTTCGCAATTGTGCAAATGAACCCGACTCACCGATGGGCGGGCGATCCCGCAGGGGGGGTGGGCTGGAGGAATTTGGAGACAGCCGCGGTCGAGTTGGAGAGAACGTGCAAACCGGTTACTGCTCCCCGACCGGCTTCGAAGAAGTTACCCCCAAGGAAGTGGCGTATTTGTGAGCTGGTGGGAGTCTGGGGTGTTGGTGCATCTGGGTCTACGGCAGCAACAACGAACGGGCCGCGCGAGGGTGCCCCGACAACGCTAAACGTTGGTGGTCCGACGGTAGCTACATTAGGTTGGCAATGTGATGACAATTTTAAGAGTTGAACTGAAACTTGATAAATAAGAGGAAGCACTGACCATCTCGAGGGAGCTGTATGCCTGCGTGGAGTGTTATGGGTGAGCCCGATGTCTGTGGAAGACTAACTTCAAGGAGGACGCTCGGGTTGAAGGCAATTGAGAGGTCTGTCGGAATCTGACGGCAGTGTTGAGCCGCATGAGAATTCTGCACTGAAGGATGATTTGGGCTTACATTGGCCGATTCAAAAGCTTGCTCGACCGCCCTCAGGCTTGTATCTTGGGCATAAGCGACTGTGACCAAGGGAATCAATGTACGGTAGAACTTCATCACTTGGGAGTGTGCTAGGTTGGGGCCAATGGTGTGGACACTGGGGTGTCTCTCCGGACGATCATTATAACTGCGAGGCGTGGGGACGCTGCGCGGTAGCTCGAAGGGAAGTATGAGAGCCTCGAAAGAACGGCAGGCGTTCAATTGGCCACTGCAGGGGATACCATTGTGGCTAAGCAGAAATTTGGTATATCCTTCACATCGGAAGACTTCCGTGCGAGCGTCACTGAAGAAGAAGGTGTGCTCAAGTGGGTTTGTAATCTATGGTAATCAGACAGACCGCATGCAAGAGATATGGGGATTGGCCTTAGAATCGAAAATCGCCAATATTGTATGCAAAGCGGTTCCTTATGGCGTATTCTTCGGGATTAAAAGCATACATGGCGCAGATTCGCACAGTGGTGCGAACATGTTGATAAGTAGGCGACCTCATGGGTACCGTTATGCAGTTACCACTGAGCGCAGTGAGCAGTGATGAGACATGAAAGAGCGTCCCTAATGCTCCTCCTGAGATTGCCTTGGCTAAGCAAGTTTAAGTTAATATGGGCGCTGTATGTACGTAAAGCACCTCGACCCTTCTACGTTTGAGAGTCCGCGGAGGTCTCGTTCTACTTATACATATATGGCGAACAATCCTAAGAATGTCGCACGGGGATGAAGTGAGGAGTTAAATAAACAGTAAGCTAGCGAATACATATGTATAGGATACAAATAAGGTGCCAATAGCAGGTCTAAGATACTGACGCGAAAAGAGAGCCCAACTTCCATGCTTCGTGAAATCACAGGTAACCGTACCGGCACGACGTTCCTAAGGAGCAAAGGTGATGTGCACTATTGTATACGCGCTTGAGGGGGCATGGTCGGTAATGATGAAGTGGAGTCGTCGAAAAACAGGGACAGAGGTACAGAGCCTGTGCGTATCGTCTCACCATCGGGGTGGGCTGTCACCTTTGAAAGGATGTTCATTATCATGCGACAGCCCTATAGAAGGATAAGCGATGGGCAATACAGCCAGGCTGGGGGAGGAACATACGCTGATGGATAAAGTCGAGATGAAAAACCTATTGGGTGCCAACATGTCAGGAGAATTGCGCGAAGTAAGTAAGGTAATACATGCGATGGTATGAAGGGGGCAATGACATCGGCATGCGTGATAATAACGGCGGAAAATGCTGTTCAAGGATCAACGGTCAAGATACGATCGGGGGTGAAGGATAGCTTACCAGTGACAAGAGCAAAGGTAAGCAATGAGTCGCGAGCCATAATTGACAGGAGGGTGGTCTGCCCCATAAGATCCTTAAGCAACGTCGGCGAAAGCCCAGCGAGAGTCACGATAATTTGAGTGACAATCGCGAGGGCGCTATGAAACTGAGTTTCAGTACCTAAGTACCAAGGCGAAGCTAGGATCTACGCACCCGAACCAGATAACGTGCCAAGGAATCTCGCTGACCATACATGCGCCATCGTAAGACAAGAGTATGAGAGTAGCCACGGTGGTGTATGAGGTGGCGATGAATGAGACTATGCGGAAGCCGTACAGCATGTACAGTTTCTTAGGATGGCCGGCATAGAGTGCTTGTACTGTGAAGGAAGTAAGACAAAGGCGAATGTGGACGAGCAGACGAGAGAGATGGGCACCCTTGGTGGCTTGGATGCTCTCAACAGTCAAAAGTAAAATCTGAAAGGTTGCCGTTTGAAAGGTGTGCCATATGAAACACTGCCTTCGTGTGTAGGGATCGTCGATTCGCAATTCGAAGAATATGACCAAACTTGTTCTGGAAAAGGGGGGTGGGGAGACGGGAAAAGAATGAAGATAAAAAACAAGAAGCGGTAGCGCTGGGGATGAACTTACATCTGACAAGCTAATGCGAGATACCTGCACAAGACGAACAAGATTCTGGACTGGTTGAAGGGGCGTCTGCAAGAGCTCAACGAATAGGGGTCAAACTATATAGCCAGCGACAAGCAAACGCCTATGCTGACCTCCAGATGAGCTCTACCTCCAACGGAAACTTCGAGATGTGTTCGTACAGGAGGATCGATAGAGACGATACTATGTTTGAGCAGGCATGAGGGGTGAGACACTGTCGTACTAGAAAGGGAACGCACGGTATGCATAGACTCGTAGGGACGTAATCTCGTGGACCTGCATGTTGCTGCAGTGACGTCGGTTGTGCGATTGAGGTTGAGTAGACGAACGACAAAGGGCAGTCTGCCGAATCCCAAGGGAGTCGAAATAAAGGTTGCATCCTGGTCCCTCCAATTCACCACAGACCCCTATTGCAAATTCCGCGAGGGGACCCTGCATCTAATCATTCACAGAGGATTTCAACTGCCGATAGGAGATCTCTAGATTCTTGAGCGACTTGCTGACCAAAGACACACGAAACCAATATGAGAGGCTAAACGTGGGCTTTTAGGTATGATGTGTTCATCGGTTTCGCTCGAAGCATCATGACAGACTAAAGGGGAGTTATGTTGTCAGATCGTTAGAACAGTTTACAATTGTTCAGTTGAGTAAGTACCTTCCGAGTCGCATCTAGATTGGTTTAGAGTTATAAGGGGGGCTGGGTAGAGTCTTTGTGGAAACCTGATGCTCTAGGGTTCACCTCCTGTAAGCCAATCAAAGAAGAGGCGGCCTCTATAATTGTGCCAAAGCGTGTATGGAAGGTTCGGGGCACGTAAGGAAATTGCGCAACACCAATATCAGTTCGTTGATGACGGTAGATGCCAACATCGATATTACGCGGATCGTCCAAGATACCTATAGTGGATAAATAGTAGCAGGCGATGGCCATTCAGTCGGCTGCTCTTCACAATCGAAACACCGTCACGCAAGGCCATGTTCGTGGAAGTATTGAAGAAGGCGTAGTCCTCTTATCCTATTTAGAGTCAAGCGCGAAACCGGCCAGACTTATTCCCAACATTGAAGATAGAGTCTTAGCAAGGAGCAGCACAACTTCGTGCATGTTGTCATAGCCTCTAAGATTTATAGGGTTCATGACCAGATGGACACGTGTCGTCGCGAATACGATCGAAAGGCCGGTTCTTGAGGACGATTACAGAGTCCACGACCCCCGAGAAAAGCGACCGCTGACACCGAGCGTTGACAAGGCAAAGGAGAAATTGGAAAGATTGGTCGTTTATCATCTCGCATCCTTATTCTCAGGGAGTGCGTCACCTAAGACAGCAAGGACCAACTAGGCAAATGCTGAAAAACAGGGCAGAAGAAGCAGCTAGTTGAGGTATTTTTTCCCTGCCTACCACGTCCTCCGTAGCAGAATAGGGATACGGTTGGAGGTAAGTAGATGGTAGTCGGAATGTGGACCGGGCGTGAGCACGTGACTTGGGACATGATCCTTGAGGTAATTCCGCGAGAGGACTGTAACGAGAGCTGTTGGAACGTTTGTCGTTATCCTTCCATGTCCTTATCTCTTAGCTCAATGCGCCCGAGTTCTTCGACTCTCTTCCTACTCTGCCATCATCTACACGGCCTTCGACGCTACTAATCATTTTTTCAAAGTGAATGGCCCTATGGCAGTCTCTCAAAACTAATCTAAATTTCTATCGCATTCATACACTTGCCTTGTAACGGAACCAGTCCTGATCACTCATTTTGATGTTACTAAAATGCGCTTGTAGCACATTTCTGCCTCTGATCTTTGCCTCGATCTTTTACGCGAGCAATGGCGTGACACACGTAGATTTCGTTGATTCTCTATTCCTATGCGTCAGCGCGATGACCGTCTGTGGCCTGGCTACGGTTGAATTGAGCCTTCTGACTCCCTGGCAGCAAGTTTTGCTATTCACACAAATGTGCCTTGGAAGTCCTGTACGTCCTGACCACATCTCGCAGCTTCAACTACTTGTCATATCTTGCACCCTAGGTGTTCGTATCTTGGTTCATCGTCTTAATAAGAAGGTCTGCCTCTAATTTGTCCATGCTTTAGCGTCAGAATAACACCATGCGATAGATACTACTTTGCAAAGTCATTTAAGAACATTGTCGCCCACTTCCCCCAGGAAAACACTGCAGGGCCCCACCGCAACTCTGAAGGTCGAAATTGGTCCGAGACGTTCGCCGCAGCATTTCACTCTCACGCGAATGCTGCCGATGGTGGCGTCCATCCAAACACGGTCCGACCAAAATTGCGTCCCGATATGATACGTCGAGTAGACGACGCGCCTAAACCAGTGAATCCAAGTGGTTGGATCAGCGACAGGCCCTCTGCTATGACAGTCACAAGACCCCCATCCATCGAACTCGTTGGTCGACCCACTTCTGATGCTCATGGGTCTGCCAACATCAACCATGACCCGAATATCCAGTCTTCTCGTTTTGATATACCATCGGTCTCCCGACAAAGGTACTTCTATGAAGATAAATGTTTGATTTGTAACAATATTCGCAACTACTGCAGACATACCCGCCGACTCTCAGACCCTGGTACAAAGTCCTGCCTCCCATCATTGGTGAACTGTATGGCTTGCGCCTTTGATATGTGCCTCTATGTCATTGACGTAGGTTCTTGGTTGAAGTAGCCCGATACGAAACCACTTCTCAACTCCCCAGAATACAAACAGTTGAGTTCGCACCTCGGAAGGTCCATACACGTGGCCGCCTCCGTGCCCATGCACAGTACCAGGGTCTAGGAACTAGGCTAGACCGTAAGTCACCCATTTATGGAACCTTCAATCCCTCCTAAGTAAAATCAGGGTCGGCTTCCATTGGTAACCGTTCAGTCAATGTATCTTCATCCGGTGGACTACCCAATCCACATACCAACGCCTAACCACTGCCGAAGACTTTGGAGGGTTTCCTATGCCCCACGAAATTATTGCGTCCGCTTTCCGGAGGGTTTTCCCTAAAGCCCACAATCGGTTGTTTAGAACGCTTACCCTACCTACGACAATGACAATGACGACACAGCGAGAGTCTCCCCCTCAGGGCGCCAGACCCGTTTCTTACCTTAGGTTTAATACTACTGTTGGGCGAAACTCTTCTTTCCATCACCTCACGAACGAGCAGTTAGAAGAACTTGGTGGGGTGGAATACCGGGCGCTCAATGCCTTGCTCTGGATCGTTGGAGGCGTGAGCTTCAACCACGGTTCTTCTGTATTCAACCTGAATTTGTTCACAGTACCATGTCGGTCTGCAACTTGTTGG
Organism: Pleurotus citrinopileatus; assembly: GCA_017312325.1. Lineage (NCBI taxonomy): Eukaryota > Fungi > Basidiomycota > Agaricomycetes > Agaricales > Pleurotaceae > Pleurotus > Pleurotus citrinopileatus. Next base: position 2,245,411 of record BHFW01000037.1, read on the forward strand.
CTTCATCATCGTAGCGCCGTACATATCTACTTCGAGATGGCGCCCCATCTTCGAATCCACCGCACTACATCAATCCCTCGTTCCGCCTTGGTCAGTATCCATCGCTACCACCTAATCTACTACCGTAGCACGACGCAATGACTAGCACTAACACTAGTGTCAGGTTCGCTCTGTTTCAAGTAGTCTCTGCGTACACCAACACGGGCTTGTCGCTCGTAGACCACTCAATGCTTCCGTTTCAAAGAGCGTACGTTATGATCTTCGTGATGACATCTGCTATCCTCGCTGGAAATACCGCCTTCGTGAGTGAACCTTTTTCATCATTTTCCTTCATTCGGTAAACATTCTATTAATTAACCCTTTCATCAGCCCATATTGTAAGTTCTCACCATCCAAACTTGAGAGGCCATTATGTTTATGCTTAATATCTCTGGACCTAGTCTGCGGTTCACAATGTGTGTTCTCCATCTTGCCGCCGTCGCATCCAGCTCACTTTTCGTTAGCTGGGCCCTGTCGAAATGTGTATCTTCCAGATCACGCCTAAGTCGGACGTTACAGTTCCTTCTCGACCACCCTAGACGCTGTTTCATCTATCTCTTTCCATCCCATCAAACTTGGTTTTTACTAACCGTCCTCTTTGGCCTTACGTACGTCACATCCGCCCGACTCCACGCATACGCCTACACACCTACTCGTAGCTTCACCGATTGGTTCTTCTTCATCGTACTAGACCTGAACCATCCTGGGATATCCTCCATACCGTTCGGTACTCGATGCGCTGTGGGGCTCATGCAAGCTGTGGCAGTTCGTGCCGCCGGCTTCGGAATAGTCGTAATCAACGCCCTTGCCCCAGCCGTAAAGTACGCCAAAGGCATATTCTCTCCCTGCCATGGCATCAACCCTTCTCATATTCTCTAGGTTCTTGTATGTCGTGATGATGTACATTTCCGTGTTCCCTATCGCTATGAGGTACATCTAGATTGATTTCTTCCCGTTCAAGCAATCACACCCTGACATAGTGTACGAACAACAAACGTGTATGAAGACCAGTCCCTAGGGGTCTACCCGGAAGACGACGGCGATGATGGAGGCGAGGGTGAATTCCAAGTCGTAGGTTCACGCGTTGGGATTTGGGGTCGCTACCTTTCTATGCATCTTCGCAAACAATTGGCATTCGGTAAGCTTTTTCGCGCGCGCCAAGTAAATTTATTCCTGATACGCTATTCGCAGACATGTGGTGGATAGCACTGGCTATTTTCGTCGTTTGTATAATTGAGGTAAATTGAACTTTGCTCCTTGTTTCTCTTTCCCTGTTGAGATGCTGTATCCTCAGCAAGGGAACCTAGAGAACCCAGAGAAATTTGGGTGGTTTAACATCTTCAATGTTGGTCAGTGCCCTTGTCCAACCATTGGCGTACGAAGCACGGCACTGACGCGTCCCCCAGTGTTTGAACTAGTCTCCGCATACGGCACCGTTGGACTAAGTCTTGGCGCCCCAACTGTAAGACTTCGTTAAATCGTTATTCACTTCAGACCTGAAAAATGCTTCTAGACCAGCGCTTCATTTTGCTCGGTATTCCACCCACTTTCCAAGCTTATCATCTGTGCTGTTATGATACGAGGGCGCCATCGAGGTCTGCCCGTCGCAATTGACCGAGCCGTTCTGTTACCAGACGAGTTCAAAGAACGATCTCACCATTTCGCATCTCCTCTGCACCGTAAATCCAAAGACGCGTTCACCCGGACCAATGTAACAGACGGACCGACCGAGGGGCAACCTAGTTCCAACGCGGTACCAGTACCGTCTAGTCCTATTCACTCAGAGCCACGAACCTAATGCACACTTTCGTATTCTAATCCGACACGAGTCATTTGTAAACCATAGCCCTTCAACGCGATGACGGCGCCTTCCCGACAAATTGGTCGAACCATCGAAAGATCTCGTAATGCCATTTCAGACTGTTTCATGACGTTATTTGATACAGGTGGAAAGATCCCAAGACGAACATACACGTTTAGGGGACATGCAATAAAATGTGCTTCATCGGGAAACACGACCAGACGGGAGGGTACGCCTCGCCTCCAGGTAAACAATGCTGAGCACCGATACAAGTAAGAGGACGATTAAGGCTCACTGCTGAAGTACATGGAAAGCGGCGATGCTTTCAGTTTCAGCAACGCGATAGTCCTTACAACCATGGAGTAGCAACTGCGGAATTGACCATTTATGCAGAAAATTTGATGGGTTATACCTGCATGGATGCATTGAAATTTGCACTTGAAAGCAATCATTCAACTCACAATCTCAACAATTCCTTGGCTTCATCGTCCCATGGCCTATAAAGAAGGTGGCATAACTGTGGGTGTGCGACCGACCAGAAACGACTGACGTACCGACCACCCCAGTCATGATTGAGCTTCAAGGAGGGTCAGCCACTCATCCGAGCTGATGCTTAGTACGTACGAAAAACGGTTCGTCGATAGAATACCCGTCGTAAGCGACATCGAATAGCTTGAAAAGGGCTTAATAGGTCGTCTTGCCTTCAGAGGAAGTTTGAACACACCCCAGCATGACAAACCGTTGCCTTAAAGTTGAACCCAAGTTCAGGGTGCCCTTGAATCCAGCTATGAGGTGTTCAGAATGGCAACCTAGGCGAGGCCAGGCAGGATTGGGATACCTACTTAATAACGTATCCTCCCCAGCTAGCACCCATAGCAACGGTTCTGTCCTGGTCAACCTTGTTTACCAGCTTTTAACATGCTCTCATTACCTTTTATAAAGGAAGGGGATACCTCAGGATATTCACTCAGAATGTGTTTCCAGCCTTTCAGCAAGTCCTCCATGGGCTTTGCCCCCCATCCTTTGGTAATTCCGTCTGTGAAGCCTTTTGTAACAATTCAGAGAAACGCGGATCAACGATAATTTTCGGGAGGATGGGTACCTTGACCAAACGTCGTACTCCCAGTGGGGTTTATTAAAACAGTGACATAACCTTGCGCGGCAAAGACTGCTAGTGGTTCAGCGGGCTCAAAAGACAGAAGGCTCAGGCCAATCACCATTAGCATTCCAATGCTCGCTCCAACGATCTGCCCACACATCCTGCGGTCCTACGGAGGCGGCTACTTCAAAATGGATGGCGTCCTAGGCAGTGCTTGCATGCTCACCGCCATGGATAAGCAAAACAGCGGGCCATTGCTTCATATCGCCCCTTTTGAAACCTTGAGGTGTAAGAACCCATCCATGGACTTGCTTATCTTCCGCTCCGAGGAACCAAAATTCTTTCCCCCTGCTCAGATGCTTGCTTGCCAACGCACGATCGTCGAAGTTGATGACTTGACTGAAGTCCACTGAGGTGGTCCCTATGGCACCGTCTTGCCTTGCCCGCTGGTAAAACTCTACGAGCGGGCGTATCACGATAATGTTGTTAGTCGAAGCGAATGATGACTGTGTGAGCAATAATCGACCATCGGGCAGAGATTGAGGAGCAGAGACAGAGTGGTCTGACGTTAAGGCGACAGGAGTCGTGAGGGCATCATCAAACACAGGGTGTGTAGTAGACACAGATGGTGTCGCTGGAACAGGGAGCACGAAAGCCTTGAATTTAGCCTGGTCTCCAGCAATCAAGTAAAGATAGTGCCCCGCATGGGAGAACTACCAAAAGCCAATAAATGGACTATTGCAAATAGATAGGGGGAAAGCGTACTGCGAGGGACGCAACAGAACGATCCCATGATTGTGTGATCGTAAATCTAATGTCCTTTGTGAGATCATATACGACTATCTTTGCTCTATCCGACACACAGTTAACCAGCCTTAGCAGTGATCAATGGAGAAAGCCCACCTATCCGTCTCATAGCCATCTTCGTCAAGTTCTGACCAAGCCACTTTGTCTCCCGGCGAGTTGAATACCGGATTGTGTGTAGCTCCTTGTCTCCCTGAGGTCAATTCTCTAGGAACCTCTGAGCCATCCATGGCGACGATGAATACCTATTGAACAGGTGAACATGGGCCTGGTACAATGCTGGCAAGGTGAATTACATCTTGCTTCGTATGAACAGCTTCAGGTAGCTTGGGGTCTAGCGTAGTGTACACGATGTCAGTATTTGAGACATCGAAGTCGTCATTGCCTCCGAAGGGTTCTACAGGGCAGCTCTGTAGCCACATACCGAGGTCATCAGGGAGCGTTACTTGCGTTGCATATGTACTTACATGGCCCGTCCCTTGCAAGGAATTTTTAATTCTATCGTCTAGTCGCCAAGTCTTCCTTTCATCTCTGCATAGTTTAGCGACAAACAAGGATTTCTTCTTGGGTCCTACCCAACTAGAAAATCCGTTGGCTTTGAATGCTAGATATGAGGCCTGAGGTGCAATGTGCTCACGCATTCCAATGACGCTCATACATGGAATCATATACCAACGCGGAAGTGCCTCTATTTTCCCATGCTTTATCTAGTCGCTTCACATTGGAAATTTCGCCATCAGGATATACATAATCAGAGAAGACCAGGCAGTTTGATGCAGGCACGTAGCGGAAGTGTGCAGCCGAAAGAGTTGGAATAGAGCCAATCGTCGATGGTTTAGACAACGGCCTTAGCACGCCGGCGAATCCTTCGCTATCGCGTTGGTATTCAAGCTCGATAGCGAACAGATCAGTCCGTTTTTCGTTTTCGACTGGAATAGCGTGACCAATCGTGCGCGAACCAAGCCAAAAAATGGCCCCTCCGTTGGGTAGCGGGACGGTTAGAGGCGGTATCAAATTCGAATCCAGGGAAGAGATAACGACACTCCTCTTGGTTCTGGGGAAGAGATTGACCGATCGTCAGCTGTAGGATTCCACGTCGCTTGATCGACTCACCTCCTTTCCGATATTGAGTACTTGCTGACAGGCACGAGGACCAGGTCGCCATCGGCGTTGGCTAGCCCGTGACCTGGCGAAGCCATTTCGATAAGGTCCCTTGGCGAGAAGACATTGGGCCCCTCTTTGAAAGTAAAGTCGGGCGGTCCACCAAAGCTATAGAGGTCCTTGAGACTAGAATCTCGCGGCAGCGGCATTGACAAGGTCGGACCAGGGACTGAAGGATGCGGAAAAGAACGGCTACAGCATTCGCCTCGCCGATAGTAAGAATCGAAGCGAAGCGTATATGTCATGTGCTATGGTGCGTTTAAACGACATATACTTAGCCCATGGAATCGCACACACGAAAGGTCTTCACGTGGTTTGATTGTTCCCGAAGGCTTCGATGGAAATCAAGCGAAAGTAACGGTGAACAGAGATACAACAACCGGGAAGATCGTGGGGAGACATTATTACACTAGATACAAGGCACGAAGACAGGAATGGTTGGACTAGGCAAGTGACTACTCACTCATATCCCCATCGTCACCACTTCCCTCATCAACCACATTCTGTCCTTCCTTTAGAATCCCATGGTTCTCGATTTGAACAAGTTCGCCAGTTGGTGCGTCCCATCTAGCCAGTAAACCCACTCGGAACGTCACCATTCTCTCACCAATCAATTTCAGCAGTTGAGCTTGTTCGCCCGTCAGAGCTTTACCCTTTTCACACAATTTGTGCGGAGCTTGGAGCGTAGGAACACCTTTGTTCATGGAGGTAGAGAGTCCGAGCTTACGAAGCTGAGGTTCTTCATTGTGGGGGAATGGTTCCGGAGGATCGGAGTAATGTCTCATGACAGGGCCGGCAGGTATGATTATCGTACGGTTGGCAATGTTGCCTGCTCGAGCGAAGTCGGGCTGCTTGAAGTCATCAAACCAGTCTATCACTTCTTGAGGCTCCGAGTCCGTGAAGAGGAGGCCAACTTGGCCTTTTATTTGCTAAGATCAGATGCTTAGCTATGAATCTGATACGAAGGTCACGATGACCTACTTTCGCTAGCTTATGAAGCCCTAAACGATGTTCTTCTTCGGGGGTTGTCCCAAGAGCTTTGGCCATGACTGCTGCTCGGCCAAAAAATAATCGCGCAGAGCTATTCCTCGAAATGAGCAAAGTCTGACAACATATAAACGAGGCAAACCCACTCCTTCCATAGCCGGCGAACTGTCTTGAGATGCGCATTTCTCATAGCGCCTACCTCGAAGAGCCAGCAGTATTTCCATTTGTCGGAATTGGCTTGAAGCTAAATCCAACCGGCAGTCGTTTAAAATCGACGATGATGTCTCGAGCTAAGAACCATACCTCCTTCATCATGGTAGCTTTATTTTCCTTCGTCTTCTTCGCGACCTTGGTCAGCGATACTATAGATATATGTTTAAATTCCTCTGCGATCCATCCGTAAAGTCTAGTAGCACCAACACACCGACTTTTGCTCGTCTCGACTTGGGCATATTGGGTGATGAGGAGGGCGAAGGGAAATTCAAAGTCCGCACAAAATTTCTTGAATTTCGATCATGCACGATAACTCAGGCTAACTTTAATCAATGGCACAAGCATCTTCAGCTGATCTACAAGCTCTCGAGGCTGCCCTTCTCAACACTACGGGCGACGTTCCTCTCCATAATAGATTTCGCGCACTATTTACTCTCAAGGCCCTGAAATCAGATGAGGCGATCCACATCATAACAAAAGGTCACTTCTTTGACTGTCCATTAGGGGACGCTACTAAGCAACGGCTACAGGCTTTCAAGATCAATCCGCTCTACTCAAGCATGAACTAGCGTATTGTCTCGGGCAGATAAAGAGCCCAAAAGCACTACCTATTCTACAGGCCGTACTTGAAGATAAAACTGAAGACTCGATGGTACGGCATGAGGTATGTACGTTGTACCACCTCGATTCCCGACCGTTGAGAACAGAGACGAAGCCAGGCGGCCGAAGCCATGGGGGCCATATCATCAGAAGAATCATTGCCTATCTTAAGCAAGTATCTAGACGATAGCGAACGCACAGTACGGGAAACTTGTGAAATTGCCATCGCCAAGATTAAGTGGGATAATTCCGGGGAAGGCAGGAGCCATGCCCGCTCAAAGGCGGATCCAGAAGACATACCGTAAGTAAGCATGTACATATAATGCCCATGCATAATTGCTGATGTGCTCGCTAGAACTTATACTTCCATCGACCCCGCTCCTCCAAGCTCCGGGCTACTATCCGGACCTGCAAAGCCGAACCAAGTCACAGATGCAGCCATCCAGGAGCTACGATCGAAGCTAATTGACCCCAGGCTCTCCTTATTTGACAGATATCGTGCCATGTTTGGTCTGCGGAATATCGGCACCCCCGCCGCAGTTGACGCTCTTGCGTCGGGCTTCTCAGATGATAGCGCGTTGTTCAAGTGAGTACCAGCCATGTCCACAACGCCTCGGACTCACAACGTTACACACAGACATGAAATAGCATTTGTTTTTGGGCAAATGCTATCCCCACATTCCGTTCCTTCGCTCATAAAAGTACTGGAGGACAACGCCGAATCGGAGATGGTCCGCCACGAAGCCGCTGAGGCTTTAGGAGGCATAGCGACTCCTGAAGTACTTCCTTATCTCAAAAAATGGATGGCTCGTGATGATGCTCCTCGGGTCGTCCGCGAGAGCTGCCAAGTGGCCATTGATATGTGGGAGGTGTGTGATGCGATTCCTCTCCTACCTCCTAGTTCTCATCTTTTTGTGCCCTTGTAGTACGAGAATTCAGGCGAATTCCAATACGCGAATGGCCTCCCGAATACCACGCAATCAGTGGCTGTAGCTTAATTAAATGCGTCTGAGATTCCCTGTCCTTTTGGATTTAACTGAATTGAACAATTTCATCCTCTTGTATAACGAGGAGTTGTGTCAAAACGGACATATCTTCCGATCCGTAGAGAGAAGCTCGACTATCCCTCATGGGTGTTGAACCGAGCACCACATGGTTGTGTTCCATCCAAACCTTCGCTAGACACGTCCACCCCTCCTCAACACAGTCCATGGTGAATTTCTTGCCGGCTCAGCTAGACCGTCCCTTCCACAACTCCATGTATAGATCACTACATTGGTGTTCGATATTTCGGTACGAAACAGCGCCCGCCAGGTCATATATGACTAAACTTCTTCAGCAGTGGCACGCGAACAGCGAGGTATACAACGCTAAGCCCTTGGTATCTTGATTTGATACTTCCACGGCCACCTCCCCCAAACGCCAATATTCGTAGCATTAACCCACGTCGAGTCGTCCAAATCAGGATCAGCGAAATTGTCCGGCACCACACTGCTCGCTTTCCATGTTTCGTCGGTCGTGATGATGTCGTACGTCCCATCATCGTATGACAGGTGGATTTTAGCGATAAGGTGAGCGTGGCCACCTCCATTTGTACCGTTAATGGCGAAGACGTTGACATCGGGGTCGAGGACAGGGGGAGGAATGTAGTAGGCACGACCGATCCACCAGTGCTGACGCCATTCAACTTTGATTCCGTTGACGAAGAACGCGAGCTCGTTATCGCTACGGAACGAGTTAAGCGCATCCTACGGAAATCAAGCTCATCATACGCACACATTCAATACCACATTAGCAGCAACGGCTCGCTTGGTACATCCTGGCGTAACCCAAGTCTTTCGTAGTGCCTTTGAACCCTTCTCCGCGATCGCTGTCTTCAAGCTAATCTTTCCCGTCCAAATATACGACACATTGGTGAGGTCCAATGCATGTGGCTTAACTATCTTTCCCCACGGCTTGACTCCATACTTCCCTTGTAGCGCAGCGAATCCCCAGTTCAGATTTTCCGTCTCAGGAAGTTCAAAGCCTTTAGGCGATCCGATGAAAGTTCTCCACGACTCGTCGGTGATGATCCGCTCGGAGGTACCATCGGAGTATTGAATGAGGATGGTAGCGATAACACCAGCGGTTCCATCCCTGTTCACAGCTTCGATAGCAAAGAGGTTTGAATGCGACTTGAGGGCTGAGTAATGCACGTCGGCGGTGGTGAAGCTTGACCCCGAGCCAACGAGTTGGCCATTAATATAAAGTTTATACTCGTCCTCCCTGGATGGGAAGCCAAAGTTAACTATGCGGACCTACGATCCGAGAAGAATATCGGTAGCTCACGCTGTGATAAGAACTTTGGTGCTAATTGCACACTTTCCGCAGGGTGACACAAATATCTTACGGAACGCTCGAGGTCCAGCTGGGTTCACCGATGCAGGCAACGCATTCTCCCCGGTCCATATCCATTTGGAGATACCCAGGTCAATGCTCTCCATAACCCTCGGTTGTGCCGTCACCGGGCAGGTGACCCCCGAGGCAGGAGTTGGGCTATCGCATTCTAGATGAAGTTTTCTGGTCAGTTGGCTACCCGCTGAGGAGGTGGGTGTCGTAGCACGTACTTTCTCGTATATGCCGCGCATTGACCAGCCCGATAGCCAGTAAGATGGCCAGGATACCTGGGACAACCGAGATCAGTCCAAGGGCGAGTCTTTAAACACTCGTGTGGAGAGAAAACTGCACCTTGAACGATCATCCTAGAGACAGTCGACTCTAGGGAGAAGAGGTGTTGGTCTGCGACTCCGCATCAGCTATTAAATAAGCCAATGGCGCAACGCCTAGGCGACGTCTCAAATGTTACTACTGCGATGGTAGGGCGCCGAAGTAAACACTGAACGTGGAGGCGTCCTAAAAGCCTCTAGGATAGATTAGATATGTCAGTCGGCCATCATACTACTGACCATTTGCAAGGCTCTGAGTGAAATCTCAGAAAACCATGGGTATCAGGGAGAGTACATGTATATGGAGACGGGGCGAATATCAAAGAAATGGGGAGGGGAATGACGAATGCCCTTGGGACGCCGACAAGGCTCCAATATTCCCCTTTGCAGAAAAACACGCAACTCTGCGGCCATGGATTGATTGGACGCCGTGCTCCTCCTCGCTTACCAAACGGCAATTCTAGAGGTGATCGAGGGAATTTACTTCCAAGATCAAAACCCTTGTGTAAGATATCAATACTAGTTACGGGCTTTATTCCATTCAAGCAAGCCCTAGCCCAGCCTTCAGCTCCTTCTCCAAATCGTCCAGAGCTCCCACTTGTACGTCTCCAAGACCCTCACTTTCCTTTTCCTCCCCTTTCCTCCCCTTCGCCTCCGCCTCTCTTAACTCCCTCAACTCCTTGACACACCTCATACACTTACACACTCCAAACGCCCATGCATCCAACTCTGCCTGCCTAGTTCGCACTCCTCCGTTGGGATTAACATACGTGATGACCAACTCCTCGCCGGGTTGGATGTCCTGCTTTGCAATGACCGTGATCCGCGAGAGCATGGATTGTTGGTCGAGGTGTCGGATGGATACATTGGGCACGCAGGAATGATTTAAATGAGAGTGGAGGACATACAAGCCTCCATGTGCTTCAAGGTCTGGAAACCACAAAAAGCTAATTAACAAGCAAGCATAATAGAGGGAGAGTACACACTTAAGCTCATTCGTCCAAGCCCACGCAAGAATGCCTTGTACTCAAACAACTCATTCTTCAATTCCTGACGAAGGGGCTTCTTGAGCAATTTCGCCAACTTTTTCTGGTCGGTCTGATTTGTCGGCTCGCTGAACGCCTGCACAAGAAGCGAATGGGCCTTCTGCCAGGCAGCTCTGTCCGGCTCTGCGCCACGATGGCTACAACGCGTCCAAGTCGTCAGCAACACCATGTATCATTCAATGACAAAGCCCTCCTCACCCTTCGTAACTCTGCTTAAACCTTTCCTCCATCCCCAACTCCGCCAACCCTTTCACAACCGCCCAATCTCCCTCCAATGTCGTCCCCTCGTCAATCTGATTGGCCAACAGGACCCTGCTAGTACACTGCGCCAACGCGTGCAATGCCATCCACTGCGTGTCTCTAGCGAATTTCAAAAGGGGGACACAGGCGGGATTCTGAGAGGGACATAGTAAGGGGTGGTGTTTCTTTGAACGGGCAAGGCAGAGTCGGGAGCAGAATTTGATAGGGCATGTTGGAGAAGAAGACGAGGAAGGGGAGCCCGGGCAAGGTACGATTAGGGGAGAGGTCGACACGAATGGCGTAGAGCAGAATCCACATGCGGCAGATTTATGCTGCAGATCATATATCTCCCTGTAACACCCATTTACATCAGTATGATATATCACCAAGAACGGGGAAAAGCTGCTCGCCATTCGGGCGCAAGCACAAACGGATCCTCCTTCCAAATAACTTCCCCTTTATTAATCTTCTCCGTCGCGACCAGACCCTTTCCCTTCCTCTTATCAAAAACCTTGACACGCACTTTCAAAGTCCACTTTTGCAGCTCCAAATTTTTGATGGTCCTCGACGAAGGAAAATGATGGACCTGCACAGCGCCACTCGCGGAGCCATCAGCGCTCCCTTCCTGCTCGTCTCCGTTTGTCGCAAGAGATGGTGGTGGACCGGTAATAACCAACCCAAGTTGCTGTAAAATCTTTTTCGTCCTCTTCTCCGAGACCAACCAACCCGGGTACGACTCCAACAAAAAAGCATGGATTTTGGCAATCCCACACTGTGGGTGATTGGTTTTGAGAGCGATGAGTGCTGCTGTGAGCTGATCTTCTGAAGGAATAACTGGACTAGCCATTAAGGGCTATTAGGTGTGGTGACCGTTTTGTGTTAACTAGGAGTTTAGGATCGTATGGGTTCGCTGTTCTGTGCTACACGTGTACGACGAGCAAACAAATATTACACAAGTTTACGCCGAGACCTGGGTCCCGGCCATGAACGACCCATATATCCCATCCAAGTCATCGATAACAAACCAATAGAAACGTCCTGCACATATAATGTCTATATTGAACTTTACACCAGAGAGGTCACTAGAAAACATGGATATCTAGCTCAGTAGGACGTGGAAGGAAACAAACTTCTCCCAGTAGTTTAAAAGTCTAATCGATTAATCGTCAAAGAAGGTCCAACCTTTTGTCTGCCCGACCAAGCGCCAGTATCGGGCGTAGGTTAAGCCGCTGACCATCTGCATGCGGACATGTTAGCAGCCTCGATGGGCAGGAATCTATACGTCGCTTTACCGTGGATCGCGTTGGATTTTGGACAAGGGCAGAAGCATTAGGCCTCGCTAGATGCGTTATAGATGATCACGCTGGATACGACGCTGAACTTATATCCCAGAGATCCCTGCGTATCCTCGATGAGTGTATATCGCCAACATGAAGGAAGGTTTGAACTCACGCTACCATCACCATACTCTTCGGCGACTAACAGATACATCGGAACGTCGTTCACAGCCATTCCAACTCCAAAGCCCCCCAACGGTTTCGAGAAATCCGGCATAGTCAAGAATCTGGGTAATGGATTATGGGGGCGGGGGTTGCCTGGGACCCAGAGGCACACTGGTCAGCGACGTTCACGCAAAGAAATATATGCGAGCACACCGGGGTAATTTGGCACGCCGAAACGACCAAAGAAATATCCTTGAGAATCATCGCCATCGTCGGGGCTCCAGAACGAAGAAGCTGGTTTGGTAGACGCCCATATGGTGAGGTTGTAACTTGAGGCACCGTAATCTGCCAATGACTGGTATTCAAATGGGAATCTCGCGCCAGGAGCAACGCTGGTGCCATTCGCGGGGGAGATGATAGCAGCTGAGCCACTAGCAAGTGTACTTGTGATACAAGTCACCAGATAGAAGACCGCGAAGGAAACCAAATGCATCGCTCGATTTGTTGATTGAGATTGAGATAAGGGTAACACTGTATGATCACCAACGCTTTCGAAAGATGCTCTTTATACATATTAGACAGCGGGCAAGAGAGAGGTACGTGTGACCGCAGAGTGTATGGCTCGAGGGCTGGATCTCATGGCAATAGCAAATAAATGGTGTTTGCAAGGCATCTCAACTTCCGGAAAGGAACTTCTCGACGTCGATGGACCACGATGCGGACTAGCGATTGATGGAAGCAGCGTGTCCACGAGCATCGTAGGTCGTAACTTTCAATCTAGGACTGCCCATTCCGCCGAGAACCTGGGTTGATTGGAAATTTCGGAACAGTGGGGGGTGCGGAACGCTGAAAAGTTTGCGCATGTTTGTAGCCACCCCTAGCCACTCGGAGGTTGCGCACGCGTCTTAGCCACTTACTACCACCACCACCACCATCACCAACCTCGACGATGACTTCGACGTCGCAGGACCCAGCAGTCAGCGTTTCAGACGCAGTCTCTACTTTTACGAGAGCCATCAAACAAACGGTACTTGATTCCCCACTCCCTCATTTGTCGGCTAAATCCATACCATTGTATTGGTAAAACTTTGCAGTTCGCCGAGGTTCAGAAGCAAGCTCGTGCTGAAGCCGTCCAATCAGCACAAACCATCAAAGACGAAAGAGACGAAGTCCTGAAAACTGTTTCAATATACGAAGCAGATCTGCAAGCGTGTAAACTAGAATTAGGGAATACGAAAGCCTCGGTGAGTTACGCGCACCACTCAGGACAATCAAGTTACCTTTTCGCGCTGACCATCGTTCCCTTCAAACCCATTCCAGCTCCAACAAGCCGAACTCACGGTGCGCACTTTCTACATTTCACTTACACTTATCCTGTGGATCCAGATCTCATGAATAACCATCCAGATCTCCCACCAAGCCCAAACTATCCTCCAACTCCGTCGCGAAATCACGCAGTGGCGCGACCAATCACGAAATTGGCAAGATCATTTCCTCCGCGTCGAAGAAGAGCGATGCGGTCTCTCGTCTAGATTAGACGAACTCATTACCAGTCAAGTGCGTTTCTTTGTATTCTCAAACCTACGACGTTCCTCCGAGGAACTCTGCCACGCATGTAGACTCAACCGGCTTCTTCGTTTTCTTACACAGCGGTCTATGTTCGCCATGAGCCTAGCTACACTCCCAAAATATCCTCCCACCCAACAACCTTCAACCTCGTCAGCATCAGCTTCGACCGCGACTCCACCACAAGACGCACCTAACGCCATCAATTCCCTTCCTACACCTCGCTCAACGACAAAGCAACAAAATAAAACCCCCAAACTCAAACGCCGTAAACTAACTTCGCCAGGCTCAACCTCAACATCCGAAGATGCATCCAACGCTTCTACATCCCGTCCCCTTACCACAGCATCAGTACGGCCGACAACGCAGAATCCTACGAAACGACCTCTGCACGTCGCACATGCACCTGATGTCATCATTCCCTCAAATCCGAACCTCTCAGCATCGGCAGCCCATACCGTTATTCGACGCGTCCAAGCCGTCATTAACGTCCCAATAAAAGAAGAAGATCTCGATTCTGAACACGAGTTGACCAGCAACCCCTCAACACCACCTTCTACATCTACCTCGAAAGCAAAACCGAAAGCAACCACTACCAAACCAAAACCAAGCCGTTCTCAAAGCCGCTCGAAGCGACGAATCATACAGGACGATGTGGATGATTACTCTGAAAGAGAAAGTGGGAATGCCGGTGATGATGTGAATGAAGGCGATGCCGAGGAGGGTGTTGGTCGTAGTTTGGTTGTCGGCGAGGACGAAGATGACGAGCTGATGCTCGGTGCTACGCCGGTACGTATCGACTCCACCTCCCAAACATCTGCCCCTTCCCTTTACTTCCCTTCATCTTCACTATTTATCCCTAATCAATTCCAACTTTACAGAACAAACGTCCTACCGCTCAGCCCCAACAGACTCGCAGCACGACCAATTCAAACTCCACAACCTCTACGTCCCGAAAACGCAAACAATCAGACACTGCTCGTGCACCCATAGCTACCAAAGTTCGAAAAATACCAGCTACCTGAACCAACCATTGCAACATCGCCGAAGTCTGGGTCCGGGGAACCATTATTTATACGTTAAACTATCAGGGTGCCGCTGTCGCTATCCATATACACATCTGTACTATATTATACCATATTCCACTTATACCACGCATTCCATCCAACTCAGTCGTGGGCCATATGTTTGTGCATATGCAATGCCTATTGCTTTATATTGTGTGCAAAGCCAGACCGCTAGTACGATCAATGTACATTATGTGCAAACCACTGAACAAAGCTCACTAATCGAGCCTTCTTTGTGTCGCAGCATTATGGCGGGCAGGTAACGTAGGTATGTACATTCAAGGGGATAGTATAGAATTACATCAATTTACCCCCTCCTCCATACGCTGGCCCGCTCGATACAGTGGACTTTTTCTGCTTGAGAGCTCTGCTAGTCGCGAACAATACGCTATCCAGAAGGGACGCGACTGTGAGTACTCCTCCAACGATAGCGCACGTCCTATGATAAAAGACTATGTGAGCGAATCGAAGTGATAGAGAGGGACAGGGAAACTCACGAAGTAATAAAATGCGCAAACGACTGCCTTCCTTCCGAATGCACAACCAAAATCGGCGAAATCTCAAAATTAAAAAACGCGCCAGGTACGCCTGTGACACCGTGCTGAACATGGATACCTTCGGGTGTATCCCCTTGCCCGCCATGTGACAGGTCTCGTTCGAAGTGAGTTACGCTGTATTGATGCGAGTTGACCTACAGGAATGGACGAGGCTGAGACAATGGCTCCCCGTCAAGCTGAGTGAGAAGGACTTACTACTTGGCCATCAAGGGTACGGAACTGTGTAGAGACGACCTTGAGGAAATATTGGAACATATACTGAGCCTTAGCGGTCTACAGGGAGAACATTGAGTACGACCAAAATAAGAGCCACAAAACGTACCCTCCCATATGTCCCATCCAGCGGATTCGAAACCCCCACTTTCTGTTTCAATCTCTGACTAATCGCCGCCTTGCTGTAATCATATTCATCGTCGCCCTCAAATGCCAAATGATGGATAGTGTGCGTAAAGTCATGTCGATTCCCATCATCCCTCAGATATGGCACCAATTCGTAGATATTCCGCGACGCGCTCTGGAACGAACGACCAGGCGAGAGATGGATGTTCCCAATGACTTTGTTGACGCGTAGTCTTCCGTTGATATTACAACCCTCCGAGGCCTGTTCTTTCAGCTTATCCGCCCACCCCTCATCTTTACACTGTTCAATTGCCTCGGGATTACTAAACGCCCATCCGCGATTGATATACGCTTGTCGGACGTCCTCGCAAGAGTTACAGCACCCATTAGCGGGTTCCAGCCCGCCATAACACGAGCCACAGTAGTTTTCCCCCTTCGCGCTTTCGACCGTTTCCAAATCATTCTTGAGTTGTGAGCTATAGGAGTTGGGAATGGCGACTCCTTGTGAATCGAGACGGGTTTTGAGGACGTTGTGTGAGATGTCGCGTTGCGTCTCCCCACTAATGTCCATCACATCGACGCTAAGAACTATAAGCATATATCAACGCCAAATAGTAGTCGGAGATGTGTAATTGAGCCAATGATGTGTAGCCGCGCAAATGATGACAGGATTGAATGAGTGAGTGATACGGATCATTCGGTGGATTCGGCAAGAAACTCACGGAAACAAGGTACCCTCGGAAACGTAACATTCATATTGACGGTGAGCTTTTCCCCTCTGCTCTTGTCGACAACTATGGACGTATCAACTGTGACGCGCCGATAGTCGAAGAATTCCATGGTCGTGAATGCCAAAATAATTGCAGCTGATAGTATCGTCACTGCATACACGCATAGAGTCGGTTTCAATCGAGCTTTAGGGTAGGTGGATTCTGGGACTCACGGAAAGCACCAGTACGGGTCTTGACTTTGACATCCTCAGTTGTCTGGAATGGGGAGTGTGAGCATTGCGAAAGCCACGACCCAGACAGGGCTGCCTACCTTGCCGAAAGCATCGACGCCCTTGAGGCTAGCAAACAACCCCTTCGCCATCGTTGGCAGTCCTGAGAGAAATGTGACGGGGCGGCCGAGACCGAGAGCGGTGGACCGAGCGTGAGTGAATAAAGGGGAAGGGAGGGGAGGAGGAGATGAAGAGAGATGAAGGGGAAGGTTGTTTTGAGCAAGCGGTGATGTAGCCGTTCCCGTGACTCTAATCGACGTGTCACTTTCGAGTTCTCCGCGTGCAAGCGCCGGTTGCATGTTGGCATCCATCCCGCAAATCAGACATATCTTCTTTCAAACATACCTCCGGACTTCTGCCGACGGATAATTACGCTTCTAACCAGTATAGAACACGAGTTCAAGTACCCAGGCTACCAATATTACCGAATGACTATCTGAAAGATAACACGTCCAACAATGTTCACAACGACGAAGACAGCATCTCCGTCCGGCTCGACCTCTCCAACAGTTCCAAAGCCTTTCGTAACGGAGCGTCGGCAGTAGTAGACCACGCCCATCTCCAATTAGCCTTGATCGCATCACCGACCTCAGCCAGTCGTTCAGGTTCTTTGTCGGCGTCAAACCCAGGCAGCTGCAGCCCAAACAGCCTGCCGTTGATCAACGACCGTTCAGCCACCTCCATGGCAATAGGTCGGCGGACTGTATCGTAAATCTCGAGCGCGCGAGGAATCGTTCCACATGTCGTCAAGTGGTGCCCAAGGAGCGTACTAAGTACGTAGGCGTCCTATTCAGACATATTAGCTTGACGAGTGATTGGAAAGCTTACGACCACTCACTTCGATGGCTTGACCGGCACCAGAGGCTTGTTGAGGGGACATGGCATGAGCCTGTGAGCAAGTTCAGCATTTCACTTACACAGACGTGTCCGGCCTTGAACTTACTGCGTCACCTAGCAGTGCAACATTCCCCGAGACCCAAGTAGATAAAGGCTTCGACGCATGTATAGCCCACCTCGAAGGCTTTTGTACACACTACACACGCACATGAGCCAAAGTTAGCTCAAACCACCCACAGATGAGATGTAGTGACAGCCCTACCTTCAGAATAGCTTGCAACTCTGGCTCCCAATGTGAATGAACCTGTAAAAGCTCTTCGGTCTCAACGTTTGTAACCCAAGGACCAGGGAATCGCGTCCCGGCAAGCTCTTCCTTTGCATGAAATGCCCCAACATTGATCAATCGACCTGACGATATCGGGTACACCACGACGTTCTACCTCGCCAGCCAGTCAGAATCCATATCCGCTCCTTCCATACGCAATCAAGTACTCACCACATTCTGACCCATATACTATAACACAACACAAATTGAATCAAATCATTTCGCTTCCCGTTGCAACAAAGAGAGGTATCACTCACCATCCTCGGGATCGAATTCTCCTCCGGAACCCTGACCCTCAATTCTGGATGCCCATCTCTAAACGCTCTCAATCTCGTACTAGGCACAAGTGCCCTATACGCAACAATCCCTGTCCACCTCGGTTCAATTCCCTCTATAATCTCCTTCGCCTTGCCCGGATCCCCTTCGGCTCTCGCCTCGTCCGCTTTCTGCGTCAGCATCGACCTCCGCACGGCTGATTTGATTCCATCCGCGCCTATAAGGAGATCGCATTCCCCCGTAGTGCCATCTGTGAAGAGAAGGCGCACACGTCCCGTGGCTTCCTGATGATATGAATCTAAACGCGTAGAGTAATGGACGGGGTAGCGTTTTGGAAGGTGATCAACAAGGACCTGCAAGACGTCCGGTCTGTGATACCGCAGGAAGCTCCCTATATGTAGCCACCGAAACAAACGATCAACCGCTCCGATCCGATCACCAAAACACTATCCACCCACCTTTCGTAACTAGCTTGTAGAAATCAACACCCTCCGCCTGGTCACTCTTCCTGAAAGTGAAGGCATCCGCTATCAACAATGGTTAGCTCGTCGCAGGCCACTTCAAAAACATTGGACCAAACGCATACAATCCTCATACGTTGGCTTCAGAGCAGTAACCCTAGCAAAATCCTCCGCTAGTCCAAACTTTTCCAAAATCCTCCACACGCGAGGCCAGACACCAATCCCAGCTCCCACTTCCGAGAATTCTGCTGCTGCTTCGTATATCTCTACATCAATATCTTCATGTTGTGATAGCATCACAGCGCATGCAAGGCCGCCGATGCCGCCGCCACTAAAACGAAATCATCATCACATACTAGAGGCTAACGCCAAGCGCATATGAAGGAACTCACCATATAGCAACTTTGAATTTAGCTGGGGCCATTTGTACGCTGAACCGGATGGATGAGATGCTAACTTGCCAGACGAACAAAAGTAATCATGAAGGAACCCGATCCCTACTCTATATATACCCCTCCTCCCGCGCAAGTGCGGAACCGTTCCCGACTCATGTACGACACGGTGCCACACCTTACCCCCTCAATGAATACGCCCTCAGGTTTGTCCGGTGTCAACACAGCGCGTATTTCCCTAGGTATTGACAGTAAGGCCACCTCTTTGGCCGATCCGTCAATCTCTTCCACGCCGCTGAGATAGGCCAAAACACCGCATACACTCGCCTAACAATCTTAGCATCCTGTCCACTCCTATATGAGGGGTACAAATAGGAACACCGCCCACTTCGCTTAGGCTGTAGGAAAATGACAGGCTGATTACCGTGATGAAAAGTAGAATAGAGCGTCCGAGCCAGCAGTGATCTCCAGCATTCTCCATAACCGTAATCAAAACGTCGCGGTTAATAGGCTTAACGACGATGTACATCTAGGCAGGTCCGAGAACGATATACATAGTGTTCGATACACAGTGATCGACGTCGCCTTTTTGGAGTCGTCCTCGTCCCTCGGTCGGCTCAGCTGTAGACCAAGAGCACCGGGACCATCTCCACCCCTCGTAAACCCTAGTCGAGGTCGCCAATACCACTCGGCACGACGTTCGAGCCCTCGTAGAGCACTGGTGATTTGTCGGAAAGCCCACCTTGAAGCGCATATGGATATCAATGTTACGCAATAGCATTGCAATTAATTTAGATAGCAGGTTAGATAGGACCATAGGATCAGTCAATATACAATAGACAGTAGGGCATTACTTTGGTACATATTCCTCAACGGGCGAGGTCGCGAAGAGCGCATCTCCTGAGCGTGCCGTTCGGATGGGGCAAAACACGTCTGCGAGTTGTCCGCGAGGACCATAACTTGGACTATCCTAGGATCAATGAGACGGGTTATCGTTCCACCAAGGTGACGACAACGGTGACACTACATAAGGCGGCGCATCAGCAACGGTTAATGTGTCCAGATCAAATGAAGCGACGGACTCATCCATTTTCTGTATTCACTCAAAGTCAATACAACTGAACAACAAACGTCACAAAGAAGACTCACCCCTCCTCGATGGGAAACTCCTTGCTTGATTGCTTCTCCTGAGGGTCAGTTTCCAATAAGCATCGTCCATCATGACATCGTATACCCAGACAATGCACAGCAAACGACTCACGTTCGAAAGGCGTCAAGATAGACGTACTCCGCATGCATTGGCTAGCATAGTCCATAATTCGATCAGCCATAACTCTAGCTTGATCTCGACCAGGACGGTTCTCATGCATCACAACGGTACAGATATCAACAATCTCGTCGGGATAAACGTTATCCACCAGGCCGTCACTCTGTATCATCATCAAGTTAGTTTGGGACGGCTAAAGAGATCGCATGGAATCGCACATAAGCAACGATGATGTCCTTGTCCCGAAGTTGGATTTCGTAGTTGTCCGCATCCCGAGGGGAGTCCGTCGACTTGCTATTCGAGGATCGATCGTTCTTGAGCAGCTGTCTTGGTAATTTGACAAGACGATACATAAACGACACAAACTACAGGCAGCGTAGGATTAGAGACTCACTTGGGATGATTAAATGCATGGAACTGTGGCCGCGTCTGAAACACGACTGATCGTGATCGTATAACGAGGAATCCTGAGTCGCCCAAGCTACATACTACGTCAGACATCCGTCCCAAAAGCCAGGGAGGGGTTACGCACTTGACTGCTTTCAGTAGACCAGATTGAGAATCCAACGACATCAAGCAAGCAGTTGCAGAGCCTAAGAATTACCTTAGTGAGCCACAAAGAACGAAGGAAATGCCGATCACAGCGCACCAGCTTTAACAAAGGAATCTGTAAGCATAACTTCATAAGCTAGCTTCAAGCAGTCCCTGGGCGAAGGACGAGAACGACCCCCAAACACCGAATCCTTGACGATTTCACCAAGGAATACTTTGGCACAATAATACATCAGAGCTTGGGAGAACACTGCAGAATCAACGCCCTTATTGATCCATCCCCCAACACCATCCGCAACACCAATAGCCATGCCCTGATTAAACCGACATTAACAAGCTGTGTGAGCCCTGACATGCATCACGTACCGCATCATGAGGAAGCTACGAACATATTGACGAACGTAAGCATTCTCGAGATCGATCATATCACCAAAAATACCACCTACATGATTGATAAAGAAGAAATCCTCTCCAGGTTCTTCAGCGCGATGGGGGGACGAACTGTACCTCTTAAGAGTATCGAGGACCCAAGCCCCAATGACCGTATTCGCCGGATAAGTGCCTCCTCTATTCCCAGGCTTACCCGCCCAACTGGCCGCGACATGGAACTTGTACCGAGGATACCGCGATGGTGATATACCCCGGGCAGGTGAAGGTCCCCTTGAGCGTGAACGTGAGTGCGATGACGTGGTTCTCGGTCGCTCTCCAGGATGCCCATGATGATGGGTATGATGACTACTACTGTGACCCGATCCTGCTGCCCCTCCTCCCACGTCGTACCTGTACTCCAACGGCGCAGACCTGACATCCGAGGTCGTTCTAGGCCGTCCAACAGGATAGACGTTCGGCGAAAGCCCCCCAGCAGTCGAAGATGCCGATCGTCTATGAGTATATCCTACATCGCTACGACTGCTTCCCAAGTGCGGCACAACAAGGTTTGAATTCAAGACGGAACCTCGTGGTAAAGATCGCGCGACAGGAATAGGATAAGCCGCATCACTAGGAAAGGGTGTAAGATACTGAGGCTGAGGTATAGGAATAGGATGATGATATGGTGATGGTTGCATGTTAAGGGTGCTTTAAAGCGCACGAATCTAGCCCGTATGGTATTTAACCTCCACCTTTGTATCACTCGGCAGTGCTTGGAGCGTCATGAAAGTGATATAGCTGTTCCTGCTCCTGCTGGGACAATGCAAACCATGCCGAGACATCGAAGTCTCCGGCAGCTAAACAACACAAGCAACACACGATGCGTGGAGCCTCAAAAATGACTCGTTGAAGGGAAGGGTGAACAGCCACAGGCGCGCGGGCGCTACGTCCACAATCAGGCGTAAACCTATTGGATACCTATCTTATCAACGCCTTGTTTGACCTTTCCCAGTAAATTCATCACCCCATCCCTGATCCCATCGGCCTGCACACCAATAGCATCGCTACCGGACCTATACACACCCGTACCAGCCGGACCACCAAGACTAACATTGACACCTCCCAGATTCAAGTTTAACGAAGGCATGCTGGATGCAGACTCAGGAGGTGGATCATACACCGAAGACGGGAACGTCGTCGCCGCCGATCGGATCATCTCAACGTAACTAACAATATCATATTAGCCTCGAAGAATGCTGTGATGAAGGAGATCACCAATTACGATGAAGAATTGTGAACGCAGGTTCCGCCCAGTAGGACGCGTGTAGCATAAGCTGTTGTGCCTGCAGCAGCGCCCCCGGAGCTTTCCTGATTCAGTAACGAGACCGCGCGAGCTTCGGCGAATGTTGTTCCCCCAATAACAAAAACGATAACATCTTGTGGCCTTCGGAGGCCCTTAGCTGTAGTCGAAATTTCCAATGCTGTTCACAAAGTCCTCACCTCTGAAGTGCAGCATTAGGTCCGGGAGATTCCACGAAGGGGTAATTGACCTCCTTGAGTCGTCCTTTGAACAGGTTTTCCAAAGTTTGTGAAAGACGCGGGGCGTGTTGCATATACACATTTTCTACACCCTTCATGGGCGGATATACCGTAAGGAAAGGGTAGGTGTTCAGGGTATGAAGAGCACTTACTTTCAGTCCCTTGAGGGCAGAGCGCCCCTTTGCAAGCAAGGATTCCGTAGAGTATAGATCGTCTTGTCGCTGATCGGCACCGGCAATGTTCAAGTATACGTAGACAAGCTAGTTAAAAAGGTTCAAATATGCGGACATAGACATTGTACGGGGAAGACGTACCCGTGCGTCGTCGCGAGAGACACCATTCGACAACATGAGATTGATCAGCGATGCGATGTTGGCCGACTGGGTCTTCTGGTATCGGAGGGCATAGAGGATGACAATGCGGAGTTTATTCCAAGCCGAGACGTTGTTATCAGTGATGATTGCCTGCACATCCTAAGAAAGACGGCGCGAGAGGGGATCAGGCGATGCACCTTTGCGGGAATAGAAGAATTGGCTCACTTTGAAGTCAGCACCCGAGCTTGTGGCCAAACCCTGCTCCACCTCACCAACTTCCAAGAGTTTGTCGCGTCCAACAAGACGGCTCAGCTCTCCGACCAAAGCAACATGCTTACTGACGTTTCCCCCAAGCTTCTTGAACTCTGGATACTCTTCAATGAACTTCTTCATATCAGAGATGGAATTAATAGACGAAGGGGATTGAGCCAATGAGCGAGATTGGTAGGACTGCACATAGCCCTTAAGCGACGTTCCCAAGTCTCCAAAAGTAGCTAGATAATGAGCTTGGAAAAAGGGATCCGTCGATGTGGTAAGAGTGATCTCCTACACATGTAGACACAACAAGGTTGAACCATAAGCCACTGGTGAGACAGATAGAAACCAAACTTACCGAAAGTTCAGGCCTTATATCGGGAACCAAGCTGAGGTCCACACGGCCATTGTGTATACCAAGCAATTCGTGTACCATGGCTTGATAAGTCCATTGGGAAAGAAGAGGGGTAATGGGATCGTTACGGCGATCCAAAATTAGGAGCAACGGAGGCACCTGGGTGAGCCGGAAGTCGAAGAGGGTAGCTTCAGATTGCATCCGGTGCTTCATAAACGGCCTTCGTTATCATGGCACTGGGAGATTGGACCTACGATCACGTACCTGTAATTCTGCAGCCAACTTCTTCGCCATGCCACTCATTTTCTCATAGCGAATGACAGGCTTCTTCTTCAAGCTGAGCAAGACCGCGGCAATCCCCTGGACGGTGCGCTCGAGCGCTTTGGGGTCCCATGTATTTGGAGTTGTGCCGTACAATGGCCAACTGGATGAAGGGGTGTGGTTGAGTGAGAATAGATATGGGAGAACCGGAGCATAGTCTGCGAAATACTCCTATCGATGGCAGGAGATAAGGACATTGGAAAACACAGAAGAATCAAGGTATGACGGACCTGTACTTCCTTCACCACCTCGTACTCATCCACTTGAGCTAGGCGTTCTATCACAGTCTTGCTGAGGATGCTACTGAAATCTAAGCACAGGAATGGTCAGACCTGAGAAACGATCGGATCGATGCGACGCACGTACTGACAGAGGTAATACTCTCCGTACTTGGGTTCCCGGAGCTCCGATTCCAAAGCTTCCAAACTTTCCTCCGAACATTGGAGAAAACACACGCATTTCATATGAGGCATGCGGTCTCTCTTCTTGTTGTCGATACGATCAGTCAGATAAACTTGATGTGTGAGCAATGTTGACTGGGTGGAAGCTAACGACACTATTGGTGTCTTGTGTGATGCGCGTGGGTTTCTGGACAGCGAACGCCGAAGTAGACGTGCTCACTAACAGTGTGGGTATCGAGAAGCAATACCTTCATGGTAGAAGGGGTAGAGATCATTTTCGTAACATATGTCTCCACAGCTTTGAGGACATCCATGCTGGCTCGCTTGACTGGAAATGTTGGATGGTGACGGTGAAATTGCAAGAAACTTGCCGACTGGCGCGCTTTCCTTCTTGGGATTAAACCTTCTCACGCGGACCCTATATGACATTGCTCGGACCGCCGGACCGTCGACTATATACCCAAGACGGAATCAAAAAACAAGGTTACAGGCTTCAATGTTCATAACTTCATTCAGTTCATCTTGAAACCACCAAACATTCAGCGGAAATGCACGCAGCTGTTCTGCACACACGCGGTAAACGTATCTACCGTCATCCGACTACTCGCTCACGGCTTCATGGTTGACATGTATATCCAGACCCACTCGGCTTGTAAAATATGTTCAACCCAAGCGCGCAGGTGGGTGAACTCGCAAGCTCACAGCCAACATCTCCCACCGTTTCATGCGCGTAGCGCGAGGGTCGACGGTATTCTTTCCCTTCCTCATCGTTTAGGCGGAGGCCTGGATGATTGTCGGTGTCTCCCTCACTCTATGAACGGCCACCGAGCCACACTCGCCTACCAAATCCGTTCAAGGGCGCCTCATTTTTCGCTGGATCAGAAGACTCGGCAATCGTACTTCCTGCTTGAGCGCACCACGAACCTGATGATTTTTCCAACTGGTTGCCCATTCACCCGAGTATTTCTCGCTTTCGACGTGACTTGGGCCTGTGGTTACTAATTCATGCCACCGTTCCACGGTGCACCGTCCCGGCCAACGTTGCGTAGCACTATCGTCCGTAAACGGTCTTCATACTTCGCCCCGATGAGCTCTTTATATGATACCCCTATGGGAAGAAATACATGACAATCTCGTTAGACTCTTCTATTCCATTCATAGTTAGTAGTAACGTACAATTGCTCATGCGGGTGTTATATTCCACAGAGTCTCTCCTATTTCAATTACTCCTGATGCCCCAAATGGCCGACGTCAGCTCAAATGTGATTCAGATCGATGTTTCGATCAGTTGATCATGGATGGGCAACAAACTCGCCTATATCCTACAACTCCGCTGGTGTGCTTTTTCAACCAATCTTCGCTCTGATATAGAGTGGAACTATGAGAAATGGGGGACAACTCGAACGGTAAGTCCCGATCCCCTTCCGTCTCACAGACAAGAAAAGAGCAACACTAATTTTTGGGTCAAGATGGTTCCTATCACGGTTTTTCCATGGCTTTTGCTCGTGCCCGGCTGTTCGATCGGTTCATTCTCCGGCGCATAAGAACAGGTATGGTGAAACTCTATTGGAGTGGGTAACGCGATTAAAACCAACAAATAATCGTCCTTTTCCAAACACCTTTGACTTCTGCCCACCATACATATATAAATCGATCTCTCTCCACAAAAATGCTAGCCCGCCCAGCATTTACGCCGCCTACCGCTACTACTAATATGTGCAACACCAGTCAACAGCCATTTGCAGCTCGGGAACTACGCCGAGCTTTAGCGGAACAATCATTTGGTATCAAGGACTTTTGCCTTGGTGTTACCACCAGCTCTCTACAAGCGACGGCATCGGTGACCTTGCTGGAGGGCGGTGTTATCATCATCAGCCTCTCCAATAGAGGTTATCATGTGAGCCCGCACGTCAGAGCTGTACCGATGCGACCTGAACCCCTATTCACAGCTAGATACCAACGCCAAGACCTACGAGTCCGTGGAACAGCTACTACAGGCTGTCAGCCCGCTTTACACGCAGCGGTTACAAGAAACGCTGCTGTCCAAGCTTTCTAGATTAGCGTAGTATGTGTTGTTTTCTGATTCTGCATTCCATTGAAGCAACTTTGACACAAGGTTCCACTGAGGTCCCACACCACACGTTGATCAGGACTGCCGATTTATCTCGACCTAGAATTTTATACCAAATCTATCATATACGGATGTTTCCACCACAGGACCACGGACCTGTATTTACATTTCATATACCTCTTCCTTCAAACTACCACTAGACATCCTGTTCTGTAATGCCGTCTTATACATCTCTCGGGTAAACACGAACGACTGCGAACCGGGTGACCGAACCTTGGAGATAACTTGAGAAATCCATTTCCTCTCTTCCTCGTTACGAAGACAATTTGCCCACCACCGGTCCATACTAGAGCGGATAGACGGCGTGTTCAATTCTCCGTTCTGACTTTGCTCGTTTAGCACATGCAACAAGAACCCGGCGTTGAGGTGCTCCAACCCAAACTCTGAAAGACACTTGAGAATTCGGGAAATGCGTAGATTATTGTGGGACGACCCTGGATTGGATAAGAGTAAATATCGCAAGGGCCAGCATGTGCTAGCGATCAACTGGGTGACTATGGTGAGAAAAGGAAACGACACTAACAACAGAGGTTCATGTATCTGCTCGCATAATTGCGAGGCGGCAAAGAGCGATCCAGCATGCCTGTTTCTGTAGACACAAGGCGCATGCCGTAAAAGTCGAGCATCATCCGATAGGATTGAACCAATCGTGCGATTATTGCCGTGTTAGCCTTCATCGCTTCGATTTCGTGCCGCTGCAACGGCTGAGAACGATAGTTCATGCCATGCTCTTGTATAGGAAATCTATTCACGATGTGCAATGTGCGTCGCATTAACAAAGTTCAGGCTTACGTTGTACCTTGGGAGCATAACTGATGGAAACAAACCTACAGCCACTGTATGAAACCATGGTTCCACTCCAGGGTGGCGTAATCACCCTTCCATCTGGCGATAAGCGGTCAAAGTGAGTTCCATTGGCAATTCCTAGGGTTCATCAAGCTTACTTTTCGTGGATCTCTTCGATTAGCATGTTATCAGGGATGCAACGTTTCTTGTTCTCATAGAATTTGAGATTCGCATTTTGGGAGGGATCGTCCTTTACGTCGGGATATCCATCCAAGAATTCTTGTACGTCTTGCGGGATGGACATTCTGGAAACACACGAGCGAGGTCTGAAGATGGCAGAGCGCCTCAAGAGGAACGACGGTAATGAAGCAACTCGTTGCATTACCAAAAGCCAAATATAAATTAGCCTCCACGTGGTTTCTCTCATCCACCTTGCACAGCCACAGAACTTACTTACTGCTAGATTCAAGTTGGAACTACGCGACGTCCACGTCTAATGCAACGCCGATATAAGCTGACTCTGTCGTCATATATTGCACCCGACCTTCCCTAGTCCCGGTAAAAGGACCCCTACCAAAAATCATGCTTGAATTTCCAAGATCACGTCTCCTAGCGCTACAATACATTTCCCCATCGATTGCCTCACAGATAGACCCTCACAGACCCTTATTGTGAAGGGGTTGTTTCTTGGTAGTATCCAAGATTCATTGCTACGAGGTACGTTAATCTCAGAGTCCGCGTTAGTGAGAGACTGACGGCTTTCGATCTCTTTCGGTGCCTTGGCACGCCCTCCAATTTCAACGCTTTAAGGCGCGTCATGGCGTCCGACGCTTCTCTTCTCAACCAACAATCCGCTCCCGGAAGGAATACGCGTACGATAATGTAACACATACCCACCTGAGCGCATCCGATAATGTGGAATGCGCAAACCTATCCAGGCGCTTCGAAGGCTTCTCATGATGCCCGACTCTTCTACCCTTTCTGGTTGGCTCTCGCTGCTATAGCTACCGAGTCCAACCCCCCACCCACCAATCGCTGAAAAGCGCCGCTATCCACTTGGTCTCTGTCGGTACCAATCCAAAAGTAGTGAACCGTATGTTCCTGGTGAGAAGAACATGCCTCCAAGTTGATCCGCAGGAAGTAATACCTTGCCGCAGATACCGCAACTTCACAGGCCCAATGTCACGCCCAACAACGACAAAAGCTCCATGCACCCTCAAATCTCGATATCTACAGGAGAAGCCGTCTAAAGGACGCTAATGAACAGATCAACGGTGAGAACCACCTCTTCCCGTATATCATCCCTACGTCACTAACGCCTCTGCTAAGTCACGATAGAGACCGAGAAATGCCCTTGTTTGAAGTTATCAAGACCTGTTTAAGTAAGCACCCCTGAAAATATGTCCAGATGCCAGTCGAGGCTGTTGGTAGCTTGGGAAAGCCCGAGTATGAGCCTTGAGTTTGTCCGAATATTACCTAGCTGCATCCCAGGATGTACCCTGTTTCCCATATAGCCGCCTCTCAAAACCTACGCAGTTCCTTGTGCCCTTGTGCAAGCTCTACTTTCACGAGGTTATCCAGGGCTGAAGCCGCAACGCATCAACGCATCATGTGCCATCATGCATGCGACCGTATGTTTCTCCTCGGCGTGTGGCGACAACTTCCCAGCAGTCAGCCACAGAATTATTCTCGCGTATTCTACTCGCATCATTCAGTGCCTTACAGCACGAGCGGTGCATAGAATATGTATGACTTGTGCTCTAATCCGATAACAAACGAGCCTCACGACTGATCCCCAGATACGCATCAGCCTCAGCGCTCTTCGTCAAGAGTGACAAATCGTAAATCACCTACGATCTTACTTTGTGCTCTAAGGACTCCCTTCAAGGTGTCATACCTAGCAGTGTACAACCACCGACCGACACATACCCATCATTCCATCTAGTGATACCGCAACAAACAGGATATCTTCGGACGAAAAGGCAGCATTACTCGGACAAGTGAACCGCAAACGACCACATAAGACAACAACTTAACCTTGATTAACTGACACAGTGAAAAAAAAAAATCCCACAACACATAACACCACCACCACCACCACCACCACCAAACCCACCCCAGAAACGGCTACATGGACCGATCCTTCCGGCAGAACGAAAAAGTTACTCAACCACTCAAACATCTCATGCCTAAACCAAATGAGGACTAGCTGATTCAAGCGGGCGTTTTTTGACAATCAACATTCCACCCTATTCCACCCCGCCCAATTCAAGTTCCCTTTCTACCTACATACATATCCCGTGTTCATTTGTTGGGAAAGCAAGGAATCTGAGATGGCCTACGGCAATTTATGGGCTTGTGATATGATTGCGGTGGAATCTGGATGGTGGCTGAATATCCGGCGGGATGGTGCGGCAGCCCAGTAAAGGGTTCTACATAGCGATATGTCACTTGGGTAACCCACCTGACCTTTCATTCAACGTAGCCCTCGGTGCGGAGTAGCGGTCAACATACATAGGTACTCTAGGCGCGATCCCCTCCCAAGTCCTCGCCCGCGTCACCTTTCGAGGGAATGATCTTCAAATCCGGTGATCTAGCGTTACTACATATCTCGGGATTCCCAATGATGCAACAACCATACAATTACCTAGAATAATCTGCTTCTTCTTCAACGTCCTCTGAGAAACCCCCCCTTCTCAGGCTCTCTCTGGCACAAGCCTGAAAAAGCTACATATTAACATGAAGGATCGGGGTATCGGGTCGCTCTCCGGTCATTATGAGGTAACCCTTCGAACTCGGTCCTTGCCACTCGGCGCATTCGTAATGTGAATGTGAACGTGAAAACAAAAACATCCACAAAACTCTTCAAACTTCAAGGGCTGCGGCTTACACGAAGGGAAACC
Source organism: Pleurotus citrinopileatus (assembly GCA_017312325.1). NCBI lineage: Eukaryota > Fungi > Basidiomycota > Agaricomycetes > Agaricales > Pleurotaceae > Pleurotus > Pleurotus citrinopileatus. The sequence continues at coordinate 2,275,561 of BHFW01000037.1, forward strand.
GCCGGCTTCGAAGCCGCGTCGATAAGTAAGCCTTCCACACCATCCGATACACCGAAAATCAACCCTGTTCTTTGCCTTTGCCTTCGTGCGAGATCAAATCGATATCACAACACATGGAATCAAGATACACCCGGGAGAAAAAAAAGTACGCAATTTTAGCTCACCCAATAGAGTAGAGTACAATCGCAGAACTCGTCCACGGGCGCACACAAGCCTTAGCCAACGCCTATTCACAGGGAGTAAACACAAATGAATTCGATGAAATAGGCCACCAAGGTACCCACCAATAGGGATAACTCACGACTAGTAGGCCCTACCTTCCGGTCGCCCTGTCATAAGTATACCACAGCATATCTCACCGTCCGATGACATGTCCAGGCACTACATCATGATCACTCGGAAGCGACATCCCGAACCTCAGGCCCTCCAACCCTCTAATATTAACCTTACCCAACGATTAACCCTCCCACCCACAACAAACCCTGAACGTAAGCATAAAAAAAGGCGTCCTCAAGAGACTTATCCTCTCCAACCGTGAGCACATAGACATAATGATAAGTCATACCAACTTAACCTGAGATTCGAATTGCTTACCTATCATTGTTAACCGGGTATCCGATACCAACGAGCGCCAGCAGCCAAGTCCCAAAGGCATTTATCTATTTACCCATCTGTAGAGGTTAAGTACCATATCTAGGGTAAACCACACACCTCATTCTCCCCCTCCTCCTCCGCTTAGCTTGGACCAACCAAAACAAGCACGCAACAATCAAACGACTTATCATTCAATCCCCCACGCTCGCGCTGTACAACCAAATTCAAATCACCGCTTGCATCAAATCGCATTCAGTCTATCAATCACATCAAGCGGCGGGGCCGGGGGTGGGACGATCGGCAACGGCAACATATACGCATATACGAAGAAAGTGAATTGACCGGGACAGGAATAATGCGGGGTAACCAACGCGATAGGTTAACACACCTTGCACTAGGCACGCAATGTGTCTTACCACAGTTCCCAAGATGCTCGCTCACATCGGCACCACGGGGTCCGAGGACCTAGCCGAAATCCTGAACATATAAGTCTTATTGAATATATTGATAAGTAAGCGTGTGTAGCGTGTAGCATCCCATGACATACCTGCTCACACTCCGAGTCATCAAGCTATGAGGTCCGTGGTTCCATGCGGGTGAATCACCGCATCGGCCCATCAACGCATCACCATCATATCATATATCAGCACTCTCTAAACTCACAAACCTCATGGAGCGGCGCGCATCAAGCAAGCTCCTTACAGAACATAGAGCGTTAGCAAACCCACCCATAAAACACCCATATCACTCTAACGTCAGCGCGCACAAGGATATCAATACATCAACGTCTACACTCACTAGCACGGCGCCGATGATATCGGGAAGGGGCCAAATATACGCCTACACCTACGTCCTGGGACGTCCATCAACGCATATATGATACGCGGGAACATGCGAAGGACATATTAGCGCAAAAACAAAGCAACCCCAGTCCAAACGATCGCGCTGAAAATGCTTCTTCTCTATACGCGCTCGGGAAGCACCGTCCAACCGGCAAATTCCAAGGCACTCGTTACCTGTATTGGTGTATTGAACATCCGCATGAGCCCCAAAAGGCACAAAAATTTGCGGAAAACAAAGTGGAACTCGTATAACCCGATCTCTCGCTCGCTGTTATCAATACTAACGCCAACGCCAACAACAACAACAACAACAACAAGATAAGAAGTGAAAATACCTGGGGCAGCGAGCGATTCGCACCGACACTAACAGACGTCAACGCGTCAAATTCAAAGCCTTGGCCTCGAGTGAGCACTCCGCGCGTAAACACAAGCACAGTACAGTACATACATACATACATACATACATTTAGTAATCTTCGATTTACCTCGAACCGGTGGGTGAGGCTGTCCGATTCTATCTTATCATCGACACCGCTCAGCCCCCCCCCCCGCTTCTAGCTTCCGTGGACCGTGGTTGTATAAGGAGATCACGGATAAGTCTCCGCTTCTGTGCCTCCTGTGGTTTCGGTGAATCATTTAGCGTTATAGAAGAAGGTATGTAACCAGAGTACATATATGAGTCCTTGGTCCAGCAAAGGACGTGCCAGTGATGACGTACGACTTGCGATCCTGGCGGGAAAATCGGCGGGTATTGTCTAAGGGATAAGGGATAAGGATAAGTTAGCCGCAGCCGCGCCGTCACTCAGTTCAATGGCACCTTTGCACCTTTGCTATCCATGTTATGCAGACGTCGTTCAATTATACCTACCCCGAGTAGCTATAGCAAGCCTCTGAGATCCAACCATCCAACTATCCACTATTCAGATCATTGTTCAAACGTTCATGCATCGTGCATCATGCAATAAGTCAGTTTATATTGAGTATTGAACTCGCAGTCTTGACTCTTGACGCACGTTAACCGGTAACCCATCGCGATCGACTCCACCTCATAAACATAGACATATGACACCCGCCAAGTTACCAAGTTATCAAAGCTAAAGCCAAACATCGATGCATGCCCTGCAATCGGCCCTCGTCGACAAGTCACTAGTCACCCGTTAGATCATTACTCTAGATATGTATGTACGTGCATACGCTTAGCTTAGAGAGAACAGAGCGACCGTCACGTCATCCATCCATCCATCCATCCAGCCATTATAACGCGTACCACATACCATACTCGGCACCAACGAAGCCCGCCTCCAAATGTCCAAATGCTTGGAATACTCTCCCTGCCGACGGTCGATGCAACCGAGGACGAACTTCACTTGAGCTTGAAGGCTGAAGGCTGAAGTCACCCACCCAAGGCTTGCTACGAACGCGTCCTATTTCCTACGCATCCACACAAAAGGGCAGCGAATGAATATGATGTCATCCGAGTCCTCGATTCGGATCGTGATTCGTGATGAGTTAGTGAGCATTAGTACTCACGCCGCGCACGGGTCACCCTTCGTTCATTCGTTCGTTCGTTCGTTGGTGACTAGTGACGATAGCCATTTCGAGTATAACAACTCACGCGTTGCGCGGGACACTATCTGTATGCACATACGTAGCTTCTTCTTCTTCTTTATGTAGCTGGAAGCTTGGAATAATTAGAATCGAAGGCAAATGAGTCTATGTTAAGGTTTACCATGAATTCACTTGAAGTTCAGCTGAACCATATAGTTCACCAAAAGTTCAGTTGAAGTTCAACTGAAGTTCAGCTGAAGTTCAGCAAAGTTCAGCAAAGTTCAGCAAAGTTCAACAAAAGTTCACCTGAACTTCTCAAATTCAGCATGTTCATCTGAATTTGATGTCAAGTGAACTCCAGCTGAACTCCAGTTGAACTTCAACTGAACTTTTGGTGAACTTGGACTCATTTCTTGAAGTATTTGAAATAGCTGAACTCCACCTGAACTCCACCTGAACTCCACCTGAACTTCACCTGAATTTAGTTGAACTATTGCTAAACTCTAACTCATCTCTTCTGTATCTAATATGGGCTAAAGATGAGCTAGGGTTCAGTTGAACTCTGATTGATTATGGTCAAAACTGTTGAAGTGGGAGTAGGAAGTCTTGCTACTAATCTGGCTATGTTAACTCCCTAAAAGATTTATCCTAACATTGTTATTGGTGGCTGTGTTGTAATAGTAGTAGTTAATAAACAAACAATTAACAGGTTCATAATGATGATAGTAATTCAGTATCATCATATGTTCAGCTGAAGTTCAGGTGGGGTCAGAACATGTTCAGCTGATTATAGTCTTTTTTTGTGACTAACCATATTTGCAAGGTTATTATTATTATTAGCATGAATATTTATCTATTATATACTTGAATTACTTAAATGCTTTATGTAATGTGGTAAGCTAAATCACTAGCTGTATGCTACTATCTATTTGTCCAGAAAGGGCCCTGGCAAAGTTTTGTATTTTGCTCAGCTCACTGGTTCATCATGTGCGACTTCCATATATGGAGATAGGGGCTATTTAGGAGGTTATTCTTTTTCAATTTAGGGCGCTTAAATTGGTGCTTATATAAGCGCCCAAGTATCACCTACTCAATGCTTGAGTTTACCTAAAGTTCAGCTTCCGTTCAGGTGAACTTTAGCTGAATTTCAATTTTAGAAACCTTCATTCAAACACTGCGTTCAGTTGAAATTCAGCTGAATTTCAGCTGAAAATTCACCTGAACAGTTTACCAAAAGTTCAGCTTCAATGGTGTTCAGGTGAACTATACCTGAACTGGAGTGAACAAGTTGAAGCAGGGAACCCAGCCAAAAAGTTCATCAAAAGTTCACCTGAAGTTCACCTGAAGTTCACTAATTCAGCTGAAGTTCAAGTAATTTCATGGTGAATCAAGAGGTGCTCGCAAATGACGTCGTCCCCAAACCCAGACCCAAGCTCAAACTCAAGCTCTACTAAGCGCTACGCACCGTCACCGCACCATCGTGCAACCCATGCAAAACCCCTCAATCGAGTCTACGGTAAGTAGCTCCAAGTCGACTCTGGTTACATAACTTGGGGGGAGTCAAGCCAAGCTTCAAGATAAGTGCTAACCTTGGCTATGCACGCCGCCCTTCCATAGACTCGATGCGATGCGATGAGGTCGACACAGACTAGACGACTCTAAAGTCAGCACTAAGCAGCCGGTAAGTCAAACCATATCCCTACGCACATTTACGCCCATCAGAGTAGGGTGTTCCATACCCGGATGATGATCGATTGATCAGTCTAACCGGTAACTGAGTCTGTAATGATTGCCCTTGTTTCTCGGACGCCTCCTCCAACGCAGGGCCCACCAAGAAACTTGAGTTTACAACTGCATACGTATATAGTTAGTCAGATTCACCCCCCAAGGTCCATAAAGGCCGGTATTAAATCCACACCTACACCTACACCCACACCCACACCCACACCGGGCAAAATCCATCTTCTAGTGCGACCTTGAAGTTTGAAAGAGACCGGCATCCAACTTTGCACTCCACTGCAAAAGCGCACTAACCTTGACTTCCTTTCCCTTGGCATGCGATAAGCTTACCCTATAGCAATGTAAGTTATAAGCAAGTGTATCGCGATGGAGTCTGCGAAGTAAGAACACATGCAATCCCAGCACCAAAGGAAAGGAGAGTTGAAGGGGGTGGGAAGGATATCGATACGTAAGGGCTTACACAGGAGACTCGAATCTACGATTTTGCATTGATTGGCGACCTCTAGCAAAAGCAGACTTATGAAGCCGAGCATGAGATGCATGGCTGGACGTGCATGCGGCTGGTCGGCATTCAATACGGAGTGGGGAGTGTGGGATCGGGGATAGGTGCGCACCTTCAAGCTTGTTTGCAATTGAAGAAACACGAAGGGCAGACTAACAGGTGATCCACACATAGAGAGATACGAAAGAAGGATTGTATGGTGAGAAGAAGGCATGCAGACTGTACCATATGACACCTACCACTAGCAGCATTCCTTGCCAACAGTTCATCTAAGCTGACTCAACAAGGGCACACATGGTAGATGAAGCATCGCAAAGCATATTCCGCCGACATTTCGCAGGGATCCCGGGAGACATCCGCAAGGCAACAACCAGCATGGACCCGCGGGATAAAGTGGACATGTGAGTAGAGGCGTGCATACGAGTCCAGGTCATGCGTTGGAGGTTAATACAGAGCGACGATCATCCATGGACGGCGATGCCGCGGGTGGCGAATATGGACACTTCACGTGACCGAGAATGATGCGATGCTCGAATTCCCAAGAGTCTGACATTCTACTTTGGGTCCAAGCTCCAAGCTCCAAGCTCCAACATGAATTCCGCGGCAGCTTAGTCGAGGACGCACATTCTCTCTCTCCGAGCCTCGATCCCCCCCTGGACCCTGGTATCCAAAGGCACTACCCATCCTCCGAGACGATCAGTCCGGGGTACAAGCAACAAGCTCTACCAATAACGGCAACTAATCGAAAAACTCAGATTGACATTGCCCCTTCGAATGGAAAAGAAAGCTAAACTCCCCCTCGGAGCGTCGATCTATTCCTTCCCCTTTCCCCTTCCCCTTCCTCTCTCCTCTCTGCTCCTCTTAGCATTAACTCTCGATGATAGCTTCGGTGCTTCTTATCAGCAAATGTCCAACTCAATTCCACGCTAACCCCCAGTCTCACTTACACTTAGCATACATCCTCTACCAAATAAAGGACTTAATCGCTACGTCCATGTTCTCCGCGTACCTCCCGTCGCATCAATGAACCCTCTTCCCTCGAGCAATCGGACAAATCATATCGGCCATCATGACTCTCCTCCACCAACCTTGCCCAGTCTACTCCTTCGAATCAGAAAGAACCCTATGCTCATAGATTGTAATCACCCATTCGTTGATTCGACGAATTCCCCATCCCGTCGCCCCAGTCCATATGCATACCCACACATCTCCTACCCTCGTTCTTGCTTCTCTCGCTTCCTTCCCTCCGTCCCTACACACACACATATCCCCAACCCTCTTTCTTTTTCCCCCCAGACGCCTAATCCCGCTGATTGGTCTGTCCTGCCGCATGATTGTTTACCGGCGAATACCCAACAAAATGGGGATGCTCTTGCCTCGCCCTATCTGCTTATGTGTTATTCATAACCACCATCCGGTGTTCGCTCAATATCAATGTCCAACAATCCCCGGAGAACACCGGTACGTGGTTGAACACCAATCGCCTTCAGTCCCAAACCCAACCAAACCCAACCAACATGTAAGTACGACTGGACCCTGGCTATGCAGTCATGGATCGATCGATCATCATACATCATGCATCACATTCAAATTCCTTCCACGTTCCTATGTGTACTGCATAATCATGTATGTAGACCGACGACGAGGACGACGAGGACGATGTATCTGTTATAACAAGTGAGTACGCACACGTACTTTCATTTCGCCCATCCCAAACATCCCACCGAAGTTATCACCGTTTTCCATTATCCATTATCCGTTATCCATTATATATATCCTCTGTCATCCATGAATACATGATCCGTCGGAGCCCATTGTCGATTATCACTTAAGCTTAATTAATCGACACTCCAAATGATAAGATAACGAAACGCTTGTCGAAGTCGAAGTAGAAGTCGAACGACCAAGGAACTCGAATACATGCGTCGCCAACCAACCAGCCAACCAACTAACCAATGATCTGCTAAGCAATGAGCAAACGTCCCCCACTTCTTCACTTCTTCACTCCAACTTCCATCCTAATCACATCTTCAATCATTTTCTCTCTTATCAACATCGACAACATCGACATCGACATCAACATCAACATCGACGTTGACGGGAAACTCAGAACTCGGAGCTCAGAACACGAGCCTACGTAAACACTTTTTTTACCAAGAAAGTGTCGAAGATATCCCGCGTTATGTCTTATGTCTTATGAGTCGGCCCGGGCGCGGACAAGCATCCTAGAACCAGCCTCGGCCCTCTCGTACCGTTGAACCACATCCATGCCGAAAGCCACTCAGCCAACGACATCAAAAATCTGAACCCGCAGGCACAATAGTTGCACTCGCGACCGTCTACGAGCCCATACCCGTCGCCGCAATCTCATACCCTTCATGGACTCTATAAGACAGGAAGAGATAGGCGAAAGAAAGTCTTTCAAAGACGATGGACTGACCGTATTCGAGCTCGATGTGGTCTTCTTGCTCAGCCCAAGGGAAGGAGATGGTGGCTGGCTTCATCAGCTTTAGGAAAATTGCCGTAGAGGTGCGCGAGATAGGAGATAGGGTGAAATAGGGTGAAAACGAAAAAAGATTTGGGTAGTTTTATTGACACCAAATGATAATGATTAGTACGCTGCGATGTCCGTCGAAGTAGAATAACACGCACGACCAAGGAACTCGAACACGTCGTTCAACCAACCAACTTCCTCAACCTCCAACTTCCATCCTAATCACATCTTCATTCGTTTTCTCTCTGATCGACATTACCATTAACGTTATATAACATTGACAGGAAACTGAGAATCCAGAACTCAGAGCACGGGATTAAACACTTTACCACACAACGCACCGCATGTGCATCACGGTTATGTGTTATGCGATGAGTCGGCGTGAACGATGTCCCGATACCTATACCTAGTATGTAAAACGCTCGACGCTCGAGTTCCACGTTCCAGCGCTGAGAACCCCACGGCGGCGGTATCATCCCCTACCCCTCCTCCCCCCCGGCGCGCGCGCCCGCTTGAATCAAGTCCCACCCCGAACGAATCCCCTCACCCTCCCCTCCTTCGTGCATACACAAATGCTCCTCGCAAAGCAAATGACATCCCACCAATCACCAATCACCGACCATCAGTCAGTCAGTCAGTTTGATAATTGGTCGGCCCGTATCCCGTTGTGCCACAGAAGACCCTTCTTCCTCTTCTTCCACTTCTTCTTCTTCTTCTTCTCACTCACTCACCCACCTCCTTACTCACATCAGGTACACAAAAACCCATCATCCATGAAAATGAATAATCTACGATGTCATCGGGGGCGTCTATGTAAAGCGAAATGAAAATGAATTCATAGTTCTATATCATATTCCCAGGATTCGAGGGATTCGAGGATTCTTCCACACATAAACAACAGACACGAACATATACGGATGGATGGATATGCACATGGTCATTGGGTGCGTACATATGTAGCACTGTTAGCTTACTTATGTAATAGGTATGTAGTACGTCCGGACTCGGAGTCTGGTGTCCGCACGTTCTTCGCATGCGCGTTATACGAGTACAATCAATGCTTTGTGTAACTTCTCACAGAATTATCTCCGTCTCACAAAGAGATGCGGCGAGTGGAGGGGGGCGGGGACTTGCTCGGTTTACTGCTAGCTCGATAATAACCAATCCAATCCACTAGCTATCATATACCAAGAGTTAACGAGCGGAAGGGAAGGGATCGCACTATATCATATATCAAATATCAAGCTCAACCTCCAAGTCGTGCACTGCTAGGCAGAGCCACTCTATGTAGGTGTAAGCCAAGCCTCAGGCGAGGGTGTCTGTATTGAATGGTACTTACTGTGGACTAGGCAGAATGGTAATAGTGAACCTACAGGGAGCGGACTAAACCATCCGCACCTGGGTGTTCCCCATGTCACTTGTACTAGTAGAGTAGTCCATGATGGGTGACCGGTGATGGGCGATGTCGATTCACCCCGTCGGAGCAATCGTCCCACCCACCCATCCATCCATCCGTCCATTCAATCCACCCCTCCACCCCCCGTGGAGGTATCATCCCCATTCCCATTCCCACCCCCAACCCCCACCCCCCTTTCTCATCGGACACTAAACCCCAAATATTGAATATTCGAATACTACTACTGAAATACTGATGACTCAAATGACGTTTCGGCACCATCACCCATCCCGGTGTAAGACAACAATCGGCGGCGGCATCCACAGATTCACAACAAGTTACAACTTGATCCCCCCCTTCCCCTTCCCCTCTCCTTCCCGCTCCGCCCAAAGTTGCATCAACCATCACCTATCAACCTAACGCATCACCGTCCTCTATATATAACTCCCCACACGAACGATATACCCCGGATCAATGCGAAACCAGACAAACGCGGAGGGACCAAGATAAGTAGTACTTAGCTAAGTTAGCTGTCATACATAATGCATTGATGTCCCAATCCAATCCCAATCCCATGCAAGCAACTCCGGATTTTGATTTCCCCCGTTCGCGTTCGTGATCGCATTTGTTACTTACTTACTTGGTCTTCTTCTTCTGTCGGGCTGAAGCTGTTGTATATAGTTATCTATTTCTATTTCCCGTTACCTGTGTTATGTTACATTGAAGAATGATTGTCGCTCACCCCAGGATGTGAATGATATCTCCCCCGTCTTGGGTTGACGCTCAGACTCGGACGCCGTGGAGACCGTAAGACCGCAGACCGTGTTAAGGCAAAAACTCCCCCTCCCCCCCTGACAGGAGACGCTCCTAAGTTCTCACAATGATGACAGATACCCAACTTGTAATGATCGTAACAGTGTACAGCGTAACAGCATACGTCTTCCCCACATCCACACCCACATGACCATGTGTTCTCCGCGATCATACACTCATACACATCCACCCAAACACCCAAATTACCCAAATACACATCACAACCTCAATAGCTAACAGGATATGCTGTACCAAGTCAATACCTCGGCGTCACGAAGTCACGGCTGGCAATCCCCCTCCTTCTTCCGAAAAAGGGTACCCCTCGTCCAACCGGGCCCCCCTCCTACGATCATGCGTTACCATCAAACTGCAGATGATCACGGGCGATGGGCGCCCAAGAAATAAGAAACTCTCAACGACCGGGGGTGTGAAGGCTCCTAATTTTGATCGGTCGGTTTGTTTGACAGATTGCGCCGGAGGAGACGGAAGCTGATCACCTACGCTAACATGACATAGTACTCGCCCCTCCCCATCCTCCATCCTCCCTTCCTTCTTTGTTGCGTATCAACAAATTCCGTTCCGTCTCTGCCTCGTGGCTATAGCTATTTCGCCCCCCCCCTTGTTCACTCACACTCCGTTGTCCGCTGTCCGTTGAATCATGATGTAGGACTCCCCCTGACCCCAAGGTCCAGGCATGCATGTCATAACAGGCACTACCCGCGCGTGTACGCAATGTCAAGGTATATATATTAATGGAACCATCCTTCAGCGACAACTGTCAGCATGGAAGCTCTCTGTTTAACTTTACACAGCACTACACTCCAGACCCTCGAGTCCATGCCACACTAAACGAGGTACCAAAGAAGAAGAAGTTTCGCTTCTACTACCCTCATGCCACGCGCGCTTGGTGTCATGTATAACAGTGGTAAGGTATGCAGATGAACACGGAGGAATCGAAACCAGTTACTACCTAGCATCCCATTCACGTGAGCGTTAGTGTTCACGTTCATTTACATTGACTTCTCGAAATGACGGGGTTGGCGGGGAGAGAGAGAGAACCGATGCATCAACTCCGCCTCTTCCATCCACGGTTATCCTCGCATCAGGGGCGCATGGCTACAAAGCCGTTCATCATGGAGGATCAAAAAACCATTGAATGAGGAATGATGCATGATGCATGATGCAATTCGACCATCAATCGTCTCGGGTTACTTTCCCCAGTCAACGACGCAAGCATAGCTAACCCCTTAACAAATATACCAAGGACAATCGCCACTATGATCCATTTACCAGCCATCCTCCGAAACTTACCGCCACTACCACCACCAGTCAATCGATGCCACCACTCTCGGATGGCTAAACTCGGGGGAAACTCAAACCAGCAACCGACGGGCTTTGACTCGATGGAAAATCCACTAACCGAAACGAGTACCGACTTGCTTCGAACTTGAGAGTCAATTATCCTTCCTCCCTCCTCCTCCATCTACACTCGGCTATTCGGTCGGTATCTTGTCGTTACGGCGATCGGAGTATCGCATAGAACTACCGATGATGATGACCGCACATCGGAAACGGAATAAACCTCGACAAGAACCACTACCATAAACACTAGCACACTAGGCATCTAGATCTCCTTCTTATTCCCTCATCAACCTCGGGTCTGAATACCGGAAATCCACCCTTTCCATCGATATCAGCATGATACCCGGAGAATTCACTGAATAATAACGCCCGTCTCAGAGTTCAAGACGTCTCTATGTCCATGCATCACACGTTAGCCCGCTTAAGGCTTGCCTCACGGTACTCGGTTTTACCAAGCCCTAGAGTTTCTCCGGGACTTTGCCTTGATGACTCGCCCACGAACGTGATCAGATCACAGCCCTAATAGGCGCTATCGTTCGGTGGGCACCCCCCATGATCCACGGATTGATTCGGCACGAAATACCTACCTCCAACAACATCATCCGCGCAGAATATACAAAGTTAATAGCCAGTAGATCATCTTCACAACACAATCCAGGTGGTTCCCCACTTTCTACCACTCGCAAGGAGACGAGATACGGTCTACTCATTATGAACGGGTTGACGGAACACGAACCCGTGGGCGATGCCGATATCTATATCTCTTATACCGAGGCGGTTGCTCCGAGTGCCTTTCGATAACACTAGATTATCAGCTAAGTGCTCGTAATCTACATATGTACCTTAGCCAACTCCTTCCACTCCGAATTCCTAAATTATCTGCTATGCTTGCGGTGGATCGTAGATTATATGGGAATCAGCTTCGCATGTTATACGATCGACTGCTATACTGCGTCCAACCAACAAGTTTAGCTCATCGCATCCACGATCGGGTTCCAAGGCATACCGCAGTCCGCAGGTAACGACGGGGGGTAGGGATATGTACATGAAATTGATTCCTGTAACAACCAACAAAGTTCCAGCATCTTAATTTTAATTTACTTCCATGCCCACCGTTAGTAGCCACCGTCACCTGTAAATCACTACGACGCAATGATCAATCACAAGGCTACCTCCACGCAAAGACTAAACCTAAACGCACGCCCTCGCTTACACCTACTCCAACTAGAACTGAGGCACAACGATTGGAGGGACCTTGGGACGGTAATGCCGGAGCCATGATTGATAGCCTCTAGCAGATGTAACTTGAGGGACTTTCCGAAACCCCCTCCTCAATGCCTCAAGTCCGGGGTAATCCAATTATATTTTTACAGCCTTGTTGTAGCATGGTTAGCTGCGGTAGCGTGGTGTAGCGTGGTGGTAGTCCAAAGTTGGAGACATATACTACAACTCGTGGTCAGCGCTAAGTCCTAAACCACGAGGGATACATACGTCGAGCATGGTTGTCCGGGGCGGACGAAACGGTTTAAGTGTGAGTGTATGTGTGTGTGTGTGGTTTCGGCGAGACTATGCCGGTAGGAGTGCATTCCCGAAGAGTTAATCAGGAGAATATTCGCAGAGTAAGACGGAAGTAAGATACTTACCTCCACGTCCACAAGATGAAACGGGATTGTGATAGACGATAGATGGATAGATATAGTTTTGTGTACCCCACCTATCCTACCTATCCAAGTTCAAGCTCAATCTAACAGCGCACTTACGCGGAAATTGTCGGGAACAGGGTACCGCGATTCGCGATAGGTCAGTTCTCCGTAGATAGCACCGTTGAATCTTGATCATGTAAAGGATATGCTAATCCCGCCAGTTAAGATGATTCGAAGCAATTATGTCGTCAAGACATTGGGAAAACCATAAGGGCATGCATGCGATAAGACTCACTGGTCACCATCCAAGGACGGACCAAAGACACCATGAACCTTGACAAAGGGGGAAGACCCAAGGGGAAAGGGGAAATCCGAGAACAAGAAAGAGAGAAATCAACCTGTAACACAACCGTAAACGATCGCAGCGCTGAGACGGGTGGGAGACACAAGGAACAAGCAAGTGTCAAGCGTCAAGCTTTCAAGAGCAGAATGCTACCAGTCCAAGATCAAGATCAAGGGATTTGCCGTGACCACGCAATGCACATTGGCCGTACACTGGTCCAAAAGTCCGTTTAATGGTGGGTTTAGCATTTATTTATATTAGCGTGTCCGGGGAAAGACGTGCGAGACCATGTTGAGAGACGACTGGGGGTTACACGTAGCATGAGAAAGTTATCGATACAAGCTGTTAGTCCACACGTCCATACTATAATCTCGGCAGGACCAAGTAATTGTGGTAGTGCAAGTGTTTTATAGGCCTGAGGGAGCGGAGGAAAGACGGCGCATGGCATATGTCGGCCATGTGGGGAGTAAACTCGGAGTTATGCGACTATGAGTTTGACTGCTGGTATCCTCATAGCTAGTAAGTATAGTACCCTTTCGCTTACTCCACCATGGGATAGCATGTGCCATCTCCTCCAAATCGCCTTAGCATTAGAGGTAGCGAGCGAAACCAAAACACTTAGCCAAGGCCAGTTGCGATATCCTAAAATCACCCAGCTGACCAGTCGTCGCCACTGAAGGAATGTTAAAATGAGTTAACGGGAATTAGCGGTTTCAAAGGAGATCATATATACCGTTGGCGTACATGCTTCCAACATATCCATCCGCATTTGATGGCAATATGTCAAGACGGGATGGATAGAGCTAGACGGAAGAAGAAAAAACACCAACAACAATTGATATGTTCGAATTAGACGTCGGCGTCGACATAATCACAAGGCCGAATCTAGTGGGTTTAGATAAGATACTACCATGAAGCAGCACAACGGGACAGACACGATGGGGTAGTCGGGTGCCTTGCGCAAGCAAGGGGTACATAGATAGCGTGACTCGGAACCGTGATACTTCTTCTATGCAACACTTCAACCCTCGATGACCGCAAAGGGGGCGGCGCAAGTTGAGTATAAGGGCATTGCCGAATGCCACTCACTAATGTATACGTCGTTGATCGAATTTAGCTCCCAAGTCCGGGGTAAATCACCTGCGTGCAATTTCGTAGACTTGTGCTTGTGAGCACTAGTTATCCTTTGCTTGAAACGTACAGCTTCCGAGTGACGTTCATGCAACAGGGGAAGAAAAAGATAATCAGCGGCGGCTCATATCTACCAAGAAAAAAAAAGATTTCACCTTTGCATCCGTCTTTGTTCTAATCTACCACCAACATACGCATCAAGGCCGCAACATGTTCACATCGCTTAGCTATGACCTGCAGCTGGTTTTCAGGGGGAAGCAGTTTGTATGTTATCCGTATAGCATTAGCTCTAAACGTTAGACGTCCACCTGCAAAGGCCCGGATCTGACGTACATAAGTAACCGATGAGCCAGCGTAGCAAAACACATAAGTAGCTTCCCCTCCCGTGCCCCGAAATGGGTAAATACGGGAGAAGCAGTGAGTGCTTGCGCTCGGACCTTAGTTTAGTTTAGAGATGGTCAGTTACTCAGGTAGTCAGACAGCACAATGCTAGTGTAATGGGGATAATTTACCCCGAGGTGTATATGTAGAAGGGCCGCGATTGATATTGAGTCTTGACATGAGGCATTGAGAGGGTTGCACAGAGTGGGATATACGAAGCTGTACACCGTAACCTGAACAAGTCACAAGTGCATTGTCAGCCTTCAACAACATATGTACGTAGGCCCCCACCTTGTGCACATATACCTACGAGTTCCGATTGGGCTTTGGGTAAGCTAGCTCCGGGAATCGGGATAACACTAGTGCATAGTACTACATACTTACTGTGTGGCGTAGAAGTCAACAAGCGCTGCGGGGAAAACGGAACGGAAAACGTGGGTGACTCACGACCCCACTTTTCGCCAAAAAAGTCAAGTGCACACAAATGCACAAAGATGTTCCGAGAAGGATCATCCGGACCTCAAAATACCATGTACTCTGTAGTCGAGGCCGGATGCGATGTGCTCTATGTACTACTTATTAATATTACGTAGGAATGCATGACGAGGAATTATCGGCGCGGATAATAATAATCCACTTGCTATGTAGTATGTACATACTACGGTCTACGGATTCGAGATCCATGCATCCATACATACAATACCCCGAACTTCTTCCTCCTTAGTCGCACAGCGCAGCGGGCGTGGAACTCGGATAACCAAGGGGATAGCATCGCGTCCTACTGCATCAGAATAGAATATACTTATTTGATGCTTATAGCACTCTCCCCGACGACTCGTTGACATGCGGATTCGTATTCGAATGCGTGGTAGAGGTAAATACTAAAGACGAAGCGACTGCTACTTATTTAACCATAGTTAGCACAGATGAAATGCATGATGACAGGAGGAATGGCACCTTGGACATTGATCTTCAGGTTCGTAGCCTGAACGTTATAATCAACGTCGAAGCCATTGATTAATCGATTAGGGCTAGCCCATACATCGACCCTCTATAATGCAAACTGTTTCGAGCATGGACAAGAAAACAAAAAAGAGGAGGAGCAGGAACGCACATGCACATATACTCATGATGCATGACCGCGATAATGCATCTGAGACCCCTGTACACTTGAGCTTCAGAAGAACCGAACCCCTACCCTACCACCAGAAAACAGGACTCAACGATCTAAGCACAGCATAGCAGGGATATACGACGAATCAAATCATGACACTCCTACCATAACACACCATACCATACATGCATCACTGTGACACACCGTCCACCAAAAACACCAAAAAAAACACCCCCTGCGTCAACGAAGACATAGCCACCCACCATGGTAAGATCAAGGACGTAGGCGGATTGGAAACACGCACCATAAAACTCGTTTTCTAGCGTAACAATTACCGCGGACCAAGGAGCCGCAAAAAACATACGTCGCCTTTGTACATAATATATAATATAATTACCAAATATGTATGCAGTTTAGGAGTTTAGACTGACCGGTGACCGATGACCGATGACTGACCTGGTGTCGGGGAGCCGTCCCATCCCCATCCCATCAATCGGAGAGTTCACGTTCACGTTCAACGTTCAGGCGTTGAATTGCCTCCGGTGTTATGTACATAGGGTCTTCCAGGATTTCAAAAATGCAATGGTTAATGGTTCCTTCGAACCTTCGAACCCTCCACTGCGTTGGTTGGCTGGAGCCTGGAACGATACAATCGATGAGTAGCCAATGAAGCCACGCGATGAATAGAGAGGCCTTTAGGGGTGTCATCTGGACCCTGTGTACACGGCGAGATACTTAGTACTTTACAACCTGCATACACACACAGACCGTTGATTCGAATTTCCTGGGCCAATCCCAATCAACAAACGTGAGGGTACGTATACCTCCTTCCTTCTTCCTAATTATCCCCCTCATTCCACCTCCACCTCCGCTTGCACTTGCACATCCGCATCCGCATCCTCTCCCTACACCTACACCACAGGACATATAACCGCACATCTACGGTGATCAATGACCGGATCGGCTAGCTAAAAACATAATGCATACAAGCATACAAGTATACAAGTATACAAGACATCTTCAAAACGCCGCGTTCGTACTCCGGCATGCATACGTATGTACATCATATATTTATATGTATACGCCCACCCAAGGTACCCGTCCCTCCCCCATCACTGCATAAAAGCATAAAAACAACAACAACCAGGGCCAGGCTATCACCGGTCAACGTTGAACGTTAACGTCAACGTCAACATCTATCTCCCCAAAAGCCACTGATAAAAAGAGCAGGAGTAGGAGTAGGAGTAGGAGCAGGAGCAGGAACGAACGAACGAATGATGCTTGGATGACGGATGAGATGACGACGGACGAGTCTTTACGAAAACCGAAAACCAAAAACCAAAAACCATTGCAACAATCGTAAAATCGTAAAAGCAGAAAAGCAGAAAATGTTAACCCACATCGACATTTATCATCACGGGCATAGAATTGTCCTCTTATCCACAGGATTACTTTAACACGCTGAATGGGAAAAACACCCAATGGTTTATATATTACATAGATCTACGCACTCTACACATATAGAGTACATAAGTACCCAGTTACCCAGTTACCCAGTTGCACACACACCTGTGACCTTCGTCCATCCAAAACTTCCACCCAGACATCGACGATATCGACGAAACCGGTTCATCCAGTTAACCGGGGGTATAACAAACCAACCAACCAACCAACCCCTCCTCCTCTCCTCCTCCTCCTCCTCTTCATCTTCAGGGGATACATGGATATGGACGCCCGTTTACGTGACATGAACTCGTTACTCGATCACCTGTGCATACTCTCGATCACCACCGAGAACGCTGGGAGGGCGTTCCGTTCCCGAGAGCAGTTACCGAGGCATGTGATAAAAACGCGTGCTAAGTCAAGCTCAAGCTCAAGTTACTACGTACTCTATATCACTGCTACTGCTACTACATCATATACATCATATACATATCTCATCCGTACGCGTTCGATCGCGATTCGCAATCAAGCTGGGGGGTATACGATGATAACGTCCGTATGCGAGTATGTGTATATGTATATGTATATGTATATGTATAGCAGTAACAGCAAAAACGACTGCGGCTAGCTAACTGGTAAGAATTATACATACGCAGTTATTTTAAATAGATAAGAGACGAGACAAAGAGTACATGTACGTACAAGGGGGGGAATCAAAGGCAAGGCGCGCGTGTGTGTATGAAAGAGACAAAGAGGAGACAAAGTAAGTGGGGCAAGGGGGGATAGGGGACTCGTTTGGTCAGATGGTCCCGGGGGTAGGTAGGCTTTGAGAAGTGAGACAAAGGAATAAAGGAATGCGCAGTCTCAATCTCAATAGCATTATCATCACCCTAATCCACCTGTATCATGTCTACTAACACGAGACCGAGAGCCCGAAGTATCGCCGTGGCTCTTACGACGCTCGTTTGCCACCAGTACCGGGATCAGGCAACGATAATACGATCACGAGTTTATATATATATGTTGACGACGACGCCATCGATCCGTCGATTAATATTATGGGAACCTGGGGTGAAATTGGGGAATGGCGGGGTATCACGGAGAGCCGGGGAACGGGCGGGGAGTGTGCACTGGATTGCGGAAAAGTGCATTATGTAGCGTGCGTGAAAGGAAATGAAATGGTGCGTCTAGGATGGATGGAAACAAAGCAAAGCGACATATAAAGGGAGTGAAAGAATTCAAGAAGGAGACAAAAGGGATAGAGACAAACGGAAGATAGTCTAGCTGAAAGAGTGGAAATGAAGAGGGCTAACACGGGTTATGGATAGGGGTAGACGAACAAGGCCAGCAAGCGCTTCTGTCTCCGGTAAGGCAAGTCAAACATGGAAGCAGAAGACAAGGAGAGGGGAAGGGAAGGGCGGGCCGACGGGGAGAGGCGATATTCGGCCTAAAGAGATATAGAGAGCGAGTTTTACATAAAAGGCTGGACATGACATGACATAAGGGAAAAAAAGAGGAAAGAAAACCAAATACCCGGAATAAAGCCGGGTTCTCGTATGTAAACATGTAACGGCGTAGTCATGTAGCTGGGCATGCAGCGCACACACACACATTGAGTTGACCGCTATTGCGGGGTGGAGTACGACGACGACGACGAGGTAGTATTGGAAGCTGGGACACATGATTGGGTGGGATGGAATTGAGCCGCGGCAACCTCGGTGAGACCCGATTGGGCAGTGCAATGTGAAAATAAATAAATAAATAAATAGAACGCGGGTGGATCGGGACGACAATGGAAAATAAATAAATAAAAGTGAAATGGGATACGCAAATGGGGGAATTTGTGGATCTGAGATTTCGGATTGTGTAGTGAGTGAGATGAGTGGGATATATAAAGACAAGGGGAAAAAGGAAAAGAAAGTTAAGCCATCCATCGCCCCCTCCCTCCCATCCCCTGCAGCGCCAGCCATGGACTCTTACTTTGACGATTCTTGGTGTCCCTCTTGTGGACGCCAGATCCTCCCCAAGCGCCTTCAAGTCCCACTCTCAGATTCCCCGGCTCCTTCCCCGGCTCCTCCACCAAGTTCACCTCAGTCTTCTCGTGAGTTGTCTTCAATATCATCATACCCTCCCTCTCCCGTCTCACTTTTTCCCTACCAGCCACTAAGAATGCCACAAAGAAATCAACAAAGAAGGTTCGCGGCGGTCTTGTACACGGTACAGGCAGAGTTAAACCAAACGGCGCTATCACCACCACTCCCCCTCCCCCGCCACCTCCCACTTCCGCCAACAACAAATCCCGCACACGCACCATCATCGACCCCGCTCCTCTACCCCTCTACTGCTCAGACGAGTGCAGGGTACTCGATTCATACTACTCTTCCGACGCTCGCCCGCCAACCCGCGGCAACACTGTCATCGCCCCATCATCATCATCATCCTCACCCATCTCTCCGTCCCTCTCCCACGGACAACAAACCCACATCTCCCCATCCATAGCCACACTAGCCGCTATCTACAACTTCCCTCCACTCCCCCCACTCGACTTTTCCTCCCCGCTCTCCTCCACATCTTCATCGTCTTCCTCCTCTCCACGCTCTCCCTCCTCCTCATCAGATCTCGACGAGTACACCTTCCCAGATCCACCGAAACCACACCCAACAACAGTAAAGCGTACCCTCCAATCCATATTCCCTCCCAAACCAAAAAAATCAACCTACGAACGTCATCTACCCGTATACGAGGATCACGCACCGAACAAGGTCATCCCTGGTTGGACGGACGGCTCACAAGCCTGGCGAGCCACCGTATACAACCTAACAGACCACGATCCCTCGGATCTGTGTGCTCGGGAGGAAGTCCAGCGTATCTACGCATCACATCATTCCACCCCGCTCCGCTCCAAGGCTGCAGTCTACTCCACCCTCGGAACCAAGGACATCAAGGCCGTTGAGCGTGAGGTGTGCACAGAGTCTGCACCCAAGAGGAGCCTCGAGGATGAGGAACTTCTGTATGGGTACCACGCTGCGTTTGCCAGGAAGGCGTCTAGCAGGAAAGCTGTCGGCGGTACCCAGAGGAACTCGAGTCAGAGTTTGTCCACTCAGGTTACGAAGAACGGGGCTTCCGAAATCCCAGGTATCAAGAGACCCGTTGTTGAGAGTGCGTTCGCTTCTAACTTTCCCGTCTCTTGTTCGCATTACTTACTGTTATCTATTCGTTCGGTCAGCTCGTTCATGGTCATATGATAACTTCCACACCCTCTACGCACCGATGAAGATGCCCAATAACGAGGGAAAGAAATTGTTCTTGTTCCCCGAGAAGGAGGTGGTCGTTAGGCGCTAGGCTGTATTCGTTTTCATTCTTTAGTGTCTGTCCTTTCTTTTTTTTCGCTTGCTTGCTATCGCGCTATCCATCATTGCTTGTCGTCTTTCGGTTATGGTTAACCTTATCCACACACACACACTCCACGCAATACCCCCTCCCGCCATACGCATACGCATAACACATCATACCACCAACAACAACATCAACAACCATCGTCATCCGTCATCTTATCCGAATCGCATTGGAGATATATATCCCCCTCCCTACATCGTTAAGGCTATTTGTGACTCGACGCGGCATACCCTCATCCATATCCTATATTGTTCCCTCTCAATCTCAACCAACGAACGAACGAACACATAAAATGTACCATCCCCCATCGCACCCTCCGTTATCCATTATTTTACCACCACTACCACTACCTACCTATCTACGTACTTCAAATCAAATCAACTTCCAACCAATACCAATACCAATACTATATTCTTCTGTACATCATTCTACTTATATCCCCCCCTTTTTTTTCCTCTTTGCCTCGCTCGTTTGTTCCTTTGGGTGTGTACGATACGATATGACACGATACGATATGCATATGTGTATGCATATATAACTTGGGATACAGCTACTTGTACTTTGGATTCGCATTTGGATTTTTTTTGGGATTGTGGATTATGATAAAGATAATGCCGATGATGAATTAATGCATAATGACTAGTGACTCTTTGAGCTTTACGAGGGAAGGCAGGAAGGAAGGGAGCTTCGGATGTGATTTTCGGATTTAGTACATAGTAAACTAGTGAGTGAATTTGAGCGTGTGTGGTTGCATAGCATAGGATAGAATGGAGAGTACAGTAGAGAGCGGAAC
This sequence comes from Pleurotus citrinopileatus, assembly GCA_017312325.1. NCBI lineage: Eukaryota > Fungi > Basidiomycota > Agaricomycetes > Agaricales > Pleurotaceae > Pleurotus > Pleurotus citrinopileatus. Next base: position 2,297,096 of record BHFW01000037.1, read on the forward strand.
GGGGGCGAGGGGGGAGGGGGGAGAAATGGAGTAAGTGATCGAAAAAGAAAACATCCATCCACATGTGATGTGATGTGAAGTGAAGTGCGCGCGTTATATGTGGTGTGGTGAGGTGAGGTGAGGTGAGGTAAGTGAGGCGCGTAAGGTCCCCGTTGGTATGACCCTGGACCCTGGACCCTGATGAACATATGTTGAACGTTCGAACGGGGAATACGGGGTTGCAAGGGCGGTTATAGTACTTGTACTTGGTTGAGTTGCAATTGCTTGGTTGGTTGGTTGGTTGGTTGGGTTACCTCGCGAACCAGCCTCTACTTACGAGGGGGAGGGACACATACGTACGTTACGACACGTACTGCAGTACCGCGGTTTGCATATCCATCCGCGCATATTATATATAAACCCCCGCTATCTGAGAGGGCGCCGGTCAACGGTCACTGGTCCCTGGTCAACGGTCAACGGTCAACGTTGATAATCAGTCTAACGACGTAACTTAAGGGGGGAGGGGGTACTCACCGCGTACCCCTTAACTTATGGAACTTATGGAACTTAAGTAACTTACTTACTAGGAATGATATATGAACGTTCGTTTATATATCCGAATTCGATTTCCGAATTTTTTGAGTACTACATAGGTTGGTTGGTTGGTTGGTTGGTTGGTGTTGTGAATCCCAGTCTTCTTGTTATTTTGTTGTTCGTGTTCTCGCTGCGCTTGGAGGCTGATCCTGATCGTTGATGATGTGTTACGGAGACACGGAGGTCCTATCAATGAATGATCTCGTCACGGTGCTAATCATCCTCATTCATTCCGAGTTTTACTCACCTTTCATAAGTTCATAAGGTCATATTATAACTTACCTATCCATGAAGTTCATGAAATGAATCATGATTAATGATTGTTAGTTCTGGTTTACGTTACGTTACATACGTACGTCTAAGTTGGTTAGTTGGTTGATTAGGCCCTGTCCATACGCTCTACTCCTCTACTCCACTCAGATGCTGAGCTAGCGTTATGCTATCCCATATCCCATATCCCATATGCAGGAGATGTAGACGAAGAGATTATCGCGATGGCGACAATACACGCATCACTGAGTTTTCTTCGCCTTGCTTGTTCTTCGTTCTTCAAAGCTACATAATGCATACGTCCACTCTTTAGCTTTAACATTCAAACGTTCAAACGTTCAACGTCAACTGTTACCTCCCCCACGCCGTGGATCACACCGATGCTCCGACTACATACATATGTATGTCCATAGCACCCATCCTCGGCCTCAGGCCTCACCCACCACCCTCAACTCTACTCAACGTTAATTAATATCCACAGCGCTGATCATCCCCGAATGGTATCGATACGCCGTTACATGTATGTACATGCATACGCATAGTTAACAGTGCAAGTTATGCTCATTCGTCACGCGTCAGTCAACGTTACGTTCAACATTCCTATTTCTATATAAGAATATAAGAAGAAGAAGAACAACAACAACAACAACAACATCCAGTAGATTCGATAGAATTAGCCCTGAAGGGCCTGAAGTTTGGAGGACACTGAATACGCGCGCCTTCCCCCCTTTTCGAATTCTTCTCTGGGAAACGAAACGAAACGAAACGAAAACGAGGCTAAACTCTTCTTAGAGTGGATCCCGACATTGTCTTAGTAACTAAGGGTTGGTTTGGGGTAAGAAAAAAAGGAAGCAAAAAATGTATTATGGGTTATCGTTAGCCCTATGGGTTGATATGGTTGTCGTTCAGGGATGGCGGGAACATATAACATATATACAGGAACATAGCCGCAAGGGATATACGTAACGCGTAACGCGTAACGTCTTATAAATTAGACCCGAAACGGGAGCAAATCCCGTCGTCGTGAGGAGATTGTTTTATCCTACCTTCTTCGTGAAGCGCAGCGCAAGAAAAAGAAAGAAAAAAAGAAAAGAAAAGAAGCGAGACACAAGGACGTTTGGGGTCAGGTGGATGAATCATGAAAGCGGAAATAACATCGTTATATTCATATCGATAAGCTAGCGCATCATGCATCATGCATCAATATCAATGGTGGCTATGACGGTATTGAAGAGCGATGGACTCTTATTGGCTACCCGCGAATAAGTATCTTTTGCACCTGGGTAGCTAAGGGTACCTCATCTTCTTATTGGAAGGCGGGCGGGGAGTTGTTGGAACCTATCAGAGAGAAGAGGTTATGCAATGATTTGTGTTGCGCGTAGTACAGGGGGGTTTAGGAATCCGGATGCCTATCAGTTGTTGATAAAGGAGCTCGCTCAGCAAAGCGAAGAATTCCGCAAATGCATGGGGACGTCCAGCCGTACATGTACATGTACAGTTAGTTATTCCCCGCATGTACGTTAACGAGAATCCCGAGTACGTGTAATCAGCGCACACATGTACGTTATTGCTTGCTTATCGTCCGAACGATCCGAAACGGCAAAGTTGGGAAGCCCTCGACCGCAATGACATGTTGAATGGTTGGAAGTTCGCCTCCAGGCTGAGTATGTAGGTAATAGACTATAGAGTGAGCCGCATGCGCTTAACCGCAGAACCACCCCTACGTATGTACGTAGAACGTTGTCAACCCTCCCATGACTGGCAAGGGATGTTATCCCAGTCCTCATGGATAAGTAACCGAGTTGAAACCGAGTTAGCTAGTTAACCATTCGCGCGTTAACAGGGATCATGAACGTCGTTACATAACGCGCACCACTGAGTTAGCTTTCGCAGCACCATACGCATCTTCTCTTCCCTAATATATAATAACTAGACAAATCACCCTCAAAATTTGCTTTATCGTTTAGCATTCGTGCTCAGCGACGAATACGGAGGGAGAGAAAACGCCTGATGCGCAGAATATTGAGGGGGCCTTGTCGTCATTTTCGCCCTTGATCGGTGATCGTTGGGGCGCATAACGGCATACCGACGGGCTAGGGACGGAAACAGGGTTTTCGTGGGTTCGTGGAAATGACAGAAAATAACATGTTTAACTTACGGCATTCCTCTGCGGCAAGTGGAATAACCGGATACGCCGACGCTGAAGCACCGACGTTGGGTTGGATAGACTTCACAGCAGCGTCGATCGTTCTCGGTGGTTTTAGGTTGGATTTATTGCAATGCTTGCGGGAACTCCTCCACACAACCCCGCACTCGATGTGCGCCTCAGAGTTAATATATAATAGCCTTAAAGGCTCGTTGACTGTGTGAGGTCAACCGACCCAGATGTGCTTGCATAAAGTTTCCATGCGTATACTGGAGTGAGAAGCGTGTAAAGGTACTTACTTGGTTATGACAGCCCCCCAATATTTGTTGGAATTTCGAATTCATTAGCGTGAGGGTCCTTGTCAGCGCATGCTCGCACTTCACGTTGCTGACCCTCAGCTCAGGGGGTGATCGATGTTGAATTTGCTTCCGCTTCAACCAGAACGAAAACGGGTTAGCAAACCCAGGCAACAGGATATCAGCTACATATATGATATACTTGCGAATCGTAATGCTAACAGGATATCTCGCGGTTGAACGTTGAACACCGGACAGTCACTACAGTGTATCTGAGCAGAGGGCTCGAAGGAGAAAAAAATATGCTGGACCCACAGAGCAACCGTGATGCCCAGCTACGGTTTCTGCGAGGTGACCGAGGGTCAAGTTTCCTCCCCTCAATTGCCCCGAGTCCCGACTGACTTACCATATGCTGGAACCCATGACAGATGAATCGATGTCTATTGAAGGAACGGTGCCTCATTGCACGAGTCTATTCGGTCGAACGACAAGTAAAGCAACGAAGCTCGCGTGGCTCTTATAGTAGGCCGCAGATGTCGACGTCATTCTGATTGCATAGTAAAGAGTTGCCCACCCAATTGGATAGTAATCTGGGGATTCTTCGACCGCAAGAATCTCGCATGAGACCATGACCTTCCCCCTGCGTCACTTTTTGGACCAAGCTGTGGATGGATTACCAATTAGGGGACATAACACCACAGACGATGATGATACTACTACCTCAAGAATCCACCGGTGAACACATCGAGCCCTAAGCCAAGCCTTAGCTATTCGAGGGTACATCTGCTAGCTAACTCGTGGAAAACGGGAGACATGTGTCCCCCAAGGTTACGAGGTCCCCCTCACATGATAGGGTACAAAAGCCTGGCAGAATTTCTATGAGTTTCTGTCCGATACCATCAACTGAATGGACACTTGAAGATCTTACCACACCAGAGGAGAAAAGGGGGTGCCGATATCAGGATTCTTCGAAATGTTCTGGGGAATGGCAGGTCTCGTGCGGGAATTGTATGGACTTTTGGAGGAACTAATGTGCAACTATGATACGCGTTGGGAAGAGCTCTGTGGGAAAGGTTGAGGTATCCCAGCTATCCCAGGGACCATTATTGGGCTCGCATGAAGGTGGCACCATCGAGAGAAAAACCTGTTTGCTATGTTCGATGTCCACATGGCTAGCGATACGGAGAGATAGGCATTCGGCAAGGCGAGGGAAGTCTTGTTAAGGACATTGCCGAGGGTGGTAGTGCGACATGTTCGCTTGCCGTTCTAAGTGAAGACACTGGTTATTAGGTTAAATGCTTCTCAGGTCGATCAATGAAAGGGCCAGACCGTATTTTTATCGAATGACAGGGGAACCTCTCTTAGAATATGATGTTGACGTTATACGGAGAATTGAGAGCTCCTTGTCGGTGGGTACCTGGAGGTGGAGGTTGGGTGAGGCGGCATTACGTTCGACTTCAGGCAACCCGAATGGTAGACAGAGTTCTGTCAAAAAGATTGGAAGTTAAATCGTATGTTCTTCCATTTGATAGTTGAACTTGGTACTGACGCGCGAGCCGAATACGATGGGTCGTCTGTCTGTACCGTCGAGGCGGTGAAGAGGTACCGACGGTGAGCGCTGCCAAGGGCACACACATGTACTCTGTGCCTGTAATCGGGCGGGAGCGGGGATGAGGTGACTCCCAAGGGATGAAGTAAGCCATGCGAACAGCGCAAACCCGCTCCGAGAACAGAACAGCCGTACAACAGGGCGACTATCGGCCTCATTACGGGCATTGAGCGTGGTGGAAGAACGTCAGCGATCTAGGCTTCGTTTCCGTATCGCCGGCCGTGCTGCGACAATGCCGAAGGAGGCTGTATATTACAGCCGCCCGAGTAGAAGGAAGGCATGGTTGTATTCCGATCATAGACCTGTGGGGTAAAGACCATCATTTTAGCGGGGGAATGTGGGGAAAAGTAACTGAAACGAGGCTCAATTGAGTTCCGGGCGCCTCGAAAGACATAGCAGAAGCGTGGTAGGCTGCGGGGACGGGGCACTTATGTTGCCGTAAGCACTTGGTTACGTAGAGTTCGGAGAATGGGGAATGGATGCAGTCAACCCGCTCACTTATCAGCGCACCGCCCATGTATCAGTTTCGGCGATTTGCGGGTTGCAAGCAGTGATGTTTTGATACCTCCGGCGATGAAGGAGAACAATCCGCGGAGAGCCACCTACAAACGCCTGAGTTGATGGGCGAGCGGTACTGCCGTATAACTGAGGCCAAGACCTCGTGAGATTGATTAAGGTTTCGCAAAGATAACATGGTCAGCTGTCCGTGCCGTACATCCCAAAGCTAGGAATGCCGAAGATATCCGTTGCTGTAGCGGTCAGCGAAGAAGGTTGACATGATTTTCGGTGCCACAGACATCCGGGTCGGCTTTCATGCGATGGGCTCGCACGTCTAAAACAAGGTTGGAGCGACCGAAAGCTTCCCACTGTGGGCGATGGATATATAAGAAAGAGAGGTGACCGTGACTTTGCTAAGTCCTCAAAGCGGGTCTCGGGGAGTATACCGAGGACCCACTGTTAGCCTTGGGCTATATACCGCCTGGTAAAGGTGGGTTTGACGGTAGGTGTTCAGAAACACCCGGATTCGGAAAAATCTGTCGATAGTGAACTTTTGCATCCGGTATTATCTAGCGCAAGACGGGGCAATTCAGAGGCGCTTCAGAGCTGAGTATCCGAGCGTGGGCGAGCAACTTGTTTGCTATCATGCCGCCTCCCACTGGCAGCATAAATTGGGCATACAAGCAGATCATAAGACCCGCGAGGGACAGCAGATGTGCCAACGCCGTGGAAAGGATATCGTCTCTGAGGTACATCAGTACGCTCAGCTTCAATCATTGATTACAGTGCGGAAGAGTACGTGCGTTGCGTTTCTTGCGTGTGTCGTTCCTTAGAAGTTCAAGTGGGTCGTGACGGGTGGTTAAATTTTCACGTGACCCTTCCCTCCGCTCAGCTGACCGTTGCATCAGCATCAGCATCGCTTCAACTTTTTACATCGTTCTCCCCACTGTCACAACCAGACTACGACCACGCAGTCGTGACTCCGACCAAGGTGAAGTGAACCGAGTCTTGTTCTCGAAAGTTCACTGACTCTTTCGCTATCGATTGGGACTAGATCCTGGACTGTCGCGTTACGCCGTGTCTATTGTGTCCGGGCCGCTTTATTTGCGAGTTCGGTCGAACAACAGCAGTCTTAGGCTGTTACAACTGGAGGACATTCCGGTCGAACACGACTCATTCAGCCACGTACCTCATCAGGCTGCCCGAGGCCGCGTGGTGTCAGTCCACCGAGCTTTTGCAAGTGAAGGCACTTTGTGATCATCGCCAGGTCGATGGAGCCGTGAACGTCGTGTACTGTCGGCCGTTGAATGTTCTACGCTTATTTTTGGCTCGGGCTAAGCGAGGAGGATGCGTTCTCCAATAGGTAAGAAGACCACTCTTTCAAGGTCTTATAATCAGTCAATAACTATCCGTTTCCGACGCGTTCCTGCTTGATAGCCTAGTTTCTCATCTTGAGTCAATTAGGTGTCACTGCCGCTCGAGAGCTAGTTCCTACCATGCAAATCCATTACGATCCCTTTGATCACTCTTTATCGATGCCAACTCCAAGGGAAGATGGTGGATGTTAGTTCATCAGTTACTTATGTACGATACCCCAATCGTGCCATCGACATCGATAACAAGACCAGGCAGTGCATTTCGTCTTCACAATCAAGTGCGTGACCAATTCCAGATCTCCCCTAATCAAGATCCGTACTCCGCTCGCTCTCGGTATAAATGTGCCAAACGCCTTAAACACTCATCTATCCCTTGATAGACCACGGTTAACTCGAACTTGCACATAGTCATGGTACGCGTCAAATCCCTATACAGCAGTCTTGATCTGAACCGCGTTATTTGCTGCGTTACAGGGCGTTTCTATCGAAAGAATATCTCCAGGTGATGGTGTTACCTTCCCCAAGAAGGGCGGTAAGCACCTTCGTCTCAAAATCGCAGACATCGTCTTATATCCATGCCCATCGCGCTAGACCGGGTGAAGATTCACTATGTAGGAACACTCACCGATGGCACGAAATTCGATTCAAGTCGAGATCGGTTGGGATCGTTGGTATAAGCTGCGTTACATTCACTAACGATGCAACGTCAGGGGCTCCCCTTTCGACACGAAGATTGGCGTTGGGAAGGTTATCAAGGGCTGGGACGAAGGTACGGCGAGGATGAGTACTCAACTGAGCTACGCTGATCGGGTTGAAGGTGTACCGCAGTTGTCTGTCGGCGAGAAGGCGATTTTGACGTGCACACCGGATTATGTACGTGTTCAGCGCCTCCGCGATCGATTCGACGATTCTAATCCATTCTCCACGATAGGCATACGGCGCTCGTGGATTCCCTCCTGTCATTCCCTCTGATGCTACATTGAAGTTCGAAGTCGAGCTATTAGCGATCAACTGAGTTGGGCTGTTGCATTTGGGTTTTGGTCCCACAGGGGTTGGCTTCCCCTGTGTCATTCGTTTTGGCCACGCATATATCTTGTAACTGTACTTTTGGCGCGATTTTCACGATACACCGCTTGTATGACTGCTTCCCCCCTCAACTTTGCAACTTACATTCCTTCCTACTTCCTGGGCTTGGTCTTCAACTTCTCCATTGCCGTTGAGCCGATTGGCTTCATTTGGTCTTATCTGGTACCGGCGGCTTCTGTCAAAGGTTATCTACCTAATCGAATGGATGGAAAGATTACAAGGGAATGTTCAAGGTGGGTGGTCAACTCTGTCCGTTTCGTTGGATCGATCTCGAATCAGGGGATATCTCCTATCAGAGCACCCATGTGACCGTTCCCTCCCTGACAGCGTCTGGCTAGGTTTATGTAATAAACGTTTCCTAATCGGAACCCTCGCATGTTGCTTTGCATGCTCACAATGCTTGTTCTCTCCTCGAAATAGCCGTTTTCATGTTCGCAACGCACGGTGAACTTGAGGCAAATCATTAATAAGGGTGGGAATGTCCTTAGTCGTGCTCACCGGCCAGGTTGACCTGCCTATGCTCGACCAATCGGACTCTTATATCCACTGGCTTCGACGTTCGAAGCCGCCACCCCAGGGTTTGGTATGATCTCAGGGATTCTCCGATGGAACTTTGAGTTTGTGGCTGCTCACGCAGAAGCATGGGCTGGGAAGAGGCTACTTTGTGCTTCTGCCCCTCCGGCACGCATCCCCCTGCGGTGAGAATTCTGGTGGCTACGCCTCGGCGGCGTACCATGTTCTAGTGAGTCCCATGCCCCTTTCACACACCTTACTCTCCTACGTATAAAGTGCGAACAGTGTGTTTTCACTTCACTTCATTGAACTTTACGATACAAAGGTACTCACACAGCACTCTAGGAATGTTTCATTGACAACATATCACATCGTGCTTCTGATTTCCCAATCATCACCTTAGGTTTACCTTAACCATATTCGGCTCACAGCAAGGAGGCAGAAATATGCTCACTCTTTTCTACAGTAGAACTTGATGACGGCGCGATTCTGGAAAGGATTTTACATCCGCTAGGCCTTGAACGCAGGTTACCCGCTTCTTGTCCTTTTAAGTCAAAGCTAATAACGGCTCTGTGGTGCGACTTTGACGTTTGACCAAATGGTTTCATTATCTATGACTTCACAGTGGCACCCGATAACGAGATATGCTTCGATACCGTGTTGCCTCGGTATTAACCTTCGATAACCACATCCCTCAGTGACGAGGCCCGGTCTGTATAAAACAGTCCAGCAGTTGCGACCCTCTTCGGCATCACGATGTTGATTCCCTTCCTCTCACCCCTACTCCTCTCGGTGCTCACCCTCGCTGCCAGAAATCCGAAGCGCGGCCTTGCGTTTGCGGATGGTGGCAACGCCCGGGATGTCATCCATGCCAACCAGTCCAACAGTGCTATATCATGGCAGTACGACTGGGCTGCCTCTCCGTCACAAGCTTTAGCTTCGTCTGGCATTGAATATGTCCCTATGCAATGGGGTAGGGATGGGATCGCAAATTTCGTCAATGTTGTCCGTGCACGCGGGGCGAAGACCATACTCGTAAGCGTCTCTCCTCCCCTGCCACGGCCTTCACTCTGCAATACTCGCGGCTGACAGCTTACCTACAGGGGTTCAACGAACCGGACCTTGGCTCACAAGCCAACCTCAGCCCCGGTGAAGCGGCGCAGATGTGGAAACAATATATCCAACCGCTCAAAGGGAACGGGGTGAATCTCATCAGCCCTGCTGTTACTAGTTCACCGTTTGGTATCCTTTGGTTGCAAAACTTTCTCTCTGCCTGTTCGGGATGCTCGGTGGACGGTATCGCAATTCACTGGTACGGTAGCGGTGAGTACTGCTTATATGACTGATATGATCAACAATCATCATCCGTTTATGCAGGCGCCCAATGGTTCATCCAGTACCTTAATACGGTACACTTAACGTTCCCCTCTTATCGCATCTGGGTTACTGAGTTCGCCGAAACTTCGAGTGATGCGAATGGTGGGTCGAGTGTGTTTTAATCATTTAAGTACCTTATACGCTGGGCGGTAAATATAGCCGTTGCCTCGTTCCTCAAAGACGCGACAACCTTTATGGATTCGACGTCCTGGGTCCAGCGGTACTCATGGTTCGCGTATATGGTAAGCTTCATACCTCAATCACTCTTGCTATTCCCGCTCATTAACAATTGAATTCATCATTGGTGTATAATAGCGCCAGGACAACAATGACCATTACAGTCAGTGGCTTTACCCTGCACTCTCCTGTCGCTCTGACCAAATAGCTTACCTCACTTTTAGACTTGCTGGACGGTTCGGGCAACTTAAACAATCTTGGGAGAATCTATGTGACACCGTGATCTTTAAGGGGTCTAAGGAGGGTCTGTTGAGCAGTGAGATACTCGAGTAGTTAGTCGTCAAATGTATATGATACGTTCACTAAGAAGAAAGGTCTGATATCCAGACATATCGGAGGTATCGTGCGTGGAAGTGTAGATTGAATGGATAGGGAGCCCCTGAGACAAACCCCTTTCCAAGGACTTGAGACTCGCATAGTGCGATGCGATGAACCCGGTGAACTCCAGTATGTAAGTCGTTGTTTGAATGGTGCATTAGAGTTTTGACCTCATTCAGCTTCATGCACCACAAGTTCGATCGAAAGATTCCGCGTTCCGGGCCAGCAGTTTCATAGCCACCAGGGTATCCCGGTATGAATGGTGGCTTTAGCGTATATCCGTTATGCTCTTTGAAGAACAGCTGTAATGTCCGAGAGGCAATGCTGGATGTTGGGTCCGATCCTACTATCGAAACCGAGGAAGGCAATTGCTGCGAGGAAGTCTCGCATAATTGGGATTATCTAGTGTAGATATTATCACGCAACACGATATACGAGTGACACATGGTGAACAAGCGATTTGATGCTCGGATCGCTTTGGGCGCCTTCATGGTAGTCCAACACTTGGACGACTGATCCGGGGCTAGAAGATCCCGGTCAAGGCTGCGCATTCAATGGTCAAAGGACCCCGGGGTGGTCATGTAAGATAAAATGCATGACGCGAGTCAAACACGTTCCAACGCTATTCGGACAGATTTGCAATCATATTCATATGATGGGGAATGGCATCGCTAGCTCCAGGCTTCCCTTAGGCATAGGCAGGCATCCGGAACGGTTGGGATGTGCTGAATCAATACAGAGTAAGTTGTGACAGCGCGTAGAACGCGTAGGCGACGGGAAGTGAGGGTGTTCTAGTGTACATCTCCTGGTCGCGGGTTGAGACACTGACGATGCCATGGGCACAGGGAGAACGTCCGTGGGGGCCCCCGGCAGTTAATGAGGCCTAGGAGAAGGACGGGGGCGGTTCTTGCACTGGCAGGAGGAATGATTGATGTTTTGCGGTGTTTGGTCCATGTTGGAGGCCGTGGATGCGAAATGTGCTCCTCCCGCTATATTCAATTCATTCATTACACCAGTCCTTCTCTCTCCCGCTCTTCCCCCTTTCCTCCATCTTCGTCTCCTTCTCTGGGTACTCTTTGTGCTTGTAGCCTCCTCCCTAACCCGCCTTTCAGACGACCGACCAACTACCATTTCATACATCCGCCCAACATCTCCGCTCGCACATCACGACTTTACGATTTCTCTGCTTTCTCCGGCTACCTCGACGGACGAAGTAGAGCACTGCGAATAACGAACAACAACCAGTATCTGGTTTATTGAAGTTTTATATCTAATCTTATCGTACCTGTAAGTTCGCAAACGTAAACTACTTTCACACTTCATATGGTTAACTTGTATCGCTCCTACTTAGGTTATCTTTTTTCTTGTCATGTACTCTGGCCTTCGGATCGACACATCTGTGAGGGTGGCGGGTCCCTCATCCAGCCGTAGCAGAGCAGCGTCGCGCAGCCATACACCTGTGTCAGAGACGCACTTCGGTATCTCGGGGAGAAGACTTCGAAGTGACTCAACAGCCTCAAATACTTCTTCCATATCCATCATATCGCCCACCTCTTCATCCACGAATGCTTCTTCATCTTCCTTACCCATGCCGCAAGGCGAGCAGGACCCCGACGATAGCATCGAAGAGCAGCCATCGAGTCCAAGTAGCCCCTCCCTGGAAGATACAGTTCGGCTTGCCCCTGAATATGTTCTCGCTATGCACGATTACGCTCCGCAACACCAGAGCTCCACTTGTCTGTCATTTCGAGCGGGGCAGGTTATTCACGTGCTGAACAGAGATACAAGCGGGTGGTGGGATGGAGAGTTGGATGGGCGGCGAGGATGGTTTCCTAGTAATTATGTGAGCTCTCATGTCGATTCGTTAACGCGAGAGGAGCTGCCGGATACACCTGCTGTGAGTCACTTCGGATGTGGTTATTATGCTTCCGAATTGCTAAATTACAATAGCGCCCACGCAAGGGCCACGTTCATTCTATGTCTACTTCCTCGGTCACCTCTTGGGCCACATCCTCTTCAGTGGACAGCAAAAAGCATACTCGACGGCCTTCGGCGGCGGAAACACTGGGCTCCGATAGCGACACATACCCTCCGATTATGATCAATCTATTGCATGGGCTATCATTACTACAGAATGCCGTGCGAGCGAATCGCATAACACACTTTCGACCATCGACAGCGTGCATAATATCCTGTGTGCGCTCCATTCTAACCACCACGCAATGTCTACCGAAGGATGCACCTTTACTTCAGCAATTCCAAGTCCTGGCGATCGAGCGCAAAAGGATTCTTTCCGTGCTCGCGGCTCTGGTGACACAGGCGAAGAAAGCTTCGGATACGGATGGTGACGAGGAGAATCAGGAGTATGAGATTGAGGTGATGCTACGGTTGGGTGGACAGGTGTTTGCCTTCGTGCGCAGGTTTTTAGCGGTGGCCGTCCAGTGCGGAGTTGATCTCCCTGATCGTCGCGACTCAATGATATCAATTAGTGAGTCGACGGACACCGAAGGTCCTGATGACCATAGGAACTCTCTCCATGGCGGTTCCCTTCCTCTGGAGCCAAGCGATGGAAGAGCGCCGCCAGCCATGCAACTCATAGCTACCACTGGCGAATCGCTTCGTGCTAGGAGTCCGGCTGGGCGCCATGTACCCGTTACAGGAAATGAGACCGACGATGATTTCGACGACGCCGGCATGCCTCTCCTTCCCCATCGTAGTGCGGGCAAGCTCAATCAAGCCAAATTCCCAGTGCGAGACCGGTTAATGGTTCGCCACAAACCTGGCATGTCTTCTGTTGACAGCACTTCTTCATCCTCCTCCTTTTCCTCCGTTGATTCCAATGCTCCGCTTCCCAAAACTGCATTTCCAACGGGGCCTACATCGGCGACACAAGTCCTTGAGGCATTACGGAGTACTCACGACCGGTACCTTTCAACCATCGCTGCCTTTATCGGCCATGCGCATTCTCATTCCCGTTCATCACACGCCTCAAGTACGGGGCATATGTATGACCTCGTCCGAGAAATTGTTGAAAACGTCTGTAAACTACTTACCATCGTCGAAGCTGTCCTTCGGCACCCGGATATCCCAACCTCGAAGATAATGAGCTTGAAACGGGCCAAGGATGGGTTATACACCGTCACAAGTGGGCTGGCTGAATCGGTTAGATTGTTGACGGTTACGTTACCGCCGACGATGAGTGAGGAGGAGGAGAAACAGCTGTTACTGAGATCAGCGACGGCGGCGTTGAAATCTGGAGCTGACTGTGTGGCGGCGGTGAAGGTATGTTTAGGGTTGAATCGGTCTCTTGGCGAGCCCTTCGTCATAAACTTCCCTGTCAATGGACAAGATGTTCCCTCATCGCCGAGCGGTTTCGCCAGAAGCCTTCCTTCATCCACGATACACTCACTTCCAGGCTATCCTTCGAATGGCACGGAAGAGGAAGATCTTACTATCCAAGCCCAGACGCCGCCTTCGATGAGATCAAAAATGCGTGGATCCTCTTCGGGTTCAGACCAGAGTATATCCTCTCAACTTTCTTCGCAACCTTCCGACGATACTGCCGTCACAACGCCTGATGACAACAAACCTTTACCACCGTTGACTATACCTGGCTACCCTGTCGAGCCCGATTTACCTTCACCGACGTCATTGGCGACACGGACCGATGATGGCACAACTTGGGAAGGGAGTGCACGAGGGCATGCTCGTGGGCAGTCGATCGATGACAAGAGGTTTAACGGTCAACTTCCTTCCGTCCCTCTCGAGGTTATTCCCGAATCCTCGTCCGATCCAATTGCATGGATGCTACTGCATGACCATCCGCAAGACGAAGTGGCCTACAATAGCGAAGGTGTCCTCGTCGGAGCCTCACTGGACGTTTTGGTGGAGAGGATGACGCCCCACGCGAGCATCGTCGATCATGCCTTCGCTTCGGTGTTTTTCATGACCTTTCGGTTGTTTGCCTCACCGGTGGAGTTGGTTGAGAAGCTTCTGACACGCTATAATCACCAACCGCCCCTTGAGTTTGGTGATGAGGAGGCTTTTCTTTGGGAGAGACAGAAAGGGGCACCAATACGACTACGAGTGTCTAACTTTGTGAAGACGTGGGTTGAGTTCAACTGGCGGCCGTCGTCCGACGATGCAGCTCTTCCTGCATTAACGGAGTTCGTTCTGCAAGTCATGGCTAAACAATATCCTGGACCTGCTGCGAGGATACTCGAACTTCTTGATGGTCGCAGACAGCATGCCGACGTTGCCCTTAGCCCACGGGGTGGTCGAGATGCTACCATGTCAAATCCTCCTTCTTCTGTACCTCAAGGTGAAGTCCCTCGGCCGACGATGACGAAGACACTTCTAGCGTCGTTGCGAAGCAAGAACTTTGTCTCGATATCTATCACAGACTTCGATGCGTTGGAATTGGCAAGGCAGATGACAATTATGGAATGTAACCTGTATTGTGCCATTATGCCCGAAGAAGTCCTTGAAACCGGACAGGAAGGCGCCAGGGCTCCGTTGAACGTCAAGGCCGTGTCAACATTGAGCACCCTGATTACCGGCTGGGTGGCGGAAAGTATCCTCGCCGAGCTTGATCTCAAAAAGCGAACAGCATTGGTCAAGTTTTTTATCAAAGTCGCTGATGTCAGTCTCAATTTTGGTTCGTTCCGCATGTCTGGTTACTAACAGCAACCAAACACCCGCTACAGCGCTGCACGTCTTTAAATAACTTCAGCACTTCTCGATCGATTTTGGCTGCTCTGGATTCTTCAACGATATCACGGCTTCACCAGACGTGGTCGGTGAGTTGATTGAAATGGTCAAAACCGTAGCGGCGTGGCATTGACGTCGCGCTTCTTAGGGCATTCCCCAGAAGAATAGACTGCAACTTGAGGCGCTAAGGAAGCTTGCTGATCATGGGCGTAATTACCATGAGTATCGGTCTCGGCTTCGGAACACATCCCCTCCAGCCGTACCCTTCCTAGGTCACTCTATTCCCACTTCAGGCCCAATTTGCTGTTTTGCTGATTGAATGGGTGTGTACTGATTACAGGCTTGTACCTAACGGATGTGACTTTTTGCCGGGAGGGAAATCAGTCATACCGTGTATCTCCTCGGAATCCAAACAAGAGGCTGATCAATTTCAACAAATATCATAAACTTGCAAGGATTGTTCAAGGTGATCGCCGTCAATAGCTGTATCATTATCATCTTCTGACCCCGGGGGGCAGATATGCAACGGTTCCAAGTAACATATAACCTAAAGGCTATCACTGAGGTCCATGAATACCTGCACACTGCGTTTGAAAATTCGAAGCGAAACGGTGACCTTCAGGACCTTTATCGTCGGAGGTATGGCTTTTCGAAAACATGTGGCGTTTGTCAATGTCAATTTCTCACTTGCATTGTTATGTAGTTTGGAAGTCGAACCCAAGCAACCCGCGGATGCGCCGCCTGTCAGCGACATGCGTCAACTTTTCAATTGGACTACACGCGGTCAAGTCTACCCACCATGAATATTACCTATCCCCCGCATCTCTGTCTCCTTTCTATCCTCAGTCGCCCGTCAATTTTTTTCGTTCTTCAACATCCATTATTCATATTCATTCGATTTGTTGTTCATCGTTGTGGCTGCTGTTTCAGTCCTACCTTGTTATCGATGTGTTACTCCCTGGCCTTCACTCTTCCACCGTTCTATCATATCTTTGCTTTCTCCGCTGAATCTACATGTATCGAGTCTGTACATCGCAACCTACCCGCATTTTATGTAATCTAAGAGGGGCACTCGTGAATCTATACTACTCTAGGCGCAAGTTTACAAATAAAGAAGGGTATAATAAGTGATTTCCGCCCGATGCTTGTGGTTTTCGTACAACCTTAGTAGCCGTTTGGAAGGCCTCGGTTATGCTTGTATTTAACCACCTGATATCCAGCACCCTTCCTTGCTTTAAGGCCGTCGATACCTGGCGTGTCTGGGATGGGAGGGAAGGAGTCGACGCTAACATCTGGCCCAAAATCGTAGACGAAGGGCCGACTCTGCGTCGCACCAAACAGACGAGATCCCTCAAGTATCACCGCGTACACAGGCGAAGAATCATTCCCTGGTGCGTACACACTCCAACCACACTGCGCGTACCGTACATCCCAAAACGAGACAACACTGTGTCGAGCTGAACCCGCCGCGACATGGCTGCCCGATCCACCTCCACAAGAAATGTCGTAGATGGGTTCGTAAGACCACGGATCAAGCATTGCTAGCACTGGTGCAAGGGGCTGTGCCCCAGAATAGTTTTTCGTCCCTTCGGCATTCGTGCGATTGTCTGCGCGAAGGTCGTATATCCGCACCTGACCATCATACCACCCAGAGACTACCATTTGGTCTGATGATCCCCACATGGAGTTGGGTGGTGCACGACAGATACCGTACACAGCGGAGGGGGGCCACGGGCCATTCAGATGCCTTGTGGTCATGCACATGGTAGCAGAAGGAGTAGACGAGATTCCATCGGGCTGGATTGCGTAAACTGAGAGTGGAGTGGTCGACGAAGTGCCGAAAGCCGCAAAGGGCGTTGATGAACCAAGCGATAAATAGGATACCCAGCTGCGCTGTTGGATGTTGATGCTTGTAGACGATGTTATGTCATTGTTGTCGGTGGCAGAGAGCGTGGATAAGGTGGCTATGCCGGTTGATGACAGGGAGAGAAGTCGGTTGTCAGAGAACTTGATGTTTTCCAGAAAGTCGCCGTCACTTTGTTGGGGAGAGGCAAGCGCGAACCGAACAACAGCCAGGGGCATGTTCTTGCTTGCATCCGGGAGGATTAGAATAATACGTTCAGCCTCACCGCCGCGGTAACCAGCACAGAGCGTGCGATCAAGGCCACCGTCGTCAATGAATGTCAGACACGTAATATCGTACATGGCGTCCGGGTGAGAGGCTAAGCGAACAGAGCCCTCAAACTCTACGCAAGGGGATTGATATTGAGGCTCGGACGATGTGGTGGACGAGAACCTGTATGAGTAGAGGATGCTGCCTGCGGCTACGACCAGGCGAGACAGACTGATAGCCATGACGGGTTGAAATTTTCCCGCCCATGGACGAGATAAGGGACGAGCGACGAAGCTGAGACGGGACCAAGCCCGATCCGAGAGTGTGTTGTACCGCACACGATTCCTCGGGGCCCATTGGGCTTGGGCCTTAGTCACGCTGAACGCTGGGCGTTGATTCGACCGTAGGTAGGTATTCCAGCCGAATTCTTCTACCTTTGCGTGGGATCAGCAGCGAAAATGGTGCGTAGGCTGCTTGGGGGCTTACCAGCGAATGCAAGAACCTGCATGTCCGTGAGACAGAGGCTAGATCTGTGGCGGAGAGGTGCTGGAGAGCTAGGATGAGGACATCCGAGGGGAGGTGGGTAATTGGCATGGCTGGGTGGTCAGGAAGCTATCTACGAGGGTATTTATACTAAGGACTCCTGCTGACTCCTGCTTGGTGCGGCTTGAGTTAAATAGTAAGTACCACGAGCCTGTACAGTTAAGGCACGGATCTGATTGGGAAAAGGCGAGGTGGCAAGAGGGATTAGTGGATATCAGAGGGTGAATATATACATATGGAGCTGCGGCGGAACGTACATACGAGTAGAAGTAAATGGAGGATTGACCGGGAGGTTGTGCGCCAAGGTGTGGATCAATGGCTGTTGAGCCTTTTCTCCATTTGCTAATGTTTGAGGAAAGTTAAGCGCGCAACGGGGCAATCAAACCAACGCCGGCTCAAAGTCTGATGCGGCGATCTGTGTTTTTTGAGCGACAATGTGCATCGAGCTTTCCGAAGGACGAGGCTGGTGTCCGCTCCCGAAGCCCGGTGGCGTAGGACGGTGGCGTTGGCAAGCAACATAAATACACCAGAGTCAAAAATGCTAGCAGCAGGTAAAATACGGCCTAGGGAAGCTCCAACGCAACCGTCTGTGCTCAGGCAACGGTCCGATGGCGTGGGGGGGGGGGGTGAGCAAACCATGCTACTATGATTAATAAGACAGGGGTATGCTTGCAATATGTGGTATCGAATACTGATGTCCGGGTCAGTTCTTGATGGGATAGGTCATTCTGAAAAGGCTTCTCAATGCTGAACTGAAAGGGCTGACGCTTTCAAGCCCAATGGGGCTTTCAGCTTCGGCGTTCGATGCGGCTCCTATTCAAATGCATCTCTTCGCAGAACCTGCTTAGCCCCTGTTGTAGCTCGATTCCATCAGATGCAATGTTGTCCGGGTCTGCAGCTCATTGCATGAGGGATCAACTTGGGGATGACGCGCCGAGGGTAAAGTGTTTAGTAGGAGAGTACATCGGAGAAGATATTGGTACCTTTGAGTTGGCACGCCTTCATAAGCTGCGCAGGTCTTATGAATTATAAGCTTGACCAATGCCGGCTCCTGCACAGAAGTCTTGAGCTTTTAGGTCAAGAGGGACCAAGACGCCTGACTTCAAAGTTCAATCCACTTGACGTGTGTCCTCTGTGTGGTCGCCTTTCCCTCTCTGTAGTGCCGTGCTTCAAGTTGCTTCTTCTGTTGAGATAAAGGATTTTGCACGCCTTTACCTATGTTTAGTAGGGACTCTCGCAGAGGCACAGTGCCTCTGCTTATCCGGCTTCGCAAGATGTTTAGCCCAATTGCATTGCGGACAAAGTCGTTTCCACTCAAGTTCGAAGATTGCTAGGGGTATTTAGCAACAGCTCACGTGATATTCTACCTTTTCGGGACGGCAGCATTTTGCACCCATCATAGCCGAACGGTTGAACGCCGTCAACGAGCCTGCTGTCCTCAAACTATATCGTCGTTTTGCTCGCGCCGTGGCTTCTGGAATGCGAAGAGATGTACGCATATTACTCGTAGGCGATGGTGAGCTCCTTGATCTGGTTCTTGGTCGAATCACACTTTTCTGACTTTGATTGACGCGGGCCACGTAGAGGGCGTCGGCAAGAGCACCATAGTGACATCCCTCATCAAGGAGTCCTTCGTTTCGCATGTACACTGCTTCTAATTCGTGGTACTGCTATGCATTGTGCTGACGGAATGCACGATAGGTCCAACATATCGTCCCCGAAGTTACTATACCCCCAGAAGTCACACCAGAGAATGTTACCACGTACATCGTCGATTCGGGAGGTAATTCGTCTACCTCAGGATTTCTGAGCGTGCAGCTTACCACAAACCGACTCGGGATACAGCCGGACCATCAGACAAGCCTCATCTTGAGTCGGAAATCCGAAAAGCCCATGTCATTTGCGTCGTCTACTCTATTGACAACCCTAATTCCTTCGATCGTATTCCGACGTACTGGTTGCCTCATTTTCGGCAATTGGGTGTAAACGTAAGTCTTGGTCAACGCTCCGCCTTCGTCTGTTGGTCCTACTCGCGCGTTTAAGGTTCCCGTCATCCTGGTCGGTAACAAAATTGACCTGAGGGGAGGAGAGGTGACGAATGAGGCGCTGGAGGATGAGATCGTGCCCATAAT
Organism: Pleurotus citrinopileatus; assembly: GCA_017312325.1. Lineage (NCBI taxonomy): Eukaryota > Fungi > Basidiomycota > Agaricomycetes > Agaricales > Pleurotaceae > Pleurotus > Pleurotus citrinopileatus. The sequence goes on from BHFW01000037.1 coordinate 2,316,893, forward strand.
GAATGAGTTCAAGGTGCGTCACCTTCTCGCCTTCGTTTTATAACCCTACCTGACAACTTCTTGCTCAGGAAGTTGAAACATGCGTGGAGTGCTCAGCGAAGATGCCCCTGAATGTTTCCGAGGTATTCTACTTCGCCCAGAAGGCCGTTCTTCACCCTACCGCACCGCTCTATGACTCGAGGGAACATGTACGTTTTCCCTTACGTATTGCCTTTGTGTTCCGCCTGACCTCACGTACAGGTTCTCAAACCTGCCTGTGTGAAGGCGCTCAAACGGATATTCAAACTTTGCGACACCAACAAGGACGGAATTCTAGATGCTTCGGAACTGAATGAATTTCAAGTTGGTTGCACTTCTCGGTCCTCATGCGGCTTCATTCATTGATTTGGCTTCACAGAGAAAGTGTTTCGACGCTCCGCTGCAGTCACAAGAGCTTGAGGGAATTAAGAACATGGTCCGGGAGCACGCTGAAGGAGGTGTACGCGAAGGGGGTTTAACAGAAGCGGGGTTCTTATACCTACACACAACTTTCATTCAACGTGGGCGGCTTGAGACGACATGGACTGTCCTCCGCAAATTTGGCTACGGCGAAGACCTCCGACTTACGGAATCATTCCTCTTCCCAAAGTAAACTCGCTGATCTATTTGATCCATAACGATGCTGATTGACGTTCTGTTGTTTGTGTGCTCAGATTCGACGTACCGTACGACTGCTCTACGGAGCTAAGTCCTGAGGGGTATCAGTTTTTCACAGATGTCTTCGAGGTGTTCGATAAAGATCAAGACGGTGCGCTTAAGCCGGAAGAGCTGAATGATCTGTTCAGTACTTCTCCGGGTAATCCCTGGGCCACACAGAATTTTCCCGACACGACACTCTCTGATGATGCCGGCGCCGTCACTCTGCAAGGCTGGCTAGCGCAATGGAGGTGTGTAGCAGATCCCCTTGCCCCGTTATCCACCTTGCAATCCGGATTTGATTAAGGATCCAGTTTTGCTGGTATACAGTATGACTACTTTGCTAGATCATAAAACTACCCTTGCGTACCTCGCATATCTCGGGTATCCCGATGAACCCCGCACAACTGCCTTGCAGGTAACTAGGCCTCGGAAGACTGATAGGCGGAAAGGCAAATCGGCTAGGAACGTGTTCTTGTCTTATGTCTGTGGTGCGGCTGGGTCTGGGAAGACGTCGTTGCTGAGGGCCTTTGCTGGGAAGGGCTTCACTGGGTTGTACGAGCCGACGAATAAGGTGATAAGTGTGGTGAACTCGGTTGAGATAGATGGGTCGCAAAAGTACTTGGTGGTATGTTTTTTTTTGTTTGTGTGGGGTTTAGTGTTGACGATTGACATCGGGGTTGTGGTGATGTGGTAGTTGCAAGAATTTGGCTCGAGGTATGAAGCAGAGACGCTGCGAAACTCGAAAAAGACCGACCTTGCCGATGTGATAGTCTACGTCCATGACTCGAGCGACACCAACTCGTTCTCTTACATAAGTAATCTTCGAGTAAGTTGGTGCCCTCCTTAGCTCTTGCTGTAGCTAACTTCTTTCGCTGCAGCAACAATACAGCCTTGATCACATTCCTACCCTTTTTGTCGCCACGAAATCAGATCTTGACCTCGCCCTTCAGGTGAGTTTAGACGTCATAGAATGTGCCATGCAAGCTTGTTTGATTGACTCACGGACCGAAAATAGAGGCATGAAGTTCAGCCAGATGTTTATTGCCGCCGATTGGGCTTGCAAGTCCCTGTTGCTGTCAGTGTAAAGACGGGACAGATGGCAGACGTTTTCCACGCGATTTGCAGCATTGCGATGAACCCGTACGTCGTGTTGTCTAGAACCCCCTCATGTTGACGGAACTGATTTCGGTGGCTCCCTAGAAATTCATCGATACCCGGGGGAGCTGATCGCGCGATGTCCGCGTCGGCGAGACTGCGGATGTATGTCACTGTAGCAGCGCTCGTTGGGGGGTTGTCCGTTGGCCTGCTGTCCTTGTACAGATCGTTGACTCGGCCTGGAGGACCTGGATTACTTGGCTGGAGTACCCCCTGGATGGGTTGGATATTTGGTGGAAGAAAGTAGGGTATGTGCGAGGCGGTAGGAACCTATATTTGATAGATTTCGAGTTATTGTTATCAGTGTGCTGTTTCGTGTTTCTCCCTCTGGCTCCGACTGGCGAAGCATAAGATCCGATGAACTGATTTAAGGAAGGAGTAGGAGTCATAGATCAGAACTCGCACGTACGTTGACGAGAGCTAGGGGTCGCGTCTCGTATACAAAATCAGGATCGCCTCATGTTGTCCTGCGTGTTCCCAGTTTTTAAGGTCTGGGCAGTGGATTGCTTTCCCTTTCCCTTTCCCTCACTTTTGTATTGCTTTTCATCGATCTTCGTGCAGACGAAATTTCAGCGCGCAGCAAGACAATAATCTGATATCATATCAAGTCTCCATTACAAAGCGCTAGCTCCTCTTCATCGTAAACCTTACCATATACCTCACCCTTAGCTTTCTGAGTGCCACCCATCATCATGGATGAAGATATGGATTTCGATTCTGGTGTTCCCCAAGCCCAGCAATCCCCACCACAATACAATCAGCAACCGCAGCAGCCATTTAACGTACCCTCAGATGGCCATAAGATGCTGTAAGTCCATCGTTTACCCTGACCGATGCACCATTTACTCACCCCTGCGTAGTGACCTCGTATTCATACAAGACTGCACAGGCAGCCAGGGCAGCTACATCTCCTCCGCGACCAAAAACATTGAACAAATTTGTGGTAGCATCTTTGAATCCGGGAAACTCCAAAGCCCTGAAGACCTACGAGTCGGGCTAGTCGCATTTCGTGATCACCCACCGCAAGATCATACGTATATCACCAAGAATTTTGGATTCTCATCAGATATTGCAAAGGTCAAGAGGGATCTGACGTCGTTGTATGCTTCTGGAGGTGGAGATGGCCCGGAGGCGGTTACGGCTGCTTTGGCAGAGGTGCTAACATTGGAGTGGAGGCCTCTGGCGAGTAAGATGGTAGTGCTGATTGCGGATGCACCACCACACGGGATTGGGGAGTATGGTGATGGTGTGTATGACTTGCACGTCTTCCTTTCCGTTTGGTTATGGCACTGACTCTGGGGCAATTGTAGGCTTCGATGATGGTTCACCCGATGGAAAGGACCCGTTGCTGATAGTACGGCAGATGGCCGCCCGCGGTATAACACTAGTAAGTTGAATATCTAGTGATCGTCAGCGATGAGGTTCAAACGGTGCTACAGCATTTCGTGGCCTGCGAGCCTGCGCTGAGTGGTTATTCAGTATGTCTATGTCTTCCTCCGTTTTGCCTTATCCATATACCTATCCCCTTGGTCCTTGATTAGTACGCGACCGACTTCTACAAAGCTATCACAAGTATAGCATCCGGCCTTATGCTCCCTCTCACCACCGCCGACCTCCTTTCACACGCAATAGTAGGTAGCGTCCTAGAAAACCTCGACATGGAACGTCTCGTCAGGGAGGTCGGACACGCAGTCGCCCAGCGCATCCTCGGCAACAACGAAAGCGTCGATGAAGTTGCTCGCGAACTTCACGAAAAGCTTTTATTGCGGAACGAGAGCACGAAGAAGGTTGTCATTGAGACGATATATAAGGAGTCAGAGGAATCAAAACACAACGTCTCCGTTTTCATGGAGGCACCGACGTTGGCTGAGGCCAGACCACACTTGAAGAGAGTAGGTTCATTCCGACCTCTAGTGTCAGCTAGGAGTTGGATTACTCATCAGACATTGATGCATAGGTCCAGGGAACCCGCTTCACCGACAAATATCTTCAAGCCAGACAAGCCTACGCTCGACCCTCCTACCTTGGCTACTCCCCTGCCTCTAAGGCCCGTCCAACTCCCCCGATACCTTCGTCTCCCCCAGCCTCGCCGCCACGGAAAGTAGTAACAGACTTTGCCGCATTCGGCGCTCCGAAGACAGCCAGCGTGTTCGGCACGAAGGTCGCTTCATCGCCGTTTTCACTCGCCGGTGGCAAGGCGGCGTTTGGAGGCTTACGGAGTCCCAGTGGACCGACGTCGTTTGACGCGGATGACGATGATGATGACGATATGAAGCAGAGGGTCGAGTTGAGAGAAGGGTCGATTTCTCTGGAACAGGTTGGGACCTTTGCTTTTGGACTGTGGCGTTGGTTGGTTAACTTCTTCCCTCCTTGCACTTTTAGGCAAAGCGGATTGCGATGCAGAGCGCATGGCGAAACACAGGTGGAGGCTAGACCACAATCTATACCGTTCATCATTGCTCATCGACTTTTTCCCCATCTCGCTTTCCAACAACCACGAATGGCCCATTACCGAATAGATCTCTAATGATCCCTTATTCCTTTTTTTCACTCAAATGCTTTTAACATTTATGCGTCGTTGACCCGACAACGCTCATTCATTACGATTTACGATGGATCTCCAAACTCTCAAACATACTTGTATATTCCCTCCACTCTCCCCTTGTCCTACTACATATGATCTGGGTATTGTTTGTAATTGGAAGCAATGTAAACACGTACGCACCCCAACTTTGCATATGACAGTGTAATGTCGTCAGTGGAACGAATTCAATGGTCTATAGACTATGTATGATGACACACAGTGCTGCTACGAGCCACGATGACTCCTTCTCTACTCCTCATCACGCTTTCGTTTCTTCTTTTTCGTCTTGGGTTGGACGGCGGAGTCACTACTTTGATCCACTTGCACGGTGAGCGGGTCCGCTGATAGGTCCCGAGCATCATCCTTCCGCCTCTTCTTCGTGTCTTTCTTCGTACTGTCGGTCCTTATTTCCCTCGCCTTCATCTCAGCACGCTCAGCCTCCTTTTCTCTCCTCCTCGCCTTTGCCAGCCGTTTTTCCTCCCTCAGCCGCCTTCGCTCAGCACGTACTTGTTTTCTAAGAGCCTTAGCTAGCTTTCGGGAGCCTTCGTCCTCAGCTTCGCTGTAGTTATCCACTTCTGCAGAAGTTGATGAAGAGCTCCTAGACTTTCCAACGGATTTATTTGACCGTGGCTTCGTTCTCGTGGGGACATCTTCGTCTTCCATGCATCTACGTTTTCGTGAAGGCCCGTTGTCCGTGGAGCCCACATCGAGGTTCTGTGGGATGGAATCGGTAGATTCGGAGAATTTATCCTCGTTTAGGGAAGCAGTATCATCGTCCGGTCCAAGTACCGGGCCTCTGAAGAAGCGGGAATAGAGATTACGTTTGGCTGCCTCTCTCTTGGCCGAAGTGAGGAGGGATACACTTCTTGACGCAGTGGCATTGCTGGAAGGGGTCGTCGTACCAGGTGAAGACGATGACGATGAAGCGAGTGTTCCAAGGATTGGACGACGATTGCAGAGAATACCTGTCCCTGTGCGTTTTAGATCTAGAGCCGCTGTAGTTGTATCATTGATATCATCGGACTGGAAGAAAACGTCGGCAATGGTACGGCATGAATGAGAGAGAGATATATAGGTTACTAACGGACTCATCGTCGCTTAGTGCGATTTTAATTTTGATGGACGTAGAAGCAGCCGAAAACAAGCTACATAGCGAGCACCGTGGGCACTGGTGAGCTTGAGAGCAAGTCGCAAAGGAGCATGGAATACTCAACTGATCCCAGAAGGGAAATGCTTCATCACGATCTTTGCCCAGCCCCGAAAGGGTTTTCTTTTGTGCTACGGCGAGAGGGCGGGATATTGCGCCTTCTCGGAGACCCGAGCCTTTGCCTGACCACCCTTGGGCGACGAGGTAAGCGTGGCCATCGAGAGGCATCACGTTCGGGCAAGTGGTTGGGTGGAAAATATTTCAAGGCGCGTAGGCGCTCAAGCGATCGTCGGCGTCAGGGACTCCGCGCACCAAAAGGAATACTTGTCGCGCGGAATATTAGAGCCACGAGCTCTCCCGGGTATGCTTTGTCGAACTCTCTTACTTATGAGAATTGAAGTACACCTATTCGAAACATCTGTGGCACAAACCGAGCGTCATTTACTATACAGGCCTGGATCATCCCCAGTTCAAAAATTGTCCAAAAATCAACCAAAAATGTATCATTAACGATTTCAGACCCCCTCGTGTTGTTCAACCAAAGTCTCCGCCGCCGAAATCCTTTTCTCGCTACCAGCACCATTAACGTCGTGGTCCTCACTTATCCCCTGCGAAACTTTCCTCTTCACCACACCGGGGCCCACCACCCTCCCACCAAGCCCAGTCCCACCAAATGAACTCCCACGCCTCACCGAAGAAGTAAAATCGGAATTAAAGGTAGGATCCCTGAACTCATGAGACTCGGACGAAGTGTATATCTCGAGTGGTCGAGGAGACGTGAATTGCATCGAGGGGAGATTGGTTGATCCGTTATGTGACTTTCAACGTGAATCAACACATAGAATATAGCAGACATCAGCTTCAGACACACCGGCGTAGGATCATCTGTAACCTCCAACGCTAAATCTGGGAATGTCCCACCGCCGCTACCCCCATTCGAAACAGAAAACCTCCATCCCATCCGCGAGTTCAATGTAGACATCAGCGAGTTAGCGTACAACTTCGACAACGCAAAGTTGAAGACTAGATGTCTATATAATTCACAAATAGAGTCATCATGGCAAATGACCAGTGAGCACGAGAGAGAGAGAAGTAGAGAAGGGACGAACAGGCCATTTGGCTACGGAAAATGCCAAAAGTGTGAGTCAAGGCGGCGGTGTATACAGACGATGGGTCCTTACGAATAAGAGAAAGAACAACAAATCCAACGACGCACATACAGACGTGGCGAACCCAGTCTGCATCGTCACTAGCATCACAACAAACGACGTGAGCCCCCAAATGTTTCCGCGAGGAGAACAATCGGTCCAGGGACAAACTCACGGCGTATTATCCTATCGACAAGTTGATCGGAGGATGGGAAGCCGGTTTTGTGCGTTTTCTAAATGAAATGACACCTCGATACCACTTGAATAGATGATGCGCGAAAGCCTTACACTAGCAAAAAGAATTAGGTAAACCATTTGAACGAGTGATGGCAAATTGTGAGAGAAGACGTACAGATATCTTACAAGGACCCCCGTGATGATGAGGTCCCCAATCGCCTCGGCTGCGAGCCAAATGATGACCACAGTCTAAAGCATATCCACCAATGTCATTAATGTCTATCGTAGAATAGATATCCTCTTCTACCTTAAATTCCCTAAACTCTTCAAAACTATCCGAAATCACGACATCCACGGCGGTTAAAAGGGCTGCAACTAATCAAGGAATGAGTAGGGTGATGGCCATAGATAGAAGCAGTAGAGGAAGGGAGTTGAGGCTTGCATACCTAGACCGGCTATTGCGCACGTTGCGACAAGAGAGAAGAAGAACCAATTGCTCGTGAGGACTAAAATCCTCCACGCAAAGAAGAGTTGCACCATCGTCGCGACGATACCCTAATAATTATTAACCGTTTGAAAGTCAATGGTAAATATGTTTGCGCGGAGGGGAGAGCGCGGGGAGCGAGGGTTCACCGTTAAAGCGGGATCTAAGGCACAGCTTCAGGCCTTTTCTAAGCAAGAGCGAATGGATGATACATACCAGTTGCAAAAACCCAATCTGGGTCCAACAAGTATGATGGATCGTCTAGCGGGATTCAAAATCCTTAGACTGACGGAAATTCGCAAATGCGTGGTGAGAAGACGTACTGAAGTGGATGATGAGGGACCTGTATAGGTAGATGAATAGGAAGAGGACGTTTAATGTATCGGCGAGGGTCAAGACGGCGACCTAGGGCGTGAGAGGTACGATGAGCGGGGAAGTAGCCTAGGCGGGAGACATACCAGCAATTTGAGCCAGAGCTTATCCCTATCACAAATTGACACGATCAATCCCTGTAAGTGTTGCAGGACGCAGCTGGAAACACATACTTCGGATAATTCTTGTAGTACAAGTAAACCTGTGTTATCATGATCCCATAGAGCCATATGTTGATGGCGAGACCGATGAGCATGTACGAATGACTATAGATTCGAGTCAAATATTAGTCATTACGGTGTGGGAGCGTAGAGGTGGACGTACGCGATGAGGGCAGGATTATCAGGCATGGCGTGTTCATGAAATGGGATACCAGTTTGGATAATTATTGAGGTAAACCAGAAGAAAGGAGGATATGCCAAGGCGGGGGAATCGCTGTGTGGCGTACGGATCTCTAACGCGAACGCGATATACGTGTGTTGAAGAGAATGGAGAATATAGATAGCACACTCGTCGTACCAGCGTGGAATGGGTAAAACGCAGACCTTGCGTAAGCCGATTTCACTGTGGTTCAATGGGCGGGAATGCGTCATCATGGCGGATTGCCAAATGGGATCTAAATCAGAACGCTCGAAAGTACACCATATCTCAAGTAACGCTGGAAAATGCAAGGGACAGACATGAAAGTTTGAAATTTCAAATATCAAAGCCTTTGAGATTGATGAGCGTGGTACAACCAGAGGGTTCCGCCTTTTGTCAAGTGAAATAGTATTATGGCGGGGTCAAGCAAGAAACATCCCGCATGGCAAGGGCCTGACTTCGCGAGGCCTTTAATCTCGAGTCAAACTTCCAGGGAGTACCCGCTACCAGGAAAGAAGGTGTGCTGATCAGTGATGAGTACGTTGACGAAGGACGTTACATATATGGTTGCGAGCGCCTTTCTGGAGCCTACGTACAAACCAAGCTGTCTCTTCTCTCTTCCCTTGCTCTTCCCTGGTTTTTGCTCACGGGCATACATATTTCATCGGGCCATTCAGGCGAAAAGTATAGCAGCCTCCGCGAGGGTGCAACATGCCGATTCCTCGCTGTGGCACAAAGAAATGGACAAGCATGGACTGTACAATATTGTTGGTACATTGAGCGATTGCTGGATTTGTGCTGGATGCCCGTTCGTTGCTTTACATTGCTAATGCGGCGGGTTTCGTATAGTGTCTCAAACATTGTGCTAAACACCAACAACTGAATGCCATGACAGTTGGAATCGTCCTCAAGCTTGTGGGATGATTCATCCCCAAATAGGTCAGTGCATTCTCGTAGCTCAGGGAAAGGACTCATGACAATGTCCATGGACGACATACCGTGTCCAGCCGCATCACGAAACAATGGGTAAGAAATGAACGAATGTAATGGCTATGTATGGGGGGCCATGAATAGATAAACATGACATATCCGGGCGGGTACAACGGGTTACGCGTTACGAGCAAAACCCCTCTAATTAGCAAACCCCTCAATTCTTCCAAATCGGAACAGAACGAGGCAACATACCTGGTTTGGTGACATATACACTCCGCCTGTGAACGGGCCCGGAAATGCCATTATATATTACCCACATCTTTTCCAATTCGCTTCTTACGCTGGATGCCCCCATCGACACACACGATAGCGATCACACACGATCATCCTTTCTCTTCGCGGTGAACTGAGTTTCTCCTCTCCCCCACTTCCCACAACGACGACGACACCTAAGTCCAAAATCCCAGCGTCAATAAAAGGCTCGGACTTTCATCGCGGGTTCGGGCTTCATTCAATAACGCGTGAGTAGTTCCGTGCCTATCTGTTTAGCAGCTACCATGCACACACATGGCTGGTTGCATGAATATTGAACGCGTCGCTCACTGTGATCTCCTTCCCCCTCCACTTTACTCCCTTCGCGCCATCGATGGCAATAGGACGAGGCTATGTCCTCTCTCACACCTTATACATGGCAATATGTAATAGCAACCGCTGCCTACGCTCTCACTATGTGAGTATCCTCGTCAGATGTTCAGCGCCCCCGTGATTGTATACCCTGCTCACGCCAGGTTTGTAGAGGCCAGTATTCTATTGTCGGTATGTACCCTACACCCCTTGCCCATCAGAGTGCAGGCATAATCTGGATGGTTCTTTTTGGTGTAGCCGTTTACGCGGTGCAGGTTTACGAATGGTTACTCAAGTGAGTCGCATTCAGTATTTCATAGTTGTTAAATGATTTGATAATTTCGACGTGCAAGCCTCCAAGAAGAAGTAGAACTGGTGCGTTATTTCTTGTCCACCAACGCCAGACTCATCTTAACCCCATGTCACACTAGATCCACCAGGCCCACTGGTCTTCCATGAAAATTGCGTACATTATCTGTCGCTACGTTCCCCTTCTCGTAAGTAAACTACTCAAATCCGTCTGAATCCAACCTCGCCCAGCACAATTTTCACTCTATTGACTCGCCTCCTCCCACTTCTTGTCTCTATCTCCCTTGTCAATCTCCTCAAGACGTGTCCGGTTTACCTCTGGGCATGGCTGGTCGAGCATCCCCCAGAAATCTGCGCCAAGGTTGTTCACCCATTGTATGGGTTCTTGACTTTTTATGTGAGTACCTTGCAATTGCACGGTTTCGTGGTCGATCTTATCGTTCGCCTCTGGAAGCAACTTTCGGCCCAAGGTATGCCCCTCTCACCCTCATTTCGCTTCGCACGCGAACTCGTTTTTGATGCCTTATTCTAGGCGTATTGTTAATCCGTACTTATGCATTCACCGGACGGAAGCTCAACGTCCTCATCATGCTTACCGCATGCTATCTCGCTGTTATGGGGACGGAGATCTGGCTGTTTAGTAGTCGCTTCGTTTGTACGTTTCTTCTATCTACCTCTTCCCTTCATATCACTTACGACGTGATTATCAAATAGTCCCGGAAGAGTTATATGTTGTCTTTGGATCATCAGGGTGTTTCGCCAATGATGCGGGAGCGCAGAGTGGGAAGCTGTTTGATGAGCATCGAGTTGCGCTTCAATCTGGCGTACGTCCCTCCCATTCACCCTCCGAGTCCTAATGCTGTATTCACGTCGACGCGATTTCTGCTTAGTGTGTATTCGTCAGTCCTTTCCCCCAGCTCCCTCTATTCATCCCTTCGCATGCTTACTCAAGACTCGATGTTGGATATAGTTGGGGATATTCCTGTTGGACGTTATAATGACAGCTACCATCATCCTGGTGAGTGTCAACCACCATTTCTTCTGCCACACGGCCTTTTCATATCTTCATCACGTTGTCGTTGCCGTCGTTAATGTTGTTGTAGCACTGCATACGAATACGCAGTACACAAGGCAAGTTGGGTAAGGCATTCATCGCACAGGGTGAGTCTCAAAATCTACATCCTAATCATCAACCTCATCACGTTTTCATGGTTTCATCTGCAGGCTTGGTAGCCTTCCTGGTGATGTCGGCTGTCAACTTACCTGGTGCAGTCCTTTACTTACGGTACGCCGGTCCTCCTGCCTCTTCACATCTCGGCCTTCGCCTCGGATTTACTGATACCGAATTCATTTGCGGTTCAGGGGAGATCGACTACTCAATGGTATTGGACTACCTTACCTCTTCCTCTCCGACGTTATGGTACGTCCTTCTCAAGGTTTGGTCTAGATCGCTAACGTACATCATTTCCGTAGGCCTGTAGACTGTGAGTTTCGCATTGCTCTCACCCCCTCCAATCATCACTCACAAATGCACCGTTCCTCACGTAAACAGAATCCTCCTGCTTCGGCGAAGAGTAACACCGACCGAGTGTGACCTCCTTGACGAACACTCGCGTATAGTGAGAGAAGCACTCGCAGGAGGCTCGCCTGAGAAGGGGAAGAAAAAGCGTTCGTTTGATTCGTGGGCTTGACCTCTTCTTGTGCTGAGCATTGATCTTGAGTGATTGGATGATGGGATTCAGGGAGACGAGCGATTGGGGAGTGGTGGACCGTTGCTATTCGCTTTCGTTGTTCGCATTCGTGTTTTCAAAGGATGATCATTCCACAATTGCACATGTGTATTATAGTGTATTTTTCTCTCATGATTCAGTCATTACAAGTAGTACAATTTAGTCACAACAGTAGATACCGACAAGGAGGAACCCGGTTCGTTAACCGCGGGTTCTTTTAGTACAATGCGCGGGGAGACACCCTTGCTGTTTGCATAGTGTAGGCCTCGTGTCGGCACATAGAGTAACATACACCCAGATCCTTTCGGAAGTGCGATCATGGATACATCGTCCACCCCCACAGGCACAATGACTAACACCTCGTCTACCAATGCAATGCAAAATCAACTCCAAACCATCAAATCACTGCTCCAACGCCAACTCCAAGAAACCGAAGCTCACACCGCTAGGGAGTTGGAGGCGGAGGCCGAAGCTGATCGACGGAGGGTGGTTTTGGAGGAACGACATGAAGCGGTGGAAGGTTTGTTGGATGGTGTAAAGGGATTAGCTGAACGGAGGCGGGAAGATGCACGGACTCGGAATGAAGGTAAAGATGAAGGTAAGTATACGATTTGTAGTATACTTTGGAGGAATGGAATGATGATTGTAGGCGATCTTTTGATGCAGGTGCTCAGGCAAGCGCATGACGAACGGATGGGAATGGTACATTCGTTCATCGTTGGTGAGTTCATTGCATATTACCCATTGTTCATCATACTCTCGATCACCACAATAACGGTATCCAAGTTAATAATATGTTGACGCGGTTAGGTTGTCAAGAACAAGCCAACGCGCGACATCGTCGATTGTTAGAAGAAATTGCAATGTGGCCTGGGAGGGAGAGTGACCGGGGGAGGGGTGCAAATGGACGACCCCAAGCGAGGGCTAGGCGATCCTAAATCATTGGAAATGTAATGTTCAATAAAATTGTCTCTCTGCTCTCAGCGACGTTTGTTGTGTAGAAGACGACATGAACTTCCGAAAGGATGACCTGGGTAGTTGCTAGGGACTTATTTCAAATTTGATGGGAAACTTTTTCTACAGGATATCTTCACGAGGTGGTTTAAATATGTAACATTCTTGATCGTTGTGAGTTTCGTAACGTTATGCTTCTTCCCCGACGAACTTATCGAACCACCTTAAGACCTCGTAGTGCCACTTCAAGCTGTACGACCACCAGAAATATCAACAACGCGCAAATTACCGAGAAGGAGGTGAAGGAAACGAACCTATTGAGATGGTTGAGAACCCAATGGTTCTCGTCTGGGAAGATAACCAAGCGCGTAGGGACACCCCGTCTTAGGAGCGCGGCAGTTAGTGCCATAGAGCGAGGGCTTGACACCACTATCAAGGACTCACTGCAAGAGAGCGTGAAACGCGCCGATACCCTCAGTCTCAGGTAGTCTGTAGTCCTTGCTACCGTGAATCAAGAGCTGAGGTGTGGACCACTTATGCACAAAGTTCGACGGGCTGTACCTATACGGATCGTGGCAAGGTTACAACCATGCTGCTGAATTTGAAAAAGACCACTTACAGCTCAGCCAGTGCCTTAGTCTTGTTCTCCCATGGCCTACGATAGTCAGTCAATCAACACAGCTATCGTCTTAGCGAACGAAGAGGTGCGGACCTTCCTCCCCACTCGTGGTTGAACTATAAGGTGTGGATCAACATTGCATATAAAACGGGCAGAAAAATAAAGGACATACAAAGAACAATTCATCGGTGGAATAACCATTGTATGTTGCGTCAAAGACCTATACAGTAAGAGAATTCAGATACTACTCGCAACGGAAGCCGCAAATCGCACTCACGCCATCGTGGCACACGAGGGCCTTGAAGTTGAAATCGAATTCAGGATGTCCTTGGATCCAACTACGATATGCGGGGCGTAAGCGCCTCGATTGTAACGATTACGAGACTGAGGACGGACGCACTTGATCGCATAACCACCCCAACTAGCACCGGCGGCAACAGCTCGCTCGGGATCTACTTCCGGGTATTGCTCAAGGATATACTTCCATCCGTTCTGCATATCAACAAACGGCTTTCCTCCCCAGTCCTCCGCGATAGCATCGGTAAACTCTAGAGTGAGAGAGCGTTAGAGTAACGAGGCGCAATATGAAGTCACGTTTGTATCAAACCTTGTCCGAAAGTGGTACTACCAGTCGGGTTGATCATCACGGTGAAATAGCCTTGGTTGGCGAACACTGGAGAAGCGAACACTGTTAAGGCGAGAATGCGCAATGGGGTTGTATAAATCACCATTAGGATTCCAACGAGTACTCCACTGATCTTCCCAAGCCCCTTGCGGTCCTAACAAACCCAACCTATCAGCGATCACAGACTCCAAGGCCAGTCGAACAACCCCTCGCCTCCATGTATGAGCAGAACGGCGGGCCACTTCTTCTCTTCACCCTCCTTGAAGCCTTTCGGCTTAATCACCCACCCTTGAACCTTCTTATCCTCCGCACCGGTGAACCAAAACTGTTCTCCACCACCCAAAGCCTTGCCTTCCAACGCATCTTCGTTGAATCTCGTAACCTGCTCTACATCACCATCAAACTTGACCATCAGTGCGCCTTCACTTTCCGCTAAGGCCAGCTCCAGTTGCTCCTCAAACCTCTTCAGCCCTCTCACGATAAATACGTCATTAGTCGAAGTAAACGAAGACCTCGTGAAAATGAGCCTTCCAGTGAAAAGTGTCTGCAAACCGCTGGCAGCAGCGGTATGTGTCAACGCGATAGGTGTCTTGTACTTTGCAGAGAGATTAGGGTGGGTGGTTGATTCGGCCGGGGTGGGCGGGACGGGGAGAACGAATACTTTGACTTTGGCTTCGTCACCTGCTGTGAAGTAGAGGAAGTTGCCTTCCTTAGAGAACTGGATGGAATGGGGGGTCAATCAGGATTTTGAGATGGAAAGGACGGACGTACAGCGAGTCGATCCGGAGAACGGTCCCATTCTTGCGTGATTGTGAATCTCACATTCTTGTCTAAATCGTAGATGACGATCTTTGCTCTGTTGGACAAGCCAGTCGTGCATTTTGAGTCACCTCGTACAAGCACAATGTGCTAAATATCACGCACCGATCAGACTCGTATCCATCCTCATCAAGCTCCAACCAAGCGACTTTGTCTCCAGCGAGATTGAAGACAGGACTGTGAATTGCGCCTTGTTTGCCTGACGTCAATTCTCTGGGTTTCTCATATTGATTGAAATCCACAATGTACACCTTTGAAAAGGGCATTCAGTAAGATTAGGTGAAGCACAGCATAGAGTTGTATTATTCCTACATCCTGCTTGGTATGCCATGCCTCAGGCAACTCGGGATCCTTAGTCGTATATACAATGTGAGTGCGAGAGACGTCGAAATCGTCCGTGCCGCCAAAGGGTTCAACAGGAGAGCTCTAAGTGTAGGACGCGAGTTAGTTTGCTCGGTAATAACGCGTAAACAGGTGCACGAACATGTCCGGTACCCTTGAGAGGATTAACAAACTCCTCCCCAAAGTGCCATTTGCGATCCGGGTCCTTCCAGAATCGAACGGTGAACAGGGAGAGTTTCTTCGGCGTAACCCAACTGCGCAGCGTAACAGTGGAAGGAAGAGGGAGTGAGAAGAGCAAGTCACAGTGGAAGAAGGCCAACTCACGTATCCCAGTGTCGTTCATAGGTTGAATCATACACTAAAGCTGAAGTTCCCCTCTTTTCCCACCTCTCATCCAATCGCTTGACATTTGTCAGGTTTCCATCTGGATATACGTAGTCCGAGAACACCAATATTCCTGCTGTGTGCGCGAATCGGAAATTCGAAGCCGTAGTCGTGGGGATTGAGCCAAGAAGTACTGGCGCAGATGTGGTTCTCAAGACGCCTGCACTACTATCATCGACATTGTCAGAAGGTGGATGGAATTCGAGGTCAATTAGGTAGATGTCGGTTTTCTTGGCTGATTCAACCGGCACGACGTGGGCGATCGTGCGTCTGTCAACCCAGAAGGCTTCGCCACCATCTGGGAACGGGATTTCGAGGGGCTGGATCGCGTATTCGAGTGGTGAAATTACAACGGATTTCTTATTCCTACGAGGGCGACGAGAATCACAAATGTCCACCAGAGACAGACAAATTCACTTACTTTCTCTCCGCAATTGAATACTTGCTGACCGGAACTAACACCAACTCACCAGCGAGATTGGCGACACCCTGACCTGGTCTCCGTAGTTCCACCAGATCGAAAGGTGAAAACACATCCGATCCTTCCTTAAATGCGAAATCTGCGGGCTCGTCGAAGTTCAGCACATCCTTCAGGTCGTAGGTGCCGCCGGGTTCGACTTTACTATTCTCCTGTTGAACCATAGGACGTGATGGTTGTGGTGATGGCGCTTGTGGATGAATCTGTTGATGCAACGGAACTTGGGCTGTGAACCCAAGCAAAGACAGAGGAAACCTCATGCCTGGAGGGCCGGATTATTTTCGAATTCGACGACGCGGTAACGGGTTGATTGTGTTCCGTATATGTGCACGTTGACTGTTGGCACCTTCAAACTTAGGGGTTGGACCGTTGGGATTCGGGATTCAGAACCGTCGTCGTGATAATATATGCTTGGTCTCACGCTGCGTGCGAGATGGATCATGCATTCTGGGTGATTCCCTTGTTTTCTCCGCATGGACGGGCTTGCTATTACTCATCCGGTTGCAAGATTGCGTGTGCGTAGCGCCGGATCATTTCTAACAGCATAGAAACGGTAAGATGCCCAACAGGGCTCCTATTTATGCTCGTTTTAGGGGCGTTGAGTTAAATAGGAAACGAATACCCCTTCGATGCCTATCAACTCCTGCGGGGGTGGATAATCCATTTATGTGGCTGGTCATCACTGTATTTACGTGTTCAAACAACACACTTATAACTAGAATCGTGGCATGCTTCAAACCTCATTCACTGGATCACAGCAGCCTCCCCGGGAATCAATGCTTACCGTCTTTCACGGAATGTCAATTGACACGTATGTAGAGTAGAAGCAAGGCAGCTGTTACCGCGCGGGGATATTTGACAGTTGAATGATTACTGTTTGGATCCCTCCCGAGTCGCGCACATTTAGCATGGAAACAGAACATGCACATTAACCGACCATGCAGCCAGGCGGGTCGAGGCGGGTGATGGACCGGAAAACGAATGGTGAATCGCTGTGAACACTTTGCAACTTCTCACTATCACAGTCGGTGAGGAATGTGCCTCCGGCGGCCGGACAGTGCGCTCGTAAAGCCTAGGTATACAACAAAGCTAGTCGTCAAATACGATGCAGGGTATAGAATGCGAGCGATAGAACACCAATCATAATCGAAGAAAACATCAAGTCATTAAATAGCGTCTTCCACAGTCTTTAAGTATATGATGGTCGAGTAAGTATAATTAGAACCAAGCCATGTAAGACGTATCAGCCAGCTCCGTTGTGAGGGCACCACAATCTACATTGAAAGCGTCATCTTCATCTATCCGTGGGGTACATGGGGCGAAGGGATGTGGGTGAGGTTTCGCAAGGTCGTCAACATCGTCGACGGGTGGATTAGAAGGCGAGAGTCGGTCGCCAGTTCCCAGTCCCAACACGTTGAACGAATACACAGAAGGCAGGAGAGTCAGATGTTCCTCTTCCTTTGTATTCGGAGTTGCTCGACAATTAGGCCCGGAGGAGGGACGGGGAATAGGAAGTAGGCGGGACTGCGCAGTAATGGTCTCAGCGCTGGACCGAAGACGTGTATGAGAATACATGAAATAGGAGGAGATCTGTGTGCTGTGAAGGTTCGAGGAATTATTCGTTGCGAGACGAATCAAGTCGACTCGTTCATCATAAGCCTTCTGCGACTTGGTCAATAGCCTATCTAGCACCGGCTATGTAAGCAAACGATTAGACACGAAAAAAATTCTATAGAAAATGCACAGGCATACTAAGGCTTTAGCGCAGAAGGGCAGCAACTTGGCTACTCTTTTGAACAACCGACAGGCCCTCCTCAGGGATTGCAGAGCGTAAGGCGAAAGCCGACCTGAAGGAGACCGAATGATTACCAAGGAAAGTGCAACCTGACGGCAAACACACATTAAACAGTCATCAATCTGGGGGGGTGTATAGACTTACCCCAGCAGAAAAAATGTTGAACCAGAAGTGTAAAAACCTAGCCGACAGATCGGGCACCGCATCGTAAAGCTCCTCAGTGGATGAAATCAGAGAAGAAGCGGCGAGGTATGTCGCAAGCACAGATGGAGCATATTCATGTTCCAAATTGAATTCCTCGGTGGAGTTCAACGCCTGTAAGAAGCATCGCCGGTGGAGTTGCAGTAATGCTAAAAAGTAGTACAACATTAGGCGGCCGAGAACAAGATTGCTGCGGTTGCTAGTGGCGTAATATACATACCAATATCCGCGCCAGTAACAGCTACTGCATGTTGCATCCTAGATGATCGTGAGGGTCGCTCGCGATCGTTTCCAGTGAGGAGCTCTGGAGTCGGGTAGTCTCGCACTAATGCATCCGTCAAGAGTATCTGGTGGTACGAAGGAGGCTCGACTTGGATGGTTAATTGTAGAATCGGGTCCAGACAATGCCTAAGGAATTTTGCTTTCCAGTCGTGGTAGAGGGTGGCCTCATTGCCCTGGTAGACAAGAGGTTTGGCATCAATATGCACCAAGGATAAAGATGGGGGACGCCCGAGTGAAAGACTCTTATGGACTAGTTCAGCGTGAATCAGACACTGTAGCAAGAGAAACTCACCAATCTCGTATCAATGTTGACAAGTTCCCAGAATACAGCACGCTTCCTTTCCTCCTCCTCTGGTAGAACTTTTGCACGGGAAGCATCACGGTCTACACATATGCAACCTTGAATTTATGGAGGTAGAGGGCGAAAAGGATCGCGAGACGTACGGAGACCGAGCTATATGTAACGTGTTAGTGGGTGCGTTGCAAGCGCAGAGGTTTGGAGACTTACACCTTGGGCTAATTTTGCTGTTAGCCCCATGGTATTCCATGCCAAGGTCACCGCGTTACTGTTGTTCGAAAACGAAAGCTGATACCATATCATGTAAAACTG
Source organism: Pleurotus citrinopileatus (assembly GCA_017312325.1). NCBI lineage: Eukaryota > Fungi > Basidiomycota > Agaricomycetes > Agaricales > Pleurotaceae > Pleurotus > Pleurotus citrinopileatus. The sequence goes on from BHFW01000037.1 coordinate 2,335,703, forward strand.
CCATCACGGTTAGCAATAGTCCGGTCAACCGGAGAAGAACTGAGCTCACCAGGGTATGAACGACATCAAAATCGGGTGTTTCGGTCAAAGGAATTTCGCAAGCGGATGCACGGGCGAGGTGGTGGAAAGCTTCTCCCATATGTGAGCCTATGGGTTCAGACTCGCTTACGACACTGCCGATAGCAAGATTCATCAGCAGCAGCGACAACCGCCTGGGACTCAAATCCTCCACGGGTGCGGAGTAGACATGGGCCAGAAGGTTGTCAAGGAAGGTAGTCGATGAGTCAAGGTTGAATCTGTGAAAGTGGGTCAAGGCTAGGGCAACCAAGAACGACTAGACGACCCACTGCCACAGAGCATTTCGTCGGGCAGCCTGGCACAGCGCTTCAGCATCTTTCTGAGGCGGTAACGAATCCCGAATTCGTTTCCGCAGCTTCAAGTCTATCGTCCACGGGACCGGAAACGCCGTGCTAAGCTGAAGTAGATCAGGTGGTACCTCGGGGCAGGCTGACGAGGCCCTGGAGGCTGACTGTGATGCTGACTGAGGGTACAAACATTAGTAACAAGAACGAAAGCTCCAAAACACGCCCGAGTCGTACATCTGCGGTCTCCTAGCGAAACCGTCATAACCCGAGCATGCCGATGCTTCTAATGATCGTTTACTTACTTCGTTAGGGCTATCCGCAAGGTCGGCAGATCTGTATTGGCTTGGGGATGCGGTTTGGTCGTCCTCTTTAGTCTTGCCCTTGGATGGACCGGGACCCCTACTAGGCTGGCTGATTTTGTTTCCTACGTCGAAGGTAGACTTCACTTTGAGTAAGTCTGGCGCTAGTAAGGGGTGCGGCTGGGACGAATACAGCCTCTGTAAAGCTTCTAGTGCTTCTTCGAGTTGCCGAACGCGGTCAGACAATTGTTGTATTTTATCATGCAGCTGTTCTGTGTTGGCAAGAATGAATCTTCAGCGCCCGAATCAGCATCATCGGATCCATCAGATGGGAGATATCAACGTACCGGCTTCCTTTACCAGAAGTCAAGGCACCTGACAAAACTCATGAGAAAGCCGTTCACCCCCTACACATCCAGCAGGACTGACCGTCAGGACAAATTTCCGCGCACCCCCGTTTACAGCAGGACTGGTAATTGTTAAGGACACAAAAACATCTTTCAAAACCAAGAGCTTACTTGGCAGGGAAAGACTCGGTCACACTGCTCATCAATATTCAGTCATCACCGGGTTCGATCCGTATCGGGTACTACCAAAATCACTCGCCTTCAGTTTCAGTCTGAGGGGGCAGTCAGCACGCGATGAGCGGACAGGGCCTACACTGACCTACGACACTCGTTACACGACAGGGTCTTGCTGGATCTACTCTCCTTTCGGTAAAGGGTTCCTCCAATCTCCCGAGTTGACCGGGCACTTGTTGGAGCGATGTTGGCGGGGAGAGGCGGCAACGTGGGCGACTTCGAACTCATCGTTCTAGACGTAATTGACCGGTCGTGACCGTCGAGGCATTCGGCGTAAGTAGGTGGCGGCCCACATATGCTAGTGTTTACAGACGGTGCTCCCGTGCCATCTGAAATGGTCGAGGTCCTAGCCCGTTTCATAGGCCGGTTGTCGATATCCATAGGTCGCGCATGAACCTCCATATCGACACTTCGCAGGTTGTCACCCACAAGGTAGATCAGGTCGTATAAGTCGTACGCGAAGAAGCGTGGGTCCTGGGTCCTATCTTGAGTCAAGTAGGCCCTGTGACGCGCTTTCTGAAGGGATGAGAACTTTTCAGTGATGAACAGCAAGAACGAAAGATGAACCCGAGAAGGACGTACGCTGGTGATCTTATATAAATGAGCACGACTGACGAGTTGCAATTGGCGCTAAAGCAACCTCTGAACTTCGTACCTGAAATCCACATCTTTCGGAGGCCGATCCCTTTCGAGTATCATCAGCTCTTATCGTCAGCACGGTGAAACCACCAACCAAGGATCAACATGCTGGGTCAAGATTAACGTTGATTCGTTCTTCGAGAACATCATATTGGCACGTACAGTTCCCGAACCACCGATGCCTATCGAATACAAGGCGCCTGGAAACGAAGGTCATCGTGCGAGCGTTCGTCCCGTCGACGCATCTCGCAGCTCGCATTTCCCGAAATCATCGGTGCCGCCGGACGGCAACTCGGCAAAGCAAATACTCGCCAAGACCAACGGAACCAAACTTGGATCTATTTGGTAATCCACTCAGGGCTGTCGGGATGTAGGCTTCACTAGACCATGGTCAAGTTGAATTGACGCAAGGCACTGAAAGCGTTCAACTTTGAATTCATAGGCGAACTGCAGGGACAAATGACACGGACAGAAAACCAATGAATTCGGTGAGCACTCTGCCAGATCCTATTGAATGCGACCAGCCGACGTGCGCGGTGTTATACCAGTGTATACCTCTTCAGTTTCTCTCCAATATACATGATCCTACGTACGTATAATAAGATAATGAACGGACAAAGCCCAATGGACAAAATATACAGTGTCAGGCAAAAATTGATGCCGACGATACTAATCTCCATCTCCAGATAACTACCAGCTCCAAGCACAGCTTAGAACCACGACATCCAACTGGATCCATCGCTCCAGGTTTGATTCAACGCGCCAAAGTCAAAGTTGATGCTTTCTACAGCGGACATCCTCGAAGAATGAGAGAAACCCAAGTTGGCATCGACCGTCGGTACGCCGGGTCCGTTTCCAGGTAAAACACCATGCGACAGCGGACTGTCGTAAAGGTCGGGGAGTACAGGAGATATACTAGCGGAGATCTTGGGTGGCGGGCTCCAAGAGTGACTGGGAGGGCAGTTCACCGCAGCCCTCTGTGAACATTGGCATGGTTTTCTTGAGGGGTACAGTATCGAAGCCCGCTGATGAACTTCGGCTATGCACTGAGATAGTGATCTATGGGCATTGATAAACGAGTCCTGCGTTGGCTGGTCAACTTGCTGTTGCAATAAGACTTCCTGGGAGAATTCGTCAGACAGCGTGTGACGAAGTGCCAGCGACGGCACGTCATCACCCTCCGCCCAACGTGTGTAGATATGGTTGGCCTTGGCCACCAAAGTATTCAAAATCGACTGAGGAATGATAACCAGAGTGAGTATTCAGTTTACGACATGCCGGTGAAGGCCGTGAGAGTGGTATGGCGGGAACTCACGATAACTTGCATCGCTCGCGGGCATGTATCTTTAGCAGCTTCAAATAGCACTCGCGCACGCTCTAACTCCTGCAGCGCCGCAGGAGAAAGGCACGTAAATGGTGCCCTTGATACGAGAAGACATAACGCAACCTAATGAATGTGCCGGAATCAAAGTTTTTAATACACCCCAATCAGAATTCAGCGAAGACAGGAAAACACGGCAGAATACTCACAGCTGCGCTGAAAGCGTTGGACCAGAAGGCCAGAATCCTCGCTGTCAAACTAGGCTCCCTCCTATAAAGTGCCTCCACAGTAGCAATCATCCTTGAGGCACTGAGGAAGACGGCCACTACAGACGGGGCATATGGATGCCGCCGATTGAACGCCCGTTCGGGCCCACTTAGCGCGCGTGTGAAGAATGTACGATGGAGTTGGAGCAAAACTACGAAGTAATACGAAAATTGAGGCCACGAACCACGGGAATGACCTCGGAGGATGAAACTCACCAGCTTCCAAAGCGGTACTGAGACTGGCCTTTTGCATCATGAGCTGCCTTGACTGAGTCATTTCCGATCTCAACGGCGGAGGAACAGTAAAATCCCTGATCCGCTTGTCCAGCTCAATTATTTGTGTGTAATCGAGAGCGGATGGCGGACCAGATATGACCTCGAGGACGGGCGACAGGCAATGAATGTAGGACGAATGTTTCCATTCTTGGACTATCAGAAGCAGGTGGGAAGCGCGTGTTAGATGATCCATCAGTTCGACAGAAGATGGCGAAAGAAGGGGTGAGACACACAGTAATGGAGACTTTCAGCGGGATCACGTCCTTCGTCGGGCATGTACGACGGTCGCTTGCAATCCACATGGCTGAGGAACAGCGACGGTGGTCGTCCTAGGGACAAAGACTGAACAAGGAAGTCAGATCACTGAGAATGAAGGAGCCGAAACAACGAATACCAAACGCGCATCCAGGTACATCAACTCCCAGAATAAGGACCTCCTCTTTTCGACCTCTTCCGGAATCATTTTGGATTTGACGCCATCGCGATCTGTAACCGAATCATCGGAGAAAACACAACATAGAAATGAGGCCGCTCAGCGCCCAATGTTGAAAATACAATGAACATCCACTTACGGAGGCCAATACTTTGAGCTAGCTTAGCTGTCAGGCCCATCAATCCAAAAGCGTACCCAGCGGCTTTCTTGCGGTCCGAAAAGACCAACAGATACCATATCTCGTAGAAGAGCGCTACAATGGTGTCAATATTGGTTTCCTCCATGACAGGAATCTCGCAAAGTGCGGCGCGCGCCAAATGGTGGTAGTTCTCCGCTTGCTTCTCCAAGGCGCCCAGGGCATCGAGAGGGTTTGGAGGAGGTGCGATACCAGGGCCGTGATAATCCGAAGAAATTGTCGGCCGTAAGTCTACTAAAGTCCCGACGGCCAATATCATCAAAAGCAAGGCGAGGCGTCGTGGACACAGTTCCGCCACAAGCGACGAGTAGACGTGGTGAATGAGATTTGGTAAGAAGGTCTCGCTTGGATGAGGATTGTATCTAGCATAGGCATGAGTTAGTGAGGGGACCTCTTTACAAGTGGGAAGCTTGACTCACTGCCAGAGAGCATTCTGCCTCGCTTGCTCCCATAAATGTTCAGCCTCATGTTTGGCGGGAAGCTGAGTTCGGATATACTCTCTAACTCTGAGAGAAGGTGTTTGAGACATGTCTCCTCTGACGGGGAAGCTTTCGCTGAGGCGCAGTACTTCTGACTGCATCGACTTGTCGTCTGAAGCGCAATACGGTGCTACTGATTCGAACGGCTGAGGGGAAGAGGTATTCAAAGCCGTGTGTTCGTCGAGACGGTCCAAATCCATCTTCACGGGTGTATCGGCTGCGTGGTGCTCATGTCCCTCGTCAGAAGGCGTGGTTGAAGTGTGGCCGAGTTGCGCAGCATCGCTTCCGCCACTACCGCCACCACGCTGAGTGCCTCCATACAGACCCATCGTACTTTTGATATTGAGGAGGTCATTGGAGGTTAGTAGAGGGTGGGGCTCGGGGCTACATGTGGCTTGGACACTTTCTAGAGCTTCTTCAAGCGAGCGGATGCGATCACTCATTTCAATGATCTTCGTATGTAGTTGCTCAGTATTAGCGAGAATGAAGCTGAACGGGAGGGCAAGTATTAGGGTTTCGTTGGGGCATGCGACCCAGCAGGACCCACCGAGTTCCTTTGCCAGAAACGAGTACGCCTGAGTATCATGGTCAGCCATCGTGCAATAACTCTGACGACCAGCCAGCAAACCTTCAGGACATATTTCTGCGCAGCCCCTCTTCTTGCATGACGCACAGGGGAAAACACGATCGCACTTGGTGGCGAAAAGTCAGCATGATTTGTTGACGACCCAAAACGAGGTAGAGAACGTTACCCTGAGTTTCAACCTGTCCAGATAAGGAGGGTTTAGTACCTAGAAGCTGCGATTTAAACGGCCCACAAGCTCACCTACGACATTCAGCGCATGACAGAGGCGTCTGGGGCAAGCGGATTGACCTCAGGGAAGGGCTTAAGCTGAGCAAGAAACGCACCTTTTTGCCTCCTTTCTTAGCCACAATCCCGTCCGCAATGAAAATGTGATCTAATTGCGCCTGAGGGCACGGCGTCTCCTCGGGAACGTCCCTGCTACGAGGACCGCCACCCTTTCTTGGTCTCTTGGAAGGTCTCGTATCTAACTCGCATGGGCTTGCATGTTCCAACGAGACGGTGATAATGTTGTCCGAGATGGATGGCGACATGGAATATGGGGGTGAGGTAACGAGATGGGAGGCACTGCGTGGTATTCGGGAGGTAGAGTTTATGGGCAAGGGAATATTTTAACTATGTACTCAACTGAATGAACGTGACCACGGGTGTGGGATAATCTCCATATCATATCAGTACACTGCCTTTTCCAGCCAGCATCCCTTGTGATGCTGCGAAAAAGGCGGACTTACAGTCTGGCACACCCGTCCCCGAGGACCTTCCGAGCTCCCTTGAGGCCATGCACGTCTCAAAGCTTTACATGGTCTAGAATCTGCGCAAAGCTCATTCACAACCTAGCTCACTGACACTGCACCTACCAGTCACCAGAAGGCTCTACCATCTCCGAGGCAACATATCAATTCAAACCGTCACACACACCAGCAGGCCATCCCACGCCTGCCTCAATCGCCTACGGTCCCATTTCTTGGAACCCAGCTCAATGACAGAGCTCGATCATTTCCTTCTACCACCAATCAGAGCCGGGCTAGTGTAATCCAACTCCTCCAGCTGATCGCTTCAGCTATCCTAAGGTGCAATGGCACCACCCACCGCATGCGACGCGCTCAAGCGATGGCTGTGCGCAAGAGGATCTGGCCTCGAAAGCCCGTCAATCTAATATCGATAAGTCATGGATGTGTATTCTTTGTCAAATGGAGCAACATAACGGCATAACGGAGCCCACCAGCATCTGATGCCAGCGGGTCCTGCCCCTGACAGCTATTATAATAGCCTGTATCAGTATGGAACATCAGTACAGATAGAGGTAAGATCAGCAGCGCCTGCAGACAATCAAGGCTTACCAATTTGCAAAGTCGTGTGTTGTCTTCACACCTCACCTCCTACCCGCGAAGCTCCATCGCTCCGTAAGCCGACTGACCGGGATCAAGACTTCAGTCAATGGCTCGGTGCGCCGGGTAGAATCCGAGACTAAGCACGCACGACATTCATAGATAGGTAGTGTCATTATTAGCGAGACCCTGTGATAGAAAGCTCAGTGCACTTCATCAACACGCATACCGTAGCGGCTTCTCATCTCTTCTCATAAGTTTTTCAGCTTCTTGGACCTGAGTCGGTTGTAGGGTTTGTTGTCGATTACGTGTGTTCGCCGCCACTAAACGCGAGCAGCACGATATATTAGGCTGGCGGTACGCGAGCGGCCCTTCATCATATCGTAACGCTGCAATCCACAGCCAGATCCAGACAACCCGTCGAAAGCTCGGGAGACGGGTCGACGAGTGGGGCCATGACGACAAGGTCATTGAGAGCCACCCATAATAGGATGTCAGAGGGATCGGCTCAGGAATCTATATGGCTGCGAACGGCTAAACTCTTTGCAGGTCGCAGAAAGCCTCGTTACTGTGAGATGCTGCTGCCCTCATCCGAGGGTCGTGGGGTTACAGCGCGCATATAAGCGATCTTCTCAATAGAGTACAGTCTCTTAGGGTCCAAAGTCTGGGTGATGGTCGCGGTATATGGTGTGTATTAGTAGCGACTCCTATACGGTTGGCATGATGACGAATAGAACTATTCATGCCTCAACGGCCTGATCAGCTACAAATCCAATAACATGTCTCAGATTGGTGCATACATTAGGTTTAAAGGAGCAAAATACAGCCACCACAGTGAACCAAGCCCCCGTTTGACGACCATCGTGGTCCGGCAATGTTTGCTGAAACCGCGAGCATGCCAATGAATTAGTAAATTTGACATCCATTTCAATAACGTACTTAAGGCAGCCAGAGCACCTAGAGACGATATGTCGCCGTGTCCCTGGCGCTATGATGGATGTCGATGAGGGGATAGTGAGAGTAAGTAGCCAAAGTGCTCAGTCTTGGATCAGTCCCTGGCGCGACACTAGGCAAGATCACGTGTATTTCTTTGTAGATGTGTATACTCAGCGCCCCTGTCCCAGTCAGCTGAAGAAAATCCAAGAATGTGCCTGCGACCTACCTTCAATACCAAGTGATATTGTCCCCTTCGGGGTGACATACGAAAAAATTGGAACGATACAGAGAAGATTAGCATGGCCCCTGCACAAGGATGACACGCTTTCCCGGAGTGGTAGACCTACGGGTCTCAATATTTATTTTGCTCACTTTAGGGTCTCTATCTCCGGTCTCAAGAGCGCACGTACGTTCACCTCGGAGTACCAGCGGATCCTTGGTTCCATTGTCGTCGGTTTATCAGCCCAGGATTGCTGGCTAGTCCTAGTCAATAAGCCGTAGGGCATTCGAAGATAACCACAGTGTTTCTTCCCGGACAACCACGTCAATCTCATGTAGTTTCGACGTCGAACGTCAGTGCCGCCTGACTAACTTCTTGAAACGTCGCCCGAAGATATGCTTTGGCGCTCTTGCCTGGATATGCCATCTATGTAGTATCTACGCTTCAAGCTTCAACAGCGAACAGTCTTCGGCCTTCCGTTCTCGGAACCATCGATCATCGCTTAACTGTCCTGGCGCACGGCATCCTCCAAGACTGTGTCCCCGATTAATCCTCGCGTGTACTTCGCAAATTTACTTCGCAGATTGTACAACACTGGCAGTGCACCTCCCGCGCTCTATCTTCGCTCACGGCTCCACACCGACCCCATACGCTTTTCATCTTCCCGCTTGCTATACATAGCTCCCGGTGTTCCTGGATCTTCAATACAGTACAACTAATAATGACAATCGTCTCTCACACACACCCCTTGGCAAGCTGACGAATAAGTCCCACCACTCGGCCGCAAACCAAGTAGACATGTGCTGAGTAATTGACGCGTGCATATGGGCCCCTCTGCTTTACTGTGTCCTTCGAAGCGGGTCCCGACGGCAATCTGTCATGCTAAGATTTTCCTGATTGCACGGGAGAACCCCTCAAGATCGTGGTATCCGCAGTCATACCTCGACGTATGTCTATTGTCCTATCATGTCTAGACATTGGGCCATGCGTACTCAAGTCAGCTGAGATTGCGTTGCATGTAGTCTTCTGGGCCAAACCCCCTCCAACATGCCAGCTAAAGTAATGGGAACACTTCGCAACCGGCGCCATTTGCTTGGCCAGCAGTGAGGTTGAGCCCACCACGCCGCTCAGGACATCAATGCCCCACTTTCAGACTATCATCTCTGACATAGACCCAGAACACTCCTTATATTAATGAACGGTGGGGATCGACTCCCCATGCTTGTAAACATTAAACTACTGCCACGCTGACCCATACCCTACTACGTGCCTAGCACCTTCAGCCCACTATTTATGTGCTGGGTGCACCAACTTCACACGCAGCCTGGAAATGTTTGTTCATCTCGTTGGCTACTGCGGCTACGCAGGCCTTGATTTTGCCAGTAGTCGAGAGCTTGGGCTTGCCATCCTCAGCGTCAACATAGGCATTGTTGATGTCGGCCGGGGAGGCGACAACAGCGACATCGTCCGCCACCGCTTCGTAGGGTACCGGGCTGGCAAACGCAGCAGCGACGAGGGCGAAGAGAACAAAAGCAGGACGCATGGTCGACTCTGTGGCATCAGAAGCGGGCGTGTCAGATACGAACGTAAAAGGGAATTATTAGATCACAAAGACCAACGTACGTTATAAGCAACGGAGGTGACTATCGCCAGATTGTTAGCTCCCCCAATTTCAGAACGAAGTGAACGGAAACTCACTGTAGCCCGGAGAGAAGGTTGCTGAAGAATCATCGACAGAGCGCCAGTCCGTTTAAATAAACTAGCAATCTAGCGATCCGACAGCTTGCATGAGACTTGGAGTTTAGCAAGGCGCAAATGTCAACGATGGCTGGAACGCACCAAGTAAAATAGGCTGTACTCCAATTGACGCTAAATGGTAAATTGAGCCAATTCACTCAGTGCTAGCGCCACGTTCCAGGGCGGGCGCATTAGCATAGACGTGGATTAGGGCGTGCGTCGCGGCATGTCCAAGATGACCAGGACTGTCACATCACATGCTGGCGGGTCACTTTCTGAGTGCTGGCCCAGCACACCTGGCTGGTTGAATTACGCACAGCTAGAGCCGGCGTGCGGGCCTTCAACGTTCACGTTCAACTTTCAGGCTCTACACAATAAGCTAGCTCTCACGACACGCAGGGATATGACACCCAGTATGCTATACGCCCTCGCCTCATGGAACAACTACGCGCGTGCATGAGCGCACATATAACGCTAATCCCTCCCGGGTCTCGGTAACGATGACGGAAGGTACTAGCAAGCCCATATCAAATTAGCCGAGGGCAACATTGGACAGACAGTCTCATATCACCTACTCTAAGATAAATAGCGAACAATCACCTACTTCTTCTTTCCTTTCCCTCTCTTCTTCGGAGCAGTTATGGATTCGGGTAGCCATTCATTTATGGGCTCTTCTTTCGCAGCAGTGCTCGAGCTCTCATCTGCTGACGCGTCATCTCTTCTGTTCGTCTCCGTCAAGGAGGACGAGACAGCTGACTCTTCAACGCCAAGCCTTCTGTTTTCCTCTGCTTTCGCTATTGCCGCAGTTATCTCTTCAGCAGACACTTGTTCTCCTCTCCGTATCCTTGCAGCGATTTCAGGTGTTATTTGAACCTTACGGACGTTCGTCTGGAATCCAGGAGCTATAGCGCGTGTATCGTAGTCAATAAGCACCAGAATTACAAAGGAAGTACAGGATGGGAGCGAACCTCCTCTCCCTATGCCATACTTCTTCAGTCGATATGCGAGATACCATTTCCGAACAAAGTAACCTGAAACGAGTAAGATGGAAGGAATACTGGTGATGGGAGGTGTGGTTCAAGATAGCCAGCATTAGATTCAGTGTTGTTGAGCAGATATGAGCGGAGCGTACGTTATCCAAAGTAGCGAAGGGTGGTCGTCGGCATTAGACTGGGGCATTTTGACGTGGTCGCGGTCCAAGATATTTTCCACGTGACCGATGGCTCGTTGTATCCCCTAAGGAGCCCCTGTAAGGTCAGAACGAGCTACGACTGGCCGCATCATATGCTTTACTTTGACTACCGCCATGCTCGGTTACTACCATGCTGGTAATGTATTGAATACAGTAGTGACAGAATAGATCGGACAGTAGTACGTAGGGAGCATACTTCGGGGACAGATATTGAGGTGTTTCGCAACCGCGACCGGAGCGTACATACGTTGAGGCTGGAGGAACCAGAGGGTTTTCCACATGATAAGTGCTGTCGAACTCAAAGGCATGTCGGGAATGGTCAGAAAAGATCGGTGCTTCTCACGAAATGACCATAGCTGTGAGGGGCGTCAGGGTTCTCGTAGAAGCTGACAATCAATGCAATGTAGTTGAGTCTCATCCAGAGATGAGAGTAAACCAGGCCACAGTCTCTATTCGATGTGCTCAAGTCTCCATAGTCTCCGCAGAAAGAGGGATCAGCAGGTGGTCGGAGTGCTCAAATGCTCAACTATTCCAAAGGTAACCCAAATGTCGTCGACTCAGAAACATTGTAACACCTTCTTGGCAGGTGAATATCGTCGATCACTGTGTTGGGTTGGTTCTCGCATAGGCCAATAGGATGCGCGCCAGACGACTGCCCTAGACATCGGCGTAGCTGCGACCCGACATTGACAACATAAACCCCACAATTAATTGAGAACAATGATGACAGAGCAAAGTCACATTTGTAGATAGGGGGATGTCACGATTAATGGAAGTGAATGACGGTAAAATTCTCGACAACCACCAAAGGAGTGTGGTGGGGGGTGGGGGGCACTGGCGGAGGGACCTGTGGGAGTAGTGGGGTCGACTGCGGTGGCGTGGGCGTGGCCACCCCTGAAAGTTGGCGGTGACCGACATTGTGGTTTCTCAACGTTCGCATGACCTGTTGAGAGGCCCTCTGCATTTTACTTAGCTTCGAGAGAATGAACCCTGAGTGAGGGGACTTAGGACGAACCACTGTGGTCTCCAGGAATATTTTGGTATCACCTTTGAGCATCTTTGACTCTCTCGAATGCCAGAGTGAATCAAAGAAACTCGTTACTTTTTCTTCGAGTTCGTAGAGCTTAGACCAAAGCCTGTGACTAGGGTGTCATCATGGGGCGGAAGAGGGAGGCAACGTCAGTCGTACCTAGCGTGAGCTCTGTCCAGCACTTGGTACTGCTCTAGGTCGACACCGTGCTTAGAGAGGTATTGCAAATCATCCGTAGCTTCGCACAGCATAGCTCTGATTGAAGTTAATCGGCCTTTGGCGAAGCAGCCTCCGTCGACTGTGGAGTGAAGACCCATGTAAGAGGTCGGGAGTTGGCGGTCAGACGCATCCTCCCCGAAGGATTGTGGAGCTTACTCTTCTTCTTGATTATCAGGGCTCTTGAGGGATAAGCGGTTTCACTTTGTATTATGTTGGATGAATGATTGTATACGTGAGTCTGCGTCGCCTGGACGCTAGCAGTGGTAGCCTCAATTGATACAGTATGAGAGTAATCGGCGTCGTTAATATTGTTGGTGTCAATGTAACAGTTGTCGAACGTATTGGATGTACCCTGCGCCATGGTAGAGAATGACTATAGAATCAAGAGAGGCCACTACCTGAGTGGGAAAGGAGTGTGGGGGTAAGACTTAAGAGAAGGGGAGGACTCTAACAGCTAGATAAGCAAAACACGTTGTTTGCAAGACGGTTCATGCGTGGGGATCCGCATTGAATCGATCAGAGAACAAGAGTCTCCAAAAGAAAACAGAAGGAAAATGGTGAATGTTGTTGGACGAGGGCTTACATAACAGTGTCTACTATTTGCTGTTGTGGGTCCATATTGAATTTTGAACTGAACGTGTGCCCCTCACGCTCGAATTTGCAGTTTGTACTTTCTACCTTGGTCCTTCGGCATGGCAGATGGCAAAAGTGCCCAAATACCTCCAGAGTTATCAAATATCCCTGTAGCTGCCGACCCAGACTTGGAATCCTACGAGCTTTTCTGGCGGGACTGCTACGAATGGCTACTTTCCAAGGGCTACCAGCTCAGAAGTCGCTATCGACCGGACTGGACTCCCTCGTGGAAGGGCTCTAACAAACTGTCCTTTGCCTGTACCGATGGTTTGCCCCCCTTCGTAAGCATCATTTCCCCTGGTCTTTGGTCATGTCACCATCTCTTCCCTGCCAGCACCCGACAGTTCTGGACGCACGACGCGCTTCAGATGGCGAACGTCTGATGTTGAAGCGCGTCTCGAAGTCCTTACATCCGCATGAAGCAGAGATCGGTCAATTCTTTTCGTCCGCGCCGCTCTCTAAGGACTCCAGCAACCATTGTGTCCCCATTTATGATGCACTACAACCACCTGGGGATGCCGACATAGTCATCCTAGTAATGCCACTTCTTCGACCACACAACGATCCGAGATTTGACACAATCGGCGAGGTCGTTGATTTTCTTCGTCAAATTTTTGAGGTGTGTGGTATGTTTACGCATCCTAACGTACCAGATACCAATATGACTGGCAAGCATAGGGCCTTCAGTTTATGCACAGCCACCACATTGCACATCGGTAAATCGCATTCGCCTATCTTTTCACGACGTAACGTTAAGCCTTGGTCTAGGGATGTTGCGTTGCTTAACATCATGATGGATGCCAGGACACTGTTCATTGACGAATATCATCCTAGTCGTCCAGGTTATAAGCTCAACCTCAATGGGATGGCGAGGCATTATACGAGGACGCAAAGACCTGTAAAATACTACCTTACGGACTTCGGCCTGTCTCGCATGTACAAACCCGAAGACCTCCCAGTCTTGGAGGATATCATCGTCGGTGCTGATAGGACCGTTCCCGAGTTCCAGACCGCCGCCAACTCTTGTGATCCATTTCCAACGGATATATATACCCTGGGTAGTATGATTAGGGAGGAATTCACCGAAGTGTGTAATCCTGCGCGTCGTTTTTCTATAAAGCTGACAGTTTCTAAGGGCTCAAAACACATCAAAGAAAAGTATGGATTTGATTTCCTTAAACCACTTGTCGCCGACATGACACACTCCGAACCTTCAAGCCGACCCACGATAGATCAAGTCGTCGAGCGCTTCGAAGAAATTCGAAGCAAACTTAGTACATGGACGCTGCGCTCTCGTGTAGTCGAGGTGAACGAGTCTCATGCTTCAAGGGTCTTCCGTTTTATTGGGCATTGGAGTAGGAAAATACGATTTGTCATTGGGCGAGTTCCCCCCGTTCCGCGTCCTACGTAGCTTTTTGTTTAATTAGTTAGTTGCTCTGCGTATCTATCTCTCATTTAGTGGATCGGAAAATATATTCTCTATGTTGTTCCTGTGCCCGCGGGCGATGCTCTCGCTGCGAAACTCTAAGCATAATGGATATACATATGTGGACATGGTAATCGACACTTCGATCTACCTTACGTTGTTGCCCATTGTTCTAGTTTGAAACACAATAAGACCTACCAACTGGGTACTGTAGAGCGACCATTGGTATACAAAACCTGAAGCTTGATGCATTGATGTTGAACGCAACGCAACCGTGACAGAGTCCCTTGCGGAAAGTTAACGGCGTTTGAGAATTCGCATGGCCCCTGGCCGATCATCAGCCCTCCTTGGTCTATTGAGAAGCAAGACGCCGTTTTGTCGAAGAGCAATCGTAATCTTCCGCTTCGAGTAGTTCAAGCTTTCCTTCATCCGAGCTTAGGCAGCTGGGTCTGGCCGTCGAACTGCGTAGCATTGAAAGTGCTGACATCGAAGTTCTGTGGGAACCTCCTAGGACACCCCTAATCTGGATAATCCATCCCGGGTTTCGTCCTCCAGACACGTTGTCGAGAATACTTCCACCCCATGGGCCCCCGCAATATCCACTGTTTATCACCCATCGGAGAGCACCGTGGACGTAGGACGGTGGAACGCCTCGGATGACCAGAAGAGTTCCGTCAGAGCCGAAAGGTCGAGAATTAGGAAGCATCAACGGTGTCAAGATGAAGCGACCTGACACCGACGCCTATACAAATACTGTGATGTAGCACTCGATGTCGTCCCCTCTGTCGACGAGCCAACTTGTTGATCCGTTCACTGTATCTCATATCAAGTGTGATAACACGTGGATAGGGGCAGCAGGACAGAGTAGCCGGATACCGGAGCGTCTGCTCTCCTTATAACTCCCTTCACCGACATTTTTTGCTTGTTGCTCATTATCACTGCCGTCGTCGACTGTTGCCCTCCCATCCCGTGGTTTTTGAAAGGAGCAACGACACGGACGCCCGCCATTCCGGTTCTGTCATAGAAAGGTCCCATTCGTTCTGCATTGGGTCTTGCCAAGGCTGCATTAGACTCTAGAACACATTAGAGCGTATAGAGCGCGCCCTTTTTCCGTTTCACGTCATCTATATCGTGAGTTGCATATCTACCTTGGACTACCACTTTCCCCACAAATTTCTGCTCCCCCCGTCGCAACCCCGCATCGCTTGGTCCAACGCGTCGAAACCGATTCTCACTAAACTTGCAAGGATGTTCAGGTTATCTGCCAATAAACTAGCTGTATCTAGGAGTGCAATCGTACGTACTTTAGCCTCTTCCTTCAATTCTGTATTTGTCACACTTCTACGTCCCCGACAGCATCGCAAATCATCTTCCTTAATACCAACATCAAACATCATGGCACCCTCGAAGAAACAATCTCGGAGCAACTCCACCGCTGCCGCCTCGACGATCAAAGAGGACCCCAACGCGCCCCCAATGCTACGCTTCCAAGCGTCCCTACCCAACCTCCCCGTTCCGCCTCTACAATCAACGCTTTCCAAATACCTCGACACCGTAAAACCCCATCTCACACCGTCTCAATTTCAGCAAACTACTTCGCTCGTGAATGAGTTCCTTTCCTCTCCTTATTCCACGGAACTCCAGCGCCGCCTCGAAGCTCGTGCAAATGAAGTCAAAGTGAACTCTAATGGTGTGGAGGAGAGGGCCAGGGAAAATTGGCTTAGCGACTGGTGGAATGAGGCTGCATATATGGGGTACAGAGATCCGGTTGTTGTGTTTGTCTCGTATTTCTTCGTTCATTTAGACGATAAGAAGCTGAGAGGTGTTGAGGGAGCCAATGCAAAGAGGGCCGCGAGCTTGGTCAAGGCCACGATGGCGTTCCGGAAGATGGTGGAAGAGTGCGTTCCCCCATCTGCTTTTGCCTTTGATGCACGGTTTCCTAATCTTCCTTTGGACAGACAAACCCTTGAACCGGAGAGAGCAAAGCAACCTCTATGCATGTCTTCATATAAATGGCTCTTCCACTCCTCGAGGTACCCTGTTATCCCTTCCGACACCGCCAAAAAGTTCGATCCCAAAACACACAACCACATCGTCGTCGTACGAAAGAATCAGTTCTTCGAAGTACCTCTAGTCAACGGCAATGGTACGTGTTTCATCCTCTTCTGCATGCACCATGTACCGACGTTGGTGGTACAGGTATGGAACTGAGTGCTGGCGAACTTGAGGTTCAATTTGAGAAGATTATCGCTTCGGCGAACGAGTTTACTTCGGAATACCCCGCTATCGGCGTCCTCACATCCGACAACCGCGATAACTGGGCTCGCAACAGAGATCTCCTCATCTCAGAGAATCCGTAAGTCGCTCAAAAGTCTATATATGCGCGCATACATTGACTTCGTTGTGGAACAGGGAAAACGCGAAGCTTCTGGAGAGGATTGAAAGTGCAATGATCATCGTATGTTTGGACGATACGAAACCCGTAACAAGAGAAGATATCTCATGGAAAACCTGGGTTGGCGATGGTAAGAACAGGTGGTACGATAAACACCAACGTACGTGCTTGGTCTTTGCTATATCTCCCCCCATCCTTGCCCAGTTCTGACTTTTACACGTCTAAACAGTCATCGTCTACGACAACGGACGTTCCGGATTCCTAGGCGAGCACTCCTGCATGGACGGCACCCCAACCCTCCGTCTGAACGAATTCGTCCTCGCCTCGCTTGCGCTAAACAAAATCGACCTCGGCTGGGCCCGCTCCACACAGACCGGCCTGGATACCAAAACCCTCCCACCACCAATCCCTCTTCCATTCCACAAAAACATCACCCCCGCTATAACCCAAGCCATTTCCTCTGCACAACAGAATTTCGATACGCTCGTTGGGGAGCATGAGTTGGAAGTATTACATTATGAAGGATACGGGAAGGGGTTGATGAAGAAGATGGGTGTTAGCCCTGATGCATGGACGCAGATGGTTAAACAATTGGCGTTCTGGAAATTGGAGGGTCGACCTGGTGTGACTTACGAATCCGCTCAAACGAGGAAATACAAACTCGGGCGTACGGAGGTCATTCGTAGCGCGTCAAACGAGTCGAAAGCTTTTGTCGACGCGATGAACGATCACGGTGCGTCGGATGTTCAGAGGGAGGCGTTGTTCAAAGATGCTGCCAAGAGGCACAACTTGTATGGGAAGTGGGCTGCTGATGGGGAGGGTGTTGATAGGCATTTGTTCGGGTTGAGAAAGTTGGTTGATGGTGAGAAAGGGGAGGAGATGCCCGCTGTATTCAAGGACGAGGCCTTCGGGAAGACGAGTCATTGGGAGTTGAGTACGAGTCAGTTGAGTAGTCCATGGATTGATGGGTGGGGTTATGGTGAAGGTGAGATAACATGTCTTCTCTGCATTGGTCTTTATATTGATTCATGGCTTGCGTGTAGTTGTACCTGATGGTTATGGCCTCTCCTATGCCATTGGCGAAGACCATATCCGATGGACGATAACATGCATCAAGAAGAATAGGAACGCAAAAGTCTTGAAGCACTATTTGGCAGAGGCGGCAACGGAGGTTAGGCAGATGATGGAGAGGGCCGCGAAGGAGAAGGCGAAGGAGGAGAAAGAGAAGGCGAAGCTTTGAGGCTATGCCTGTTGCCGTCGTTGACGGGTTCATCGTATGCTGTGGACGTGGATTTATAGGACAATGATTATCTATTACTCTTGGAGCCGAGCGAAATCATTTACCATCGACTAGTCTCCCCGGTATCCATTTCTGCATTGCTGGTATTTTGCCAAAGCGTTGGAAATCTGAGGAATAAGTACGTTACTTCTCTCATGGTCATCAACGTTCAACATCCGTGTTCATGATCGGGGCAACTATGGTACATATACAAGCTGTCTCAACGGGCTGCGAGACGACAAGTCGATGAAAGTCAGCTCTTCTTCCTTGTCCGTTTAGAAGGCCGGACGGAGGCGTCACCAACTCCCTTCTGATGATGATGATATTTCCGGCGCTTCCTCCTCTTCTCCATGCCCATGTCTTCTGCTGGGGTCGGCTGATGAGCATGTTTATTAGAACTTCCCATTGACATTTCGGGATTCGCTGGATCGGTGAGAAGGTGAGATTGAGTGCCACCGCCCTCGTCGTCGGCAAGATCAATATTGAGTACCTCAGACCAGGGATAGATAGATTGAAGCTCGTAGTCAGTCTCAAGGACGAAAAACTTGATACTTGAGGAACTGGGAGGAGGTTCGCATTTGAAGCTGTGGTTCCGAGGAACAACAAAGATGAAATAAACTTGCTGGGTATCTAAACGGTCGCCGAGATTTCGAAGGCCCTCTGGCTTCAAGGTATGAGTCGACGAAATCGTGATCTGGAAGCCAATCCCGAGATCGTCGGAGGGTCGAACGAAGGAATCAAAGGTAGTATTGTTCGGCGACTGTGGAACGTAGTATTTGCCAGCATCTCGCGTGTGGGCAACTTTTGTTTTTGAGTGATATGTACTGATATCCCTCCGCTGCACCGATAGCGTCGTCTTCTGGTCACTGGCCACCAGGAACTTCTCATCCGGGGACAAGACCATCTTCGTAAGTGTCAGGCTTCCTTGACAGCTACTAAGATATTCATGGCACCACGCCTCAAAAACCCATCCCCGCATCGATGCAGCAGCGGGTATACCAGACATGAGTTCTACGAAGCGACGGCGCATCTCCTGGCTTGTCTGGGAAAATAAGAGCCAGATCTTCTTGAAGATATGGCGAGTCTGGACAGAGTGAACCATGATATCAGACGTCACGTATTTCGGACTGGCTTCGGGTGGGGCTTCCAAAGCCAGCGGGGACGTTTGTATAAGGACGTGCGAGATAGTCAGATCGTCCGTGTCTTCCGGTTTCTTTATCAAACCGATAAATTTATCCAAATTTAAGGTATTCAGTTGACGGGTGACCTCGACTTCGTAAACCTCGGCCCCGTGCAGCAAAACCTGGGCGATAGTTCGAGAGTTTCGGCCATATAGGGTGATGATACCAACAACTTTGGCAGCGAACGCCTCCTCATCTATGTTTGACGCACCATCTGCGCTTGGCAATAATCGGGCACTGTGAAATGGGATCGTGAGCATTGCGCGATTATGGCGGCTTGCAAAACTGTTGCATATTCAACTCACAGAGATACAAGGTCATCATTACTAGGGAGATTCATCACTAACATGACTGGGCTACGCTCCTTGAACCAGTCGATGTAATGCGTTCGTTGAGGCGATGAGGTGTGGATTGGGAAAAGTGGCGACATCATAAGGTTCATTGGTGGCGAACCAATTTTGGTGTCCGAGTCAACCAATAACGGCATACTCTTGTAAGGGGGATAAAAGAGAAACGGTCTGTAATGGTCGGGGGTCAGGAGGAAAGACCCTTGTTCGGTGAACGCATAAAGTTCATTTCGGGAGTACATGGCCAAAGGTTGCCTCTTGAAGAGGTACAGAATCAATAGATATATGAGAAAGCTACTTTTACCTGTCAAAGACGAGTTGGGAGTTATAGGAGGTATCTATGTGTTTCACATACCGATTCCGGGGTTGCCAGTTAATATCACACCTCTATGATGACTCTGCGTGCGTATCGCTTCGATACGCTTCTGAAAGTAACCATATTGGCCCAGTACGAGCAGATTTCGAGCAGGGTTCACTTCCTCTTCGATATAGGGTATTACATCATGATCGAGGTGAATGAAGTCGAGGCCACCGGGGCTCGGTGTAATCGGAACGTTCTGCTCTACCCAATAGTGCTGATAGAGCATGCGCAATGGGTCGTATCCAAGGAGGAGAGGAAGCCCGAGAAGAGGAGAAGGTAGGTCCGACATGGTGGTTCGTCACAAAGTGCGAAGTGGCCATTGCTGAAGCGCTACTGCTATACCTACGTTTAGCGCCAGCAATATTTCATTTACCGCAAATTTACCAAGAACAATTATGTTGTCGACTCAGGCCGCTTTACTGATTGCTGCAGTGAAATCCGCATGCGCTGTATATGGTTGGGTTTGACTAGTGTGCCCAATGGCAATATGCGTATTGGATTGCTGTCGGGAAGATGAGCCGAAGGCGCTACCGACATGATGCTTTCTTGTATGTTTCTTGTTTGAATCAAATGCTCATTCCGGGTTTACGTCCTAGTTCAGCACAAATTCTTGATACCATCGATATCGTTCATTCTTCTCGTCGCTTTTCCCTCCTCGCTCGCGGCTTGCTTGAATCCTCGAGAATCATACCGGATCACCTTAAGATCGTCGCCTGTATATGTCAGCCTGGTTTGCAATCTATTTCCGAAGTACACTGGCTGCGACCTCCTATGGCATATGTCTTACCGCGAAGAGAAGAATTTATCTTCAAAGCCCCAGATTACCTTAGCACTCGCTCAAGTTTGTCACTACTCACGTCGCCCCTGGAAGTAGTGCTTCTATGTGGCCAGCTCCCGGGTTATCCTCAATCTTTGCATAGCCTCACTTGGGTCAGTCCGATGCGCAATCCCTGTCAACTCATTATGACATCGGCATTATACTGGCTGCGACCTCCTAACTCCTCCTAAACGGCTGACCTGGGAGGATATAAGGAGGACCCCTGAGGGGAAACAGCCCTACTTCCACCTTTAACCCCACCTACATCCTCACATCTTGCATCTCTCTAGTTCTGTTCTCACCATGAATCATCAAACGTCGCAAAGCCCTGCCCCAGCGCTCTGTCTGGCTCAGCGGTCGATGTCCTCTGTACTTGCAAGTAAGTGAACTCCCACCGCAACCCTTTGCCTACTGACCTTCCCATTCTTCAGCTCCTACCAGCTCAAAGCAAGCAATAGGGACGGACATTCTTGGCATCGTTAAATTCCTTTCGAAATCTTCGAAACTCAATCGAAAGGATCTTCAATCAAGCAAAGATCACCTCCCACCCTGTCGCTCAACTGCGCCGCCTAGCGGACCTTCAGCCTTCGCTCAAAATTTCAGGGGATTATTCCAGCGCAGCCACCTCTCGAAGCTGAAGAAACATCCCTCCTGTTTCCTGCTCCTGAAGGGAAATAGGAGGAGGCCGTCCATCGTCGTGCGTCAACACACGGGAAGTAACATGGTCGACCAACTCGAGGTTGTGCTATCCGATGTCGAAGGCGACTGGCGTGGTACCGTCCCAGTAAACTTGGGCTCTGGCCCCGAACATACGGTGCCTACGGAGGACTCTAGGTTCCTTACCGCGCACACGCTCAACCCCTTTTACGGATACCTTGGATCTGGATTGGACGGTGCCGTAGAGCAATTTCCTAAGATGCAGGCCTCGGTTGCCAGAGAGGTTGTGGAAGTCTCGGAGGCAGAAGAGCAAGAAGAATCGCGGGACACTCTGCCCGAAATGGAGTTTGCCAATCGTGACCAGATTGACCGCGATGCGCGGCTTCAGGTGGAACCTGTGGTATTGGCAAAAGGGTTCGCAGCGAGGTCGTACAGACAACGAGCGGCGGCGTCTCAAATCCGAAAAACAACGGGAGCTGGCTTCCCGAGAGGGAAAGGTGGTAGCGTTGTCGCGAGGGCAATCATCCAGAATAAGCGAGCATCCATGGAGAGGTTGGCAGCTGCCAAAGCGCAGGCTGCTCAGGCCACTATCAAGTGCAGCGCCTGAATTTCGGGCCACCGTTCCTTTTCCTTTTTCCTTTTCCTTTTCTTTATAGTTTTCTTTTTCTCTCTTCGGACTTATAGACGCTGTAGATATGGACTTTACACTTCTGCTTACCTTTCTTCGCCGGCGGTATGGACGCTATTTTTGTAGTTTATCCTTTCCCTCCCTTGTACGCTTTCCCTCCTCCCTTGTCCGCTTTCCCTCCTCCCTGTCCGCTCACCCTCATCCCCCCAAAATGTTCTTGCCAATTGGTTCTGTACCGATAGTGGTGGCCACACTATCAGTGCAGAATCGATAGGTGCGGGCATCTTGTGTGGATGGTGGGCAGCGGTGTACATGGATAGGCTGGGGGGATCATCTACGGTGTGGCCGCACAGGGTATCTGTGACACACCATTGATAACTGGGATCTTTCCTCCGTCCAGTTGGCTCGAAGTAGTAGTTGTGCACCTACTTCCCTCCTACAGTGTGGCCACCACTATGGGCGGAGTAGGTATGCAGCTATTACCTTGAGCCCACTGGTTGAAGGAGAGGTCTTGGTTGTCAATGGTCCGACAGAGGTACTTGGGCGGCCGCACCGCAGTTTGTCCTTCCACGCCTCCTCCTCCTCCCTCCTCCCCTCAAAGTGTTTGTTCTTATCGACTCAGTATCGATGGTGGTGGCCACACTATCAATGCAGAGTCATAGGCGTAAACATTGTGTGGATGGAGGGCGGTGGTGTACACATCCAGCTTGGGGCATTATTTACGGTGTGGTCGCACGGGGCTCTTTCTTGTACCATCGGTAACTAGGATCCTCCCTTCGACCAGTCGGCTCAAAGTAATAGCTGTGAATCTACTTTCCTCCTACAGTGTGGCCACCACTCTGGGCGGAGAGTAGGTCTACAAACATTACCTTGAGACCGCTGGTAGAAGGAGAGATCTTGGTTGTCGATGATGCAGCAATGATACTAGTGCAGCCGCATCGTAGTTTACCCTTCGCCTCCTCCTCGTTCCTCCTCCCAAGTTTATTGTTCCTATCGACTATGCATTGACAGTGGTGGCCACACCGTCAAGGCACAGTCATAGGCGCAAAAACCTTGTGTGGATGGCGAATGGTGGTG
Source organism: Pleurotus citrinopileatus (assembly GCA_017312325.1). Taxonomy (NCBI): domain Eukaryota; kingdom Fungi; phylum Basidiomycota; class Agaricomycetes; order Agaricales; family Pleurotaceae; genus Pleurotus; species Pleurotus citrinopileatus. The sequence continues at coordinate 2,358,604 of BHFW01000037.1, forward strand.
TGCATAGACAGGCTGGGGGGCATCATCCACGGTGCGGCCGCCCAGGGTGCTTGTGACACATCATCGACAACGAGGATCCCCTTCTACCAGCGGGCTTAGGGTATTATTTGTATACCCACTCTCCGTGCCTATAGTGTGGCCACCACTGTAGGAGGAAAGTGGGCTCACAAACATTATCTTGGGTCCGAAGTAGAAGGTGAGATTTGGATGGCAGCACTGCGGCGCAATAACTAGGGTATAATCGTCTTCAGCGAGGGCGGCTTATTCTATCTTTATTGCGCATGGCAATGGGCGAGGGGACGGATTTTCTCGCACATATTCGGAATTACTGTAGATTGTGATTGTTATACGGACAATATCTACAATAGTCATCTTTCCATGTCTTACGCCTGCGACTCTTATGCGTCCAATGTGGTAGCGGATTCGATTTATGGACCACGAAATAGTGCCGTGCGTTCCGTGGCCAATTACACATCCGTTTATGATCGATCGACACACTCACCATCCAATTCTTCCTCTACCTCCAACTAAGAACATTTCATCGAACGCGATGCAATTCCACTCCCGCTTAATCCTTTTATGCTTCCTCGCCGCAGGCGGTGCAACCTACACATCAGCTACGCCATTTAGTACACACGCCCGTACCAACCGACTTTCGTCGCTCAAAACAGCACACCAAGGAGCTGGGCACGCCTACCGCGATGTATACAGGATATCCACAACGAACCCAAACGCCAACGCCAACGTTTCCACTAATTCACTTCCACCCCGCGAAGCTGAGATTGTGTACAGCCCGCCCATCACGAACCCAACCAAAGGCGAGCACGTTATAGCGGGACAACCGTTCACGGTTACCTGGAAAACATGTTGCGTCCCTCCGGAAAAGAGGAACTCGGATGTGGAGATAGTGTTGGGACATCCACAAGGTGGTAATGAGCATCTTGATGTTGGTGAGTAGGCGCAATGCTGGAGTCTGGGTTTTGAATGGTAGGCTCATGGCATTACAACTTCTGCGATAGCCCATCCGCTGAAGAAGGTGCCTATTATGGCTGGAAAGGCGAGCGTCACCGCTCCAGCTGACACGCCCACGCGTAATGACTATGTTATCGTTGGTGAGTGTTGTCATCGGTTTCGGAGGTTCGTTGCTGATATTCTGTCCAATGGTAGTACTTGGGGATTCAGGAAACAAGTCGCCGCCGTTTACCATAGAAAACAAACACCACAGCTAGGGATATGTAGATCCTCTGGGCGTGCTATATATATCAGTACCGATCAGCGTGAGCGTTTCGTTTGGGTGTATGATGCGTTTCATCACAGTGAACTGCCGGGATCCAGGTGTACAGAGTAGAACATGACTACATACAATTCATTTCTTCGCAACCATCGACCTCTGTTCAAACGCCTATATCTGTTGGGAGACAGTCCAAGTTCCTTAACCAGTCTGTGCAACGCTATAAGCCCCTTTAGAATGTCGAGATAATGAGGATCACTACCTATTGTGACGTCCTCTAGATGGTCATCGAAGTCTCCGAACTTCTCATGCTGACGAGTATCGCGAACGAGAGCGACTGCTCGCTTGGTGATCTCGTCGTTGTCGAGTTGGAAGGGCGAGCCGGATGAGAAGGCGGGACTCTCCCCAGAGTATGGACGCCATGAAGTTCCTTGGCTTTGATAGGGCTATAGTGTTATTCGATAGTGAGCTTGGAGTAAACTCGCGCTAGCTGAGGTCGACACTCACAATTAGCGCTGGAGCGCCAGAGCCAACAGTCTCTCCGTCAATCTGTGTGTTGGACAACGGCCTCAATCAAGCGTCCAAGTATGTAAGAAAGCATAGACTGACCACAAGCGCAATGGTATCCTTGAAACCCTCCTTGATCTTCATTGCAACTTTCTCACCAACGGGAGCCAATGCTGTATCATCTAGCCTCTCGCAAGCTTGGTAGTATCCAACTAGTTTGAAACCTTGAGATGCAGCGTGTTGTCCTGCCTTAGCGTAACCGTTCAGTTAACGCGATTTAAGGATTCCAAGCGGTATTCCTGACCAAATCAAGACCGATCTCCATCATTGGACTGAGACTCGTCCAGTGATGCAACAACGGAACCGCGTCCGCGATTAACACATTTGAGTCAGGAGTTTGAGAACCCAGAAGGACACCATTGACTTGTTTATGTGGGTGCTTGGCAACGTGAAAGAAGATCTTGAGGAAAGCCTTCTGCGAGATTGTGTACGAGACCATCGTCGGCAGTAGTGATGGTGGCAGTCAGAAGAAAGATCAAAATAAATATTGAGACCCGTAGGTCTACCACTCCGGGAAAGCGTGTCATCCTTGTGCAGGGGCCATGCTAATCTTCTCTGTATCGTTCCAATTTTTTCGTATGTCACCCCGAAGGGGACAAAATACTTGGGGAAGGAATTCGGGGGGATGGCAGAGTTTTGTATTTTGCTCAGTCGACCTGTTTGCGCTGAGTGTGGGAGATTACTGATTTTGGTAGCCTCGGCACTTCGGCGTACGCGTCGCGAAAGCTCTCGAAATGATCAAGCCACTGCTTCAACCTTAGTACTGCTCGCTCTTTCTTCCTGACCACCACCATCAAACCTTCCTCTCATCATGACTTCGCCAGTCAAATTGTACGTATACGATCTGAGCAGAGGAATGGCCAGGCAGCTATCACGGCAGCTAACTGGTCGTCAGATTGACGGAATCTGGTAAGCCTTGCACACCCTTATCCCTTGTCAATTGGTTTTGAATCAATTAGGCATACTTCTGTTGTTGTATTCGGCCAGGAAGTCTTTTATGGACATGGAATTAACATTACGCATCCAGGGCAATCCCATGTGCGTCGTCCTCTCCTGATACCTACACCTGACGATATCAGTTAATCCTGCCCGATATAGCACGGTACACCACTACAAGTTATAGATATGGGAGAAACATCTCTGGACCAGGCTACTTGGAATGAATACCTAGACGACATGAGGGATCATTACACTGCTGAGAAGGTATCTCTTATTCAAGTTATTCAGTTGCTGATGAATTCTGACCTGCCGTGCCAGTATCATCTATTAGGTTCGTGGTCACTCTTTGTCAATGATCATATCGCTCAAGAGGGTATCGGGTCTTGGTCGTATAGACTTCAACTGCAACTCGTTCACAAACGACTGCGTCGGTTTCTTGACTGGAGCATCAATACCACCATTCATCAAAGGTACGCGCGTACCTCCTAGCTTATTTACGAATTACTCAACTAATCCAATTGTAGACCTTCCAAGCGACTTCCTTTCTACACCATTTGGTGCTGCACTCCGTCCCACCATAGATGCTATGTTCCGTCCACCAACACCCGGACATGTTCCACCAACACCCGCACCAGCAACCGTGCCTACATCCAATGACTCCCAACTTACTGCTTCCCTTCTTCAAGCCGTAGCAGCACAAGCACAATCAACCATACCCTCAAACCAACCCCCCCAACCGCCTCTCTCCGCAACGCAGTCTCTTGCAGCACCCATCCATCCATCTACGAACCCCGCCTCTTTCCACAATCTACTAAAGACCCATCGTGCGGTGGCGGCGTTCTTCACTTCAGCTACATGCCCGCCGTGTAGAATGATTGAGCCTATTTTTGAGCGGTTAGCGGAAGAGAAGGGCTTGAAGATGAGCGGAGGTGAAATGAAGGGCGTAGCTTTCACTAAAGTGGATATGGGTGTGGGACTTGGGGGACAAGTGGCTCAAGAATGGGGTGTCAGAGTGACTCCTACGTTTATATTCTACCTTGATGGTCAGAAAGTAAGTTGGCTATCCTATATCTATCCTATATCTATCCTACATCTATCCTTTGCTGCTGTTTTCTCATTCATATTTGAAGGTATCTGAATTCAAGGGTGCAGACGCGAATGAATTACGAACGCAAGTGGATCTACTCATCTTTCAAGCATACCCACGTAAGCAAATCCCTTGCTCTTCCCCCTTCTGGCTCTATATTCATGTAAGCTACCTCCAGCACATCCTCATACCAGACTCACAACGCCAGCTATCAAAGCCCTATCTCTCAACCCCATCTTATTCACTCAGATCCCTCCAGTCGACTCAGTTACCAAGAAACTCATCTCATTCATTGACGCCAACCCAATGCTGTTCAAACAGAACGAAATGGACAACGCAAAGAAACTACTAATAAGCAAAGTAGCACCATACCTGAAAACTCGCTTTTCTAATGAGAATAAACTTATATCTGCCGAGCATCCTTTGCTGCGCATGTGGTCGGATGTTACGCATACACTAGTCAACGCGCTCCCGATAGATACGCTGTTCCCACTCCTAGATATGTGGAGACTAGCTTTTCTCGACCCAGCAATCGGATCGTATTGGAATGGATCGAAACGCCTTAGCGATACCGGCACCGACCCGATAACGACTATCCTCACCAAGTCGCGCAGTATTATGGAAGACACTACCTCTGCTGCAAAGTCCCGAAACACCGTCCTCATACTCCTTCGCCTCCTCGCAAACGCATTCTCCACTTCAGGATTCACTTCCATTATGCTCGGGCCCACGTTAAGACCTCGGTGGACACCTATTGTTATTGCATCTCTTTTACATGAAGACACACAAGTGCGCACTGCTGCAGCGAGTTTGGCTTTCAACGCCGCCGCCCACGTGCAAAAACGACGAGTGGACAAAGTACAAAGAGGGGGGTTTGTGGATGACGTAGTGGAGAATGAGGAATGGGAAGTTGAGTTGATCAGTGCTGTTATTGAAGCTGTAGATCGAGAGAAAGAGAATGAGGAAGTTGGTGAGTATCTGCCCTGTTCTCTTTTCCTCTTACTCCCGCTGGTGCATCCGTCTGATGAATATTCGTTCTTGTAGTTCATCGGTTGGTAGCTTCCTTAGCTTGCCTTATCCGCCTATCACCTTTCTATGAGCCTCAGCTCAGTGGTTTGCTGGAGGTCCTCCAATGCAAGTCTGTGCTTCAGAGTAAGCTTGCATCTGGAGGATGTGGTGAAAGCGGTGTTACGAAGAAGGATGCGAAAGCTCTGATAGAGGAGGTGGCGGGGAAACTGTGTCCCTGATTCAAATCCATGATTGTCAGGAGGCGACATATCATTCATTGTGATATAGTTGGGGTTTGATTTATTTATGTGTGTAATTTGCAGATGTGCTATCGCAGAGCCTTTATGTACTTAGCACCATATCTTTAAAGCGTAATTATAGACGGATATGGACCAGACTTCAGACGAAAATAAGGTCCAGGTACCGGCGAAGACCCCCAGCATCAGCCACCATAGCTCCAACGACGCCATCTGGCCGCACAGCTATGATGGTCGTACCGTCCTTTGGAACTCTGTATGCTTTGTACGCGTTTCCCAGTTGATCCTCGACTAGTAGATCGAGTCCCGTGTTCCCACTGGCTAGCGAAGCAGAGGGTAGCACGCCGACTGATTTGAAGAGACCCGAAGGATACGTCCTTAATAGCTCTACCACCGATGTCGCCTCCTTCTGCGACCCATGGAATAACAAGACAGTGTGCACCGTCGCACCGAAGATATCGAACATCCTCAGGCCATCTGCAGCATCGATGGACCCTTGAAGCGGGACCAATCCAGAGGCATCAGGCGCACGATCACCCGCCCTCACCTCCCCACTTTGTCGTTGGTCATAACGGTTCCAGTTCCCACCGTTCCGTCCCGGGATCTCGTCCAACACAAATGGCGTATCACGGTAATTCACGCCGAGTTGGTCCAACGCACCGCCTCTTTTCCAAGTACTTTCGGAGTGTGTGCCATTGTTGAAGGTTTTACCGTGGAGAGCGGAAGTTACTTGGAGCATTTCGGCGATGACGGGAAGACGTTCGGCTGAGTAGGAATCGAGGAATGAGGGGTTAGATAGGCCTTTGGCGACGAGGGAGAGTTTCCATCCTAGGTTGAACTGAAGTAAATGAATGTAAGGGACAACCCAAAGACGGGGAAGTGGGATGTGCGCACCGCATCTTGAGCCCCTGAGTTGAGCCCCTATCAAGCTAAAGGGTGAATCTTTGGCAAACCATGGATTATGGATGTAGCGTTACCTGGCCTCCGGCGGGACTGTGGACATGAGCCGCATCTGTGGAATATACTTGAGTCGCGCCCCACTCAGGCGACACCCAGCGTACGCACCTCCTGCTACAAAAACTCTGTCCTTCCTAAACGAATCGACCATACGAATGTTGGGCCTGAAACAGGCAGCTACATGAGATAGATAGAAAGGATAAACAAGCAGCTCACGTATATATAGCTAGCCAGTTCTGTTCGCCGCATTCCAAGTCGTGTATCCCGCTGATTCTCCGGATACAGTTGATGAATGCGTCGCGGTCAGATATGATGTCGAGGTTTTCCTCAGACCCGGAAATCATTACAAAGAAAAGTCCTGGCGTCTCCTTGACGGGGCGGAGTGAAAGGCTACAATTATGTGGCAGTCAAGTGAGTCAACAACGTGAGGGAGGATGAGATGTGGAGACCCACAAAGACGTAGATACCTCCCCCCACATATGCCATAGCTACGAGTAGTGAAGCAGTTCAATGCTGGAGGTAGAACTAGAACGGACAAGCAACCTACATCTCGAGAAAGCGGAGTGCGTATGTACATGTCTCCAATGAGCATTCGTTGCGCTTGCCTGGTTTCTCCTACGAAACCGAGGCCTAGTTGTTTCCGAACCTGACTGTGCGCGCCGTCCGTACCCACCAGATAGTCAAATTTCGCTGTTTCTTCAACCACTTGGTCCCCTTCGTGGCGTTTCAAGCAGACGGTGACATGATCAGGGAATTGTTCAAAGGAAACTAGCTCTGTGCCCTGCTCCACTTTGCCGCCGAGCGCCTTGAGATGAGCGATGAGTATTTCGACGTGCTTGTCCTGGCCAAGTACCAGTGGGCTAGTCTAGTGAATGGATGAGGGGTAGTTAAATACTGGTGGTAGGTCAGGTCAAGCAGGCTATTCGCACTGTAGGAAATGCATCCGATTGCTCGGACAAGTCCTGGAGCATGTTCATGACTTTGGCCGGAACGGTGCTTCCCTTGGTGTATATCGCTACCTGAGGCAACTGGGATGCAAGCGAAAGAATATCTGGTGCAGTGCCAAGGAAGTGATGCATTTCCTGAGTCCTGGCCTTTGTGAAGCGGGAGGATAAAGATAGTCAGCCTACTTGTGGCCTGTTCAGGCAAGAGATTTGAATCACCTGGATGCCTGCGCCTCGCTGGCCAATTCTGCGCACTGCGTCTTTCTCGATTAGTCGGGCGTTGACACCATTCAACGCTAAAGATAAAGCGAGGACCACGCCTGTGGGTCCTGCGCCGACCTAGAGTATAATTGTTGATGGTCTGTGCCAATTGCAAGGCGGCAGGATACTCACAATGAGGATTGAGGATTGCATCTGGGGATGATATATTGAGGGAAGTAGAGCGCGACGACGTCAAGATATATACGCAAGGTATAGTCCGAGCAGCACGAAGCTTAGGCGGTCTTTCGGCAGACCAGGAGCGTCCATAGTTGCAAACTCGCAGCAGGAACATATTCATTATATTGATAGTCCACGTTTCGAAGCAAGCTACCGGGGGCAATGCTTGCCACTTAAGGCAGATGCCATCAACGCGTAACCTCGAAAGCACGAAAGAGTGACCCTCGCCGATTCTGCGGATGCTGACAAGAGGTCGAGGGTGTAAGAGGCTTGATTCAGGTAGGATAGTCGGAATGTAGCGGTACATAGGTAGAGCGGACGACTACAGTGTGTATTGTACACATGTCCGCGCGGGGTCTAGCGGACTCCCTAATGAAATATGTAAATAAAATGTAGTGAGAGCGGGTCCGCTAGGACACTTTTCTGTTCATGGAGGTACCGACAAAGCGGTATGTTCCGCCATGTCGCTATCTTGAGCCATGATATGGTGCTGCTCTGTACTCCAGCAGGATACTTGGAGCGGCACTTGGAGCAGTACTTGGAGCGGTAGGCCGGTACTAGAGCGGTACTTGGAGCGGTAGGTCGGTACTGGAGCGGTACTTGGAGCGGTACCTGTAGCGGCACTTGGAGTGGTACTTGGAGCAGTAGGTAGGTACCGGAGCGGTACAGAGCGGCACTTGGAGCGGTACTTGGAGCGGTACAGAGAGGTACAGAGCGGTACCTGTAGCGGCACTTGGAGCGGTAGGTCGGTACTAGAGCAGTACAGAGCGGTACTTGGAGTGGTAAGTCAGTATATGAGCTAGTACCTAATGCATAGAACATGCTCACTCCCCTAGCCTCCTATTCCACTCTACTAGACATGCTGGGGCACTGAAGACTTCCCCTGACCTCTGCTTCAAACTGAAGACCACCTCTTCCACTTGTACCTAATGCCAAATGTGGGTTTTGAGCATGAGGCTCCATCGACTAAGCTCTGAGAGTTGGTAGGTAAAGACTTAGGGGGCTCTTCTGGCTCTGAGACAAATGGTTAATGGATCTGTGAAGTTAAGTAAGTACATCGCTCTAATATAGTGATGGTTGGTATGAGCATATTCACTCACCTAGCAGAGGGAGATCCAACTTAGAGAATACACTAAGGAGCTACCTCTGCTAGGGTGCATCATATGTACCATAGAATTATGAGAAATGCAAACACATAAACTGTATAGTACTGCAAGAATACTGCAAGAATACATAATTCTATGGTACATATGATGCACCCTAGCAGAGGTAGCTCCTTAGTGTATTCTCTAAGTTGGATCTCCCTCTGCTAGGTGAGTGAATATGCTCATACCAACCATCACTATATTAGAGCGATGTACTTACTTAACTTCACAGATCCATTAACCATTTGTCTCAGAGCCAGAAGAGCCCCCTAAGTCTTTACCTACCAACTCTCAGAGCTTAGTCGATGGAGCCTCATGCTCAAAACCCACATTTGGCATTAGGTACAAGTGGAAGAGGTGGTCTTCAGTTTGAAGCAGAGGTCAGGGGAAGTCTTCAGTGCCCCAGCATGTCTAGTAGAGTGGAATAGGAGGCTAGGGGAGTGAGCATGTTCTATGCATTAGGTACTAGCTCATATACTGACTTACCACTCCAAGTACCGCTCTGTACTGCTCTAGTACCGACCTACCGCTCCAAGTGCCGCTACAGGTACCGCTCTGTACCTCTCTGTACCGCTCCAAGTACCGCTCCAAGTGCCGCTCTGTACCGCTCCGGTACCTACCTACTGCTCCAAGTACCACTCCAAGTGCCGCTACAGGTACCGCTCCAAGTACCGCTCCAGTACCGACCTACCGCTCCAAGTACCGCTCTAGTACCGGCCTACCGCTCCAAGTACTGCTCCAAGTGCCGCTCCAAGTGCCACTACAGGTACTGCTCTGTACCACTCTGTACCGCTCCAAGTGCCACTAAAAGTGCCGCTACAAGTGCCGCTACAGGTACCACTCCAAGTACCGCTCTAGTACCGACCTACCGCTCCAAGTACTGCTCCAAGTGCCGCTCCAAGTGCCACTACAGGTACTGCTCTGTACCACTCTGTACCGCTCCAAGTGCCACTAAAAGTGCCGCTACAAGTGCCGCTACAGGTACCACTCCAAGTACCGCTCTAGTACCGACCTACCGCTCCAAGTACTGCTCCAAGTGCCGCTCCAAGTGCCGCTACAAGTTCCGCTACAAGTTCCGCTACAGGTACCACTCTGGTACCTCTCCAAGTACCGCTCCAAGTGCCGCTCTGTACCGCTCCGGTACCTACCTACTGCTCCAAGTACCACTCCAAGTGCCGCTACAGGTACCGCTCTGTACCGTACCGCTCCAAGTACTGCTCTGTACCGCTCTGTACCGCTCTGGTACCGACCTACCGCTCCAAGTACCGCTCCAAGTGCCGCTCTGTACCGCTCCAGTACCAACCTACCGCTCCAAGTACCACTCCATTACCAACTCAAAGGACTGATCTACCACAGGTGGCGGCACTTGGGTGGAACATACCGCCATGTTGGCACCACAATCCCTGCCATGTACAAGAAAAGAGTCCCAGCAGACCCATTATTACTATGTTTGATTTGTATTTTTCTCACTAAAATCCTGCTGGAGTACAGAGCAGCACCATATCATGGCTCAAGATAGCGACATGGCGGAACATACCGCTTTGTCGGTACCTCCATGAACAGAAAAGTGTCCTAGCGGACCCGCTCTCACTACATTTTATTTACATATTTCATTAGGGAGTCCGCTAGACCCCGCGCGGACATGTGTACAATACACACTGTAGTCGTCCGCTCTACCTATGTACCGCTACATTCCGACTATCATATGTGCTTGATTCAACTCAATATACGGAACACGGCATTCTCACCGATGGAGCGGGCGCTGACGGCATGCCAGCTCCTAAGGCTAGGATCACACTTCTCAAGGGACCTGCTGCGAAAGTGATGGACGACATCAGGCGAAGGGCAGCAGTTTAGTGGCTGGTCATGCTCGTCTAGACCTTTGTCCTCAGACAAAAATCTCAGAACGGTTGGTTGACCTAAGGGCCTAATCTGGGAGAACGCAGTTACGCGGCCTCCGAAGCTAGCACCCCTGTATTTACTATCAAGCTTCGCCGTTTCAAGATACAACCGCGATAGAATCGTGATTGGAAGCTTTAGAGACTCAGTATTCCGCACATTTTAACCCTGGGACTGTCTGATGACAAGAAATCGCGGTGGATGCACCTAGGATCGCGATGATGAGAAGATCGGGTTTCCGGTATCAAAAATAGTACACAAGGTGAAATCAAATTGAAGGAGTGACTTTTGTATTTACGGTAGGCATTGGGAATACCCTGTAGAGCGAGTTTAACATGAGGACAGACCAGGAAAGAGAAATCAAACATACAATCGTTGCTGTATGTACAGGTGGATCCTGTGGCACAGACTGTAGGTCCGGTGTATCCTTGGCCTGAGGAGAGTTACTATAACACGGTGATACAACTGGGAATACACAAACTTACCACCACATTGGCCGTAGACATTAGCGGTGCCTGTTGGCGTCGGGGCGCTGGTGGTACTGCTGGGCGGGACGGAGGTTGGTGGGTTGGAAGTGACGGGTTTGCTTGTAGATATTGAGGTGGGTGGGACGCTGCTAGGTGGAACGCTGCTAGAAGTAGGACCGGCAGTTGCAGTATTGGGGGGTTGGGTACCCGCTGTATCACCGTAGAAAATACCGCGACCGTTGGTGCCAAGGTAAACCCTACAGAATATAGTCAGCGGTGCAGCAGATGGCTAGAGTCATGGTAGCGAACCTGCCGTGAATTCTGGGGTCACCGATGATCGGGTTAGCGCTGATAGCACCGAAGCCATGTTGTGCGTCGTTTATCTTCACCCAGTTAACACCAGCGTCGTCAGTCCTGAAATAACCGATGCCATCGATATTAGCCGCGGCGAATAGAGCAGGGTAGCCACCAGACGTGGCAGGAGCACCAAATCCGATTCCCCATGCTTGCGCAACACCAGCGACAGCAGCGAAGGAGACACCGGAGTTGGTGGAGTGGAAGAGGCCTTTATCGGTGGAAACCCAAACATCCCCAGTGACGCCGGGGTTGACAAGGATATCATGAACGCTGGCGGAAGTGCCGAGTGTACCTTGGGAGGTGAAGGTGGCACCATTGTCGGTCGAAATGTAGAAGGTATTGCCAGAGGCACCATAGAAAATGGCGTTGTCCTTCTTGTCAGAAGCGATGGCGGCATCAGAGGGGAGACTGGATACGGCGCTGAACGTGGCCTGGTTGCGCGATACGAGGACGCCATTGCCGTCCGTACGCCAGAGAATAGTGTCTGCGTCAGCGGAAAAGGCGACTTTACCACCACCTGCACTGGGAGCACCGTAGTGTTGCGACCTAGATGCAGACAATGAATTTAAAAGCAAACGCGCTGCGGGGCGCCGACCTACCATGTATTGCCGGAGTCTGAAGAGAAGGCCACTTGCTTCAAATCTCTATTGAAAAGATTGAGTACTTAGGAGTAAGGGGATTAGTTAGAGGCTGTCTCACTCTTCTTCGTTATACCCAATTCGGACGATATTGGTAGGCTTGTTTCCGGCGTAGTCGAGATCGGCACTGGACATCCATTTGGGGTTATTGAAGGTAGAAGAGGGAGCAGTGTTAAGATTGGTGTGGACGAAGCCTATTGAATGTGGAGCGATTGGCCGACAAAAGAGAATCGCAAGAAGGGAAATGGCTCACCACACAAGTCCGCGATGCCGGAAACGAGATTGGGTCCCGTGGGAGGGGAGATCAAGCCGCGAACGGAAGTTTCTTCGATACCATCCGCAAGAGACTTGAGAGTAACGCTGTGAACCGAGTCCCAGTTGGTGAGGTCATGACCACCGTAGATAGTTCCTCCGGTCCCGTAAAGCCAGTGATCGGAGTCGAAAGGATCAATGACCAAGGCTTCATACGCGGAATTGAGTGTCATACATAGAAAGTGACGGAGAAAAAATAACAACATACCTTCCATCATCCAACCGATCTGCAGAGTACCGGGGTTAGTCTCGACATTGGGATTACCCATCCATGGAGCCAGGCTGATATCGTAGGTATAGTGTTTCTGAAGGTTAGGGTACCCATTCCAAGACCAGAAAGGGCTCCAAGTAGCACCACTATCCGTAGAACGGAAGATTTGGCCGTCCGGCCACCAAGAGTTGAGTGCGGCCACCATGATAGTTCCGGGGGACTGGAGATCAACGGCAAGACCACCGAAGCCGAAGTATAGATCACCGCCGGATACGGGAGTGATGTCGGTCCCTAGTTCATTGTCAATCAAAACGACATAGCATGATGGGTACGTCGTGCTCACAGGTGGAGGTTGGGATGTGATATTTGTATACAGAGCCAGCAGTTCCATCGTATGGACCCGCACCGTCGCTATAGCTTACATAAAGGGTGTTCTCGGAGGGCGATAGGACACCTTTGTGAGGTATGTACGTGGTGTTCTGACCAGCCACAGGTGCCCCTGAGAGGAGGGGTCAGGAGCTACAAACGAAGTGAAAACTAGACGTCGCTCACAAGTAGCTCCGGCATCGTTGGAGACGAAAATGTTGTTTACTCCTACATCAGCTACGCCGACAAAGATACGAGGGGTGGCAGAGCCAGCAGTTCCAGACGTAGAGTCAAAGGTGACGAAAGCAAGTCCGATGATGATGTTGTTATAGTCCCATGGGTCGTTAGGATCAGGCATATACGAGCCTAGGTAGAACAGTAAGCTCGATTTGGTCACACAAGGGAGTATTCGTCGGAAACATACCGACACTAGGGAAGTTGGCAACCTTGGTCCAGGTGGAGCCGTAGTCGGTAGACTTGTAAAGACCGTTGCCGCTACGTGTACCATAATACAAGATATTGTTACTATGAGGATCCACAGCGAGGCGCTATAAAGTCAATCAGGTTCAGAAGGACCACCGATCCGGTTAGGGCGAGGGCTTACCTCCCCCCTAAAATGGCTATTAGTAAAGCTCAAACAACATAAGAGGAGATAGATCATACATTCCACGGCCAGCCATATTACCTCCTACTTTGAAAGGAAGGGTGACGCTGGTAAATGTGGCACCATAGTCGGTAGATTTCAGTATTTGTCCATTATTAGGATCCCAGCTGTTGGTGTACATCCCAGTAGCCTAAATGGTGGATCAAATCAAGAAGACCTCGCCACGGAAACGATTGAATCAATACCATGTAAAGGCGATTGGGTTGGACGGGATCGCTGGCCAAGGCATCAACGCCCCATTTGTTCCAGTCGGCGTCACCAACCCAGTCAAGCAACGGGATCCAAGTATCGTCAGCTGGATTCAATCTGTATGCGCCGCCGATGTCCGTTCGGGCGTACGCGAGACCCTACACGACGTTCAGTCATAAAACAACAGACGTAAAGGGGCAGAGATTGACCTGCTCTTTCTCGTTGAACACGATACCGGGGATGAAACCGCCTCCGCCTCCGATCTAACTTTCATCAGCACAGGGAAGCTTACAAGTGTGTTGACCGAGCTACCGACCTTGACATTCTTCCATGTGTATGCCTGGGAGTTAACGGCAGAGGTCAGGCGACTGAAAGTGGCTACTGTCAGAGCAACCAGAAATTTCGCCTTCATCGTGCCGTCCAAGGAGCTTTGTGTGGTATACTGGACTTGGAACAGCTAATCTTTATACCTGCAGCCCGAATACATGGCAATATGGCGGGGAAATAATCGCTGTAAAACCGGATATTTCACCGTCCACTTGCGGCACAGTACATCATGGTCCAGGTTGCACCAGCATCAGAGTGCTATAGTAATATACACAAGGAGCGGTGTCCTTGATTCCTTTTTCAAGACGAAAAGGGAGCTGGACTTGATTCGACCACTTGCCTTTCGCTTTTACGAGTGCAGCGCGACTTGGATTGACGGGTAAACCGAAAGGCCGAAGTTTAGAGTATCTGCTTGGCAGGAACCGTATGAGCAGTCGTCTACAATCTGCTTCGCTGGTCGGCAGAAGACATCGTCAGCAAACAGCTAGGTGGCCTGATCGATATATCCATTTGATGTGCCTTGCATCGGCCTCGCTTACGCTCTCGCGGAGAACGATTCCACCACAGTAGTGTGTGAGGGCATGTCAAACCGCATTTTCATGGCCTATGGGCTCCTAGCCAGGCAGACGGTGCAATAAGACCTCAATGGTGCGCTGGCAAGCATTCGCCAGGGGCACAAGGTGTCCCGGAAGCAGGAGGCTGATCCGGGCCGGTGACGATCATCGGCGCTTACACAGGCGCCACTGTTGAATCCTCATAACGATAACCAGGAATTGATACTACGTACTTAGAGAGAAAAATCGCGTGAAGCCAACCATGTTTATACAGGGAAGTCCAACCAAATAAATATCCTAAATTCCTTGAAGACAAAGTATACCTTAGAGTGCGAAACCAATGATTTTGCTGACTGGGCGTAGGTTGATGACCGGTTGTCCCTCAGCTGCGGTATTTGGCTTTCCTCTGATATCGAGTTCGTCCTCTTCATCGTCGCTTTCCGTAGTATGACGTCCTAGGCGCCCGAATATGCTCATACGATTAGCGTCGTGCTTGTTGGGCACAGAAGGGCTATTCGCTTGGAAAGACTCCGCGTATTTCTCTAGAGCAGCAACGACGTCGCGGTTCAAGTCGACGTTGAAGAGATCCAAGATATAGCGCCTGACAGGGAGTCGGTATCTTTGAGTAGATATTGTATGCAGAGCGCGATACAGCATGGCCGAAGACGCAAATAGCTGCTTGTACTCGCTTCGGCTCTTCATCCTGAGGGTGACGTATTAAGTTGGTAAATGAAAAGGGTGACACCTGGTAGGCAACAACACACTTGGTAAGCGATCGCGAGGCTGCATTCGCTATCACCGTGTTTGCAAGGTTCTGGATGGCTGTCATGACCTCAATCTCGGCCTCAGAGGTCGGAGGAACTAATCTGCTGGCACATGGATCTAGGGAATGCTCCCGCCAAGGGGGAAGCTGGAGGACGAGGTTTAAGTTACGAAGAGGTGATGCGATAGCGGCATGTCTCACCGAGATGAACTTGTCGAGATCCAAGGGGATGCACAAGCCAGTGGGGAGGCCAAGGGGAGAAAGAGTGGCCTCCCAATCATAGTCGTCCAGTATCTCGGCACCTTGTGGAGTCGAAGAAATCAAACCAAGGACGAAAAAACACGTCCTAAGGGATACAGGGTGAGTAAATTCAATCAAAGTTTTGTAGATTAGGACCACACCCTCGGACTGAAGGTATTGGCGACTCTTCTGCAATTTCCAAGATGGATGGTATCACTGCCTCTTCTTCCAAAAATGGCAGGCCTCCCTCTGTTGCGCCGATGTTACCCTGAGGTATGACCACGTCAACGTTACGGCAATGACGACAAGTACATCCAAACTGACCACTGCCCAGAGTATGCTCTTTAACTTCAAAATTAACTCAGCATCTTCACTTTCATGACTATGTTGCCTGATGAACTCGGCAAAATCAGAAAAATGACCCTTATCCTGTAAGACCTGACACCCAAGCTCCGTCTTCGCCATTTCACCATAAAAATGTGGTGGAACGGTGCCATCAAACGCCCTGTCCACGTATCAGCTGAGCGAACATTGCATACTATCATTCGGAACAACTTGCAGGGTCTCGTCACTGTCATCCCCAGCGTTTATACTCTTGAATACCTTGGCCAGGAAAACTTCGACTTGAACGACATAGGTGATATTCCGCTCCTAATCATCAGGCATTAGTGCCATCGGCTGTCGGGAAGGTGCGGGTTGTGCCCACATGATACCACATATCCATCTCTTTGTCGATGTATCCAGTATCATATAGATACCGAAATCCCATCAACGTGGATGTAAACCTAAGTGAGGATAAGTGATACTTCATGGTCTGCGGTTCAATACTCACTTCATCAAGAGGGGATGCCCAATCTCCCCCAGGTGATCCATCATCGGCTGCATCTCTACCACCAATTGCAATGCCTCCTTTGACTCGCATGCTTCCTTCAGCAGGTGGGCAGCTAGTTGACACACTTCTGGAGAAGGGTCATATAGTTGTGTTACTAGCAGCCGCAACGTCCATGCATTGATACTGGCCGAGTTTCTGATGAGTTGACCGAGATGTCGTGTAGCGTAGAGCCGGATGTGCTGAACGCAGGAAGTCAATATCAAGCCACATCGGTCACTGCAGACGAGCTGACCTTGTAACTAGAGGTCAACGCCTTAGAGAGGACTATTCGCGGATGGCCATCACTGTACGGAGAAAGAACGGAATGAAGCCGAAGCAAGCCATGCACCAGGCCACTTACATATTATAATCCAAGTTTTCAATGATCCCTTTGATCAGATCTTCACGACTGCGCAACTCGCTAAGGTGGTAAAATGCCGTGAAGACTTTGAATTTCTCCAGCAACCTTCGCAGCAAGTTCGTATCCACAAAGCAATTCGTGTCAGACTGAATGGAAGAGACTTACTCCGTACCCTCTTTATGTTTGCTGAGCGTTCCTAGCATCTCAAAATAGCCGTACGTGAGTGTTTCGGCAACACGAGTCTTGGAGAATATGGGGTCCGAATCTGGAGGACCGTTGAACTACTCAGGGTCAATACTCGAATCAACAAACAGGAAAACAGCGGACCGGATCAAGTTGAGAGAATCCCCAGACGATCTGTTGCAAGAACACATCTTCCGTGGACAGATATCGAACACCATCGGGACTTGCAAGGAGGGTAGTCAGAAGGGCGCACCCCAGCCGAACCCACTTATGATTAGCCTGAAGAAGACATCAAACGTGGGTTCAGAATGGGTACGTTGCATCGACTTACCTTAGTGCGGGAGATATCCGAGAACCGATGGCTTCGAGGATGGAAGAAAGACATCAGTCGCCGGATGATTCTAGAGGCCTTGATTGCTTCTTCGAGTCGCGAGGGATTTCGCAAAGGACCCTCAACCAAGTCAATCAAAGTATCAAACTGCCATCGAGCATGCTCCTTAGTAGACGATATCTACGAGGTACATCTTAGTCATACAGACTCCTGACGCCATGAGGAACTGATACGCACTTGAGACTCGTTCAAAGCAGTCATGAAAGTCCTCTCGTCCATTTGCATGCCTAACTTGATCTTTACTTGCTCAATTTGCCTTTGCCTGCGAGCCGAATCGTCTAACGAATTTGCCCTTAATCGGCGGATTAGCAAGGATGACTGACATATATGCCAGAGCATACCGGGGTCGCGTATTCTTGATCAAGACAGGATCAAGCCTGGTTCGATTGCGGTTGAAACTATCCACGCTAGAGAGAGCCAGCGTTCCAACAATCCTATTCTCTCCATTGCTATAATCTGATGCAAGGGTAAATATACGCGAGACGGTCTGATCGGACAATTTCAGCTGCATTGACGCCAGGAAAGAGGAAAGCATTCAAGGACTGACCTGCATTTTCGCCGCTATGGAAAGGGGGAGTACCCTATTACCCAACTGAAGTATTTCAGCCAGTAGCAAGGTAGCCTTTCGAGAGAGGTTGGATCCAGTGACAGATTCCTCGAGCATTATTGTCAGGGACTGTCGAGCAATAGGTCAAGGATGATCAAAGAGACGTTCCATCACTGGCAACGTATGGGGCTACGAAGAGGACTCACGTCAAGCAACCCGGCTTCATTAAAAATCAGTATAAGCAGGGCGATATACTGATCAGTTAACTTCAGTCTCTGACTGGACCGCTCTGGGACGTCAGTCTGAAAGGGTGATTCGGGAGACATCTGGAAGTCGTCCAGCCCTAGGAAACCAAGGGGATGGGTTTGAACATGAAGGAGCGGATGGAAGGAGACTACTTGCTTGTTAGCCTGCGGCCATCCAGAAAGAGTTTATGCCAATCCGGGACTTTTATGTTGAACAGATCAAAAAACATATCTAATATGACGTCCTGCATAAGGCACATAAGCTGCGCACAGACGAAAATAACTGATGGATCTTACGCGCGTCTCAAGTGACGGTATACGAAGCGTATTGACCAATGAGCGTATTGCCTCAAGTCCATTCATGCAGAAGTACATAAGTCCTATATGACACTCAATCAATGTTGGGTGCCGGCAGAGGTGTAGGTACATACCACTCCACGTCCGCAACATCAACTGGATAACCCTGATACACCCCCTCATACGTGGGATGTGGTCGGGTGGTTTCCCGTACGCATCAGTGACAGCTGAGAGCGCTAGCTGATACAACTATTCAGGGCATTATACGTGCGTTCAGAATAAAGCAGACGTACCTCGAGGTCGTAGCCTAGCCTCAGGTATGCGCGCGTCCGAGGTGAGTCAGCAATATGCAGAAAAGTAGATGCTAAAATGGGGGCTAGCTCCAGGGGTCCGTCCCCTAATGCGTGGAGCAGAAACCGTATGGCGCCAGTTGTCGAAGCCAAGTCGATGTCGATGAGAACTGAGGGAGACTACGTTTGCAAACATTACAACTCGGCCGATATCACTCACGTATTTCAGCAAGCGTCTGGATGCAAATGGGTCTGAAAGGGTCTTCCGCGTACTCAGCAACGGCTATGAGGGCTCGCATGACTGGCTCCGACAAGGGAACCTTTCCTGGTCGGTTCGCCGCGTCTCTTCTGACCGAACCGACTTCAACCATTGAACGTATCAACTTGACCACCTGCTCTTTCTCCATCGTGTGTTTGTTGTCGCGTGACAACGATCTACAAGTGTGTCAATCATCAATCACCAGAGGTATTCAATGCGCACTTGACAATGTACCAGTCAAGAGCCCGGCCGACTCGCTGCACAGAGTCGGCATCCACAAGCAAGTAACGCACCAAACGATACGCATTTGCACGGCACTGCTTCGTGCAGCTATCTGACAGGGCTGGCACGACACTTGATGCTTCTCTGGTAAACAGAACGTACACCCATGATAAACGCACTCACGCCTTGACCACTTCCGAAATGTCTAGCTCGTACCGCACTCGAAAGTGACGTTGCAGAATGTTGACTAATTGCTGCGTCGTCTCAATTCGTTCGGAGCTGTTGTCTGTAGATGAGGATGACGATTGTTGTCTCGGTTTGTCCAGAGATGTAAGATGGTTTAGGCAGTTGGTTGCATGCTGGAGGGCGACACGAGAAGCACCTGCTAACATAGAGTCGTATAATTCTAGCTTCACTGTGGGAAGACGACGTACCTCGCGCCTTGTCGTCATTCGTTGCTGGACTCCTGAGTCCGCGACCATGAATCGGGTTCGTCACGCTCCCGTTGACGTTGGGGATTATTCGGTCTAGACCGGAGGTGAGGGACGATGGGGATGGTAATCAAGATACATACGCTGCTCGATCCTCTTGATTAAAGCCTCTATCTTCCTCTTCGCATTTTCTAGTTCAGATTCAACTTGTTGCCTCAGAGCATCCTGAAGAAGATATGTCAGGGAGATACCAGGAGTCGTAATAAGACATACAGGTATGCTTTTACTGAGAAAATCCTCGGCTCCCTCTTTAATGCTGCTCTCAAGAGCGAGTTGCGTCCTAAGAGACTCTAGCTACAAAGTATCGAGTCCCGAAACCGAACAATCTGCCACGCAATAGCCATACCTGCTGGAACTCATCCATGCCGTCGAAGTCATCGCCGGGAGCAAATGAGCCCTCGCTAGTACTGCCAACCAATGTCGACGTTTGGGATAAAGCCAAATGTGGGCTAGTTGAAGGAGTTTTAAGTAGAGACGGCATCGTGTCAGAGCATGCGACGAGGATTTCAGCTGATGACAGGAGACCCTGTTGAATCCACGCAAATGATTGATTACAGAGTGTGAGAAGTGAATGAAGCCGTCGCGTTGGGGCGGGGCAAGAAGACGGCGAGGAGACCTACAGTGAGTCACGTGGATGCTACCCCTATCTTAGACAATGCCTGGTCCTTGGTCCTTCTTCTTCAACGGCAATAACAGCCATCCTTGCGTATCATATATATCATCTTCACGAAACTGGTACTGCATCCAATATTGCGGCTCGGAGCTCCAGGCATCTGCACTGGGAGGCGAGGTGGGATCGCCACCAAGAACTTCAATTGATCTAGTTTGTCCAGCAGCATCGTTATGTATACACTCTTAACTTTTATACGCCTTCTATACATAATACTAGAAGCAACAGGAACTTCACTTCTCGACAAAACGGACCCATTCCTACTGCTGAGAACGGAATCCGAGCAAGTGTTTCGCGTTCACCGTACAGTGCTGGTGAAGTACTCTCTGCCCACAGTTCGTACTCAAACCTTACCACCAGACCTCCGTTTTACGCCTGGGCCTGAGCCTCGAGTAGCCGCTGGACTGGTTCATATGCTCAAGCATACGCAAGCTAATAGCCACGCCTCCTTTGACACATCGCGACCGGCTATTTGACATCGATAGCGATTCTATATACTTCTGCGAAACAAAGAAAAGAAACGTACACCCTCGGCGATTCAGACGGCTCGGATAGATCTCGCTCTGGCGCTGCCGAACGAGCGTGAAGGTTTCGCTACACCCGGCCTGGAATGTTGGAATACATAGATCGGCCGCCGTCATTAAAGCTTGAAGGCTCGATTTATAATAAGTGAACCAACGCCACATTGTGTCCGTCTTCATACAGTGGGCGCTTGGGCAACTGAATTGGTATGAGGAAGCCAAATGATTTCGACCCTAGAGTCCTAGACAAATGCAAATCAATCGGGGCCGGATACAATGGACATTCGTCCCCTCCTTTACTATGATCAGCCGAACCATATCGGCCACGGTCGCCCTTCTCCCCGAGGTACTCGGCATATAAACAACTCGTCGTCTCTAATCCATGCCTCAGCTTAGCCTTGAATCATCGCCCTCATTAACACAGCTCGATGATCCAACAATTCGCGACCACACCACTAATCATGCAACAGCGCTATAATGTCCTCT
Source organism: Pleurotus citrinopileatus (assembly GCA_017312325.1). Classification (NCBI taxonomy): domain Eukaryota; kingdom Fungi; phylum Basidiomycota; class Agaricomycetes; order Agaricales; family Pleurotaceae; genus Pleurotus; species Pleurotus citrinopileatus. Next base: position 2,379,998 of record BHFW01000037.1, read on the forward strand.
GGACGACAGATCACGTTCGTAGTGCTGCCGATACTTTCTTTGCGGACCTTCGAGGCTCTCACGCAACCACCGTCCTCCGTCACTTCTCCACAACCGAATTGATCACGTTCGATCACTCACCTCGACATTCATACCATTCGACATTGTACGGCATCAACGCCATCCGTTCATACCTAGACCTCCTTGCAACCCATTGGACATGTCACGATCTAATTAAGCACCGTATGCAAGTGTCGCTTGAGTCGAAGCAGGTCGTCATTACCGCTAGCGTTACATGGAAATGGAAAAAATCCAAACACAGCTGGAAGGAAGACTTTACATGCACGCTGGAGTTTGACGACGCTATGAAGATAAAGAGTTTTGTAATAAGGACGGATTCAGCACCTGAGACGTGTGTAATGCGCGCTGTGGACAACCCTTGAGTGGTGTTGTTGGGTATGCCAAGTTTTTACACGCAGGTCAGTGCCCTGATATCAATCCCCATCTCGGGCTCTGACCGATGTTTCATTAGCGAGCAGATATCAGCATTCGGGGACGGGGACGGTCTACCCCGAGACCTACCCCGAGCTAGGACTTTAATAGGCACGGAACGGGTGGATGCCACCTTACTCATGATAGTTGCCTACCGAATACATATGACGGTGCTCTGACCAACGGCGATTTAGTTGACAGTGACAATGCTTCAATTCGTCACCTGCATTCTGGAATAGATGTATGTTAAAAGCCAAGCAAAAGTAGCCAGAAAATGACAGCATATAAATAGAGCCGAAGCCACAAAGCAATCACTTAGAAGATATTGAAAAGGAATGCATCTAACTGCGCTTTGAAACATCTGAACCCATGCTTAAAGTAGGTTTAATCACTCGTTCGCCTGGTAGGATCTAATTGGCCCATCAATTACTACGAAGCTCTGTATCTCGTTGGCACTCACCATTGTCGCCTTTCCCTCCCAATCATCACGCGACCCCAATCTACTGAGGTGCGCGCCAATAGGCACCCCAAAGGATTTCAAATCTTCCACAGAATGAACCACTTGCCTCCGCAGTATGACATGACCATACCTCAAAGGCAGCAGTTCGCTCTCATTGGCCCCGTTCCGAGTCAAAGCTCGAATCTGTCGTAGCATTCCTCGCTCCTTGCTGACGAACCCCCTCAATCGACCATACCCTTCCGCCGCTTTCGGACCCCTCCCATCATCCTCACTCAATAACGCCTTCCCTAGCCTAGCCAACTCTCTCTGCAACTCCGTCTCGTACTTTATGCCTCCGTGCACACAGAAACTGTCCATTATCTCCCATGCCGACTCCGAAGTTCCCTTGTATCGGTAAGTTTTGCATCCACGATCTATGAGCGGCTTCCAGTAGTTGGTGTGGATGTCGCTTTCCCATTCTAGCGACGGATGCTTAGAAGCGGGGTATTGGTCCCACATTGTTGTGACGAAGGTAATATTTTGGATGGACTTCTCGGCCCATGCGCGTTGGAGGAATGTGGGGATATTGGAGAGGCGTATCCAGTTATCGACAATGCGATGAAGCCAGATAACTCCCGTGAGCTTGACGTTGCGTTTATAGCTATAGAGTCATAGTCAATACAATTGACGCGCTGCCCTGCTGAATATGGATACCAAGTTTTAAGCCACAAAGTGATTTTTTCCAGAACTTGACGGACGTCCTCAACACAATCGCAGCCGGGGGTGTCGATGAAAATGAAATCGAGGTCGCTCTGTTCACAGTGGTATTTCACGATACCCAGGTCCTTCGTACAGGCGTTCAAGCGGTTATCGGTTTCCATAAACGTGCTTGAGGTTAGGGTATTTATGAACTGCAGGTTGGGCATGCGGTTAGCCACTAACTTATGAAGGAAAAAGGGTCTCGTACCGAGCTCTTTCCAGAACCATGGCGCCCCATAACGCTTTAAACAGCCATATAATTACGGATAGCTCCAATCAACGGTATTGCAGTTAAATCCACTCACGCAATGATGATATGTTCCTCTGTCACGTCGCCAATTTCTGGGCTCCGTGTCATAGGACCACAAAGCTCCGGGTGCCTGCTTAGAAGTAGGTCCACTGCTCTCCAAGCACTCTCGATTGTTTGGTCAAACCGTTCCTTCTGGATCCCCCATTTTATTTGTTTCTCTCTGCGTAGACAGTCCTCCATTTCGAGGGCATTCCACATTGTTGTGAGGACCATCATCTTCTTGAGATAGTCGGGCCCGAGGAGGGACTCAAAGACCTTGGTGTATGTGGATGGAGCCATGGACTCTGTCGCCCGAGTCGCGTTCATTTTGTAGAGGAATAAAATTCCATCTACGCGCGCACGCCTTGGGTAACTAGTGGTGATCGTCGTGAGGGTAAGTCAAGGCAGGAGAATTGGAGACAACCGACGTGCGTCCAAGCCATTGGTGAATCTGTGCTTGTATATCAAGAGCCATATGTGAGTCGTTGTCGATGGGTGGGGTGTCCACGAATACAATGCTACGACCATCATCGTCACCCGGATAATTACACTCGATGCAGCTGATGTATTTGTTAATTGCTCCTAGAGCGTGCTCGACATGCATCTTGTTCGTGTTAGTGGCCGTATTGATGAACTACAAATCGTACCGCCCGTGAGTTCACCATCGATTCAATCCAGTGCATCGAGGAGAGTGTCGAGGAGGGTAAGCCAGTGGATGACTTACCGTACTCTTCCCTGCCCCCGCAGGCCCCATGACACTAAACCAAGCGGTATATTGACTTGGTTAGCCGGCAAGTCGGGATACATCCAGGGCTGTACGTACACAATAATGATATCATTACTAGGCACTTCTTCTGGGCATATAAGCCGGGCGAACATATGGAGGAATCGCTTCAACATTCTTGTGGATTTTTGGGCCGCCAGTTCGATGGACTTGGAACAATAAGATGGTTAGATGCTGGGTGGGATATTGTAAGAGTCCGGTTTCTCGTGGCTTCGGTCCTAGGTGGGCTGCTGCCGCACATTCACCGAGAACATGAGGGGGCCACGCCTTCGAGGCGTGGTAAGCTTAGAACTTTCATACTAGACGTTTACGCGACAACTTCCTCATTGGCCATTGCAGCCATCCCAATGAACGGAGTCTTGCCTGATGGTAAGCAGTTGGTGGGCTCCGTTGGGTCAATTCGTTTCACGAGTCCCAGTCAGGACGGACTGTTTTTCCCCTTCTGGTTGACTTTGTCTTCAAAATGACAGAATCTGTGACAAATGAATGGTTGCCTAAACTTGCATACTTTAGGCTAACCTTTTGAGCGAAATGAGACTTCTGGACGTAAACTGTGGGAACTTAACCCTTGTTGTCCCTCTCCTCGTACCATCCGTGTGTCCTCGTTGTCGCCTTCCCCGCTGGTCGCTGTGGTCGACGGTCTGCTTACCTTGAACTCATGAACCGCTAGCCCAAGTGCTGCCTAACACCAGCGGTCACCTTTCGATACTTCTTCCCTCCCAAATCACCAGGTCTCAGCAGAACGTTTATCAATGACCCCCCGCCCAGGTCTTTTCAAGTCAAAGGAGCGACCCTCTTCAGCGATCTACATTGGATCAAATATACCGATATTATCACCACCAAACCTCCCTGATCTCCCAGAACCACCTAGCCCAGTCGCCAGTGTTAGCTCCCGCGGTTCTGGATTACCATCGCCACCAGCTACCAATTCTACAGGGAGTGGGAGCACTGGCGGAGACAACGACAACGACCCGAATAATAGTATTGGCGGGACTGCATCCAGTAGTACCCGCCATTTCAGATTCTCTATGAATATGCTCAATGAATCCAACGTAAAGACCTTTCAAGATGCATTAGCCAGCTCAGCCCAGGATACTAGGCAGTATCGAGATGCATATAATGATGATGATGACGACGATGACGAACATAATGAAGCCGAAAATGAGGAGGACAACACTGCGAGGTTGGACCGTCTGCTTGCGCTCAAATCTACCAACGAAGATGATAATGCCCTGCAGCGTGTCAAGTCACTCACGGAACGCAATCGCATGGTAAGCTCGCTAACCAATGTGGTGTTTTGGGAGGTGCAACTTTGACATTGCCCATTGTGTAGACTCTGAACAAAATCACCGCTTTTTCACGACTTTCTTCCCCTTCTCCTGTACCCTCACGACACCGATCGCCAGCACCAGCGCCCGCCCAATCGGCCTCCTCATCCTCGTCATCGTCGCATACTGCTTCATCCCGCCAATCCCTTGCTCGTTCTACTGCCCGACCACGTAACTCGGACTCTTCACTCCTTCACATGCGTTCACAATCTTATGCCTTTGATATGGCGCCTGAACACTTGTCGGGCTCTGAGACTGAGCGAGAGTCGACCCGTGGTTCACAGGCAGCGTCCTCCCACTCCCACTCCCAGTCTTATTCTCCCTCTCCTTATCAAACAACCAATGACCCGACTTCTAGTTCCATCCCCTCTACTTCCTCATCACAAGCAAGACCTCAGACACCCCCACCTTCTCAACGCAGACGTTTGACCTCTGCCCCTGCCTCCCCTGCGAGGGCTCGCGAACTATCCTCTACCAGCCATACGGTTGGTCCTTCCCGGACACGGACGCCTCGCAAGCGAGCCTCTATGGCAATGACGTTACCCGATGATTACGATGACTACACAGACGCTCGGTATGACCGCGAACGCGATGGCAGCCTCAGAGGTTCTCGCGCTAACTCAAGGGTAGGATTTGTTGACCTTGCTCCTGTGGATGATCCTGGTCAAAGGGATGATGTTAGAGCACCCTCTAGAACCGGGTCTACATTTGCCAGGAGAGCATCAAGGCAGCCTCTGCCTAGAGAGTTCCGAGACTACTCCTATGAGGATGGTCGCGAGCATGAAGTTAGAGCAGGTGGGATGAGCAGGCAGCAGAGCATCGATGAGAGTACCGGAGGCGATAGTGGTGTAGATCTTAGTAGCAATGGGCGGCCCGCCTCGAGAGTTAGTGGTCAGGTGTGTCCTAGTCTCTTATCACTACTTGACGCGTGGTTCTACTAATTCTCCCTTTTTGCAACAGCTACCCCCTGAACCCCCTACCCCCCATCGAACATCTCATTATGCCTCTCGGCAAGTACAGCAGTCTCCTCGGAAGTCAGGCAACTGGTCAAACACGGCTCGCGACCTCTCAAGACGACATCAATCAAGGTGGCTGTCTGGTGAAGTAACATTTGCCGACACCCCACACGATCGGCAGGATGGTGGGGCTCAGCTAGGGAGGAGGCAGTCATTAAGAGGTGGTAGTGCGGAGAGCGCGCTTGGTCTTGGTCAAGGCCGGAGCCTGGTCGGAGAAGGATTAAGGGCGGCGGGATTGACTAAGGACACGCCGTCCCAACGACAAGCCGCAAGGGAAAGTCGGGATCTCGACGGCGCAGCTGACCGGGGCGGGGACAGGCGACCACTTAGCCGTCTGAGTGGGGATACCGGACCTAGTCGTTATAGCGATAGCTTTCGTCCCTCCTCGCGCGCAAATGGTCATATCGCCAGCGAATTTCGAACCCCGGAGCATCCTTCAGTTCATGATGCAGCAAGGAAGGTGGCGACCGCTCCTAGAGCCGCAACATCCATGGCTTTGTATCGCGCTTCTCTTGATGGGAACACCGTCAGAAGGGGTGATGATGATGATGAAGACGAACCTAGGACAGCCCCACTGTTGCGGACATATCGAAGTAGTCTAGGATTGGAGACTTCGACCAGAGTGGCGTCTGCCTTGGCCAACCGTCCTCTTCCAGAAAGGGAGAGGTATTCCAGCCCGTATGGCGGCACACGGAAGAGGGAGGATGGACATACAGCCGGTGCATCCTCTCGAGAGCAACAAGCCAAGCACGCGGAATTGATGAAGCATAGTCTGGATGTGTTCGCTACCAATATTGAGAGGCTGGGGATACTTGGGGATGGTGGCAGAGGGGGTGGATCTGCCGCCTCAGAGTTGGTGAAGAGTGCAGAAGATATTGTAAGCGCTGCGGAGAGGTTGAATGAGATGATCAAGAGTGGAACGAACGTAGCATTGACGGAGCAAATTGATGCTGAGCTGAGTGGGAGCTCTGGGGAGGTGGACTTGGTTGAGGTTTGGAGGAATGTTGGTGGTCAATGGAGAGACGGACTGAGGCTTAGTGATGAACTGGTGAGAAGTGTGACTGGGTTCCTACTGGGTATCGGGAGAGTAGTGAAGGATCTTGGTCTGGCCGGCAATAGCGGCGGGATGGTTGGTGGGTACCCGAGTGGGCATGGCGGGGATGGCGCACATGGCCGTAGCATCAGCTTGGATGAGGACGCTCTGGCAAGAACAAGCGTCGCTAGTCCCGAGGTTGCGACTGCTTCATCTAGTAGTGCTAGTGGTCGTAGGAGCGTTGGCTCAAGGCGGAGCTGGGAACCTACACCACGAGACAGGGAACGTGAGCGCGAAGAGACTCTCAAAAAGCTTGCGGGTGGAGATGGCTCCACCCGCGACATTCCTATGCCCCGCCCTCTGTCAGAACTTCGCAACGCTAGGACTCAAAGAGATTCCCCTTTGCCGCAGCGCCGTTCAGTGATGAATGTGTTCACCGCAGAGAGGAGGGACCCAACGTCAACTCCCCAACGTGGACTCGGCGTAGCACCCGAACGATTTACCCCTGCGATGGTTCCATCGTCGTCCATGCGTCGAATCAGTAATCCCCAACTTGATGAAGGGGTAGTGAACAGTACCTCACTCGAGACCATTCACGGTTATGAGCCCTCTCCCACTCCCGCGTCGCGCACACAAACTGCTACAGAACGAATGCAACCCCTCACTCATCGAGCATTGACTCTTAACGCCCTCAACGCTTTGAATGGTACGCCTGACCGTGAACGTAACAATCGCGCGGGGCTCCCTCCTTTGTCAATCCCCCCTCCCCTTGCCGCCCTTGCGTCTGAATCCCTTCTTCAAAGAAACAAAACCATAGCAACCGAGAAGCCCAGTGCGAGGATTGAGCGCGAACGTAATGAGCGTCGCCACAAGCAGGCCGCCGCGTCTACTTCAACCATCCGACCCCAGTTCACCGTTATAAGTAGTACGAACCCCACAACCGCATTAACTACTGTGACAGCATCGCCCGAATCCCAACTATTTCCCCTCTCTCGCACTGACTCTGAACGCTCTGGGAAATCCAGCTCGGCGCGATCAAATGCAGCAGGGACGTTTTCTCGGGCCTCTACTGTATCGGTATCCACAGCCCTCAGCGGGTTGAGAGACCGGGATCAAAGACAGCGGACATTATCGAATACGCCGGCTGATGAACCTAATGGTTCAACTGCTACCGCCGGTCCCTCTCCGAGTGCCGTTAAAGCTGTCGCCCGCGCATATGGCCCTATGACACCCTTATCTGGGTCAGAAACCGAGCGAGACACACGTCGGAAGACAATAGGGACTCGGCAAGGTGCCAGGCCTTCACTTGATGGGGATTCTGTCGGTCCTGGGGCTCGTTCTGGACAATCTACTATCATGGCCCCACCAACACTGCCTGCTCGGACTGGGAGACCAAGACGGCAAACGGTGACGGCGCTTTTTGACGATAGTTGACCGAATATACTCGCTTGACTGTCTACCTTTGTGGGTCTTTCTATTTTGACCCCTGTGGATCATTGCTCACAAGTAGACGTAGATTTCGTGCTTCGGGTCGATCTCAAATTTTGGACTTTCTTCTTTCTCTCCCCTCATCTTGTCGTCTTAATATCTTCTCCTTCTCTCTTGGGCTCGCCAGGTGCCATGCCTTGCTCTGTTTTCACTCTCACTGTCGCTCGTTTGTTTTCCCTTCCCTCGAATTTGGTGCAGGATCCATAGTTATGCGCCATTGTGCTTACCAATATGGTTATGCAAATAGCAGTACATACGAGCTTTTTTGTTCAGGTACTCCAAGTAGTTTATGATTCCAAGTACTAGCTTATTGTACTAATGAATATGTCACAATAGCCTTCAGAATATGTCTTGTAGAGCAATAAAGATACCCAATTTTGCATGTCAAGGACATGAGGGCCCGGTCATAGGTTTTCGACTGGTACGCGGTTGTGGGGCAAAGGTCATTAGAACGTACTGGCAATTCGGCGCCAACCACTCTGCGATAAACTTAATTGGCTGATCCAGGTCGCGAAGTCGTCGTGAACTGCTTAGCGACGTGTTGCGGCTACGCTCTGTTTGTGGACTTGGAAGTGCAGAGCGGAGCGCCCACTAGCCACAACATTTTGGCGCTCAAAGCTTCTTGAATTATTGCGTCCATTTCGAAACCAGCTGCCCGCAGCAATCTCCAGCTTTATCACCAGGTGTGCCCACAGTTCGACGGTATTCTCTTTGGCTGACTGGCTGACAGTCTGTGAGTCAAGCATGGCCGAGACATCCGCCAGTAGTGCCATTCGTATCACTCGTCAGTGTTCTGAAGTTTGGCAACCATTCGGGTAGTGCTGACCTTTGGATGACGCAGTCGCGGGGGCCAGTGGGCTTGCGAAGAGGGACTTTCTAGGGCTTCCAGATCCATTTGCTGTGCTGACTGTCGATGGTGAGCAGACGAATACGGCAGGGATTGTCAAAAGGTCGTTGAGCCCAGTGTGGAATGAAACCTTCCAAGTGTGAGTCTAAAAGTTTCTCAAAGTTTCTCTTGTCTTGCCCATCCATTTATGCAGATCGGTGTCCCCGAATTCCACTATATCTATCCAAGTATTCGACCATAGAAAGTTTCGCAAACGGGACCAAGGCTTTCTTGGGATCGTCACCATGCCAGGCGCAGAGGCCATATCTGCTGCGAGAGAGAATCCTGGTGCGGCTTTTTCTTTTGGGACCATTGCTGAATGTAATGTCATCGTTACTGTGCGCAGTAGGCTTGATTACAAAGGATCTTACAATGAACGGGAACAATCTGAATGTTTATGGCAAACTCATGCTGTCATTTGCTTTCCAATCACAAACGCACCCACCTGTACACGATCAGTCGGCGGCGGGGCCGGCATCAGCAGTACAAGATAGGCCAACACAGCAAGCAGGCGATCCATCACGGCTGCTCCGGGCCCGGTCCTCCATAGCTCTCACCAGCGAACCGCAGCTACCGCCACGAGGCTCTACTCCTTTGCGACCATCAACTAGCTACGCCGCCTCCTCATCGTCCTCCTCTTTGACCTCTTCTCGTCCTTTCTCTGCTATGGGTCCTTCGCCCTCCATGCCCGATCCACGCTCTGCTCCACTTCAAGCCGTCCACGAGACGCCACTACCGCCAGGGATTGAGCGCCGAACCGATCCTCACGGCCGGGTGTATTACGTGGACCACAACACAAGGACCACCAGCTGGAATCCACCTGGAACAGCAGCCCAATCCCCTGTGAGACAACAGGTCGCACCAGCATCAACAACCATCGCCATTCGACCGCAGAGCGCCGCCGTGTCCAATGTGGCATCAACTCACGCCAGTCTCACTCTTCCTGATGGCTGGGAAGAAAGAACCACACCTGAAGGACGACCTTACTTTGTCGACCACCGCACTCGTACGACGACATGGGTGGATCCGCGTCGACAACAGCTTGCTCAATTGACTCAGCAGTCGTCAACCCCAATTGCTCCTTCTCAAGTCCCTAACCCACAGTTGGGACCTCTTCCATCTGGATGGGAGATGCGACTAACTGCGACTGGGCGTATATATTTCGTTGATCACAACACCCGAACAACAGCATGGGACGATCCTCGATTACCTTCTTCAGTAGATGATTCCGCTCCTCAGTACAAACGGGATTATCGTAGGAAGGTTGTCTACTTCAGAAGTCAACCCAAGATGCAAGTCTCACCTGGGAAATGTGAGATCAAAGTACGACGTAGCCATATTCTGGAGGATAGCTTTAGTGCTGTCATGGCGCTCAGCGCTGAGGACCTCAAGCGAAGGTTGATGGTTAGTTTTGATGGTGAAGATGGACTTGATTACGGAGGTGTGTCGAGGTCAGTAACCATCTTCATTCCAATAATCCAGTTGCACGCTGCTTGAGAATACTGAATTGGATGCTCGCTACAGAGAATGGTTCTTCTTGTTGTCTCACGAAATCTTCAATCCGAGCTACGGACTGTTCGAGTACTCGACTAGCGACAGCTATACCCTCCAGATTAATCCTGCCTCTGGCATCAACCCCGACCATCTTGACTACTTCAAGTTCATCGGTCGATGTCTTGGCCTGGCCATATTCCATCGCCGGTTCCTCGATGCGTACTTTGTTAGGAGTTTCTACAAAATGATCTTGAAGAAGGCTGTATCCCTGGTTGATCTGGAGAGTGTCGACGCAGACCTTCACCGCTCCCTGACCTGGATGCTGTGAGTGCCCGACAGCTTGTTATCCTGATAAATAGCTAACTATATGGCTTTAGCGAGAACGATATAACTGATATCCTAGACGAGACATTTACGACTATTGAAGAGAGATTTGGGGAGATAGTGACCGTTGAGCTCAAACCCGGAGGAGAGGACATCCCGGTTACGGAGGAGAATAAAGGAGATTATGTGAACTCCGTCGTGGCATACCGAATATCGAAACGTGTTAGGGATCAGTTCGAGGCTTTCAATCGAGGCCTCCTTGAACTCATTCCATTCGATTTGCTTAACGTCTTTGATGAACGGGAACTTGAGCTCCTCATTGGCGGGATGTCCGACATCGATATGTGAGTATTTTGTTTGAATCCTTGATATACTGTGTAGTGATCTTGTACGCTTTCATGCAGTGATGATTGGAACAAGTTCACAGACTATCGTGGATACGAGAAGACAGATCAAGTCATTGAATGGTTTTGGCAATGTCTCCGATCATGGCCCGCAGAACGCAAAGTCCGTTTGCTACAATTCACCACTGGAACGTCTCGGTTACCTGTCAATGGGTTCAAAGATTTACAAGGCTCCGATGGGCCGAGGAGGTTTACTATCGAGAAGTCGGGCGATCCCCAGGGTCTTCCCAGAAGTCATACTTGCTTCAATCGATTGGATCTGCCACCATATGAAGACTATCAGAGTTTGGAGAGTAAACTCCTCTTCGCCATAGAGTGAGTTTGTTGTTTCTACTCAGTTAGACTAGTTCCTGATGGATGTTGTTATAGGGAAACTGAAGGCTTTGCTGTGGAGTGAAACACACATACAACATCATTGACGACATTTTTTTGTTCTCAATTCTCTCTTCGTTTCTCGGATATCATCATTCTTATCGGATACCTATTCACTATCTCATTTGTTCTGGCGAACGTACTGTATATCCCTATTCCTCTCGTTGATTTCGAGTGCGACTTACTGGCATTGCCCCATACAACTTATTCATGATACGAGGCTGTATTGGTATACTTAGAGAATCAAAATTCTTTTAATAGTACTCGGTTGGCTTGATTGTGACCCCTTCTGAAACCATTTGGAGGAATATAGGCTACCCAGTCGGAAGCCGTGCATACGACAAGCATGCCTCGATGTGATGAATAGCATATGATCGGGTACATAAGTTCATGGATGTATGGCATGACAGTCATAGACCGTAGAGGGATGCAGAAGATGTGCGTGTAAAGGCAATGTCATACAATTATGATCGGCTAGCCTCAATTCTCTTTCTGGCTACTTGTCTTCGGTTGAGGCCAGCGAAAGTCTGAACGACACTTTTGTCGTGGCTCTTCTCTACCTCGACGTCCGAAGCGGTAAGAATGATCTCGACGTGACAGGGGTGGCCCTGGTATGGATTGATACGACCATGGGCACGGTAAGTGCGGCGGCGGGTTTTCTATTAGAAAGGCCAGTCAATCAGTACAAGTCGGAGAATGTACGGGCGAGGCATACGGGAGCTTGGTTAACGACGATGTTCTTGATTATGAGGTCCTCCACGTCAATGTTTTTGGCATCCGCGTTGGATTCCGCGTTTTTCAGGAGGCGGAGGAGGAATTTGATGGATTTCTCGGGCCAACGACCTTAAAATCCCGAAGATATAGAAACATTGATTTAGGAAAGAGTAGAATATCAAGCTGACGGACCTTGAGTGGTCTTGAACTCCTTCGCCTGACCCGTTCGACCCACACCACCAGAGAATCGTCGGAAAGGAATCACGCGATTGTGTTCCTGCACATCGCCAAGATAGGCGTAAGCCTTCGTGAGCTTGAAGCCTGGTTTCGCTACAATTTAGCAGGCGCATCGAGTTGATTGGCTGGGGGCACACTAACCGGTGACGGCAGCAGCAACCTCCCGCATGTTCTTGAAGTGAGTCCTGAGATACTCGCCCCGGGCGCGAGCAGCTGGACGAGGTAGTCAATACAATCTCTTCACGAGCCATCTTGTTTGAATGATACGCACTTTTCTCCGGGTTGGTGATGATGGCGGCGGAGGAGTATCTTACTAATATCGGGAGGTTCAGCACGCATCATCAAGAGTGACGGGGACCAGCATTACTCACCCATGTTTTCCTTAGCAACTTTTGTCGGCGACGATGATGGTAGGGCGCGGCTTACCGAAGATTGTGGCTTGGGGCTACGATACAGTTGTTCGGCATCTCCCGAGATGCTGGATTAATCGATTATAAGCGCCAGACGGCGGGCAAGGATCTCCCAAAAACGCTCACAAAATGCATCGAATATTTTCGTATTAACGCTCAAGGCTCTAGGAGTCAGGAATATCGAGGGCAGTAATCCTGTTGCAAGCTACCTCCTCCGTTCTTAGTCCAATTTATCCACCAGTTATGTATTTACTTGATGTACCAATTTATTGCTTGATATCTGGGGTTGAGATCAGGATGGCTAACAAGCTCTTGAAGTTTGACATACCACTATTGTCGTCGAGCAACTCCGGATAGCAACCTGCTTGGTGGTACATAACTGAAGTCCCGTGGTCGCCCTTTCTGAAACCTGGTAATCAGTCAGAGCCTCTCAGCGCCCAGCGTGGAGTCTCAAGCAACTAGATAGTATCTCTGCCTTGAAGGAAAATCAAGCCGAGACGCCATTTCCGTTTAGCTAGCTTTACGCTGCTGAGCGTCGCAGAGCTGTCCTTCTTTCTTCTTTGATATAAGAACGGGAATGATATTGGCATATCCGACATTGCTCTACATATGTCGTCAGGTAGCCCGAGCGCCTCGAGGGCTTGGACGTCACTCTCAAGGCAAGGGTTAGTATGCTACTCTTATCCGCTGTCTGAGTTGAGACACTCTCGCTCACCACTTGACCTTTGTAGGATTGTTTCAGGTCCGTCCCCTTGCACGAGAATAATAGACGAGGACAAATGCGCCGAGACAAATGTACGCAGGCGTCCACGCTTCCCCTTTGGCCGATTTGATTCGCAGTATGTTCGAATCGCGTGCATGCTCAGGCCTCGTATGCATGTCATTATCTATCAGCTCAGCTACAGTGCACGGACACTCACCAACAAACTACAACCAGTCTTGTTTACACTGTAGAACACCGCAAAACCCTGAGGGTGAACACATTCAGCAGAATAATGGGTTGGTTACCAGTATACCCATCATTGCCCCCGCCTCTTCCCAGAACGATTTTCTCATTGCCCGTCGCGATTATACTCATTCTTGAAAATTTTCCTTTTAAAGAAAGCTAGCCCTTTTGGCCACCGTCCTGGTCGATTCCGAGAGGAACTGGAGAGCCTCGAGGGATAGCACTGCTCTAAGTGTGACGAAGGTAGTTTGCGAATATCGTATGCGGGAGTTAAACGTTAATGACGTAGCTCGGACCTAGCCTTCCTATGTTCATCCCTGTACGATCACCTAACCGAATATTTCGAACAATGGCTGATGACATTTCCATATCCATCCACACAGAAATACTAATGTGAGCCACCGCTGCATTTGTTGAAACTCCCACCTTCTAGATCATTGACCTAGTGGCTGATCGCTATAACAGTGCTGTCCCACTTCTTATTGTCAAACCACTACCATCTATCACCCCCCACCCTTGTCTCACCTTAGAATAACCCATATCCAATTCCTCTACAACCCCCAAACAACAAGCAATGTCAAGATCTACGCGTACCAGTACTACCCACCCCATTATCAAGCAGGTTCCCGATGAATCGTCTTCGTCCTCAGGCGCATCATCTGGGTGTGACGACGCTACCTGCATCAGCATTCTCGGTATATCCTCCCCCTTCGCCGAGGATGCTGAGCTCAGCATCGAAGGTGTATTCCCTGCTCTTGCATCATCCTTCAAGCTCTTCGAAGGCCTTGCTACCAAAGGCGATATCAGCAGCATACGCAATTTCGCCCCAGTCTTTATAGGCAACCTCTTCTCGGCCTACCGGCAGCTGAAGAATGTACCCAAGGAAGTCAACGACAATACGCGCTTCCTCTTCTCTAAGTACCAACTACGATACTGTCTGAACGTACTCCGCTCTCGCGTGGATACCAAACTCCCCCAGAAGCCTTCGAAGGAGCAAAGAGAAGACTATCTTCAGCGTGTCATAGAAGACCTCGAGACCGTCAAAATTCGCCTGAACTCCTTCCTTACTGTGTTGAATGACGTCGTCATCAAGCCGCTCTCCTCTTCTAGCCCTGGTAGCTCTATCAACGTTCGTCTTTCCTCTACGAAAGCACAGTCTTCTGGTGGCTCTCCTCCCCTTCCTCCTAAGGACATCGCTTCCGTGGCCGCTCGGCCTACTGGCGCTCCACCCGCAAAGCCTCCCTTCGCACCCACTCCTCTTATGAAGCCGACACCCCTGGCTCCCATCTCATACTCTACGGACACCTTGGTCACCCACAAGACAACATCTAGCTCAAGATCGTTTCTCCGAAAGATGCTTCGGGCCTTTAGCATGTCCAAACTATCCCTGACCAGCCCATCCTCCTTCAATCTACTGGACTTGGCTCATCCTTCTGACACGAGCACAATCACTGATTTTATTCACCCGAAGAAGCTGCCTGACATGCCTTACGAACCTAGGCGCTCAGCTATCTACTTCCCAGTTGGGGTTGACTTCTCTAAAGTCAACATCGAGGAGTTGATGCCGACTCCTGATGACGGGACCATCCGCCTGACTTCCGAGGGCAAACTCAAGGCCGCTTCTCTCACTTCCCTCGTCCGCATCCTCACCTCCCCTGAGGCTCTACGAATTCCAGACTTCACCCATATCTTCTTCATGGCCTTCCGTTTCTTCACTACACCGCTTGAACTTTTCAAGCATCTCATCGCGCGTTTTAATGTTCTGTCCGTCTGGATGAAACCAAATCTTGATAAAGCTACAAGTGGCTTGATCTCCCTCCAGGCAGAGGAAGTCCGCGTTAGCGTGGTACGGGCATTTACCACCTGGCTCTGGGAATACTGGCGTCCCGAAACGGATAGTCACGTTCTACCTCAGATCTTGAAGTTCGCTACTCACGACGTCGTTGGCAACGTACCTGACTTGAAATATGCTTGGAGTCTCGCCCAGGCTGCCTGGAGGATCGACTCTGGGAAGGGCCAGTATGGAAATAAGGTCAAACCTGGTTTCACTCTGTCGTCGCAAATATCCCCTCCCAAATCGACGGGATATAACATCTTCAAACTCTGCACGGATGGTCCTCCGTCTGCGCGCACCGTCTTCGATTTGGAGCAAGGCCGAGAGGAATTCACCCGCCAGATTACTCTTAAGCTTTCGAGACTCTTCTGTGCTGTCAACCCTAGCGACGCAATTATGCTCTGGCGAGGAAGGCTGAAAGGGTTGGATAAGGCTCGTCGCTTAACAGAGGAGCTGCATGCTCTCGAGAGTGCAACATGTATCTGGGTACTGGAGACGCTCCTCGCAGAGTCTGGGCCCGTTAACCGCTCTATCCTTTTGGAGTTTTGGATCGACGTCGCTACGGTGAATTTACTTGTCGTTCTTCGCTCACTTGACGCTAATGTGGCTATCGTTCTCATAGCGCTGCGTCGCATACCGTAACTTCAACTCAGCCTATAGTATCTACTGCGGCATATCAAACTCTGCTATAGCACGCATGAAAATAACCATCGGGGTGCGTAAGGTTATGTTCTCAGCCTCCGCCTCAGTTTTCACCATGCCCATAGCTCGCCTCCCCCCGTCACAAGGCCCAGTTCCTTGCTCTACAAACGCTATTCATCGAGCGCAACTATGTCAATTACCGTAAGGAAGTTCGCGACGTAAAGCAGCCCACCGTTCCTCTTATCAGTAAGTCGTTTCCTCCCACTTTGCGTCGCCACCGCTTACCCATTCCTATGGCATCAGTGGTTTTGAAGCATGACCTCTCCGCAGCCGAAGCAATGTCGACCCAAATTCCCTCGGTGGACGGAGAGAAGACATTAATTAACTATAGCCCTGTGCGCACGATGATGGATGTTATGTCATGTGCGTCATATACCTTGTTCCCTACTATTCGGATGCTGATATGGCTCCGCCTTAATAGGCATGGACAACTGCCGTGTTCAGTATCACTTTTCCCCCGACGAGAATTTCCAAGATTGGCTCAAAGGACAGCTGCGCCCCCACCACTATTCTCCCCAACAGGAGACCAGACACCTAAACGATTTGTATGTTTCGAGGTACGTGTCCCGTGGCTTCATTCCTCCCGCGTAATTCTTATATCACATCCCCCTCGTATTGTAGTAAGCGCCTTGAAGCCAACATACCGCCAGCACTGCTCGCAGCTGACGTTTGGACAAACTCCCTACAATTTTTCTACCCGGAGTATCCTGGTCCTTTCCGAACTGACGTACCCCCTGGTTGATTGCTCCCATTCGTCTCCTTGAGTCTCCGGTCCGCAGTGATGACTTCCATCGCTCCGGTTCCACTTCTGTTATTTTAAGAAACATCCCATGGTCTTCTTCGGGATATTCGCATCCCAGTCCATTTCTTGATTTGAACCCAATGTGATCCCCACACTCCTTTCGTACTCCATCGATTCATCCACCCTACCAGAGACTTACAACGCTCATTTACCTTCTGGAGCATATCTTTATCCATCTGTTCACTGTTCGATAACCCACTTATCAAGTTGCTGACATCCCTTCGACTTGTCTTGCGATCGTACTTAACACGCTCCTTACCAATCTCTGTCACCCAAATAACTATATAGATGTACAATATGTAAGTAGCTAGCCTGACATAAAATGTTCGATCTTATATCAATTCTGGAAGACTCGCTGGCATCTCCTGTTAGTTGTCGGACCCCCTGTCGATCGGACCCCTAATGTATACCATGCAATTATCCTCATGTTCATAATCGCGGGTCCGAGCGTGTCAGCACCGCCCGGGGAGCTTCGAGAATGGTCTAAAATAGGTTCTCAGAGATGGTGTATATCAAGCGTAGCCGGGTCGAAACCAAACGTGACCACACTCTTGAAGAAGATGAGTGGTCCTGGATAAGAATTGATACAAGATAGGTATGATACAAGAAGTACATCACTGGATTTCAGAGTTTGGCTTTCAACTGTTTTAGTTGTCTCGCCTTATCGCGAAGTACCCTACGCAAAAGTTTACCTGCCAGAGGAATACCATGAATCTAGAGTTCTTCGATGACCGAAGACACGGATTCTTACCACTAGGGTTCTTTGGAATCGCATCCGTCACCTCAACGCCAGCGAGGTGTTTATATTTCACTTTATTGGCCGCGACGTGCTGCGCAAATATCAATGGGTCAGCCCAAGTATGAATTGTGAACATGTCCTCGATCTACACAGCTTACTTTCATAATCGACGCCTTCATCTCTTCAGCTGCGCCCGGAATACTTCGTAGACGTTCCATTGCAGCATTGTTAGGGACAACAAATGCTATTGGAAGCTCTCCGCTATACTCGTCCGGAATTCCAACCACGCAAACATCTGCCACGTCTTCATGATCAAGGATACATCCTTCAAGCTCCGCAGGTGCAACTTGGAATCCTCGAACTTTCATGATCTCTTTGATACGATCAAGAACCCAAACAACTTTAGACTCATCAATGCGAACTTCGTCACCTGTCAGGACCCATCTACGTATCGAATTTAGCCTGACGGGCAATAGATAGGGGCATGACTTGCCCGTTCTGGAAGGTTTCCTTGGTCCTAGGGAATCAGAGTGAATAGCGTAGCTGTGGCTACAATGATTCGGACGTACGCCTGCTCATTGTTGGCGTACCCCAACGCAATGGATGGCGTCTTGATCAACAAGTGCCCCGGTTCATTCAACCCAGCAAGCCTTCCGTCGGGCTTCTCGACACGAGCAACAATCCCGGGCAACAGCTGTCCAGCGGACCCAAACGGCCCCCGCTTTGTATCAGTTGACCACATCGACGCAGCGGTACAGGTTTCCGTCATTCCTTTATCCAAGGTATTTGAGTGGCCCCGGGGCTAGAAGAAATCCGGAAAACAAGAATAATCACCATAAGCCTGGCCGATATGAGCATCGGGAAAGAGCTTGATAAGTTGCTCGGTGACTTCGTACGTCAATGGCGCTGCGCCAATCATGATGAACCGCACGCTGCTGAGGTCGTAGTTCTTGACTTCCGGGTGCTAGAGGGAACGTTCAACGTCTACATTCATAGCTATGGGTGGGTAGACGCACTTTACAAAGTAAAACTACTTGTGGAGGGACAAGTCTGGAGGTAAGGTTACGATGCGTGCAGAATGGCTGACAAGTTCACCACGCACGTTAGATGCGTTATTCGATGTTTAGCAATGCTGGCTAGCATGCCAACAAAGTTGAACTTGGGAACAACAACAAGGGTCAACTGGCCGCTAAACGTTTGAGCAAATGTTCAGCTAGACAGACTAAGGGAACCCTCACGCTCGAAAACAGGAAAAAGTGCATCTAGCGATATGAATTAGTGGGTGCACATCGAAAATTGAATGTCCGGCACGCACGTTGATAACCAAGCCATAAATATCTTCAAAGTAAAATGACCGCTAGTCAGTCTGATCCCATAGTGATACCAAGGAACAAAGACAGGCATACGATAAAATGGGAGCACTGCGATACATATGTCCCCAGGCCGGAAGCGTCGTTCGTCCCACGTCGTGTAGGGCACATTCACTTTATTGTGAACAGCCAACTGGATAACATTTGCTATCAGCGCAATGTGGGGTATAGCTACCGCCTGTGACCCTGAGTAAGTAAAGTGGGTCGTGGGGTGAAGTTTGATCTAATACTTTCGGCTTGCCGGTTGTGCCGGATGAAAAACTCAGGAAGGCGAGTTTCGTCTTCCCTTCCCCCGGACCAAGCCTACATTCCTTGAACCGAGGCTCCAACTTCAGGCCGCTCTGAATAAGCTCCTCGCTTGTTGCACGCTCAGCAACTGGTGTATCTCCAAATACCACAACACGATTGAGGGGAAGACCAACGCGTTCGGCGGCTACAACGGCGGTGTCGACCGCGTCAGGATACACAAACATAATAGTGGCCTTGGTGGCCTCAAGTTGATACGCCAGTTCATCTGCAGTATAATCGGGGTTTGCGCCGCTACCAACGAACTCAGCGGAGGTTCGAATGGGTTCTCATGAAGAGCGTACGTTATTATGGCACCGATTCTGTGCACAGCCCTAAACCATCAAACCTTCTAATAAGCAAAAGGTCTGAGCGAGGTATGCATCGAAGGAGAAATACCATATGACGACGGGATAGTCTGATAAGACGTCAGACTTCGGACCGCAGGAGACTAAGGGCCATCCATACCGACATGATTCCTACTGAATACCAGGGCTATTATCTGTGAAGGACTCCCCATACGCTCTGGAAACACAGGTGTAACGTACCGACGTCATTATCGCCTGAAAGATATGTTCAGCGACCATAACTGGGAGCATCCCGATAGGTTCACTCACGGACGTGATATCTTATCCATAGGATATTGGCTAGACCATATGTTCGAGCTCGCAACTATCACGTCCTTGGTTTAGCACAAGGCCGATGCGCGGTTCGTTACCACTCACTTCCTCTTGTGAGACCCGTCGCCCCGTGGCATCGTCGATAAGCCAGGGATGCCCACCACTGGGCGGCAGAGGTCTAGCAGGATGATTCTGGTCCAGTAGAAATTGCGGTACAGTCAAGTCATCAGGAATCGGGGGTAAGCCTTGCACTGGGGCGTAAATCTCAGACATTTCAGCGTTGAAAGTGAGGTATGTAGGAGAAAATCAGGTGCCGATTTTTGTAGACATAGCGCGAGAAACTGTATGGGAAAAATAGGTATGGCATCAACCAGCGTGACCAGGAGTATACCCCGGAAAGCTTCCCTGACTGGGAGTCGTCATTACGTTTGATGCACCGTACGTGATGTTCTCTATGATAAACCCGGTGTAGCAACCAGGATATTAGCTTCAGAATTTGCTCGACGTTGCGGTTCGTGTAGAAGGTAGTAAGTATGTAATCAAATTAAAAGATTTCAAGAATCAGCAATATTTAGCCAAGAGCCCACCGCATCACCATAATAGCCATCTGGCCATCAAGTCACCCACTTCTCTTGACCCAAATGCCACGAAGCCCTCGGTTTATAGTTCAAGTGCGGGTTGTCCATACGCACTCGCACCGACCGATGTAAATTCGGTCGCTCATCCAGGATTTCACGACCTTTGCCAGTGTTCGGCCTAAGCAGCGTTGTAAGCCCAAGCCAATTCCCAAAATACGACCAAGCTCACCTAAAGTGCTTGAACCACACGCCTTCGGTATCCTGCCACGAGTAATGCAAGGGTATGATCTCCAACAGCCACCACAACCTCTGCTCCTTCATCCGATCATGTATATCCTGCACCGCATCCTGCATATCCATCTCCAGCCCCGGGTCATCATCGGAGAAGTTCAGCTCCTTCGTAGCCAAGTCAAGTTTTTTCTTCCCATCAGTAGATGTGGTAAATTTCAGTGTGGTAGAGGGAACGACCGGGAAGACGATAGGGATGTTGTGGCGCGCAAGGGCTGTTTGGTCGAATTGGATGCCACATTGTGCTGCCATAACCTCGCGAACCATCCACCTTAAAGGGATATTTGATAGCGCGTTTGGAGCATCGTCCTTGACGGTCCCTCCACCAACATCTAGGTAGGTAGATAAAATTTCAGCCTGCGACTCAGAAGAGCCGGAGGACTGCTGCTCACCACTGTGACAACCAGCAAACCACACCTCCGAGACATCAGTGTCAGTCCCAGGAACCATCCTTGTGTCCCGAGATTTTCTAACTGTCTTCTTCGCAGTCGGTTTAGCGCTCTCCCTACGCCCAAATAGATGACTGAAGAAGCCATAACCAGATTTCACGCCTCGATGCGTCCCATGGCCAAACGTCCTCTCTGGTCGGAGTTGCCGCGTATCAGAGTCGGAAGTGGGTGACAAGTTGAGCTCGGCGTCATCTAAAATTGTGTTTCCCGGCTCTGGTGCTTTGGCGGCGGCGTCCTTGTCAGGTGCAGGGTAATGGTAAACATTTGGGCGGAATTTAGCTCGACGCTGCGGCAGATAGGTCAGGTGGATGGACAGTTGCTGGTATTTGTTTAATATCGACTTACCTCGTCCAGGGAAAGGGCATGCCGGAATGTCTTGATTGCAGAATTGGAGCTAATGAAGGGAAGGGTATGGCCTCTGAGAACCCCTACACTCGCAACCGTGTCCCTATTGCGGATAGGAGGACGTAAATTAGGCACACCCAACACCGTGATAGGAAGTAGGCCTACCAAACACCCATGAACTCGATCTTCACATCTTGGCAGTAAGTTTCTTTGAACCCCGCGCTGAGCTTTATCCCGAGTGGATCCTCCCGGACGTATAATTTGTACGCAAACGGTATCTGCTGGTGGTTGTCCCTGGGTAGAAGCCCCACCTTCGCGTTCATATGACCTACAGTGAGCCGTCGCTTATGAGAAGAGAGCCAATGGAAGCATACCTTGTGCAGCATTCCTCCAAGAGCACGGGCGGTATACGCACCCCGTGAGAATCCTTTAATGTATAAAAAGAAGAGATGGTGAAATGTAGCTTCCGAAGATGACTGCATAAGAGAGGATGCCTACCGAAGAGGCAGATTCTATCGCCGACACGATAATTTTGCATGATAAACCTGTATCCCTCGATGACATGCTGGTCTAGATACCTAAGGCCGGGGATGCTTGAGTGCACTGCATTGCGGGGCGGTAAGCAATGATGTTGGACATACCATGCGATTGCTTGGTCTGCGATCTTGGCACACCACTCAAAAAGCGGGGAAACAATTCCGGGATCAAAAAACGTCCCGATCCCAGGCTACCGAACAGGTCAAGGAACGCCGAAGAGGAGGATGGACCTCGTACCTGGTAATAACAGAGTTGCTCGTTGAAGTCGTCTTTCTTGAGCAAAGAGAAGAGCTTCACTACATTCGTATTCTATCCGTTGGGGTAAGTTATAATTTTATCTATGTAGGTGGGAACTCACCTTGCGGTCATATTCGTTACTGGTCCCGTCGAAGCATAGGACCAATGTTCGTGTTGGCTTCGTCACTTCTGATAATGTCGTCATGGTAAGATGGTTTCCCTGTCCAAAACCTTGGGGAGCTGGAGAGCTGGCTATATACTAATTCACCAGATGCAGTGCAGAATGGATGGCAACGCGCCGAGAAGTAGAGTACCGAGTAACCTGCATTCGTATATATAATCTGCGACTATGGTGGGATGATATCCGGCGAATAAATAGAGAAGCTGTAAGGTGGAACATTGGACTCCATATCGGATGTACGCATCTCCACACTTTAGCCAAGCCTACGACACGGAAGCGAAACTGGATTTGATAAGTCGAGCGGCCATCGGAAACAATGATAAAAGTAGCAGTAGTGCGTGTTGATTGGTTTCAGTGTCTAGTACGGGCGCGATATCAATTCATCATGCACATGAGCTGTGGGCCAACGCGCTGCGTGGCAGTGTAGGGCGGGCCGGCATCCAGAAAGAGTGTGCACATTGACAGATCTTACAGTTGGTATTGGGAGCACCTACCACTCCGGACGGGTAAGGCCCTTCTTGAAAGATACTTGCCTACTATAGGGTGACCGGTGACACCGAGGACTGGCCATCATCGACATCGATCATCAAAGAGCCCACACACTCAGAGATAGAAATCAACGAGACAAAAACATCGTGGATAAATGAGACAGGAGTAGGGCAAAATTGGGCAAGCGGATATGAATTATTTCCTCTACCCACCCTTTGAGAATAACACTTACCATGACATCCCATCCTCCCACTCTCAGTCAATATTTCTCACCATCCGGGTCCTCATCCATGCTATCTGAGGCGTACGCTGTTCGACCGCGTCGTTCTAGGCCTGTTCCTTGCACCGGACTGTTCAAGCGATTCTTGAGCGGGAAAAGCAATGAATTAATGACGAACCAAGGGACGCGTAGAATCTTGTCAGATGGGGTGTGTAACGCTGACCAACCTGACTTTGTGACTAAAGGCATTGGGGTGAGGAGAGTTCGGGGAGGTGAAGCTCGCCAAAAGACTCACGAGAAGCATCAATGACCGCGTAAACTGCGACTTCATTTTTGCTTCATATCAGACAGCATAATCACATCTCCATCTTCATCCATGCTACGATGTCAGAAGCAGCGAACAAATATCCAAAGGCTACCACATACTCTGAAATAGTACCCAAGTCTCGTTCGGCATATCCTAGATCACCATCTATGCGCAGAGCTTCTGTAAGTTTGTCGGCTAGGATTGAGACTCCGTGCTTGGCCAATTGGCTGGGTCTTCATTACCGCGAGTTAACGACTGCAGGTCAGTAGTTCGGTGACAAAATAACGATCCCATGGGGTGCCTAAGAGGGAGTGGTAGGTGGTGGGAGTGGCGGAAGGCGGCGGTACCAGCAAGCGTGTTGAACAGTATGACACCGATACCCCAAACGTCCACCAGTCCAGCGGCGTGTAGCTCGTCAGAATTCAGCTGAATAATCGCGTATACAACGCCTGAGCATTGATGACGGTCGTACCAAGATTGCAGAAACGTACCTCCGGGGCAATATATGGCAAGCTCCCGCACCTCTAACTCAGCATCCGCGTTCCCTCTTTCAGCATGTAAACGGCCGCCAACCCGAAAACAGAAATCTTTAGCGTTGCTACTGCACCCAGCAGGAGGCTATCGGATTTTAGGTCACATTGCCAAGTTTCTCTTATGCGCGCGCTCTACGCCCATATTCTGCGATAACCCCCAATAGAGTAGGGGCTTGACTCCCACGTGATAGAAAGCGCCGTTTCGCGCGGGTTTGCGGCGTCGCGCGACTCTGGCTCATCCTTCTTCGTCCCTCGAATCGCGGCGCCGCTTCAGTCATGGCTTCGCATGGCCTGAGGTATCAAGTCGCGACCAAATGGCAAGATTCATTTCGAAGAATCAACCAACGTGAACCAGGAATCTCCGGTTTGATCGCTTTCAGTCAGGTAGCTTGCGCTGCGATTCACTCAAGTGTGACTAGCTCAAGCATCGCCGTGCAGGCCTGGATTACTGTTACGGAATACCTGAAACCAATAAACATCCAACAGTCTGAATTACCGAAGGAGAACAGTGAGATTCAAGCCAAACACTGACTCGGAATCCCAATCTCACACAGTCTTAGTAGAACCAGTTCGAGCAGCCCTGGATCTCATCGTGAAGAGCAGAAAGCTACCCGTACTATTGGAGACGTTTCTCAGTGTGTCGTACTCGTGCTTAATGTGACCCTTTAATGCTCATCTATGTGCAGATCAAGTTAAGACATCGTTCCCTGTCATACAGGATGAAATTAGCCACTTCATGAGTGACTACGCGTCAACGTCGGATATTGTCATTGTTTCTCGCATGGTGCTGCGAATACATGAATGGATGAAAGCGTGGGCTCCTGCATCATTGTAAGTCTTGTCGTCATCCTTGATTCTCCTCGTAAAGCCACCTACACTGCATGCGCCCTTCGGTTCATCAGTGCCCTATTCTTTGTTCATCTAGTTTACAGCTGTTCCCGACTTTTTTGTATTCTCAAGAAAGTCGGGAGCAGCTGTAACTCTGGAGAAACCTATGATCGGGGGCTTCTGATTGGTCAATTGGCCTGCAGCTGGTTCGTTTTGAGATAATCCTACCGTCAAAGGGTACATTTACCTTTGTGAGGGAAACCCCGATGGGTTCATGCAGTGCTAGTTGATGTGACTTATTCTGACATATGTCCATAGATTCCCATCCACATTTCTAACAGCCTACAACTCAACTTTTCAGACCCATCTTTTCTCCGTTCTCCCTCCCTCCTTCTCCAGTGCTTTCAAAGATCTTATTGCGTCAACGCTCGCCCCTTCTGGTGAAGATGTAATCCATAAGCAAGACAGCCAACTCTGGTCTACATTCGACTACCTAGGGTTGACCGACCGCTATGAGTCGCTGATTGCCAGTGTCGGCTACGAGGAGATCGAGCGACATGTCATCGAAACGTGCTCGGGTCAATGGGCAGAGCCGATGACGGCTAAGCTGAGAGAATGGATGACGGACACGATGGTTCCGTGGATGATATCGGTCTATGGTCGTAATGCCACTACAAGCAAGTTTGTTTCTCAATGCGTCCTACCCTAACTCACCACCCATTTAGCTGAGGAAGCTCGGGCAATGTTGTCTGGCGTAGGCCCTCGCTTTGATTTCCACATGGCGAAGACCCTTTGTGATCTAAGGTTAGCGGTATTTTCAGCGGTTTAAAATCGCGTTCACTGAATATGTGTATAGGACAAAGGAAATCTTTGATATTATCATAGACTTTCCTGATTCCATGGGCGCCCTGCAGGACTTGAAGGTAGTTGTAGTCCTCTATATTGCGACCGGAAATGAACGTGCGGGGATGGTAGGAGTGTCTACAACGAGTTGACCAGCGCGCGGCTCTCGTACAGTCACTGCGCCAAGCGTTCGTCCAGTCCTCGAGAGTATAATGACAGCACTGATTTTTTCCTATGTAGTCACCGACGACGCCTCTTACACCCCGGCGCTGACACGAAGCTTATCCTCTCGCAATACGTCGCAACAATCAAGTGTCTTCGTGTGGTCGATCCGCCAGGCGTGCTTTTATTCAAGGTAGCTGACCCAATCCGTCGATATCTCCGGTATACCTTGACCATTCTCATGCCGTTCAAAGACTAACTAGAATGTTTTTTCAGTGAACGCCCGGATACCATACGATCGATTGTGGCCAATCTGGTCGGAGACGACGATGGTGGTGATACACTTGTCGACGAGAGTGAACCCCCACGACCTTTGCAACAAGCCGACATTGAGGATTACACGGACGCGAATTGGGAGCCGGAGCCCGTGGATGCAGGACCTGGTGAGCTTGGCGCTGTTCTTCTAGTGTGGTTTGCTGACGGTGTTTCCCAGACTTCAGAGCTAACAAGCCAAGCGACATCATCAGTACTCTTGTTAGCATCTATGATTCCAAAGATTTCTTTGTAAAGGAACTGCAAGTTTTGCTTGCACAGCGACTTCTTAGCGCCACAGACGATCAGAGCGATAGGGTGGAGAAGGAAGTGAGTATTTCATTGCGACCTCCCTAGCCTAGTCCGAAACTTGGCGCGTCTGCACATTAGCGACGAAACATTGAAATCCTCAAGATTCGTTTCGGAGAAGCAGCATTGCAAGTTTGCGAGGTCATGCTGAAAGATATGACTGACTCGAAGCGGATTGACCAGCATGTACAATCCCAACAAGCGGTTAGTTCACGATGTCGTGTCCAGACTACTAGTTCACTTATTTCGTGGGTTAATAGTCTGTGTTGCACCCGATGATCATTTCGAAGCACTTCTGGCCGGCCCTGGACGCAAGCGAGATCACAATGCCCGGCCAACTAAAAGAGTACGCGTTATTTTTCTCTGTTCGCCCTGCCGTCCATCTGAACACAGTCAATTCCCAGGCTACAAACGCAATACGCTGCGGAATTCATCAAATTTAAGCCTGACAAAAAATTACGCTGGCTCACTCACCTAGGGACCATCAACGTAACCCTCCAACTTGAAGATCGCGAGCTTACGGCTGACGTATCCCCTCTGGAAGCGGCCGTGATCGAGCTATTCTCACAAAAAGGTACATTCAACTCCCTTCCGACTGTCGAGTCTCTTTGTTGATCGTCGTATCATTGGACCACAAGACGAGTGGTCGACAGAGGACATATCTACCGAGCTGGGTCTGTCTGACAGCAGTGTTGTATCGAGGGCGATCAGTACCTGGGTTAGTTTGGAGGCGTTGGCAGTGCTTAGGCCCGGCACGTATAAACTACTTGAAGTAGCCAATGACGGAGATACCGCAGCTAAGGACCATACTCATCGCCCTGGTAAGGTGCCCAAATTTGTTATTTCAGACACTGATCTGCTGTGGCATAGCTGCCGTTGAAGTCGAACTGCCTCCGTTGATGTCGGTACAGCAGCAACAAGCGGAACAGATGAGGGTGTATTGGAAGGTGCGTCAGTCCGCCGGTCAAGCACCCCGGAGCCCCATCACTTACGGCCATTCGTTACTTACCGGGAAAATATGTACATAGTTCATCGAGGGCATGCTAACTAACTTGGGGGCTCTTCCATTGGACCGTATACAAACTATGCTCAAGTTCGCCCCAGGTTACGATCGGACGGTCGACCAGCTTGCCGCCTTCATGGAGGCTGCCAGAAGGGAAGACCTGGTATCAGTGCGCGATGGTATGTGGAAATTGAATAAATGAGCAAAGGGCACGAGTTCTGTTACTGTATGTCATTATCCAATTATTCGTCGTCAGGGTGTGCCTGTCTAACTCATTGACTGGGGCCGTCATTTATGTCTATGTCTCAAGACAATCTCATCTCGTTGCTGGCTCCGTCAATTAGAATGCATGCATTCAGACAACTTCGCGAACCGTATGCCGCAAGCTACTGAGATAGATGTTTACGACTAAGCGAGGCAGCATAGCGTCGGTTGGCTTGCCAGGCGTTCTTGACCTTGTATTGTTTCGAGTTTTTAATTTATTCTTCGGACTTGAAATCTCCTCTTCAGGGGCAGCGGCGCTGTAGTGCCTGGTATGTGATATTGTCATCATTCTCTCAGTCAAGCACTGAAGGTAACTCTCAGCGACCTTTTCGTGCACATATATTTCTGGCTGCGTTATATATGTCTGCAGTCGTTCGACGACTTCGGTCTCAAAAGGAGATAGTGGTAAACACTCTTCGTGGAGCATTCAATTTCGCTAAACCTAGTTCGGCTTCGGGGATGGCACTAAACACAGATGGAGGCCCGCCAAGCTGCTCCGACACAAGATCAAATGGTCGGACTTGGCAACTGAATCAGGCTATACCAATTTCGTGCTGATTTCTGATGCTTCTTTGACCCCGTCAGATATCAGATACAGTGCGTGATAATATTCCCTGAACAGGGTCTTGCGACATTGTGCACACCAGAAAAAAGCTGGGGGATATCTTTCTCCTTCTCCCAGTGTTCTTCTTCTCCTCGCTCGTTCACGAAGAGCCCAGAGCCTGGAGTTCATCTGCTTTCAGCGATACTCTTTCCATTCGTTTCGACGACCACACTCATTTCCAACTCTATAACAATCATTTAGATCGTTTCGGTTCCGACTGCACTCTTTTTTCGACCTGCCCAAACGACTTTACCAACCAAATGCACAATTCGCGCGCGTTCGACCATGCCCGCGCTCATGGACGTTTCCGCAAAGTCCATATCCCACTCAACACTCCTTCTCCAACGCCTGCCCCGCTGGTCGCCCGATCCCCCGCCCTGTTGGACCTCAACATTAAACTCCCCATCATCGGGCCGATTTTATCGGTTTTAGGCCTGAATGGAGACAGCAAGCCCACACCTACACCTACGCCTACGCCTACTCCGAAGCCGACGCCAACACCCACTGGCAACGGTGGTGGAAACTCAGGCAACACTGGCGGCGACAGCAACAATGGTAATACAGGAAACAACGGCGGGAGTACTGGCGGAAGCAGTGGTGGGAATACTGGTGGGAATACCAGCAGTGGAAGTACTGGAGGTGGTGATGCTGGGAGTGGCAACACCGGTGGGAGCAGCAATAGTGGAGCGAGTGGTGATGGGAGCAGCGGCACCAGTGGAAGCTCCGGCACAGGTAATGGAAACAACAGTAACGGGAACAATGGAAATGCCAGCAGTGGGAGCAGCAGTGGAGGCGCTGTGAATAGTGGCGCAAATGAAAGTGGCAGTGGGAATAGCGGCGGTTCTAATTCTGGTGGTCCTGGGAGTGCGAACTCCAACACAGATGCTGGCGGGCAAGCAGGACAGACGAGCAACAGTGGTCCTACAAGCAACGGCGGAAACGGCGGCTCAACCACTCCCAACGACAATACCAACAACAACTCTGGGTCCCCTTCGGATTCTACGGGTAACTCACAATCCTCTGGTACTCGTGAAGGGTCGAATTCCAGCAGCGACAATAAGCCTAACACGAACACCGGCTCTGATTCGTCCCACGACGATAGTAGCCCGGGAGTGGCTGCGGCCGTTACAGGCTCATCCAATTCGTTCACCGCGTCCCTGCCTGGTATTACTTCAGATGGGAGTTCTGGCAGTTCTCCGTCCTCTGGCGACGCGAATAGCGGTCGTACGGGCGTAGATAATACGCCTAGTGGCGACGGCGCTAACACTGGTAGTAAAGGTCTTTCTACTGGAGGTATCGCTGCGATCGTCTCAGTCTTCATCTTGCTCTTCCTCCTTTTACTCATCTTCCTTGTACGTCGTCGCTACATCAGTCGGCGTCAACAACGACGTGCTATCTGGGGTGCAGGTTGGACCAGAAGGGATTCAGGCAACCAATCTCTACAGAGGAGCGACCTTACCATGGTTGAAAGCGGTGGATTTGCGAGCGCGCGAAGCAGTTTCGCGAATACGGACTTGGACGCCCAGAACTCACCCCCGTCTTCTTATCCCTCGACTCCACCACAACTCTTGCTCAGCATGGGAAGCCCCTCGATCAGCCCTCCGCCAATGGCACAAATTAGGGACGGTAATGAAAATACCCAAGGTAGCCCAGTGCTCATGTCGTTTGATAGTCCCCCCTTGGCCGTAAGGTCACTCTCACCCGTCGAACACACTCCCAACGTTACCATTGTCGATCCAGAAGATGATGACGATAGGGACGAGTTGCAGTCTATCTGTGTTCGCCCATTCACACCATCTGAGAGCTTTACGTTCCCGAAGCCCCCTTCCCGCCCTGGAACTGCCAATACCACAATGACCCAACCCATCGCATTCAGCCGCCCTGCTACTGCAGACAATGTTATCTCTCGCCGCCCAACGTTGTCTAGGATGGTCAGCACCAAAACCAGGCCCCAAACAGCCGATACAAACATCTCACGCGCTACATTCTCCCGCTCCATGAGCATCATGTCTAGATCCTCCAGCCGTCGCTTCCGCCCTCCCTCCGCCAACGCCATGCCCAACCCCTTCCTTTCCAAAGCTGAGATGGAATCAGCGTCAATCCGCACCATCGAACTCGAAGTTGTGCAAAGGCACTTCACACCTAGCCTCGATGATGAGCTTGCCGTCCTCCCTGGCGATAAAGTACGCATCGTACAAGAATTTGACGACGGTTGGGCGTTTGTCGAGAAGCGCTTCAGCGTCGATGGGCAGTGGGAGTCGGGATTGATCCCTGTAGTGTGCTTAAATACTGGAATGGACTCTCAAGAGACTCTCAACCCTGAGAGAGTATCTATGAGTGCTTACGGTGTTGCACTATAATTCTGTAAGTCTTGCGGTTTTCTTGAAATCATACCGACGGCTCACCATAGAATAGTTGGTCTTATTCATCGGTGTATCGAGTTGAAACTGGGATTTATTGTGAAGCACTGGACAAACGATAGTACTCCTGTTGGTCGTTCCTTCTGTTTTACGCGTCAAGTGTTGTTCTTTTAGTGTCAAGTCTGACTTTTACCACCTGTATTTCTCTGGTGACACTGTCGTCACTTGCGGCTGTTACTATACCTGCACCCAAGGGTTGTACTTACTTCTTTTCCGTGATACCTACTCGCTACCTAGTTTATTCATAGTCGCCTTTGAGCGAATTCAAGTATCCTACTATTTGTCGTATTTATCCGGCCATGCGGTCGACTATCTAGACTTTGTCGAGAATATTTATTTGTTATATTCAAGATACATATTAACAATCAAATTCGCTGCACATTTGACGATCGCGGCTAGCTAGCGTAGAGTGGGGAATGGATACGACGATACTCGCGAGGCATAGATTACAAGCTATATCGTACATCATACATGACTCAATCCTCTATCTCAAGGTCACCATACGGCTTCGATTTGAAATACGATTCGTCGAAGTGATGCACCCGCACAAACCCATCTTCCCCTCCTGATGCATAGCTCGTTCCCGCAGGATGCACAGCAATACTACACGGAGCGTCAGCAAATGAGTATATAGGCGACCTTGGCTTGAAGGCTCGGATGCAGTAGGAAGAAATCTACTTACGTGTTCACGGGGCCAAAATGACCTTTTACACGACCCACTTCTTCTTCAAAGACCTTGTGCCAGAATCGCGTCTCGAATTTGCCTTGACGAAGTGACGTAGTGGTCACGCTCATAGCCTCCTGTCCACCGCCCAGGAGGACCTATTGAGAAAAGTCGCAGTTAGCCGTTATCCGATGACAACGAAAGGTAACACACGTAGGGGAGGTTCGGGGCTAGAGCAGCACTGTTCAGTGGCGTTTCCGTAGAGAAGGTTTTGATGACCATGAGGTTCTTGATATCGTGTATCTATCGAAGGACTTCTTAGGCAGTAGAACAAGAAGAACCAATGTTGCACCCCACCCGTGCTGTTTTATCTTTACTTGATGTGATGAAATACGTTCGGTCTTTGCTCAGCTGGAGATCTGTTACAACATCCATGTGTGCGCGTTCATTGCTCTCGACTTCTTCTCCAGTCTTCACGTTGAAAAGGGCAACCTTTCCAGATTCGTGGCCGGCGACGATGATATTGGGCGTAAGGGTGAAAGCGCAGACGGTAGCTTTTGAGCCGATGGGGCTGAACATATGTGCAGGTTCTTTTGATTCTATGTAATGCGGTTAGTCTAGTATGGTGAACTCGGCTCAATCCAGTGGTACTTACGATTTTTGCCATCCCCTTCTCGGTTAATGTTGAACACGCGGATCGTGCATTGATACCCCATCCGCTGCTCGGTGATGCATACTACCTGTTGGTCATCTTCACTGAACGCTACCCGCTTCACTGCTGTTGGAAACTCCCATGTATACAAGCACTTCCCCGTCGCAACAGACCAAAGTTTGAGCATATTGTCTGCAGAACCAGACACCATATATTTTGACTCGGCTAGAGTAATAGTTCGTCTCAGTCATATACACCTTGGTACACACGACTCACAATCGACATCCACTGTCCACACAGTCCCATTATGCCCATCGTATGTCCCTAACCGCTCCCCGTTATGCGAAAACCATACGTTTATGACAAGATCCTTCGAACATGAGAAGAGGAGATCACCCTCCCTGTTGAATTTGATCTGTGTGAGCGACCGTTCATGACCTATCTGACGTGAGTTCGGTGCTGGCAATCAAGCAAAGATAAGCCTCACCTTGCAAAAGAATTGGCCTCTACGAAACGAACACTCAGCAGGATTCAGCGGGATTACTGGGCACACTCACCATTTTTCGTTGCGTAGCTTCAATCTCACAACGAATTTTGTGCCCAAATCAGGAAGCTCAATCCTATCAGCCTCTGAGCGAAGCATGGACAAATAGTTAGTACAGGAGATTCAGGAGGCCCCTCTACCATATAGGTGTACTACATCGCAACAACAGACGGGGCACGGGTATATTCTCATCGTACGTTCAAGATGTTTTCCGCCCCTTCAATCCCCGTTATTTGTAAGACGCTGTACTTTCATCCGTGCACAGTCTAGTAGGCCTTCTTAAATCCAATGAACTGAGCCTCGATTCATGGCTTCTTTCGAGTTATTGAACTTTGTGGACCTTGTCCGTGTGCGATCATTAAGGTTCCGATTGCATGGGCTGATAAGGTGGCCGATTGTAATCGAGCCCAGCCTGTTCCATACCCTTCTTCAATAAAACATTCTCACTGACCCCTTTAGACATCCGACCTTCACTTCCGCCGCTGATTCCGCCAAGATCATGCCAACGACCTAGGCAGCTTCATGTTTACTATGCACCAACCCTCGCTCGTGGCACAATCAGTTCGTCCTTTTATTCATGGTAGTTTCTGAACCGTGTACTCAGTCAACTGATCAAATTGCTTGCCGCGAAGGTGCAGAGAGAGGACGGTGAACCTATGCACTGTTTACGCAGCCGATTGATGGCTACCCTTGCCAATGTCGAGGTTTTCATTCCACAAGGAGTCCGTCAGCTCTTAGGATATA
Source organism: Pleurotus citrinopileatus (assembly GCA_017312325.1). Lineage (NCBI taxonomy): Eukaryota > Fungi > Basidiomycota > Agaricomycetes > Agaricales > Pleurotaceae > Pleurotus > Pleurotus citrinopileatus. The sequence continues at coordinate 2,413,257 of BHFW01000037.1, forward strand.
TTTGGGGTTAGCTTCGCGGGAGAAGCACAGTAGGTACGTCCACGAGGGAAGAGAGTTCGGCGGAGAGAATATTTTGACTCGATGGAGCGCTGAACATGGATTAGGGTAGACTTTGAACAAGCATGAGACATGAGATATACCTGCGGGGATATGGATCTGGATATTGGGGTCGTAGCCATGGAGGTAGAGGGTAGAAGGTGCGAACCCTGGAAGGACGAGGTGCGGACCCACAATCAACCCTCCTTCATGGCGATAGGCCACGCAATTTGTAAAATCCGGGGGCGGAGAGCTTAGGAGTGGACTATCGATGGCCTCACGGACCACTAGGCTCCATCCCGGTGGCGGTAATTACAGCTACCACCGATTGCCGCTAGCCAAAATTCCATTATCATAATTCTGTCACCGTATAAAACCTGGAACTCGTCAAGCAACCCAGACACGATCAACAGCATTCCAATCCCCAGTCCCCTCAAGTTACCCCCTCTTTACTCCTGTGTTACGTAGCCGACTTCACATTATTTCTCCGTCCATCGAGGCTTGCTCGGGTGACCGAAACAAGACAGCCGCCCGCATTCTCCTTCATCCTATGGATGTGCCCACAGGCTAGACCGTCCAATCGTTGGACCGCACGCTAGGTCTCGTGCACATTACATAGGAATGGAGGAAATGCGGATGGCTTACCCTTCGTTTGCTTGTGTCGCTCTGAATGCCCTCTTGAGCTCTACCTCATCCCTCGATCACGTTTAATTTACGCTAGTAGCATCCCACCACTGTGCTACTCTCTCACTCTTACTTCCTCTACCAGCTTGCCCAGGCAACCGCAAACAAGAGAGGTCGTCCGCGTTCTCCTTCGTCCTATGGATGTGCACGTAGACTACACCGCCCAAGAACTGGGTCGCTTGCCAAGTCTCGCGTACATTACATAGGAATGGAGGAAATGCGGAAGGCTTGTCTATTGTTATGCTTGCGTCGCTCTGTATGGCTGCCCAGGTCATCAATTCCCTGCTTACACTCAGTTATGCTGGAAAACTGGTCCAGATACGCTCTAAAAATACCATCGGGTGTAGCAGTTACATAATTCATTGTAAACCACAGTCCTCGACGTACATACTATGTCACCACTAAGGTATGTAATATACGAGGTTAATTTAGAGCTAAGCCCATGACCCCTTCGTTCCGAGAATAGTTCTGGGGCTCGTTTCGCGGGAGAAGCCCATGTAAAAGTGCATCTTTCCATCCATAGAGTGCGTCCCGAACCCCGGAATGATGCATACATGAAGCTCGATCAGAAAGCGCATAACATCCGTACATCGAGGCCGTGGAACTCATATCTCTATTCATAGCTTATAGCTTCAAAACATGAAAACCACGCTTTAGCTTCAATGGAAAGACTACGCCTCCAATGTGCATCATACGAGGGGATTATATGGTGTTGGCGTTGAAGGAGGAGCCCCTGTCAGTAGAGGTGCGCTCCTTTGGATTCAGGGGTTTGATCTGAAGGCGCTAAGATGAACAACGAAGCGTGGAAGGGAAGCTGAGCATAAAGATGACTGAGGCACCTTTAGCGCAGGCCTGAAGGCTACGATTCCGCTGCATGCCTGGTGATAATGTGGTATTACACGTGTGATATAAAAGCCAAAATGGAATTCAGTTAGGATCGGGAATCTCCAAACCAGCTACCTTAGCAGTCCGAAGAGTTTTTTCAGCCTGAGAAAACAAATGTAGTTCAATTACATTAGGGCGAAAGGACATAGAGTATAGAGTTATCGGTCGGACTCACCTGCTTGATCATTGGCGCATCGATCATCTCGCCTTCCAAGCCCACTGCTCCTTTCTGCGAAGCATGAGCGAGCTTCATAGAATGTACGATCTTAGCCGCACGAAGAATTTCTGTATTGAAATTGAGGGTCAGCATCTTCAAGAACATAGAGTTGGGTCAACCTTTGGCCGTTGGAACGAATGTGGACTGGATGATGTCAACTTGAGTTGGATGAATCGCTTGCTAGAAGGGAGCAAGTCAGTGGCGGAGACCTGATGAAGTTGAACGCAGATGGAAAGATACTTTGCCAGTGAACCCCAGGTTGCGGCCATCTTGGCATTCTTCCTTCAGGTATTCGCTATCTTTGTAGTTCACACAGACCTAATGCAGGGGTTCGCAAGCACAATTGAAAGTATGCTAATGGTGGACCGACCATATCGATAGCGTCTAGTCCAAAGGCCCGTGCGGCAATTACGATTTGTGATCGCGTGAACAAGAGCTCTCGACGAGAACGGGAGCGAATGATTGAGGTATCAGCACAGTCTAGCGTGGGGTATAAGAATGATACTTGGGAGCGAAGCTGGTTATGCAAGAACCTACAGTCTTCTGCTGCAAACTATAGGATAATGATTTAGTAATGCATCGACTCGACGGGGTGTAGAGACGCACCAACAGAGCGCTCATGATTCCACTGCTCTCAGGCGTATATTCTGACTTCCATGAAGCTATGGCGCCAACGTTCCAAAGTCCCCTTGCACTTTCAATACTGGGTATAATATTGAGAGGAGATTCGCGAGTGGCCTTTGCAGTGGTGTGAATAGCTCTTGAAACATGATGGAGATCTTGTGCCGAGTGTATTTTGGGGAGAACTAATGACTGTACTGCAGGATTCGAGAGCTACAGCCCACCACAGGCATAAGTACAGAGTAATTGGTCACACGGCGCACGTACAATCTCCGCCACATCAGACTCGAAGAACGGCGTCGTAAGGTCATTGATACGGACCGCTATCCTTGCTCGCTCGGGTAAATCAGGTCTCTACACCGACCACTCATGAGCATCCCCGGTATATAGAGCCAGGCCCTACAGGCTATGTTTGCACGCACTTGTAGGAATTGTTTTAGCCGGTGGCGAGCACCGTCTTTGTCTGACGGGGACGGAGGAACGCTGTCCTCCAAGTCATATATTATCACGTCAGACTTCACTCCAAGTGACTTCTCCAGCATCCGGTCGGATGAGCAGGGGACGTAAAGAAAGGATCTTTTCAGTCCGACGTGGTGAAGCTGCCGACGCTGAGAGCTTAGCAGTGTTATTGTGGGTACTCTGGTAGGCCTATGGCAGAACATTATGTGCTGGGTTGAATTCCGATGACAAGACTTGTAATTGCTTCTGACAACGAAGGACGAGGTTGCTGGTAACGTCACGATAGATGGACGTTGTATTCGGAGAGCTTCAGAAGAGTTCCCATCTAAGGCTCGGGCGCGGAGGTTGGAGTTAGGGGTGGCAAGCGCGTCAAGTGTTACCGCGACGATCAATTGAAACTCCCGTACACCAACCAAACTCATTCCATGGACAACGTCGTGGCTCGCGAGAAACACAAAATACCATCCAAGTCCAAACATGACCGAAGCCCGGGGCGCCATTCCAAGAAACGGCATCACAAGGATAGGGACGATGACGGGAGCCAGAGACACCACAAAAAGAAGAAGCGGGATAAGGAGAGTAAGGATAGTTCGGTACGCATCGTCGACGACGATGTGGATGACGAAGATATGTGGGTAGAAAAGAACATCGACATGGATGGCGAGCATGTAAGTATTTCAACTCCAATATGTGTTGTTTCCTCAAGAAGGGTGCTGCAACAGCCGCTAGCGACCGATATTCCTACAGCTGAATCTCTGAAAATCATCTCAAAGGCTACCCCGGATGATGCTGCTCCTCCATTACCACCCAGCCAACCCACAGAATCCAAGCTGAAGAGGGACGACTGGATGTTGATGCCCACTGAACGGACTACTGCAAATCCAGACGCTCCAGAAGAAGACTCGTATACAGACGGGTTTGGGGAAACGTCGTCTGGCAGGAGGACCTTGGGAGGGGGTGTGGATTTCTTCTCCAGTCTAGGTACAGACATCAGCAAGAAGAAGCCAAAGCCCGAGCGACCTGATCCTGACAAGGTGAGACGTCGTAGTTTCGGAGTCGCGCCTTCAGTACTAACGTCCTTTATTAGCTTGCCATTAGTTCTCGCGAACTCAATCGCGAACTTGCTACAGGCGGTGAAGCCGATCACAATACTACCACTCCCGCTCAGAAGGCCGTGACGCCTGGTGGGCCCGGTTCACAATGGCGTATGATGCGTCTACGACGAGTATTTGAAACGGCTGAGGAAGACGGGTTACCCATTGAGCAGGTTGCGGTAGAGAGGTGAGTGTGCGCCATCAATATGTTACCTTCGCTAATTGTCTTGGTAGATTCGGTTCAATCGAGGCTTTTGAAGAGGCCAAAGAGGAGCGCAGAATCTTGGATGAGCGGGAGGGTAAAAAGACGGAAAGGGGACGAGATCCTTCTTCAAGAGCAGCATCAGGCGGAGAGCGCCGCTTCCTCTTCAACGACGTTGATGCTAGTGGCAATTCGAGTCGTAGCTCATCCTTCCGGCGGCCTGGAGGTAGAGATGACAGCACTCCATCAACACCATCACCGGTACCTCAAGTTGCTAACAGGCGACTGGACGCTCTTCGACGGCCCTCTCAAGCTGCTTCTCCACTCGCTCAATCTCACACACCCATTCCCTCTGTAATGACACCGCCACCGCCTAGTAAAGGCAAAGGTCGCGCTCTCTCCCCCTCCTCTCTAAACAGGCTACAAGCCAAAGTACTCCGAGCGAAGCTCATGAACTCTGCAGATGCCGAGGTACTTGAGAAAGAGTACGAGGCCGAGCTACATCGATCTCAAGGAATCACCCAAGATGAGCGAGGCCAACATTCGAAGGTTGAGGTGCTCCCAACATTAGATGGCAGAGGTCGGCTCTATGATGTCGGGCATGGCGCCGCGGATGACTCGATCCTTCCTGGAAATCGCAGAAGGAAAGAAAAGGTTGAGACTCGAGATCCAAAGACGGGAGATATAGTCCGGTATAATGCTGATGATGATACCACGACTTTGGGCGAGCTATTGCGTCAGGAGAAGTTTTCGGCTGGTATGGCTGACCAGAAGAATCTCAATGCTCAATTTGCACGGGCGATTGCTACCGACAGTGGATTCCAGGTATGGCGTTTTCAACATGTCATGGAGCGTACCTGAGACTTGGGCAGAATGACCTCGACTACATAGACGACAATGCCGAGAAATTGGGTCGTCAGAAAATGCGCTCAGACGCGATGAAGCGCCAGTTCGCCATTCATGGTAACTTACAATATACACCATCATCATGGTCGCTCATTACTTTCTAGACTATAAGCGGACGCAGAAGGCTTTGGCCTCGTGCCAGTTCTGTTATGGTGAAGATGATAGCCTCCCTAAAGCACCCATAATAGCTATGGGCACTCGTGTATACCTATCTTGCACAACGAACGAAGAGCTCGTCCCTGGACACTGTATACTTGCACCTATACAACACCACTTGGCAATGCTCGAAGGAGACGATGATGTTTGGGACGAAGTCCGGGTGAGTGTTCTTCACAATCAATTGCTTTTTCTCCGAACCCCCGTTCGGATAGAATTTCATGAAATCCTTGATGCGTATGTTCGCCGAGGAGGACAAAGGTGTCGTCTTCTACGAGACGGTTATGTCGTTCAAGCACCAGAAGCATACTTTCATCGAGTGTGTACCCCTCCCATGGGCCCACTTCGATTTGATACCAGGATATTTCAAAGTAGGTTATTCTGTCCTCTTACGGGCTGCCCTTGACGTCGACACTGTATAGGAATCGATCATGACTTCAGAAGCCGAATGGTCACAGCACAAGAAACTCATCGACTTTTCCACCCGACCGGGAGGTTTTAGGCGTGCCATGGTCCCGAATCTTCCCTATTTCATGGTCCAGTTCGACTATAAAGGAGAGAAAGGGTATGGCCACGTCATCGAGGGCACCGGAGAGGGTGTCGAAGACGAAGAGGACTTCGACGAAGGCGCCAAGGGCGGTGGGGATTTCCCTAGGTGTGTTGAATTTCCATCTCCAAGCGCGAGTCGCTCATGGGAGAACATAGATACTTTGCTGGAGAGATTATTGGGAATGTATTGGACGTTGAACCGAGAAAATGGCGAAGGCCGAGAAAGCTCGATTTTAGGAGTAACAAGGAGCGTGTGTCGCAGTTTAAGAAGAAGTATGATAAGTTTGATTGGACTGGAATGATTGGTAGGGAGACGTAGGCTTTCGGTATGTTTGCATTGCCTGGAGTGTATGTATGGACCTTCGTTTCGAAAACACCCTCGAGAAAACATGGTTTCAAGACGACATTGCCGATCAAAAGTCTATGTAATGAAGAGCGAGATGATCAACAAGCTGCACCAGTTCAAACGATGTTGCATCCGGTTCCGGACGAGGCTTCCGTTGCCCACAATCTCTTCCATTCCCATGTAATGTGCGTGGACGAACAAACCATGACCGTGGCTCATTCTGAACAACACGCGCATCTACTTGGGTGAAGCCACCGCGGGCATACTTTCACACTCGTCCTAGTCCTTGCGTGCCATATGAATGAGGTGACTGCGAGTTGAATGTTGGGTTATTGCGGGCGAGCATGAATGAAGCGCTGCTTTTATACTGAGAAAATGGTATTGAATATGCGAGTTACGCTGCGAGAACGCTGCTGATGGTACCTCAAATAGCAGAAATTGAGTTTTAGGTCTTGCGTGGCGACCGGCCCTCTAGGCCTCTTCCCGGTGAACCTGGCGAAGGTGAAACTACACTGGCCAGTACTAGCCTACCATAACGAGTGATCGTCCATAAACTTGCCTCCCTGCGCTGCGTCGAGACTGCCTTCGTTTGATCCAGCCGTCCCCTCATGCAATATGCGTTCTCATCTCCTCTGTGTGACTGACCCCAATCCTATTAAAGCCGACGGGGCACTCACCCCACACAATCGATCTTCTGAGCTATAACTGAGTGCGTAAAAGGTATCCTGGCCCGAATTCAGCTCCTACGCTTTCAGACCATGTACTCTGGATTGCGTTCAAAAACGGAGTGACTCCTATACGGCTCCTCTTGAGCCCCTGATGTATCCCTAGTAGCCAACTGCGAGCGCTAATTGTGAACCGATTTCTCTCAGAGTCAGAACTCAGCTTACCACCTCTCCTTCTGACCACATCCTTGAAATGCAAACGAGATGACTTCTGAACTCGAACGGTATATCAGCGACAACTCTCTTCGAGTGAGCCCCGCATCTGTGACCCTCGTATGTCTACTGACATTGCTTCATGATTCATAGCTTTTCGGCTTATCCAATAAAACTGTTGTCGACTATGTGCTAGCGTCAGGTATTCTCGAGTACGGCTTCAAATGCAACTCTCTACTGACATACGTCTCTTAGCTTCGTCTTCCAAGTCACCTGATGCTTTATTCTCATCGCTGAACGCCTACGGTTTACCAGACACACCAGATGCACACGAGTTCATAAACCAAGTCTTCTCTCGGGCTCCTCGGAAACACAAGCACAAATCCAAGTCGGCTGGCTCTAGCAAGCAGGTTGACAAGGATAACAAAGCTTTACATGCACAGAAATTTGGATTACTTCTGGACGATGACCCAGGTGACGTAGTGGAAATACGAAGATCGAAGAAGAAGGAGAAGAAAAGCGATGAGAAAGGCTCGGGAGAGAAGAGGGAAAGGGATCGGAATCTCAGAAAGAGGGAGTTTGATGGGAAAGAATGGGAGAGCGACGAGGAAGATGTTGCCCGGAAGCGGCGGAAGGGTGATGATGAAACATGGGATGATGACCGGGAAGGGGATGCACCAATGGAGAGTTTGGAAGATGAGGCAGCCCGGAAGGAGAGGGAACGATTAGAGGACTTGAGAGATCGGGATGCGTTTGCCGAGCGTGTGCGAGGACGAGACAAGGAACGGACGAAGAAAGTCGTTGAAGACCGATCTTCTAAAAACTCTGGCGCCGCAGCGGATGCGGCAAGACGTCGCGAACTGGCCGACGATGAAGAGGCGCGCGGCCAAGCATTACCGTCTCTCCGAATCCATTCTCGACAGGAATACCTGACCAAGCGTGAAATCCAGCAAATCGAACTACTTCGCAAGGAGATAGCTGACGATGAGGCTCTATTCCATGGCATGGTCATATCTAAACGGGAACGGCGGGAACTCGAACGTAAAAAGGAGCTACTCAAGCTTGTCGAAGAACGTCTCAAGATCAACGACAGATACGAAGGCTACCAACTCCCTGAAGACTACATCACGGAGCAGGGGAAAATCGACAAGAAGAAGAAAGAGAATGCCCTGTACAAACGCTACGAAGAAGCCAAACCGAAGGACGACCAGTTTGTTACGGATGTTGATCAGTGGGAAGCCAGTCAGACCCAGCATAGCACGTTCAAAGTCGGGGCTATGGACAAACGGGAAGTTGTGGAGGATTACGAATACGTCTTCGACGAATCTCAGGCGATTCAGTTCGTCATGGAGTCATCTTTAGAGGGCGTGGGTATGAGCGCTGCAGACAAGTTGCTTCAGTCGCAGATTGAAGAAGCTGAAAAGCGAGGTGAGTTTCAATTCTCAATGGCCATCCGCTAGTCTGTCTAAATGAGCATCGCGTCTACAGCCAAAACTATTGACGAAACACGCAAGTCCCTACCGATCTTTCAATTCCGCGAAGACCTTCTCTCTGCTATAAAAGAACATCAAGTCCTCATCGTCGTCGCCGAAACAGGCTCAGGAAAGACTACACAATTACCCCAGTATCTCCACGAAGCAGGATACACTGCTGAAGGACAGAAGGTTGGATGTACTCAACCGCGTCGCGTGGCCGCCATGTCGGTTGCTGCACGTGTTGCTGAGGAAATGGGAACTAAGGTTGGGTATGAAGTGGGGTATTCGATACGATTTGAGGATTGCACCAGCGACAAAACAGTTATCAAGTATATGACCGACGGAATGCTTCTCCGGGAGTTCTTGACTGAACCCGACCTTGCGGGTTATTCAGCGCTAATTATTGACGAGGCTCATGAACGCACTCTGAGTACAGATATCTTGTTCGCTCTTGTGAAAGTTCGTAATTTGTTACTCTTCCGAATCCCTAGATCTAACTTATATGTTCAGGATATCGCGCGCTTCCGACCAGAATTAAGACTGCTCATTTCCAGCGCCACCATGGACGCCGAGAAGTTTGCCGCCTACTTTGACGATGCCCCCATCTTCTACGGTGCGTCTCATTGCGGCATATCCCCTGACACTTAAACTAGACTCTCTTATACAGTTCCTGGAAGGCGCTACCCTGTCGACATCCATTACACCCCTCAGCCGGAAGCTAATTACTTACACGCCGCTATCACCACCGTCTTCCAAATCCATACCACTCAACCCAAAGGTGATATCCTCGTATTCCTAACGGTACGCCTCACCTACCCAAGCTTCTTCTGCTACATTCCGACTTCACCAATTATACTTATACAGGGCCAGGACGAAATCGAAGCTGCACACGAAAACTTACAAGAGACAGCAAGGGCCTTAGGAAACAAGATTAAGGAACTCCTCATATGTCCGATCTACGCCAATCTGCCTAGCGACATGCAGGCCAAGATCTTCGAGCCTACGCCCGACGGTGCCAGGAAAGTGGTACTCGCAACGAACATCGCAGAGACGTCAATCACTATTGATGGTGTTGTATTCGTAATCGACCCTGGCTTTGTAAAGCAGAATTCGTACAACCCTCGAACGGGTATGTCATCTTTGGTCGTCGTACCAGTGAGTCTGCTTGCCCCATCCCAATCTCCCGCTCTTCCGAACTTACCGTGCTTCATCCTAGTGTTCTCGCGCATCTGCGAATCAACGAGCTGGCAGAGCTGGTCGAGTCGGTCCCGGCAAAGCCTTCCGCTTGTACACTAAGTGGGCCTTCTCCAACGAACTGGAGGAAAATACTGTGCCAGAAATTCAACGGACAAACCTGGGGATGGTTGTGCTTCTCCTGAAGTCCCTCGGTATCAATGACCTGATCGGCTTCGAGTTCCTGGATCCTCCACCTGGTGAAACGCTGATGCGTGCCCTAGAGCTGTTGTACGCTCTTGGTGCACTCAACGACAGGGGAGAGTTGACCAAGTTGGGGCGGCGAATGGCTGAATTCCCTGTTGACCCCATGTTATCTAAGGCTATCATTTCAAGCGAGAAATATTCTTGTACGGACGAGGTGGGTATTTTCCCGTATAAGCACTGTAGTCTTCTGACTTCGCGCCTAGGTCTTGACGATCATATCGATGCTTTCAGAATCTTCGTCTTTGTTCTATCGCCCGAAGGATAAGAAACTACATGCGGATCAAGCTAGGCAGAATTTCGTTCGCGCGGGTGGCGACCATTTCACGTTGCTCAACGTCTGGGAACAATGGGCGGAGACGAACTACTCTCAACAGTTCTGCTATGAGCAATTCTTGCAATTCAAGAGTCTAAGCCGTGCTCGTGACATTCGTGATCAGCTGGCTGGGTTGTGTGAACGTGTTGAAGTGGTCATACAGTCGAATCCGAATTCCAACGATATCATGCCAATACAGAAGGCGATAACGGCAGGCTACTTCTATAATACGGTGCGTGTCTTTCGCATGTTTAACACGTTGCCAACCTGACGGTGATCCATGTTGAAGGCACAGCTTCAGAAGAGCGGAGATTCTTATCGGACGCTCAAGACCCACCACACAGTTTATATCCATCCATCATCAAGCCTGTTCCAACATCAGCCCCCAGTCAAGACTGTTCTGTACTACGAGCTCGTCGCAACATCGAAATCCTACTTAAGGCAGGTGATGGAGGTCAAGCCTTCTTGGCTCCTTGAGGGTCAGTGCTTCTCCCCTTCCGAGTGTATCGAAGCTTATCCATCATCTTTTCTAGTCGCACCCCATTACTTTAACCCAGCTGACCTCGAGCAATTGGCCACGGGTGAAAAGAAGATGCCCAAAGCAGTAGGTGCCTCATCATCACAGGCTGTGCCTATATAGCCTTGCACCCATTGATGTTGTCTTCGGATTGAATCCCGGTTTCCGTTTTGTTGCTGCTTGTGTGTACATTACGCTTAATTCACTTGCTTACAGCACTTTTACCCCTCCCCTGGCGTCACCTAGCGAGGCGTAAATGGCTGCGACTGCATCCCCCTCGAATGGTGTCCTACCGGTGAATGTGGGCAACGTAGCGCCAACTCACCACTAAGTTTGGGGGTGGCAGTTTCACCGTTATCGTGTAGCTTCCATTAAGAATCTCGACGGTTCTTTTCGTCCGCTATCCTCGAATTCTATATCCCTGGCAATGCAGCTGACTCCATCTGGGCGCCAAAGCTGTTCATAAAATGTCACGTCAAACCAATTGAAGAAGGAACAAAGTGGGTGTGATGAGGCTTGTCAAACAAAGTATTGATCTTTATGGTCCCTCCTTTCTTACGAGCTTCCCTCGTGTTCTCCGTCCAAACGCCATCTGATCATGAGTAGATTGTCACCCCTCACCCCCCGATAATCATTGCTGTGCTTGTGTCCTTTGTTCGCATCCTATATATAAGGTCTCTGTTAATATCGGGTTTCCTCAATCACCTCCCACATCATGTACAGTCGAGACTACGACCAAGCTCACATCAGTATGCTTCCGCCCCAACTGTGACTTATTGCAGTCTAACCAAACCCGTAGATGCCGGCAACGGCGCCGCCTTTGGCAGCGGCAGAGGGGGTGATACCCATGGATCGTACAACACTTCCAGGTAGGTCAGCAAAGGTCCCTCAAGAAACTAGCTTATCGAGTCCCTCATCGCACGAATTCTTAGCAACGATCATTACGGCGGCGATACGTTCAGTGGGCCTATAAGCGGAGGGAACGTCGGTGGACGAAGAAATAACAATGTCATTAATAATGGTGCAGGGAGTGGCGGCGATGATGGTATGCTCATGGGCCAACCTCACCTGCCTGTGCTAACCCCTTTCGTAGTGGGATCCATGCAGAAGGAATTGGAAGACCTCAAGGCACAACTCGCGGCCAAGAAAGCCGCGGCTCAGAAACAGTCTCAAAAAGCTAAGCTTGCTCAAGACCTGGCTGCACTGAAGAAGGAACTTGAGGCCTATGACTGACGGCTGAATTCTGACTTAACCCCTATCCACCTACCGTTGGTGGTCGATTTCAGACAAATTTCAGATGTCGTATATTCGTCGTTTAGTCTGTTCATACATATGTACTTGTTCTCCTCAGTTGATACAGATAACTTCCCACTGTTAGACTTCATTTATAGAGGCTTACCATCATTCTATGTGAGTGCCAGGAAAACAAGTGAGCAAGCACTGCCGCTACTCAAGGTGTCTAGACATCTGGGTTATGATGCCCACTTGCGAGTGTCCACTGGGTTCGTGGTGGGTCTCAGTGTTATCTCATCATATAGCGTCGACCTGGCCACTCGAGTACCCATCGACATCGATTACATATCGATCACCCCTGCACCGCATAAATGTTGGAACGCGTACCGTAACACGCGCTATCTCTACTGCTTCGATCTACACGGTCTTCCTCAATCGATTGAAGAGTCAGCGCTTCAGCCTCTACATAATCAAGGCCTCTCGTGTGGGTTGAAGCGGCTGTAAGATTTCCACGCACTGACATCCATTCCACACACTTTGCCGTGAACAAGCCTGAGGATTCCTGTATATACCCTTTCATTTGCTTTTGTCGTCCTTTTGAGAAAGCTACAACGAGGATGCACGCTGAGCGCTGATCCGTATTTAGCCAGCTTAGACAAAACTCGTGGCCACTTCCCAAGAACAGGCAAATTGGCAATTAGGATGGGTTTTATGTGGTCCACCACATTGCAAACTTCAAGAAGTTTGTAGGCCAGTCTAGCTAGCCATTCATGTCACTTGTTTCCATCCAATCGAATTCAACATCAAATGTAAGTTCGATTTCATTCGATCCCAAACGCAGCTTGCCCCTAACCGAACCTTGCTCTACACCGTAAGAGGCGTGCTATACACACCGTCTACGTTGTTAGGTTTCCCTGGGTTCGAAGAACTTGCATAGGGCGACAGTTTTTGCGGCGTTCTGCAATACCACAGTGGCAGTTCATTGTGTATCGCCAATTAACACCAGTGACGAGAAGCGAAAACTGTAGGGAATTTATTTACTCAAAGCCCAGATCCTACTCATGCTATCGGTAATTTTTTCCATTGCAATTCGTGCTCATCGATTCAGTAGTATCCGTCCCCCACGTCGCTAAGTTAGCACGGTGGCGGCAGGACTATGTCGCCCCGCTGCCATCGGAAATCTCAGTGGTTCGGCCTGTCTACTCCCACTCTCTCCCTCGGGCCCGTTGAAACCTTTTCTCTATGCAACTGGCTATCGATAGATTTGGCGCCAAAGCTGTTCGTATCTTCTCGCAACAAAATCAAAATCAAAATCAGAAACATGAAATGAAGCCTTGAGGCCCTCAATTAGCGCTTCGAGTATTGTGACTATGTGGTTTCATCTCATGTTACGGCATCCTCTCTGTGTTCTTCTACCTTCTTCTGCATCGCCCTACCATCCGCGCCTCATTGACATCACTTCAACAGCCCTCGCGCGCCTTTCATAAGCGATAAGCTTTATCACCAGTGATATGTCTACTGTGGAGGTATATAAAGGCTCTCGGGTTGTGCTGGTCTCGATAACTCTGTCTCCTTGCTCTCGCAAAATCATGTCTTACGATCAAAACTACAGTGGCTCTCACATTAGTACGTTTCGCTTCTGCACTCGATTCCTATGGCATGCTAACTCAATCCTCAGATGCTGGGAATGGCGCTTCGTTCGGCAGTGGCCGGGCGGGGTCATACAACACCGCTAGGTATGTCGCTAATAGAACTAGGATTGACTGGGCTCTGATATCTGCACTTTACACAGAACTGCCGAATACGGTGGCGACACGTTCAAAGGACCTATCACCGGCGGAAACGTTGGCGGGCGAGAGAATAAAAATGTTATCAACAACAACGACTCATTAATGAGCTATGGCTGTGATTTTGACGTCGCCAATGGATTGAGTGACGACGACGATGGTAGTAATTTCGTAGGGGCCGATCTTCGCCTAAGCTAATACGCTTTGCAGTCGCGAGAATGCAGAAGGAAAAGGAAGATTTGGAGGCAAAATTAGCGGCAAAGAAGGCCGGGGCTCGGGTTAAGCAGGGGCTTGCCCGTGACGTATCCCCTGCCAGCGAAGATCTTGAGTCCTATCAGGACTGTGAAGAAGGTGGATCCTCCTCCTAAGTAATTCGTCATAAGCACCTTTATTATTATTTTAAAGGATGTGTATCTACTCGTGTGTACTCGTTTTCTTTGTCCAGGAGATACGTTCTCCTCGTAGCATCAAATTCCAAATAACTGATAGGGGTCGCCCCTATTCCAACCAAGATGGATGTGCGACATTCTAGCTCCGATCCGAACCTGGTTACACCTTGGCACATTATGTCTGAAATCCAGGTCGAGAAAGTCGCGATCGTAACGGGAGCTTCCTCAGGCAATTAAGGCTTTTCTCCGTCTGTGAGTTGATTAACGAGGCTACGTTGATTTCGATAGGTATCGGGAGAGCCTCTGCCATTGCCTTGGCCTTGGCTGGATGGAACGTTGTAATCACAGCTCGTCGCATTGACGCTCTCAATGAAACGGCGCAGCAATGTAACCAACGGGCATTGATCGTTCCGGGAGATGTCACCGATGAAGCCGTAGGTCTATCAGGACACTGCAAATTACTGGAGGACTCATGGCGCATGTATTCTTCGTAGTTTGTCAAGCAATTGTTCAAAGAAGCCGTCGAACAATTCGGTAGGATTCCCTGCCATCGTTATCTCGTCTTGCTGGATCTGATGGCATAGGCATTTCAGGACGTGTGGACCTACTTTTTAATGTGGAGGTCAATCATATTCAACTGGGCATGATAACTGATCGACCCAATAGAATGCTGGAATAATTGCTCCAGGAGCACCCGTGGAAGAGACCTCGCTAGAAACATTTCAGAACGTACTGCAGGTCAACCTCATTGGCCCATTTTTATGCACTCGTGAAGCATTCAAAGTATTCAAGTCGCAGTCTCCTCCTGGAGGTGATGCATGGGCGTCCCTGAGATCACTCTCGTTTGGAGCTCAACCATTATATGTAGGGCGTATCATCAACAATGGCTCACTATCCGCACACGTACCACGCCCCAATGCTTACCCATACACATGTTCCAAGCACGCAATCTCTGGACTGACGAAATGCACGGCATTAGATGGGCGTCCGCACAACATAACTTGCACCCAGATCGATATTGGTGCGCTTGCGAAACACATTACCTCTTCATTGTCACCTCTATAACCACACGTTCAAAAGGTAACGCCAACACGCATATGGTCGCAGCACAAACCGCAGGAATATTACAGCCAAACGGTAGCATCGTTCCAGAAGCCACCTTTGATGTGAAGTATGTTGCGGAGAGTATTGTATACATTGCAGGCCTCCCGACTGACGTGACTGTTCTGGAGATGAATATCATGTAAGTCAAGGCTAAGTGGAGTGCTTTTAGACCAAAGTCAAAACTACTGATGTTAATCGCAGGGCAGCCAAGGCTCCGTATGTCGGCAGGGGGTAGTAAGGCCAAGGTATCAAATTCCTCTGGTCCTGGAATCACAAATTCGTGTACTCTATGCTCAGTAGTCCTGTCCATACACCATGAGCAACCAGCCTTGGCGATCATTCGATCATTCAGATTCAGATTCAGCATTACTACCACCTTCGCTATCACTATCCCCCTCGCTTTCTCCTTCGTTGTCACTCTCTCCAAGCTGAGCAATTCGGCGAAGCTCCTTAAGAGCCTCAGGAGATAGGCCACAATCTATTAACTTGATACCCCTCAACGGAATACCCAAATGCTCGCGTTCATCTCGGATGGCCTTCAGTGTAGTTGATAGGCCTTCGTTTACTTGTATATCTGTGCATGACAGACTGAGGTATAGCCATTCTAGTCTAGCGAGTGGGGGATGCTCCTTGTCCGCCTGTCGAAGCAAGCTTGTAAGCATTTCTTCACCACATGGCTTGAGGTGCAACGTTCGGACACGCGGGAAAAACTGTAGTAGGTTTGACCATGTTGAATCGACCAAGTGATGAAGAAGGAATTCCGTGGTTTCCCCGACGGAGAGAGCCACGCATAACTGAGCACATTCTTCGTCTATTTGATTCGAATAGGGAATTGACAGGTGGAATATGGTCTGTGTCTCAGAGTCCCCTAATGGGGTGGCCCTTACGTCGATCGAAAAACGGTATCCAACATCGTAAGCGACAGAGTGGATCTGCAAATCGGGTGCAACAAGGAAACGAGCACAGACACGCCTGAGCCTTGAAACTTCAGCAGGGCTGATATCTTGGGTCCGACACTCGCAACGGATCCTGGCCGTACGCGGATATTCAATGTGATCAAAAGCATGCACACTCCCGCTCCCGAATGAGCAGATGTATAGACTAGTTAGCTTGGGCAACGTGGCGGGGGTTGAAGGAAGGTAGTTGGGGGATGGTTCGATAGCCACTGAGTGTATATGGATCGTTTCGATGTTGGGGTTGTTTCGCAGCGACTCCACGAGGGTCGAAACATGTAGTTGATTGGTTACCATCGTCCAGCGGCGCTTGATAATGCAGAGGTGCGCTAGGCTGGGCAATGGAGGAAGTTCGGAAGAAAGACTTCCGTTATGAAGTCGTAAGTAGCGAAGCGAAGACATATCACGGGAGAATATGTCCTTTACGAGGGAGAATACTGGGGCTTCCATGGTCAAATCCTCGAGGTTGTGTGCGCTGGCTTTCGCGTTTAGGCGGAGGAAGTGAAACATTGATGCTTCGTCCTGCGCGAAGAGGTTCAGTGTCTGTATCCGTCCAATATGCGACATGATCGCGTCAGCGACATCTTGACGGTCTTGATCTTTGGAGGGGTATACGCTGAGTCGTAGTCGGACGGCCTTCGAACGTTTGAGATACTCAAAAGCTCGATCGACCGGGAGCATTTCGAACGTACACCAAAGCCCTGGTGTATCCAAAGCTACTCGCCTCCATTGGCGGCAAACTCCACAAACATTCAGCCATTGCTGACTCCCAGCAGGTTTATCCCAAGGTTCTTGAAACTCGAGATCCCACTTCCCTTGGAGGAATATCTGTGCAAGGATCTCCTGGGGAAGGTTGAGGATAGGGCAGTGCAAGTTTTTACACAACTTTGGCGCAAAGCTGGTCTCGGGCTCCGAGTTCTTGCCATCAACTGCCTTGTGAGAGTCGTTGGATTCGGTAGGTCTATCCTGGCGTATTTCAGCGTATGACATCTTATGGGAATAGACAAGATGAGTGCTAGATGCTCGTCTTGGCGCTCAGGCGAGATTTATCTCCGAGTCAGGGTCACCAAAGTTTCGGCGAATGGCAAGCTATGGCAAGTCATACATCACCACTAGGATACATATCTTACATGGATGAGTGCCTCTGTTTCTTCTGTTATATTCAAATTTTACCTCCATCGAGATTGTGCCGCACGTCAGAGGTTCCTCGGATGGGTACCTCGAGCTGTGAAGTGAGGGCCCTGGAGTTGTGGGGTTGAAGACAGACAATTAGCTTGGTGTATTCTAATCCATACGCAAGTACAGTCCGAGCAAGAACGTATATCTGTATATAGCTGGACAATTTCAAAGCTGGAAGGGGGGATACCGTTTATTTAGATACAGTGGTGTGTGATATTATCTACGGAACCAACCCCTGCGAGGTGACGATAGTCAGTGAATATGGGGCGAGCGAAATGGAGGAGAGGTTGACTAACAGTATCTTCCGGCGGAGACCCGAGATAGCAGACTTCTTTGCAGGTTTGGTAGGAGGAGTGTCCGACTCTGCGTAACAGAGAATATGAATCAGCCATTTGTCTGGTAGACAGGCACAAACAAACTCACTTGGTACTGTCGTTGTCGCTTCCGGGTTGGTGGGGCTAGCATTATTCTCAGATGGTGTGTCTTCTATATCAGCGCTGATAGCGGTGCCTTCACTCGGAGCAGCGCCTACGAAAGTCAATTGTAGGGCTGGATAACATGGACCAAGGTGGCGTGTAACCTACCATTTCTAGTGTCGCTGAGGGCTTGTTCGTTAGGCATCCTAAGGTTGTGTTGACGCCGAAGAGACGTCGAAAGACCTGGTTTATATACCTACGGCAGGATAGAAGTGTGAAGTTTGCAATGGATCGCGGGCATGAGGTCGCCCAGAACGCGTGAAGACAGGAGGGTGGGTAGCCACTGGCTACTGAGATGAACATCGATGGGCAGGAACCCGCACCTGATGGGCACCCAGAGAATGGAAGAGAAGCGCGGAGGTGAGTCTGGGCAGCAGTTGACTCAAATTCTCACATTCCCGAGCGTAATAGACTAGTATATTCATCAGTCATTGCGTAGATGAAGCGCAGCGCGGCTACGTTAAGGCGAGGTGCATCAAAGGTTGAGTAGAATGGCCAGCCTACTCCTAACGGCGGAGATATGGACTCATTAGCCTCCTAGAAGGTGGGAGAAAGTTACGTCCGTCAACTGCAACTCTGTGACATTAAAGATAGAAGGGAACTTACTTCGACCGATCTCGACACGCGGGACAGGTATGAAATGGACAAAACGGATTCCTCTAACCAATATGTAGAAGGTAAGGTACACCAAAGCCGTTGCCACTAGGACAATCGACCACATAGATAAAATGGTGGAAGTCGGAAGTTGAGAATATAAAGATCAAGCATAAAGGTCATGAGGCACTCTCTTTTTATTAGGGATGGCTGAAGTGTTCCAGGGGGCGTCTGGGCAACATTATTCCAGAGGATCTGCATAGTGCGGCCACCGGCCATTGGCAGTCAATGGCCGGTAAGAGGTTAGACCTCTCTGACACGGAGATAGTGATTGATTGTGCCAATCAAACGACTGGGTGTGCTAGGTTGCCCAGGTAGTTCCATGATCACCGACAGAACAACAGGAGCAAGCTTAAGAGCGGAGCATCGTGGATCAGACTGGAAACAGTCCTCAGGCGTACATCATGGCAATTGACGAACAAGGGGGACAGTGGACATAGCAGTAGGTGATCTGTTTCAAGGAGAGGCCGAGCGATGGCAGTGGGAGGGAGTTGTCTCCGCGGAAGAAACTGGCTGTACAGGTTGTCCGACCCCTCGATTCAAGACTCGGAGCACTACTCCGCGCAGCCCCACTCCAGTTTCGTGTCACGTGCTGTCTGCATGCAGAACGCGCGCGACTGTTTGCAGCCACATCGTCACTCTTGACACTGAACCACATTCTTCCCCAATGCAACCTTCCACGGATGCTACCGCACAAATGAATCGGACCTCGAGTGACCAACCGTACACAATACTACGGATTAAGCGAAAAAGAAATGAGGAACCCCTTGAAGCGCTAGGTGCGTAGCTCAGCCATTCAAGTTTCCGGACTAAGGATCCAGGCTGATCATGACGCTCGCCAGTCGTTGAGAATGCCATGCCCAGAAAGAGATCTCGCGGCCGGATGGGAATGTTTCAATTTGCCCAAACGGTTGAGTCACAAGCTTGGGAGGACGAAGCGCAGCGATTGATTTTGCAGGTATATGAGCCTCACATCTGTTCGGAGGCCCCGGCAATCTTAATAATTGGATGTGATAGGAAGAAATACGGCGGCTTGCGAATGAAAATGCCTCTAAAGCTGTCATAGAAGCACCTGAACTTGAAAGCTCTGTTTCTTCGCCTGTGACTCAACGCCCCTCCATTGGTGACGGCCGTCGGTATACTGTTATTAATGCGAAGGAAGAGCCGAAACGACCTCGATTACCTACTCAACCGTGAGTCATACTTGACCTGTACTCGCAGCCCCATCCCGATTCACACTTTCAAGGCCCGCCGTCATATCTCACAAGGATTTGGCTGCATCAAAGTCAAACATCAAGATGTATGATGCAGTCCTCGCCTCAGAGACAGCTGAGTCAGATCTAGAAATGGAGAAATTTCTGCCGATGATCCAAGACTATCTTAAGCGTCAGTACACTTATCATCTCGTCCTCTCGCTGTCTCAACTTCAATACGCTTTGTAGTTCACGATATCGATCCCACCGATGGACTACGCAAAACTGGAGGCTCAGGCAGTGGCTCAGACTCGAACGATTACGTATGGGATATATTCTACCACCGGCCGGCTACCCTGAGTGAATGGAACCATGTCGCTGCGAAAGTGGGCACATTGTACGTTCCATTGCCTAGTTCCACCTAAGCCGCGCTCATTATCTGGCTTAGAACGGGCCTTCCTCCATCGTCCGATGACGGGGACGATTCAGATTCAGACGACGAAGTACCCGACGAAGCAGATGAGGACTCTAACGGTAGCTATCACCCCTTCAAGCTAGGTGTGCATACACTTAACCTCCTTTTCTAGCTGAGGAATATTACAAGAATGATTATCCTGATGGAGAGGAATCATCCGATGATGATAGCGATGGAAGCGGTGGGTTGCATCAATCTTTGCACCGTCTTCCATGAGCTGACATTGCTTATCCTTTCTAGACTGCTTCCATGAGAATTCTGACCATGAAGATATGTTTCGTGACATGGGAGACCATGATTGGCGATGAGCCCTTGGAGCTGAATTGTCCATCAACCTTGACTTTCCTTTCTTCTGCTCACTGCATGGATCCCTGACAGCATAAAGTTCGCAACAATGGATTGATCGAAACCCCATAGACACATTTTGTAACTATAGTAAAATACAGCAACCAATTCATTCGCTCTGATGTACCGTCCCGCCGCGATCGCCTGGGTGCACCGCTCCTCTATACGGATGCCTTCTCAGAGGACTCGTGCTGCAAATGGGTGAGTAAAACAATCAAAGGTGCGCACTGGCTTGACGTATATTAGGGCTCACCTCAGCTGATTTGGTTAGGCTTGGTCTGCGTTTTGTGCCCTTGCCAAAGCTGAGCCAGCCGACCATCGAGAGCAAGGCAAGGAGCATGGCAGCAACGACGAGTGTAAGACCCGCGCCTAGGAATCCCGCACCGATAGGGTTGAATTTATGTGGTGCTGATAGTAAGCCTTGCTGCTTAGCCTGGAACAGGGCTCCACATCCTCGGTCGCGGGTGTTGCCACAGATATCACACCAAGTGGCGGTATCGCTGATCGCGACAGGCTATCGGACCAAGTGAGCCGTCAGGAGGATGTGCGTTATACTAATTCTAATAGGTCCTCACCGAAAGCGTGTTGACAAATGTCGACAGAGGAACGTCACCAGATCCACCCATGAAGTTGTACGTCACAAAATCATTGTCGTCCGTACCATTCTTGAAGGTGAACCTCACGACGGGCTCGCGTCCACCAGACGGTTGGCGAACTTCCAAAGCTAGCGCAGCAGCGTAGTTGACTAACACCACCAACTCATTAATGCTTCGTATTCAGGGCGCCTCGTGGGAGGTGAGGGATATTACTTACCAACCCCAGCGAGTTGAGGATTCGCCTCTGCAGCACCGGTCATATTGAATAGAGAGATGAAGGGTTTATATGAGATTGATTGGTAAATCATCTTCAGTGGATCGGATGAATTGCTGATTCGCTTGAACCCCGTTAGGATAGAGGGTAACATGGTGCGGCCAGCGACTGCAGGAAATCGGCATCAGTAAGACAGTGAGGCAGTAACTGGGGGAATGTGGCTCACTGTTTCCGATTCCTCCTAGTTCAGGAGACGAGAAGACACCGTATTCATGATAATTAGCCAAGGCTCGCGCTTGAGCGAGGAACGTGGGTGGGAGGCGGCGCAAAAAGTCAGCACTATGAATGGATTCAACGTTGATGAAGTCGAAAATCTGCATCGGTTTGTGAATGATTAAGAGTTATTCGTGTTAGATAAAATAGTATGCAAGTCGTGGACTTACGTTCCACTGGTATTGATTCGGGGTCGTCAGTAAGGTAGACTACCCTCCAATGCGATATCGTACTTACCATGTTCTCCAAGGTCACAGGTCTTCCGTCGAGGTATTGAGGGAGTTGCTGGAGGAAGTCTGCATGCTCAGCGGCCACCGCCTTGAACCCATCCGAGTTGTAGAAGGTGGCTGTTGACTTGTCGAAGTTCTAAAGCATAGCCATGATAAGGCAAAGCTGGAAAGGCACGTGAAGGAATCTCGTTTACCCCGCAAGATGTGAAGCCCTCCAATGAGATATCGTTGTTGGGTTCAACCGATTCAACTTAAGAAGCCATTCGGTTTTAGAATTTCTCCTAAATTGGATGAGCGTATTCCTCACTTGGTATAGTCTAAGACACGTTGGGGCACATGAATTGCAGTTTCTGATGGTTCTAGTGATCACTTACCTGGTAGCCACTCAATGGAGCGACAACCGTCGTCCCATTAGCCAGAGTGGTATTATAAACCGTGGTAGCAGGGAACAAGCCCTGTAGCATCGAAACGGCCGAGTTCAAAATCACACCGCCTTCACCACCAGCATCTGCACGAGCTTGGAACTGGCTCTGGTCGAAAAGGGTTGTGTTGAATCCGGAGATGAACGAGGGAGAGGAGGCATTGAGGTAGATCGACCGGATCTTCTGACCTAGTTGAAACACTTGGAGCTAGAAGATGGTATAGGGGAGTAGCGCAAATCAATGGCGTGCTGTTCCGAGCAAATGGATAGCCAGCGTACATTACCGAGAGGCGTGATCGAGGTCGCCGCGGCAGCATAGGTGGAAGGATTTTGGTAGAAACCTAGTTCGACGGTTGTTGGTCAAGATAAGATTTCACCGACATTCACAGGGAAACGAACCTTCACGATCTCCATGTCTTGCCACAATGACGACACCCAAAACCTGGCTATCCGAACTCGACATGCTCGCTTACACCAAGATTCAGAAAGCTTGTTTGAGGGACTCGATGGGACGGGATTCCTCGGGGCGTCGACACCTGCTTGGACACTCCTATATACCTGCACCACCACATGCACCACATGATCCAGGCTTCGGAGAGCTGATACCTGGGAATCATCGGCGTTTGAAGGAAAGCATATGGGAATTCGTTCATTTTCATTCCATAAGATCGCGTACAGCTGAGACCCCGCCAACAAACATACGTACCCCTGAATCTATATGAAACTAAGACTACAAACGGGAGGAGGAGGTCTGATACAGCCATGTAGATACAGGCGTCTAGGTGGAGTGGCTATTGGCGTAAAAGTAGTACTCGTACTCACGTCAAAGGGTTCCCCCAACGGACTCCATGGTCTATCAGGAGATAATCATTCGGAGGACGGGAGAAGGTCACATCGAATGAACGTGTGGGATGGTCGATCACGGTTGAGGACGTGAGACAAGGTTGTAGTGGTTGTAGTGAAAGGGACATCAAAGACTTACGAAAGGGGAGGCCGTGGGTCCATCCAAAATTGCAAGCTCCTCGAGAGTAAATGGCAGGCGCGGGATAACAATGGCTCGTAAGGGTATCAGCAACATGATGATAACGGGGAACCCTATAGCGGCTGTGGGTGTAAAGAGGTACAGTTATAACAAGTCAACAACTATACTCCAAGACGTGTGAACTTCGAGGACATACCAATGGTCTGTGTTATAGCGAAAGTTGCGCCAAAGCCAACTAACTGCACGCCTACAAAGAGTAGGATCCTTGATTTTCGCACTTGGTGAAGCGGGTCGTTGGATGGTGTCAGCGACTTGTCACGAAGGAGATATAGCAGTCTTTTCGTGATACCGTTACCCTGAAGAGCATCGGCACCCATGTACCAGCTACACCCAAGAGTCGTCAGTCACCAACAATCCACGGTCGCAATCATGATACCCACAATAACCCGGCCAGGACGCCTTGGAATTACACAAGCGTAAGTAATGGATAGAACGCAAGCTTGGGGAAACGAGCATACCTCTTGGTATCAGGTTCAACACATGCAGGAACGGACCGGTAAGCAATACGAGGCATAACGAACCCTGGGCTAGATTGGACACTCGCTGCTCAACGACGCCCACAGGGACTTCAATAGCCTTATCGGACTGTGTGGGGTCCAATCGTGTTTTCTTCTCATCTGCATTAGGCGTTATAGTGATCGTGTTTGTGTGGGACTGAGGCTGCGAACGTCCAGGAGATTGGAAGGTAGACGAACGCGATTCCGTCGTGCCATGCTCCTCATCCTCATTCCTCTTGACTGGACGGCCCATGATCAAGAGCGACGTTGTGTGAATGGGGGCTTGGGGAATGAGCCCATTCGGAGCTGGAACACCAATCAAACCCGCGATAAAGGTGGTTACTCCGAGCAAGAAAAAGTCATAGTGGAATCCAGGAGGCTTGCGGAGTGGGAACTCGGCTCCTTGCGCCATCAGTGACTGCTCAAATTATAAGTAATCCAACACACGCTGCGCAGGAAGGCTCCTTACCGAGACATTGTGATCAAAGAAGAAAAGGATCCAAAGTACCAGTCCGAAGGGGATGGCGATCCCAACCCACTTTCCATCGAGTTGCCAAAACCTCACTAACCATTCTCGATCTCCAGCAGGTTGAAACGCCCTTCCAACAGGGAGGGTAGCCGGATTGGCAGCGTTGAAACGTCCCCAATACGCCATGCCCGATGCAGCAATAAGCGATATGGGCATCCCGTAATCTGCTAAGAAGCGTCGAACGTGGCGATGAAACAGCGTCTTCTGAGACAGGGATTGGAAGAGGAAGGAAGTGACGAGCATGAGCAGGGCCAATATGATTCCTACAAGGGCACCAGGCAGATTTGGCGGCTCAGATTGCAGCTGACGGGTGATCACTTGGATACCATATTGAAGGTACACCCAAGAGACGTAGAACCCGAAGGTATCACAGCTAAACAAGGTGACATATTTCAGGAAGTTGCACCCTATGCGCCGCGTCAAAAAAAAAAAAAGCAGACGCGAAAGTTAGGCCAACTTACAATTAAGTAAGGCAGTAATCCAGTGGAATATAGCTGCCCAGAGGTAGACCCAGCCGATGAAGTGCAGGTAAACGGGGGGATTCGACTGTCTCTCGATCAAGTCGAAAATGGTTTTGTTGAATACGGTGATGGGTCCTGAGACGTTATAATTTCCATTCAGACATGAAAACGAGACGACATACCCGTCACACCAGCAATTGTAAGAGGTTGCGCGCCCAATACGGAAAATATGAACGCGGCCATGAATGATGATAGCAGAACCTCGGCCACTCCATACTGCTGCGTCGTCTCTATCAAATCGAGCGAGAAAGCAATCCCGGGTAGAACGCTACAAACCCACTCATCAACAGTCATTCTACCAATGATCGCGGTCCGTTGCAACATACTTTGCGAAAAAAATCAAGGCAGTAGCTGGAACCACCCGATAGTTCCATGCATCAACCCAGTCACTCTTGTACCACGGCGCTCTGGATTTGATGTCAATCCATATCCCTCGACCGAAGTAGAGTAGGAATTTGGGCAACGCGATGGAAAATCTGCGGTCAGTGCCACGGGTGTCCGACGAAAGTGTGGCGGCAGCATCGCTGACCCGGACGTTGGACTTTTTACTGCCCCGGAATGAGGTCATGATGGGCGGTTTTCGGGGCACCCATAGGGCAGGGTTGAACCAGGGACCCCACGTGATCATCCGTTTGCTGCCAAAACTGAATAACATGCCTTATGTCCTGGAGAAGCTGAGTGGTTCGAACAGGTTACGGGAATTATGCATTTCTTCTGTAGAAGTACTGAGAATCAGAGAAAATCCGTGACTGAAGGAGTAGTTCCTGAAGAAAGGGTTTTCGTTTTCGGGTCATATCAGCCCCTGTCCCGCTCGGATGGGCTACAAAATTCGTAAAAGGGGCATCGATGGAGTTGTGCGTGGACCTACTTGAGCTGCTTGAGGAGCATCTTTCAATGGCTAAAAAGGCGCAGTAAACTGTGAGTGCACAAGGGATGCCCTCTGGAATCTCCCTCCCGTGTTTCCTTTTACACAAGCTATGAAAACTTTAACTATACTCGCTGGCCACACATCCACGAATTGCGACACACGATCGTGATAGCCCGGGCCTATATGTTTGACGAACGATCCGACGGATGCACGTTCCCTGTTTGATTCAATTTCCATCCTTGTGGCTGATAGAGCTCCTAGAAACTCGGAGTAGTTCGCTTCTCACTGCATTCAGGCGAGCACATAGATGGTTATTCTGCAGCCAAATTCCTACAGTCGTCCTCACGTCTGAAACCCGCCGAATCTCGCATAGCCTCATATTGAACTTGAAGCTTCCCATGCTTCCGCGCCTCAATGTGACAAGATACAGGTTTTGAAAGTGAAGACCGCGGCCATCTTCCTGTGATTTGCGGCTGAGCAGGACTCGAATAGAGATAACATGGAGTATTGGATCCTTGCATGCATAAAAATAGACCAGTAAGTCTCTGGAACTACACGTGTATGATGATGGTATATACAAATAATGAATAATGCTGTGGTTTGAAGAAGGGATAACGCTGTGTTACAGCATCAGCTACATATTAGGAGTGCGAGCATGGTGAGGTGTGGCTGACATTGTGATCGCCACGATCATCGAGCGGCGTGCATCCCTTCACGCTTTACAAAGCGAGTCCAATCAACGACGGCTCAAGAGATAACTACAAAGCTCACGTACAGAAGTCGCTTTGGGCAAAGCCCGTGTCGAACCGCGCTGTATTTCCTTCAACTGCATCGGCTCTCTCCCCTTTGCCGAAGCACCCCCGCCAGTCTCGACCAAAGGGGTATTGAGGAGAAGCGCGAATGTCTCTCCAAGCGAGTTGATGTACGAGCGTGAAGATGCAGCTGAGCCAGACATATTTCTGTTGATAATTGGCGTGTATGTGGGGGTTCAGAATGAAGTAGAGTATCAGAGCAGAAGATTGTGGAGGTATATAAGGAACCCCCTGTGAATGACATCAGTACATTGCATCATATCTAATGCGGCAAGTCCCCCGCGCGAAATAGTGACGCGGGTATTCCGATCCGGGGAACGTGAGGTGATTGGGGGTCGATCGAACAGCCTTAGGTGGATGTTGCTGGAGAAGGTTGTAGATCGATGTGTATTCAAGTTTGTCTGTACCGCATGTCAGATAAGAGAAAATGGCACAAGATAGCTTAAGGCAGAACAGTTCAGGCGGGAGCGGTCAAAGTGCGAAGAGTTTTCTTAACGAATGTGCAATCGCGCATTGCACCCGGCACCCAATCATACGGAGAACGCGTCGCGTATACTAGGGAAATTTGAGGATACCATGGCTCCTCAAGCTCAAGTTTCAAACCTCGTCGCCGATAGAATGCGTACGGTCCAAGCGCGTCGAGGGGTTGCAATGGTACTAGATAAGGACCCAAGTAGCTCTCGTGTGAAGTCGCTCAGCTGAAAATGATCGAAGGCGAAAATGGCACAAAAGAGTCAGAACCATCTTTCTTGCAAGTAACCGTCTCCTAGGGTCGATGCAAGGTCTGTAGCCAAGGGAGTCAATGAGTGCAACTGATAGAATGAGACCGATAGTTACGAGATCGCGAATGCTGTCCATATTCATATACCGATTGCCCGTGGAAAGACGGACTGACACCAACGTCGCTGTAGTCAAGAGTGATACCGAGTGAGAGCTAGGCAGAGTGTATGGCAGCTCGGCGGGCATAGACAAGGTATAGCAATTCATAGCGATGTCTAGCAACGACATTAGGTGACTGAGTGTCACTGGTAAGCGCGTTGGAGACAGAGATAAACCGTGAAGTTGAATTCACGTGTGGAGAACTCCCCAGTCAGTAGATAAGAGGACCTGCGTTAGTAGCAATCCTGTGCGCAATTAAGACAAATTTGGCGACTTATTATGGTTGGAGTTTAGATTGAAATTCAAGATACCGAGGAATGAAATTCCTTTGGTGCCAAACCGCCGACCGAAGGTTTGCAACGACCAGCGAGCTGTGTAAGTCGCCAGACATCTACCCTGTAACGTGAAACACTTATTGGTGGTATATTTTCAAATATTACTGGCACTCACTACTATCCGGAGTGTGTCAAGTAGAGAGGAGAAGGTCTTGTGGACGTATGTCAAGTTCTCCTTCTACATTTACCCTAGAATGAAGGAGTCGCTGCCACTCTAAGCCAAATGGAAGTACATCCAAGTATCTCCAGTGGCTGAGTAGGCACTCGGTTCTTTCCAGGATGGTTCCGCCACCGAGCTTCACCGGCCAAACCACAAGGGGGTCGGGCGAGTACTTGGCGACATGCCAATCTGTCGCGTCTACACAGTAGAGTAAACATATCACTATCAGCCTTCAAGAGCAAACGCAGAGCAAACGATAAGGCCTAAGGGTGTGCTATGTGGATAAACATGCAGGACAACGTACCTCCTTAGTGTGCAGCCACTGTGCATCAAGATTCAGAATCGAATCGAGTGTGAATCTACGAAGTTTGACAGAAACTTCCTTGAGGAATGACCGTAATGGATAATCGCCTCTATCCTGAGGATCTAGTAATGGCTTTCCGAGCAAAAAAGTATCGTCCCCGAAATGGGGGCTAATGCAAATGGTTGGCAAATGGCAAGTGGAACGATTGTAAGCGCCAACGGAATTATCTATCCCCTCTTATCTTATCTTATCTTCCGGCGGAGCCATTGCTAGTATTCCCAACCTGCATCCGCCCCGACGATCCCTAAGCACATGCATAGCTAGCCATATGGCTCCGACCCTCATGGAAGTGGTGCGGCAGTACATTCACACTCGCCGTCTTTTGCCTGCCTTCGTCTAGTCATCGTCTGGTACGGAGCACGGGTATGACTGACTCAGATAACTTGTCTGGTGTCGGCAGGCTGGTGCACGAATCGCCCTACCCCGATGCCCTCCAATGTGACCACAGCTCTCAAATACCGATGGGAGACCCGTGCACCCGAGCATCTCCGCAAAGACGTCCAAATGACTGCTAAGCAACTTTACCCCCCGTTTATTGAACTCAGTTTACTCCCAATTGTGTTACTTCAGTACGAAATAGCAATTTCTCACAAGTTCCTCGAGCTCGTTTCCTTCAAATATCCTCGGATAGATAATCCCGGGATAGAAGGGACATGCCATATCTTGCTTGCATCCTGCCCCTGGGCGAAGGCGAGTCGAATAGCCGACGCTTATCTCTCTATCTCAACCGTGTAGTAAAGATCTATCCTATGGCCTCACCCTCGCAATATCCCGAGTCGCTAGGAATTTGATTTGCCTCGCTTTGAGTCCTACTTGCGTACCATTGCTTTGGCATCGTAGCCTGCCAATGAACCTCTCCGGACGTACTGGCTCCGTACTTGCCTGCTGCACAATGCACCTCCAACGTCCTCGTGGTTAGCGAACCAACTGTCATGCATTCATATCGGACCGTCCCAACCACTCGTTTTATGCTCCGTTGAAACCAGATTGTTTTTCATGGATCCGTGCCAAAATGCTTTACAATCCCCTTTACCTAGTTTCTTCTTCTTCCTGACAGACAAATCAGCATTTACTTTGTTTGGACGCTCTCTTTGGATAAACCGAATAACGCGACTCGTCTGCTGGCAATAACACTCGTTTCTCGGGTCCTTGGAACTCTGGCGAGCAAATGAGCGCACAAACGAATGACGAAGGCCGACAGCATCCCACCCCACCTAAACTCTAAAGGACGCAAGTCCAACTGGCAGCTTCTCCCGCTCGCCAATCTAACCACCTTCCAAAAATTCTCATACCGCCGCTGGAATCGTTCCACCACTTGGGCTAGACTTCCTATGCACTCCGCTTGGAAATACATAGGCATTTCAACAACATACCTCCCCGATCGAGTCAGCGTCCACCAATCGCAAATCACAATCCGTTCGCTCCAGAGCAGCTCGACCCACCTATGCACCCGTCCGCCCCATGTATGTACTTACTTACCCCTCCTCGCATTTCGCGTCCCTCGGATTCCATGCCAACCGTTCGCCTTCCGCAACCTACAGGTCTTCTCCCGTCTTTTGTGCTTCGTCCTCATAAGCGACAAGCGAATTTGACCTGGCCTTGTCAAAGTGTGCCTGGAAGGTTTATCCCCAAAATCATAATCCGCCTGTGTACCCGAAATCATCGGGCATCGGGTACGCGCACGCTGGTGGGGGTTGGTGAGTTGGTCTATCCTCCTGGATTCCGAGTGAAATTCCGAGTGAAATTGAGGTGACAGGTGCTTTTGGGTAGGATTCGTATGATGATGGTTTGTACAGTAGGCTCCATTTTTTGACTCATCGTTTTACCTTTCGGCCTAGAATTTTTTTGACTTCGCCTGTGGATAGGGCTGGACGAGACCGTGTTCTTTCGTGGTCAAATCAATTAGTATTCATTCATCCTTCTTAGCTTCGTCGCGGTCAAACACTGTAGCCTAGGCATGCCAAGTCAATCGTTATTTACCTGAATCTCGCATCAGCATCATATTGCATTGCATTGCTATGTATTGCGTTGACGCATTTCCTAGCTTAGAGGCTGGCTTGTAATGGTACACCTTCCAATGACCGACTATTCATTGATGCAGCCATCGAGTGCAGATCGCCCTCGGATATGAGATCTTGCTCTGGCATGCGTCAGCCTGCTCTTGCAGGAGGACCGTCAACCGAATTACGAGGCAAAATTTGATAATGAAATTTTCCTAGAGCTGTGGTACACGAAAGGGTGATGATGTGGGTACAAGTGGCGTGCAATGAGTTGATGCCGGATGGAGCTGCCTTGGACCGATCACCCTGCAGTAACAGACACACGAGCAAGTGACAAGCACGCACCCTACTCCGCAGGACAAACGGCCGAAGCATGCCGTATTTAACTTGATGTCGTCATATGGGACAAGTTGGTCAATTGTAGGACTCGATCCGAACTCACTCGCGGAAATACTAGTGCGAAACCAGAAATTGTCGAACGGGATATAGGAGGCCCCTAATAGTGAAGGGGGCGACCATCTAAGTTCCGAGTCGTGTGCGCTCATCCTAGGAGCCATGGAAATCGCAACGGTCCAGACTATCACGGCAAAGAATATGCTTGCAAGCTTTGTATGTCTTGGGAGAAAGAAGCACGAAAGGCTTGCTGGCCCGCCCGCACTATATCCGTCAGCCACACGATGGAGAAGGTCTACTCCGCTCGCCTGCAGGATCGGGTTGTGCAAGCTTCATGTTAAGCAGGCCTCGCCTTGCACTTTAGGTAGCATAAAGTCGTGGGTGATTCCAGCCTTCACAGAATCAAGGCGATCGACTACGGATGGTTGCATCGAGTGCACACCCTGGAATCATTCTTCGCCAGTCGTTATGAAGTCATAGCATCATGCGTTGGCTATTCCTACGTCGAGTGCTGTCCAGTCAACGTTGGGTGTTGCTCCGGAACAGACGAGAAGCACGTACTCTAGGAAGTCTAACCTAATTGCGCAGAGCCAGGTCATCGATGACTCGATAGCAAGGCTGGCCCAAGTCACCATTTTCTGGTCTTTTGTTGTGTTTTTTGTCCCAAGTATGGGCGCGAGTTCCTGGTTGTTGCTAGTATCAAGCGTGCTCATTTGCTGAAGACGGTGCCGGAAACAAAAGGCGCGCCTCAAAAGAGATAAAGGCGCATTACGCCACGTGGTTATCAGTTCGGCCAAAGCGGGATCAAAAAATTGGCGTGATAGAAGCATCCTAACATCTCAGTTAATTTCTCCTGCCACCTTCACTCTCCCTCTATTCCTCATAAAGCCGCCAGCTCACCACCACCATCTTTAACCCCTACCGCCACCTTCGTCACTCTGCTCACTGCAGCCTCCTCAAATACTCTGCTCTCGTCCCCCGCCGTTTGAGTTCAGCATTCGAGAATCGACCCTCTATACGATACTAGTCTCCGATTCCGTTTTGGCACATTGTTCGCCCAGCGGGGCTGCGGAACCCACCTATCTTTTTTTCGGACGAATTGTGTAAGATTCGAATATCTTTAGCTTCTGGCCTTCCCACTGACTCCATTCCCAGCTTGCGCTCATTTTGAAGCAACCTTCAAGTTACGACACCCCCGCCCTTTGCAATTATCTCGGAATATACTACCGCCGACCTTCGTATCATATTAGAAGGCTTAACGTACTACAATAAACTCTCATTAATTCGTTGCAAAGTCATCCTACGTATCCCAGTAGCCAGACGCACGGCGCTGTGTGAGTATCTAGTAATTCGTCTCTTACCCTCCGACCAGGTCGCTGATATGACAGGCATCATCCGCATCAGTCGAATCGAAGCCCACGAAAATGGAAACTACGTCACTCTCCCCTGCATCCTCGTACATGGCTCGCCACAACCAACATAGACCCACGACGCCCATTGAGATTCCCTCAGTCCGTCGGGCGATCACTCGCCGTCCACCTATCTCGTGCACGCCATCCACATCTATCATTGGAACAACTTCTCCCGAACAGCTCATTTTCCATATGTCACCCGACTGTTCTTTTCGATATCCGCAGAATTTGATGCTTGAGCGGGAGCGATTCATGTATCCTTATCCTACCATCACAACTACGGTCCAGGACGCCCAATCCGAGCTTTCCAGCAAGCACTGTCCGAGCGCATCGCCCGAGGAGGTCGAAACGCTACACACGCCTCCATCATACCACACACGCTTCGCACAGGTGACTGCACGATGCCACCCTCAATATCATCACTTAGCCGCCCCCGCAATTCGGACCCCTCCTCTGAGGAAGATCACCGGGTTCAAGCCGGTGGTAGTACAGAGCCAATCGTCCACACCGGCTTCCCAAGCACCTGTTACACCTTCCACGAAAGAACGTTCTGGATGCTTGTCGCCTCCACGCCGGTCATCATTTTCTTCCTCCCCCTGGACCTTGACTGGGAAGAAAGATGCGGAAGTTGATATTGGCTCACCTGAGGTTCCGGTGCTCGACTTCGAAAAATATCTCATGAAGCGCCTCGATAGCCTGACTATGCGTTCTTCCTTCTCGGGCCTACAACATGGTGCCTTGTAGAAGTCTCGGCATACCCGTTGCGGTGATAGAAGCAGCGTACCCCCTCGGCCATCTCGTTTTGCCTTCGGGCCTATGCAGTGAAGCTACCAAAATTGTGGTCTCCTCTTATTGACCGAACTCTTCGGACCATCGTGCACGCGCATCAATGATCGATTGTACCCGTTGCACCTGTTTCAAGTCCAACCACTTAGACTACCTAGATGTCCTCTTGTCCCGCCCACTGTTCAACTCCATGTCGCCTTCATACATTCATCCCGCATTAATCCACTCTCAGCATCCACCCATCCATCACACAGCAGCATTTCTCAGCATTATTCTCCACGCATCATTTCGCACATCGCATCAATACATCATCCCCCAACTCCGCATGCAATCACCCATCAGCCATTGTTACACCATTAGACATAGAAATATTAGACTCCTAGGCATATGATCATCAATGAGAGCCGCCTTGCAACTCAGCATAAACCAATCACCCGCGCCTTGAGGCTCCGGCGAAGCCTACAATATCGCATTCCGAGGTACAAAGCCTGCAGCGCATGATGGGAAGTGCCTCTTCCTTTCTACTGATGAACCCCTTGGCCAAGCGCCGTTTGGTCAAATGAATTTGCAGTAGAGAAACCCACGGCGGCGGTGATTAGCTTCCAGGTTCCAATATACGACTGCCTACAACACGACGGTATGTACTTTCGGGCTGGAACCCTAAGCACCGTGCCCGAGGCTTAAGTCTCCTTGGGATAAGATTATGTTTGAAGTTTACTGCTGATGGATCTACCGGGGCTCTTGACAGCTTGTTTTGAAGGGATTGAGGGACTGACAGCTTTGCCTCTGACATCTCCTTATTCGGAAACTGCCGCTCCAAAGATGGAAACTGGGCAAAAGTTCATGATCTTCCTACCAAAGTGTGATCGAGATCAAGGCACAAACATTATCAATCGATCAACCACCGATCTGGAATTCGGCTTCTTGCAAATTTGCGAACAAAATCTGTTGCGTGCTTTCTACCAGATTTCTGTGCGAAAGTACATTTGGTAAGGAATTTGGGGTGTCATCTCGTACCACTTGATAAGTTCCAATATCCCCTTTACTCAATCTTTGTTATTTATCCCCGGTCTTTCTGCGGGGTGCGCCCTCTCTCACACAGTGGGGATGCCTCGACCGAGCCCGAACGAGTGCCATCATGAATCAGGAGTACCATTGTGTAAACCCCTCCGCTTCGCTTCCTCGAGTGTTTGGGTTCTCAATAGATACGCTATTCCACGGACCTACAGTACCCCTTGCCAGCAGGGATCGGAAGCCACTTTCCCCATGATTGTGGCAGAATGCTAAGTAGGATATCCGATATAGGGTCGCTTCTCTGATTCTATCGATTTGTCGACACTGAATAGGACCGGAAGACGTAGAGTGTCAGCATATTGCGCCTGAGGTTCGCGATCGACACAACCTGTAACGATCTCAACACTTTTGACTTGAGTGTCAATCAGCTATCATCTATCATGGGGTAAACGTAGGGACGTTGTATGACAGCACGAAACTCCCTCCCTGTACGTACAGATGCTTCTCGACATCCGGGGGCAAGTGGGGGCACATGGGAATCTCCAAAATTGGGCAAGAATTGGAACACCATGTCTAGACATGATCATATACCAATTGTGATAAGGTTCTAGACGGAGTTGGTGAGACCACCCACCCCGTGTGAAGCTACTGCATCGAGCGAAGTTCCTACTTTTGAAAATGAGGCAACATTTCGCTACCTCTCAAGGCCCTGGTGCTTCCGCACGAAATACCGAGGAAAAGGGAAGGGAGGGGAAACCTCCATCATTTCTTTTCGTAGTTACGGAGTGATGGTGTGGACGGTGCCGGTGCGGAAGTATAAGTCCTGCTGATCATTGCTGTGCAGCTCCCGTTACCCATGAGATGATTTTGACGAACGCATCGAGAACCCCACGCTCCAACAGACACCGCTTGCTGTATTGCGGTAAATTAAGGTGCCTGTCATCGTTGCCGGGCGCATAGCCTTAGTGTGCGAGTAAAGGTGAATCATGAGTTCGGAAAGACCTGATATCATAGTACCGTATCTTGTCCTTTACCTTACCAAACGCTTCAGGCTTTCAGGCCCCACACGGTAGTATTTACCGCTCACTACGGATCTGTTCAGTGGAGCCAGCATGACAGCAGCATCAAGGCAGCGGGAGAAGCTCAGGCTCGGGAGAGATCGACAGGCCAGACTGATTGCGCTGAGAACTTAGAAGTGGTACATACGTAGATTATATTGAGCGCACGCTGTGGCGGGGTCTGCCATCCCGGAATCATTCCCCCCTTACTCAGTTCCGATATTCAGTAGATCAGTGCCAAGCATGCGGTGTTAAGCAAAGGAAGAGAGGCCAGTCGGGCGGAAAACGTCATGCTGCCTGACTAGAATTTAGTTGTCCTTTATTTAGCGAGAGTTATTGTGCCTCCGGAAAGCTGGCCGGCCTCGAGCCGAGAAGATCAGGCCTGCGGCACGCTGAGGATCGTTGTAACCTAGCTGTGAGAAGAAGCGGATAGTCATTACTAGGTAGGAAAGATGCGGTTCCAACGAGATGCATCACATCAAAGATAACATTCTGTCTGACGAGCCATCAGCCTCGGAGCGATGCGTAAAGCAGCGGCGTAGGAGGAGGGTTAAACGATCTGAGCAGCCGAGATATGCTTACCACAAAAAATCAAAGGCAAAAGCAAGATACCACTTTTGCTGCGCAGGGTTTGCAATTGAAAGTCCTCACTAGTGTACGGTGCGAAAAACGCGGTGATGAATCCACAAAAAAAGGAAAGCGTGATACACTCGGTTACGATAGCAAGGGAGCTATTGAATGCATGAGGATTGTTTACGAGAGATTGTGTACGATGGTGACTAGGCTTTTTGCGAGGCAGTAGACTCTGTAGTATGTAGATTATGGTTTCCCGGTTCCACGGCCTATACAATGGCGCCATTGTGGGTCGGGCAGTCGGGGCTGGGCGAGGGTGATATATTGTCCCAGTCTAATACGATAGATGAGGACGACGGGCTCGGAAGGAGCGATGAATGTGACATCTTGTAGATGAAGGGACACTGACTGGGCTCCGAGACGTCAAAGCTAGATGTCGAGCGCAGATATGGTCGCTATACTCCAGCATAGCATATCTCCCACCGTAGTCCGTTTTGGTTTTAGTGTTGAACATTGAACCGCGGAGGATGGCGCATCTATGTCAGGGAAAGGAGAGAGCCGCTGATCGTGCGTGGGTCATTCGTCGTCTATTGATGCATTTATCGCGATGCAGGGTCTTCAAGAAACAGATACAGCGGGCCCATAAATCAAAGATGGCAATGACATGGAATTTGCCAACTTCAGTAGGAAAAGAAGGCTCTGTTATGTGTATATGAGGAGATATATTAGGGAACGATGGGCCGATAGCAAAGTCTAGTCGGAATTTCGGCTGGAGGGAACTGTTATACTCGATTCGTGCTTGGTTCGTAAAGTGGAGTTTCCCTATGCGCATCGCTTCCAGGCTGTGGTCCTCGCCCCCCAGGCCAAATTAGTGCTCGCGTTCTCAGATTCCTGTTCGCCGTCTGAGGCCCTGGGAGAGTCAAAAAGGTGCGGGAGAAGCCATTTAAGTTATGGAGCGTAACAAGAAAAAAACAGATCCCTCGAGAAGCTTGATTAACGGCGGGAGAGGAGTAGGAAGGACGATATATTTAGCGCCGTGAGCATCGGGTTGCTACATAGATCATCCCTATCTGCGCAGTTGGTGGTATGTATGGGAGGCCGAGGTGTAATGATGGTGATTTCCATATCCATGCTATAGTGGAGTGGTACAGCATGGGTGATCAATGAAATTATGGTCCGAGAGACCAGTGGTTGCGTCCGTACGACGGGTAGGATTGGAGGCAAAAAGTAGACTCCTTTCTAGATGGTAGTAGGTTATGTTTTGGGAAGTAAGAGCACCGGAAGCGGAGTTGTAATCGGAAGCTAGAGCAGACAGCGGGCGCGACCGCCTGTTCTGCTCAGGTTGTTATCAGACAAGACAGCCTAGGCGGCACCGAAAAACACGGCTGTAGATCTGTGTGGGTGGGCGATAGATGAAGCGTATAGCGTTTCGATTTTGTTGCTAATGGATGGCATGAAGTGCCGAAGCCCCAGCGCATCAGCAGAACAGAAAGTAACAACCAGTATTTGTGCGGCCGCGGCGATAGTTTCGCTTTGAGAATTTCCGGAGAAGGTCGATAACATTGCTGACAGAGGGCACGAAGAGATTTGTCCCGACATACGCGATTGGACCATTTCACACAGGATTTAATCGTCCCAGGAGGAGGTATCCTTTTAGGTTTATGTAAGTAAAGTCAGGATGTTGCGCGCGAATGGCTGGTACATGTCAGACGGACCAAAACGAGTTGCACCATGCGTGTTCAAACAGCCCAGTCGGGCCCAGTAAAGCTGGCCCGAAGTAAGTTTCAGTAACTGATTGGCCAATATGAAGCCCCAAATGCATGAGATCTTGAGGCTGAAAGGATCAGGACGAAAATGCACTTCGTTGATTGTGAGGCAGTACCAACGTGCCAATGTATTAGGCGCTGTAAGGAAAGATGTCGGGAGAGCCTTTGAGGTATACGGAACGCAGGTGTGAGTGTGGGTCGCAAGCAGCATCAGGTTCCGTAGCACCTAGAGGCTAGAGAAGCCTTTAAGGCCTACGAAAAGACACACAGAGCCCGAGAGGGCCTAAGTCAAATGGATATGATAACGGGCACGCCGAATCCGCCATATGGTCCTTACAGCCACAAAAGTTGAAGCGAGCAGCGACCATAGCATGTCCCACGCTGCCTCAACAAGAGGAGGTGTGGCGCTAAAAAGTCTGAGCGAGCACAAATAGACACCCACAACTTCTTCACGGTCACGTGAGTTCCCTCGTGGCACCCGTGAACTCTGCCACCATTGTTGACATTGAACTCAACAACGAACAGGACACCCTCCACACCGTCTCCCGCAATGGCCGACTTTGCTGTCTCAAGTCGCCCGGCCTGGCAGACTGACGAGCTCTTTGAAGAGTGGATCGAGGAAGCCGACGAAGACGATGAATACAATCTAAACAATAGAAGCCAATCTATCTCATTTACTGCTCCTCTCCCCACAACTATCCGCACAAATCACTCATCCTCCGACGCATACTCGGCGTCGAGTGCTGCTGGCACATTCTTGGTCAGAGAAGATGTTCCCGACGCCCCTTTTCTCCCCAAGACTCCAGGTCGTCAGAAGAAGGGTCTGATTAAAGACTTTTTCACGCCGCTTCCTCTGGAGCGAATGTTCGAACCCCCTTCGCCACCGCCAGCCGCATTTGCAAGCTCTGCTAAAGGTGAAGCTGATGAGTCTGGGGGAAGCCAGGATGTCCAAGGCGGGTTGGGCTCAAATCTAGGATGCCAGTTTACTTTTGCAGTATCGAGGAACGGTTCATTCAATCCACCCAATGGCTCAGGTGGTCCGTTTATACAAGCCCAAAGCACGCCTAATCCGCCCATGCAACGACCTTCTGCACCGATGACTGATCCCCGGCTTCGACTTTTCCAATTCCAATACGATACATTTACACGAGAACACTTGTCTGCCATGGTTGATTCTATTGCCGTCAACTCGCCGTCAGGTCAAACTACCTCAAGTAGAGGACAATCTCCCCTACTACAGGGCCTCTCCCGGGTTACCGAGGACACGGGCATAGGAGAGAACGATAGCTTGAGTCGAATGCGCAGCGCGAAGAGGATTAAACTGAGCCCACGTAGTGATTTCCACGGTGAAGGGGCTGGTGCCGACGCCGTGATCACGCGTCCCAAGCTCCAAGGACGCGACTACGTTGGCGAATCGCAACACCTCATGCAGAAAATCAAACAGGCACGCGACTTTTCAACAATCTCAACGACAGTCAGTGCGCAGGAAAGCCCCGCGCCTTCCGACAGGGCGCAACTGCGACCCAGCGATCACGGCCCATCTTCAGGTTAGCCCTATCCGTTTCTTCGCATATCCACTCACCATGGTTATTGGTCATAGACCGACCCCGATCCCTCGATGTGCCTCCCGGGGGTAGCACGTCTTCCACAGACACTAGCGTCAACTCACGCAATGGGACGGCGTACAGATTACAAGCAGAAGCTCTTATGGCTCAAATTAGAGGAGACGTCAAGGGACAGAAGCGTCTCTTTTCCGGAGACACCGACGCCACTGTCACAACACGTCTCGATAACTCTATGGATACTACTCATACGTCCCTACGTCTAAAAGGCGGCAAGGACGATCCAAGAGACTCTTCCCTCCGCCTTCGTAGATCGCCGTCCTCGCATTCCATTTCTTCCAGCTCTAGATCGAGAAATTCTCCCCGTCGAGTTTCGAATTCCCGGTCGAAGGCATCCACAGCTTTAGTCAATAGGCTTGCAGAAGATGTCTCGCAGTTGAGCGTGCAGGACGGGTACGAAGGCGCGCCCGAAGTCATGGTCACGCCGCCCACTATTGTGTCGATTCCTAATGAACCACTCCCGCCATCTCCTCGGGTACCTCCATCATATCCCGCTTTCTCCATTCGTTCTGCCACAAATGAGGATCTCAACAGATTTGTTTCATCGAGTACTGCATCCGGAACAACCCTAACATCCGGAACAGCGCCTTCCTTTGTTAAACACTCGGGACCCGCCCAGATACGAACAATCGCGCCGCAGGATGTACCAACTCTTCCTGACAAAGTTGGAAAGATGATCTTTGACAAAGTGCGCATGAAATGGGTGAAGAACCCGGCCTTTGGGGCGTCTATCGCTGCGTCAGAAGCAGATGTGACTACGGGTCCTGATGCTGACGCAGAGAGCGAAGACCCTTTCAGAGATATTGAGAGTTTGGACGACTCCAGAATTAGAGATCATCACGACGGCCATCATACATCACGGCGGCAGATAGATGTTGATGTTGATGATGCCATGAGCAGGATCGAGGAAGTCTCCGAGGTCGATGGCGAGGAGGCCGAGCTTACGAGCTTCTCGTTTGATGACCCAACGGCGGGGATTGTGCCCGTGATGACTGGTGTGGAATCTGGAGCATCGGACGGTGGCGAGTACGATGAAAGTTCTGATTCTGCGGACGATCATGAAGTTGCTCTTGCATCCGGGGTACCTGACTATGGATACGACACCGAGGAAGAATTGCGTCCGGCAGAAGCGTCGCTAGCTGAAGCCGAGTCCGATATGCGTTATTCCATCGAATCCTTGGCAGTCGTAGCTGTCGTTGTCAGCCCCCCGCGGCGACTTAATGGTTCGGCACAAGCGTCAACACCCGGACTTCGCTCGGTGCTGAAAAGCACCACAGCCACGCCAGTGTCAGTGTTAAAGGACCGTCACCGAACGCCGGCTCAGAAGCATAGGCGGCGCAGATCAGTCAGCTTCTCTGACGGTAAGAGGGATGGTCCTATTCGCGGGCTCCACAGTGATATCGACGATGCTGAGGCCCTCTCCGGTGGCAATGCTATCGCATATTCCACGATTAACAACATGGGGAATGACACCCCTGGCTTCGTGCTGTCCGCGAGGTCCAAACGCATCGCTGATCTCATGCAAGGCCTAGAGTCTGAACCTGGTGAGCAGTCTACTAATTCCTTGCGTCATGCTTGCTCATCTAGGTTCTCTAACCTTAAGGCTCCGATGATAATGAATCCCCAACGAAGACTTCCACCTCCGAACGCCCCGATGCAATTCAGCCACTGACCTCACGGGAGCCGAATAGTGCCGCAGCTGGTTCTTCGAGGGGGAATGATAATCGCAGGGTTTTTTCGCGATCTAGCAAGCATGGACTATCACCGGCGAGATCACATCGAGGAACCAGTGGGAATGCTACCTTCCTCACGGAGTGCTCATTCGGTGTAGCCCATGACCGACTGGTCCAGGTCATCACTGATGTGCAGCCGTTTGAACCACACTGGGAGGAACTCAGCCACATTGATTTATCGGGCAAGAAAATAGAAAGCGTGGCGAGGCTCAAGGAATTTCTGCCCCACTTGGATTCATTGAGCTTGTGGGTTCTATTACGTTTCCCTCGTTTGCTTCCGCCGCTGACCATTTTAAATTTAGGAATTCTAATCAGCTTTCTTGGCTCAGTGGAGTGCCTAGCAGTGTGAGGACACTATCTGTCGCGTCGAATAGGTAGGCCCTAATGAATTCACGTCCCTTCCATTGTGGACTTATCGGGAAATCCCCATCGTTTCTCCGGCCCTGTCCAGTCTCACGGCCTTGAGTTCCTTCAGTCACCTGCTCAACTTGGAGAATCTTGACATCAGCAAGAACGATATTGACTCTCTCCGCCGTGCGCCACTTTATTTTTACTTGCCTTGCATAAATTACGGCAAGCTAACGACGGCAGCGCTCTAGAGTTATCCTGCTTGCGGCATTTACGGGAGCTGCGCGCTGATGCGAATAAGATTGGTAGCATCGATGGGCTTGAGCGAATGGATGGCTTGGTCAAGCTGAGTTTGGAGGGAAATATCATCCGATCCGTTGATCTAGCCCAATGTCGATGGTGCGTGTGGTATTTCCCCCTCGATATTCTCACCGCCCTTCCCTTGGAGCATTCGTTACTCAACCAGGTGATCCTTTGGCTACAACAGGACCCGACTGGAGATGCTGAATTTAAGCCACAACCGCTTAGATAACATTTCTGGGCTCACATCATTGCCATCGCTGATTGCCTTGAATGTAGGTATGTGCAGTACGACAGCCCGCATGCTTCGAGGAATGGTCCACTGATTAATTTTAAACCCCGTAACCACCCCTCTTTCCCTTCCCCGGAATATCCACGCACTCCTCTATCCCCCCCCAAAAAAAATTCCCACCCAATCCCCCCACCTTCCGTGCGACAAACATTCACAGATAACAATGTCTTGGACGAGCTGGAATTTGGAGGTCCCATGCCCAGGCTACGTATCCTACGGCTAAGTGGAAACCGGGTACGAGAGTTGAATGTGGCGTTTGCGCCAAATCTTCGCACGCTCTATGCGGATAATAATTCGCTTGCCAGTCTCGTAAAGGTGGATCGCTTGACCAAGCTGGAGAACCTGAGCTTGCGGAATCAAAGTGGCCGAGGATTGTGAGTTACGCTTGATGATGCATTCTAGTTTCCCCCCTTTCCCTTCGTCAGGCTTTCAAGACGATCTTCATCACCGTTTCTCCTGATTATGGATTTCATCTAACTCTCTTGTTTTAATTAGGAATCTTCGAACCCGAGATATTCGCGATGTGAAGCGCCTCTATCTTTCTGGTGCGCTTTTGGTGCCTTCGAAGTCGATAGCGACCATGCTGACCTTCATTTTCCCCCCTCATATATCTTACACTCTCTACCCGAAATCTAATTCCATCCGCGAATCGACACACACATACAAACAGGCAATCCTCTCCGAAGTGAGTTCCTCGAGGAACCATGTTACAATCTGGTATATCTGGAACTAGCCGCATGTCGGCTAACCGCGCTTCCCGAGGAGATGGGGAGGTTGGTTCCGAATTTGCGTGTCTTGAACCTCAACTATAATTTCCTGGAGGATGCTAGACCTTTGGCTGGCCTTACGAGGTTGAGGAAATTGACGATCATAGGTTCAAGGCTCAAAGGCACGAAACCTTTGATCCGTTTGTTACAAGCCATGCCGGACGTAGAGATGCTAGACTTCAGGTACGTATTTCTCCCCCGAGTTGTTCGTTCCTTCTACTTTTTTGTGCTTTTGTCTTTCTCTTTCTCTTGTTCTCGTTCTTGTTGTCTTTTGTGTGGTTTGATGGATTTTGTTGGGGTTTTGGGTGCGAGCCATCCGATTTCGTCTTTTTAGCTCTAGTTTCTGCCCACCCTTCTCCTTGGATTGGGTGCGTGTATGCGATCATGCAAAAGGTATTGCGTTTGTAAGTATATCCGCCCCATCGTGGGTGCGCCCATCACATTATT
The DNA here is from genome assembly GCA_017312325.1 of Pleurotus citrinopileatus. Lineage (NCBI taxonomy): Eukaryota > Fungi > Basidiomycota > Agaricomycetes > Agaricales > Pleurotaceae > Pleurotus > Pleurotus citrinopileatus. The sequence continues at coordinate 2,456,075 of BHFW01000037.1, forward strand.
GGGTGTGTGCATACGCGAGAGTCGACCTTGTTCTCTATTGGTGAGAACACACCACTCCCGTTCCCTCGTCATCCATTCAATTCCCCGCACACGCAATCCTTTGTTCTCAATTCAATTTCAATCTAGAGTTCTAGAGTTTTGCTGGTTCTTTTTCTCTTTCCAGTATGCTCCGAGTCGCCCTGGCTGACCTTGTGAACGATTATTCTAGGATGAATCCGTGTACGCTAGGATGGTATTTGCCGTTACTAGTGAGGGATATTCCTGGGGCTTTACAACCCTCTGAAGGTCCCGCCGCCTCCTCCTCCTCTTCCTCCTCTACACCACCAACATCAGCCACCTCTCGAGAATGGCTTGAGCTAGACACGAAATTCCGGCGTGACCTCCCTGATGAAGCTTATATAGGTCGTCTAGCGTATAGAGGGTTAGTTATGCGAGCTTGTGCGCGGATACGGATGTTGGATGGTGTTGAGGTTGGGGAGAAGGAGAGGAGGAAGGCTGCGTTGGTTGTGCAGGGGTTGTTGGTCGGGGCGGCCGGGAAGGAGAAGGGGAGGGGGAAAGTGGAGGAGGGTGGGGTGAAGGGGAAGGGGAAAGAGAAAGAGAAAGAGATGGGGAAAGAGAAGGGGCAGAGATAGGACCCTCTGTTGGGTTGGTCGTCTCTCTTCCTCTTGAAGCCTGGCCGTTGGAAGGGCGGGGCGAGACACCACCTCGATTTCATCGATGCGTTGTAAGACCCGCCATTCATCTTACACACCTCTTACTACAACGCACATCGAGGCCCTCCGCGTTGCATGTGGCATTTATGTATTCCTTCGAGCTCGTTTCGTTTCCTCCTCTTATCCCCAAGTCGCAGTTTTTGCAGGTCTTATCATCGTTAATGTATGTTCAATTATCTCGTTTCATTGTCGTTTATCCTCTATCGCATTGTCGTCGTCGTATTGTCGTCCTTGTCGTTTTGTTTCGTTGTGGGTAATACATGTTCTCTCCAGAGCGCGTAACCACGATTTCGCCCACCTGCGCGGTGTGGTTATGGGTCCGTATATGCCTCGAACGTTGATCGTTTGACAATGGTTGTCGTCATTCATTGTTTCCGTTACTGTCCCCTTTAGCCCCGTCATGTTAAGCTTACCTACATAGAGATCGGTACACCCCGACGACGTCCCGACAGCGGAAGCATTTTTTTTTTTAGTTTGGCGTGTCGGCGTGTTAACAGTTTCCTCGACCCTTAGTAATGTCGCAGTTACAGTCTTACACCCTATTTGAACCCCCACTTTCACTCTTACTCATACTCATACACTTACACTTGCACTAAAACATGCATATGATAATATGATATATAGAGTAATGTTACCGCGAATCAGGTGCGTTCGACGTTGACGACGTTCAAATTCAACACCGTGTTAACGCTTACCGGTAACCCCCAAGTAAGGATACGGAATTAGGATGTGCAAGACGGTTGAGGTGGTTGAGGTGTATTACACTGCTTTGTCTTTCGAAATTTCAACGTGGATATGGATAGATTATGGTGCATGAATCTAGAATCTGGGGCCTAACGTCCAACTATCCAACTATCCACCTATTACTGGAGTTTTGACGCGGTCTGTCTCTGTCTCTGTCTCTGTCTGTCTGTCTGTCTGTCTATCTATCTGAGGGAGAAGTCGATGCGATGGTTTTATGCTTCATGCTGTGTACGAATGACAACGGCAACAACAGTTAACGTTATACGGAATCGTATGATAGATGGATGCATAAGTATATCATAATAACGATTATGATCATGATTACTCGAGTTGTAGAAGGACCTTGACCAAGGCTCATTCCAATCAATCCGCGTCCGTGTCTGTGGGCACACTGGACTCCTCCCTTGGGTCTGCCTCCTATCACCTTTATTATTATTGCTATTACGTAAAGCTTCACATGCACAAGTAAACTCCGCGCCATCGTCGGTATTTTAAAAAAAACCTTTGCGAAGCGCTGGTGCCTGGAAGGGAAGCAACTATTTACCTGAATTGATGCTTATTCAGGGTCTCACTTCCTTTTCCCTAAATTCGCCTTCTCGCTTTCGGATTCGGGTTCGTTCCCGACTTGTTTTTCCGTTTTGTTTCCTCGGTGTTGGGCGCTTTGCTATGTGATATATGGTATAACTGTTTATTTTATCTATGGAAGGTAGATCCATGTATGTGTGTAATATGTGTGTGTGTGTGTGTAGGGAGAGACAAAGAAAGTGTGATTGAAAGCAATTAGGAAATGAGTAAAATTGAAACTGCAGCTCCACATCTTATATTAAAAAAAAACTGGGAAATTGCGATAGTTGTAATCTATCCTTATATGGAATGATTTAATCTCATGGAATCTTGGGAGAGGACCTTGATGCGGTGCGCGAAATGGCTGTGGTTGGAAGGGAGGGAGGAGGTGGGATGGTTGAGTTAGGTGGGTTTGGTTGCCTGCGATTAGGCCTTGGATCTTAGAAGCCGGCGGTGGGGATGTCAAAGACGTTTGTTGGTCGATGGGTGACTTGACATGTACGTCTCTCACCCAAGTTCAGGATGATTGGCAGGCGAACTTAAGGGTATAAAGTTACAGCCCCCATCCGTAGGAAAAAACAAGATCCATACATAAAATCGAAGGGTGTATAAAACGGTACACAAAGAGGCTAATCGGGGATTAAAGTGGGTTTTTTGGTTTGAGATTTTCCCGGTAGTTTGGCTAGTGAGCGAATAAGGGAATTATGTGATTGCGGCGTCATAAATGATATATAGATTGGATAAAATAAATAAATAAAAAGTGAGATCTGGGAAGATGAGATTCGGTTTGATTAATTTTGATTGCATGATGATGCCGGGAGAGGGATTTCCTTATAAGGTGGATTATAATTAAAAAGGTAGGGAAATAAAGCAGGTCTCCCACAGTCAATGATATAACTTGTCGGGTATATCGCTTTCACCCCAAGTCTTTCCTCTTTATAACTCCTTGGACAATTTCTTCTTCTCTCTCGCTCGCTCGCGCTCTCTTCTTACTCTGTGCAGTCTATCTCTCCCTATCTCTCTCTCTGTGTCCCTGTCTATCTGTCTACCCGAGTCTGTAATAACGACAGTCCATCTATATTCAAAGTCCCTTCCGCGCCGCTGTGATGATAGAGACAGCGAAACCCGAGCTCAACTCGTATAATGTTGCACAACTGCAATACGCCCTGTGAGTCCGAAATGATGCTCTGTTCCCTCTCACTTGTTTGGTTCCAATACACCCTTGCCATAAAGCCGCTGTCACCTGTCAAAGGACCAGCTCCTTCCTTTCCCTCTTCCCTTTTTCTCCCTTTATATAATAATAATCAATTACTGACTTACCGCTTCGCTCTCTGCTCTCTTTGCATCCGTCGGCGTTTGCGATTTAGGGCGGACTCAAAGTGCGACGGACTCGCTGCTCCCACATTCTTGCCAGACCTGTCGCCTTCAGCTTCACCCCCTATAATGTTAGTCTCTCCACATAGACCCTTCTTTTCCCTCCCGCTTCCCCCTTTTCCTTGGTCCCCCTCCTCCTTCCCATTCCTTCTGTTACTGTGTTTCATCATTCCCGATCGACCTGTGAACTGACTTTTTTTTTCGTCTTTGTTTCATCTTGGTTTAAACCTATTATAGACCCAACGATAATACCCATTCCCCCGACGTCGATTACGACTCGAGACGCATGTCCAGCTCTGCTACCTCCGCCGCCGACACAGACTCCAGCATCCTCTCCGGAAGACCGGAGAAACGTGCTCTCAGTCCCTCTGATTCCCCGGAGCCGAAAAAACATCGGTCGGGCATGGATCAGAATGCCTGGGGCGGCGACGTCGACTTGGTGGATTCCGTCGATGGGAACAAAGGCGCTACTACTACCTCCTCCTCTTCCGTCGACGCCTCCGGACCGTTGGATCAATCCAAAGTCCAACTTCCGTCGATTTTTACAACGTTCGAGGATCCGTACAGGTCGGACATGCGAAGAGCGTCTTTGCCCAATGTCCTGGACAGCACGCGCATAAGACACCATCCTTACCCGACCGGCCTACGACAAAATTATACGCCAACGAACCAGTCGACGCTCTCATCATATACCTTCCCACCTAATGAAGACGGGGACAAACCCATGTCCGATCGCCCACCACGCCTTTCTACCGATGTGACTAGTATGAACATGGGCAGTTCTTTCGACTCGCCCTATCCTAATACGGGCCTTTCCAACGGCACCACGCCGTCCAGCTCTACATTCCCTTCTTCGAATTTTAGCTCGCCGTTAACCGCAGACTATCATAGGCAAGCGCACCATCACCAACAGGGTCTCTCACCCTATGCCGAACCAGGCGACACCTGGAATAGTCACAACCATAGTGGCGGCAATTCGTCCGCTTCTGGAATCATTCGACCCAGTTCGACTCCAGGTCAAATTTCTAGCCCAGCGATCAAGTACGAAGATAGTTTACGCCATTCCTCTTTCAGCAGTCCCATGTCACAGGCACCGCACCAGATGTTTGCTGGTTCGACTCGTATCTCGGGTCAACCTGAGCGAAGATCTCTTTCTTCGGCTGGCATAAAATCAGACTGGACCTTCCCTAGTCCTCCAGAATTCGCTAATAACAACAACTCGGCCAACAACCACTCGCCATCATACACCTCCCCTTCCATGCCCTCCACTCCTTCAATAGCAGTCTCTCATTCCCCCTCACGCTCCCCACCCTCCATCCCGAGCTCCACTCTCGTTGACCGACCAGCTCGCAAACGCGGTAAACTCCCAAAGGAAACAACCGACTATCTCAAAGCATGGCTACACCGTCATTCAGACCACCCCTACCCAAGCGAGGAGGAGAAGAAACAACTGTGTCACGCAACGGGCTTGAGTATGTCCCAAGTCTCGAACTGGATGATTAACGTGAGTTGTTATCCCCATTGTTATCACCCCATCATCATCGCTGACGTAATCACATTAACCCTAATAAGGCTCGTCGCCGCATCCTCGCACCCGCCCACCGCGCGTCTTCGGGTCCGACAACGACCGCTCCCTTCCCCCCTGTCAACCGCTCCCTCTTCGACCCCCTCGCACGACGCGCGTCAATGCCAGCGGACACCCTCCAACTCTACTCCCCAATGACCCTCCAATCCCTCCCTGGCACTCCGACACACCACCACAACCCCCACCACCCACAACATCACCTCCACGCCCCCCACCACTCCCACCACCCCCATCAATCAGATTACCTCGCCTCATCGCGAGGGAATCCAATGCTCCTACCCCCTCAACATCGTATGTCAACAGGCACACTCGATTTCTCATCCCACCACCATCACCAACAACAACAACAACGCACTTCGACTTCGGGGCTATATTCGACTTCAGGTCCTGGAGGACCTCATTCCGCTGGTCCTTCACCACCGACGCATTATCTCCCTTCGTCTTCGGTACCATTGTCCGCACCTGCTACGATGCCGAATAACCCGTTCAGCTCATCGGGACAACAGCAGCAACAGCAAGGGTATGGCAGGCAGGATCAGTCGCCTCAACAACAACAGCAGCAGTACTATTCGGGAGAATCGGCACCTGGATCCGGCTATGCTACGCCTCAATGAGTGCTGGGGGTTGTTGTTAATTTGGTTGGCTTTTTGGGGGGAACTTGGGATTGTTGGTGGGAGTTGTTAATTTTCTTTTCCTACTTCGCACCGCCTGGTATGCGTCCTGTGTCTTGTCTCTCCCCTCTCGTTGCGTCTCTATATATGTGTGTGTGTATGTATGCATGTATGTATGCATGTATGCATGTAATCCCTTCCCTCTCTCCAACCTCCAACCTCGAAGCCAACCGTTTATCATCATCGTATCGTATTATGTTTATATCTTAGTGGTCTGTTGTATATATCCCTTTCTTCTTCTACGCCTCTCCCTCCAAGGTACACTTGCATTTACTTACTTCCCTTCCTCTTAAATAACACTTTTATACCTTCCCCTTTTGTTCAAACTAAAACCCGTTCTCGTTCTCTTTTTCTTTTTCTTTTTCATTTCCTTTTCTTTCCACTCTCTCAGCTAGCACACTATTATTACTACAAACCTCTCCAGTGTAATTCCTTCCCCCTTTCTTTATTATCCATCGATGCATCATTAAAACAAACAACTTCGCAATTCGAAAACATTCCGTTTGCCTTTTTCATATCCATGGCCCTCCTCTCACTCGATGCAAAATGAAGTTCCAAATTCCAATCCACACCGTTTTTGTTTTTTGTGTGTGTGTTTTTTTTCTTCTGATGTTGACGTTTACATTTACGCGTACATGTACACATACCTTGCTACACCTACACTTATTTATGCGTAACTTACAACACGAACGAACGAACGCGCTCGTTTAATAGCTTGATGGACTTTCTACTTATCCGTTGGACGATTTCTCCTCTATGTCCTCTTTATTCCTTAGGCCTTATTCTCTGTATACCGTCTGTAACATGTTTGTCTGTAATAGCCGTTATTATCGCATGTTATAGAACTATAGCTACTCATTGTCCATCGTGACGCGTGTACCCCCACGCGATTACTTAGTAGTACGCGCTACGCAGTCGCCGCCTGCATCACACAAATGATAAACATTTTAACTTCCTATCCCCATGTAAGCTCCTAACATTCCGGCATTATATCATATCATACCATACCATACCATACCATACCATACCCGAAGTTCAAATGTTCACCTTTCTACTTCTATTCTTCTATTCTTCTATTTTCTATTCGTCTCCGAGTCTCCAATTGAACTTGGAAACGAGGTTACCTGCGATAGGCGCTCGGGCGCTAAACCCTCGTAACTCTACAATATAGGTGGGGCGGGACGTGACGCTTGAAGCTTGAAGGACGGAGCACCCTCAAATCGAGACCTCACAGCGAAAACCAACCGATTCAGCAAGCTGCAACTGATGCGAAGAGAGGAGAACCGGTGTATGTAGTCAACAAGTTAAGTCAGTTATATTTAATTAACGCAAATGGGGATATATTTAAATGCATGGCATAGTGCGGTAGTACATCCTCTTATTTACTCTGTAACGTTATCCATACATATGCGTACACACACTCTAATGCTAATGGAAGGGTATGTAGCCTAGTTTGTCGCATGTACTAGCCAGCCAGCGGTATGAAAGTAAATCAAAGCGCCCATACAACCGAGATTCGCATACAACTAGGTCATATATCATATGTAATATATAAGAGTGAGTCTGTACGGTTTTAATCAAGTACATATAAGGAGTGAAGTATGCATATATACAGAGGGTGTATGTACATTGTATATGATGACCTTCCAACGGTGTAGTTGTATCACCGCCATTCCCTTCCTACCTTCAATCAATCCCATGGGTACCAAATAAGCGCTTAACACACAAAAAAAAGCACACGAAGAAGCATATTATGGAACTCGAATCCCATTAAACACGGGCTTCTCATTCTCACTCTCACTCTCAACTCAACGTCTTCTCATTACTTGGTTTCTTGCCCACAACGGCCCAAGTTCTGAGTACTGAGTCTTCCTGTGTGAATTAAAAATAGAAAGCGTGATCGGTTGAGGCGAGCTACTGATAGCTTCCATCCAAGTAAGAAAACAGGCGATTAGATCACTCCGGGTTAGTGAGAAGGAGTACATAGTGAGTTGGGATGGGAATGGGGAAATTGGATGAATGAATGAATGGATGAGTGGGTGGATGGGTGGATGGGAATCGGGGTCTAAAGTCAGCCGATAAAAAGTGTAATCATATTCGACGACAGAAGTACGGAAGTACTTGCTAGTAAATAGGCCATCCATAGCCTACAGCCCATAGCCCACAGCCCGTGGCACGGGTGATGAGAGAGAGCGATTCATGAAATTAACCAGTGGATTCAGAAGAAGTGTGGGCATCGGAGCTACTCGACCTCAAGCAGGCTGGGAGAGCAGTCGGGAGGTCGGTCTTATTCCAAGAATTCGAAAGAGCGCTTAGTGTAACATAGCATGGGATCATGGGAAGCGAAATCCAGCTTTTTACGTACCATACCAAAATATATGTGCTTACATATGTACATATATACAATTCCAGGACGCCTTTGATGATATCAACCCCTCGCCATCGCTTCGGACTAGTACAGCTTATCAGGCGATGTTGAACTCCCGGAGGTACCATTACTACTTCTACTACTAGAAAGGAGTAATTAGATTCCGCTACATATCACACTAAGTAAAGTAATGCTCGGATTTGTTTACCCACGACCTCATCGACCTTTCGCCCAACGCCCCCTCCCCCCCCCATAATAGCAAAAAATACACGTATGCTACGTGCGTGCATGTGCACAGCGGATTCGATCAAACTGCTTTATACGAGAAAGGATAGATTGATTGGCCAGTAAGCGTATAAACGCTACCCTAATAGGAGGATCCCCCAGGTCCGGCGAACCTTGCAATACGATTGGAGCCTCAAGGCCTCGAGATTATACAAGGACCGAACGATATTGGGAACTCGGGGTCGAACTCGTATCAGATCTTGAGCTTGTCCGTGGGTTAACTATACTCAGCAGCACTGACTCTACATACTCGTTATACTTATTGACGCCTTGCATGGTTATGGGGGAAGGACCTTTTATATACGCGGCATCACCGCGAGTTATGGTACGCCCTTGATTAATGCATTTGATAGAGCTTATTCTACGCCGCATCGGAAGCTTTGTGCGATAGTTTGCTCACCGTAATTGAGTCAACCCCCGTCGGGGTGACTCGAAGGTCACCAATCATGTAGGGTTCTCTCTCCCTCTCCAAGATCTTCTGTTGCGTGCATTACTTATGTTTATGTTATGTTATGATGTTGATGTCGTTTTTCAATCCTTTCCGTTTCCGAATCCGGAAGCCAACATGCTGCACGGTTCGATTTGGGGCGTTCGTTGGCGCGCCATAGTAGTCGGATCGGGATTAACAGTAAGGGAGAAGAGAGGATCAAATCAGACAGGAAGTATGGTATACTTAGCTCCGGAATTCAATCGTATCTTCGTCATATTCCATCAAATATCATATACGTGGGTGATGCTTCGTCATCTCACCCTCTAAAGCGAGGGGGGACTGAAGCACTCAATGTTCTCGCGTGATTCTTTCCTTCTTCCATCTTCATATGTTATTTTAACCCCTCCTCTTGAAACGCCTTGCAATCGTGTTGGCAAGGAACGAACGCTTATGGAATACATATTCTCCAAAGCTTCATGTTTGGTTTAGGGGCCTAGCGACGAACATGAAACACAAACACAAAACTTGGAAATTTGGAGAAAAAAAACACGCATTTCAACAAGCTCCCACCAACACACACATACACACAAGAGTCAGTACTAGTATAACACATGTGGATTCGAAAGGGCGAGCGGGAGCAGTACTATAAGCGATTAGGTGACTTTTTTTTTGTATTATAGTTGCAGGGTTGTCGCGTCCTTCCGAGGCGGCGGAGATGGGGAGGAGACGGAGGGAGTCATGGTCTCGAGTGGCCAGGGATACCAACGGAGAGATCATCCATCACATGCATCACGATGCATGATGCTGATGACGATCGATAAACCCACTGCATTAAGGCCCAAGAACAACTCCGAGAGCGCGTATCCTCGGTGCTAAAGTAGAGTCAAGTTAGAGTAGTGCCTGTGGCTTAGGTACTTAGCCTCGCCTAAAGTCCCTCAGGCTCTACTACATACATCCTTAAAGGAGCAGACGGTGGACGGAGAATTCATCGACACCCATCATACGAAAAGAAGTTCCAAAACACAATGAAAAATGCGTTGAAATTCCGTACTCTACGCCCGTTGTTAAGTGGAACTGAAGAGGGGCCCGAGGGGGGCGCTTGGAGTGGTGCTATCATCAGGTTGTTTTGGAGTTAAGGCGCCGCTTGGCAACCCAGCCACCGATACCCATATATCGTCTGAATGGAAGAATACATAGCCACATGTAGTAAACGCCTGAAGGAGAGTGATTCCGTCACGTCGATGCATAGGATTGCGGGGAAGCAGGCGGATGAATGATTAAGAAGTAATACGGAAGGGAAAAATTCTAGGTGATGCGATGATCTGATCCTCTTGGAAGGAAAGAAGGAGGAGGGGAGGGACCCGGGAATCGACGAGGGGTACGAAGAGAACGCACTGATTTTTGGGACGGAAGATGAATTCGGACGATGAGATCTGCAAAGGAGGCGAAAGGGAACCAAACCATTAGGGGAAAGTGTATGGAAGTTGCAAGGACCCAGGGTCTGCAGGGTCGAACAATGAAAGAAAGCGTCAATCGGACATTGAACCACACGTAATGCAAAGCGGCGCTTTGGCCCAAGCTAGGGAGTCAGTAAAACGCCAGGACATGTTGCATGGAAAATAAAACATAGGAGAAATATGGAAAGCTAATCAGCCATTGACTGCTGCATGGAAATACTCCCCCTTGATCCTTGAAGGGGTGACGACTTCGGATTGTAATAACTAGAGTTACATTAAATATTGTCGGAGCCGTTGGCCCGGGGGTGCAGTACTCTGAAAATAATCTAGGAGCCCTGAAGGTTGGGACCCGAACAGAATAATGGATGATTCCCTCCGTGCACGCCTCGTTCAACGCGTTAAGCACGATCTGAGCGCGACGTAATTGGATAGAGCTTGCACAGAGCTCACCTGTCCCTTTGTACAAAGGAGACGACGGATAGTCGGACTACCGACGGGTCTGTGTGAGCTCGATCATCGTTTGAAATGTCTTCACTGGTCTACATAAATGAGCCCGTTGATGTTGCGTTGATGATTGTGATTTTCGCATATAACTCGACTCCATTAGTACGGATCTTACAGCTGTATATCATGGGACATGCCCCACGGGTGTAGCCGACAAAGATTGATGCATCGTCCAGCCACAATGAACCCAACAATGGATCGGTCCGTATACGTTCATACACAAGAAAACCTGAGTGAGATGGACGGCAAACTGAATACACAAATTGATTCAGTTGATAACATGAGTGGACGAGGTAGAATGGAAGAGTGCCGAGTCACTGAGTTTCGTAACTTTCGTTGCGTTGTGTAATCCACAACCTCAGAAATGTTGACGACTGCAACCGAGGGCCGTCGGGAATTCGGAAAGCGCGATGGCTATGCGGCAACCCAACAGAGAATCTCACAGTATTTGCGTACAAATTTCAGTTTGTGACGGGGCTAGAGGGAGTCCGTGTGAGATAGGAACCTCAGTTTTGGAGCCTAGACCTGGCAACAACCTTACTATGGTCAAAACGTGTACAAGTCCACCAAGGTCGGAAACGCCGCTATTCGTAGATGCTGGAAGCGCTGAATTTCTGGAAGTACAAGCTCGGATCAGTGATATCGAAGCATCGGTGACGGAGCAACTTGCAGAACGGAAGGAAGTTAAGGAAGCGCTGACATATTGAACGTCTCTAACTTGAAAAGTCCAGGGTCCTCTACGAACCAGTGGGCATTGAGGGAAGAGTGGTATTCGCCCAGAAGAAAGAGCCTGCTTCCGCATGAACGGAAGCACGTTTGAGACTGATAAATGAGCGCCGCCTATCACTTAATCAGTTGAGCAACCTCTACGAGCAGTTGTGTGCTTCTCTGATAGATGATAATGCAGGACATAGTTGATGGTCTGTATTCGTTCCTTACACGTAGCCACATGCAATGAGAGGTATTCGACCCGAGGAATTCGAAACGACATCGGCTACTCCTCTGCATGGAAGTTAACATAACTCGATGTGGCTGAAATCTGAAGAGACAGAGCCACCCTCGGGCGTGGCCGGGACATTGGTCGAAGACGGTAGGAACGGCCCCGTGGGGCGAATCTTAACCAGGGGTCGGCCAGTGTGGGTATTCGTGAGGTGGCGGGCTTCCAGGCGTTGTTCCAAGCGCCAGGACATGTAGAATGTCACAAAAGTTGTACGAACTACCGCAGCATGGTAGCCGTGGTCTCGCCAGTTACTTACAAAACATTGTAAGGCTTCCCGAAGGTCAAGATAGGTCGTGCCTCTAGGGCACATTTATGGGGCTAGAGAAACGCGCCAGAACCATAACGTAAAATTAGTGTGTTTGGGCGCGTCTCGTGGAGAATCGCCGCCGCTGTATTGAGTCGACTAAGTACGTTTTAGTGCCTCCAGGTACGAGTTCAGTAGAGACCCTTAGACGGAGACGGAAGAAGAGTGGGTTAGTAGTAGGTACCATCGGGAGCGCTATGGCCTTTCCGATAGGATAGGGTGGGTAGTCCGAGACCTTAGGGTCGCACTAGTGTAGGCCTGGTCGATCCAGGCGGGAAGGAAAGATTGTAACCAAAAAGCTGTGGGTACCGGATTGGCCCTCGAAAATGACCCAGACGGAATGTCCTAAGTCAACGAGGCGAACACGAGTTCGATGTAGTCAGAAGTACGCTGAGACTACGCTAGCCACCGAGTCCGTTCAAGTTGCTCGAGAATCCGTGCCCGGCCAGGTAGCTAGTGAGGGCAGTAACGGTGCTGTTGGCACTTGTTTGGTCTGGGCACTGGTAGCCTTGGGGGATGCGACCACAACACCAAACAAGGTTACTTCTTGCTACTATCTCGCGCCTGAACTTCTGGAGCGCGTGTGTTGGCTGGTCTCCTTGATTCAGCACCCCGTTACTGCGTTGAAGGTTCCCATGCCTGTGACCTCAGAGCCGTCGTTAATCCAGTTGGCAGCATTCTTGGACAGCCCCCTCGTAAGATCGTTACTGATCTCCCATCCAAACGACATCCATGAACCCCATTTCTCATGGAACGAATGGTGGAAGTGGTCCAAAATAAATTCAAGATGGAAATCAATCTCGAAATACTACTACGCCTGGCCAAGGTCCAGCTCGATCTCTGAGTCCCTTCCGAATGAGATACGTGGGTTGATCGACGCGTTGAAGGTTTACGAACTGGACCGCACCCCCTACCCAATTCCAGAATCTCCGATACGGATACATCACAAAACAACTGGGATGTCTCCGAAAAAAATACACGAGGTTTACCGCATGACGGCTTACCTGCAAAATTTGATTGAATCGCTTAATCTGACAGAGGGTGTCAGACCTTGCTTTGTCGATGTGGGAGCTGGCCAAGTTCAATTAATCCCTCTTATGCTCGATTAATGGACTTACCAGCCACCATCTAGGGATATTTGACACGTGCACTCTGTGATCATTTCAATACACATGTACTTGCTTTGGATGCGGACGACTTCCAGACCAGGGGTGCTGAGAGTTGGGAACGAAAATTATCCACGAAGTCCACAAAGAATCAGAATGAAGAACGGTGGAATGAAGTAGGCTCGATAACTCACCGAACACTTCACGTCGATGCAACCTCGCTGGTAGAGGTTATCGATTGCTGGGTTTCTGGTCTACCCGAGAAAACCCCGACCACGCAAGTGCCGATAGTTCTAGTGGCTCTTCATGCATGTGGGTCTCTCACGCCCGATATGCTGCGTGCATTCTTGGAAGTGCGCCGTCAGAGGCTTGGTGCCAACAATGATGCTTCTCACGAATGGCAGTTCGCGGCAGCGGTCGTTGTGGGGTGTTGCTATAATCTTCTGAGAGTTGAAGGTGGGTTGTGTTGAACATTCATGCCCACTGAACGATACCCGTGATGGTGTTGATGCACTGATGCTCAAGGTGTACTTCGGGTTGAATTAATCAATCAGCGGTCTGACTTTTGACACTGTCAGATTTCCCGCTTAGCAAGAACCTAGCAACCTCACCTTATACATCGCTTCCACCCTCAGCATACCACCTTGCCACCCAAATACCTGCGCACTGGTTTGATACAGACACATCTGCCACTTCCACGGCCTTATCCGTCCGAAAGGTTGTATGGAGAGCGATTCTCAACCGCACGCTCGAAGGCCACAATATTACCGGTTACGACGGACCAGTTACTGCTGGCGAGCACAATGGACGTGGTCTTACCTCAGAGGCTCTCACATCCTTCAATAGACTAGGCAACGGGACGATCACTCAGCGTGGACCTACTCAGGCAAAGATGGACCAGGATGAGGGGACAGGGTCAAATTCATTTATGCGACGTCTCGGACGCCTCCCAAATACTGCATACCAAGACTGGGGTACCTTTGTGCATAAGACTTGCGAGAGACTTGGAGTTGATCTCCCGACACAGCCGCCAGGGTTTACACAGGGACCTAGAGAGGCGGCGGACATGCCATCCGAGACGCAGTTGGAAACGCTCCATGTATTGCGCTGCCTATTGGGACCCGTCATTGAGTCGTTGATCGTACGTGATCGCGTAGAATGGGTCATGGAGGAACTACTTGATTCCAGTGGAAGAACCGAGCTGGGCTCTGAACGAATGGCCGCCCGAACCGTGAATATTTTCGATCAATCGAGTGGCAGTGGAAGAAACATCGCAATTGTCATCGCTCCCGCTGCGAGTATCGCACACCACCAATGACTGCCATAATTCAACGACGGTTTACTGGGATAGAGTGGAGATAAGTAGATTGGAACATAGATCGTGTATTGCCTACCGTTAGCTTAAGTGGCGATTTCAGATCAAGTTCATTTCGGGCTATCTTGAAAACTAAGGTATGAAATACGAACTATACACAAGCTTTACGGAATCGTCATAATTTGGACAACCGCCAGCAGGCTACCTCCTTCCCAATCTTAACGCAGATCTTGTCGACAAGGAACTCGGTAACAGTCGAGGAGGCAAGCTTAGCCTTGAAGGCGTCATTAAGTGTTGGCACCAGTTCATGTGGGAGATGAGGAATGCTAGGAAATATCTTCCCTGATTTCGTGTCTAGTTGTGTTTCGACGGCAAGTCCGGGCTCAGTGGTTTGAACTGGCAAGTCGAGCAAAGCCCAAGCAAACGAGGCGTGAAAGCGTGGTTCTGTGTAGAATGATTGCTGGCGGATAGACTTGAGGGTAGGTGTCAGTGCTTCGCACATGTTCCTAAGCTAGTAAGCAACAAAGTAAGCAACCGCATCTAATGGGGCCGTCCATTTACGCTTACTTCAAGGTGGCCTGCTCCGATCTCGAGGGCTAGGAATGTTCTAGTTTTCTCATCGTTTGTCAACTCAGAGAATGTTGCAAAGGATGCAGTGAATCTAGAATACCGTGCCGTTAATTAAATCCTGGTCCACCGATAGCAATTAAACCAGGTACGGTGAATTACGATCCGCTATATTCTTTACGGCCTTCTTGAGTTCTTCACGCTGATGCGCACGCAGGTATACGGGCCGTGACAGAGAAACATGAAGAGAACATTTCCCGTGTGTCAAGTCCCCCGTCAAAGGAACATCTGGGAGTTCTTGCAGACACGGAACTATCTCCCTTGCTGTGTTGAAAGCTTCCAATACAAGTTGCCTCAGTGGTGATCCGCGGTCCACGTTGACAGAAACGAAAACAAACGCGGCGAACTGTCCTTCAACATGTGGCTGTGTTCTAATGCGCCCTTGATGTAAGGACGGGTCGTCCACTGGCGTAGCAGGCACTAGAGACGATGCTAGCGCCGGGAGTTTCCTAGGTTTGGAACAGCACGAATGAGCGTGAAGATACCACGTAGAAATGACCAGGACTAACCGCTTTTTGGCGACGGGAGAAGCATCAACTTCAGCCTCATCTGAGTCCGAGTATTGAACCAAGTTTTCCGAGCTTCGCTTCATTAAAGAGGGTAGGTTTGGTCTGATCCTTTGAATGTTAGGCCTGCAATCGGCCTGATAACGTCAACCCTACTAGGTATTGCTAGAACCAGTGGGTGCTAAAAGGGCGCTTAACCAGCTTGGACACAGGGGCTACTTTACAGCATGAAGCCACTAAGTGATAATTGATAAAGGTTCATGTTGTATTGACCAGATACTCCGATGATATAGAGCTCAAATTAAGCTCAATATCTGGCAGAAGAGAGCTCTCGCAGATATACTGGAGATTGAATTATTGGAGACGAAATCATCGAGGTGTTGGCCAATGACTTAGCTAACCATAGCTCTCATCTAATCATAAGGCTAAGGTATCTGCACATGATGCACCGCGTCTGATACCTCTGGTGCTACCTCACAGGCACCTCCCATGAACTACGAGACTTCGTCATGGTACGGTGTTCGACCATCGTTGCAGACAAGTGGCTTTGACCGATATAATCCACATCAGCAGCATTAAAGCCCACAGAGCCTTAAAGACGTAGCATGAGCTTCAGTGCTGCGATATAGAACGGTCGATATGCCAGGCAGTCGTCGAACTTTTGCTTCTACGATATAAAGCCAAGGGGAGCCCCTGTCAAGAGCGTCATCCCTATTTCCTGTTAAGTACTTGCTGATTACGATCCAGATAACTATCAGCCCAACGCTATCTCTTGCAGAATGAGTGTTCAATTTATCAACAACCTATCTTCAAATTCATCTCAGCCTCCTCAAGGCCATTCCCATGAGCTAGGCGGGCCCTCACACTCCCATGACGGCCCAGGCGAGCATGGACACACTCATGAGCATCTTGAACATCCAGGTATCGTCACACTGTTCATCCTACTAAGGAATGTCCTTGAGATTGGACATATGGAACAGGGAAGTATGCGGAAAGGGATCTCCCCGACTATTCCAAGCGCAACTTTGAAGAGAGAGGTTTCACAGTTGGGATTGGAGGGTTAGTCGCCATTCAATCGACTTCATCACCGCCGATAGAATAGTTTGATCACAATCTTCAGGCCTGTTGGATCCGGCAAGACGGCTTTAACGCTTGCCCTTTGCCAAAAGCTTCGAAATGAATACAACATTGGTAGATGAAACACTTGGATTTACAGCTTCTCCTACTTAGCGTTTCATCTAGCCACGGTTACCAACGACATCTTTACGCGAGAAGATCAAGAGTTCCTCATCAAGAACCGTGCTCTTCCATCATCTCGTATACTGGCTATTGAAACTGGCGGTTGCCCTCATGCGGCCATTCGCGAGGACATCAGCGCAAACATGGGTGCGCTTGAGACATTGCAGGCTAAATACGGCTGTCAACTACTGTTTGTCGAGAGCGGCGGGGACAACCTCGCAGCAAACTATTCCAGGGAATTGGCGGATTACATCATTTACGTTATTGATGTTTCGGTGGGTTCTCACTTATCGCGTCTGAGTCACGAAGTAAAGTTCTGGGTGTGAATGGTTAGGGCGGAGACAAGATTCCTCGTAAAGGCGGACCAGGGATTTCTCAGTCGGATCTCCTTGTTATCAACAAGGTATGATGTGGTGGCTCCGAAGGGGAATAGCTTCTTGAAGTGACTTCTTCAGATCGACCTCGCTCCGCACGTTGGCGCCTCCCTTGAGGTGATGGATCGCGACTCGAAGCTCATGCGTGGGGATGGACCCACCGTTTTTACTAGCGTTCGACAAGGAACGGGCGTCGATGATATCGTAAGTCTCATCCTGGCTGCATGGAGAACAGCAGGTAGCCCCGGAAAGGAGGGTGCCGTAGGAGAAACTGAAGCTTGATTTACTGGTACAATTGGGGTGAGTTCAAAGTATGTGGTATCCATGACCGAATCAATACCACTGGCTTGATGCGAATATGGATATAACGAAACGTTGTGATTCATTAGGAGCACCAGATATGACCGTGGATTCTCATGCCCAAGTCAGGGATCCATCAGTTTGGGACGAAATCAAGTTGTTGTTCCTTGCGAAAGATATTTAGTAACATCAGTATTTACACCACAACTCGAAGATGTACGAAAAATGGAAATCTCACCCACAGGTACAAGAACTAATACCCGCATGCTCTGATCCCGATCGAAGGTTCCGGTCAAACGTCGTAATCGTTTTATACTGACATTGTGGAAACCTTCATAGCGTGTTCGTTCCAGTGTGTTATCCGAGAACTTGAGAAGCAGTGATCACGATCAACTTCTCCCGCAAATCCATGATGCTATCAATCTCATGCGTGGCACGGGGAGCGTGAGCGACGGGGGATTGGCTTGCTCTCGCAAAAGGATAGAGCAAGGTACGCATCCAGCCAAGGCACTGGTGATAAAGCGGATGTTGGATTCAAGGCGAAATGGCTGGGTGGGGTCGAGAGATACGGCCGCGAGGGAATGGCAACGGCGGAAATAAGTACTAGAGACTCGGCCAGGGAACCGAACTCACTTACCGGGAAACCATAGCGCATTTCTCGGAGAGGCTATGTACGCATCACGCGTGGTTCAACGAACCCCAAGTTTGTACCTCAGAACCCATGAGGGTTGACGCTGGGCGCCGAAGAGCGATGGTTAATTCCGTGGACATGAGGGACTTGGGGAGTCCGGACATTGCAGCACCGTCAGCGAACGTTCCTCATCACAAGTGGGAGTGCGCTGACAAATTCACCCCTCGAGTCGGAGTATAATGCTTGGACGAAGATCACAGGGAAGGGGGAAGAGCGGGAAGAGAAGTGATGGCGGGCACTGGAGAGCCGATGGGAAAACTCTCAACGCAGCAGCATCCCGCCATAATCAGATGATGGCTTGTTCTTTTCGCATCCGCCTTGGAGAGATGTCAACGTGCCAATATGGCGACAAAAAGCGTCAATGTGAGCTTCGCCAGGAAGTATGGTATAGCATCTTCTTTTTTGCTGGTGGTTATTTGAATCGGCGAAACCGTTGTTCCAATGAAGGCACACCGGTTAGGACTCCCATAGCGAAGCTTGCGAAGTAGTCATGCGCCCGAGATTGGGCTGTGCGGCTAGGGAAATACGATGTTCCCGACAACATGAACCGGACCTGAGAGATGAATTGAAGTCGCCCTAGGAATAGACCATGCTATGATTATCACATCGGAGTTGTGGGGGGACTAGAAATTCATTCTCATAACCTTCGAGGCCCTGCGTTCAACCATCTGCTCCGCATCTGCGCTGGCTCTACATTATCAAACGGGTAAACGTTTGTACTCCAAATCAACTCCGAATGCAGCTATGTGGATGACTTGACGCATTAGTTGAATGAGAGAGTGTCTGTGGAGTTCAAGCATATGTTAGTCGAGGTATCGGATATCGTAGGAAGACTCACAAATACTTGGCAATCGCTTTCACTTTGGACAGCAATGCCGAAGATATTTGCCCCTCAATAGCCCCTATTAGATAGGAGAATAGGAGGGACCCCTTTTCATGGCGCCGACAAGTCGGAGAGAGCACTGAGCACTCTTTGTTCCCTCTAACGAACTGGTAGCCTGGGTACACGTTGACCGATATCGATGCACAGCAGATCAGTCAGAGCAGGGGGCCGATAGCCACCCTGCACACTGAAGACGCAGAGAAACACAGCACCGTCTCTACGCTGCCTGAAGAGGTCGCCGCAAGTGTCCTAGGGCCTAAACACGCCAAGGGTCCTGCCCAGGCCTTCCAGTCGCGACAGAAATTCGCTGCCAGTCAGTGAGGGTCACCGGGGTCGGTGCAGTTTTGCCTGAATATACCCAAGTTGCAGGATGCATTCATCCCGACGTTAAGCAAGCATGCTCTGACATGCGTAAGGCCATCCAAGACCACCCCGCTGAAAATCATTCAACATACCAGTACAAACGTGGCAAGTAAAACCTTGTACGTTACTCTGAAATCCGTGTCTTTGAGAGGTTGTTTCCTTCGAAGCGCATTGAAACGCCGCGCCCAGGTATCTCAGAAGTCTTTATACGAAAACTCGAAGCTGATGTCGAATTTCAGCGTTGTCAGAGAGCGAAAGTGGATATTTACGTCCTTTATGAGCGTTCGATATGTGAGACCTTTGTCACCGGTATAATGAGATTTCATCTATGGCATATATGAGATACCAAGCTATACCTGAAGGGAGAAACCTCCGTGAGGCGGTGACACCAAACATCCTGGGATGCCTACGCATTATCACGTCAGCTCCTCGCGCGATAAGAGCGCAACTGTTGACGGGGTGGCCGTGTAAGTTTTGTTTCAAGCCGTCCTCTAGAAGGAACCCGACCATAAAGGCATACCGAATTTGGAAGTCATCTCGGGGAAATGCTTCCCAGCACCCGAGCCACAGGTGGTGGGGGAGGGGTGATAAAGGTAAGGAAGGAAGGTTGGGAGCTGACGGGGACTGTCAACCCACTAGCGAGCAAGTATGGACATCATCGGATAAGATAGAGTCCGCTCATTGACGGCGATGAGTTCGCCCGCGGGGAATTAGAGGCGGGGCTCACAGTTGTTAATGGATGTCAGGATGTGAAACTGTGGTTGCGGTGTCTAAGACTAACCTCTCACAAGATTAGTTCCCCTTCGTCGCGCCCGTGGCGGGCGGGTGTGACTCAAAATGCTCCTGGATATATGTTCCTGATCCTATCAGATTTTGAAGTGCAAACCTTATTTACTCTGTTGGGGCAGGCCCGTCGCAGACCAATACGCGATCAACCGACGGACGTTACTACGCCTTAAGGACAGACTTAGGGTGTACTGGGTTTGGCGAACGGGGGAATCAACGCTCGTAATATGGATTACACGGGCGAAGGTCCAGTACTCACATCTTCGGATAGAGGCCGACCAGTGATGCATTCAGACCGGATGCTTCACTGCTGAGGCCGTAATGGTACGATATCAACGACCTTCAACGGATATATCAGGTGGGTGTCGAACGTCGGAAGTGCTAATGTACAGGGTGTGGATGGTAGGTTAGTGTCGCTACGTATATGAGCTATGGCTTGAGCATCTTGATTTCGGCAGCTACGACTTTCGACCGCTCTGAACGTTCGTGTTGACTGGGTATAGTCTGGAGAGGCATCGTCAAGTATGTCGATGAGGATGACGTGTCTGCGTACCTGGCTCAACTCCTGACCAACGGCGGTGGCCTGCTGAACCGATGTTTGTATGCTGTCGCCTTGAACCGCTGTCGTAACGGGTAATTGGCAAGTGACTATCGAGGGAAACACAGAGACGTGCCGTCATCCTCCAAAGGGTCATCATTCAGCACTAGCTGGGGCTCCGCTGCATCTCTTTCTGCTTGGAGTGTGAAGAGCTCTTCGACCGTTGCCTCGATAGCTTTGGGTTTCGTGCGACGCGCCTCTGCGAGTTTCGTGTGCCAGTTGAGTCGATTGTCCGCTAAGGACCAAATGTGTCTATCCAACGCTTCATCGAATGGCTCGACATCTACAATTGACGCGTCAATACACCGAGCTACTCGAGCAGTCGCGCCGTACTGTCGTCGGCCTCCACATCCTCATAATTGCGTCCGTTGACTCGGAGGTTGGGCTTAGCAATTTCAAATGTACGCTCTATAAACTAACAGTGATGATAATGCATGCATCAGCCTCTTATGACGCGTCCAGAGTCCGGTAGCAGTCTCACCTGGTTCATATGGGCAATCATAGCTTCTCGTTGGTTGGATACTCCTTGGGATTTAATCTGTTGCTCAAGCGTCTCCATCGCAGCTGAGCGGTAGTCATCCTTGACTCTGTTCCAATCGCGAATGGAATCGATAGAAATTCGTTGTAGGTCTTCTCGAGGGTCCATTTGCTGGACGTAAATTGACAACAGACCCCTTTCAGCTTCGTTTCGATGAACTCACCTTGAGCATGATTCCCACAGTTAGCTAGATTGTCCCACGATCAATAAACGAGATCGTCGACTGTGCTGACAAATATTCCACCGCCACAGGTCTCTATCCCTCCTCCACAACCTCTTCCTGGTAGCTTCGTCTTCACTCGCAAACCATGTCTGAACGCAAAGGTAGGTCTTGAAGCTTATTATATGCACACAGTCCTTCTGATTTGAAACCAGTTCTCAACAAATACTTCCCTCCGGATTTCGATCCTGATCTCATTCCTCGACGGAAACAACCTAAGAACTCGCAACAAGTTGTCCGTCTCATGGCACCGTTTTCGATGTAAGGGGCAATTATATGTATAGGCATGCGCAAGCGCTGACTTGACTAGGCGATGTAACACATGTGGCGAGTACATTTACAAGGGGAAGAAATTCAATGCTCGCAAAGAGACGGTGGAAGGTGAAGATTACTATGGAATCAAGATTTTCCGGTTCTACATCAAATGGTGAGTTTCATGGTGGGCTTGAAGTCATTATCTAATTCAACCCCTCAGCACACTGTGTTCTGCCGAGATAACCTTCAAAACCGACCCGAAGAATACTGACTATGCTGCCGAGCATGGTGCGTCTCGAAACTTCGAACCTTGGCGGGAGGAAGCGGCCGTCGAAGAGGAGGACCGGTTAGCCAAGCTCGAGGAGGAGGAGAATAATCCTATGAAAGCTTTGGAGAACCGGACAGTCGACTCCAAGCGCGAAATGGATATCCTGGATGCACTTCAGGATATTCGGGCGAGGAACGCAAGGAACGAGCGCGTTGGACAGTCAGTGGATCTTGTTGCGCGGATAGAGCAGGGCGAGATAGAGAGCGAGGAGGATTTGGAGCGGAAACGTCTGGAAGAGGAGGATGAGAAATTGGTAAGGGAGGTGTTCCGGAAAGAGACGCTACCCGCTGGCCCATCTACCACGTCCAGCGCCGAAGATGAGACAATCCCCCCGCTGAAAGTGATCACGGTTAAACGTAAAGCAGACGTCGTCGAACCCTCGTTGCAGAGTCTATTACCGGACTCCGCCAAGGAGCTCATTGCGAAATCAACTGCCATAGCATCGCATCCTGTGAAGAAGAAGAAGCTGAACTCCCTGGGTATCAAGTTGGTCAAGAAGGCCAAAACATAGCGTCGCCAGTCCATCATGTTTTCGTATGCACATTGTATGTCTTTACTATTTCCTGTACTTTAACAATGAGCCTATTAAACTACACATCAAAGGTCACAAGCGCCTGGGTTAGTGCTTTGGCCCAAGGTCAAATGTCAAGCTTGCAAGCTAACGACGGTTTAGCAGCTCCACACTGGGACACGTCACCTTAAAAGATGCCACTCATTCATCACACAGGCTGTGCATCTTCTCTTCTCCTATAACCTCATCATCAACATGAGCGAGCAGAACATCCCGCTACTCTCTAATCACGATGGCCAGGATGCCTCGCCGCCTTACCTTACTGACTCCTCTTACCTAGGCAGACTAGATTCCTTTGACTCGGCCATAAATCAGAACTCACCTGTCATATCTGAGACAATACCTGTCCCAGGTGGCGAAGAACCGCCTCCTACATTCACACCCTATGAAGCAGAGTATTTTGAAACTAGTGACGGAGACATCGTCTCTCATGACCCCCACCTCAACTCTGATGGTACGCATCTCTTTTGCCATACATACGGTCTGTCATTGTTCGAGGAAGGCTTATGTCATGTACTTCTCAAATTTAGGTGAAGCACTCTACCGCTTCCTCCTCTCGCATGCCCAGTCACCCCCATCCTATTCGGTCCGCTGTAAAGGCACACATGATGAAACCCGCACACGATGGGTTTCCTATGAACGTGATGGCAAATCCGAGTCACGAATCGAACGATACACCGAGACCATCACGGATTTCGATTTCTGCATAGACATCGGCCAACACATTGTTCCGGCACCAGTAGTATCTTGGTCCGTCGCGGATTATGATCCCGTGTATCGGGGAGGCATGGTTAGGGAGGTTGACGGCGCGTTGACGGGTAGACGTGTAGCTAATGCGGCGGAGACGAAGGTGTTTGAAGCATGGGATCGAATTAGGAGGAGGACGGGGTTGCCACCTTGGGCGATGCAGAGCCAACAAGATGACGGGAACATTCATGCTACGACTGTCCTTCGATCCTCAAAAACTCTCAGACAATGGGCCGATGAATACTGCGACAGTCCAAAGCTACTGAAAGAATTTGTCTACGAGAAGATACTCTACGGGTGGAATTTCGAAGAACTGAAGCGCGCTATTCACGACACCATCTCGATGACACCTTATTCCGGCGACATATCTGTCTCCTTCGATATCTACAGGTCCAAGATTTACGTCCGACCAGACAACTCCTTCTCTAGGACCCTCTCTAAATGGTGGATGAAGGCTTTGCTATGGGTCACGCTCATCTACCCCTTCATCTGGATGTTCAAACGTTTCCATCCTCTTGGAGGTGGGCGATGGAAGGTGTGCGGTGGCGCGTATGCCCTGAAACGCTGGGTTGAAGTCAGGGATAAGGGCAAGGATGACGGGGATGCAGGTACTAGCGACGGAATTCGTGCCCGTGCACTTGTAGGTGTCAAAGAGGGGGAGTGGTTCAGGATCTGGCAGCCAACCATCTCGCGAGCCGTTATGAATGGTTATAGGTCTCACACACCGTTGTACGCTCCCGACCCATCCGTGGCAGGATATCATTTAGATGGTTACTAGAACGTAAGTCCGCCATCATGTATTTGGATGTACCTGTGTTAGATGCGTGAAGGCTTTCCTTGGGTCCATCCCGTGTAGCGGCATATAGTACCTCTGAAGACCATGTTCATAAAGTCAGAGAACATACCTACATTGTCGGTCATCATGTCCTCCACTGGGTATGCAAATATAACGCAAAGCAAATTGTAACTTCGTGAAATTTAGTCCAGGCGGTCTGGGGAGGCTTGACGTTGGAGATTGGGATGGGATTGCATTGACTCGGGAAGGATCAGTTGTCAGTGGCCGATGACTGGAGGTTACAATGGAATCTCCGTCGTTTCCAGGGGTTGTGACGAGGGGTTGATATGATAATGCAAACCACTCCTTGCCAATGTTGTGCGCTCAGCAGGCTCACCAAATACTGATATCCTATAAAATTAACACATGATGATTCAAGGATAACAACCACAGGTCCCATAATAGTACAGGCGATAAAAACGTATTATTGTAGCCGAGGCAAGACAGATTATTTGGATGGCTGAGCGCTGGGCGCTGGAGTAGTCGATTCTGGCTGTCCAGCGGGTAATTCCTGAGCTTTATGCGCAGCATTGATACGCTTGGCTTCCTCGTGGATATCCTGTACTTGCTTCGATGTTGATGTATAGAACTCCTTGATTTTCTGCCCAAAGACTGTGGCTAACGCCTTCTCGTAATACTAGGAAAGTATGTCAGCGAGAAGAAAAGATCTGATACAACGGACTTACATCTGCGGCGATCTTCGAGAATCCTTTCTGTTCATCGACTGCCTTGGCCTGCTGCGTGGCAGCCTCTAACGAAGTAGTCACCTTATGGCTAATCGTTTGATCAGGGCCCAATGCGCGCGCCCCAAGTGAAGTGTCTAGAGATCGGAAGTAACCCAGAAACTTTGTTGAAATACCCTGCTTTTCTGGTAGATCGTGGCAATCAGTACATAACCGAAGCCGGGTATATGCAAAGGGTCTTACGATCGATCTCAATCGCGCGGTGGAGGATATTATCGGAGAGCTGATAGCCTTTAGCTAGATATTCCGCGGCAACTTTATAACTACCGTATCAGAAGACTGAAGGCGAGAATGCCGAAGGGAAAGTAACGCACTGCCCGCTCTAGGTTTATCCGTTTGCTCGATGTGAGCGTCGTTTCCGGCCTGATGGGGTTCATCTTCATGAACCGAGTCTGACGTCACTTCCAGATGTGCGCCATCTAGGGTGCCGCCGTTCAACTGAGTTGTGAAATTAGTGTTCGTTCATTCAATCGAAGAGAATAAGTGAATTTTTATACCATCAAAGCTGTCTTCGCAGCGTTAGACTTTTCAAAGTAAATCGTGGCTTTGTGCTGGTCGGACTTGTAATCGATCGACTGGATTCTGCACACAACATCAGGCCCCATCGCCAAGTGTGAGGAGCGTGCACAACTTACTTGCCGCAGAACCTACATACCGAGACCACGCGTCATTCATTTAAGCAATACCGGACCAGGGCTAAAACTTACGTGAAGAAGTCTACCAATTGCGACTCCGTGGTGGTAGGAGCGATATTGGAGACCTAGGCGAATGCTCAGACATTGAACTTGCTCAATTCATAAGGAAATGTGGACTTACATGGACGTAGGACGTGGTGGTCGACATGGGGGTTTAGGATGAGGCGATGCGGTATGGGCAAGAGTGAGCAAGAGCTCTATATACAGTTCTGAAAGTGACGTCACTAGCATGTGAAATCCAGAACGCAGTCGTCCCCTTAAAGGCTCCTGAAACCCCTGAGCGCGGGCACTGCTTCTGGAAGAAACAAAAACCCCAACGAATGGCTGGAGATGGCCGGAGCTACTCTTCCTCGCTTGTACCTCGCAAGGTACTTTGTGGCCCAAGTCGGAAATCAAGAAGGGGAAGCGTTTGTTCAGTTTGAACTATAAGTTTGGCTTAATGGCACGCTCCGAGAGGTAGCGAAGACTCAGCATTCAGGCACGTTGATCCAGCCCTATATCCACCTAGATGGAAGAAAGTGATACATAGCAATGCATAATGGGGAATGACGAAGATGATGCGCAGTAGACCTGTGAATTGAGGGCGTCGGAGGTTTGTTGAGACTCGGACTAGATTGCAACAAGGAAGTCCAGATCATTGAGAAGTCCCCGCGAAAACGATGCATAGGATACAGGACAATGCTACAAACATGGATAATGACAACAATAACCATAGCACACTCAAGAGGCGGAAAATAAGAAATAAGAAAAATACGTTTACTGATTGGCAGTTTTCTCGGTGATCATCTCCCACATCCCGCTTTTCTGCCTGACGAATCCCATCAACCATACTGCGCCGCCCAAGAAGTCTACCTGTTTCACGCCTCGACTAACCTCCGCCATATCGTCTCCGCAGCGATTCTTGAACACTTGAGTGAGCGCAGCGCGATCACTGGCGGAGAGGGCTTCATTCCAGAAGTGCCTTGCACTGATAGGGCGACTGAGAGCTTCGGCAATTTGGGCCAGTATGTCTGCGATGGTGATCCCGTTCGGTTGAGTGTTTTGAACGTCGATGTACCATGGGAGAGATGGATGCGTGATGCGAATGAACTGGGTTGGCGGGTCAGATGCGAGCTGTAAGAAATCGAGTTGATTTGGGGCGCGGTTGAAAGCAGGGAGAGAGAGGGTTGTGAATGGGGATAAGACATGAGCGTATATTGGAGGTAAACCGGTGGGGGCGGCGTTGAAGTTCAGAAATGGATGAATCTTGCGCTTGACTCTATCAGGGATCTCTAAAGCGAGTCGTTGAGAAAATAGGACAAGATGAGGAGAGACGCTAACGCACCTTTGATTTCTGTGTCGACCCTCGAGAACTTCTGACGCAGACCACCAAAGACACCAGGATGAGGAGTGTAATCGCCCCTCCAGTCTCTCGGGCGTCGAGCGAGGTTGTGTTCGTTATACGCATCGTCGCGATGGGCAATAGGACCGCCTTTGGCATGCCACGGCGAAGGAGAATTTGATCCTAGGGAGTGAGAGCGCTTCAATTCGTGATACGGACTTGATCCACCGAATGAATTGGACCGAGCGACGGCGCCTCCGCCTCCTCCGAACCACGGGGTCGCAGTGACTGGCTGATCAAAATACGAGCCCGAAAACCCACCGCCGAACTGGTTATTCTGCGGCGCAGCTCCCCATTGTGGTGGAGAACCTGGGGCGGCCCAAGCACCCTGAGGCTGACCCCACGGACTTGGACTGAAACCAAAGCAAATTCAGAATAAAAAGGCCAGGAAAAAATACAAGAGCTCACCTCGAGAATCCTGGAAATGCACTATGTATTCCTGGCTCGAAGCTGGCACCATTCGGCGGTGGAATATATCCTGGTCCAGGTCCCGGTCCTGGGTCGACGAGATGGAGTAGGTCTTGGAGGTATGGAGAAGGGTAGGTCATGGAAGGGGAAGACAACAAGTGCTAGCTACGTTGGAGGCTGCGAATCTTTGCAAGCCAGCCGGGCTGTACACCTAGTCACCAAGAAGAGTTTGATTGCTATTGTCACCAGATTGGTTCCATTGATAAGATAAGATTGACCCCTTCAAAGTTCAGACTCAGCATTATCTCTCCTTGAGCCAGACGAACGTTCCAGCGCGCCACGGTGACACAGCTGTGCCTCAATGTGCAAGACGACTACCACATACTAGTATCATCCGCACTTATGAAGTCGTACATCCTGCCCCATTCAGCTGCAAAAGGTGGGCCCAATATAGCCTTTATGTATCAAAGCATCTGACGGGTGTTAGTTGATTTTATTCGCAAACAATGGGAGCTCTGGATTTTGGCAGGTACAGGATTGAATTTCCATAGCATCCCTGTAGTGTATATGTATGAACCTCGTCCACAGACTGGTCTAAAGATGTTTCCCATGGTTAGGGGTAGATACTGAGACCCTGTATCAGGTGACCTTAGAAATTGAGTTGACGCTTCGAAGTTCGAACCGATCGAGTCAGCGACCCACTCGTAAGTATTCTTACCCCCAAAAACCTAAGTCTCAACACAACTTTACGCCGTATTTGGATTTGTGCTTCTAGACCAGCAGGTTCCAATGTTGTACAATGCCATCTTAGTTACCCCAATCCTCTTCGCATTCCTTGTTTGGATGACTTGCCCATGCGCGATGTTTAATGTCGTGAAGAAGCAACGAAGTTCATGTACGTTAATTATTGACCGGGATTATATCCAAGCATCCGTTCATTTGCGTTCAATACCTCTTCAATCTCCTCGGGTAAGTATTCTAGCAGGGTTTTCTTCGCCGACTCCGTTGCCTTCCATCCGAACTTGGTTAGCCTGTCTGGTCTTGTATAGAAGTTCCCTCCGAATAGCGACCAACCGTCTAGGTTGTTGCCCTTATGTCAGCCATGGTCTTGGTTATAGTGACGGGGAAACTCACATTCTCCCAATGGAGCCGTCACGTCCTCGCCGAACGGTGCCGACCCTCCTACTGGGACTAGTCCTTTGCTGTGTATTATCTATCGCCGCGATTCAGTACTCTTTCGCATGCTACGGGATGATCACACTTACATCGCCGTATCTAGCAGCTAAGTCGTGGTTTGTGATCCTGGGCTCCGTGCTGACGGCGAAATCTAATCTCGCTTAGCTAGGCAGGGAGAGGTATAAACGATCGGTTACTCACAGATACCTTCAGGACCTTCGTCAGCCTTACCATCCAACGCTGCCTTGAGTACGGTCATGAGCCCGCTCGACACGTCCTTGACATGGATACTGTTCATCTTCACCAAGCCGGGACCCCAAGTTCCCGCACGGCCATTTCGTTTGAACATATCCAAAAATATTCTTACGGGCAACGTCGACTTTTGTATACCTGGTGATAGTAGTCTCAGGTTAGCTAGTGACTCAGCAAAACGCGTAATTGCCGCACCTTCGCCGATGCCATATATCCATCCAGGACACACGATTGCCGTCCGGACTGGGTTTTCTTTGCGGCTGCCTGCAGCCAGGATCAAAGAATCCTCTTGGACGTGTTTATTCGCCTGTACGGCCTTGCCCATATCGAATCCAATATCCGAGTACTCGGTTATCTTGGATTCGTCGACCAGCTCTCCGCGAACGTTGTCGCTGAGCATACCCGTGCCCGAAACATGGAGGTAGAAAGGGGGATCCCCGGGCCTCGTCGACGAACCTTTCTCCAGTCCTGCCAAGACAGCTGGAAGAGAGTCATCAGCTCTGCATCAGGATAAGGAGTCCCACAACGATGACGAACACTTGATACTGCCAATGTGGTCGGAACTCGCCGAATTGATGACAATGTCTGCCCTCGCCGCTTGCTCCTGGATTATCGCGTCGTCTTCAAGGACGCCTTTGATAACTGATAGGTTCGGGTATATAGCTCGAAGCTGCCTCTCCTTCTCATCGACCGGGGCGCGGACTAACGCTGTGATCTTGAAATCTGGTAGCTCTCGAGCGAGGTCGATCAAGAACTGTGAACCGAGGAAACCAGTAGCTCCAAGGAAGAATACATTGCTCGTCTTCGTCACGGGCATGCTGAGAATACGAAAGGTATATGAGGTATAGATGCTGTTATGCGGCCACGATTACAAGGTGGCATTATATTATGGCTTTTAAAGCCTTTCGTCGGTCTTACTGGAAGCCGTTGTTACATAAGTTTTTATGCAATCCCAGACCTATCAGGTATAGTGAGTTGTGCGCGCCTGGGTTCCTTTGCGGGTCCACGGAAAGTCAGCTGGTTATCATAAATAACAGCGCCCGACAACCGCACGCATCTGTTCGAATCGGGGTATGGTTAGGTATGCTATCGCGTTAGCAAGGATTGGCATCACCTACAATGGGAAGTTCCTTCCTTACGCGTCAATGGGGCGTTTGCTCGTTGCATGCACTCGGTGTAGCAACGACACATCGTGCACATACGGCCCTGCCATCGAAACTTCCCGACGGAGTAGTACCTCTGGAAGCAAAGGCCTCGTTTTTCCCGAGATGGTCTAGATCAATTGATTGATCAATACGTTTTGGAGGCTTGCCCACTGTTGTTTCCTCTTGCTGCCTTTCCCTGCACCGCGATGTGGGTATCGTGCCCAGCGGGCAAGCTAGCTGATAAACTCGAGGTACCGGGGACCGAACAAATGGGCGAATATGGAGAATCTTAGAAGCCTCCGGGATCAAGTCGTTATCTCCTCCGGATCAACATCAAAACATATACTCATGTGTCGCCCTTGCGAAGGTGCATAGTATCAGTACCACTGACGGTTGGAAGGAGTCACCTACAAAGTGTCGGCCGAAGGGTGGGGCATGGATTCTACGGCCGAAAGCTTCTACATCCTAGAACACGCATATAAACCTTCGCGTCAAGCATCTCCTGTCGTGTCTCTCTCGCCATGGCTGAACCACAAGAGCGAGACGATGCCAAATTTAAGCCTGATGCTTCTGGATGGTCCGCCCCGCTCTATAACACGGTAGCTTCCTTCGTCTACTCTGCTTCTTCTACCTCGCCGGTTCTCGAACTACTATCCCCCAAGCCCGGCGAGCGAGTAATTGATTTTGGGTGCGGTAGTGGCGAACTTTCACTCGAGCTAGAGAAAATCGTTTCCAGTGGTGAAGGCGGCCTTGTTATAGGCGTTGATTCTAGCCAAAGCATGGTAATACCCCTGTATTGCCTCCTAAACTCATGATTTCAATGTCCTGAATGGCAACAGATTGACAAGGCCAAGTCGTCCGGCCTCCGAAATGCTTTCGTAGCGGACATCCAGGCACTGGAGGATCTCCCGGAGCCATTTTCAATTAAATCTCATAAATTTGATGCCGTTTTCAGTAACGCTGCCCTTCACTGGTGCAAGCGAGACCCAAAGGGTGTTTTGGAAAGTGTTAAGCGTGTCCTCAAGCCAGGAGGTCGTTTTGTCGGCGAGATGGGAGGTTTTATGAACTGCGTTGGTGAGTACCCTGAGACACTTCAGATATTGACGGCACAGACATGTGAACACCTTGTCCAGGCGTTCGGTCTGCCTTGCATCAGGTGTTACAACGGAAAGGCTACGATCCTATGCCCTTAGATCCTTGGTACTTTCCTTCCGTCGCCGAGTACGAAGATGTGAGCTATATATTTATTGCTGCCCCAACTCTTCTGTTAAAGCGGCATATCAAGCTTCTCTCTTCAGCAGGCTTTAAAGTGGTTCATACATCCCTCAACCCCCGGTACACCCCTCTTCCCGCTGGATTGGCTGCCTGGTTGCGGCTATTCGTCCGACACTCGTTTCTCCGCGAACTACCAGACGGCCTTGCTGAGGAAGTGATCCGAGAGGTGGTCGACACCTGTGAAGTAGATTGTAAGGATGCTCAAGGGAATTGGGCGCTGATGTACATGAGACTACGGTTTTCTGTCGTGCATCGATAGGAGATATTACCCCATCGATTGGCATTTAGCAGGCTCTCAACAAACATTGGTATTCAATTGCTGTGTATCAATGCAATGCCCACATACTGCTAGCACTCGACGTTCAACGTTCATGGACACATAGAAGATATATGTTACGTTAAACATACAGCGCTCAGGCAATATTTAGCAAATACATGAGTAGTATCCTTGTGAATCCATTCAATTACGCGCGGATGTAACTACGTACTCTCCAGCTACCATGTGACGTTTAGCCACTTCCTTGTGTTCGCATCCCAGCGAACAAAGTTTGCATTGTCGGTGTCTTCATTGGCAATGGACTCTAGCCACTTGTAGAACTTATGCCCGTTCAGCTTCCACGATTGTACGTTCTGATAGTACCTTTTCTTCTGGTAAATCCTCACAATGTCTTGCATAATGAGAACACCAGGCAGACGAAATCCATTTGCAGTAGCTTGGGATCTGGATTCTGCACGTTCAAGATAATCTTCAAGTTGCGAGCCAGCAACTTGGGCGCTGGTGTCGTGGGGCTTGACCTCAATGACGATTCGAATAAGGTCCGATCCAATATGACCTTTGGTAAAGCATAAGGCGAAATCCGGAAGCTTCACGTCCCACCTTGAGTTGATAACAGGGGCACCATAAGAATCGAAGGAGGTGTCAGCGAGGTCATCGTCGTCACTTGCCGCATCGACCTGACCGTCCTCATACTCGTCAAGCTGCGTATCAGCGCCGGGCGAAGGCTCGAAAACCTCAATGTCTTCGTCAACTCGTAGCAAGGCTTGAGGTTTGTTCATGAAACAGGAAGGTGAGGCCCAGATGTATCACTTTGTCAACCGTAGTATGAATTCTCGTAGCGTGGAGGGTTCTGACAAGTCTTGCGGATCCGGGTGTGAACAACCTCGGGAAAGTGAGCAGATATAATTTGATTGTGAGCGAGACATCACTCCAACCTGAGGATTAGAACCTTACTGTCTCGGAAACGATCGTGGGCGGATACAGCATAAGTGCTGCGAGAACAAAGTCTTCATATAGAGTATACATGACTAAGTATGAGTCACTGTTATCCACAGGGTCAGAGCAAATTGAACCACCGTCACATTCGGATGGGCACAATATAAACCACAACCCTCGAGCTGCCGCCCCCAGTAAGTCATCACCCTCTTCACATATCGTGTCTCTCACCTTGGATTTGATAGATCCGCCTTTCTGCTATAAACCACAAAGTGTATATACATGGTCCATCTTGCATCTGGATACGTCATGAAGCCGGAGGTGGTTACGAAGTTCGCACACGAGCTTGGACTCGAACCCACCGACACCGACGCATCCCATGCTCGGACGTACATCAATAGGTACCTTCGAAAGCTCCATCCGGAAGGTCCGTCGGTTCACATGATCGATTACGCACCCCTCAAGCCAGATTACAAAGTCGCCTTCATCTTCCCTACGAAGTATGACGACGACAGACGTGGTCGCAAGTTTGAGGAACGACCGATAGATCTCAAAATCAAGCAGGATTTCATGGAACTAGGAGGGTTAGAGGAAAATGATATCTGGTGGGATACCGTCTATCGCTACTGGTGAATATAGCCGGAATAGTAGGGAACGGACAAGTCTTTGTAGGCAGAGGACGGGGTGACAGTCGAGAGCGCACAAATTTATCGTTTTCTAGTTACTATAGAACACCCCGACTCTGGTTAAAGTATATTGATTCTCTGTCTGACGACAAAGCTTGCTTCTGGATATGTCATGACACCTGAATATGCCCCCTTCAAGCCCGAAGATACATGGTCGTTCGACGCTATCGCCGAGAATGACGGTGATAATTGCTTAGGGCGTTGACGCCCGGTGGGTCTTAGGATAAAGGAGGATTAGACGCCAGCACTGCATATCTAGCAGGACATTGGCTTGAGGTGTCAGTGATGTGCTTCTCAGAATCGGGCTAGAGTTCCTGCTAAGGACGGACGAACATTAGAACGTCGGTCTCTGGATCAGTACCATGGTTCATAGAGTGTAGCCGTCCCTAACCGCATAGCTCCTTGTTCTCCTACGCAGCCCATCCTCCGTCGTGAATGGCCTCAGTCGAGTGTGGAAATCCTTTTGGTTACAGAACATATAATTCCCTAATATAGGAATTATCTTCAGTACTCTCAAGCCGAAGGTACTGAAAAAATATGTTTTAGTGTATTTCTCCCGCAAGTACTCATTATTGCACGTTGTGTCGGCCCCTTGGCGTCAACTTAAGAATCTGCTGCGCCCATGGTTAATTCCAAAGAACCAAAGAACAAGATATTATGTCACATTCAAGCCTGCTTCTAGATAGTCCGCCCCTACAACACGGGTAGCGGCTCTAGTACCTCTCAACTCCGCGTTTGTTTGTATGAGTTCTGCCTTGACTCGTCGCTTCAACCACCACCACAGAGTTTCCCGTAAGCCATCATCGACATTATTCATTCCTTCACCTGTCTGACCTTGCCTTATCCAAGAACAAGGCTTCTTTCTCCATGGTCCGCCTCGCATCTGGATATGTCATGAAGCCGGAGGTGGCGATGAAAGTCGCAGAAAAGCTTGAAATCAATCCTGCCGCCAACAACCCACTCAATGCACGAATGCATATCAACAGACACATTCGAAAGCTCAATCCCAGGGGTCCGTCAATTCATACGGTCGAATACGCACCCTTCAAGCCCAACGATACATGGGCATTCGTCCTCGTCACCAAGTACGACGACGATAATCGTGACTGCAAGTTCGCAGAACGACCAGTAGATCTCAGGATGAAGCAAATCTTTATGGAAATGGGAGAATTAGAGGACGGTGACATCTGGTGGGATACTGTTCATTGTTGGTGGTAAACATATGCGAGTACTCCCGTCATTGTTGGATGTCTGGCACTGTACCGCCTTCCTCTTCCTTTTCCCCTCTTGTCTCTATATATCATATGATTTCTTTGTGGACTCAGGATTGAGCTAGAATTTCTGCGCAAGTGTAAACAAAACTGAAGGTTAAGCTCGTCGTTCCTCTGGATGAACGGCAACGTGGTATTCATGTCTGCTCTGAGATCTGATCGGTGACCGGTTGACCTCCGAGTTTCCTCTCTTCGGCGTGATGGCCTGCGGATGCTTGACTCTTGTGCATGGCTGAGGAAGGGCCCAGCCCGGTACTCTGTTTGTGAACAGACCAGTGAATATTTGAATCTTAATATGGGCGAGCAATGCGTCCACTCAGCGCAATATATATCGCGTGGCTCAGTGTATGCCGCTCAACTAGCACTGCGTCGCCGCTCCCGCCACCGTGCTGTTCCCCGGTAAGTCATCGTCGATTTCTTCCCTAATCTGACATCCATCCAAGGAGGGAGTCGCTAATTCTGAAATAGACTTTGACGAGCTCAGGAAAATTGGGCACCGACTCTGTACACGAGACTAAGTACGCTTTTCTGTCCTCCATGGGTAATGTTGTTATGTTATTACCCCTTACCTCCTTTTAATCGACACGATCACATGATCAAGTGACCACCGGTGTATGACATGACTCGAGCGTATTCACCACTCGACGCCAACGCTCTACTTATAATTAAACCACCAAGTTTGTAAATCATCGTCTTTTTACATAACGCTACTCTCACCTTGCGTTTTCTAGAATTTCCTTTCTGCTACAAAATACAAAGCGTATACATGGTGCATCTAGCGTCTGGATATGTTATGAGGCCGGAGCTAGCTATGAAGGTTGCAGAAAAGCTCGGAATTGATGCTGCCGACAACAACATATACAACGCTCGGACGTGCATCAACAGGTATCTTCGATCGAAAAATCCCAATGGTCCATCGATGCATGCAATCAATTACAAACCCTTCAAGCCTGGTGATACGTTCGCATTCATCCTCGTTACCAAGTACGACGACGATAATCGTCACCGCAAGTTTGAAGAACGACAGGTAGACCTCAATGTTAAGCGTGCCTTTAACAGGAGAATTACAGGAAGGTGATATCTTGTGGGATACCGTTCATTGTTGGTGGTATTGAAACGCGAATATCGAATTGTTTCGGTGGTGCCAGGTCTCACCACCATTGTGTAATGCACGTTCCTCTTTGGCCTCCTTTTTTGCGGCAGTGTGTCAGAATTCCTAACTGCGGGGACAGTTTGAGCGTGAGTTGGACTTAGGGTCCGAACAATGGACATCAAGTACTGGGGTCCCTGCTATGAAGGCTGGACGAGTATGTTCTAGTGTTCAAAGGGCGGTGGCACCGACCACTATTGGGAGCGATATTTATCTCCTTGGCGCCACTATCTGCCGACGAGCGGCCTTGAGTCTCAAGATAAAGACTCGGCGGGGTGTGCCTGGCCGCGTTGGTCCTTGCTCTCCCCAGATACAGCCAGTCCTCCGGGACAGGCCTCAGCCGAATGGTAGTAAAAACACAATAGTTTACTATGCGCTACAAAAAGCTATGGATACATTAACATCGAGTGCAACATTCGAGTAAGGGGCATTATTGGTACAAGGTGAGAAGGCGCGAAGAGACCACGGGAGGATTGAAACTAAACTTGAGGCACGATGACGTGCTTATACGCCTTTGGGGGGTTGCGTCCTACTTTCTTCAAATCGATGGTGATGCGGGACATCATGACAACCTAATAAGTATAGCCATCAGCTTGCATCTACGGCATCGTCGATGGAGTCAACCAACAGTCATACTATGAAGGCAAGAAAAATGAGTGCTCTACAGATAATGGACAGCGGGTCAAGATCGGCTTACAGCTGTTCGGATCTTTTGGTTGTGTGGTTATGAAAATGAGCACCGCTATACAGCATCTAAGTATGTGGTGGGAACTCTTACTGAGCGGTGATGTTCTTCAGGCCTAGAATGACGTGTCAGAGATTTTGTGTAAGTGTGGTCTGACACAGCAGCCTACCAGGTGGGGCAAGAGGGATCATCAGCGTCAATATCAGAGTCACCACGAATATGACGCTGTTGAGAAGTCGATTGATACGAGCGAACAGCTTACTGTAACCTCAATGAAACGTACCTATAATAGAGAACACCTCCGGAAAAGACCTGTTTCAGAATGAACCCTGATCTAGGCTTGAATTCATAGAGCGCCTTGTAAGCAGTCAACCCGAAGACGATGGTATCGTAAAGTAAAGGTATCCAGGCAGTTGCAGCGGCGGCGGTACTTCTGCGGGACGTAGTTGCGTGAGAGATAAGTGGAGCATATAGGGAGTGAGCGTACAAAGACGGTTCGAAGATCATTGTGCAAGCTGAGACAGAGAGTAAGTAGAGTAAGTGTCTTTCAGCCTGGCTGCCTGACCGTGGACTCCAGAAGCATCGTTGTGGCGCACCGCTGATGAGCTAGTGTTTAGCCAGAGTTGATAGAGTCGACAGACTTCAAGCCATACCTTCCGCTTTTGATGATATGAGCCAGATGTGGAGGCCGGTCTCCGCAAGTATGATCGTGGAGAGTGTGGCTGTGATAAGCTTATTTTTGAGGTACAAAGCATGGACCCTTTGGTTTTGAAAAGTTAGTATTGTGGAGTGGGCTGAAGGGAAACCGAGGGATGGTTGACTAACCGAATGAGCATCATAACGTTAACAACTATGATGGCGAACGCGGTGGCAAATCCCTCGAAACGGACGAAACGATTGCACCTAGACAAGGTGTGAGTAATAGTTCGAGATATCAAGGAGGCAGATTGGTAATTCACAGCTGTATACTCAAGTCAGGACTCAGCATGGGATATAGCGGGCTAAAACGCGGGCTCGGGGACGTACCTCGAAAGTCCAATGAGGAGAGAAATAAGCTTTAGGTGAAGAACGGGCTGAGAACAACGTAAACGTTCTTGGAAGTAGAGCTCAACGCACCATGCAAGTTTATAGCGAACATGCACGGAGTCAGGTAGCGAAGCTACTGTTACTCAGATACACGTGCTATCGTTGGTGATGAGAACGACTTACGGCGATGAAAAGGACGAAGTCTACGTTCCGCCATTGTCAGTGGATATAGTGAGCGTGAAAGTCAGCTACTGACATAGCCCTTTACCTCCAAGCCACACATATTCTACCTGCTCGTACAGGTTGAGTACTTGTCATCCGGATGGTGACAAACGTACCTCATCGGCGAATGTGATTATGTGGTCCCAAAGGAGGACGGTGAAGCATGCTAGCCCTACACACTACGAGAATAAATGATGATAAGGTAGGAATGTCGCGACCATGGTCAAGAACAGGAGACTTGCATTGGTGTAGAAGCTGACGAACCGGGTATGGAGGAGATGAGCACTACATCGCAATGAATAGCAACATTCAAGTTACTCACTTCTCTGTGACGTCGTCGTAGGCCGAGGGGGGTCCTTGTGTCATTGATAAAACGGAGAGCTGTATCTAAGCACCAGTCATTTGGGGTGGGCTTAATATATACGGAAGCTAGCTTGGGAATATATCCAGAAGGCAAGAGAATGGGTGGTGGCGGTCTTGGGGAACAAACCGCTACGCGCGGGCGGGGCATACGTTGGAGCTTTAGATACACAGCATCAGCTGAGCGCATTCATTTCGTACTGCCTATGATTCAAAATGACTTGGTCGAGGCACAGAAGTCGGCGGGGCTCACCTGCCATCAACGCGGATGAAGAATTGCCGTATACGTTGGTGGAATGCGTCTCCGCCATGCATGCCTCGCATCGCCTACTACTACTCATGGTTCGGAGTCCTCTGTCATAATCCTAGGATGGGGGAAGGAAGGAAGGCGTAGGTACGACGATCGACCATGAGGGCGGTGGGCCTCACGACTCGACTGTTTATACCGCAGCATCGTGCACTCGGGCATTGTACTGCTCGGTCCCGAATTGATGGTTGCAAAGGGAAGTATAATTGCTTACAGTACTTGATGCAGAAGTACAAAGGTCCAAAGTCCAGAATGGAGGTAATTGAAAAGGGATGAAACGCTGAGTCCGAATGGGGGGATTACAGCAAGGTACATACAATGATACACGCATTAAGGTTAAGTATGAAACTTGGGAAGGACGTTAGACAAAGTCGGCATTCTTGAGGTGCTCGCGCATTATTCCATCTCGGACTGGAAGGAGTGCATCAGGCCGGCAAGTTGTCTGTGGACAGGTGAAATACATACCTGTACGTAAGGTAGTCGAAGTAGCTTTGGTATCCTGAGGGAGAGCAGAGTATCCCAATGAAAGGTCGTGCGCAGTCAAACGTGGGGAGACTTACGGTAACAGATGTGGGGTATAAATACCCCATCCGGGGCTCCGGGGAATGCTGTTTCAATGTATCTTTGAACTTGTCCCGTAAATCTGACCGCCGAAAGAGCGTTCAGCATACCGCACACATGGCTGCATCCTGAACTCACATTTGACAACGGAAGCTGCGTCATTCGGTCGTTCCCCATAACTTGGAAGGTGCTTCTTCACCAGAATTCCGTTCTTCAGTTTCTTCTTGAGTAGATCGCATTTATTCAAGAAGACTATCATAGTAGTCTTCTGTAGGAGCTTGGTGGAGACTACTGCTCTCCATAGAAGGAAGGAGTCTTCGAGGCGGTTAATCTTGTGGTCCTCCTCGAGGCGCTCATCAAAGCATGAAACAGGGGCGAGGAAGATAACAGCATTGATGTTATCGAAGAACGGTAGCCACGCGTGCCGCTGAATATATTACTTAGCGGATGGAGAATGGGAAGAAGCTGTCAAGAAGCACTTGCCATGGTCCGAGCGCCACCAACATCGTATATTATCCATTCCCTACCAAATTCGTGACCTAGTCGTGGATCTGGAGGTCAATATAGGGAATGTGAAGACGGATGAGAGGGAGACGCAAAAAGAATGGTTGAGGATAAGTGGGGAGGTAAACCAAGGGGAGATTATGCACCTTGTTCGAACAGAATTTTGTGTTCTTGAATTCCGGTCGTACGCAAACGAGCCCGAACGACATCATCGTCTGAAGGCTCGTATGTACGGGTTGCGATGCGATCTAAGTCGTCTAGAAAACTACGGGTAGTGAGTATCTAGATCGGCCGAGGGGGAACAGTGAAAGATACTCACAAACCTGCCGAGGCCTCCATGTACATCCGTCTCCGCTTAAGAACTTTGCGCGCATCTGAGTCCTCCCAGAGAGCTACCATGTCATCCTTGCACCCAGCTAAGACCTCTGTCACCTCATCGGGCTCGTTCTCCCCTGCTTGAGCTTCAACGAAGTTGCCCGCACGATTGAGAAGAGCATCACTCCATGTACGCACAACGAACTCGGCTGTACGGCGAACTTTCGTCGAAGCTGCTGGTGACTCGAAAGGGGTAACTTGCATCAACTCCGCGGGTGCATTCCGAACTTCATCAGAGCCTGCTCCTAAACGTCTACGCAGGGTTGTCTCGATACGACGAAGGGGGCTGAGCCGAAGGAGTAGTAGCTTGTGCTTCTCACCGAGGACCAACGGAGGCGACGTGGTGGATGTTGGGAGAGGGTTCACGAACTCTGACTTGGAGGATGTGGCGCGGGGTACAGTGGTGATTTGCATATCAAGAGTGATGTCGTCGTCGTCTTCTTGCATGGGATCAAAAGGGGCCTCTTCGTTCATTTCAGCTTGCAAGGCATCAAGGATAGCGATGACGGTTCGAATTAGGTTCAACTGGATAACAGCTCGCCATGATGCTCGTTCTTGCAGCCATTGGCTGTAAGCATACTTCAGGCGGAAATCTAAGCTGGCGATCAGTCACAACGCAAGGATATCCAAACAGTGAGGTACTCACTCTTCAGAGTCGTCGACTTCCCTGGATGACCATTTCCAAGTTTTCAGCATATAGAATACACAGAAGGACCTATTGGGAACGCACCACTTTCCGCTTGACCCAATAGCAACACTTTCAACACGTTCTTCTGCTTTTTGAGTGCGGCCCTTTCAGCCTTGATGTCTTCGTCGATTCGGTCGCTTATTCGCTTCGCCTCCCTCTCTCTTCTTTCCCTGGCGGCCCTGGCTTCCGACGTCTCCCCTGCCGGCGGGGCGGTGACAATGTCAAGGGGGTCGTAGTCACTCGTCAAGCCACCCATTACGCCGAATGGTTGGTAGGGGGAAAAGTCGCTTGACGATGATGGGAAGGAAATGTTGTGGGTACCGAACCGCACGAGACCAAGTTATTTAAAGCCCTGCTTGACCCACGGTGGCGGAAGGGGGAAAAACTTCTTCGCAACGGCCGAAACGTGTCCTGAAGCTTTAAGCACGACTAGAGTGATGTAAGTAGCCCTATTCCAAGGTCGGAAATTGGTTTTAGGGCCCTGTGGATGTTTTACGGGTCGATGAACATGAGTTTGATCTCGTCTTATATTGATAATGATGATGAAACCGGGCTTGAGGCCGACTTGATTCCGTGAGGAGTAAGGAAGATTGATGAATGCATAGGCCAGAGCAATCGGTATGGGAAATCATCGTATGTTCTGGGTTAATTCATTTGAAAATCGGTCGTTGTAATGAGGCTAGTGTGCAGATTGGTGAAAGGCTGAATGATGAGTATTCATCATTCTGCGCATTGCATCGGCTGGGCGGGAAATAAAATTCATCGATTCATCTGCTAGGGGCGCAGTCGGTTTCATCCGTACTGCACGCGACAACAGGAGCGCCTGACCGGCGCCCAACCATCCTTGGCCAATCCTGACCATTCATCCTGTCCGATTACAAGCTTGGTCAATCAGAATTTGAGATAAGCAGCACGGGCGGGAAAATGGAAGGAGTCAATCCAGCCATCTAACACGGAAGTATAATGAACGTTTTGCTGGGAGCGAGTGGGCACAGCGCCTCCCACAGCCATAGAGAGGGAATGGTGAGTGCCAGCCATAATGTTCGCACAGAGGCACAGATTAAGCGGAAGGCAAGCATGGAAGCATCCGGGGATCAAGACATACATTCTCGCGACTCACAATAAGCGTTAGTTTCATTGTTGGAGAAGGAAAATAGCAGTGTAGGGCGGTACCACGAGGTAGCTATTGCTCTTCAACACCAAATCCGTCTGATGGAGGAGAGTTAGTCTTAGGTTGATCAAACGGACATACCGGACGGAAAGGTCTCTTACCTGCCACTTGGCAACCCCCGCCGCGCCACCAAAGTGACGCAAGAAATATGCACCAGTCGGCACATTGGACAAATCCAACGCAACCGGAGAGTTGGGGTCTTTGTTCACAATCACCAACGAGAGGCGGCCACCCTCTGTTCCAGCATACACACCCAAAACATCAGGATTGGGAGTGGCCAAGTTGACTTGAGCGCTATTGCCTCCGAAGTGCACACCGTATCTTGAGGTAGATCCATCACCCTCAGTCAAAGCCCAGGCGGAGATAAGTAAAAAAACATACCCACGATAGAGCCAATAGGCCAGGCCGATTGGACCGTGCTCGTCGGGTTCAGACCAGTATGTTGCGCCATCAACCTTGTATTTACCAAAGATACCGAGCGTATCCGCAGCCAGGAGTCCACCTGTAATGTCTGCATCATTTGTTGAAGCCCATTCACTGATAGACAGCTTTGTGCCAGGGTAGTTGATATCAATGAGCGTCCTGAATCGGGGGATAAGTTGGATCGAAGTAGGATCCCACTGATGATTCTGCGGATCACTTCCTACCCAAGATTCATCAACGTATGACTTGTCCTACATGTATTATGTCAGGCTATGGGGCCGACGACATATTCATTAGGACTTACCCATAAGCTCCTTGTCATCCTCAGCCTCAGAGCTTTCGCTGCGTCGTCGTTAGCGCTGGTGTCCGGTTGGAAGTAGTAATGGATATCAAGGTAGTCCAGAAGTCGCCGACCAGTGCTCTCATCATGCTTCTTCATTTCTTGCAGGAACCAAGGAAGGAAATCAATGCCATAATGTTCCGCATTGTCCGAAAACCCGACGGCGCTGGTCCAGTCTGTGAGATGGTCAGGCGGACAAAAATTATACGATGATTAGTGACAACTCACAGAACCACCAGGAACATGTTGACGGTGCTGCTACCAAGACGTTCGGCAAGGCTTCTTTAGCGGCCGTTGCGAACGAGATGATACGAGCAAGCTCTTCATCGTAACTCATTGGCCTAGATGTTACCGATCAACGCTGCGTGATTAGGTAT
The DNA here is from genome assembly GCA_017312325.1 of Pleurotus citrinopileatus. NCBI lineage: Eukaryota > Fungi > Basidiomycota > Agaricomycetes > Agaricales > Pleurotaceae > Pleurotus > Pleurotus citrinopileatus. Next base: position 2,498,790 of record BHFW01000037.1, read on the forward strand.
GCAAAATTTCAAACCCGACGCACTCGGGATGCATATCTTGATGGGTATTGCCAGCGATCTCTATCTCATTATCAATTGCGACGATCTTTGGTTTGTTTTTCAAGCCGGTAAGCCATCGCTTGACAGCTGTGGTGTTCCAGGGGACATAGACGTTCGAAGGATCCGGTGGGGGGAAGACAAATGACCCGTTGGCGAGTAAGCCATTGCCGGCATCCGCGTTGAATGGATCAAAGGCTTGCTGGGCTATTTCAAAAGTTAGGACAAGAGGGCACTCGAGTAAGAGATCAGTCTAACCTGGGTAAGCAGCCTTAGAATACGAATAAGAGCTAGCATCCTTAGAGACCCAATCGAGCCTATTCTAGTCAGTGGTATACCGCAAAAGGACAATCAAATGCACTAACGATGGGACAGTCAGGAGAGTATCTGATCCGGCACCGGAGACCCATCCCAACCAATCATCCGCGCTATCGCTGGCCCGGTTCTCAAAATACCAATCATTACCAGCATTCGTGAAGCCGCCAAAAGGGTTGTACGCGGTGACAGCATTTCCACCCCATCGCGAAAGCGGGACGCCCAAATGCTGAATATAACTTGGGCTTGTCGGGAAGTTGACGCCGTAGATGTGTGGATTGATGGTATAATTGACAGCCTGTACAATGCTATGGCCCGCTCTCTGAGCAAGGTAACTGACGGGGGAGCGGGAACACGGTCTTACCTCCCATATTGCACGGAGGGTAGGGTATGTTTGAAGGTTAAGTTACCAGCGGTGACGGCCAATGTTCCGGGGGCAAGGGAAGACCCAAGCGTCAAGTAAGTAATAGACTTCGAGGGCGTATCCACAGGAACATAGACGTGGCTAGTGAATTTGATGGCCTATGCGGATGCCCCCCCAAGTTGATCGACCATTTCTAGTGGAGGGTGAAACAACTCACCTTGCCGTTAAGCTTAACAACAACCGAATCAAAATCGACGTCACCAACCGTAGTGATCGCAACTACATCGTTGGCTAATGGCTCAGCACTAAGGAATTTAGGTTCGATAACGATACTCTGGAACACCGTCAGAGAAAATTGACCAGAACTTTGGATAGAGATACCTACATCGACTAAGACGATGTTATCTATATGATACTAGATTGAAGTTCAAGTTAGTTGAGGGGACTGGCATGACTGATGGGAAGCGTACAGTAGCGCCATTAGCGCCCGCTTGAAAGTTGATACGGTCCCAGGTTGCGTTGCCCTAGGGTAGGAGGTCAAACTTACTAGCTTGGAGGAGGGGAGCAGACCTACCAATGGCGTCGAAGAGCCAGGCAAAGCGCTGAAGTCAATTAAAAGCGGGGTGAACGCATCCGATGTCACCGACTTGCTCATAGACGCTAAAGAGATGGACGGGGACTGCACACTATCTCCGGTAGACTCAAAGTAGATGCTAACGTCGGGTTGGTCTCCCTACGCTGTTTCGTGAGCTATCGGCCGCAAGCATACCCTCGGTAAAGGAGGCATACCGCGATGTCAAATTTCATGCCAGCGTATCCCTGAAAGACGCCTTCCAGCTTGAATGAGAGTGCCGCCCAAGCATCGGCGTTGACGGAGATACTACTGGTCCCTTCGAAGGAATCTGTGGCTGCGAAGTCGATGGTACTACTCCAACTCCAGTTCTCCCAGCCGGTAGCCAAGGCATCGTCGGTGTAAACAGCTATATCGGCACTGGCTAAACCAGCTACAAGAAAGACTGCAGCAACAGCAGTCAAGTGGAACAGCATTGTTGGGATTTGGGGGCGCCAGCAGAGGGAATTTCCGGTGAGCTTGTTGATATAGTTATCCTCTTCGCACGTAAGGATGTTGGGTCGGAGGATAGTCGGGGCGCATTGCACGGTAATTTGACGGTTCGTGAATTACGAAGCTACTACGACCATGTGGTGCTCGCTTCCCCTGCCAGAGCGAGGGAGTCCAGACTGAGCATATAATTCAATCAGAGACTGACGAACAGATTAACCAGAGGTGTTCCGCCATTTCGCCTCATATCAAGGTAAAGGACAGTAGTACAGCGTTCTCCCCGATAAAAATAGGAGCGAAGACCAAGTAAGAGTCACGAGATAGATTCGTATGTGCAGCTTCGAAAGCGTCGTTACAACGAGAACCAATGGAACGGTCGGGTTCGTCGATTCAATGAAGCGGTTGAATGAGCCATGCAAAGAGCAAGCTGCATCAAATTGTCATCGATTCGAGCTATATGTGCTCTTTCAATTACCTTATTGGATGAGTCGGCCTTGATGGTATCGCCACGAAGCCGACCAAGGTAAAGTCCAGCGGGACCCGCGCTGTCATAGTAATTGACGCTTATTATATGGGTCCGATAATTCTGCATCGTATATACCGCACCATGCGTGAGATGTAGCGCTGGTAAAATATGCTGAAGTTCATACATACCGACACGTATCGTGCCAATGCTTCTCGTTCAGAGTACTAAGCTTGGCTAAAGTACTGCAACGCGAGTCAAAGCATCTGTCTAGACAGTAAGTATGTTCAACATATGGCGGAAAGGCATACATACACCAGGCATCTTGAATACTTGGTAGGATCGAATCCCGATATTCTAAGAAGTAAGGCCAGGAGGCTTGGGAGCGCCATGATTTCTGCCTGATCACCTGACCATGAGGCCCCTGAAGGAGATTCCGAGGTGGGAGTACGTACCCCTGACCCTACTTCTCTGCAAAGATACTCATCGTTGACGTTGAACCACAACGCCAAGCGCCTGGTTCCTTGTCCTGCCATAAACCTAATAATGCAGCATGTGCACTATCTTCTCGAAATGCTCTCTCATGTCGCGTGAGCCCCACGGAGCAAGATCAAGTCCCGGTTTCATTCAATTATTCTCGCGGGTTCTCAACTTCTCCTTCCCATGCAAGTACCACAAGTGATCAAATTATGAGCCTTCAGTTCTACTTATAAGGATACCCTCCCTCACATTTATCTCCTCACACATGGTGATCATGTCGACTGAGCACCCATACAAGATTTCGGTCCCGGAGGAAGCCCTTGAACGACTCAAGGCGAAACTCGATTTGACGGTTTTACCCGACGAACTCGACAACGTAGGCTGGGAATATGGCACTCCTCTAGCTGATATGCACAGACTGGTCGCACGATGGAAGGATGGATATGATTGGAGGAAGCACGAAGCTGCACTCAACGCCGAACTTCCCCAATTTACAAAGGACTTCAATGTCGACGGCTTCGGAACATTGAACATCCACTACGTCCACCAGCGGAGTGAGGTTGCGGATGCAATTCCATTGCTGTTTGTTCATGGCTGTAAGCTGTATTAACCGCTCAGCATGCCAAAGTCGAGCAAATGATACTTATGATGTGTCACCCAGGGCCAGGTAGCTTCATCGAGGTTCGCAAAATTCTGCCCCTCCTCGTCGCAGCCTCCCCCGAGCATCCAAGCTTTCATGTTGCCGCCCTTAGCTTACCTGGATTTGGCTTCTCAGAAGCCCCTAAAAAGCAGGGGTTCAGTACCGCACAAATGGCAGAAGTACACGTTCGTCAATACCAATCAGAAGTAGGCACTGATGAATCTTTTAGGTCGCCCATAAACTCATGTTGAGTCTGGGATACAACCGATATGGTGCCTTCTATCGCCTATCTGCCCCCCTGACCCACCGCTAAACTCTTGTGGTCTTTCTGCAGTGACACAAGGAGGCGACTGGGGCTATTTTGTACGCCACCACCACGCCTCCTCGTCATTATGCTCATATTCCATGTTCCTAACATACAGATCACACGTAAACTTGCGACACTTTATGGAGGCACACATTGCAAAGCGTGGCATACCAACTTCCTATCGTCAGTTCCCAAGAAAGTTACAGTTGACTCATTCTCAGCCCTCTCCTTACAGCGACGTACAGCCCCATCCAATACACAGACCCTGGCTTTTCTTGACTTACCTCTTCACCCGTCTCACACCAAAAGAGAAAACGGGACTTGAAAGGGGAAGATGGCATTATAAGAACGGATTGGGGTATTTTGCAGAACAGTCTACTCAGCCTCAGACGTTAGGATATGGGCTCGCCGATTCACCCGTCGGATTACTTGCCTGGGTATACGAGAAACTGTACCACTGGACAGATGGGTATCCTTGGGAAGACGACGAATGTGTGTATTCCTATGTTCTGTGTGTTAAATTAGAAGCCTATATCTAACAGTGAATACTTAGTGCTCACATGGCTATCGATATATTGGTTCTCCAGAAGCGGACCTGCGGCATCAATCCGCATTTACAAGGAAGCTGTTATGTCAGGCGACATCGATCTCAGTGCGGCAAAACCCAAAGACAACCCGACCGTCCCTTTGGGCATTTCATTATTCCCAAAAGAAATGTTCCCCATACCTAAATTGTACGTACCCTTCCTCGATGAACACACTATCGCGACAAACCTGATACACATATTCTGAAGATGGGCCAAATATATGGGAAACACTGTCTTCATCTCGGAGCATGATCAAGGAGGGCACTTTGCGTCGCACGAATGCCCTGAAGCTTTAGTATCAGACCTAAGACGGATGTTTGGAAAGGGAGGGCCTGCGTTTGGGATTGTTCCTGGTCTCGCTGGTTATGTGTGAAAGCTGTATGCCAACTCCTTTGACCCCTTGTACCATCATATATCAAGCTTCATATGAGGTAGACAGAATATGATAGTTTCTCATTGCAATAGTTCAAGTCAAGTCAAGGTATATAGATTGTGGGTCGAGTTTGGCATTTAGAATAGTGAATGTGTTAGCTGATAGGTACCTTTCCGTATACTCCTCAAGAGCGAGATGCTCCATATGATGTTCAGCGACTCGCGGCAGCACATTCATCCTCCTACCGTCTTCAACGTTAACGTTCCTGGGGTCAGCTAGTCACCAGCACAGGTCCCCTTTCCCGAACAAGCGCCCAAACGGATCCAAGCGCCCAGGAATTTCCCACAGGGTCCTCACCGACGCCCAAATCCACACACAAAATCACCTATATCCCTCAACCCCGGCTCATCCATCAAGGTAAGTCGTCGTAATGCTGAAATGCGGTTCTATGAGACTATCCTGAGGACGGCAATGTCTTTTGGAAAGCCATGATCTTGGTTTGGGAGGAATTTGGGATGGATTGGATGTCTTGAGAGCGGATGTAGTTGGGAAGGCTGTGAATGGGCATGATGCAGTTGGCTGGGCTTGTACGATGTCTTTGGGTTGGGGCGGTCCTTCGATGGAGCTCTGAATGGCCTTTCAAAGACATGATGGGGTCGACGCTCCCTTCAGAGTGTGGACGGGTTTCCTTGTTACGTCCAGCTCGCGCGTCTCGTGAAATCTTCGCCCATTATTTCGCATTTCTCATGGCATAGGGAGGGAATATGAAATCTTGCTGAACTGCCTTGTCATAGACTCCAATGGCCAGCACGAAGACCGCCAAGGGCAAGGCCGCCCAATGTACGTCCACCCCCCATGCCATCCCTCGTTACAATGGATCCACAAAACCAACATTGATATGTAACTCTCACAGCAGCAAAATCTAACACCAAAGCCAAAGCCGCCAAAAAAGCCGCCCTCCAAGGAGCCCATTCGACTTCAACAAGAAAAACCCGATTCTCCGTCTCTTTCCATCGCCCGAAGACATTGAGATTGGCTCGTGACCCCAAATATCCTAGGAAGTCGATTCCCCATGCTCCCAGAATGGATCAGTTCCGGACCATCGTTTCGTGAGTCGTTTTCCTGACGATTCGTCAGGCATTCAAGTCTAACTCTTGATTTCCCATCCCAGGCCGCTGAACACCGAATCGGCAATGAAGAAGATCGAGGAACACAACACTCTCGTTTTCATCACCGACATCAAAGCCAACAAGCGACAAATCAAGGACGCTGTTAAGAAGTTGTACGATGTCCAAGCCGCCAAGGTCAATACGCTCATTAGGTGAGTTTTTGGCTTATTGTATCCCGGTTTCCCTCGTTTGTGCTCTCTGTCATATTTTGAACGTCCCATGGGAGGACCTATACTTGGCTGTGCGGGAAATTTCTCTCGTCTTCTGTCTTCTTGATGCCACCTAACGACTTCCCATACTCGCATGCCATCTATCTATACGGATAGCAATGGCGTTAGGGTGCAATGAGAACATCTGCTATCTATCGTCATTACCCTTTCCTCTGATGTTGGCCATGTCTCTTGAATTCGTCTTGATATACTTTGATATATTGGAGTGTGTAACCGATGATTTATTGACTCAAACCACTTTCCTGTCGTTCATTGTAGACCCGACGGAAAGAAGAAAGCCTACGTCCGACTGACGTCCGACTATGATGCTTTGGACGTCGCTAACAAGGTACGTCGTTCATCGCTTTGTCTGCTGTTCGCTGTGCACCTCCGTTCCGGTGTCGTTGATAAATTACACTTGCGATGCTAACTTGGGTTCTTGGTTATATTTTTAGATCGGCTTCATCTAGTCCGATTCCGCGATGTTCATCATCATACGTTGTTGGCAGTGGGGTGGGTGTGGGTTTGTCTGCATCCGCTGGCGTTCGAAGCTATGTGGTGGAGACGAAGGTGACTCGGGGGATATGTCGCTACTTTCTTTTTCTCATGCTATACATAAACATCTTGCAACGTATTACAATTGGTACATGCATACCTCATATGTCCATGCCGAAAGAATATTTCCCATCACGTCTTTAGGCTGTCCGTCCCTCGGTCTGTCCCAATTCATCATCAACGATGGAATGGCCATGCGCATCATGCCATAGTATATCAGAATATCATTCCCATCCGACGTCCAAGATCAATGCAGACGTGTGTGCATATGATCCCGAGGCTCAAGCGCACAGATGTACCTGTCAGGAAGAGAGATCAAACGGCGTCTGAGGGGGTTCGGTGTGATTGTTTCAGCCATTCAGTGATTTCGCCGTGGCAGGTCTGTCCAGATGGAGATATGAAGTCACCTTCGCCCGTTTCTTCTTCTGTTTCTGTCCAAGGCTGGTGATGTGATACACGTGAGGCCGGTCGGTCGGTTGTTGTTAAACGTTGGGTGCTGGTTTTCCCATAGTTACGGCGTGGTCGTTGGAGGAGGATACAAGTATTCGGATTGAAGTCGACTCGCGTATGTTGTATTTCGTACAATCCGAGTATAGCTGCAGACAATATAGGTCCGACATAGAGAGAAGGAGAGAGGGCGAAATGGCCGAAGTGTTTGAGGCCAGAGGCCAGAAGGCCAGATTGACCGTGGGAAGACAATACTGTCCCTGAGAATTAGAAACGGGAAACTGGGAAATCAGTTTCTCATCCTTTTATTTCTGCCCACTCCCTTCTTTTCTTCGTCCAGCTGTCCTCGCGCGCCCGCTCCCCCTCACCAGTTGCCCCAGTGCCCGCCCTCTCCACCGAGAGATTTGGGTTTCGCAGCGACTGGTTCTCTCATCCAGTTTTTCGCCGAGAACTTCCACGCTCTTTCGCCAAACATCTTCCTTGGGTCGGCTACCCTCTTCATTCGCCTAGCCCATCGTCAACAGCGACGAGCTTCCTCGAACGAACTCTGTACCAAGCCTCCTGAAAAATCAATCAATAACTTCGTTTTTCGTTCGACAAGAAATAATGCGGTTGTCTAATATCTATCAGCTTTTGACGGTCCTCGCTTTGGCCGTCTACCCGGGTGAAGTTGATGCTGCGCATTCGTCTCTGGAGAGATCGTTCGCTCGAAGGTCACTGCAGAAGAGGCAGATAAAGATTGATTTCGATATTCGTGCGTAATTAGACTCACCTCGACGAAGGGCCGTGGTGGCCTAAATTCTTATTTTTATTCATTTTCATTTCCCAGCGGGCATAATTGACCCTCCTACTAGGGAGCGTACATCGACTCCTCTGCCTGGTACCACTGCTATTTTACCAGCAACAGGAGTCGTACCAATAGAAACACCGAATTTGCCGTTGCCGACGAGGTCATCGACGTTGTCTTCTTCAGTACCACCATCATCCTCATCAGCTTCTTCCTCGTCTGTTTCCAGTTCCTCTGTTTCATCTAGTAAAAGTGTCTCATCAACGTTAACCTTATCTTTCTCCAGTGTATCCTCAGCATCGTCTTCTGTATCTTCGTCTTCTTCGGTTAGTTCGGACGGGCCAAGTTCGACCTCCTCTGTCGCACCGACGCCCTCCCTACCACCGCCACCACCTGTGTCCAGCGATGATCCATCCCCGTCATCCATTTCTAGCTCTGTGTCTGACGCACCTGAGCCTTTACCATCCTCATCTGGCGTGGGAACAGATGGGCCAGACCCAGCTTCATCGACTATCACCTCAGCGCCCCCGGCGCCGTCAACCACAACCCGAGACGGTGGGATCCTTGACCCTATCACGTCGCTCGTGGGTGGTATCACATCTGGTGTCGGGTCCGTCATTAGCGAGGTTCTCTCCCCGATTTTGCCTTCGCCAGAACCGTCCAGCAGTTTGGTCCCCTCTGAGCCAGTTGTCACGCCTCCCCCCGTCAGCTCGAGCGCCGGAACAGATGGGCCAGACCCAGCTTCATCAATCATTACCTCAGCGCCCCCGGCGCCGTCAACCACAACCCGAGACGGTGGGATCCTTGATCCTATTACGTCTGGTGTTGGGTCCGTCATTAGCGAGATCCTCTCACCGATTTTGCCTTCGCCGGAACCATCTAGTAGTTTAGTCCCCTCTGAGCCAGTTGTTACTCCTCCCCCTGTCAGTTCGAGCGCACAGCCGGAGCCAGAGCCACCCGCAAGCAGCGAGCCTGTATCCGAGCCTCCCGTCACACCTACAACAACTACACCATCCCCTTCATCTTCACCATCCGGAGTTCTTGATCCGATCACTTCTTTACTTTCCAGTGTAGTTAGTGGAGTATCGAGTGTGATTTCGAGTGTCGCGGAAGAGCCCTCGCAGCCTCCTTCGAGCGAAGCTCCTTTCCCGCCTACGACGAGCGTCCCTCCTACAAGTGAACCGCCCGTACCACCCACCACGAGCCTTCCTCCTACTAGTGAGCCCGACGTTCCTCCCACGAGCCTTCCTCCTACTAGCGAACCGCCCACACCACCGACTACAAGTCTTCCCCCGACTAGTGAACCAGAGGTCCCATCAACCAGTGTTCCTCCTACCGAGGACCCGATTTCCCTCCCTCCGACCACGTCTGCACCCCCTTCAACAACCTTGATCCCGTTCCCTACTCCAACAGACAGTATCTCCGACCCAATCATCACACCGCTGCCCGAACAATCCACTTCCTCAGCTGTTTCCATTTCGTTGAATTCGGATTTATCGGGGATATTGACAGAGTCAGCGTTGGTGTTTACTTCCGCCCCGGTATCTTCTACGATCGCGACCACGTTGACCGATCCCGATCAAGCTACCACTACGATCCCTGAACAGGCCCAAGCTGCGCCGACTTCGCTCCTAGCCCAAGCAGCCCTTCCGTCGAGTTTGCCTTCCAGAATCTATCCGAAAGATGGCATGAACCCGAAACAAGAAGATTTGAGTGGGTATTCGTTCATCAGCATCCTGTTCACCTTGGATCTTGGTTGGAAGTTCGTCGTCGAGAATTCGATCAGTTCCAGTCAGATCTTTGGATATTTCCCCATCATTCTGCAGACGGCTTTGGATTTGAATCGTGAGTCTGTCAGTCTATTTGATCGGACAGGTACTTATTACTATTTATAGCCGATCAAGTTCGCGTCTTTGCACTCCAAGCGTACGTCCCCTCGTCGTACAAGGGCCCCGCAGACGTTGACTTGGTGCAAACGACGTTCCTCGCATACATTCCTTCCGAGGAACTCGACAACCTTTCCGCGCAGATCAAAGCCCCGCAATCCAAGTTCTACACCGGCGTGGCTGACCCCGTTGCAGAACAATTGGCTCGTCGCGTCGACTCTGGCTTCGCTATCAACTCTGTCTCTGACCCCAACGTCGGTGGTAGCACCGGTCTAGACGGCACCAACTCCTCGTCCTCCCCTTCCAGCGCGTCGTCCTCAGACAAAGCACGTCAAGATGCTATCATCGGTGTTGTCAGCGCGCTGGGTGCCATCGCGTTGTTGGTCTTGGGGTACCTGGTTTACCGAAGCGTGAAGAGAAGACAGGAACTGAGACACAGACGACTAAGTGACCCACCGCGTGAGGAGGCTGTCGGATATAGACCTGAAGGTCGTGACTTTGATCAGGACAGTGTTGGAGGTGCTAGAAGGCGATCGTTCTATTTCGCGGAGGATTCTCTGAGGGGATTCCAGGATCAGAGGGTTGGTGAAGGGCTGTCAGGAGGGTTTGGTGCTGCTGGAGCTGGAGCTGGAGCTGGAGGGGGATATGCGGCTGCTGGACCATCGCAGATGACGCAGAGAAGGCAGGTTATGCCGGCTGCGATATCGGCGCCAATCCTGAGGGAGAATAGTATGAATTGGTAGAGACCATCTCCCTTCCCCTTCTCCCCTTCTCCCATCCATCTATGCTACATGTCCGAGTTATTTCGTCACTTTCAAGGTTTCGTGAACTGTTTGTTTGCTCTTCATTCGGTTTCTAATTTGCATTTGAAGTCACCGAATTTATACCTCTACAGATTTCCGTATTTTCTTCCTTTCTATTGCTACTTTGTTCATGTGACTTCATTTCGTACTTACATGGCTTATTGTCTCCATTATTACGCTGCGCGCTCCGACGTGCACTACAACCTTCATCGCCCCGCTTACGACACTCGCCACTCGTCCACGCACTACAAATTATGCACCATCTACGTCCTTCTCGCCGTTCGCTGAGTACTTCGATAGCTGCTCTTCTCTGTGCTTTTATTGGGGTCTTTATTGCAACTCGTAGTTCTTGTGCTGTTTTCGCGGGGGCTTGTTTATCGACTTTCTGAGGTGAGAATGCGACGATAGCCTACACCCTCGCACTCTTGCTTTGCATGGAATCCCTACTTCCACTAGCGTCGAGTCTTGGAATAATGAATTATGTCATGTGAGCCGGCGTGATGCAGGGACGGGAGCCAATAGGAAGGCTAGAAAACGACGAAAAACACCGTAAGTCCAAAATGCTATAGCCCCTCGGACCGGCATAGGTTCCCCCTTCGGTGCTCGCTCTAAGCCAGCGGAAACGAGGGTCTCCCCCCGTTCCCGCTGGTGTGTATTAGCTATCTACGACATGACGCAACTAGGTACGGCTACTACGGGGTACGGACAGCAAGAGTCCCAAGTCCAGCAGTCTGGAAAATGGCAACTGTTAGTAGGTCGTCCGATTAGAATAGTGACGGTGTCGTCTCGTGCCAACCCCAAGTTTTGGATTTGCAGAGTCGGCGCCGTATGGACGTTCGCGTCGTTGATAGAGTTTGCGAGCCAATGGACCATGTCGTTCCGTATTGTTGGTGGGGTACAGCGACGAGAGAGGATGGTACGAAAAGGTGGATTTGAACAGAGGTGAGACACGATCGTTTGGCTAGTTGATTCACAGCAAATCAGCGTGCATTCATCCGCGCAGAGAGTGGTGGTAGCAGAAGGTGGTGTTGGTGTTGGTGTTGTTGTTGTTGTTGATGGCAGCAGGAACAGCCTGAGCCCAACGCCGTCAGAGGTAATATCCAGCCGCTCGCAATCGTTTGTGTTGCATCATTACGCCGAGTTGGTATGGGTGGTCTCGGGGGTAGAATTGGGGAGACGTTCGCATGGATTCGCCGCAATATGGACCATCTCCAGCACGGTATCGACAGGGTTGTTGGGACGCGAGGTGCGATTATGGGTTACGAGGGTGTCGCTATTGGGAGAGAGCTCGACAGAGACGTGCTAGAATGTGTGCACCTTTGTTAGCATTCGAATATGATCACGCCAATTCATAAATATACTCACAAGGAAAAGGGATAAAGAGAACTTCAATACGAACATGGGCTCGATAAGTACAAGCCTTGGGACCGTTTCAAGGATGAATATCCTGTCCGAAAGGATGCTCGGCGATGCCCAAAGGCAGCAGGGGGGATACACAGTCAACGATACCGAGATCGTGAGGTGGTGTTCAATGGGCAAGAGGATGTCGTGGCTGAATTATATCTCCATCGACGCGTAATAGGACGTTTGGGAGAGCCGGATGGTGAGAATAGTGACGGTGAGTGGGAGGATGGTCGTTCGGGAATCCGGGATGGGGTGAGATGGGGGTTGTACACCATGGTTGTCATAGTAGGATCAGACCGATCACAACAATGTCGGTGGGCAATAACCAGGTGATCGCAGTGATTCACAACAGGTCATCACAATACCGTCGCAACATGATCCAGTGAGGGGACGTTGATGTGGAATCGACACGATAGGCATGGTGTCTGGCAGGGACGCTAGCGGATGGGGTGTTGTTGTTGTTGTTGCTGCAGGTGCGGTGTGCAGAGAGAACTCGACGGGGACATACTAGGATAGACATAGCAACGTTAGTATCCAAGCATGATCACACAAGCTGATGAACTGACTTATGAGGAAACATAACACAGAACTTCAACGCGCAGTCAAAATGATCGCCGATGAGTATTGTGCCCGATGACATGGCCAGCGATATCGAGGAATGGGTGTCTAGAGGACGACCAATCCTTCCTTCAACAGCAACTGGGGATCATACAACGGCGTTAAATGGTGGGAGCGCGTGACAGCATCTCGATCGGTGGGCCGTATATTGTTTGGGTACTCAGAGTAGATTGGTGGAGATAGTGACGACAAGGCGACGCAAGGGCTTATACGAGTGTGGGAGGGTGCATGAATTGACCGTGCACACAAATCTATGCGGCCAGATGGTCAGCTTCAACAGAGGTAGTAGCATTAACAAACTCACTTACCAGGATGCAGTAGCTTGAGAATGCCGATCCGAGTCCTTTGTATCAACATCAATACAAAGACCCCTTGCATGAGAATAGTCCTACGCGGAGAGATGATCGGCAAGAGGTGATGGAGTGTTACGAAGCGTGGTTCAAGCTTGATGGTGGGAAAGTAGGGCTTGCTGAAGTGGTTTCGAGACTAAAGGCGCCATGCAGATTGCGTATAACAGCAAACGCAAACGCAAACGCAAACGCAAATGAGAGAAATATTCGTTGATAAGTGGTGTAATTGGGGTGGTGGGCAATCGATGGATACACTCTGGATGAACATCGAGCGCAGAGAGGCTGAGATCCACCCTTGAATCGGGTTACCCCTAGTGTCAATGTAACCGTCAGTATCGTGGCCAGTTAAAGCAAGATAGACACTTACAAAGGCTACATTGATCAGAATGGTCAGCGCTGTCCATACAAATCTTGGGAAGATAGATTTGGTGTTGAACGTGTGTAGAGGCACGTAAACAGGCAAATAATAACTGATAGATTGTCTTAGTCAGTGAGAACGTGATAAAGGTTGCAAATACTGACCGTGTTTGGCGGTAAAGCATTCACAATGTAGACAGCAGGACACTCCACGGCGAGGTGCCAAATCATTGGTGATATATCACAGTTCGAACTTCGAAATCAATTTCTGAAAATCATTCTCAGTAAGTCAAATGCATCAAATGGGGTATTGAAATAGCGTACATGTATGAGGGAAAGTAACGGGGTCGGTATAAACATGCGAAGATAGAATCTACTAGTACCCAGAGTGCGTCAGAGGTAGTTGGCAGGATACAAGAAGGGCACTTACGGGTTATGACCTTTTTGGGAAATACGCCAGGGCAAGACTAAGAATCGAGGCGACGCCACCACTACATCTTCAATCACTACTGCCGTGGCTTTAGCATGACCGCCAGCAAAAGGATCAAATAGGCATTCATGCAACGATGTGTAGAAGGTAGGTGAGTGGCAAGTACAATGAACTCAGAGGGACGAGGAAGGAGCCATCGGACAACAGCGAGTAGGCGACGATGGGGCATCATGACGGGATAGTGGGGGGTTGGGATGGAAGGTACGTACCTCCAGGACCTCTTATATACAGTACCAGTGAGCATTTAATCGGAGTATCTTCAAAAGATATCTAAACAATACTCTAATACTTGTGTATTCAGGAAATTCCCTGGGAGCTCTTCTCCCGATAGTTTCTTCCAGACATTCACATCAAATCACAAACACCCTCTTCTATCGTAGCTTGCATATCCATTTTTAGAGAATCCATGTATGCCGCTCATATATCCCTCATTTTATTTTGAAAACTTATTTACTTTCCACCAGATTTCACAGCAGATTGCCAGCGTCGGCGGACTCAGAGCTCGGGAATCAGGGGAGAACCCATCCTCTCCCATTAAGTGGGTTTCCTCTTCAGATATAGACTGATATGGATTGATTGAATTCGTTGTCAAAGGTATCTTCAGATGACTTCTACACAATTTCTCCCCACTGATGACACTCATCATGCTGAATCCCATCGTCATTCGTGCACGTCGGACTCGATGCAACATCCACGCTTCCACCACCCGGAGCACCTTCCTTTCAGTCTCGCAGATGGGACAGACAAGAGGAACTGGTGAGAACAGTTTCTTCCCGGGATTCACTCACCTTCCTCAGCTATACTCTCTCAGGTACCAATGTCGTGCTTGATCACTTGCGTTGACGCCGCCGCCGACTCTGTAAGTACATGATTTCCTCTCCATTGTCACCCCGCAGTCTGGAGCAGACAACTCCCTCTCCCGCTCTCCCGACACTCCCCATTCCTATTGCGGGTAGCGCAAATCGTTGGGATTAATTGACACCATCATTCTGACCTCCCCGCACAATCCATCCTCATCGGATTTTCATCCTATGCCTGGTACCATATATACATTCACTTTAACTTTGTCGTATCACTTTTGGATCAAACGACCAGCCGGATTGCAGAATCTTACGAAGGCAGGTTGGGCTTTGTGTTTGGGTGGTCCCCATACTTACCATGTCGTTCGAGCTGGGACAGGGCACGCCCTACTTCGATACACCATACGTAATGTATTACAACGTAGATCCCTCACAGGGGATGATAGCGACTACGTGGATCTATGTACATTAATTGTGATTAATTCATGACTTTGCATAAACAACACATGAACGGAGATCTTGTTGTCATCAATAAGGTCCGGAGGTACAACATATCAAGTCTACGACAAAGATTCAATGCATAGGGGGGAGCCTCCTATGCGAGCGTAGCTCTTTGTACATATTCAATATCATACTTCTTACTTGCATATGTCCGATAAAAAGTTTGCAATACAATTGACAAGCGTGCGGGAGATACTAATGTGAGTCGAAGGAATGTGACTGATTGGTGGCGGGACAGAGATTCCAATGAAATCCAACGTAGAAACAGATATAAATCTGTCTAACACATGTTGGCAATGATGCCAAAAGTCAACACTGGATGGCTCGGAAACAAGCCGAATGAGGTGGACTCAAATACAGGTGCGCAATGACTCCTTGTATTCGCATTTCAATGCATACGATATGCTCTGCTACTTACTTATGTTGTGTTGTAGGAACCGAGCCATTCTCAAAACGAGAGCTCTCGATCGCCCAATATGAGTGTGCATATCACAAACGGAATAGCTACGTGGTATTATACACAATTTACTGTGCGATACATCCCGATAACAAATGCGAAACACATCAAAACCCTTGTATAGTCTTCTGAAATCGACTCGATGGCTTACGAGCAATCCATTGACATGCTGTGATTATGTCCGCAACAAAACGTCAAATGATCATTCACGCAATAGAGATACATCGAATCGAATGTATACAACATTCAACTAACACTACTCCATCATTCAACAACAGTAATACATGTCCCAGCAACTGATTGTATTCACTACATCTTTCGCGCACCTACGACAAAGTCCAAACCATCTCCTGTCCTGGTAAGGAAGAATCTATGATAACGTCACCAAGGATCTTCTAAATCCTCCGCGCTACAAGTCTGAGATACAGAGAATAAGTAATAATAGCAATAACAATGATATATGTATATTCAGGGATCCCATTTTTTAAGCGAGGAATAAGAAAAGGAAGAGCGCAAACTCACCTCGGCGGAACGAGCGCACGAGAAGAAGGGGGGCTTCTTGGAAGTAAATTTGATCGCTCCCTTTTCGTTTGAGTCACAGAATGAATGCATGTCTATTCCGCCGTGTTGGAAAGTTGGATGGACATGAAAGCGAGAGGATATAGTAGGACTTACTGTCATGTCCATATCCTAGACGATGTCACTCGCCTTCGAGACGACAGAGACGAAAGGGGGAGTAGGATGTGGTGCTCTGAGCCCGGGATGATGCGGTGATCGTTCAGCAATAAATTTCAAGTCTTCTCCCGCTCGTAACCATTACATACTTTGATTAGAGTTATATTGCATCTGGACTTGCTGTTTCTGATGAGGCATGCACTGGCTAGGCTGTGAGGACACGCAATTCCGTCTGAAATGAGCAGGAGAGTTCGTGCTGAACATACACACCTGTAACGATCCCTCGTCATGTCAGACCTCAATAATCGGCGGGAGGAAGGCCGTGTCGATAAGCCAGGAAGGGGGTGGAAGGTACGCGACCAAAGTCTCCACAAACTTGCTTGTTGGTTCGGCGCACAATGGCCGCGGCTTTCCTCTCTTCACATCGTCACTAGCTCGTAACCACACCGATTCGCGTCAGCTACCGTCCCATTGGTAAACGCGAATCCAAACATACCAATTCTGGATTGGGTCTAGAAGAACCAGGCGCCAGCGCTCGTACGTTATCAGGTACGTGCACAGGAAGAAAGAAAGAAAGAACGCACACGCACACGCACACGCACGGACGAGAGAAGTCAGCGTGGGTTTGGGGGTTTGGGGGTTTGGGGGTTTGGGGGTTCTTGGAAGTAACTTCAATTGATGATGGTACGAATGGGGTACGGCAGTGGTTCCAGCAGTCGGTTCCGAATCCAGTATATCCTATCCATCGCCCTTCATGGATTCTGCGTCGCAGTTCCGGTTCCTTGAGGAATGGCCTCGTAAGTCTTAGTCGTAAGTCGTTGGGCAGCGTATGCAGACTCTACAACGCGTGAGCATCGTCGCCGCTCACTGTCTGACTCACCAGGTATACACGAGAAATGGAAGCCACTCGTTACTCCCGTGGTTCCTGAGGAGGCGATACAATCTGTCCGTGAATAGATTTGTTGAAAAGAGTAGATGATTTACCTTGTTGGTTATCTCAACAGCTTTTTCCAACATTCCAGAACGGCACGCGCGACGCGATCACGTTGTGCTGCAGCTTCCTAGCATCACCAGGTCACTTAAGCTTTTCGATCGCGTTAGTGGAGAAGCCGCTTGAACTTTGACGAGTATCACACGAAGGAAATTTGCATGGGAAGGAGCTGAGGGGTTGGAATAAACAGGATTTATTAGATGTAAATAAGAACAATATGTCGGCGGAGGAAAGGGAAAAATAAGTATAAATGAGGGGGGGATGGGAGACCAATGGTCTCCCACATACGATACATCCCATCATACGCACCTGAGCACCCTCGTCCTCATCGTTCCCTTCCCCCAACACTCCCGTCCGCCCCATCCACTCTTCCTGTCCTCCTCCTCCTCGCCGAACATCGTTGTACGCACCTATTCATACCCCAATAGTGTGTTGTGCCCACTGTTGTTATCGCTCCTGGTGTTCACCTCGTGAACGCGTCGGACTCTCCAAGCTGTACGTGATCAGAGGTTAGTCGTTGCGCGTACCTAGACGACCAGACTAACATACCTGTTTCTTCATAGACGTTCACGACCCTCCCATCACGCGTTTGGCGTCGTATTGCGAGGTAAACGATCCTTCTGGATTTCCTGGGTAAATATTGACTATGCCGTGTAGATGGTCGTGCTGTAGGGAGTGAGGACGCGTCGAGAATGTCTTCATCATCGAGTTATGGTGGCCTCGTTGGAATCGTCAATCTGCGTGTCGTCCAAAGGTCAGTATTGACGCGTAACCTCATGACTAGCCGGTAGCTCACCTTGTTCTCCTCGTCGCAGACGTTTACGGTGCTTCCAAGACGCGTGTGTTGAAGGGATTTGGGCGACTTTCAAAGGTAACTGCCACGCTCGATATGTGATGGTACGCTGGCGGTATTGTTGATGTGGATATGTTGGTACGTGGTGGTTTCGCGTGCCATCCCCACACTCCGTCCATCCATTCCTTTCGTTGTCCTCCTCCTCCTCTCCCCTACTAATGTTCCTTGTTGTTCCCATCTCTAGCCATGTTCAATGCGTCAAAATCTTCGACCTACAAGTTAATCAAGGGTCAGTACTGACGCGTAAATCTTTTGCTAATCCGCTGCTTACCCTGCCCATTGTAGAATCCCATGTGATGTGTTCGTCACGAAGATCGATCGAGTTGGAGGGGCAAGCTTGCCCTCGAACGCGAGATGGATGTATGTATGTTGATGAGATGTTGACGATGCTTCGTTGACGCGTGTATTGCGGGGATGTGAGGGGATGTGATGATAGTCCGAGGTAATTGTCATCTTCAAAGATAGCATCATGACGGGCATATGCTGACGGTATCGTTGGTGTAGGGATGTTGAAGTTACTGTCGGAGGTTGTGTACGTGATCATTCCGCTCGCTAGCCCACTCTCCATCCATCCGTTCTGTTCGCCTTCCTCCTCCTCCTCCTCCCCTTGCTAATGTCCCTTGTTAACGTCTCTAGCCGTGTTGAACGTGTCGAAATGTTGGACCTACAAGATAATGAAAGGTCAGTATTAACGCGTAAATTTGTTACTAATTCGCTGCTTACCTTGCCTGTTGTAGGTTGTCGTGAGGATGGATGGACTGAGTTTGGAAGGCAAGGTCGGTCTTGTACGTGTGATGGATGCATGTTGACGATATGGATGAGTCAGGGACGTCGATGTTGCAAAGCGAAGGAGGAAGGTCTATGGTGATGTAGGCTGGGTCTTGTAAGGTTGATAGATGTATGTTGACGACGACGAGACGATGATGGACTAGGGACGTCGATGCTGCGATTCGAGGGAGGAAGGCGGATGGTTGAATTTATTCTCATATCTTGAGGGCATTTATGGTGGTGGTGGTGGCAGGGTTGTAGGACACTGTACTCACCTGGATCTGGACGCGTCATCATGCATATCAACGTTGAACATCAACAACAACAATCAACAACGACGATCCCACAAGCTGGGAGACGCGTAGGGATGGAGGGAGAGCAAGGTAGCAAGGTAGGTGGCGGATGGGTGATCGTTGACGGCACTGTTTATCAACTTGCGTAGGTCGTCTTCAGAACATCTTGGAACAGCCTGTACCACGGCGTGGCCAGGTCTGGCAAAGAACAAGAAGAGCGGCGAAATGGCCCAAGTGTTCGATGTCTGACCGTGTGAATATGAACTTGACCCTGAGACATAGAAACGGGAAAGTTGGAATCAGTTTCTCATCCTTTTATTTCTCTCATTCTCATCTTTTCCTTCGACTTTTTGTCCAGATGTCCTCGCGCACCCCATTTACCAGTTGTCTCGACATCCCCGGGCTCGGGCTTTGCAGCGACTGGTTTTATTCGCCGAGAACTTCCACGCTCTTTCACTACACATCTTACTTGGGTGCCCATCGGATTTTCATTCGCCTAGCTCTTCGACGACAACGACAACGAGCGTTCCCGAAAGAACTCTATTCAAAGCCCCCAAGAAACCCAATAACAACGTTGCATTTCGTTCGCCAGATTTCATCGAGAAATCATGCGATTGTCTAATGTTTATCAACTTTTGGCGGTCCTCGCACCCGGGCGACGTTGATGCTGCGCATTCGTCTCTGGAGAGATCGTTCGCTCGACGGTCCATGCAGAAGAGGCAGTTAAAGCTTGATCTGGATATCCGTGAGTAACTAGGAACCTTGACGACGGGCCGTGGTGACCTAGATCTTTTTCATTTTGCTTTTCCAGCGGGCATACTTGATCCTCCCACTAGGGAGCGTACGTCGACACCAGTGCCTGGTACCACTGTTATTTTACCCGCAACAGGAGTCATACCAATAGAAACCCCGATTTTGCCGTTGCCGACAAGGACATCGACATCGACATCTTCCCCCTCAGTATTACCATCATCTTCATCCTCACCAGCATCTTCCTCGTCTGTTTCCAGTTCCTCTGTTTCATCTAGTAAAAGTGTCTCATCAACGTTAACCTTGCCTTCTTCATCCAGTGTATCCTCAACATCGTCTTCTGTATCTTCGTCTTCTTCGATTAGCTCGGACGGGCCAAGTTCTACCTCCTCTGTCGCACCGACGCCCTCCCTACCGCCGCCACCACCTGTGTCCAGCGATGATCCATCCCCGTCATCCATTTCTAGCTCTGTGTCTGACGCACCTGAGCCTTTACCATCCTCATCTGGCGTGGGAACAGATGGGCCAGACCCAGCTTCATCGACTATCACCTCAGCACCCCCGGCGCCGTCAACTACCACTCGAGGAGGTGGAATTCTTGACCCTATCACGTCGCTCGTGGGTGGTATTACATCTGGTGTCGGGTCCGTCATTAGCGAGGTTCTCTCGCCGATTTTGCCTTCACCCGAACCGTCCAGCAGTTTGGTCCCCTCTGAGCCAGTTGTCACGCCTCCCCCCGTCAGCTCGAGCGCCGGAACAGATGTGCCAGACCCAGCTTCATCAATCATTACCTCAGCGCCCCCGGCGCCGTCAACCACAACCCGAGACGGTGGGATCCTTGATCCTATAAC
Organism: Pleurotus citrinopileatus; assembly: GCA_017312325.1. NCBI lineage: Eukaryota > Fungi > Basidiomycota > Agaricomycetes > Agaricales > Pleurotaceae > Pleurotus > Pleurotus citrinopileatus. Next base: position 2,519,429 of record BHFW01000037.1, read on the forward strand.
GTCTGGTGTTGGGTCCGTCATTAGCGAGGTCCTCTCACCGATTTTGCCTTCGCCAGAGCCATCTAGTCGTTTAGTCCCCTCTGAGCCAGTTGTTACTCCTCCCCCTGTCAGTTCGAGCGCACAGCCGGAGCCAGAGCCACCCGCAAGCAGCGAGCCTGTATCCGAGCCTCCCGTCACACCTACAACAACTACACCATCCCCTTCATCTTCACCATCCGGAGTTCTTGATCCGATCACTTCTTTACTTTCCAGTGTAGTTAGTGGAGTTTCGAGTGTGATTTCGAGTGTCGCGGAAGAGCCTTCGCAGCCTCCTTCGAGCGAAGCTCCTTTCCCGCCTACGACGAGCGTCCCCCCTACGAGTGAACCGCCCGTACCACCCACCACGAGCCTTCCTCCTTCTAGTGAGCCCGACGTTCCTCCCACGAGCCTTCCTCCTACTAGCGAACCGCCCACACCACCGACTACAAGTCTTCCCCCGACTAGTGAACCAGAGGTCCCACCAACCAGTGTTCCTCCTACCGAGGACCCGATTTCCCTGCCTCCGACCACGTCTGCGCCTCCCTCAACAACCTTGATCCCGTTCCCTACTCCAACAGACAGTATCTCTGACCCAATCATCACACCGCTGCCCGAACAATCCACTTCCTCAGCTGTTTCCATTTCGTTGAATTCGGATTTATCGGGGATATTGACAGAGTCAGCGTTGGTGTTTACTTCCGCCCCGGTATCTTCTACGATCGCGACCACGTTGACCGATCCCGATCAAGCTACCACTACGATCCCTGAACAGGCCCAAGCTGCGCCGACTTCGCTCCTAGCCCAAGCAGCCCTTCCGTCGAGTTTGCCTTCCAGAATCTATCCGAAAGATGGCATGAACCCGAAACAAGAAGATTTGAGTGGGTATTCGTTCATCAGCATCCTGTTCACGTTGGATCTTGGTTGGAAGTTCGTCGTCGAGAATTCGATCAGTTCCAGTCAGATCTTTGGATATTTCCCCATCATTCTGCAGACGGCTTTGGATTTGAATCGTGAGTCTGTCAGTCTATTTGATCGGACAGGTACTTATTACTATTTATAGCCGATCAAGTTCGCGTCTTTGCACTCCAAGCGTACGTCCCCTCGTCGTACAAGGGCCCCGCAGACGTCGACTTGGTGCAAACGACGTTCCTCGCATACATTCCTTCCGAGGAACTCGACAACCTTTCCGCGCAGATCAAAGCCCCGCAATCCAAGTTCTACACCGGCGTGGCTGACCCCGTCGCCGAACAATTGGCTCGTCGCGTCGACTCCGGCTTCGCTATCAACTCTGTCTCTGACCCCAACGTCGGTGGTAGCACCGGTCTAGACGGCACCAACTCCTCGTCCTCCCCTTCCAGCGCGTCGTCCTCAGACAAAGCACGTCAAGATGCTATCATCGGTGTTGTCAGCGCGCTGGGTGCCATCGCGTTGTTGGTCTTGGGGTACCTGGTTTACCGAAGCGTGAAGAGAAGACAGGAACTGAGACACAGACGACTAAGTGACCCACCGCGTGAGGAGGCTGTCGGATATAGACCTGAAGGTCGTGACTTTGATCAGGACAGTGTTGGAGGTGCTAGAAGGCGATCGTTCTATTTCGCGGAGGATTCTCTGAGGGGATTCCAGGATCAGAGGGTTGGTGAAGGGCTGTCAGGAGGGTTTGGTGCTGCTGGAGCTGGAGCTGGAGCTGGAGGGGGATATGCGGCTGCTGGACCATCGCAGATGACGCAGAGAAGGCAGGTTATGCCGGCTGCGATATCGGCGCCAATCCTGAGGGAGAATAGTATGAATTGGTAGAGACCATCTCCCTTCCCCTTCTCCCCTTCTCCCATCCATCTATGCTACATGTCCGAGTTATTTCGTCACTTTCAAGGTTTCGTGAACTGTTTGTTTGCTCTTCATTCGGTTTCTAATTTGCATTTGAAGTCACCGAATTTATACCTCTACAGATTTCCGTATTTTCTTCCTTTCTATTGCTACTTTGTTCATGTGACTTCATTTCGTACTTACATGGCTTATTGTCTCCATTATTACGCTGCGCGCTCCGACGTGCACTACAACCTTCATCGCCCCGCTTACGACACTCGCCACTCGTCCACGCACTACAAATTATGCACCATCTACGTCCTTCTCGCCGTTCGCTGAGTACTTCGATAGCTGCTCTTCTCTGTGCTTTTATTGGGGTCTTTATTGCAACTCGTAGTTCTTGTGCTGTTTTCGCGGGGGCTTGTTTATCGACTTTCTGAGGTGAGAATGCGACGATAGCCTACACCCTCGCACTCTTGCTTTCCATGGAATCCCTACTTCCACTAGCGTCGAGTCTTGGAATAATGAATTATGTCATGTGAGCCGGCGTGATGCAGGGACGGGAGCCAATAGGAAGGCTAGAAAACGACGAAAAACACCGTAAGTCCAAAATGCTATAGCCCCTCGGACCGGCATAGGTTCCCCCTTCGGTGCTCGCTCTAAGCCAGCGGAAACGAGGGTCTCCCCCCGTTCCCGCTGGTGTGTATTAGCTATCTACGACATGACGCAACTAGGTACGGCTACTACGGGGTACGGACAGCAAGAGTCCCAAGTCCAGCAGTCTGGAAAATGGCAACTGTTAGTAGGTCGTCCGATTAGAATAGTGACGGTGTCGTCTCGTGCCAACCCCAAGTTTTGGATTTGCAGAGTCGGCGCCGTATGGACGTTCGCGTCGTTGATAGAGTTTGCGAGCCAATGGACCATGTCGTTCCGTATTGTTGGTGGGGTACAGCGACGAGAGAGGATGGTACGAAAAGGTGGATTTGAACAGAGGTGAGACACGATCGTTTGACTAGTTGATTCACAGCAAATCAGCGTGCATTCATCCGCGCAGAGAGTGGTGGTAGCAGAAGGTGGTGTTGGTGTTGGTGTTGTTGTTGTTGTTGATGGCAGCAGGAACAGCCTGAGCCCAACGCCGTCAGAGGTAATATCCAGCCGCTCGCAATCGTTTGTGTTGCATCATTACGCCGAGTTGGTATGGGTGGTCTCGGGGGTAGAATTGGGGAGACGTTCGCATGGATTCGCCGCAATACGGACCATCTCCAGCACGGTATCGACAGGGTTGTTGGGACGCGAGGTGCGATTATGGGTTACGAGGGTGTCGCTATTGGGAGAGAGCTCGACAGAGACGTGCTAGAATGTGTGCACCTTTGTTAGCATTCGAATATGATCACGCCAATTCATAAATATACTCACAAGGAAAAGGGATAAAGAGAACTTCAATACGAACATGGGCTCGATAAGTACAAGCCTTGGGACCGTTTCAAGGATGAATATCCTGTCCGAAAGGATGCTCGGCGATGCCCAAAGGCAGCAGGGGGGATACACAGTCAACGATACCGAGATCGTGAGGTGGTGTTCAATGGGCAAGAGGATGTCGTGGCTGAATTATATCTCCATCGACGCGTAATAGGACGTTTGGGAGAGCCGGATGGTGAGAATAGTGACGGTGAGTGGGAGGATGGTCGTTCGGGAATCCGGGATGGGGTGAGATGGGGGTTGTACACCATGGTTGTCATAGTAGGATCAGACCGATCACAACAATGTCGGTGGGCAATAACCAGGTGATCGCAGTGATTCACAACAGGTCATCACAATACCGTCGCAACATAATCCAGTGAGGGGACGTTGATGTGGAATCGACACGATAGGCATGGTGTCTGGCAGGGACGCTAGCGGATGGGGTGTTGTTGTTGTTGCTGCAGGTGCGGTGTGCAGAGAGAACTCGACGGGGACATACTAGGATAGACATAGCAACGTTAGTATCCAAGCATGATCACACGAGCTGATGAACTGACTTATGAGGAAACATAACACAGAACTTCAACGTGCAGTCAAAATGATCGCCGATGAGTCGAGGAATGGGTGTCTAGAGGACAACCAATCCTTCCTTCAACAGCAACTGGGGATCATACAACGGCGTTAAATGGTGGGAGCGCGTGACAGCATCTCGATCGGTGGGCCGTATATTGTTTGGGTACCCAGAGTAGATTGGTGGAGATAGTGACGACAAGGCGACGCAAGGGCTTATACGAGTGTGGGAGGGTGCATGAATTGACCGTGCACACAAATCTATGCGGCCAGATGGTCAGCTTCAACAGAGGTAGTAGCATTAACAAACTCACTTACCAGGATGCAGTAGCTTGAGAATGCCGATCCGAGTCCTTTGTATCAACATCAATACAAAGACCCCTTGCATGAGAATAGTCCTACGCGGAGAGATGATCGGCAAGAGGTGATGGAGTGTTACGAAGCGTGGTTCAAGCTTGATGGTGGGAAAGTAGGGCTTGCTGAAGTGGTTTCGAGACTAAAGGCGCCATGCAGATTGCGTATAACAGCAAACGCAAACGCAAACACAAATGAGAGAAATATTCGTTGATAAGTGGTGTAATTGGGGTGGTGGGCAATCGATGGATACACTCTGGATGAACATCGAGCGCAGAGAGGCTGAGATCCACCCTTGAATCGGGTTACCCCTAGTGTCAATGTAACCGTCAGTATCGTGGCCAGTTAAAGCAAGATAGACACTTACAAAGGCTACATTGATCAGAATGGTCAGCGCTGTCCATACAAATCTTGGGAAGATAGATTTGGTGTTGAACGTGTGTAGAGGCACGTAAACAGGCAAATAATAACTGATAGATTGTCTTAGTCAGTGAGAACGTGATAAAGGTTGCAAATACTGACCGTGTTTGGCGGTAAAGCATTCACAATGTAGACAGCAGGACACTCCACGGCGAGGTGCCAAATCATTGGTGATATATCACAGTTCGAACTTCGAAATCAATTTCTGAAAATCATTCTCAGTAAGTCAAATGCATCAAATGGGGTATTGAAATAGCGTACATGTATGAGGGAAAGTAACGGGGTCGGTATAAACATGCGAAGATAGAATCTACTAGTACCCAGAGTGCGTCAGAGGTAGTTGGCAGGATACAAGAAGGGCACTTACGGGTTATGACCTTTTTGGGAAATACGCCAGGGCAAGACTAAGAATCGAGGCGACGCCACCACTACATCTTCAATCACTACTGCCGTGGCTTTAGCATGACCGCCAGCAAAAGGATCAAATAGGCATTCATGCAACGATGTGTAGAAGGTAGGTGAGTGGCAAGTACAATGAACTCAGAGGGACGAGGAAGGAGCCATCGGACAACAGCGAGTAGGCGACGATGGGGCATCATGACGGGATAGTGGGGGGTTGGGATGGAAGGTACGTACCTCCAGGACCTCTTATATACAGTACCAGTGAGCATTTAATCGGAGTATCTTCAAAAGATATCTAAACAATACTCTAATACTTGTGTATTCAGGAAATTCCCTGGGAGCTCTTCTCCCGATAGTTTCTTCCAGACATTCACATCAAATCACAAACACCCTCTTCTATCGTAGCTTGCATATCCATTTTTAGAGAATCCATGTATGCCGCTCATATATCCCTCATTTTATTTTGAAAACTTATTTACTTTCCACCAGATTTCACAGCAGATTGCCAGCGTCGGCGGACTCAGAGCTCGGGAATCAGGGGAGAACCCATCCTCTCCCATTAAGTGGGTTTCCTCTTCAGATATAGACTGATATGGATCGATTGAATTCGTTGTCAAAGGTATCTTCAGATGACTTCTACACAATTTCTCCCCACTGATGACACTCATCATGCTGAATCCCATCGTCATTCGTGCACGTCGGACTCGATGCAACATCCACGCTTCCACCACCCGGAGCACCTTCCTTTCAGTCTCGCAGATGGGACAGACGAGAGGAACTGGTGAGAACAGTTTCTTCCCGGGATTCACTCACCTTCCTCAGCTATACTCTCTCAGGTACCAATGTCGTGCTTGATCACTTGCGTTGACGCCGCCGCCGACTCTGTAAGTACATGATTTCCTCTCCATTGTCACCCCGCAGTCTGGAGCAGACAACTCCCTCTCCCGCTCTCCCGACACTCCCCATTCCTATTGCGGATAGCACAAATCATTGGGATTAATTGACACCATCATTCTGACCTCCCCGCACAATCCATCCTCATCGGATTTTCATCCTATGCCTGGTACCGTATATACATTCACTTTAACTTTGTCGTATCACTTTCGGATCAAACGACCAGCCGGATTGCGGAATCTTACGAAGGCAGGTTGGGCTTTGTGTTTGGGTGGTCCCCATACTTACCATGTCGTTCGAGCTGGGACAGGGCACGCCCTACTTCGATACACCATACGTAATGTATTACAACGTAGATCCCTCACAGGGGATGATAGCGACTATGTACGACGGCGTGGATCTATGTACATTAATTGTGATTAATTCATGACTTTGCATAAACGACACATGAACAGAGATATCGTTGTCATCAATAAGTTTCGGGGGTACAACATATCAAGTCTACGACGAAGATTCAATGCATAGGGGGGAGCCTCCTGTACAAGCGTACCTCTTCATACATATTCAATATCATAGTTCTTACTTGCATATGTCCGATACAATGCTTGCAGTATGATTGACAAGCGTACTGTAGATACTAATGTGAGTTGAAGGAATGTGACCGATTGGTGGCGGGATGGAGAAATCAATGAAAGCCAATGTAGAAACAGATGTAAATCTGTCGAACATATGTAGTCAATAATAACAAAGTCCAACACTGGATGTCTCGGGAACGAAGGAGGTTCAATACAGGTGTGCAATGACTCCTTGTATTCTTATTTCAACTTATATGACATGTTATGCCACTTACTTACATTGTGTGGTAGGAACCGAGCCATTTTCGATACGAGAGGTCTCAATCGCCCAATATGAACCTCGCAAATCACATTAGCTACATAGTATTGTTCACGATTTACTGTGCGATACATCCCGATAACAAATGCGAAACACATCAAAACCCTTGTATAGTCTTCTGAAATCGACTCGATGGCTTACGAGCAATCCATTGACATGCTGTGATTATGTCCGCAACAAAACTTCAAATGATCATTCACGCAATAGAGATACATCGAATCATACGTATACAACATTCAACTAACACTACTCCATCATTCAACAACAGTAATACATGTCCCAGCAACTGATTGTATTCACTACATCTTTCGCGCACCTACGACAAAGTCCAAACCATCTCCTGTCCTGGTAAGGAAGAATCTATGATAACGTCACCAAGGATCTTCTAAATCCTCCGCGCTACAAGTCTGAGATAAAGAGAATAAGTAATAATAGCAATAACAATGATATATGTATATTCAGGGATCCCATTTTTTAAGCGAGGAATAAGAAAAGGAAGAGCGCAAACTCACCTCGGCGGAACGAGCGCACGAGAAGAAGGGGGGCTTCTTGGAAGTAAATTTGATCGCTCCCTTTTCGTTTGAGTCACAGAATGAATGCCTGTCTATTCCGCCGTGTTGGACAGTCGAATTGACATGAAAGCGAGAGGATATAGTAGAACTTACTGTCTTGTCCATATCCTAGATGATGCCATTCGCATTCGAGACGACAGAGACGAACGGGGGAGTAGGATGCGGTGCTCCGAGCTCGGGATGATGCGGTGATTGTTCAGCAATAAATTTCAAGTCTTCTCCCGCTCGTAACCATTACATACTTTGATTAGAGTTATATTGCATCTGGACTTGCTGTTTCTGATGAGGCATGCACTGGCTAGGCTGTGAGGACGCGCAATTCCGTCTGAAATGAGCAGGAGAGTTCGTGCTGAACATACACACCTGTAACGATCCCTCGTCATGTCAGACCTCAATAATCGGCGGGAGGAAGGCCGTGTCGATAAGCCAGGAAGGGGGTGGAAGGTACGCGACCAAAGTCTCCACAAACTTGCTTGTTGGTTCGGCGCACAATGGCCGCGGCTTTCCTCTCTTCACATCGTCACTAGCTCGTAACCACACCGATTCGCGTCAGCTACCGTCCCATTGGTAAACGCGAATCCAAACATACCAATTCTGGATTGGGTCTAGAAGAACCAGGCGCCAGCGCTCGTACGTTATCAGGTACGTGCACAGGAAGAAAGAAAGAAAGAACGCACACGCACACGCACACGCACGGACGAGAGAAGTCAGCGTGGGTTTGGGGGTTTGGGGGTTTGGGGGTTTGGGGGTTTGGGGGTTCTTGGAAGTAACTTCAATTGATGATGGTACGAATGGGGTACGGCAGTGGTTCCAGCAGTCGGTTCCGAATCCAGTATATCCTATCCATCGCCCTTCATGGATTCTGCGTCGCAGTTCCGGTTCCTTGAGGAATGGCCTCGTAAGTCTTAGTCGTAAGTCGTTGGGCAGCGTATGCAGACTCTACAACGCGTGAGCATCGTCGCCGCTCACTGTCTGACTCACCAGGTATACACGAGAAATGGAAGCCACTCGTTACTCCCGTGGTTCCTGAGGAGGCGATACAATCTGTCCGTGAATAGATTTGTTGAAAAGAGTAGATGATTTACCTTGTTGGTTATCTCAACAGCTTTTTCCAACATTCCAGAACGGCACGCGCGACGCGATCACGTTGTGCTGCAGCTTCCTAGCATCACCAGGTCACTTAAGCTTTTCGATCGCGTTAGTGGAGAAGCCGCTTGAACTTTGACGAGTATCACACGAAGGAAATTTGCATGGGAAGGAGCTGAGGGGTTGGAATAAACAGGATTTATTAGATGTAAATAAGAACAATATGTCGGCGGAGGAAAGGGAAAAATAAGTATAAATGAGGGGGGGATGGGAGACCAATGGTCTCCCACATACGATACATCCCATCATACGCACCTGAGCACCCTCGTCCTCATCGTTCCCTTCCCCCAACACTCCCGTCCGCCCCATCCACTCTTCCTGTCCTCCTCCTCCTCGCCGAACATCGTTGTACGCACCTATTCATACCCCAATAGTGTGTTGTGCCCACTGTTGTTATCGCTCCTGGTGTTCACCTCGTGAACGCGTCGGACTCTCCAAGCTGTACGTGATCAGAGGTTAGTCGTTGCGCGTACCTAGACGACCAGACTAACATACCTGTTTCTTCATAGACGTTCACGACCCTCCCATCACGCGTTTGGCGTCGTATTGCGAGGTAAACGATCCTTCTGGATTTCCTGGGTAAATATTGACTATGCCGTGTAGATGGTCGTGCTGTAGGGAGTGAGGACGCGTCGAGAATGTCTTCATCATCGAGTTATGGTGGCCTCGTTGGAATCGTCAATCTGCGTGTCGTCCAAAGGTCAGTATTGACGCGTAACCTCATGACTAGCCGGTAGCTCACCTTGTTCTCCTCGTCGCAGACGTTTACGGTGCTTCCAAGACGCGTGTGTTGAAGGGATTTGGGCGACTTTCAAAGGTAACTGCCACGCTCGATATGTGATGGTACGCTGGCGGTATTGTTGATGTGGATATGTTGGTACGTGGTGGTTTCGCGTGCCATCCCCACACTCCGTCCATCCATTCCTTTCGTTGTCCTCCTCCTCCTCTCCCCTACTAATGTTCCTTGTTGTTCCCATCTCTAGCCATGTTCAATGCGTCAAAATCTTCGACCTACAAGTTAATCAAGGGTCAGTACTGACGCGTAAATCTTTTGCTAATCCGCTGCTTACCCTGCCCATTGTAGAATCCCATGTGATGTGTTCGTCACGAAGATCGATCGAGTTGGAGGGGCAAGCTTGCCCTCGAACGCGAGATGGATGTATGTATGTTGATGAGATGTTGACGATGCTTCGTTGACGCGTGTATTGCGGGGATGTGAGGGGATGTGATGATAGTCCGAGGTAATTGTCATCTTCAAAGATAGCATCATGACGGGCATATGCTGACGGTATCGTTGGTGTAGGGATGTTGAAGTTACTGTCGGAGGTTGTGTACGTGATCATTCCGCTCGCTAGCCCACTCTCCATCCATCCGTTCTGTTCGCCTTCCTCCTCCTCCTCCTCCCCCTTGCTAATGTCCCTTGTTAACGTCTCTAGCCGTGTTGAACGTGTCGAAATGTTGGACCTACAAGATAATGAAAGGTCAGTATTAACGCGTAAATTTGTTACTAATTCGCTGCTTACCTTGCCTGTTGTAGGTTGTCGTGAGGATGGATGGACTGAGTTTGGAAGGCAAGGTCGGTCTTGTACGTGTGATGGATGCATGTTGACGATATGGATGAGTCAGGGACGTCGATGTTGCAAAGCGAAGGAGGAAGGTCTATGGTGATGTAGGCTGGGTCTTGTAAGGTTGATAGATGTATGTTGACGACGACGAGACGATGATGGACTAGGGACGTCGATGCTGCGATTCGAGGGAGGAAGGCGGATGGTTGAATTTATTCTCATATCTTGAGGGCATTTATGGTGGTGGTGGTGGCAGGGTTGTAGGACACTGTACTCACCTGGATCTGGACGCGTCATCATGCATATCAACGTTGAACATCAACAACAACAATCAACAACGACGATCCCACAAGCTGGGAGACGCGTAGGGATGGAGGGAGAGCAAGGTAGCAAGGTAGGTGGCGGATGGGTGATCGTTGACGGCACTGTTTATCAACTTGCGTAGGTCGTCTTCAGAACATCTTGGAACAGCCTGTACCACGGCGTGGCCAGGTCTGGCAAAGAACAAGAAGAGCGGCGAAATGGCCCAAGTGTTCGATGTCTGACCGTGTGAATATGAACTTGACCCTGAGACATAGAAACGGGAAAGTTGGAATCAGTTTCTCATCCTTTTATTTCTCTCATTCTCATCTTTTCCTTCGACTTTTTGTCCAGATGTCCTCGCGCACCCCATTTACCAGTTGTCTCGACATCCCCGGGCTCGGGCTTTGCAGCGACTGGTTTTATTCGCCGAGAACTTCCACGCTCTTTCACTACACATCTTACTTGGGTGCCCATCGGATTTTCATTCGCCTAGCTCTTCGACGACAACGACAACGAGCGTTCCCGAAAGAACTCTATTCAAAGCCCCCAAGAAACCCAATAACAACGTTGCATTTCGTTCGCCAGATTTCATCGAGAAATCATGCGATTGTCTAATGTTTATCAACTTTTGGCGGTCCTCGCACCCGGGCGACGTTGATGCTGCGCATTCGTCTCTGGAGAGATCGTTCGCTCGACGGTCCATGCAGAAGAGGCAGTTAAAGCTTGATCTGGATATCCGTGAGTAACTAGGAACCTTGACGACGGGCCGTGGTGACCTAGATCTTTTTCATTTTGCTTTTCCAGCGGGCATACTTGATCCTCCCACTAGGGAGCGTACGTCGACACCAGTGCCTGGTACCACTGTTATTTTACCCGCAACAGGAGTCATACCAATAGAAACCCCGATTTTGCCGTTGCCGACAAGGACATCGACATCGACATCTTCCCCCTCAGTATTACCATCATCTTCATCCTCACCAGCATCTTCCTCGTCTGTTTCCAGTTCCTCTGTTTCATCTAGTAAAAGTGTCTCATCAACGTTAACCTTGCCTTCTTCATCCAGTGTATCCTCAACATCGTCTTCTGTATCTTCGTCTTCTTCGATTAGCTCGGACGGGCCAAGTTCTACCTCCTCTGTCGCACCGACGCCCTCCCTACCGCCGCCACCACCTGTGTCCAGCGATGATCCATCCCCGTCATCCATTTCTAGCTCTGTGTCTGACGCACCTGAGCCTTTACCATCCTCATCTGGCGTGGGAACAGATGGGCCAGACCCAGCTTCATCGACTATCACCTCAGCACCCCCGGCGCCGTCAACTACCACTCGAGGAGGTGGAATTCTTGACCCTATCACGTCGCTCGTGGGTGGTATTACATCTGGTGTCGGGTCCGTCATTAGCGAGGTTCTCTCGCCGATTTTGCCTTCACCCGAACCGTCCAGCAGTTTGGTCCCCTCTGAGCCAGTTGTCACGCCTCCCCCCGTCAGCTCGAGCGCCGGAACAGATGTGCCAGACCCAGCTTCATCAATCATTACCTCAGCGCCCCCGGCGCCGTCAACCACAACCCGAGACGGTGGGATCCTTGATCCTATAACGTCTGGTGTTGGGTCCGTCATTAGCGAGGTCCTCTCACCGATTTTGCCTTCGCCAGAGCCATCTAGTCGTTTAGTCCCCTCTGAGCCAGTTGTTACTCCTCCCCCTGTCAGTTCGAGCGCACAGCCGGAGCCAGAGCCACCCGCAAGCAGCGAGCCTGTATCCGAGCCTCCCGTCACACCTACAACAACTACACCATCCCCTTCATCTTCACCATCCGGAGTTCTTGATCCGATCACTTCTTTACTTTCCAGTGTAGTTAGTGGAGTTTCGAGTGTGATTTCGAGTGTCGCGGAAGAGCCTTCGCAGCCTCCTTCGAGCGAAGCTCCTTTCCCGCCTACGACGAGCGTCCCCCTACGAGTGAACCGCCCGTACCACCCACCACGAGCCTTCCTCCTTCTAGTGAGCCCGACGTTCCTCCCACGAGCCTTCCTCCTACTAGCGAACCGCCCACACCACCGACTACAAGTCTTCCCCCGACTAGTGAACCAGAGGTCCCACCAACCAGTGTTCCTCCTACCGAGGACCCGATTTCCCTGCCTCCGACCACGTCTGCGCCTCCCTCAACAACCTTGATCCCGTTCCCTACTCCAACAGACAGTATCTCTGACCCAATCATCACACCGCTGCCCGAACAATCCACTTCCTCAGCTGTTTCCATTTCGTTGAATTCGGATTTATCGGGGATATTGACAGAGTCAGCGTTGGTGTTTACTTCCGCCCCGGTATCTTCTACGATCGCGACCACGTTGACCGATCCCGATCAAGCTACCACTACGATCCCTGAACAGGCCCAAGCTGCGCCGACTTCGCTCCTAGCCCAAGCAGCCCTTCCGTCGAGTTTGCCTTCCAGAATCTATCCGAAAGATGGCATGAACCCGAAACAAGAAGATTTGAGTGGGTATTCGTTCATCAGCATCCTGTTCACGTTGGATCTTGGTTGGAAGTTCGTCGTCGAGAATTCGATCAGTTCCAGTCAGATCTTTGGATATTTCCCCATCATTCTGCAGACGGCTTTGGATTTGAATCGTGAGTCTGTCAGTCTATTTGATCGGACAGGTACTTATTACTATTTATAGCCGATCAAGTTCGCGTCTTTGCACTCCAAGCGTACGTCCCCTCGTCGTACAAGGGCCCCGCAGACGTCGACTTGGTGCAAACGACGTTCCTCGCATACATTCCTTCCGAGGAACTCGACAACCTTTCCGCGCAGATCAAAGCCCCGCAATCCAAGTTCTACACCGGCGTGGCTGACCCCGTCGCCGAACAATTGGCTCGTCGCGTCGACTCCGGCTTCGCTATCAACTCTGTCTCTGACCCCAACGTCGGTGGTAGCACCGGTCTAGACGGCACCAACTCCTCGTCCTCCCCTTCCAGCGCGTCGTCCTCAGACAAAGCACGTCAAGATGCTATCATCGGTGTTGTCAGCGCGCTGGGTGCCATCGCGTTGTTGGTCTTGGGGTACCTGGTTTACCGAAGCGTGAAGAGAAGACAGGAACTGAGACACAGACGACTAAGTGACCCACCGCGTGAGGAGGCTGTCGGATATAGACCTGAAGGTCGTGACTTTGATCAGGACAGTGTTGGAGGTGCTAGAAGGCGATCGTTCTATTTCGCGGAGGATTCTCTGAGGGGATTCCAGGATCAGAGGGTTGGTGAAGGGCTGTCAGGAGGGTTTGGTGCTGCTGGAGCTGGAGCTGGAGCTGGAGGGGGATATGCGGCTGCTGGACCATCGCAGATGACGCAGAGAAGGCAGGTTATGCCGGCTGCGATATCGGCGCCAATCCTGAGGGAGAATAGTATGAATTGGTAGAGACCATCTCCCTTCCCCTTCTCCCCTTCTCCCATCCATCTATGCTACATGTCCGAGTTATTTCGTCACTTTCAAGGTTTCGTGAACTGTTTGTTTGCTCTTCATTCGGTTTCTAATTTGCATTTGAAGTCACCGAATTTATACCTCTACAGATTTCCGTATTTTCTTCCTTTCTATTGCTACTTTGTTCATGTGACTTCATTTCGTACTTACATGGCTTATTGTCTCCATTATTACGCTGCGCGCTCCGACGTGCACTACAACCTTCATCGCCCCGCTTACGACACTCGCCACTCGTCCACGCACTACAAATTATGCACCATCTACGTCCTTCTCGCCGTTCGCTGAGTACTTCGATAGCTGCTCTTCTCTGTGCTTTTATTGGGGTCTTTATTGCAACTCGTAGTTCTTGTGCTGTTTTCGCGGGGGCTTGTTTATCGACTTTCTGAGGTGAGAATGCGACGATAGCCTACACCCTCGCACTCTTGCTTTCCATGGAATCCCTACTTCCACTAGCGTCGAGTCTTGGAATAATGAATTATGTCATGTGAGCCGGCGTGATGCAGGGACGGGAGCCAATAGGAAGGCTAGAAAACGACGAAAAACACCGTAAGTCCAAAATGCTATAGCCCCTCGGACCGGCATAGGTTCCCCCTTCGGTGCTCGCTCTAAGCCAGCGGAAACGAGGGTCTCCCCCCGTTCCCGCTGGTGTGTATTAGCTATCTACGACATGACGCAACTAGGTACGGCTACTACGGGGTACGGACAGCAAGAGTCCCAAGTCCAGCAGTCTGGAAAATGGCAACTGTTAGTAGGTCGTCCGATTAGAATAGTGACGGTGTCGTCTCGTGCCAACCCCAAGTTTTGGATTTGCAGAGTCGGCGCCGTATGGACGTTCGCGTCGTTGATAGAGTTTGCGAGCCAATGGACCATGTCGTTCCGTATTGTTGGTGGGGTACAGCGACGAGAGAGGATGGTACGAAAAGGTGGATTTGAACAGAGGTGAGACACGATCGTTTGACTAGTTGATTCACAGCAAATCAGCGTGCATTCATCCGCGCAGAGAGTGGTGGTAGCAGAAGGTGGTGTTGGTGTTGGTGTTGTTGTTGTTGTTGATGGCAGCAGGAACAGCCTGAGCCCAACGCCGTCAGAGGTAATATCCAGCCGCTCGCAATCGTTTGTGTTGCATCATTACGCCGAGTTGGTATGGGTGGTCTCGGGGGTAGAATTGGGGAGACGTTCGCATGGATTCGCCGCAATACGGACCATCTCCAGCACGGTATCGACAGGGTTGTTGGGACGCGAGGTGCGATTATGGGTTACGAGGGTGTCGCTATTGGGAGAGAGCTCGACAGAGACGTGCTAGAATGTGTGCACCTTTGTTAGCATTCGAATATGATCACGCCAATTCATAAATATACTCACAAGGAAAAGGGATAAAGAGAACTTCAATACGAACATGGGCTCGATAAGTACAAGCCTTGGGACCGTTTCAAGGATGAATATCCTGTCCGAAAGGATGCTCGGCGATGCCCAAAGGCAGCAGGGGGGATACACAGTCAACGATACCGAGATCGTGAGGTGGTGTTCAATGGGCAAGAGGATGTCGTGGCTGAATTATATCTCCATCGACGCGTAATAGGACGTTTGGGAGAGCCGGATGGTGAGAATAGTGACGGTGAGTGGGAGGATGGTCGTTCGGGAATCCGGGATGGGGTGAGATGGGGGTTGTACACCATGGTTGTCATAGTAGGATCAGACCGATCACAACAATGTCGGTGGGCAATAACCAGGTGATCGCAGTGATTCACAACAGGTCATCACAATACCGTCGCAACATAATCCAGTGAGGGGACGTTGATGTGGAATCGACACGATAGGCATGGTGTCTGGCAGGGACGCTAGCGGATGGGGTGTTGTTGTTGTTGCTGCAGGTGCGGTGTGCAGAGAGAACTCGACGGGGACATACTAGGATAGACATAGCAACGTTAGTATCCAAGCATGATCACACGAGCTGATGAACTGACTTATGAGGAAACATAACACAGAACTTCAACGTGCAGTCAAAATGATCGCCGATGAGTCGAGGAATGGGTGTCTAGAGGACAACCAATCCTTCCTTCAACAGCAACTGGGGATCATACAACGGCGTTAAATGGTGGGAGCGCGTGACAGCATCTCGATCGGTGGGCCGTATATTGTTTGGGTACCCAGAGTAGATTGGTGGAGATAGTGACGACAAGGCGACGCAAGGGCTTATACGAGTGTGGGAGGGTGCATGAATTGACCGTGCACACAAATCTATGCGGCCAGATGGTCAGCTTCAACAGAGGTAGTAGCATTAACAAACTCACTTACCAGGATGCAGTAGCTTGAGAATGCCGATCCGAGTCCTTTGTATCAACATCAATACAAAGACCCCTTGCATGAGAATAGTCCTACGCGGAGAGATGATCGGCAAGAGGTGATGGAGTGTTACGAAGCGTGGTTCAAGCTTGATGGTGGGAAAGTAGGGCTTGCTGAAGTGGTTTCGAGACTAAAGGCGCCATGCAGATTGCGTATAACAGCAAACGCAAACGCAAACACAAATGAGAGAAATATTCGTTGATAAGTGGTGTAATTGGGGTGGTGGGCAATCGATGGATACACTCTGGATGAACATCGAGCGCAGAGAGGCTGAGATCCACCCTTGAATCGGGTTACCCCTAGTGTCAATGTAACCGTCAGTATCGTGGCCAGTTAAAGCAAGATAGACACTTACAAAGGCTACATTGATCAGAATGGTCAGCGCTGTCCATACAAATCTTGGGAAGATAGATTTGGTGTTGAACGTGTGTAGAGGCACGTAAACAGGCAAATAATAACTGATAGATTGTCTTAGTCAGTGAGAACGTGATAAAGGTTGCAAATACTGACCATGTTTGGCGGTAAAGCATTCACAATGTAGACAGCAGGACACTCCACGGCGAGGTGCCAAATCATTGGTGATATATCACAGTTCGAACTTCGAAATCAATTTCTGAAAATCATTCTCAGTAAGTCAAATGCATCAAATGGGGTATTGAAATAGCGTACATGTATGAGGGAAAGTAACGGGGTCGGTATAAACATGCGAAGATAGAATCTACTAGTACCCAGAGTGCGTCAGAGGTAGTTGGCAGGATACAAGAAGGGCACTTACGGGTTATGACCTTTTTGGGAAATACGCCAGGGCAAGACTAAGAATCGAGGCGACGCCACCACTACATCTTCAATCACTACTGCCGTGGCTTTAGCATGACCGCCAGCAAAAGGATCAAATAGGCATTCATGCAACGATGTGTAGAAGGTAGGTGAGTGGCAAGTACAATGAACTCAGAGGGACGAGGAAGGAGCCATCGGACAACAGCGAGTAGGCGACGATGGGGCATCATGACGGGATAGTGGGGGGTTGGGATGGAAGGTACGTACCTCCAGGACCTCTTATATACAGTACCAGTGAGCATTTAATCGGAGTATCTTCAAAAGATATCTAAACAATACTCTAATACTTGTGTATTCAGGAAATTCCCTGGGAGCTCTTCTCCCGATAGTTTCTTCCAGACATTCACATCAAATCACAAACACCCTCTTCTATCGTAGCTTGCATATCCATTTTTAGAGAATCCATGTATGCCGCTCATATATCCCTCATTTTATTTTGAAAACTTATTTACTTTCCACCAGATTTCACAGCAGATTGCCAGCGTCGGCGGACTCAGAGCTCGGGAATCAGGGGAGAACCCATCCTCTCCCATTAAGTGGGTTTCCTCTTCAGATATAGACTGATATGGATCGATTGAATTCGTTGTCAAAGGTATCTTCAGATGACTTCTACACAATTTCTCCCCACTGATGACACTCATCATGCTGAATCCCATCGTCATTCGTGCACGTCGGACTCGATGCAACATCCACGCTTCCACCACCCGGAGCACCTTCCTTTCAGTCTCGCAGATGGGACAGACGAGAGGAACTGGTGAGAACAGTTTCTTCCCGGGATTCACTCACCTTCCTCAGCTATACTCTCTCAGGTACCAATGTCGTGCTTGATCACTTGCGTTGACGCCGCCGCCGACTCTGTAAGTACATGATTTCCTCTCCATTGTCACCCTGCAGTCTGGAGCAGACAACTCCCTCTCCCGCTCTCCCGACACTCCCCATTCCTATTGCGGATAGCACAAATCATTGGGATTAATTGACACCATCATTCTGACCTCCCCGCACAATCCATCCTCATCGGATTTTCATCCTATGCCTGGTACCGTATATACATTCACTTTAACTTTGTCGTATCACTTTCGGATCAAACGACCAGCCGGATTGCGGAATCTTACGAAGGCAGGTTGGGCTTTGTGTTTGGGTGGTCCCCATACTTACCATGTCGTTCGAGCTGGGACAGGGCACGCCCTACTTCGATACACCATACGTAATGTATTACAACGTAGATCCCTCACAGGGGATGATAGCGACTATGTACGACGGCGTGGATCTATGTACATTAATTGTGATTAATTCATGACTTTGCATAAACGACACATGAACAGAGATATCGTTGTCATCAATAAGTTTCGGGGGTACAACATATCAAGTCTACGACGAAGATTCAATGCATAGGGGGGAGCCTCCTGTACAAGCGTACCTCTTCATACATATTCAATATCATAGTTCTTACTTGCATATGTCCGATACAATGCTTGCAGTATGATTGACAAGCGTACTGTAGATACTAATGTGAGTTGAAGGAATGTGACCGATTGGTGGCGGGATGGAGAAATCAATGAAAGCCAATGTAGAAACAGATGTAAATCTGTCGAACATATGTAGTCAATAATAACAAAGTCCAACACTGGATGTCTCGGGAACGAAGGAGGTTCAATACAGGTGTGCAATGACTCCTTGTATTCTTATTTCAACTTATATGACATGTTATGCCACTTACTTACATTGTGTGGTAGGAACCGAGCCATTTTCGATACGAGAGGTCTCAATCGCCCAATATGAACCTCGCAAATCACAATAGCTACCATAGTATTGTTCACGATTTACTGTGCGATACATCCCGATAACAAATGCGAAACACATCAAAACCCTTGTATAGTCTTCTGAAATCGACTCGATGGCTTACGAGCAATCCATTGACATGCTGTGATTATGTCCGCAACGAAACTTCGTATGATCATTCACGCAATAGAAATACATCGAATCGATACGTATATGACATTCAACTAACACTTCACTACTCCATCGTTCAACGACAGTAACGCACGTCCTAGCATCCAATTCTATACACTACATCTCTCGTGCACCTACGACGAAGTCCAAACCATCTCCTGTCCTGGTAAGGAAGAATCTATGATAACGTCACCAAGGATCTTCTAAATCCACCGCGCTACAAGTCTGAGATAAAGAGAATAAGTAATAATAGCAATAACAATGATATATGTATATTCAGGGATCCCATTTTTTAAGCGAGGAATAAGAAAAGGAAGAGCGCAAACTCACCTCGGCGGAATGAGCGCACGAGAAGAAGGGGGGCTTCTTGGAAGTAAATTTGATCGCTCCCTTTTCGTTTGAGTCACAGAATGAATGCATGTCTATTCCGCCGTGTTGGAAAGTTGGATGGACATGAAAGCGAGAGGATATAGTAGGACTTACTGTCATGTCCATATCCTAGACGGTGTCACTCGCCTTCGAGACGACAGAGACGAACGGGGGAGTAGGATGTGGTGCTCCGAGCCCGGGATGATGCGGTGATCGTTCAGCAATAAATTTCAAGTCTTCTCCCGCTCGTAACCATTACATACTTTGATTAGAGTTATATTGCATCTGGACTTGCTGTTTCTGATGAGGCATGCACTGGCTAGGCTGTGAGGACGCGCAATTCCGTCTGAAATGAGCAGGAGAGTTCGTGCTGAACATACACACCTGTAACGATCCCTCGTCATGTCAGACCTCAATAATCGGCGGGAGGAAGGCCGTGTCGATAAGCCAGGAAGGGGGTGGAAGGTACGCGACCAAAGTCTCCACAAACTTGCTTGTTGGTTCGGCGCACAATGGCCGCGGCTTTCCTCTCTTCACATCGTCACTAGCTCGTAACCACACCGATTCGCGTCAGCTACCGTCCCATTGGTAAACGCGAATCCAAACATACCAATTCTGGATTGGGTCTAGAAGAACCAGGCGCCAGCGCTCGTACGTTATCAGGTACGTGCACAGGAAGAAAGAAAGAAAGAACGCACACGCACACGCACACGCACGGACGAGAGAAGTCAGCGTGGGTTTGGGGTTTGGGGGTTTGGGGGTTTGGGGGTTCTTGGAAGTAACTTCAATTGATGATGGTACGAATGGGGTACGGCGGTGGTTCCAGCAGTCGGTTCCGAATCCAGTATATCCTATCCATCGCCCTTCATGGATTCTGCGTCGCAGTTCCGGTTCCTTGAGGAATGGCCTCGTAAGTCTTAGTCGTAAGTCGTTGGGCAGCGTATGCAGACTCTACAACGCGTGAGCATCGTCGCCGCTCACTGTCTGACTCACCAGGTATACACGAGAAATGGAAGCCACTCGTTACTCCCGTGGTTCCTGAGGAGGCGATACAATCTGTCCGTGAATAGATTTGTTGAAAAGAGTAGATGATTTACCTTGTTGGTTATCTCAACAGCTTTTTCCAACATTCCAGAACGGCACGCGCGACGCGATCACGTTGTGCTGCAGCTTCCTAGCATCACCAGGTCACTTAAGCTTTTCGATCGCGTTAGTGGAGAAGCCGCTTGAACTTTGACGAGTATCACACGAAGGAAATTTGCATGGGAAGGAGCTGAGGGGTTGGAATAAACAGGATTTATTAGATGTAAATAAGAACAATATGTCGGCGGAGGAAAGGGAAAAATAAGTATAAATGAGGGGGGGATGGGAGACCAATGGTCTCCCACATACGATACATCCCATCATACGCACCTGAGCACCCTTGTCCTCATCGTTCCCTTCCCCCAACACTCCCGTCCGCCCCATCCACTCTTCCTGTCCTCCTCCTCCCCGCCGAACATCGTTGTACGCACCTATTCATACCCCAATAGTGTGTTGTGCCCACTGTTGTTATCGCTCCTGGTGTTCACCTCGTGAACGCGTCGGACTCTCCAAGCTGTACGTGATCAGAGGTTAGTCGTTGCGCGTACCTAGACGACCAGACTAACATACCTGTTTCTTCATAGACGTTCACGACCCTCCCATCACGCGTTTGGCGTCGTATTGCGAGGTAAACGATCCTTCTGGATTTCCTGGGTAAATATTGACTATGCCGTGTAGATGGTCGTGCTGTAGGGAGTGAGGACGCGTCGAGAATGTCTTCATCATCGAGTTATGGTGGCCTCGTTGGAATCGTCAATCTGCGTGTCGTCCAAAGGTCAGTATTGACGCGTAACCTCATGACTAGCCGGTAGCTCACCTTGTTCTCCTCGTCGCAGACGTTTACGGTGCTTCCAAGACGCGTGTGTTGAAGGGATTTGGGCGACTTTCAAAGGTAACTGCCACGCTCGATATGTGATGGTACGCTGGCGGTATTGTTGATGTGGATATGTTGGTACGTGGTGGTTTCGCGTGCCATCCCCACACTCCGTCCATCCATTCCTTTCGTTGTCCTCCTCCTCCTCCTCTCCCCTACTAATGTTCCTTGTTGTTCCCATCTCTAGCCATGTTCAATGCGTCAAAATCTTCGACCTACTTAATCAAGGGTCAGTACTGACGCGTAAATCTTTTGCTAATCCGCTGCTTACCCTGCCCATTGTAGAATCCCATGTGATGTGTTCGTCACGAAGATCGATCGAGTTGGAGGGGCAAGCTTGCCCTCGAACGCGAGATGGATGTATGTATGATGATGAGATGTTGACGATGCTTCGTTGACGCGTGTATTGCGGGGATGTGAGGGGATGTGATGATAGTCCGAGGTAATTGTCATCTTCAAAGATAGCATCATGACGGGCATATGCTGACGGTATCGTTAGTGTAGGGATGTTGAAGTTACGGTCGGAGGTTGTGTACGTGATCATTCCGCTCGCTATCCCACTCTCCATCCATCCGTTCTGTTCGCCTTCCTCCTCCTCCTCCTTGCTAATGCCCCTTGTTAACGTCTCCAGCCGTGTTGAACGTGTCGAAATGTTGGACCTACAAGATAATGAAAGGTCAGTATTAACGGGTAAATTTGTTGCTAATTCGCTGCTTACCTTGCCTGTTGTAGGTTGTCGTGAGGATGGATGGACTGAGTTTGGAAGGTAAGGTCGGTCTTGTACGTGTGATGAATGCATGTTGACGATATGGATGAGTCAGGGACGTCGATGTTGCAAAGCGAAGGAGGAAGGTATATGGTGATGTAGGCTGGGTCTTGTAAGGTTGATAGATGTATGTTGACGACGACGAGACGATGATGGACTAGGGACGTCGATGCAGCGATTCGAGGGAGGAAGGCGGATGGTTGAATTTATTCTCATATCTTGAGGGCATTTATGGTGGTGGTGGTGGCAGGGTTGTAGGACACTGTACTCACCTGGATCTGGACGCGTCATCATGCATATCAACGTTGAACATCAACAACAACAATCAACAACGACGATCCCACAAGCTGGGAGACGCGTAGGGATGGAGGGAGAGCAAGGTAGCAAGGTAGGTGGCGGATGGGTGATCGTTGACGGCACTGTTTATCAACTTGCGTAGGTCGTCTTCAGAACATCTTGGAACAGCCTGTACCACGGCGTGGCCAGGTCTGGCAAAGAACAAGAAGAGCGGCGAAATGGCCCAAGTGTTCGATGTCTGACCGTGTGAATATGAACTTGACCCTGAGACATAGAAACGGGAAAGTTGGAATCAGTTTCTCATCCTTTTATTTCTCTCATTCTCATCTTTTCCTTCGACTTTTTGTCCAGATGTCCTCGCGCACCCCATTTACCAGTTGTCTCGACATCCCCGGGCTCGGGCTTTGCAGCGACTGGTTTTATTCGCCGAGAACTTCCACGCTCTTTCGCTACACATCTTACTTGGGTGCCCATCGGATTTTCATTCGCCTAGCTCTTCGACGACAACGACAACGAGCGTTCCTGAAAGAACACTATTCAAAGCCCACAAGAAACCCAATAACAACGTTGCATTTCGTTCGCCAGATTTCATCGAGAAATAATGCGATTGTCTAATGTTTATCAACTTTTGGCGGTCCTCGCACCCGGGCGACGTTGATGCTGCGCATTCGTCTCTGGAGAGATCGTTCGCTCGACGGTCCATGCAGAAGAGGCAGTTAAAGCTTGATCTGGATATCCGTGAGTAACTAGATACACCTTGACGACGGGCCGTGGTGACCTAGATCTTTTTCATTTTGCTTTTCCAGCGGGCATACTTGATCCTCCCACTAGGGAGCGTACGTCGACACCAGTGCCTGGTACCACTGTTATTTTACCCGCAACAGGAGTCGCACCAATAGAAACCCCGATTTTGCCGTTGCCGACGAGAACATCGACATCGACATCTTCCCCCTCAGTATTACCATCATCTTCATCCTCACCAGCATCTTCCTCGTCTGTTTCCAGTTCCTCTGTTTCATCTAGTAAAAGTGTCTCATCAACGTTAACCTTATCTTTCTCCAGTGTATCCTCAGCATCGTCTTCTGTATCTTCGTCTTCTTCGGTTAGCTCGGACGGGCCAAGTTCGACCTCCTCTGTCGCACCGACGCCCTCCCTACCGCCGCCACCACCTGTGTCCAGCGATGATCCATCCCCGTCATCCATTTCTAGCTCTGTGTCTGACGCACCTGAGCCTTTACCATCCTCATCTGGCGTGGGAACAGATGGGCCAGACCCAGCTTCATCGACTATCACCTCAGCACCCCCGGCGCCGTCAACTACAACTCGAGGAGGTGGAATCCTTGACCCTATCACGTCGCTCGTGGGTGGTATCACATCTGGTGTCGGGTCCGTCATTAGCGAGGTTCTCTCCCCGATTTTGCCTTCGCCAGAACCGTCCAGCAGTTTGGTCCCTTCTGAGCCAGTTGTTACTCCTCCCCCCGTCAGCTCGAGCGCCGGAACAGATGGGCCAGACCCAGCTTCATCAATCATTACCTCAGCGCCCCCGGCGCCGTCAACCACAACTCGAGACGGTGGGATCCTTGATCCTATTACGTCTGGTGTTGGGTCCGTCATTAGCGATGTCCTCTCACCGATTTTGCCTTCGCCGGAGCCATCTAGTAGTTTAGTCCCCTCTGAGCCAGTTGTTACTCCTCCCCCTGTCAGTTCGAGTGCACAGCCAGAGCCATCCGCCAGCAGCGAGCCTGTATCCGAGCCTCCTGTCACACCTACAACAACTACACCACCCCCTTCATCTTCACCATCCGGAGTTCTTGATCCGATCACTTCTTTACTTTCCAGTGTAGTTAGTGGAGTATCGAGTGTGATTTCGAGTGTCGCGGAAGAGCCCTCGCAGCCTCCTTCGAGCGAAGCTCCTTTCCCGCCTACGACGAGCGTCTCCCCTACGAGTGAACCGCCCGTACCACCCACCACGAGCCTTCCTCCTTCTAGTGAGCCCGACGTTCCTCCCACGAGCCTTCCTCCTACTAGCGAACCGCCCACACCACCGACTACAAGTCTTCCCCCGACTAGTGAACCAGAGGTCCCACCAACCAGTGTTCCTCCTACCGAGGACCCGATTTCCCTGCCTCCGACTACGTCTGCGCCTCCCTCAACAACCTTGATCCCGTTCCCTACTCCAACAGACAGTATCTCTGACCCAATCATCACACCGCTGCCCGAACAATCCACTTCCTCAGCTGTTTCCATTTCGTTGAATTCGGATTTATCGGGGATATTGACAGAGTCAGCGTTGGTGTTTACTTCCGCCCCGGTATCTTCTACGATCGCGACCACGTTGACCGATCCCGATCAAGCTACCACTACGATCCCTGAACAGGCCCAAGCTGCGCCGACTTCGCTCCTAGCCCAAGCAGCCCTTCCGTCGAGTTTGCCTTCCAGAATCTATCCGAAAGATGGCATGAACCCGAAACAAGAAGATTTGAGTGGGTATTCGTTCATCAGCATCCTGTTCACCTTGGATCTTGGTTGGAAGTTCGTCGTCGAGAATTCGATCAGTTCCAGTCAGATCTTTGGATATTTCCCCATCATTCTGCAGACGGCTTTGGATTTGAATCGTGAGTCTGTCAGTCTATTTGATCGGACAGGTACTTATTACTATTTATAGCCGATCAAGTTCGCGTCTTTGCACTCCAAGCGTACGTCCCCTCGTCGTACAAGGGCCCCGCAGACGTTGACTTGGTGCAAACGACGTTCCTCGCATACATTCCTTCCGAGGAACTCGACAACCTTTCAGCGCAGATCAAAGCCCCGCAATCCAAGTTCTACACCGGCGTGGCTGACCCCGTCGCCGAACAATTGGCTCGTCGCGTCGACTCCGGCTTCGCTATCAACTCTGTATCTGACCCCAACGTCGGTGGTAGCACCGGTCTAGACGGCACCAACTCCTCGTCCTCCCCCTCCAGCGCGTCGTCCTCAGACAAAGCACGTCAAGATGCTATCATCGGTGTTGTCAGCGCGCTGGGTGCCATCGCGTTGTTGGTCTTGGGGTACCTGGTTTACCGAAGCGTGAAGAGAAGACAGGAACTGAGACACAGACGACTAAGTGACCCACCGCGTGAGGAGGCTGTCGGATATAGACCTGAAGGTCGTGACTTTGATCAGGACAGTGTTGGAGGTGCTAGAAGGCGATCGTTCTATTTCGCGGAGGATTCTCTGAGGGGATTCCAGGATCAGAGGGTTGGTGAAGGGCTGTCAGGAGGGTTTGGTGCTGCTGGAGCTGGAGCTGGAGGGGGATATGCGGCTGCTGGACCATCGCAGATGACGCAGAGAAGGCAGGTTATGCCGGCTGCGATATCGGCGCCAATCCTGAGAGAGAATAGTATGAATTGGTAGAGACCATCTCCCTTCCCCTTCTCCCCTTCTCCCATCCATCTATGCTACATGTCCGAGTTATTTCGTCACTTTCAAGGTTTCGTGAACTGTTTGTTTGCTCTTCATTCGGTTTCTAATTTGCATTTGAAGTCACCGAATTTATACCTCTACAGATTTCCGTATTTTCTTCCTTTCTATTGCTACTTTGTTCATGTGACTTCATTTCGTACTTACATGGCTTATTGTCTCCATTATTACGCTGCGCGCTCCGACGTGCACTACAACCTTCATCGCCCCGCTTACGACACTCGCCACTCGTCCACGCACTACAAATTATGCACCATCTACGTCCTTCTCGCCGTTCGCTGAGTACTTCGATAGCTGCTCTTCTCTGTGCTTTTATTGGGGTCTTTATTACAACTCGTAGTTCTTGTGCTGTTTTCGCGGGGGCTTGATTGTTCACTATGGGGTGAGGTGGGCTTTGGTGGGGTCTGGGTATAGCAAGGTAGTTACTCGGGAGAAGGTTCAAGGGAAGGAAATGGGATAAGCGTGAAGTCGGTTTCCAGAAGTTATTGACGTGCCAATCATCTCCTCTCCTCCCCTCCTCTCTTCCTTTCCATGTGCTCGCCTCAATGGAATTTAGATCGCTTGGGTTTGTTGCAATAAATCCAAGGGGAATATGTGAAGATACACTTTTGGTTCTCTCCTGCCATCGTCTCCTACATTCTATCCAAATTCTTATTGAGCTTCCCCTCACCTCCGCCCCCATTGTTTATTCCGCCTCACTATCAATGTAGCACACACATCTTCTATCTCGTATTTCTGAGTAATTACTTACTTCTACACCCTTACTTCGCCTGGAATCCTTTCCGCTTCGTATTTTTATTCACTTACACTTCATAGTTTCCTCCATGCACCATTGTTTCGCGAGCCTTTAACTTATGATTTGCTGTTTTCCCCCATAGTTAGGTGGCGTCGGATGTTGGTAGCGATTGGTATATCCTTGTGGATGTTCGAAATTGTCTTATACCACTTGACAGACACCCTTGAAGGCTCAAGCGCTCAATCCCAAAGGTCTGTCGATTCATACAGTCGAATACGCACCCTTCAAGCCCAAGTACGATGACGGTAATCGTGACCGCAAGTTTGCAGAACGACTAGTAGATCTCAGGGCGACGCGTATCTTTACGGAAATAGGTGGATTAGAGGAACGGGATCTCTGGTCGGATACTGTCTATTGCTGGTGGCGAACAGTTCCGTCCAAATTCCCTCAGCGTCTGTTCCTCATTGCAGACGTTCGTCCAATGCAAACAGCATGTTCAGTCATCTAGTTATTGAGCCATGTCGACTGCACCGCAATGTAGACGCTTTCTATCTGGGTGTGCGCCACTTTCTCTCTTACCGCCGGTACCTTTGCCCTCCCAGCCAGTAACGACGTCAACGAGGTTATGTAACCTTTGTATTCCAACGTTCAGCATTCATGCACGCCCATCTAGTGCGCATGGTCGAAATCGCTCTTTTGGCTGGTGTCTGGCATAGGTTCGCCCACGATCTCACGCACGCGGCCTGAGGCTGCGTCCCAGCAAATCGGACAACTCTGATGTACATAATCGAAGGTGCTAACTGCGCTCTAACTCCATCAATATTCAATCCAGCAACCCCGCCTAGCTATCCTCACTACATCTCATACATGTCTACCAAATTCAAGATAGCCATCTCAGACGAGAAGCTTGGACAATTGAAGGCGAAACTGGATCTCGCTGTCCTTCCAGACGAACTTGATGGCGCCGGATGGGATTACGGTGTTCCCCTCGCGGACATACATCGCTTGGTTGCTCGGTGGAAGGAAGGATATGATTGGCGAGTGCACGAGGCTGCTTTGAACTCGGAGCTTCCTCAGTTCACGAGGGACATCGACGTGGAGGGGTTTGGGTCGCTGAATATTCACTACGTTCATCAGAAGAGTCATGTCGTGGATGCCATTCCGTTGCTTTTCGTCCATGGATGTAGGCAGGCCATCATGCTTGAGCCGTACAATTGATGATCTCAAACGCAGCTACCTCGCAGGGCCTGGAAGTTTCATTGAAGTCCGAAAAATACTTCCCCTCCTTGTCGCCTCGTCACCGGAGCATCCTAGCTTTCACGTTGTCGCATTGAGCCTGCCCGGCTACGGATTCTCTGACGCGCCAAAGAAGAAAGGATTTGGTTTGGTACAGCACGCAGAGGTACAAATCCACATCCTGCCACACCACCAGTGTTGCGATTGACATCTTCTCTAGGTAGCACATAAGCTCATGCTAAGCTTAGGTTACAGCGAATACGGTATGTGACATGTTTATATCCCTGGCGGATGTAGCTTCTAAGGAGACCCTCCAGTAACACAAGGAGGCGATTGGGGGTTCTTTGTATGTTAACTACACAAGCTTATCAGTGTCGAGTAGTTTGGCATGGCAATTGCTTAGATCACTCGAAAAATGGCTACAATTTATGGAGGCAGATACGTTAAAGCCTGGCACACTAACTGCCCCTTGTACGTGTATTCTCACTCACACACCCTCACACAACAAAAATCAAGAATCCGCTGACCGTCACCTCTATCAGCGGGGCGGTTCCCCATCCAATCCACAGACCCTGGCTGTTCCTAACCTACCTCGTTACGCCCTTGTCGCTGAAAGAAAAGGCCGGACTCCAGAGGGCGCAATGGCTACAAAAGCACGGTCTAGGGTATTTCGCTGAACAGTCGAGTCAGCCTCAAACCCTTGGGTATGGGCTCGCCGACTCCCCAGTTGGCCTGCTTGCATGGATTTACGAGAAACTTCACCATTGGACAGATGATTACCCCTGGGATGATGACGAAGGTACCTTTCCTCAACAGCTCAGAAGACAAGGTGCTCTGTCTGGTCACTGATGATGCGTTGATGATCCACTCGTAGTCCTCACGTGGATTTCGATATACTGGTTTTCCAAGGCTGGTCCTGCCG
This sequence comes from Pleurotus citrinopileatus, assembly GCA_017312325.1. NCBI lineage: Eukaryota > Fungi > Basidiomycota > Agaricomycetes > Agaricales > Pleurotaceae > Pleurotus > Pleurotus citrinopileatus. Next base: position 2,548,171 of record BHFW01000037.1, read on the forward strand.
CTTCCCTTCGAATCTACAAAGAGGCCGTCGACTTGGGAGATATCAGTCTCAGCGCGGCCAAGCCGAAAGACTTGCCTACAGTTCCGCTCGGGCTCTCCTTGTTTCCCAAGGAATTATTCCCGGTTCCCAGATTGTAAATGTTTGACTGCTTTTTCGCAATGCATACTGACATTATGGTACAATCCCACATGAAGGTGGGCTAGGTACACAGGTAACTCAGTCTTTGAAGCAGAACATGACACGGGGGGTCACTTTGCCGCGCATGAATGTCCAGAGCTCTTAGTTGAAGATGTTAGGAAGATGTTTGGGAGAGGAGGGCCAGCATTTGGTGCTGTACCAGGACTTACTGGCTATGTGTAGCAACAGTAGATAATTTGGAAGGTTTAACTAAAGTACGACTGGTTAACACAAGCCTGGGCAAGGCACACAGGGGGTGATATATTGAAGCTCAAAAGGCTATCATCTATGACTAAGTTAAGGTAGCGTTTGGGCCTCCCTCAAACTACTTCCCTGTGACACCAAATATACCAACTCTCTCCAACCACGCTTGATGAACACATCGCAAACAGGACCACTGCATAGCATGGATATACTTCCAATCCAAGTAGACTATACCCACCCGGGGGGATGGCTTACGTTGTAGATGAGCTGTGTACAATTTGACAGCAACGAAATTCAACACTAGACGTTGATTTAGAGCGATATTACAGTAACAAACTACGGTGATGAATCAAGCTCAAGTTCCACCTCCCCTTGGCCTTTCCATGCAAGAGCTAACCTCAAGTGAATGGAGCCTAGAGTAAAAGGCACCACCAAGATCAGCTTTCCCATCCTCTGTGATGCACCAGAGGAAAAAGAGATACTCACACAAGCTCCCTCCAGCCCGGAATTCTTGAACTCATCCGCAATCCTCTCTTGCTCCTCACCTCCAGTTAAAACGGCTACATCAAATGTAATGGATGATTGTTCCGGTACAATTTTGTATGTCGCCGTCTGAAGCACCCATCCAGGTACTTCAGTCCATTTGCTCATAGCAATGTCCTTTGGGCGGAGCGCAGGGACAAGTACGCCGTTACGGGGAAGTTTTTCTATTACAGTCAGAGTGGCGGGATTGATATGTTCAGCTCGCACCTGAGAAGATGTTAGTTGCATTATCAGGGAAGTTGGATTTAACATGAAGGTAGTGTGAGGATGGGACATACCGCAGATACAATTGTTAAGTTCCAACGGCCGTCTGCATCGGGTTGTTGGACGAGGCATGACTGAGGTTTTTGGAACATGATAGAGTCTTGGATGGGGAAGCCATTCCCACTGTTGGTATGTAGCTCGTCGCCATCGCCTCCTGTTACACTAACATTGAAGTGCGATATCCCAGTCATCGCATTCAGTAGAGTACTAAACTCATAAAACTGAAAGCCAGTCAGTCCCCATTCACACATTGTGCGATAAAATGGAACCACCTTGAACGAGTAGTCAAAGCCCAGCCCAATGCCGCCCTGGAAAGTGGGAACAGTTGTCTCAACGACGTTACTCTCATCTACTGGCACACTGCCAAATCTATCCGCAAACCTCAACCTAACAACAGGTGTCTGGTCATTCCGCCCCGTGAGCAGCACGCGTATATTCCCTTTGAACGCTATAGTACCGTCTGCATTCAAAGTCAATTGAACGTCAACTGGTTTAATTGGGATAGGTGAAAGAGGCTCGGAAAGCGTGACACTACTAGGAACCGTGTCGATCATTCGCGTTAGGATATCCTTGCAGCGATTGGCAAACGTGGTCAGGTTGGAGAGGTTGTTCATGGTGGTGTTACCATCTGCGGAAAATATACGCAAGTCGGATGTCGTTGTATCAGGACCAACAACAAGCGGATTGGTGGTAGTCCCGTCAAGGTATTCAGTGACCACCTTGTTATCAAATGAACTGAAGGTAGAGTCAAAGTGAGCAAAGCTACTGGTGCTGTTGTCACCAGTGATGTCGGGAAAGTCAACGCCATGGACGCCACCAAGTGCTAACAAGCCGTCCAGTCAGCATAGTCCAGTTACATGAAGTTCAAACTGAACACACTATGGCCACATGCGGTCATCTCGATCATATCCTCGGTAGTAAAACCAGCATCGGCAAACTGTCGCGCAATATCCACCAACTCATCTTGCGGCTCGGGAACACCTTCAGGTCCAGGCCCAGTCGCGTCTATACGACCAATACGAATTGGCAGTGAAGGACCTCTACAGGTACGTAAGGCCGTGTGCGCACCCATGGCAATGAGGTCTGCCATTGGTGCTCGGATGGAGTAAAAGCTTGATAAAAATCCGAGCGTCCCATTGAACGCGATGCCGATGTTCTCTGGACGGTTGGTTTCGAACATTATTGATGCGTCGAGGCCACCTGCCCCTGATGCTGCGTTGTGGGTTATCATATCATGGAATGCTGTCCTCACCTGGAGAGCATCCCGAATTTATCCAGTCAGCAAGTAATTCATGGCTGCGTGAGCTATAGGATTAGCAACGTACCCATTCAGCGGCATTCTGCCTCCCGGGATCAAAGAACCCGAAACTACAAGGATTCACGCCATCGAGGAATCCACTTCGGCGGAGTCCGGATTGAACGAAGAAGATGTCTTCAAGGCGGTCGATGCGACTGTCAGGCCAAGTGTATCCCTTGCTCAAGGGTAGGGAACCTAGATAGACGATAGCAAGGCTGGAAGTCAGGAGGCCTCGCATGTCGATGACACTTCTGAAGATCTGAAGGATAATAGGTAGTCCTCATGAAACTCGAAGTGCTTTAATATGAAGTGAATAGCGGGCAAGAATAGCCGGGGAACAGAAATGAGAGGCCTCTCGTCGTCGCCGTCATCTTATGGGCATCATGCCAAGCCAGGTTCGACATCGATGTGAAGAGTTGAGAGTTTTAAGGCAGTTGACCAGGCAAGCAGGTTCCGTCTCCGGGCCAACTTCCATCGTGACTAGCCCTCAGGGGAATGAACAAGAAGTGAGTGATGAAAAGTCCTCCTTAAAACCCTGGCGGTATGATTGCAAAAATATGGCTGGTGCGATATTGGCGAGCAATTTGCGAGCAATGTAATTTCTGATGCACCCCGCCGAATACAGTGGGAGAAAGCCCCTATATGGGGGATTCTGTGACAAATGTGTCAAAGAAGCGCGGGGACCGATGAAGAGTACCGAAGCGACCATCGGGTGCGCTACTGCTTTTGAATGGTTCTTTAAGCTTCAAGCTTCACCAATCACCATCTCACTTAGAGTCTCACATCGCAAGTTAAGAATACGCAACCTCTAAGTAATGTTAGCAAATAGAAATACAACAAATGGGTTGGGAAGAGAAAGCACAATACACCTAATTAAACATACAGCAAGTACCGACAGCTGAGAATAAAAATGGGGACAGATCTATGTTCATTGAGCTTGGGCCTCCTGTTGGTTACCATAGATGAACGTGAGTACAAATGTAACAGTAGGATGATGAGAAGGACGTGCCTGGTCAACAAATTCCATCGCTTCCTCTCGCTTGATCGCTCGTATCGATGATACTTTTTGGTTATTGAATAGGACACCATAGAACTTGTCTGCTGTAACAAGCATTTCAGGTCGGAAGGTGGTGGTGATGAACTGTGCAGTGGAGGAAAGCGATTGAATCATGGCTGGAGCGAGGTTTAATAGGAGTGACTGTTGTTGAAGAAATAAGATCTCACATGCGACTGCGGTGCGATATTGCGCGTCGAGATTAGCGTCAATCTATTGGTGAGCGTTAAGTGGACCGCAAAGCGAACTTATGAGGGAGGAAAGCACACTTCATCGAAGAGGTAAAACGGAGCAGGATCGCACTTCTGGATAGCGAAGACAGTAGCGAGAGCGACTAGTGACTTCTGACCTCCAGATAATTGCTGAATTCGCAGACCTTCGTCGACTTTGGAGTTAAACGAAACCTATCAGAGAGCTTTCAGCAACGATGCGGAGTTGCGCGCGGGTATTAGCTTACCTTTATGGACACACCCGTGTAGTTGTCGACGTTGCTTTGCTGGGCATCCTCCGCATCGTCATCCATCTCTTCATCCTAATGCATCCTCAGAAAGGGCGAGGAAACAAGGGAGCGGAAGACATACCCTATCAATCCGTCTCTGGATAATGAGTCGCCCTCGGCCAACAGGGACAAGCTTCTCAAACACCTCTTCAAAGTTACTTGCCACCTGCTTGAACGTTCTCTCGATTGCCTCATCCTTCCGCTGATCAAGCACCTCAACGAGCTCTTCTATCGACTGGGCCGATTTATCCAACTCTTCCCTGCGACTAATCAGCTGATCGCGCTGCTTGGTGAAATTGTTGTATTGTTCGAAGGCCTTCTTATTGACATGAGCGAATTTCTTCAGGCCCTCATTGACGGTGTGCAACTTCTTGACGAGCTAGATATCGGAATCATGAGTAAAAATCCAGAATATGTACCACTTGCTACGCACACGATCAGGTTTCTCCCTAGTGTACTTCTCGAACGCCTCTTCTGGCAGGACACCGAGATCTCTGATGCTTCGGTTGCACTCTTCCTTCCGTTGGAGCATTACATTGCGTTGTCTCAAATACCGTTCGGTCGTCTTTTGCTGCCTGGCAATATTACGACTGTCTTCAGACTGCTGGTTTTGTAGCTTCTCCAAAGACGACTTGAGCTCCTGTAGTTTCGTACTAAGCTCTTCAGACTCTTTCTCCAAACCTGACGTAATCAACGGTGAGAATCAACGAGAGCATACGAACGAGAGACGCCTACTCTGGGCCTTTTTCGTCAAGGTCTGGATAGATGTAGTGAGGGTTCGCAGTTCTCGACGACGAGCCTCTAAATCGTTTGAAGAAGTCGATTCGCCGGTCTCAGTCTCGCCGAAGGTCTCAAGCTTCGCTTGCATATCTGCCTTCATACGACGAAGACGCTCGTTCAGTTCAATCTCGATGGCGTTTTTCTTGCCCTCCAACTGTAACGAAACAAGAGATCATAAGTGACAAACACCACCAACGATGAGGTACGAACGAACCTGGTTCCTCGTTTTACTAAGCTCGACCATGTCCTTGCGCCTAACTTCCACCTCTTTGCCCAGCTCCACGATCAATCCCTCTTCCTCATCAGTCAAACCCTTCGTCAACGGTGCCCTTAACTCCTCCCTATACCCCTGCAACTTCGTACCCAGCCCAGCCAGCTCTGCCTCAATCTCTTCAACATCACTCTCCATCCGTGCGACCCTCTCCGCCAACCTCTCCTTCTCCTTCGTCAGCGAGTTACCCTCATCCATCAGTCTCTCCCGTGCGTCCCGGATTTGGTTCTGCTGCCCAGTGAGAACGGCCATTTGGCCCGACACCTGTGTGATCTCTTGCTCAAGTTTCAGGATGCCAGCCTTAACCTCTTTCAAGCGTTTCTCCTCAGACGAGTGCTTCGTGCGCCAATTCGTCACATTGCGAATAGCTTCAATCCTTGAACGACGAATATCGTGGTAACCTCCCGTCAGAGCGCCCTTTCGGTCAACCTTGTCGCCATCGAGCGTGATGGTGTTGATCCCATGACTCTTGACGTACGCAGCAGCAATGGTCAGGTCACGACACACACATGTCTTACCGAAAACTTGTTGGAATGCTTTATCGTGGGAGGGGTCAAATTGCATCTTTTCAAGAAGTGGGATGGCGTCGGGGGAGTTGGGGTGGGGTGGGTTCTTCGGTTTGAGACGATTGAGGGGCATGAATGTCACTCGCCCGGTCTTCTCCTTTAACATGACATCGAGGACTTTGGATGCAGTATCATCTGTGTCTACGACGATATGGAACAGGCTTAATGAAGGGGAGTGAGGGGGTGGATGCCAAGAGGGAGGGAGGGGGCTCACCTGTTTCCTGCCGTTAGTTCCACAGCAACGTTGAACGTTGGGTCGGTGACCTCAAATAGTCGATACAGCGGCCCATAAACTCCGTGCAAATTAAAGCGTTCAGTAATTTTGTCGACGGCTCGCAGTCCCATTCCTGTATCCTGTGATGTTCCAACATGAGGACCGCGCAAAAACAAAAACAATTCGCTAACCTTATCCATCATCCCTGCAAGCACTCGCTCGGCGTTCCTGAGCTCATCTGCAGCCCTACTAACCAAACTCTCCAGCTTCGCATCTTCTCTCCAAAGCTCCTTCCTCTGCTCCATCAACTCAGCCTGCTTATCCTTCAACTTCCCCAGCTCATCTCCCAATGTCCTAACCCGCGCTCTCCCCTCGTCAAGCCTCTCTCTCAGCCCAGCAATCTTCGAGTCAATCTCGACCTGAGACCGCCTCGCCGCGTCCAACTCCGCCTTCGTCGTGGCCAGTGCCTGTGTCTGTGTGCCCTGATACGCCTCCATCGACGCAATCTCATTCTGTAGGTACGTATCTCTCTCCTTCTTAGTTCGGAACTTGGTCGTGCGGCCTTGTTTAGCGAAGAGTGCGCTAAGTTTCGCGTTGGCTTCATCGAGCTTTCTCTTCTCCGATGTTTCGAGGTTGCGCTGGTTCATCCACTCTGGGAGTAAGGCTTCCAGGGCAGCCTCCTTCTCGGCAACCTTCGCATCCACTTGCGCCAATTCGGCTTCAAGAGACGCACGCTGGCCTCCTGCTCGGGTGCTGGCCGCGTCCAGATCAGAGACGACACATTCAAGTTCCGTGCGCGTGCGCACAAAGTCGGTCAACTCGGACTGAACATCCTTGCGGGTGAGGTTCAGAGCTTGCAGCGAATGCCGAGTTTCGGAGATCTCTCCTTCAAGGCGCTAGGCGAGGTAGGTTAGACGAGGGAGAGTGAGGGAGAGTGGGGTACACACCTGAATCTCTTTCTGCCTGTCGTTAAACTGCTCTCTTCTCACATTCGCCCCATGCACGTCGCCTCGTCTGTCTTCTTCGATCCCTTCAAGCGCCCGTGCCAGGTCCTCCAGCTCCCTCGAATACAGAGCGTACTCCAAGCATCGTCTTTCTTTATCCTTCTCCTGAAACTCTTTCAGCTCTTCCTTCTCCTCCTCTAGCTCCGTTAGCCGCGAGTCGATGTATTCCAAAAGTTCGTTGACCTTCTGACGCTTAGAGTCGGTCTCAGACATGATGCGAAGGGATTCGGCTCGTCGTTGCTCGTAGACTTTCGTTCCTGCGACTTCCTTGAGTAGTGCAAGTCGTTCGTGGTCTTTCGCGTTAGTCAAAGCGGTGATCTGTAAAGCACTTCAAGCAAAATAAGAGCAAAGTAAGACCATGACATACGCGTCCTTGTGGCACGATGTAGTAGGGATTGGATTTGCTGAATCCCGCACTCTCGAGTAGATTCATTACATCGGCTTTGCTGACGCTCTTCTTATCCAAACTATACTCGTCCTTCTTCAATCCTATCGTACGACGAATGATCACTTCCTCGTGACCAGTTGGGAATCGGCTATCTGAGTTGTCGAAAACGATCTCGACTAACAGGATCGTTAACGGTGGTGGGCATTGGCATGGAGTATCACGCACCATATGCTGACAGTGTTGTCGTCACCGACACACCTTCGTGCAACAATGCTTGCCGCTCCTCCCGCGACATCGAAGTGTAGGCGTCCGAAAGCACGAATCGAATAGCTTTTTCCGGCGCAGCCGTTGAGCTTCGAGCTCAGAGTATAGTTAGATATCCAGCTCACCAGCAAAGAAATTACTCTTCCCTGAGCCATTTCTTCCTACCACCACATTATGTCTCGGTGAGAAAGGTTCAATTTGTGTCTGGTCTCGGTCTGCATTGGGTCAGTTCGTGTAAAGAAACCAGCCAGTATAGTATCCACCTACAGGATTTGAATCCCTGAATTGTCAGGGTTTTGATGTGCATTGTGGTACGAGGAGGAGAAGATGCCAGGAGCAAACCAGGAGACGAGCATGCTGTCACGGTTTGTCATAGAACGTGATACTCACGTGCACCGTCACAGCGCGTCGGACTCCACCAAATACCCGGCTAAGTGACTGGCATTACACCAACATCATATATTAGTATTTCAGCTCATAATAATTGGACACACGCTCCTCGCGTCATGGTAAGTACATGTATTTTTCTATCAAGAATCGTGACCAAGCTGCATGTCAAAGTACTGCGCCCTATATTCGTGAGGACCGCGTCAGATCCATCTGGATTCTGGTCTTGTTCTGGTCCATGTTAAAAAATTTCACTCACCCCGTTGACGCGCAGATTCTGGCCATTTATCCATTGGGCTGCTGGGCTTGCAACAAATGCTACCATGGGAGCAATGTCTACGCCATGCTTCAGCATGGATCTTGATTGCTACTTTACTGATTATGACTTGCCTTCTGGAAGACCAATTCGGTTATTCGGGTTCTGACTAGCAATGACCTTGACGACCTGCTCGGGCTTTCCATTGCGGAATAATGGAGTATCGACGGGCCCTGGGGAAATCTAGATAAAGAAATAAGTGCTTTGGCATTGCATTAGATGAAAATGCACGCGCGGTGTTGACGGTGAATCCCTGGCTGCCTAGGTCTTTCGCGAGGACACGGGAAATTTGCTCTATGGCTCCCTTGGATGCGACATAAGTCAAGGCATTAGGCAATACAGGCGTCATCCCGGTAAGACTGGAAGAGAAGAAGATAATCCTTCCTCCAGCTTCCAATCGAGACGTTAGCCCATTCCTTCACTCAGAACGAAAAAAGACATACGCGAGGACATGAGCGGCACTGCAGCTTTAGCCAAGAAAACAGGCACTTTCACATTAATATCAAAGTGCCTATCAAAGAATTCCTCATCGACCTCCACCAACGGCTTGCTCCCCATGATCCCAGCATTCAAGACCAAAATATCCACCTTCCCCCATTTCCTCACCGCTTCATCAAGAAGCTTTTGACCCCCTTCGATCTTCGATGCGTCAGCCTGCACAGCGATGGCATCATGACCCTTTGACTCTTTGGTATCGAAGGCTTTGATTTCGTCCACGACGGCCTCCGCTGCTGCGGCATCGTTGACGTAGTTCACAACAACCCTGGCACCTTGTAAGCCGAGGGCTTTGGCCACCGCTGCTCCGATAGATCTTGAAGATCCCGTTACAATAGCAACTGTACACCGTCAACGGTGCATCGATACTCTGAGGATTAAGCATACCTTTGCCCTCCAACGACGTCGAACGCAAATCGAAGCTCCCTGTCTCAGTCTCAGTCACTGACGCAACCTCTGGCAGCTTTGGTAGTGAATTTGGTGCCTCGGATACTTTATCGTCATGTGTCCCCGGATGGTCTGACTGGTCTTCTTCTGGACAATGGCGACCGCCCAGATGGAGTTTTCTCCGCATCGTCGCGGCCAACGATCTGATTCCGGTCATCTTGCAGTGTTTTCTGATTAAATTTGAGTGCTTCCGTTCGACCTGCTATCGTTGACCCGAGCGTGATGAGTAGAAGGGATTAACAACGGGGGGAGAGGATGGTCTCAGCGTAAGTAAATAGGTTCTTGGCCACTCACAATTGAGTTTATAGTATATTTTACGACGAGTGGGTCGCAGTCCGTGTTGATCTCAAATCTATTCTCCTCAACATCAGATACCTATGCAACATCCATTTCACCATCATGCTTTGTCGAGACCCACGGACGATTTCAACCACCCACTCTTCAACCTAAGGACGTGCGGCATTTCACGATTTCGTCACGGAAACTAAATTTGGAACGGCCCACGGGTTTTCGATGTGGGGCTACTTTGTGTATTGCGTTACAGGTGCTGCCAGCTTTTCCGTCGCCTGGTGTAAGGGCGACGAATGTTCGAATGTGTAATCCACTTCATCCTGTCAACTTCGGAAGCCCCACTTTGCACAGGGAAACGTATGATCAGTGTCGTGTCCCTCAACAAGAGAACCGATACATCGACTTAGGCGAAATCGTCCACAGAACTACCGGCATAGAGGCACGAATCAAGGTTCGATTGATAGAGGACAAGTTGTCAGAGTCTACATCGCAACGGTGTCTGCGCACCGTTATCAACAGTAAAAGTAGCGCTAGGGCTAGAAATAGACATATGGTAATCGACCCCAAGTTGGATCGAAAGAACTACAACGATTCCAAGCCTTCGCAGCAAGTCCGCCCCAAATCTGTCAGTCTCGTCATGGCAGTACAGAGGACGGAGGTAAGCTGGAGCATTTCAGCGATAGCGGGAAGACGTTCAGCGTCATAAGAGTCGAGTAGATTTGGCTCTGTTAAGACTTTCTCGACGAGAGCAAGCTTCCAATCCAAATTGAAAGATGAGAAGTGGCCACCATGATTTTGACAGACTAGAAGTATGAGAAGAAAGACATTTACTCGTGTTATCGTGTTATATACACAAAGGGATGAGTTCATCCGAGCCATCTACAGATCTGATCCAGCATTGCTATGTCATGGGCCATCAAGATAGGCTGGTATGGAGCAACACCTGTGGGCCAACGGATGTTCACCGTGCTGAGGTTTAGTGGACAGAACACTAAACCCTGACGACCAGCCCAATCGAAGTCAATCAACGATGCGTGCGGCTGAGACTGGTCATCCTCGTAGACTATTATATTGGGCCGCCGCGAGCCACCATGCACCAGGCCCAATCCATGGAGCACCTCAACGGCAGAATGCACATCCGCAACGACACTCTGAGGTAGTTCCTTGCCGGCATAAGCTACAGAAGCAGGGTTGCCCGGAACAGTATCCATGATGACCATGGTCAATCCTCCAACCAATTCACCAGCATAATGCAGTTTCGGAGCGAGGCCCTTATTAGCTAGGATGCGATGGGCATCATCGCCATATCGATGGCAGAACTTGACAATGTCATTCTAGCCAGCGTATTTGGCTTCGAAGACAGAACGATCATATGATTCCTTCCACCCGGAGAATCGTAGTCGCTCAACCAATCGTGTTTGAAGTATTCTAAGTAGATGATATTGAGGAGCTTCGCGCCGCTTGGGTTAATTGCGCTTGGGTTTATTGGGATGGTGGGATAGGACAGACATGATGCAGGATCGATGGTCGAGCAAAATATCGGGATTTCTGTGGTCATGGTCAGAGTCTGAGAGGTCAAGAATAAGTACGAAGCGCCGGCTATAGGGGCTTACTAACTTGGAAAGTTGAATTTAACGCACCATCCCGAAATGATCTCAGTGTGATTAAACCTAGTTACGCAGTGGTGTTTCCCCAATCCTTTTATGAACTCCTTTTGAAAGGATCCATGCAGAGCGGACAATATGAAGGTTGTAAGATTCAATATTGGAACTCTATAAATATATAGGGACCCTCCTCTTCCAGATTGAACCGCAAAGAATTAATCATTACACACGAGTTATACTTACGTGCACTTACAATTACAATTACATACTATGAATACACCTAAGTTGAATACCTCGGGTGGTAATGGTGGTGGGGAGGTTAGGTAACAGCAATTATTGGCGGAACAGGCTACATAGATGATCACCACCCAACCGGCGTCTCGATAGCGCTCACCGGGACTCATCACCTTCCTCTCCAATGTATATTATCCATCTCATACTCTTCGTGTCCTCTCGGAAACAGAGCCGAGCCTCCATGCGACATATTATCGTTCGCAAACCTTAGATCCGTCCCCCTCACCACAGCATCCGGAGGTGTATCAGGTACTCCCGAAGCAAACGACGAGTCCAACGACTTTCTATCTCTATTGACACCACCATCACCTCCGCGAGCGTTGGAATGTGCCACCGAAACATGGGTGGAAACGTGGGTTTGCACATATGAATTGTTATCCCACCATAGTCGCCTCCGGAAGAACAGGGCGTCCGGACCGTATGCGAGGATTTCAGTTTCTGAATGTCTGCCGGCTTTTCGGAGGTTGAGGGTTATACGAGACATCATCGCAACCTAGATGAACGGAAATATTGAGTACTCGGATGGTTTGCGTTGTTAGGGATTGCGGCGCTGGCCACATACGTACAGTTATTCTGCAATAACAACGGTTGGACGCACGGAAAAGGGTAGAGCCACAAAGACAGAGTTAGCGACTAGTGACAAGGTGAATTGCATTACTCACAGCTGCTCTAATCTATGACCGAGGTGTGACCATGAATAAGATAGAGTCATGAGGACAATCTATACTTACTGAGCGGTTATGTTCTTCAATCCTGTCGAATGGAATCAAGTAAATTCCGAGATTTCCGCAGTCATCGGATAGAATACCAGTTCGCAACTCACCAGGTGGTGCCGCAATGATCATGATCGTCAAAACAAGAGTCACCGAGAAGATAACACTTCGGCGAGCGGTGAGGAAAAGCGGAATAACGGAGAGTGTGGAAACGGAAACGCCACGCACGAATAATACAATAATCCATCTTCAAAAAGCCGCCGAAGGATAAAGCCCGCTTCTTTGCGACGAATCGACGGCCAAGTACGGTATAGAGTAAGACTGAATACAATGCTGTCGTACATCAAGGGAAACCAAGCAGACGACGTCGCTATTGCGCTGCTGTATTGACGTGAGGCCAAAGAAGACGCAGCGTGAGAGTTCCCTTGATAACTCACAACTCTGGGTCAAATATAAACGTACATGCTTAGTCCTACCTGTGAGCGCAAGGGACAGGTATTTCAATCACCACCACTCACAATGTACTCCAGAATCAGGATTGTGGGGGACAGCTGAACACTCCTTTGATCAGTACCTTTATGATGCGCAACGGAGGGACTGACCTCTGCCGCCCGTGATCAGCCAGGCATTGAGCCCAGTTTCCACCAACAGCAGAAACCAGAGAAAATAGGTGATGCTCGGTTGCCGTGGATACAGGGCTCGTATTCTTTGGACAGGATATCGGATGAGTCGTATGTCAGCGGCGACGCAAGGCAAGGCGTACCGTAAGGACATCATCAAGCCGACCACTTCTATGGCAAAGGCCACTGTGGTACCTTCATACCGGATGAACCGCCCGCACCTAGCCCAGGGAGTGCGCCTCAGCTAAATGAGCAATACTAGCCATTGATGCATACCTCTGGCAAGAAAGAAGTTCAAAGATCAAAATTAGATGGTGATGGTTGCTTCAATGAGTACTCAATTACCTCCACAGTCCATGTTGGAGCAAGGTAAGCTATTGGGAGCTCATCAAAGGGAGCATCAGATAGAGCACAGGGAGGTGGAGCGTACCATACAAATTGACGATAAAGGAAAGGGGGGTGATGTAGCGGTTCTAAAAATCCGTGTGAGAACAATCGTCTCGACGTGAGATGGTCTTCTGCGCACCAAGAAGAAGAGGTATACAACTGCAGAAACCATCCAAGTGTTACTGAAGGGGCCGGAAAGCAAGCGAGGGGGAACGTACTTGGCCCTTTCTTCCCTCTCCAAATGTATCGGACTTCATCTCCAAACGTGAGGAAGTGATCGTATACAAGCACCGTAAAGCTTGCGAACCCGACGAACTGATCGTGAGTGAGCACAGAGTACGCGAGTGAGTAGAAAGTCTTACATCGGTACGCAGGCTAGAAAGAAGAGCGATCAGACGATGCTCGGGTGAGGAGAGGAGACCACATACGATTCGGCAGCATCGGATAATGGGTCCGGGGGATTCATCGAGGACGAGGGCGAATTCAAAAGACACCTTCGATGGCATACCACACTAACTCTTATATATGGTCCTCTAGAGAACTGGGGAAGGATCCTCAGACCGCTCCAGATCAATATGATCGTACCAACAGGTCGTAATGAAATGAGAATAGAGTTGTGCCCGAAACCGTGGGGAATATGTTGTGGAGCGACGTACATGAACATCTGGGTTGCCCCATTGGAACCAATTCTAACGTTGGGTGCAAAATGTCGAATCATTCAAGGGCAACTCGGAGCGTGTGTAACCTACAAAGTTTGGACGATCGTCATCTGGCCCGCCGGTGCGATACATCGATGCATCAATGTAAGGTATCCAGGGTAATGCGATGAACACTGTCGACCGGGAATAACCACACTCAAGTCCACTGACATCGGAGGCGAAGCGCGGCGCTGGACCATGGGTCGAAATGGTCCTCCGCAGAAGGGATACCGCCGACGCCGACACGGCAAACAAGCCATTCCTGCAGGCTGAACAGGCCATAGATCCGCTGGTCGCCGAGCGGCGAGCTGAGTGTTCTGTTAACTTCAAATTTGTGACCCCCCCAAAACTGTCGCGACGGTGGTGACGATGTGATGGCACAGGTGTGGGCGGCGATTCAGCATCAGGGTTCTCTTGACGGCGCTCACCATTGCTCCACTCCGAAGTCTTAGATTCTTGGATCCAACGAAAGATCCAGCGAGGCGTCTTCTGCACATGCAATGACAGAAATCGAGGCGATAGTAGATATACAGAGGGTAGGTGTCAGCCCCCTTTGTATGGTAGGCCATTGGGAAGCTTTTCTGGAATAACCTCCGCGGTCTGCCCTCTGTCCTTCTCATGCGTAACGGCCGATGGTTCCATAGTTCGGCATGCTGATCCGCTCTAGCAGAGTCATGCTCCGTATCCTGAAGAGAAATGGTCGTCTCCTAGCCTCGGGAACCGATTTTGGAGAGATTTCAGGATGGATCCTGGGATTCACACAAGTTCGCTAACTTGGACTGCCCCTATAGTTGATCACATGACTGTCAGGGCTTAATCGCGTGACACGCGACACAACGCGAGCGACTGCCATCTCTCTTTCCTACCACCATAACCATAATCCCCTAGGACTCGCATAGTATCTATGCGGGTTTCGCCTTTCCTTTCTAACCAGATTTACGGATGAAGCATATTTGAAGACGCATATGTCAGCGACAAGTCGAGTTGGTCAAGGCTTGGATGTTCGCGCTGGAAATAACATTGATGCGCACCAATAGCCGAATTTTTGGGGTGAGAATGGTCGGCACAGTGGTGAAGGCAACGATGAGGTACATGGGAGGTCAGGCATGTGCATGAACCGTCATATTCTCGAAAAAGACAAGGGCTACCAGTGTAGAGTGCAGAACAAGGTGACAATGGGGCTCTAACCTGGTCCGATATGTGCCTAGCCAGGCATCGGTACATGATCTCTACTCTCGGCGCTGCGTACTCTAGCGGTGCGTCGGGGTACTGCCTTGTCGTTTCATGGTCAACAAGATAAGGACGTTATCAACTTGTCAACAATCCACTACTCACGAACTGGGCAGTCCGAACGAAGCGAAATATTCAATCTCCACCATGAGTTGGTCCCTGCTCGGCGATGAGAACGCCAAAGACGATGACAATCAAGATTCCAAGAATGGAGGTAGTTGCCATCATCACCATTCGCGCCACGGGGAACACGCCTTTGGTCAGAGCCGTCTGGACTGTAAAGTAGCGCATCGTGCCTACGTTCGGGCCAGGATGTAAAAAAGGGGGAGTGGCAGCTGAAATTAGCATTACTCACCTATTAATAGTACCATCACCCCGAGGACTACGGTGGTGGCCCCAAGCGGTCGAGCAAAGGATTGCAGTCGTTTCGATGCCGGGGCGAATGTGGCTGGCTCTGAGGAATTCGCCGTATTCACAGCAATGGTGAAAAGTTGGACAAGGGCTGTTCATAGGCTGCAGTATGAGCCTTACGAGCGAGTGGGCTTTCAAAGGCTTTTGGCTCACCAACTCCTGTAGAAGTGATCGCCAAACTCGTTCGCACATAAGCCAAAAATGTCCTCTCCGATGCCAAATGATCCCTAGCCACACTCCCTGAATTCTCCAACACTAGCATCGGCTGTAGACGCTTCAATAAGGGCATAGCTTGCGAGCGTTTCTTCTTTTTCTTCGTTGCTCTCATTGCCGATGGGTGAGGGGATTCGCCGCCCAATTGTTGTTCGCAAGTCACTGAGTATGTGGAGATGCGGGATGGGCCAGGGGATGGCTCTGAGTCTCGGTTGAAGCGGTTTTGGGATTCTACCGCTACTTGGGTGGGCGTGCTTGGCGGTGCCGGTGCAATTTCCCTATCTGGAGGCGTGGTGTTCGACTGCGAAAAGGTATGAACCATGTTTCTTCCTTACAAGAGGGGGATCGCTGGGGGAGGGCCGATGTGGAGTTCGACGAAGAGCCCTGCGGTCAGGCCCCAGGAATCACATCCTTCTTGCTCGAGTCTCGAGGTCCGAAGATGATAGCCGTGGGTTTTGACAAACTTTCGTTTACGTGAAAAAGAGGAAAATGTGAGTCTGCCTTCGAATATGTTGGAAGATATTGCGATTCGAGGATGTTGACATCGCGGTTGCTAATGTAGGTGTGATGTCGCAGCATTTTGTTCACCTATACATTTTCCTAGCTCACAAGGAATCGCGTCATTGATGCTCATCGGCATCGACTTTGGGTCCTTGGGTCAGGGCCACGGTCCTGGTCTGTGTACCGTCCCCTGTAACCGGCACATGAACGCTTCGGCCTAAATCGTCCGGACCATCCGTTCAGCTTGAGAAAGTTGGGCAATGTCTTCTAGACTTCCACCACTGACGCTAGGACATTCGGTCACCACCGTTGTCATCTTGCCTGAGCACAAATTACATGATCACCCAAAACAAACAACGCGCGAATGGTACGTCCCCAGTCGTTTGTTAGCCAAACTTGTAGTCATTCACGTTCATAGGCACTGTTCGACCCAGTCGCGTTGTCATCATCTCCTAATCCCATCTCGAAGCCTGTTCGTTGTCTTGGCAAGCAGGGAAAATCTAGGGGAATTAATGTGTTAGTGCTTTGTATCCTCCGAATTATTCAGCAACAGATAAGTAGGCGATAGGGCATTCTCCAAGATGGTCGCACAGGAGCGTGTGGGAGACGCCGGTTTGTTAAATGCGATCGCCGATTCTGACCAAGACAGTTGATGAGACGGTAAACGGCAAGCGTAAAAAGCCGGACCCCTGAAGCATATTTCTCCTTAACATCCACTCTCTTTCGCACTTTCAACCATACTGCAATGGCACCAATCAAGAACGGACGTTACCTTTTCAACGAAATCCCTACAGGTTTGTACCCCTCGTCCTAATCGCTTCGCGCGCTCATCGCACCTCAGGATACCCCGTTCCTGGCAAGACCACCATCTATGATGAAACCCAGACGATTGACCTCGAGAACGTACCACTGAATGGCGGTATCTTGATCAAGACACTCGTTCTCTCCATCGATCCATACCTTCGAGGCAAAATGAGAGCGCCGACGACACAGTCGTACTCGGTTCGTCCCCTTGGGTCTTTCGCCGCTTCATGTAGCATCTGACAGCTACGCAAATTAGCCTCCTTTCACAATCGGCGAACCGTAAGCTTCCAAGTTAACCTCCGACAGGTAGAGTGTGACTGTGCGCTTAGGCTGGCGAATGGAGGCGTCGGTGTCGTCCTGCGTTCCGAAGTGCGTCATAACCTTTCGATCTGACGTCCCCCCATTCACCCTACCGCCTAAAACATAGCACTCGAAATTCAAGCAAGGGGACCACATCTACAGCCTTCTCCGTATGTGCCTGTCCTTGTTGTCTTGAACTAGCTCATCTCATCCTACCCTTGGACAATAGCTTTTCAAGAGTACACGGTGATTCCTGATCCGAAATATGTGAGGGTGCTCGAGAATAAAGAAGGCATCGCGTGGAGTCACTACGTCGGTATTGCTGGAATGCCAGGTATGGCTCTTTTCACATCTGCTCATATCAGTCTGCTTATGGGTTCAGGGCAAACTGCTTACCTCGGCTGGAAGGCGTTTTCGAAAGCCAAGAAGGTGAATCCAGCCCCGCTTCGATATTTTCTCATGCACCTAACCATGGTCGAAAGGGAGAAACGGCCTTTATCACTACGGGTGCCGGTAAGTGGCTTCCTCCTTCCCAAGTTGCACATCAATGAAACCGGGTCACTTCGTGTCAGGACCCGTGGGCTCGTGAGTCCGCCACTATATCCGCGTCTGTCAGACATTGACCAATGTGCAGAATTGTCGCGCAAATCGCCAAACTGGACGGAGTCAAGGTCATCGCATCTGCCGGAAGCGACGAGAAGGTGGAATTTATGAAATCGATCGGTGTCGATGTCGCGTTCAATTACAAGACCACGGATACCAGGAAGGTCTTGGAAGAGCATGGGCCTATTGATATGTAGGTGGACTTGTGGTTTTCTCTGTTGAGGGTACTTACAGGGCATCTAGCTACTGGGACAATGTCGGAGGCGAGACGCTTGAGGCTGCATTTGACGCCGCAAATGTTCACGCGCGATTCATTGTGAGCTTCGTTTGAGTCTTTGGCTATACTCCAATGCTCATCCAGACCTCAGGAATGCGGCATGATCTCCCAATATAACCTTGCTGGAGAGCGTCATGGAATCCGGGTGCGTGCTCCTTTGATATTACCTTCGTATCAGATGACTCATCAGTGGCTGTTAGAATGTATTCCACTTGATTGGAAAACGGATTACTGTGAATGGCTTCCTGGTTAGCGACCTCTTGACACCAGAAGCGTTGGCCGATTTCTACGGGACTATTCCTGCGATGATTCGGGATGGCAAATTGAAGTTCTTGGAGGATCCTAAGCGGGGGTTGGATAAGGCTGGTGAAGCTATCCTGGATGTTCAGACTGGCAAGAACCATGGAAAGAGTCTGATCGTCGTTGCTGATGAGTAAATAATTGATCGACCCTAACCTGGTGCGCCTCCGCCCCTGTACTTATGTAGATTCATTACCAAAACCCGGATGCGAATTTGTACAAATCTTGGAGGACAAGGGCTGTAGCCTGTATCATTGAGGACCCGCTAATTTTCAAGGCCGTGAACACATCGCTCGATCCCTCACAACCGCACGCTTCCTCCCTTCCTTTTGTTTTGACCTTATTGCTCGCGCTCCACTGCAACGCTCCATCGCGGTCTCGTACCGCCGCACGGTCCGCACCTCAGTATAAAGGAGTCGGCTCGCATAGAATTTCCGCCAAGCACCCAATCGAAGAGATTGACCCTGATGATTGCTCAGCCGGGAGCTCGACGATCTGTCAGCATCCTCTTAACTAGGAAATAATTCCACAATCTATCCATATATAATAGTAGGATCGTTCAAACCACCATGGAGGGTACTAGCTCACAACATCACGATACACCCATACAAAACTTGTGCACAGCATGCCTTTGGTTAAGAATGGTCGTCACATTTTTAGTGAACCCCCGACAGGTCGTTCTCTCTCTCCATCATAATGCAGTGACCTCGTCCATTGACCTGTATATGTATAGACTACCCCGTCCCAGGGAAAACCACAACACAGGATGATAGCCAGACGATTGATCTCGAGAACGTGCAGCTGAATGGAGGCATATTGGTTAAGACGCTTATTCTCTCAATCGATCCGTATCTTCGAGGCAAGTTGAGGGGTCCGAACGCGGGAGGTTACTTGGTAAGTACATCGTTTCTCATCCTTTGACACGCCATGCCTTACCATGCGATTCTGATAGCCTTCATTCGTGATCGGCGAACCGTATGTCCCCACAACCACGTTCCATAGCGATGAACCGTCTTTGATTTTTTCGGATACTAGGCTGAGTAATTGGGGAGTTGGGATCATCCTGCGCTCTGAGGTTTGTTAAGAACAATGCGAACCCCTAGTTCAAGCTTGCTAACATGACACAGAGCCCACATTTCAAGAAAGGCGATCACATCTATGCTGGCTTGCGTACGGATCAACTACTTCCATGGATATTAAAAATCGTCTAATCTTTTGTATCAGCCTTCCAGGAGTATACGATCCTCCCCAATCCGGACCCGAAAGAGGTTACGGTCCTTAAGAACAAGGAGGGGATAGCTTGGTCACATTATATCGGGATCGCCGGAATGCCTGGTACGAAATGTCCTTGCTATATGTAGAGTCTATTTATCCCCGACTGATCAGGTCAAAGCGCGTTTTTGGGATGGAAAGAGTATTCGAAGGCCAAGAAGGTATTCCTTTTAGGTTCCACTCCTTTTTACTCCTAACAGCAGTGCAACAGGGGGAGACAGCCTTTATAACGACCGGTGCAGGTAAAAAGTTATCTCAGTTCGCTCGTCAGAATAGAAACAATAACTCTTTTAGGGCCTGTTGGAGCGTAAGTATGCTCGTATCAAGTGTGCACTCGTCAGGCTAAGTTCTTCTAGCCTTGTTGTCCAATTAGCCAAATTGGATGGTTTGAAGGTCATCGCATCCGCTGGCAGCGATGACAAGGTGGAATTCATGAAGTCAATTGGCGTTGACGTCGCCTTCAACTACAAAACTACTTCTACGAAGTCAATTTTGAAGGAGCATGGACCTATCGATATGTAACTATATGGTCACTTAACTCTGCTTCGGCTAACCTGACGGTGCCAAGATTTTGGGACAATGTAGGAGGCGAAATTTTGGAGGCCGCATTAGAAGCTGCGAATGCGAACGCAAGATTCATTGTGAGATCCCTACCAATATTCTGTTCATCGGATGCTCAACATTGGCTTGACATAGGAATGCGGTATGATTTCTCAGTATAACCGAGATGGCGAGCATTACGGAGTGAAAGTACGTTGCTCCCCCGGTACCTAATATCAAGGCCTCTGACTTACCCTGATTAGACGCTGTACAATGTCATCGCGAAGCGCATAGTCATATCTGGATTTATGATCCCCTATCTTATTACGCCTGAGAAGCTGGATGAATTCTATTCCACCATTCCTGCTATGGTCCGGGACGGGAAGTTGAAGGCGCTAGAAGATGCGAAGAGAGGATTGGATAAAGTTGGGGAGGCACTCTTTGATGTCCAGGCTGGGAGGAACCACGGAAAGAGTTTGATTATCGTTGCAGACGACTAATTGTGACCGCCGATACATGCCCTATAAATGCCGCGAAGGGACATGAATGGCAGGATGTATATAATATGGAACTAGAGGATGCGAACAGAATGGAAAGAGGAATCAATGTGCTTATCTATGACGGACGTAGCACCTTGACACTTCTTTAGCGGGTAAGTTAACTGTTACTTGATTTACCTTGTACGGTTCGTTCAACGAATCAGCAGAAACGCCATAATCAATCCCTATGTACACCCCTAATGTCTCTCGCACAAGTCGATATCGGACTCAATTCAGACTCTTACTCTGATGCCTATGTATGGAGTACACTTATTGAGCTCCCAATTCCACGTTCTTGCACCCGAATGCTCAGGAACATCGAGGGAACCTACTACACTTACTCAGCCCATCTGTCAGCACTCCCATACAGGCAAATTGATCCCATATTCCGAGTCTAGACGGTGATTTACAATCAGCCTAAAAGCTGAGTAGGTATTCCTTATAGGATGTAATCACGGAGGACTTCGTTCCCAGCATTGGTATCGCCCATCTCCCATCACCTGTGAAATCCTCACACTATACCCATGCCATTGGTTAGAAATAGTCGTCATATATTCAATGAACCTCCGACGGGTTGTCCTCATTATTCTCTGTTAGATGAGATTGGCGACTGACACCCCCGTTACCAGGATATCCCGTCCCAGGAAAAACTACTGTCCAGGATGAGAGCCAGTTCATTGACCTGGAGAATGTATCGTTGGGCGGAGGTGTTTTAGTCAAGACGCTCGTCTTGTCTATCGATCCATATCTTCGAGGAAAGTTAAGAAATTCCAACGAAAAAGGATACTTGGTAAGCAGGTTCCTTTGCGTGAATTGGTGCTCGTAGCTAATGACGATGGCTTTCGACAGCCTCCATTCGAGATAGGAAAACCGTAAGCGGCTGCAATGATATTTAATGTAGAAACTCTGAGATCCCAAATACTAGCTTGACAAACTGGGGAGTGGCCGTTGTAATGCGCTCGGAGGTATGCTTTTCTGAGGTCTGACTATTCTGTGTCCTTCCGAGCAACTTAACACCATACAGAGCCCGCACTTCAAGCAAGGCGATCACATTTCTGCAATAATACGTAAGGATAAGCTCTCACTACTAACGATTGAGTGCCGCTAATGAGCGCTGCTGCTAGCTTTCCAGGAGTACAGTGTCATTTCGAACCCGGACCCAAAAGAAGTGACAGTTATCGAGAATAGCGCAGGCATCGCGTGGTCACACTACGTAGGTTTTGCCGGAATGCCAGGTAGCCAATACTCCCTTCTCTCCCGAATAGTCTTCTTGACCCTACTTTGCTAAGGCCTAACCTCATACCTTGGTTGGAAGCTGTACTCGAAGGCTAAGAAGGTATTACTATGAATCTTCTCTGATCCGCCTCCTTTACCCCTAACATTCAATGGACAGGGAGAGACAGTGTTCGTCACAACTGGCGCAGGTGAGTTAGTTCTGACCGCGCAGCAGGGGATCGCAATTGACAAGCCTATCTTCAGGTCCGGTCGGAGCGTAAGTACGCACCTGATATAAGAATAGGCATAACTTATGTCTTCTTAGATTCGTCATACAACTGGCCAAACTGGGTGGTCTCAAGGTCATTGCATCTGCTGGGAGCGATGAGAAGGTCAAATTCATGAAGTCAATTGGTGCTGATGTCGCATTTAACTATAAGACCACCGATACGAAGGTAGCTCTGGAAGAGCATGGGCCTATTGATATGTACGTACCCCCGCTTGTGGGATTCTACTTCTTATGGGTGAGCTGACCCGATTTAGCTTTTGGGATAACGTAGGAGGTGAGATTCTGGAGGTAGCTCTCGAGGCCGCAAATGTGGATGCAAGATTCCTCGTGAGTTCCATTGAAATTGTGTATTCATCCTGAGAACTGACCGACCACGCGTTAGGAATGTGGAATGATGTCTCAATACAACTTAGATGGCGAACATTACGGGATTAAAGTATACATTGTCCCGTTCAGCCCGACGAAGTCCGCTGACTGAGCCTCGTCTCCAGAACTTGTTCCATCTCATAGTCAAGAGCATAGTGATGTCCGGAATCATGATCCCTTTGCTCATTACACCCGAGAGACTAGCAGATTTCTACGGGGTCGTTCCCGCGATGATTCGGGACGGAAGGTTGAAGACGATGGAGGATGTGAAGAGGGGATTGGAAAAGGTTGGCGAGGCCCTCCTAGACGTTCAGTCTGGGAAGAATCATGGAAAGAGCGTGATCATTGTCGCAGACGAGTGATCGTATTCGTTAAACAGTTCAAGTCCATAGCAATATGAATGACGGGAGTGTACATAATTTACAATAACCAGTTTAGCCTTGTCAATGGAAAGGCGAATGAGAGATGCCACTGTAGACAGATTGGTTTGAGTTTCGTTACGGCTTGGGACCCAGGCGCAATGTGACTTTAGGCAACTTCTTGACCGGCGGTGCGGTGTTCGGTTCTGAATCTAAGCTCGATAAGGAGGATTCGTCAGACGAGCCATCGTGGGCGTCGGGGGTGGATGCCTCTTTGTGCGACTTGCTGGGTAAATTAGATTTCGATGAAGCTGGCGACGCTTGGGATGTTTGAGAGGTGGTGGATGGAGGCTTACGCTCGCGAAGTTGGCGAGACGAAGGGGGTATAGGGATTGAAGGGCGAGGATTTCGACCAAGCTTGGGTACTTTTGCTTCTAGAGACAGGAATTGCTCTAGCGCACTGGATAACCAAGGCTCCACTGGCGAAGACAGCGACGGTCTCCCTCCCCGTTTCTTCTTCGTTACTTTCTCGAGCTGTGGGGTTATTTGAGTAACTACCGAGAGTTGAGTATAGTCATCATACATACCTCGTCAAGGTTACTTGGACTCCACCACGCTTCATCCACGCTGGCTAAATCTCCAACCAGCCCACAGAGATGCGCGAAAGTTCCACTGATCAGCGCTCGATCGCTATAACCTCCTTCGAGGACACTGATGAGCCGACCACGTGCGTACTGATCGCTGAGGGCGCAGGCATCACGCGTGAACCGGTGATAGAAGGTCGCAGGGACTTTTCGATTATGTCGAGACATTGAAGTGTATTCATGTTCACAAGCGTCGAAACCACAACTAAGAAGTAAATTCAGTGACACGTCAACTACGATGCCAGAGTTAAGAAGCGGATAAACGTGCCTTATGAAGATGAGAACGTCGTCCCCTGGGCCACCGGTGCTATCTAAAAAGTGCTTCGCCTTATCAAGAAGGCGTCGGTACCGATTCGGGTACAGGTCCTGCCAAAAGTGATCTTCGGAAGTATATTCTTCGAGATGCACATTCTCAATGTGCTGTCCATGGTTGCCATGTATGGACACCGAAGCAGCTTGTACTAGCTCAAGTTTTCCATCCTAGAATGGGATCTTCTGTTTACGTCCAGGTACGTCAGACAAGTAGACCGTACCTCGCAAGGATAGGAGAGAATGTCGTGCATTGATCCATAGTAAACTTTTGGACCCATTTTAGTGCTGGGTATACCTCCCTCTGATTCGAGTGTTTGGCGATAGGTTTCCTCGTTGATCTGCCAGACGATGGACTGTGTACCATTACCTATAAAAAGCTTGGTCACACTTAAATCCTAATCTGAGCCGATCTCACCATGATGCAAATCTATATCGAAAATGACAACGCGATTCACGTTGTGTTTGAGGTGAGCTTAATTGAGAGTTAGGGGGAGTCTTTATGTTAAAATAGCAAGATACTTGCCATGAGCTGCGGCAACGGCCACATTATTGACGAAGCAGAACCCAGAAGGTGTATCTTCTCCACAATGGTGTCCTGGAGGTCGAATGGCAGCAAAGGCATGATTGGCTTCTTGTGATGACATAACCGAGTCAACAGCTTCACAAACGGTTCCCAAAGCCCCTTGTATAGCGTTTATTGAGTTGGGACATACTGAAAGGACATAAGCTACGTGTTTCCCCCAGAAAGGTGGATAATCGCAGAACTTACAGTACAGGTCCCCTTGAGACAGGCCGTCTGGGATTTCTGACCGGCCGTCTGCAATTTTGGTCCTACTTTCCTTGATCCACGAGGCAAGGTCCTCCAGATACTTGTCACCTTCTAAATCCCCATGGATAAATTTAACCGCCGGGTGTCTGAGGAGATCGACGAAGGCAGAGGAATGTACGACGCAAAGAAGCTGATCACCGATAGATGAAGGCGTAGCGCCGTTAATACTGATACGTCCTAGCGCTTCAGCTAAGTCGTCGCTTGCATCCCTATCTGGGATGTTTTCTTTGGGTCGGATAGCTGCCAGACGAGCCAGAGCCGCCGAGAGCCCCACTGTGACAGCTCGAAGCCGTTCAGGACGTTCTACAATCAAAGACGTATCCTTTGAGCGGATGTACTGATGATCATAGCATGCATCTTGGAGGAATACAAGTGCAGAACCCATGATTCTGAGACTCCAGGCTGTATGGGTTACGATGCCGATGAGATTGACTGTATCGCGTTCAAAGTAGCGGCAGCAAATTGAGCGAAGCCAGTTGAGTAAGAGCCTAGTAATTGAGAGATCTTGAACTCGAAGAGCAGCGAAGTTGACTGTACGATTGTGGCAGCTAATTACAAGTTGAACATATCGCGAAGTCTATATCACGCTGCGTCATCTCACGTGACTACACTGTAACAGCGGCATGTGACATAGGAGCGTCCATCGTCAGCCCTGCTCTTGACTGGCGATAGGGAAGGGATATGTTGCCGGGTTGCCAAATATTACTGGTTGTGTCAAGAAGGCCGAAAGGCTAAATGATCGAAAAGGGATACATAGTATTAGTGTAGGAATCATATATCTGAGGATTAGACAAATTGCAAGGGCGGGAGAAGATAAGCGAGCCCGAAATGCTATCAAGCGGGACAGTGAGCACAAGTGGCATACCTACCAGCGTAAGAGGGGAGAGGAGGAAAAACTACTCTGTGAGGGTACCAAATATAGATCTCTCCGAGAACGGAGACAGAGGGAGGGGGCAGGAGGGATGACATGGGATATCTGACAACCATACCCTCAGTACCTACAAGACGCCCCGCTTCGGGTGATTGATATTCAGCAGTCGTAGTGGGGTGGAAGCGGTGATACTTTCCGATCTTTCATGGGCAGTTCTAATGATAATAACTATTAAGAGAGCTAGTGTAGTCGTGTGAGTATGAATGAAAGTGCCACGTTGTCCGAAACCAATGTGCAATCCTCTTCATAAAGGGCAACTAGCGAAGAACGCCAGCTCTCTTCCAGTAAGCAACATATTCCTCTAGGTGCTTCTTATCGACGGCAGTACTATTGACCATCGTAGGCGAGTCCTCCCGAGCGACAGAAGTTCTCAAAATGACTGGACCCGATGCCATACGAACAAAATCATGCTCCAGGAAACTGATCACCTTGAACGCAGCGTTACGTTCGGGATCGTCTCCAAGGGCGCGAACTCGATCGAGCCATTCTGTGAAGGTGATCAAGGGCAAAGGGGATGAAGGGCCGCCTAGCACGGTGGCAAGGTTGTCCAGTAATCCCGTCCATGATTGTCGTGAAGGATTTTCCATGTGGTAGAATGGCATAAATCGTCGAGATAATAGGTAATCAGTGATAGCACCGGCAGCACGGTTGACAGGCATCCATGAAAGGGACTATGGACACAGAAAGTAAGACACAGGATGTGTGGGGGATGTGATCGACCACTTACGCCATGAAGGATAGGCAAAGCTTGCAATGTTTGCGAAGTCCGAACAATGATGGGGAAATGTTCCATTTCGTTCCAGGCTCCAGTGCCTTCCGCGCCAGTCATTTGTCCGATACGGACATTGCACGTTCGCACAAGCGGGTCTTTGCCGGACCCAGTACCGTACAACTCCTCAGCAGCCATCAGAATCCGTTCGCCCACCCACTTCGCTTCGGGGTAGCCGAACTCCGCAGTGTAGATGGCGTCAAGAGGTTCCTCGGGAACTTCCAGAGGCCCCTGAGGGTTAAGAATAGGGAACTTGCCTACGACTGCAATTGAGGAAGCGAAGAGAACGCGAGCAGGTTGGGCGCTGGGCCCGCGCCTGCCTGTGCTAATTATCGAGAGGCGGACAAAGTTGCACAACGCCCGTACATGAGGTGCAAACGAAGCCAAGCTTCGGTTGAAGTTCACTGGCCAGGCGTTGTGGATGATATGAGTAACGTTGCAAAGCTGAACAGGTGCGTTAAATGGGAATAAAATATCATGGAAGGCTGATAGCTTACCGAGTCGTACGCCTCGGCCCCAAGACCGAAATCAGGACGACTAGTGTCTGCCTCATGGAAGGAAATTTTCTCCCAATATTTCTCCTCCAGGAGGGCACCTCGTTTCTCCATCGCTCTCTTCTGACGGTCGCGAGCATTTACATCGCTATTGGCTTGTGGACGGTTGAGACAAACCAGCTTAGATACTGTCGGGTCGCTAGCGAGCCTCGCCACGAGCATGCACCCCAAGCTACCCGTTGAACCGGTTAGGATGATGACGGAGCCCGTCTCAGATGGCTTTCCTTGAGGGCGCAAGATCCTCGCCTCAGCCGCGATCGGTGCATAAGAAAGAAGTTCTTGGCGGAATTCCTCAACAGCATTAGCCATTGCAGCGAGTCGTTTGCTTTGCTTATCACCTCCTTGGTGGTCGCCATAGGTACCTTGCATGACTTCTACAATGGCAGTGTAGAGCTTGGTTAACGTGGAGTTTTGGAAGCAGAAATCGGGTTCGATGTCCTCGATCGGTTTGGCGAGACCTTTGGTAACGCGCAGACCAGTCAGAATGGATCGACGCAAACGGTTCGCTTGCAGACTGTCCATACCGACTTCAAAGAAGTCAGCATCGTCCGCCCCAGGTTGGCTGTACTCGTCATTGCCAGTAACATTCTTCACGAGCTCCCGAACAGCATTCAGCAGCGAGTCACCTTCTTCGGGGAGGGGGAAAGGAATGGCTTTGAGAGCATCCGCACGTTCGTAGCACGCCTTGATCTCATCCTCGAAGGCAGCGTAATTGGCTTTCCTAGCAAGACTACCTTTGTCTGTGCGGATCAGGCGTTTTGTTTCTTCCCTAGTGAAGATAATCATCTCCCTCGTAACCTTGCCATGCTTATCGGTGAAAGAATTTCCGCGTTCGAGGTAAGGATCTATGGAAGCAAGAAGCGCCTCATGATTCTCCGGAATGTTGAAGTCTACTTGGGCTTTGCCGGCAGCGAGCTCGACAAGAAGTCCAAGGGAGAGGGCGCCGTCCCCGAACGCCAAGACGTCTTTAACTTCCGGGTGCTCAGCAACCGCACGTTCCATATTCGCTGGACGGATTTTCTCGCCAGTAGCGAGGACCATTAGGTCATCAGCACGACCTAGAATCCTGAACTGCTTGTTATCGCCAGGATGAGCAACAAGGAAGTCCTGGACGATATAGGGCTCCGTCCAACCAGGAGCCTTTCCGGTCAGTCTGTAAGTGTGGCCATCGGCGTCTTCGATCTTGATGAATGTGAGTCCTAGATTTGAAGGGAGAATTGAGATTAGAATGCGTAAACAGAGCAATAAGGAAAGTACAAACCCATGTCCGTCCTGGGTCGGAGATAATGCCAATCATATCCGGGAGGGATTCGTTCAACCGGAGCAATAGCACCGATCTCAGTTGCACCTAAGCACGATAAGCGTCCAGGCTTCCCAGATGCCCTAGGAAGCAAGTCTTACCCCAATGGTTAAGCAAATTGACGCCTTGAGCGACTAGCTCATTTCCAACATTTTCCTTCATCGGAGCCCCTCCAATGGCAATGAAGTCCAGAGTCTTCAAGACTTCTAAACCCTCCCCACCGGGGAATTTCATGATATCCTCGATGATGGAGGGCACCGAGAGGAGCGAGCGAGCGCCAACCATTTGGATAGCAGCGATCGTAGATCGGGCGGTGGGGATGATTGAAGCCGGGGGAAGCACAAAAGGCATCCCAATTGACAATGATAATGAAGGCGCCAAGAGGCCAAACCCCTGATCACAAATGTCAGTCCCTACAAGCGGAGATGTAGAAAAGCAAGCTCACATGGTAAAGCGGCAAGGTAGAGACATTGAATCTGAAGGCTTGCTTCTGTTCGGGCAAGCGATGGCACGCCGCGTAAACGAGGAGGTATGCATGAGCGTGGAAGATCGGCTTCGGCAGACCGGTGGTACCAGAAGAATGCAAAATCACGGCATCGCGGTCTTCGTACTTAAACTTGGTATACGCGGGTGGTACTGTAATTCCTTTGTGTGAAGGGTTCTCGGGGTCGAGGAGTTCTTCATAGCTTAGAGCCTCTAGAAATTGCGGGATGGTAGGTAAGTCAGGGTCGTCTTCCATTAGAGCCAAAGTCTCTCTGGCGGCCCGAGCTACTTGGGCATTGATAAGCATGCAAGTAGGCTGAGTCTTTTTGAGCAGGTGTGCGATAGCGACTGGCGTGAGACGGGCAGATAAGCATAACACCTGTACTGAGGGTGAATGCCGTTTGCTGAGGGATAAGAGAGCTGCGACTTACTGGTGTACCGATCCTGAGAAGCGCTGCCATATAAATGTAAATGCCTATGTCACTTCCGAGTAGGATAGCTACAGGCGGGACATGGGTCTCGCGTCGGGTGCGGCCAGTGGTTGCCTTGACGCCGTTCACAAGCCATGCTGATGCACTCTCCACGCCGAACTGAAGCTGCTCAAAGGTAATTTCAACTGGTGCTGAACCTTCGCCCGCACGAGTCTGCAGTCCGAAGATATGATCGGGATTCTGCTTAGCATCGAATTCGATCAACTCGGGGAGTGAGTTGACGCCATCAGGGTGATCATTCCCATATCCAAGGTTGAGGTAAGGGCGGATGAAGGTGCTACCAGCGAAAACGGGAGACATCCTTACGAAGGGATTGATGTTTGATTTTACGAAAGATGGAGGTAAAGTTATATAAGTGAGTCGAGTCTATGAGGTAATCGGAGTGGGGTGGACAGGAAGTCGCTAGAGGAGCATATCGGAACTGTCGGTGGATCTGGCCGAATGTCAATCGAGCAACAAATTTGGAAATGACGGAGGCGGTCTCGTAAGGCTGATGTGCCACTATTTCCAGAGAGTGGGTAGTAAATCAGACGGGGCTGAGGTTGGAACCTGTCATGTTTGAGTTAGTGATTATGCTTAAGTGTGATTTAGACGGACTTACTGTGGCGGCGCAGGTGGGAGCTGCGATTTACTGATCAAGCTTCAAGCTTCAAGTTTGTGGTTCTTGATGCACCCACTTATGTGTCGTGGAGAAAAACTAGAGGAAGGGATGAATACGCTGCAGAGAATATCTGGACCTCCGCCCGCACCCCACCGACTAGCGGTCAAGTTTCCTCGAGGAGGAATCGTTTCCATGCTCCTCGAATATAGAGTGTATCTATTTGTGACGACCTTGCTACTGACAAGGAAGGGTGCCAGAGTGGATGGGGGCGCCCAGCCTAAGCGATTTATTCGATCATTCTTTCTCCCTGTCGATAGATCCATCCTCAAACCCTTCCCGGATGTCGCTGGCAGCATGGGAGTGCAGAGGCCAGCAAAGAAATGTGGGTGGATATCTTCCAACTAGTGGGGAGGGTCGAGTGACGGCATTTGCCGAGCCATTCACTCCGTCTAGTCGACTCCTCGCCATACATATATATACCTCCGAGAAGCGCTGCGAAATCAAACTGGTAATCCAGCGCGTAGAATTAGAATGAGTAACTGCAATTCGCGTAGAGTGAACTTCCTTGTGAGGTTGTGCTGCCGTATTCGTCGCCGTTTTCATCATTTTCAAGCCTCTTCATTAGGCTGTGAGCGCGATGTGAGCGAGGGCGTGATAATCTGATGGTGCTGTCACCCTCTGTGTTTATTCATGAGCTGTGGAACTTTGGGTTCATTGTGCAATGTTCAGAACGTTCAATGGTAAGTTGGCGGAGGGGGATTTGAGAAGGATTGCCCTTTGGTGCGATAATAGGCGCCGAAGCGCTTGCAGGCTCTTGAAGCTATCCTTGTTCTTCTCCGCCATGTCGTCCTTGCAATTTGCTCGTCACATAGATGCAACTTCGGTTCAACAGCAGGCGACTTGCTCCCCGCTGATTAGAAACTAATAAAATATGATGGCGGGAGCTTCGCAGGCGATGCCCGATAATACGAGATGACGATAGCGAGCATCCTAGAAGTCCGTGATGGGTGAGGCGTTTTTTCGGACTTCATGCCTCTCAATTCATGTAAAATAAAGGCACACGTGTGTGCTATATATCTAGGATTACAGGATGGATGTGGTATCGTTGATCAAAGAAAGGAGTGATTGATGAAATGAGTTCCACCACGTCGGACGTCCCGAAGTCGCGCTTTACAATTCTCGTAACCTATCGAGGAGGATGGCCCACTCCATCACGGTAATCCCTTTTCTGAGTGCTTCATCCCTTACTACCCTATCTCTCGTATCTTCGTTAAGCCGCACCATCGCTCTAAGATGAGCCTCCGTCGTTACACCTAGTCCCACCAAAATGGGCGCGACATGAAGTAATGACGGAGTGCACGAAGCTAGGATGTTTCTAGCCCCAAGGGACTTGCATGACTTGTGTATTTTGGCGCGCCCAGCGAGGGGCAGTGCGGCGGCGGGTTGGCCATTGTGATGGAGCACCTCGTACGTAGCGAAGAATGGCGCGTAAAGGTGCTTCCCTTTGGTGGATTATTAGAGTCTAGCTTTGCACGCTCGCGCAGGAAATTGTACTGCACAGACATGGGCATCCATTTCAGTAATAGGTGATTCAATACATATTTTACCCGTTTACCTATATTGACGATTTTGCCTGCCTATCAGATTGATGCACTCGTTATATTGCCACACTGTGAATAATTCAGTATGAGCGTTCAGTATTTGTTCCTACGCATGGGGTTGAAGGTATAAACCTCCACGGCATCAAAATTTGTGATGAGAGCCTGCCTCAAACGCGCTGCTGCGTTGCAAATGCAACCACAATTTGGGTCGACCTCGACGAATTTCCAGCGCTAGCTCTGGTGTCGCTGTCTCCCCAGCGTGTGTTGCATATCGCCGAGACGGTGGTGTATACATCCAGGCGCGCTAACTGGAGTTCTTCACCCACGTTACTGATGGCCGGCCATCATCATATTTATACCTTGTACGCAGATCCTAAAAATATGGAGGTCATGATATCTTTCATCGCCTCCAATCATGGAGCCCAACACACAGGACGCGACCAGACAAGATCGAGAGTGTTTGGATCAAGGACGAGGCCGTGACATCCCGTACGTTTCGTTATCGAGTTATTTCTCTAACCGATCCTCAGGATCGCCCCCACAGCCGCCCAGAGACACTCTGCGAGGCATGCTGGCAAGGCTCACCCATGTCCAATTCGTGCAAGGATCCGTTCTGGATCACCACGGCTCTTTCTTCAAGTCTGCCCGAGCGAACCTCCTGGGGCTATCAAGGTTTACACAAGGATCACGCTTCAGAAAGGAGCTGTTACTCATTCAACTACGACATCTCTTCTCTTCACGAGACGGCATCGTCCGGCTGCGAGTGGTGTCAACTTATGTTAAACCTTTATGAAAGACTTAGCGATCGACGACATTTCCGTTCGGCGACTCGATTGCACCTCGAACTTGTCTTCACGAAGGTGCGCAATCAAGAGTCTTATCTGCCTACCCATGACGGGCCTAGGCTGGACGCCATGCAATCATCGCTACCTCTACCGTATGGACTCGAGGAGGGCGAGGTGATGGAATTCACAACTTGGGTCGAGGGAGATGGGATTACTTCAAAAAGCGAACGGCTTAACCTTCTCTTCCCTTATACTGATCACGGTGCTTGTCTTTCCTCAAGTACACCGATAAACCTGCGCTCACTTAGAAAGACAGACGATCCACTCTCTAGCTTAATCAGAGCCAGGAGTCCTATGCTAGACGTCCAATCAGAACGTGCACACAAACTTGCTTTGCGGTGTATTGAAGAATGCAGCAACAACCACAGTGACTTTGGTTGTGGAGCACGAACAGTCCCCAAACCGCTTCCGACTCGCGTCATCGATTGCTCTGACCCCGAGTACCCCAGACTTCTCAGCACGAATGGGAGTAGCGGGACGTACGTCACACTGAGCTACGTCTGGGGTGGGGATCAACCGCACAAAACCACAAAAAATAGCATTTCCTCATATTATACCGGCATCCAGGCTGCGCATCTACCGCAGACCATCAAAGATGCAATCATAACGACTCATTCGCTGGGCCTCATTTACCTCTGGGTAGATAGTCTGTGCATCATCCAAGACTCCACGGAGGATAAAACCCGAGAACTCGCCCAAATGGCCAAGATTTACGCCAATGCCTACCTGACCATCATCGCCGCAGACGCTTCGTCTGTCTCCCAGGGGTTTCTACAGCGCAGGCCGGCGCGGCCGATGGCACGATTCCATGTCAGATGCCCCAATGCCCAGCTGGGGAATTTGTACCTCTGGTGGGACTCTGGCAGCGCCAGCTCACCCCCAGACCCCATCGACACACGAGCATGGTGCTATCAAGAATGGATATTGTCCCCGCGCGCGTTGGTCTTCTCGTCTACGGCGATGGAGTACTACTGTAATAACGGAACAGTGCGCACGGGGAACGCCATGGTGCCTGAACGCAAGGAGCGCCTCCCGGGCACGATCCTCCGCTCCGTTACGCCGGAGCCGCAGCTGCTCACACCGAAGATTGAGTTCGCCTTCCGCGACACCTGGTTCCGCGTTGTCGCAGAGTACACACGGCGACAAATGACTGAGCCAGGCGATAGGCTCGTCGCGTTGGCTGGGGTAGCCGAGATGTTTGGGCTCATCTTCGCGACTGACTATCTCGCGGGGCTGTGGCGTAAGACGCTGCTGGAAGACCTGAGTTGGGAAGTGCCTGTGGCGTCCAGTGCGCTGCAGCGAAGGCCAAGTGTAGAGCGGAACCCGTCGTGGTCGTGGGTTGCAGTGGACGGGGAGGTGGAGTTGCAGCGCATGGGCTCGGCTACGCCCATCGCGAAGGTTTTGCGATGCGAGGTGACGCTGAAGGCGCAGGAGCATGCATATGGCGCGGTCACTGATGGCATACTCGTTCTTCGGGCCCCACTGCTGAAGGCAAAGTCTCGGGATGGCCCGAGCCCCGACAAAGTTGAGCTAGAAATTCTGGAGCTGAAAGAAAGGACCGATACACGAGGTGCACATCCCACAAACCATGTTCCCGATCGCAAGAATGATCTTTTCGATTCAGACAGCGAACACCCGCAGCGCAGTAGCCTTAGCCTTGTACAATGGCTTATCGACAAAACCAGAGCTCAATCGCAACCCAACCCCTCCTCTACCTCACGTCCTGGTCTACCGCGCTTCCGCAAGGTCTTCGGAACGTTCGACACGGTCGATCATATTGCCACCAGCCACCAGCGCGGTGGTAGCGTGGATGTGCACCTCGCCCTACTGCATAGTAATAAATACTCAGCGTATGGGCTTATGCTGTTTTCGGCAGAGCACGAGGATCGGGCGCAGGGAACATCTTATCGCCGTGTAGGTGTTTTTCATGGCTCGGTAGATGATGGGTGTGTTGAGAGCTTAGATTCAGAGGAGTTCGTAGTGATCTGAGGTGCACTGTTCAGCGAATGGCACTTGCAAGCATTCACAATTCACTATAGATCTTAGTTTTTGTGTTTAATGAGTTGTCATGAGGATTGGTGTGGCCGCGGTCCAATCTAGAAACCCAATTACTAGGTTGATGAATCATGGAACTGACGGTGCCGCCATGCTTGACTGGCTTCAAGTGCTGTAGACTGGGTTAGTGAGACTGTTCAGCGGCATCGTCGAGTCTGAGGCGGTGAGCGACAGATGCAGAATCTGGGGAGGTCTTTATTTATATAGTGGACGTTCCAAGGTCTAGGAACTAATCTATGCCACATTCTCTCCTGGCCTCGACATCGACGTGTACACGGACGCACCTTGTCAAGTGAAGATTCCGGAGTTTATCGACAACGTCCGCCATGAATTTCCTCTGTATATTCCTAATACTAGTAAAGATATATACATTTGTAGCGGGAAGATTTTACTGAAAGCATATGATGTGAACGGACTCACAGTTGCGGCGTAGGTGAAGATCGTCCCATCACGAGAAGAAACACTCGTCAAGTTCCAAGCTAGAAGTTTGTGGTTCTTCTTACTTCATGTATATCACTGGTGTGCCGCGGAGTCAAAATCAAAAGAACACATGGATAATACGCATGCTGCAGAGAATATCCGGACCCATGCCCGGACCCTACTAACTAGCAGTCAAGGACCCTTGGGGAGAGTCGCTTCCATGCGCCCCAAATATATGATTTATTTGGGGTGCGTTTGTCACGACGCAAGTGTATCCGACCTTGATATTGACAACCAGAGTGGATGGCCTAAGTGAATCGTTCGGACATTCGTTCTCCCTGTTAGCACATCCATCCACTGGCTCGGATGTCGCGTGCAGCATGGAACTTCGGAGAGGCCAGCAAAAACCGTAGGTGGATCTGCCACTGGATCACTCAAGGATCACTGCGCCATACATATACCGTCAAGAAGCGCTGTGGCAGAGAACTGGTAATTCAGTGGGTAGAATCAGAATGAGCAACTGTGATTCGTGTAGAGTGAACTTCCTTGTGTGCTGTATTCATCGCCGTTTTCATCATTTGCCAGCTCTCTCCATGAAGCTGTCAGTGTGAGCATGAAAATCCGATGGTGTGATGTCACCCTCGGCTTCTTCATGAGCTGTAGAACTTGGGGTTCAATATTGAACGTTGAATGTTCAGAACGTTCAATGGTAATTCAATATTCTATGGTAATTGGCGAAGAAAGTTTGCGGATAGGCGCCAAAGCGCTTGCTGGGTCTTGAAGCTATCCGGTTCTTCTCTGTCATGCTCGTCCTTGCAATCTACTTGTCACAAAGATGCAACTTCGGTTCACCAGCAGGCGACTTGCTCCCCGGCCTGATTAGCAACTAATAATATAAGGAGGCGGGAGCTTCGCAGGCGATGCCCGATAATACGAGATGACGATAGCGAGCATCCTAGAAGTCCGTGATGGGTGAGGCGTTTTTTCGGACTTCATGCCTCTCAATTCATGTAAAATAAAGGCACACGTGTGTGCTATATATCTAGGATTACAGGATGGATGTGGTATCGTTGATCAAAGAAAGGAGTGATTGATGAAATGAGTTCCACCACGTCGGACGTCCCGAAGTCGCGCTTTACAATTCTCGTAACCTATCGAGGAGGATGGCCCACTCCATCACGGTAATCCCTTTTCTGAGTGCTTCATCCCTTACTACCCTATCTCTCGTATCTTCGTTAAGCCGCACCATCGCTCTAAGATGAGCCTCCGTCGTTACACCTAGTCCCACCAAAATGGGCGCGACATGAAGTAATGACGGAGTGCACGAAGCCAGGATGTTTCTAGCCCCCAGGGACATGGGCTTTTCCCCCTGTGAGGAACCAGAACCGTTTCTTGTGTGGGTTTCCGTGGTGTTTGTTGGAGATTTCCGGCTCTGGTTCAAGGGTGAACTACCAGAGTTCCCGGCCGGCGTGGTAGTTCGCGTTGGGTAATAATCATCTTGCCGACGCGGCGTTCCGAATCGATGGCGGTCTCCATAGCTGTAAGAAGTGGTCGATTGACCATCTATACCGCTTAACCGTCTCCCCTTTAACGATGATGAGCCTTCGACATGACTTGCGAAGTATGTTCGTACCTTTGATTCTTCAACCAATCGTCGAACTTCCCTCGTTGCTCCCGACCATCCACCACCATAAGTCGGCACTTCGCTGATAACTTCTTCACGTCGCGCATCTCCGCCCTCTTCGACTGCGTAATCGTCAGGATTCACATAGTACACGCTCATGCCCACTTCCGATGTCTTCTTTCCATTCCCAGGGCCACCCGCTTCCGCTACATTTTCCCTCCACATTGATATCGTAACCGTCTTCTCCGGGCTATCCTCGATAATCTTGCGCCTCACCATCTCAAACTGCTCCCCAAGCTTCGCCGGCCTCAGCTCACCTGCTGTCCTCCTACTCAGGCTTCTAGAACTTCCCATGGCAGGAGGCTGAGGCGGCCTTCGTTGCATCTCGGACATAGTCCTGCTACGAATGCGCTCCGCTTCGGGACGATATCGTGGGGGACTTCGCTCCATGTCTTCATGTCTCCCTCCCCTTACCGAATCCCTGTCAGCTATCCTAGAGCTCCCTCCAGCAGATATTCCGCCGCTTCCACCAGACCCTCTCCTCCGCCCGGAGGTGGACTGGCTTGTATCGCTACTTCGGATAGGGGATGCCCTGGCAAGACCCTCGTACACCTTTCTCCTCACATCTACATCACTACGTTCTTCCCCTTCCCGGTATCCAGGCCATCCTCCCCCCTTCGCAACAGTTGTATAGTCGTACGTAACTGCGTCGAAGTCGTCGTCGAGTGGTACGCTCGTCTGTCCGTCGCGATCATATCCATAATGGCTATAGTAGCTCTCGTTCTCGATTCGCTCAATGGTTGGTGTAATAGCGGTGTACCCCTGAGTCTGCGTAATTGCATCGAAATCATCGTCCAATGGAGCGGTGGTCAACAGCGGTGGGTGTCTACGAACGAGCTTCTTGCCTCCCCGGCCGTATTGGTCGGGCACCACATAGTAAATACCTGATTCTATCGTTCATCATGAGCTTTTATCTTCGTTTGATATGCCACGAGTATACGATGCAATCACGTACCACTCATTGATGATGATAAGTTCACGATTCTTCGAGCAGTGGTGTTATAAATATCCACTGGCGATGGCTCTCTTGATGATTAGCAACAACGGGGCTTAGCGTACTATGTCTTTGTCGTGAAGAATATTCGCAATGTTGATGATAGTTGGTCAGTGATGGAGTTATGAAGGGCATCGTCAAGAACGACCGCTCCGGTATATACCCACAACACGAGGCATACGCGTTTTCTAAACCCCATTGCGGTCTTGGTACACATCCTGAGCCGTTCACAATTTTACATGTTGCATACATGCGTATCACAAACATGCGGTGATCTCGTGTATCACCAATCCCGCATCAGCGGAAGCACCCACGTGTAGACAAACTTGAATGGATCGTGACGTAGGGGCAGCGCCAGGGGCTATGCCAACACTTCAAGCTCGCTCGAGCCTTCGAGCCTTCAACGTTCAACGGTAAACGCAGACGTCAGATACATACATCGTTTGATATAAAGACAACAGAGGATTGGAGTGTAGAGAATCAATGGTAAGCCACTGTGATAGCTTTAGATCTTACGCGCCAAACCATCAGCATTCTGAATCGTCTGATAGTCCTGTTGAGAATGGTAATAAGCATGGCCCCGTGTTGGGAAATTATTCATTACTTTGTCCGATAGTGCTCTACTTGGTTCTCATCAGCCCACTTTGAGCGGGAGTTCGAAGTTGCGAACAGCGAGTTGGCGTAAAGACGTCCTCACGCCTCCTGTGGCGTGGAATATAACATCAAGCAAGTCAATGGCAGTTTCGACAGTGACTAGGCCCAGGAGTAAACGGTGAACAGAGTAGGCAGTTCAATAATACGTACTTAAGATTCATGACAAGTTTGTTTGAGATTCGAACTCCTGAATGTGAACAAGAGTTATGGATACCCAATAAATGTCATAGGACAAACGTCGGGTACGTCATACGGAGCACTTTATCCAAAGCATGATTATCACCGCTTTGATTGTAGAATTGCAGGTTTGGATGTGCGTGACCACACAGGTCGCTTGTCGGCGGACAGCTTCGAAAGAGATTGAGGCGGACCTTGACTCGGACTCACAGACTCGAGTGAAATAGCTTGTTGTGTCTCTGTAAAAAGACGCAGATATATCTTCTGTCAAATTTGTGTAGAGATAAGACGAGAACCTCAGGTTGAGGCACACGAAAGGAAATGAGGCCGAAACCTTGGAATAAGGAGCAACCAATTATGCAATTACACCGAATTCACCAACCGGCCTGATATATTCCTTAGATAATTTTTCAAGCTTCGTGTCGGATCCTCCTTCACCACTTCAGTCTGCGCACAACGGTGCTTGAACTCATACTGCCTGTAGGGGTCATAATAGGGGCGCAGGGCTCGGACAGGACAGGGGTGGCGCTCCAAGACTGAGATGGCGCAGATATGCTTACACGGCATCGTGTGGGTCCCATATTACATGCCACGATTCAGTTAGTGTCTCCACTATATGCCTTCCCTCAAGGTCTCACTTCTCCACTTCAATGCATTCATCCCACAGAGCAATGTCACTCCTCTGTCCACAACGTGCTGCTCCATACTGCCACCCTGGAGAAGAACACTTACCCACTTCACATATCTATCCCTCTACAAGCCTGAGCGTTGAGGACAGCCGCTCAGCCCCTTGGTAATTTCAGTGCGATCACAGTTGATGCCGGTACCATAAGCAAATTGAGGAGGGTTTCATGAATGGCGATGATTTGAGAACAAGGCTTGAATTGAAACACCCGTGAAACTTGGCACTGCCATTGCTCAAGAGAATTGGGTATGTACATAGTAGCCCTCTATAACAGTGAAGAGGAGGCTGGTTGCCTCAGTCTCTAGTCGCTGGAATGGGGCAAAACCACGCGCGAATGGTCAAGGGTGACATTGTGGTTTACGTTCAGCGGATATTTCACAGTTATCTGGTGGACACCAGGCCTGCAAAGGGCTGTCAGTACTAACGGCCACGGTTGCGGGGCTTAAATATCAAATACCTGGAAGGTATCTGCTACTGCTGCTTCGGCCCACTTCGGACGGGCGTTCAACGACGCGAGGAGGGAGTTGGCGTATAATTTAGACAACATAAGGTCAGGGATAATCAATCTTGTCGGATCATCAAGTTGGTAGAGAACGCAAGGAATACCTGGAAATACTCACAGAACCATGTCCTAGTAATCGCAAGCATCGCAGGTGTCAATTCAGATTCTTCGAGGGCTCGGCCACGACCTACATTGGGGAGAACATGAAGTATGGCATCAAGGATGGCACACACAGAAGTGATGATGCCAGCTTCGACTGCAACTACAGTTCGACTTCAGGGGATAAGGATACAACCACATGAATGGCGTTACTGACGACGAATAATGTTTGTGACGAGGACGTCTGAGGATCGAAAACCCAATTTTCTCCTAAGCTACGAAGTGAAATAGGCGCCTGGGGGAGCGTATGGGAAACACGTTTACCAGATACGAGGTAAGGTATATCGACAACGCGATATCCACGCTAGCGCAAACGAGCAACCAAGATAGAACTATACCGAAGGACGATTTTGGAACCGGAAACCCAAGAAGGATATTTTCGCCTAGTTCTAGGCGGGGGGTGCCTGAAACAGTGATATAAAGGCCCAGAGCTGCAGGAGAAGAATGACTGGTGAGTGAAGAATGACGGCGAGGCATATAGAGAACGCTACCCAGGGAGCACATCGAGCAGACCGCAATGATGCCGGGTCCGATTCGATGTGTTGACACGATAAAAATTCTCCGCGACATGAACAGTTGAACAATGGTGGAAACCAGGACCTATGGAGATGTCTAATGACACTTTCATGGCGGAGATAAGGGATATACCATCAGGACGGTATCTAGGTATGATGAGCATTTGTGGCTGCGACGTAGCAGTATCGAGGCTTACTGTATCGAAACACTTGCCGATATTATCAATGTTTTTCCAGGGCAATTTACAGAGCAATCGTAAACGTACTGAGGACTATTGCAGAACCATATATTCTCGCGAAAAGGTAGACCTCACTGACATCGAAGAATACCATCGCCGTCTCCAACACGACTACAAAATAGACCTTGAGATGTTATATGTCATTTAAACTCGATTGACATGATGATACTGGCGCACAATAAACTTAGTCCAGAATCCATCCCTACAATTAAGGTGCGTCAATAAGTCTCGAAATTAGCGGAGAAGGCATACGCACTGAGCTTGGGACCGGTGGTATACAACTGCCTGGAGCAATCTTCCATTAACCCTACGCAAGAAATGGTCTGGATTGGGTATACCTGGTTAAGCAGTATCTATGTTCCGGGAGTTAGGGAGAGCAGGGCAAGTCATGATATCCAACGTACCCCATACAAAGATAAACTCAAAGAAACACCCGTGATCAAACTTACATATTGAGGAATAGGCATTGGGTGGTGAGGAGAAAGGGAAGCAGGGGCCGAGTATACCTCTCCTCCATCCGTTTATACACTTAGAAGCGGGAGTTGAAGACCTAGGAAAGGCTGTGGCATCATGATGTGGCGTTGGTAGAAGTCTTCAGATTCTAGTAATGGGCCGCATGGGTACATCAGTTCGCAATACGTATACGCGTCCATACCCATCGTTCCAAGCGACACGGCACTGATGAACAAGATGGAAGCACCGGCGACGGAGTATCAGGACATGGTCGATGTTATCAGGTGGGCTTGATAGGAGCGATCGAGGGCTTGTGTCAAGAGCCAACGGTCTGCTGATATCTGTGGTGAATCTAGAAGTCCTCGGTAGAAAATCGACAAAGGCGCTCAAACTATAAGGATGCGCTGAAAGTGGATTTATTCAGCGAGAGAAGTACATGAATTGAGTACAATTATAGAGCAAGAACACAAATCATGACTATCACCGCTTTGATTCTCCTTCTCCTTTGTACCATATCCTCCTCGTCCACCTCCGTCTGCGAGTAACGGTAATTGAACTAGGATCGCCTGAAGTACTCGCGAGCTTGTACACTGGGTATGGCTTAGGCTCGGACCACACATCGTTCGTGTAAGTCCAACCTTCTACATCAGAAGTGAGCAAAGCATCAGAAACGAGCACCTGAAAGACACACCAACATCAATCAACCCACCAACCCACTCCCCAATAATATCTTCTCGCCAGTCTTCGGTTTCCACGAAAGACCATCCGGAGGCAAGTGAAAACGTCAGATTGCTGCTATACCAACGGATTCAGCAAGGTGGCCACTTGAGCTGCAAGTTGAACTACGAACCTGACATAGCCAGCATCGCCCACCCCACTCCAACCATCTCGCCCCCTTGTCCACCCACATCTCTCGCCCTCTTTCAAGTGCTTCTTGCTCCAACTCCCAATCTCAGCCCCTCCGCTGTCGAAAAGAGCGCCGCCCTCCAAGCCTAGCGGAGGCGCACTATTCTCATCCAACTTCCACCTCTCGTTCTCAAAAAGTTCAACCTCCTGCATTTCAGCACCCCACATCTCATCGCTGAGTCGGTCGTTGTCTATGAGGCGTGTTATAGAGGCACGGAGGCGACGGATGGGGTAATCAGTGATTGAAGAGGATTGAGCCGAGAGAGTAGGGAATAGGCCCGCAATTCGCTCAGCAAAGGGTATATACCGCCCGATGAGAGATAGCTTCGCGGTAATCCACGGTTGTACGCTGATGTAAGTTGAGTGGCTGGTCTCGGTGAGCCATACAAAGATTTCGGCAGAAGCTCGGCCCATGAGGGGGAGGTATGGTAGAATGCTTGGGTGGAGGAGTACGAACGGCGTCAGGCCGCCCGCAAGTGCAAGGAAGCGTATCGGGAAATAGGGATTGACGACTAGAAGTAAGAGTGGCGGGAGAGTCAGGGCTGTGAAGGTAAATACGTAGAAAGACACAGCAGCAGGCTGGGATGAAGGAGTCCGAGGTTGGAGAGATAGTTGGGAGAAGATCGGAGCTAGCGCGTCATGGACGTCCGCACTACACAAAAGCATCAGCCTTTGAAGAGTATCGT
Organism: Pleurotus citrinopileatus; assembly: GCA_017312325.1. Taxonomy (NCBI): domain Eukaryota; kingdom Fungi; phylum Basidiomycota; class Agaricomycetes; order Agaricales; family Pleurotaceae; genus Pleurotus; species Pleurotus citrinopileatus. The sequence continues at coordinate 2,590,656 of BHFW01000037.1, forward strand.
GGGCGACACAACGACAATGAATACTTTCGGGAAAAGACCACTGAGATTCCTTGCGGAACCTCTCAGGGATTTCGCCTCCATTACTCTGAGAGTACAACAGATGGTACTTCTTTCTTTGATCTGTACCTTAAGTACTGTATCCCCGTACTTTTCCGAAAGCACCAATTCCTACGCGCTGTTCGAGAAACTCACCCAATACCCATGAGATTCTGTATACCCTGTATATTCGCGAGCCATTCCTTGCTCCCCTCAGGAACTGGTGATATCGGACTCGTAGAGACAGGCTCCTCTCGCGTTCTTGGTTTGGATGGCTGCGGATGCGTCAATAGGATGTGGTGTGGCGTTGCTTTAGGTTGAGGCGCAGCCGGCGAGTTGGCCAACATGACTGCAATGATAATCGCATGAGGGACAAGAAACACGACCCGGGGAAAGGTGCCTACCCATGATTGATCAATACGGAATCGAAATGAAGGCCAAACTACTCACAGAGAAAGGCATACGCCGCCATCCAGGTGCACGTAACCTTCCAACCCTTCTTCCACAGAAGAATCTCCTCAATCCTATCCTGCAGCCAGAAAACGGGGCCCACGCGTGGAACGAACCGCCTAAAGTTCACTGTCGTTATTGGTATCGAAAGGGGATCCTTCTTCGACAACAATTTATCTGCTCCGGCTGCGGATTGTCCAAGACCGGTCGGCGAAAGAACCGAGGCATTCCCGCTGGAAACTAACGCGGTAGAAAGCAAAATCTGTGGCAAAACAGTGTATCTCGTCGACGCTGTCGTCGGTGAAGTTGGTGAAGCTGGTAGCACGGGCGGAAATGTTGTGCCCATGCTCTCAGTCGGTAACGATACCTTCGCCTCGGGTTCCGGTTGGATCGATTTCCGGTCTGTTGATCGTAGTCGAGTCGCGCAAGGTGGAAACTGGACGTAATCCAGCGTTGCCATTTCAGCACACGGCAGAATGGACAACTGCAAAGGAAACTTGGAAGACAAAAATGGGAGGTCGGACTCGTGAGTTCCGGGGAAACCTAAGATAGGAGGATAGGAGTACGGCGATCAGGATAGGGGCAGCTTGAAAGAACCGAGGCGGGATGGTGCCGAGTGTGGGAGCGCATAGATCGCCGCTATGCGACTCTAAATCAGAGGCAGAATGAAAGGGAGGAAGGGCGAAGCAAGGAGAATCCAGAACCTGACTTGCCCTAACTCCAAAACTTGAGGGGCTATTTCTTACCTTTCTTGCGTACGAAGCAAAATCATGATTCCTGTAGGCTTTGTATATGAGATAAATAGACATTCCGTGCCGGACTGAACACTGAACGACGTCGAAGCGGAAGGTCATTAGTTGAACAGAGTACCGGGAATCCATTACTGCAGTGAACGGAATCACGTCGGGCCCGAGATGGAATGCGCCATAATTTCTCTCAACCCTGGGAGCTCTCAAACTTCTCTCGTTTCCCCTAGAAAACAGGCAACATCGCATTGTAAGCAGTGGGGTTTCTACGGCCCTTGTCTCCACAGTGTGCCGTTACACACCAGAGTCACCCTCTGTTTAGTCACGAAATCAAAACGTCTATGATGTTAATACATTTCTTTTCTGGTTCGTAACAAGGAGGGCCAAAAATATGTAATGCTTATATTATAATCATTCGTGATACATTCGTGAAGCCTATTACCGACTTGATTCATCCCCTCCAGACAGCCTATGAAAGGGTTCGGTGAGTGGTTATGCCTACGCATAGAGCCGAGAATGCTTACAGGTCCAGGTTGTGTGTAGGTTGGCGGCTACGAAGGTGATCAGGTTATTGTTCAGTAGACGTAAGGATGTACTCACAACAGGGTAGTAGATGTCTATTGCAGCGAAAGTGAGCAAATGGTGTCTATCCAAGATAGCGGAAATGGCGTACTAATTTTGATACCAGGTTCATTCCCATCATAGACACCAGGAATGGCCACCAGCGGACCCGGCGTGCCGCTCCCACCACCCGTGACATTAATCTGTCCGCAGGAAATGTAGAATTGGGCACCGCCAAATGACGAAGCAGACTAGAGAGGGTATTGGGGTTGAGATACGTTGCATCATGATGAACGAGCGGACTGACATGGAGGGCAATATGTTCAACACGGATAAGATACTGTCCACTAGGCAAAGCACTCGGTAACGTGAATGTGAATTGCGAAATGTCTAACCAACGAGGAGATGTTACTATGTCATGATGCGGAGATGGGTGTTGCACACTCACTGTCTGCAGGGAAAGTGATGCTGCTCCCGCCATTCGTCACAGGGCGTATCTCCTATAAGTGATGGCTGAATCCGTGACCAATGGGTGATACGGATAAACAAACACACATGAACTTTGAACCACACATTCCCAGACCCATCAAAACTGCTGGGATCGCCAGGTGCCTTGGCCAGGTAAACTATAAGAGAGTAGCCTCAGTAAGAGCTACATTCAAGTATGGTGGGTTCGCATACCGTTGATGGGTCCTGGGTGAAAGATAGCTTGATCAAGGGCAAAGCCGATCTAGGGCCGCTTCATTTATGTCAATAACTAGGAGTTTCGCTGACACTTACTGTTGAACCAGCAGCGACAGTGAGTGTCTGAGTGGCCGCGGCAGAGGCCAGACCGCCAGCGTTGCAACGGAAGTCGAGCGAAGTGACATCGGTGATCTGGCCAGCAGTTGAACATAGGTTCATTTGATACAACAGCACCGTTGAAGTAGACTCACGGGAGAATTGTAGTTGGTATTCACTCGCACATATTGGTACGCAGGCGTCACCGTCGAGCCCGTGATCAACGACGGGAAGCGATCTAGGCAGAGAAAGTCAACGGTGGAGTCCAGCAACGTGCGAGGGCGCGGGGCCTACAGTGCGCTGAGACACTCGTATAGGCAGTGGCAAGGGTCAGAAGGACAGCGGCAGGCTTCATGCTGTGTTGGGGGATCCGGAGCCTAGTGGCGGTATTTTATACAGTCAAATAAAGGTTCCCTTTGTTTACAATGCGCCGAGGCGAAGAGGTGCAAATCTCGGGATAATCAAGGGTGGTATGACCTATTTCGGCCTGGAGAAACTCACCGGCTGCTTGAATCTGGGGAACAGCGGCAGTTTCCCGGCGCAAATTATGAGGCAATAATGCCCAGTTACGAGGTCAAGTAGACTAATGCTATTTCCATTGTCGCCGTAGATTCCGCGAGCCTGACGAACGAATGTGGGGAGTAGGCTATACTCTTTTTCTGTGCGAAAGAGTTGTTGAACATTTCCGAGTTTCCGCCAATTATCTAGCGTGCGGGGCTAGAGTGTCAACAGGCTCAAATTTCCTCCATCATGCATCATGGAGTGCATGGGGTGAGTAGAAGTCGTCACAGGCGTCGTCGGGCTTCGCCGCCACGCTGGACGAACAGACTCTTTGTTCCGTAACAGAGGCAAAGGGATTCTTTAGTACTTTTTGTGTGCATTGAAAGTACCGAGTCTTGTACGCCCGTGGCTTGGGATCTGGTGCAAAGGTCGATGAAAGTTCTGGTGGAGAATAACTCGTCAAGAATATTAGATCGGTGCCTGCAATGAGGCCACCTCTGGAAAAGTGCATCACCTAACGCCCTGTCTCTGCGTACGAAAAACTTGCGAGGAACCGGGTGATTCCCCATTCAACACGCAAGAGCCTTGATAACGCTCATTTAATGTTTGATTTGCGGCATTGTGAAAAGTCAAGATAAAGGTTGGATTCAGAGCGGGCGCCCGGCGCTTGACAGGTACACCGCCACCGGAGCAGGGTTCCTCGGCCACAACCTCCTTCATTCTCTTCCTCGGAACGTCAAATGAGTCAACGAAATGGTCAACCATCGTTTTTGCAGTCGCTGGCTGTAAGTTTTCCGTGTCTGTGCTTTTCGGAGGATGACCTTTTCTCAAGGCTGGTGGTCTGGCTGGAACTTCCGTCGACCTTCTTTTCTTTCCCATAGATACAGTCAAGACCCGTCTTCAGTCGCCCCAGGGATTCATACGCGCTGGGGGATTTAATGGAGTATATAAGGGAATAGGGAGCGTCGTGGTCGGAAGTGCACCCGGAGGTCAGTCCTCTTTTTCATATTCTCGTCCGGAATCCTGCTTGAGAGGGGAGATTAGCGGCCGTATTCTTTTCAATATACGATACCCTCAAGAAAAATACGCCCCTACCACCACATCTCGCACCGGTTACACATGTTTCTGCAGCCTCCATCGGGGAAGTGGTGAGGACTTAGACGTGCATCCTCCCAATTCTGGTTCATCATGTCTGTTAGGCCGCCTGCCTGATTCGGGTTCCCACCGAGGTGGTCAAGACGCGTATGCAAACCCTCGCTTACGGATCTCTCGGGCAATCATCATGGTCTGCTGCTAAACTTGTGCTGGCGAATGATGGATGGCGCGGTTTCTACAGAGGATTCGGCATTACAATTATGAGAGAGGTGCTGTGTTACTGCGTTTTCGTCGGAGGGCATCATTAACCTCTGTCTATAATAGATTCCCTTTACCTCCATTCAATTCCCTCTGTATGAGCTACTGAAAGTCCAAATAGGCCGGCATCTAGGAAGAAAGGTACGACCGTATGAGGCTGCGTTGTGCGGGAGTTTTGCTGGGGGGTTTGCTGCTGCGGCAACCACGCCATTAGATGTATTGAAAACAAGGGTTATGTTGGATCTCCGAGTAAGACCACCTCTGTGCCGTCAATTGTATCTGATGCTATTGAATTCAACGCCAGGACGGTAGCAAAGGAAGACTACCTTCGCTCCTTTCCCGCTTTCGGACCATATACACGACAGAGGGCTCTGCGGCTTTGTTCTCTGGTGTGTTTCCCCGGACGCTTTGGATCTCTGCTGGGGGAGCCGTATTTTTGGGCATGTATGAGTTTGCTTCTCAAAGTATGGTAGCGCTGTCTTCATGATGTATACTCCCCCTCTTGTGAGTTCCTGCTTGTTTGCTACGTCACCCTTCTTACTCATCTTGACTCAGAAGAGTAGAGATAGATGTGATAACGTATATGAGTCGACGCATATCAAACCTTCACACTAATGTATCCGTGTGGTTCGGACAATTAAGCCCTCAAGGCCTCAAGGTTGAACGGCATATCGGCATATTGAATGCGTTCATCGACGGCAGTGCGACTGCTGTATCCGCCTCAAAACCCTCTATAAAGTGTGTCTTTCTGAGGCCGATCACGACCTACCGTACACCCTCTACCATCCTTACTGCCATGGCCCCAGTTATCAACAGGCGTCTTCTATTCAATGAGGTCCCCCAAGGTTAGTACGAACGGGTCCCCATTTGCACCTCTTATTCATGGGGTGCACCGCACGCCTAGGCCTTCCTACCCCAGGCAAGACCACAGTGTACGACGATAGTCAAACCATCGACACCGAGAGCGTGCAATTAAATGGAGGTTTTCTTGTGAAGACCCTCCTCGTATCTTTGGATTTCTTTATCGTCGAACGAATGTTGGCTTCTGGGGGGGATTTGCCTGGTCTTGTAAGCACTGAATTGAGCAACGGTATATTGACGTACTCATAAGTCTCTAGTCCCCGATCCCGCTTGGTGGAGCGTATGTCGAACTTTGAAGCAGGCTGAATGTAGCGACTGATGAGTTAGATCCAGAGTTGAGAATTACGGTGTTGGCGTTGTTCTGCGCTCAGAGGTATGATGACCGTGTTCAACATGGCCATCCAGGTCTGATATTCCGATGCTCAGAACCCGAAATACAAGACGGGGCAACATGTTTATCAAATCTATGGATTTTTCCGTAGGTCAATCCACATTACCCAGTGAAATCTGTTTGTGGAGAAAGCTTTAGCGTTCCAGGAGTATTTTGTAGTTGCTAAAGATGAGGATTGGTTCATCTTCAACAACGAGGAGAACATACCATGGCAAAACTATGTCAGCGTCTTAGGAATGCCAGGTTCGTACCAGTGTCATTTAGCATCGCATAACCTCATGTTATCTAGGACAAACTGCCTATCTTGGATGGAAGGCCTATGCGAAGCCGAAGAAGGGCGAAATCGCCTTTGTCACCTCCGGTGCAGGTAAGCCCCTATGGCTACACCACATCATGGGTCGATTGACTTTTGTTCGCTTTCCCTAGGCACCGTCGGATCGTCCGTTCAAGCCCCCACGTATCGACTATGACATACTGACTTCCTTACCAGTGTTGTTGCCCAATTGGCGAAGCTAGACGGACTCAAAGTCATAGCCTCGGCAGGAAGCGATGAGAAGGTGCAGAGGCTAAAAGACATCGGCGTAGATGTCGCCTTCAATTACAAGACCACCGATACTAAGGACGTTTTAGCCCAATATGGCCCTATCGACATGTAAGAGCTTTTGCCCCACTCCGAGTACTACTGAAATCTGCCTAGCTACTGGGACAATGTTGGTGGGGCTACACTGGAGGCGGCGCTAGAGGCAGCCAACAGAAACGCAAGGTTTATTGTGGGTACTCTCGCTTCTCCCTTTACTCCTCATCTCATATCCCGTATAGGAATGCGGTATGATCTCAAATAATCCAGCGAATCCTTACGGCGTGAAAGTAGGAGATATCCTTGCCCGACTTGTGCCATATTCTAAACCTTAAATTCTTTTTCAGAGCTTACTCAATATCATCCACAAATCGATCACCGTTAACGGTTTCGTCATTCCCAAGCTAATGCTACCTGATGCAATGGCCGACTTCTATGAGACGGTCCCGAAGTTGGTCGCCAGTGGTAAGCTTCAAGCTCTCGAGGATGTAAGGGAGGGATTGGAGAAGGGAGGAGAGGCTTTGGTGGACGCCTTGACTAGCAGTACTGGAGGTAAAGTCATTCTCAGACTCGCTCAATAGAAAGGAAATGCGCCGATTATTTCTACAAATTGCTGGTTCGTGATGTACGAGCATGAAGGTTCGATATATCTTAGAAATTTATCAAACCTGCACCACATGATTGAGCGCTAGAGATGATTAATGACTGCAATTAGGGCATTCGCAGGCCAGCCGCCCCTTTCTTGTCATGCACCCCGAGAGGCAAAGATGAGTGTCAGTCGAACCAGACGCCTCCATCGATGGTGACGGTTTGACCTGCAAAGACTCAATTAATTTCCTTCAATCTATTCGCTTCACAGATGTAATACTCACCCGACATGTAGCTAGACTTGTCGGAGGCAAGGAACGAAACGAGATTTGCGACGTCTACCGGCTGCCCGACCCGTTTCACGGCCGTTTGTGCTACAAACTGTGAGATAAACCATATGAGTTTGCTTGAGTGCGTGAATCAGGGAATGGAAGGCATTACTGAATCTTCATTAGGGGAGTTCGTGTACTTATCCGTCTGTGCTTTGAGTTCCATAACTGGAGAGCAAGTAATTATCTGAGTTTAGTTGAGCAAACGCGAAAACCTGGCTCACTCAAAGGTGTTATAACTGCACCGGGCGCATAGGCATTCACTGTTATACCGTGGCTCCCGAACTCAGCAGCTGATATGTGTATTAGAGGAATATCAATGACGGAAGTGTGGGTGGACCCCAAGTCATCGAGACTCGCCTGCAGATTGCGTTAATGACCGAATGGCAGCCTTGGTGGCGCTGTAGATCGACATCATTGGATACCCTTGACGATATATTGGATAAAGACAATGATGGCGCATGCGATGGATAGACATACCTTTCTTCCCTGCATTTGATGAAGCGCCTATGGGATCGGGCTTAGGGCTGAGGTGATCGTCGGGCAGACTTATACGACAGTAACCTACCTATTATTCGACCACCTCGCCTTTGCTCTATCATTACCTTCGCGGCTTCCTTATAGCAGAGATATGTACCCCTGTAGTTCACGGAGAACATGCGGTCGATGTCCTCGACAGAGGCTGGCTGATTTTAGATGTACGGAGTAGGCCGAGTGGGAGACGCACTCACATTCAAAGATGGGTTTAATCCAACAGATACCAGCATTTGCAACCATCTATCAAACTTCGTCTGAGTCATCTATCGTTCTGCGACTATAATTATATCCACATACCACATCAAGCCCTCCAAGCTCAGCCACAGTTTGGCTGACGAGATCTTTCACATCCGCTTCAGAGGAGACATCAGCAGCAATCGCCAAACCCTTCACGTTCGGGTTAGCAGACTGGATCTCCTTTAACACGGTATCAAGTTGCTCTTGCTTGGCCGGGATATCGCTAACCACAACATCCAAGCCGTCTTGGGCAAGGCGTAGCGCAATGGCCTGGCCGATTCCCTGGGCTGCGCCTGTGATGATAGCTACGCGACGAATAGTGGTATCGGACATCCTGTCCAGAGATAAAAGCGATAGCGGAGATGTGGAAATGGTAGTTTGATGATATCAATCGAGCCTGGCTTTATAATGGAGTGGAACCCGGCAGCGCTAGCAACGCCCTAGAGTTCTGTGGGATGGGGAGAACAAGGGATGCATGGAAATTGCGCTCATAGGAACCTTTACGGGACGGGGAGAACAAGGGATTCATGGAAATCGCGCTCACCTGGGGTAACTAGTTGCCGGTGGAGAACTAGATCTCAACAAACAACAGCATTGGTCAACCCTGTGTAATCGATGCACGGGGGGGTCATAGCCTTGATACAAGACGAATACTTGGGTGAATTCAGGTTCCTATTACGAAAGCAGTACAATAACAAATCCGAGAACAAAGGTGATGCACAGAGATAAAGGTGCTAGAGCAAGTCCGGAATTCCTGGAGCGATCGGACATCGATGAGGGTACTGCAAGGCGCAGAGTAGTCAGGCTGGGCAGATCGGTGATGAAGGCCGGTGTTGATGGAGTGATGGTTCTGACCGGTTCTCCGGCGCTGGCGGTGGGAGCCACATCATAGGTAGCTGCAATGAGGCAGCATCAGATGATGAACAGTCACTCAGAATTGACGGGAAATAAATGACAAACATTCAAAATTACCGCCACTATTACGCGCGTCTTGCACAGCTTGAGCAAACACCTCAGTGATATTCCTAGGAACCAGAGACAAGAATCCTATTCTAGGAGGGTCGACAGAAGGATGTGTTAGGTTTCCATAATGAAACGCAACGAGATTGCTGCAGCAGGATCAGTAGACGAGGAAAGTAGACTGGTGATCAACGCACGATTTTAAGAACGGGTCGCCTAGACTCCAACGAAAGAGAGAACCCTTTGATGGGGGATCAGTGGCAACGAGATTATCTGCGACGCAGTTTTCAACATTGTTCGTTCGAAATTGACCAATGAAATCGCGAGGATCAACAGGAAACATCTGTTTCATGTTGAGCGCGTCTCTCCGAGGTGATTGGTTGGATAAAAATACCTTGCCTCCTATTTCGAAAGCAAGCGTACGAGGAATCGAGCAAGGCAGGACTGCAGTTGCTTGTGGATCGTTGGCAGACGCAAAGGTAGGCGAAACCTGGTCCAAGACGCTCTTTACTACGTCTGCTGGACCTCGGATCAGTGAGTTCCCCTACATTGCGAAGTCAATCACTATGATTGGTTTATCAATGATGGAAGCTCACGGTGTCGATCAACGCAGAAACTCGATTATTGGACAGACCCTTCGCCGAAGGAATAGTCGAGTCGGGGAGTCGTTTTCCATCAAGGAAAGCGCCCCCAATGTCTATCTCCCAGCGGCTAAGCGAAACTTCAGTTGAGTGAGCGAGAAAAACTCTAGCGACTTACTATGGGTAGACCTGAGGGCACAGAACAGGTCAGCGCGTGGGTATTTCCGTCTGTACTGGTTGTTTACGCACTTCATTGGGCGCAAACTGAGGTGCTTTGATCCCACCCTCTTCAGAAGTATACCTTCGTATAGGTACCCAGGTAAGCGAAGAATTATCAATGCCATCAGGGAGTTTTCCAACGGTCAGCAAACCCTGCCCCCCTATGTCGATGGTGTTTCGTTGGAGGGTGATCTGGAAGGAGGTTATACTTTGAAGGCATAGGTGGGTGGACACAGTTGGATCGTACCGTAAACATAGGTGCCGCTAACTGGTTTGTCATCGAGATCCTTGAAAGTAAAGGACCACCCAAATAGGTCCCGAAAACAAACTCGTCCGTTTCCGTTGACTTTCCAAACTGTAGTTTGACGATAGGTCATTCGCATGGCCATCATAGCAAAGGTAAGGCAACAGCATACCTGATGGTTAACAGCGGCATGTTGCACAGAACTATGATAGTACAATGTTGATTGACCTCGGTTCTGAACGAGCCACAAATTACGCACACACCTTCCGCTCGGAAAGCCCAAACCAAAGATACCAGCAGCACCAAATCTCACAGTGGGGTTTGTGGTGTTATCCACGGCAGCAAAGTGTTGCTGGGCCATCGCAATCCCAGCGACAGTGACCGTATCCTTGCCGATCGACCCAGACGCGAACGTCCCCGTCGTAGAATCTCCGTAACGCATAGTTACCTTGGCACCGGTGTCATTAAGGGAGGCAGCGGGGTAGGAGGTGGCTGAGCCAGCTTCGCAAACTTCTGACCGACAGGTGTCAGTGACGACCCATAAATCGCTCGAACCCGTGTCTGATGAGGATTAGCGAGAGGCATACTTGAATGAGTGAAGAGCATACCTAAATGCAAAGACGTGGTGATTGGACCTATCTTGACTGGAACAGTGTATAGTCTAGGACGCGACGTCAAGTAAGTATTTGAATGTAATGCCACCATAGGGAACTCACAGGTCTGCCACATTCCCTAGACCCGTCGAGCCACTAGCACCCGCTGCGTTATCGTTGGCTCGTCTTAGTATTGGGAGTTCAAAGGTGCTGGGCACCGTAGAGTTGGACGCGTAAGGTGAAGATCGACGCGCGTTAAAGGGCACAGCCAAAATAAAAGAAGGGAAGAGAAAGAAGTTGAGCAACATAGAAAAAAACATGGTTGCGACCAGCGCCTCGAAAAATGGATCAAGGAGAGAAAGTCGGTGGTCAACCCCAAAATATGAATGACTGTGCACTCACCATAGGCGTTGGGCGAAGAAGGAAGAGTTTATAAGAGACACGGTAACAGTTCACATACGTAATGGCATCCAGGGACCGATCCGTAACGACGCCATCAACGGAATCAATTCCTCCGCCATCCATACATACTTATGTCTGTTGCATATTGACGGCCATTATCCCACGAGCGGTTGGTCCAGTGCGTCGCGAGTCGAGAGACAACTTGAAGCCTGTGTCTGACACCAGCAAGGCGGCAAGAGTGCGTTGTTAGCGTTATCCCATCAAGAGCCAACTCCAAATGTTAATAATTGCAACATCCAACGTCCCATTGATTGAATTTGGTGCGAATATGAGTGAATCTTGGCCTGCTCAGCCTTCAACCTTGCTGTACCCGCCAGGCAGCGCTCATGTCGAAACGACTCAACAAAGCCCATCAATATGGCCCCGGAAATCATTTCTCTATGGCTGGAAAATCACGAGCTTTTTGTATGGGCGAGGCGACGTCGTATATGATAGTTGAGGTCGCAACTTAATTTCAAGCGAGATGCACAAACGAGAGGTGAAAATGAGGCTGACGTGAGTCGACAAACCAAGAAGCATGACAGTTACGTTCAACGACAAGCCTAGATAGGGGGCCTCCTTCCCAAACGGAATACCTTCAGTAATTACTTGGGAATTGTAGAATTCAGAGTCCCGTACGTTCAGCGAATGATGCATAGCCCATTGCTATTCGACGGCACACACTTGTAACTTACACAGGCATATTCATCAGCATTACCCGGAGTTTAAGTATCCCAGCCCGGTTGGATAGAGGCCAATTAAGCCTCAATTGGGGGATGAGGGCAACCTCTCCGTAAAGTGAGCGCCACTCGTGAGATCGAGAAAGACCTGGCTGATTGAACCAACACCATGTAGGCGAGATACGAGGGCATCAAGGGATGCGAACTCGGAAAACTCGATGCCGGCGAACTCAAAAGCGGTAAATGTCCGAATTTCGAGGCGTCTAAGATACCCGGCACAGGGGATCGCGGAGAGGCTCTCACGTATCCAAGGGAAGAATATGGGATATCTGGTGTGGAAGATTGTGAACTCGGGATGAGTGAGTTGAGTGAGCCGACTTAGATCCGGAGATGACGAAAGCGGGTCCGCGTAGTGGGAGGAGAAGGTGAATGGAAGGACAGAAGTCTGGGAGGACGGGACGAGAGTCTGGAGTGATATTAATACGTAGCTTGAGCCGTTTTGGAGTCAAAATGGGGATATATTGTAGAACGTCCGCGTCTGCTTCCAAGTCAAGCAGGGCAGGTAAACTGACTCGTACCGCAGCGGGTAACGAGTACGACGAGTTGATCTGTGTAACTTTTAGGGAATAAAGCGTTGTAGTGCATGCATGGAGAAGTGGGATAGCTCCCTTCTGAATATCTGAAAGTGACCAACCCACGAGGGCTAACAAATTGAGCGGAGGTGTTCCGATGACGTGTTGGATAGCTTGGACAAGGGCAATCGTCTGCAGCTGAGGATAAGTATTGTGGCTTTCCAGATGTAGGTATTTCAGAGCGTGTAGGTTCCTCAAGGTTCGTGCGAAAGAAGGCGTCAAAGGGCTATGACCTTGCGTGTCGTAGAAGTCCGAGGGAACCCGTAGCTTCAGGTACACTTGTTTGACGTACCAACGGAGATGAGGGTGGGGTTGAAAAAACCGCGCGAAGGGCCTGACACTGAAAGCTTTGCCTTCCGAGAGGCTGGAACTGACAATGACTGCGCGAAATACATGCGCACGCGAAAGAGGAAGCCAGTCGCGGCAAACAAGCGTACAATTTGTCACTTCCGACGTGGAGTAGTTCCGTGAGTGGTCTACAAAGATGCCGATGATTTGGTCAGTTATTTCGAGTGGAAAATCTCTCGAAAAAGGATTGGAACGGTCCTGTCGCTGGTGAATGTAGGGTGCGTCCCCACGGTAGACCTAAGTACCTCATGCATCAAGCGATAGTGGCGAAGGGGTGTAATACTACATACGCGTCCGAGTCCGTCCCTAGGCAAGGAGATTCGGGGTTTCCTTGTTCGTCGGTACGAGAGTACTTGACCCATACCAGCAAGCACTTGATGATTCTCCAAATGCGCTGTATAGAAAGCGGGCTCTGGAGAAGGCAGGATGGCTACAAAAGTTAAAACAAAACAAATGGTCTGCGGACAATGGACGCTGCACAGCCCCAAGGATTTGGATAGATATTCATTTGGGGGCCCGAGGACCTGTATCGGGGGAGTAGAGCACAAGTCGTTAGCAAAGGGGACTTGAATGTGAGCATTGTGAGCGTCGATGAAGTTTGGGAGAAGTCGAACCCAACACTGGACGAAGCGCCCAATGGAGAAGATAGGGAACTCCTAGTCCGTTTAGTCACCACATCCACGGCTGTAGAGGACCGAAATGCTCATAGATCTATATTCACTCCGAATTATTGTGTAAATGATATAAAGATGACTGAGATGTCGCTATTGTGCGTCGATGCCCACTAGGGAATCGTTCCTCGTAACCCGTGACCTCACCTTTGAGGTTAAGCAGCATTCGAGACCCTAACGCTGATATCATCACTGAAGCATATCCATCAGTGATGAGAGACTCCACTCCCTATTACGCAATGAGTGAAAATGATATTCTGCGCAAGCCTTGCCAACTCACCGGGAGCGTAATCGAGGAGATAAACAAGATGATGTAGGTGATGAGGATGCTAAAGCGTCGTGAGTACGACGAAAGGCAGGGTGCGGGTGCGGGTACGGCTTAGCTCACGCGATAAAGTAAACAATAGAGTCGCGGGTGATGACGTGAACAACGTTTGAGCCTTTCATACCGACTCTCATTTGCCTCCGGATGTGAGATAGTCCTCGGAGGAGAACAAGCATCATTGCAGTGGAGTCAAATGCAATCGCGGGGATCCTGTGGGTAAGCAAGCAAGCCAATTCATTGAGCCTGCCGTGTACACGGTAGCTAACGTTTAGGAGCTGAGCGTACAGCGCAAGATATAGGCGATTATCCTGGGTATTTGGCAGACATGCGACGATATTTGACAAGGGGAGGTGTATGCGAGAGAACCCCGGGGAGAAGCGTAAAACGATGTAGACTTGGACGGAGGTGGCTGCACAGATCATTGTCGCCAAGGTCACGGCCATCCATTGTGCCCGCCCGTAGAGGCCGTAGATCCTGAGTGATAGGATCAAGTTGATAGGGAGGATGAGAGCGAGGGCTGGAAATAAGTATGAGGATGTACAAAGCGCATTATTGAAGGCCCAATAGGTGACGCACCCGAAAACCCGAGAAGTCGATGGATCCACGCTTCGCCTGAAGAGTGGCCTAAATGCACGCCCAGATGAGAAGTATATGGTCCAACTCACAGCTTGTTTGCGTCGACATGAGACAACATCAACGACTGATATGACTTGCACAATGAGATTGTACGCACAACTGAGAGAGATTAGGTCAGATTCCAAGACGAGAGCTAATGAGAGCTTACGCTTTGGGTCCTATAAGGCATAAATATAGCTAGCGCGAAGAATTACTTCAAGAGAGTCCGTCAGATCATGAAAAAAGCAACTCACCTACGACATGGAAGATACACCAGACAAATGTTTGATAGCGATTCTGATGCGTGTCAGCTTGAACAACCCAGAGGGGAAGCACGGGAATGTCAACGAACCACGAAGAACAAGACTCGCGGATACGTCCAGCGACCGGTCTATTTGGGCGAGAGAATATGACGACTAGCGTATCTGCGGACGGAGGTAGAGCGCGCACCCAGAAAAGTCCGACCTGTGGATGAGAGTAAGATCTCGTCAAGAAGAATGCTACATCACACATGGTCGGGAGGCCCCTCACCTCTTCGGGAAGAGTGACAAAGTATTCGCATACTAAGAAGGTCAGCGACGAGACTTCAGGAAGACGAAGTGAGTTGCACTGTCAGGAAACGGTATGGCAAGACTCACTTTGTGCATACTGGGTCTTGTAGTATTGATTATAGCCAGCTACGATCAGATCAAGTATTGAGGACATTGGGCTCAAAAGGTGGGAAGATCCAACCAGTTACAGGGGAGAATGGCTAGCTATATAAGCCAAAAACTTGGGAAGACTCGGAGACAAGACGTCCATCAGTGAGTCCTATGTCAGGATTGAATACAATGGAAAACTGACAGCACATAAGGGCTATTGAAAGCTCATCGAGCATCCGTCATCAGCGCTCAGCGTTCGACTTCAATCTTCGGGTGTTCAATGCTTAATGCTAGCAACCGGTGTACGTTGAACGTTGAACAGCAACTTGACAGCAAGCTACTCTGGAACGGATCTCACGTTATGATATATGACCCCGAACTCCTGGGGGAGCTTATGCAAACAATGCAGCACGCTGGGATATAGCAATTGTACAGCACACTCTATCAAGGTGTCAATAGACCTAGTCACCTCTCAAGCATTTCTCGGTTGAGCGTTGTTGAAACATGGATGGGACCGAATTGGAGCCAAATAGAGAAGCCTCAGCGCTCCCTAGGCGGAGTTATTGTTATTTCGTGTCCGAAGAAGCGCTTATTCACTGTACCACCACACTAGACCACACTGCCATAACTTCTTGAGCTGCGATCTGACGACTTTATGGCAGGACAGCCTTGGAAAACGCTGGTTAAGGCATTTGATGCCGCCTTCTTCGACAGGCTCTGATGAGTTGCTCTTGGCGACGCGACGGTGGATAATGCGGAGAGGTAATGGGATATTGGAAACAGGCTCGTCTAGTTTATTTTGTGGGGGTCATTTCAAGCCACAATCAACGATATATCGCAGCCCAATTGCACCAATCATCGGTAAAAGCATCTCTTTGCTCCTTTCATCTTTGTCCTCACGATCGACGTCCAGCGATATATATACTCATGATTAGCCAACAGGCGTGCACAGCTGTCCATGCGCTGCGGGCTCTTCCAATCCATCATACGACTTTGATAAATTCATGTATTGATCCGGTTGGCTCAACTTTCTGTTGCTAAATTGATGGTGGTGGGAATCGCTCTCTGAGTCGGGACTGGAAGCAGCCTCAGTTTCAATCTCGACGTAGATGCCGTTTCTCATTTTGGTGTCGATTGGATTCCTCGTCAAGCCATGCTGGTAAACTCCATCTCCGCCTCCCCACTCTGTTGCTCTGGTGTCCGTCCACCGTCATCGTGGCCATTTTCTCACTTGAGGAAAATCAGCACTTGTAACACCGAATCATCTTATTTTGGTGACAAGCACCATGGTACTATTGTCCCACGGGCTACGAGGCCTGTTCCTTTGTTCTTTCCTCCGAAATGTCCGTTCCATCCATTGTAGTATGCCAACGGGGCGAACCTCGCTTAAGGTGTTCGTTACCTCCTATGTACTTGGTCCCCCGCGTTTCTGGCTAGGTTGAATTGGCCTCACGACCTGTGACGTTGTCTGATATGTTGAAATGATTTTGTCACCTAGGTTTGTGGTGTTCATCATGATCTCTGCCTTCCTTTTAATGGCCTCGATCTGTGTTGGAGAGTGCGCCGCTTCCATGGATTCCCCCGCACTTACAGCTGCTGCCAGTCAGTATTATACCACTCAATACCTCCAGGGTGCGTTTAGTCAACGTCATGCTTTCGCTAGTAGACATTCACCAATTTGCTGACTAGTGTCCTCGCTCGTTTTCCTTCTCTGGGACTATTTTATTACACTCCCGAATGAGGTGAGTGTCAGTTTCGTGGCTACATCAATCAAGCTCTCACCGCTTCCCTTCAGGTACAATACTTTTGGGTAAGCTTAGGCTTCATTTCTGCTTCATTTCCAAAGGGTACGGATGCTGAAGATGCGGTAGAGGGGTAGCTGGACTCACCCGAGGATATTATTTCACCTTGTTAGTTGCTTCGAACACTCAACTAAGGTGTTGTTTCCCTTACACTGGATCCTTGTCCAGAATAGGTATCAGACAATAATCTGGATGGCTTTCCACACTGGAGGTGCGTCCGTGGCCGCAATTTCCCGAGAATGTGGTTATGTATATGTCCTTGGACTATCTAGTGTCACTCACGCCGTACAATTCGGAAGCAGTAAGTTTGATATCATCCATTCTAATTGAATCTCACCTCGAAGTGAAACCACAGCTGTTCGCCACTGCTCATTTCTTCCTTCTACATGATGCTAATCAATAATCCGTCAATGAAATTTCAAAGATGTAAGTGCCCAATTGAATTGCCATTTTCCATAGGACTCAATCTGGTGCTAGGTCGTGCATGGGCATATCCGATCGTGGAGACATCCGGTAGGCTGCAGCTTCAACGATAGATCCAACCCCTTATATCTGTAACCAGGCGCTTCAATCATTTTCGGCGTCCAACTCATACTCGCATGTCGAGTCTACGGCCTATACCATCGAGACTGGCGAATAGCCATAGTACTACTTACTCTTCTGGGGGCTAACCTTGCAGGCCTCGTATACACCATCTCTAAGTTCTCTCCTCGAAACTCGCGCATCCCCCTTCCTTGGAACCCGAACCGATATACGTGTATCACTGATCTCCAGACCTCAATATATCTGGCACTGTGAGTCCCA
Organism: Pleurotus citrinopileatus; assembly: GCA_017312325.1. Lineage (NCBI taxonomy): Eukaryota > Fungi > Basidiomycota > Agaricomycetes > Agaricales > Pleurotaceae > Pleurotus > Pleurotus citrinopileatus. The sequence continues at coordinate 2,608,159 of BHFW01000037.1, forward strand.
CTCCGTGATACCCGTAGGGATTCTCAGGTCTTCGCGGTTCACCCAGCATCCCTACCACCGTGTTCGATGTCATCATTGTTTTCCTCGTACTCTTGCGCGGCATCCCCCATCTCAAGCTCTTGAAAAAGGCTTCCCTCACGCGTACCGGCGTTGTTCAAGTACTTGTCCGGGATTCTGTGGTCTACTTCGTAGTGTAAGTACTGACTCTCTCTGCAACTGTAATGCCCGCTCGATACTGGGAGGATAGGGTCCTATCGGTATACATTCTGATGGGGTTAACTAGATTTGCACTATCAGTACGGACATCACAGCGCATCCTTTAACAGCGCTGATCATTCTGCATCCTTAGAGCCAGGAATCGTTCATCTCGTTTGGATATGGAATATCGGCTGTGTCGATTGCCGGAACAAGAATTTTGATCAACATGAAGGAGCAGAACAATGTTCACCTGGAATTCAGTACCGTTAGCATTGGTATCGGGGATTGGCAAGCGTAATTTTGCCCTGGAACCCACCCGCTTCAACGCGCGTTCCCATGTGGTGGCCGTTTCGAGAGCATCCTTTTTGCCAAAGTTTGAGTGACACCTTTTTATAAATTCTTACTATAGTTACAATTGGGATACCCATTTTGTGGAAACGACGATACCTATAATCACATTATACGGCCCATATGTATCTGTTCGCATAGCTGCAGTGTGTCCATGAGATTCGACTTCAAAGACCTGTACGAACAGGTAGGTTTCGAATTATATTGGCTCTTTGCTCGCCACGAACGGCCACCTGACAAGTGAATGGTTCGGGAAAGAGAACCAGGCCGGGCTACTCTCTCATGTCAGTGAACCGGATACAAAGCACCTGAAAAGCATTGGGGATGACACACTCTGTGATAAGCTTCCAGTTCGACCCCCCCCCCCCCCGGTGCCAGAATTGTCTCGCGAAAAGTCAAACGCCCACAGCAAGTTCATCACAAGCGTAGCCTTGAGAGGATTTACTCTCAGTCCCAACGATCGAATCAGTGAAAATTGGAGGGCACTTACAATGAATGTAGTTCCCATTTCTTCGCCGGGGCATATACACTATTCGAAATTAGCCAACAAAGAACAGGGTAGATGGGTATGGAAGAGGGGACATACACGATCTGAATTAAAGGGTAAATTTTCCCGAAATCCAGTGGTGTCTGCACCAGGATGTGTACTGTAGATGGGAGAGTGGGGTTCGTGCGCAATGCACAGGTCGTTTGTCGGCAACTAGCTGGGTACTCCGGGAGGAAAGGGAGGACGAAGGAGCGGAGGAAAAGGGGATTTCCGAACTTGACTCGGACTCGGACTCAACTCGTAGACTCGGGGATGCTCTAAATCTTCTCTATATTTTTCCTATGTACAAACTACACAAGTATATATACTATAAATGTTATAGGTTGTGTACACAAGAAAAATCAAAACCTCATGTCGAGGTGAACACAAACCAAGTAAACAAGGTCGAAACCTCGGAATGAAAAGCAACTGATTATGTAAATACCCCACCACATACCATGAATCCGATACCTGGCCAACAGCCTACCCTACAGTACTGAAGGGTGATTCAAGATAGCGCTCAGGTTCAAAGGACTCTCAGTATGTTCAAACCTTGGGCTTCAGAATAGGGTGTGTCACATGTCACATCGCATCGGTGTCCACAACAGCTCGCGTCGAACCACAACTCAGTAGTAATCAAAAGCCACCATCCCCGTCATATCGTTTGGTAAAGATTGACTGTACGTTCCCAATGTGTCAGTTTCTTAAGGATGACATACAAATGCTTTACACCAATCACAAAAAACGAGTCGTTTCGTCATCTGTTCATTCTTGACGGCCCGCCTAATAGGTGGGTTCCATCCTGTCATCTGTGTTTTGGTTCATTAGCTCTATATCTCCAGTACACGCCTGCTGCGCATGTATCTATCCAGTTGTTAGTCACAACGAGTCTCATATCTTGCCTCGTTCCGCTCGCAGTTGCGTGAAGTAAGCTTCCCATGACACTCCGCAGCGCTGCATGCTTCCGCAGTGTTTAGCTTCAGACCCTTTTCTACCCCCCTAGATGCGAATAGGTCACATCTGGAACGTCGGAACTCACGTTTCTGTCCTCTTCTTCAGCAGAACCTCAGGCCTTGAGATGGCTGGAACTGCTCGTCAAACACTATTATCCTCGTCGTCACATTGCACCTGCCTGCTGCGCGGTGAAATGGGTTCTTTTTATCTAGTATATCTACCTGCATGGGAACGATATCCTCGCTAGCACCATGTCTCATCCAGTCACTTGGTCCTCTGCCATATTTTACTACCCTATAGGAAATACACCACCCATATGTCTCACAGACAGGACTTCTCCCGACCGCCAGGATGTCAAAGTCCTCCTCTTGGGATGCGGCGATCCGAGGAACATCCTTTTCACCCTTGAAACCGATTGCTCTTGTTAGTTTCCTCGCTCAAGGCCAACTGCCTATGTCTAACATGCATCGTAGCACTCGAGCGTTCATTCACGTTCACTTGCTGTGATATTGAACCAGCTGTTCTTGGTACGTCGATGCTCTCCTCGGTTTGACGTTCCTTACCTGCTCAACAGCTCGTAATGTCCTCCTATTCGCCCTCATGGTCAGTCATCCAAAGGAAGCGGATGCAGCCTGGGCGATCTTTTATCACTTCTTCATCGATAAAACCACGCGCTCTCTCCTTCGCCAGCAATGTGCGGAACTATCCTCGCTTGCTAGCTCCCATGATACCTGGGAAGCAGGCCCTTATAGCTTTGTGTCATTTTGTGATGACCAAACCCTGACCGAGCTACGACGTCATTGGGATCTTTACATCAAAGCCATTGACGACTCAAAAGTACATTCGCTACTCATGAAAGAAATGCGTCGTGCGATGGGCAAAATCCGCGAGGAGGGCAGTGTGTTGAGACACTTTAGCTTGGCTCGAGCCTCTGGCCTGGCTGCAGACTTGGCCTTGGTAAAGTCAGAGAACTTTGATACCTACTGGGATCACGGAACGACCTTTTCACATCAGCGCGACATCGATTCTGCCTCATTCGTCAATCCGACATTCTCTTACTCGCTCACGGGGTCAGAATTCGCGGTCCATTATGGTACGAACCCCCTCATCGCATTTCACCTCGCACCTGTGTTCCTTCAGGTTAATGGGGGTAAACCCGGAGAACCTAGCCTAGGCTCCATCACCACCGTTGTCCAATCCCAATTCCGCCGATGGGTAGCATCCTTCCGCAATGCTATTCATTCGAAGCGGCTCTCAATACGTCTATTCTGTGGAGACGCCCTTTCGTTTGCGTTATCCATCCAGGCGTTCCATCAACACGGTGTTTCGAACGCCTCAGAGTATACCTCCAGATGGAGCCTCACGACGATCAACCTTAATAAACGTACATATACGCCCTCCAGTCGTTCGTCCATTCTATTTGATATCATTGATACGTCAAATTTGGTTGACCACACCGGCTTCATGAACGTCCTTATCGCCACTTCCCCCCTCCTACAACAATCAAGCGATGCAGTCTTATTCACTGAGGCTCTACACCCCAAGGGAGACGACCCCACGCAAGGGTTCCTCTCCTTTATATGTGGAGACTTACATACTATCTCTCTTATGCTAGGGATTGTTCCGATTGACTCGGTTGCCAAGTTTACCACATGCTCGAATCGCCACGAAATTATGGCTACCAGCGCTTCCATGATAACCGGGCAATATCACGAGCGCATTGCATGGCGAAGTTCAGACATGCGCGGCTCTGTAAATCCGCGAACACGATTGGATTTTGCTCCTAAACAGCTCGCATCCCTACTTTTTTCGCTGTATCGCGAAATGTTTGCCCAAGAAAACCCAATGTACCAATTCTCGAACATGTCTTTGAGGAATCTCACCCAATCCAGACTTGTTCATTACGTCCGGGGCACCTACGCCGCCCTCCTTCGTCTGTTTCAACGTCGCGTTATCGAGAACACATGGATCTCTTCTATGGATGCCCTCGTCAACCTCATCACACAAGACCGTGACATCTTAATGGGCATGAACTATTTCCAAGACTTTTTTTGTCATCTATACCGACTCGGCGTTTGGTCCCCACACGAAGTCATCTACGGCAATTTATCAGCCCAAAACGACTCCCTCGGCCTATTCCGTGGTTGGACAACGATCCCCGGAATTACACTGATCATTCTCCGGGTTCCTCGCTCCTCGTTAAAAGTCCTTGAAGAGATTGATCCCAGCCAAATTGGGACACCAGTATTGACTTGTGACACAAACGGAGCGTTCGGATATAATGCGGTGTTTTCATCCGTCAACGTCTCCTGGGGTCAAGTCGATTTCGAGGGATCCGGAGAAGCGCGAGCTTTCAATGTCAGAGAAGACAAGGCCGGCCTTAGGGGGTCCTCCGATTTGATAGTGTTGTTTCGAGTATTGACAGATATACTCATGGGATCCTTTCCTCGTCTCCAAACCGTCTCCTTCGCCCTCCGGGCGACTCCAGCCACCGTAAAATTAGTGCCTAAGCTAGGGTTCCAACTGCACCTATTCACTGCGAAAGTCAATGACACCAACTACGTCAATATCATCAAAGACACGCCCCTCCCCCAGATTTTTGATGTGCCAACACCCCCCTCAATCTTCACCGTCCAGCTAGGCAATGAACCACGCCCTACTATATTGTCAATCACTGCCAAAAATTCAATAATAGACAATGCCGCTCGTGAGTCTCTGATAAACGACGCGCACGTCAGTACCTCCCAATCAAACCCCACGGAGACTGTCTTGGAATTCCCCGCCTTCCGTCAGTCTATCATCTGGCCAATTCCGATAAACCACTCCAAGGAAAGGGTACGCATTGCTCGCAAGTCATCTTGGATAGAGGTACGCTCCATGACTTGCAAACTACTCGAGATATGTACTGACATGACGCGACGGAAGGTCATCCTTCCTCCCGGTGGTTTGTCACTCACTAGCCAAGTCCCATCGTTGAGGAACATCTCTCCGATGATGGTTGAGGACCGGCGCTACCTTTCATGGAACATTCATTATGTCAATCTTGATTTATTACCGACGCTCGTTACCCCCCAACCTGGTCATGCTTCGTTGACATCCCACTTGGTCTTACAATTATCTGAGCGGGAGAGACAGCTTTGCCAAAGTCTTCAAGGCCAAACGCAGCGTGAAGAGCTCATGAAGGAAGTCAAAATCACAATTCAGACTATTATTGCTAAATCAGTCGGGTTGCAGGACAAGTCTGTCTCCCAAGTTTTTGCCTTTTGCGATCACAAACAACGGATCTATACTCTGTTATTTGTCGCAGCCGTTCGCTTGGATCTAGCGGCCCACACCGTTGTCATTGATGCGTACCTTTTGACTCCCGTTGCATCGCGAAAAGAGATACCAGCCATCTCCAGCCTCATGCGAAGGCTTTCCGCCCGGTTAGGCAATGTCGTCGTCATTCAGACCAAGCTCGAAGCGGAAGTTCAAGCTTGGAGATGCCTTTTGCCAGCGTTTGTAGAGCGGTGCAGAGTTTGGAAGCACAAAGATTCTTGCCCGTATATGACAGAAGATGCCGTTTCTTTCGTTGCTCCGAACACCTCAGTGGATGAAATCGTCGACCCTCTTTGTGGATGTGGCCAAGGTCAATGTGCCAACGAGTTCATAAAGCGGTTCCCCGCATTCAAGGATATTGCTCCATTCGTGACTCGCGCAGGTGTTTCGCCACTCTTTGCCGTATCTTATCTTGAAAAGGTAGTTTCCGACGACGACCCGGTCTCGAGAAACCCGAGGACTCCAACATCAACTTCCCGCGATTCGAACTCTCAAGGGAAGTGTTCCAGGTGTGGTGGAAGTGGTAAACCTCAGCTTCTTCGGTGCAGTCGGTGCAGGGAGGTATGGTACTGCTCATCAGAGTGCCAGAAGTTAGACTGGAAATCACATAAACCTCATTGTTCTAAATAGATGCTACATTAGCAGGCCCTCTCCACTGAAATGAAATGCAGCGTGCAATTGTGATGTTGCCTTTCTTTTTGAGGTTATGCACAGGTCGGGGCATTGAATCAAGCCGTCGGCTCCCCGATTCAATGTTCACTTACCACTTCCAGCGTTGTTTCAGTGGACCCTCCGGAGATAGCATAGCCAATTCGCAGGATTCACACACATGCTTACCTCCATCGCGTTGTGGTGTCTCTCCCTAGCTTCTGTCAACTTCAAGACGATATGAGTAGATGGAGGGTTGCTAGTGACAGTGGTAGAAGCCGGGCCGGAAGTCTACCACGTCTAATGTTCCTACGCTGAATATGAATACTGGATGCTGGTGTAAATATGCGTAGTAGTATACGCGTGTAATTAATGCGAGGTGACTGTGTCCGTCAGTCAAATGGTTAACCCCTGATTGAGGAGATGAGTGAAAGATAAATGTCTGGGTGATAGGGGCTAATTAGGGGTACTGCGACAAGTCGCGGAGGACGAGGATAAGACCTGAGGGGTCGAGAAGGAGTCGAGAGGAAAGCGAGAGCACGCGGAAACGAGGATATAACGGCTCAACTACTCTGGAAGTACGCGGAAGGATGATAAGCGGATGCGATGAATGGAATATAGGCGGAGACGACGGCGGCAACGGACGAGGTAGACGAGAAGTACGCGAGATAAGTTTTAGATGTGATGAGAATGAGGAGAAGTGGAGATGATCAGACTTTTTAGAGCAGAAGCAGGGGTAAGAATGTGCTGCCATTTCGTATGGAGTTACATAGGTTTTTATAGATAAGAGGGTGTGTTTGTACATTATTTACAGTGTCCTGTTAGGGCGTGATATTAGAGAGGGAGAAGGCGCGGAGAAGGGACAGAGGGCCATGAATGGTGGCGCCTAGCAACGCAAGTGACATGTTGATTACTAGCGCGCCAGTCGAGTGACACGAGAAATGGAGGTGAATATGTAAGGAGTGATCAGGGAACGAGCGGGGAGTAGCGCCCAATAAGCGCAGGTCGAAGCTGAGGTTCGCGCTCGGCGCAGCAGACAGCCTACATGTAGGGGAGTGCTGGCATGATTCGAGAGGTGCCTTGGATATGATAGTTGATAGCCGGGCATGCTGAGTCGTTATTAGAGGTTTTTGAAGTTCGCGCGGGAGTCGAATTCGATGGGGACAGATCTTATGAAGGAATTGACGAGTTGAGGTGGGTGTCGAGGGCTGCTGGAATTGTATTGTGAGAGTTGAGTGTCGCGGGGGAGGTTCGCTAGGGGTATGAGGGATACGCGGTCGTTGAAATGGGTGCGGCGAAGGTGCTCCTGGCAGTCTCGTGAGAAGATCTTATATCGCTGTTGTACAGGGGTACATAGGGGTACCACCCCTACACTGGCACAACATTTCCCGCCCGGTGTGGATAAGGCGTCAAGAGGGGTATCCAAGCAATAAGATAATAAGATTGCCGCAATGCAAGATAAATCAAACAACACAGAGATAATGCCCTAATACTCAATTCCATCCACCTCTTCCAAAACAACATGGTCGAGGCCGAACCACGCCGGTATCAACGACCACACCTCCTCTCTTGAGTTCTTCGCACATTTCTCAAACTCCACTTTACAACCATCACACATCTTCAACCCACACTTCCTACCGCCTTCGCTCCCATCTGAGAAATCTTGTCTGCTAAGCATTTCGATCGCTTGATCCAAGGTGTACAAAGGATCCGCGTCCCGCCCACAAGCGATACCACCGACTGACCGAAGCATGTTGAGCATGATGTAGTAGAACGACTCGTAACATTCGTTGATTCCAAGTCGACCAGCATCGCCATTGGAGATCCCGTATTCAAGTCCAGCGTTCTTATTGACACAATCTGCGCTTAAAGGGCGATCGCGTAGATCCCTCGCGATGAAGTCAGCGATATACTGTTGCCCAGCTTCGCGTCCACGGAGAGTTGTGACGAGGAGATCGTGGGAGAGGGAAATGACCTGGATCGGGGACTCGCTGATAACAGGTTGAGGGGGCACAGGAGTGGGAATAGGGGCGAGAGTGCCAGCCATTATTTTGCTAGGTCCGTAACGAGCCAAGTCGTAAAGCGCTGCCGGGAGGATGGACGGGATGTTGAGCTCGATGGCGAGTTCGATGATTAGGATGGGATGGGGGAAGTATTCACGCGGAGCGTAGTGACCATTGGCGTCGGTGGATAGTTTTTCCCGACGATCCCAAGAAGCGAGGGTGGCTGGCCAGTCACGTTGAAGGCGAATCAGACACTGTTTACGGAGGTGGTCGACGCAGTACTTGGTAGAGAGCCGTAGTACACCCGATATCATGGAAAAGTCGAATGCACAAGGCTTCAACATATACCTGAGTAGAGGGTCAGCCGTGTGCGAGGAGATATGAAGGGGAAATAAATCAACGCACATTCCATCATATAAAGCGGACAAGAAGGCTGCAACATCGGAAGGCTTGTCGTATATTTCGACGCATTGGCAGTCGTCGATGAGTGGAATGGTTGGCGGTTGTGGTATCGAAAACAGGCCATCGAAGACTTCCGAATGCCGAGCAAGCTGACCACGGTGGACTTTGAAACCGACAGACTCGGCGACGAGAATGATATTTCCGTCAGAGAACCAGAACTGAGAAGACCTAGTAATTTGCTCTGAACCGAGCTGGAGAAGGGATTTGGTGGAGACAGGCATCGTGAATGTGAGGTAGATGAGATGTGGTATGGAGTAGGTTGGGATGGGGTAAGAAATGGGGGTTGACCAGGCATATAAGGATGCAGGAGGCTGACCGACAGTGCGGCTGACATTGCAGAGGTTGCCCAGGCTGACGACGTCGGAGGCTCTTTCTAGCGACGTCGATCGCGTTTCTTTCTAGCCCCTATAATGCACCTCCACCTCAGAGCCAACGCTGAAGTATACCCGCCCAGTCCAACGAGGTAAGGACCCTAACTCTCAGGTGTTTCCCTATAAGCTGCGACGACTTGCGCTTGGAGATCTCGGTTATAGTATACTTGAGGCAATGACAGAAGACGAAGCATCCAGGGTGTTCGCTATTTGGTTTAATTCCTTTGTACGAGTACCCTTTACGACGGCGCAAACTTCCTCGCTAAAGTGTGACCCACGGTTCGAAGGTAAGTTGAACGCATGAAGGTTTTTATCCTTGGATGTATTTATATTGATAGCATACACGCACCGAGGGGAATCAATCCGAGTCATAGCTCAAATATCGTTGGACGGAGGGCCTAACCAGCAGTACGCTTGCAGTTGTTGGATTGTGATAATATACGTCCCATGCCGCCACGCGTCGATGAACTTGCGGTCCAGTATCGTCCTCCAGCGGCGTCAATGTTGTCACCCGCGGCCTGATGGATGCCTTACATAACCTTGAAGTCGATGAGAAGGGCGAGCGACGATCCATGGTGACGACAGCGATGACGACAAACGTCGAAGACTCCTCGCCGTCCCGTATAAGAAGCCTGACGAACGCGTTTGTTCTGATGTATTCCTTTCCCCCAAGTTTCCCCCACCTCGTGGGCCACGCCTCTTCTTCCTTCCCCCCGGACTCATCTGCGACTCGGATTCAAGGTCGACATAGGAATATAGCCAGAAACCCTCCGTCCCACAGACGTAGCCGTCGATTCCCTCATAACAAAAACAGATGGTCTCCATCAGTTGTCGATGGCGCATATAACCAGGTAAGATCGCCCCAAAATAGACCCGGTGATTCTCGTGACCACACTTTTACCGCGTTCCGGAAGCATTCAGTCATTTGGTGCAAGCAATCGACTGTCCGCTTCGCAAGTACCCCATCATTGTCTTCGCCGCCCCACCCATCCTCGTCCGGGACTTGAACGGGGTCGACAGACATAGGTATATGCGCACTGAACATTAGCCATTGGTTGGGAGCATATACCCGGCCGGCGTAGGTTTTCACTCGTTTGGTCCGTTGGTGCCGTGGCGGTTGGGGAACGAAAGTCTGACTCGGTGACTCGGGTGGCATGGTTTGCTTTGGTAGGTGTATTCCAGGATCAACGGAGAGGTATGTGTAAGACACCAGCTACGCCAGAAACATGCGCCAGACTTAGGAACCAGTCTTTTCACGAGTCATCCAAGCAACATCCAAGTGCCCCTTCTTCACGCCTCGCCACCATCGACATTGACATGGATATCTTAACTCCCAGGTGGGTGACTGCATGGGCTAAGAGCAAGTTGCCTGTGCTGACGGCATGATGATGCCCCGAGCCAGAAGAAGGCATACCGGGACGCAAGACCGTCAAGACGAAGGGTCAGTTTATGGTCGGCGAACTGACATCTTCACGTGCACGTCAGGGGCTAGATTCGTCCATCATGTCCCTGGTGTAACAGACCGAACGAGAGCGCACACCATCAGGCTCTCGCCACAATCCATTCCCTCCAACAGCCCTCCGACTCCTTTATTATAACTGACTAACGACATAAATTATACTGTCACGTATAAGCGCATCGGACATGCAGTAGGCAAACATTCCTTTAATACAAATCAAGTTGGGAAGTTAGGATATATATCGGCTCACAGGTTCACCCTTTCCCTCTCAGTCTAGTTCTACGATTGACATCATACGGTGGGCCACGAGCACTTGTTAGTATCAGATATCACACTTGTTCATCATCGTCCCATTTGCTAGATATCGCTACCCACTTGCTGATGACTCTGTAACAGCTATGCAGGACGTACCGATTCAACGCGTTTACAGTTCTCCCATTCGCCTATACGACATCGAAGCCAAGTGGCTGATATACTTCCTCGAGCATATCATATATCATAGACGACGTAAGCTGCACGGGTCTTGGTACGAGCTACGTCGTGAGGCACAGTTGATCAATTCACGGGAAATATAGGACACCTCATGCGAAAGTCAAGTGATTCTGTGATGCCGTTCGGTCTGGATCAACACTCTTGTACTCAAGCTCGTTCTTTTCGCTCTCTGGTTGACCGGAGGGTTGATCCCTCCAGGCGGAATTACATGCTGACCTGTTCTCAGGATCACTTGGTCCAATGTCCAGAATGCTCAATTCGCCAGAAGAATCTGACGCCAGCCATGCTTTCTCATTCATACACAGTGGACTCCATATCATGATATGGGTATTCCCCGTCACCCTTTCTTTGATCACATACTTCATGAGTTTACTTTCTCTCCCGCTCGAACGGACGACATCACCGTTAGAGGGCGTGGGCTTCATGAACTGTAGGAAATTGACGGTTGGCGTGTCCGGGTACGACACAGAGCCTATTCATGCTGTACTCTATATTAGAGGGAACCCGACGTCCCGACCGTTTAGTTTCTTGTACTTCCTGCCTGGAAGCCGGTGAAGAAAGCGGAATTCGCCTTCGTCCGGTTTCTATCTGCTGTCAAGTAAGTTACCATTGTACTCTATATTGTACTGCTCGTATTACTATTCGGGAGCTTAGGTTACTTGTAGTAGACGGTATGTAGTAAAGGCTGCCTCAAGATGCAAGAAAACATGATCAAGAAACGTCGTATATATATATATATAGGTGGGTGCCTCGGCAACAATTGATTTCGTTTCCTCACGCTGACTACCTTCAGGCGAACGGATGGTCCCATGCCAGGACATCGTGAAGCTCTTAAAGCAATCCTCAGTCATGACATGTTCACCAGTAATCCTGGTAACCATAATGCCTCGTGCCACGTCGAGGCCCTTGATAATCTAGGACGGGAGACGTTTCGGAATGAGACTATCACAGAAAGAGGGATACCGGAGTTACTTACAGGAACTCGTATCCCTCACAGGGCTGAGACCGGCCACGCGGGATAGGTTGAGATATCCCTCTGATACCCTGACGCCACCACCGCCCCTGCTACCTCCAGCAACAGCATTTCCGCCAGGGCCTGTGACTGGGACGGGGAGGACCCATTTCGCGCGACAGTAAACACAGGTGATGTCATGCCCCTTCGTTTGCGCAGTGTTCTTCCCTAAGGGACAGAAACACTACGATGAGAAACAGTCACTGAACGGACGGCGGAGGCAAACTTACACATTCCAAAGCATTCACCATGCACTGCTTTTCCGCAAGTTTCGCACCACGACATCTTGTTCTCATCAATCCCATAAAGCGTTTCGTAACAGATAGGACAGTCATCGTCTTTCTCAGGGAGCTTACGCTTGTCGGCCGCTTTCCCTTTACCACCCTTCTTCTTTCCTTTGGACTGTTCACCTTCATCTTCGCCATCGCTCGTGAGGTCGATGACACCCAAGTCAGTCCTGCCGTTCTTGGATCGAGTTGTGGATGTGGAAGAGGAAGATGACGATTGTGACAAGGTGAGTGCTTCGGTGGTGGATACGTTGCGCCCAGTAGCGCGGGCGTATTCTTCACGAACTCGTGTAGGAGCTACAGGGATGGCGTTTGGGGCTACAGGTGCAGAGGAGAATATGTCTTGAAGCTCGGAGGTCAGGAGACCTCTATTTGAAGTTTGATGCGTGAGTAAACGTCAAACGGACGAGACAAGCAGGGAAACGAATTACTTTTGGTACCAATAGCCTGAAGCCTGCGTGACTTGAAGGACTGTATATACGGAACGGCGGGCTCAGAAACTTGCTTCCAGATCGGTAGGAGGCGGCTTGCCTTTGAGGAAGATGAACAGCTGCAAAAGGTAGGAAAGTTAGGTGGCAAGAAAAGGCGGTCCAAAAGCTACTCACGATGTGCTTGCAGTGGTTGCCTTTGGTCGCGTCTGGACCTGCGCAATGATCGAATTAGAGCTAGCGGCAACAAGAACCGGAGAAAAGATACGAACATGTACAAGAAGGAAGCTTGTCGATGACCACCGTATAGACCTGAAGTTGGACGATTATGGCATTAGAGGTACCGGTAAACGTTTAAACCCCAATCTAGTGGAAAGGACGGCTTACGTTCCCCGTACTTCCCAAAACGTCAAATTCCTCTCTTAGTTCCTGCTGTCCGTCCGGGCTAGACTCTCGCCTACGATCCACCATGAAGAACCTCTGCGACATAACCCTTTCTACACGCTCTTGGATATTCTGCGGGCACTTTTTCTTGAAAATGGCGGGTCGCTTTTCTGATGCCCCACTTGCTACAGCCGAAGCTCCGGCACAGGCTTTGGATTTTCGAGATCGTTTGGCGGGCGGAGTAGAGAAGCATGATCCGGTAGATAATTGGGACGACGAGGGGTGCGTTCTGGAGAATATACCGTAATCTGTGGGAATGTCGCCCTCGGCCAAGAGGGCGAGGTATTCGTCGCTCCACAAAGGAGGACTAGCTGCTCGTTTTCGTTTCCACACCATCTTCGGGCGAGAGATGGTAAGTGGATGAGACAAGTTCTGGTTATTGGATTCGGTGAAAAGCAGTTGCACCTGAGGAAGGGGAAAGGAGAAAGCGCGTCGCACTAAACGCGCTTGCGGCTTTTATGTAATTGCCACTGCAGGGTCCTAAACTCGGACAACTCGGACTCGCACTTCGTCGTTCTGACCATCGACATACACATGGTCTAGGTGGCCATCGCTCCCAGTAGGCTCCCTGGCCAATGTCTTTCCCGTCGCTTAGTATCTTATACTTTCAACTACCTAGACCATCAATTCGCGTGAAACGGCGGTGAATATTTCCGAGATATTCCAGCGAGTCGCAGGCAAGTCGCAGCTTTAGATGGAGCACAGAAGCAACCACCCAGGGGTTAGATCATTGAGCGAGGCGAGTAATTAGCACATTGGTCAATATTTCCCCCCATGCCCATAGCAATCCTGACCTGCAAGCAGCAAAGATGCAAAGCTAACCGTGCGCAACACGGGTCACTCCAGTAGCGTATTCACACCTAGACTGGTCAACGTCATCAGTCTCGCATTCGTTGCGTCCAGTTGGTCATGACTGTATCAAGCTGAGAGTCTCTTCTCATGATGGGAAGTCGTGTCTGCTGCCTCTCACAATGGCCTCCGCCAAGCGACACCCATTACGACGCCTCAGCCTGATGCTTAATTCCTGCACGCCGACCTAAACGAGTCGCTTCATGTACATTCGACGTGTTAATTCCTCAGAGTGGCCGTCTGACTCATAGCCTCTTTGACTGATGCGAACCGCATCGCAAGGTGAAATTGAATTTGATTGTTCATAATACTTGGTTCACATCAAGACTTCTGTTAGGCACCTAGCTACGAACACACGCTACAGCGAGACACTCGAAATCTGGGCATCTACAGCGATGCGTCACGCTTGCTTCCATGCATTCCTACTCGTAAACACCATGTCGTCTCAGGTTCGCTGCATGAGTTGGAGTGCAGGGACCGACGCCGTAAACCTCACATTATCTCCGAGTTTAAACCCGTGGCGTTATGGAGTTTCTAGAGGCATGAGTCCACTCGAGAGATTCCCGTATCAGGAGAAGAGGTCGACCTTTCCGCGCTCTAGGTTTCCCGAACTACGGGCCGGTTCCATGTATACCCCGCCTGATGTCTTAATCCCCGTCAGTGGCCGATGGCTCTTGCAACCATCTACAGCCCCCAAAGTGTCACGATCACAGACGATAGCTTAGGCGGACACCTTAGCTCAGGTAGCTCAGTAACGCGATGACACCTCACGCGCACGTTCCACTTTCACTCCGTTAGTGTCGACGGGCACCTCGTTTCAGCGTGTTGTAGGCTTAATATCGTACCAACGCCCTTTACCTCCTATCCATCCACTACTCACCGGGCTTGTATGATCCTAGTCTGCTACGCACCAGTTGATGAGCTCCTGTCTCCAAAGTGAGACAATCCCTCTACCCCGAGATCCACGTACTATGTTTCTCCTCTCAAGAATCAGAACTCTCGACCATGGTCGTTAATCGCAAGAAGCTGCACCGTGTGGCGTGAAACACCATCAAGGCCAGGTCCATCGACGATGTCAAAAGTAGTTCCTTCTCAATCGGACGAATGGCTGCTTAAACCATCCAGTTTTCGTGCTGGGATCCGCCAGAACAGCTGCGAGCTCCTGAGAGACATCATGGGATGAGCAAGTGCTTCGTCAACGTTGGCTCTGTTCAGCGCGTCCTCGTACGATACAGGAAGCGTACATACCCCTCTCGTAACCTTGTCTTCTGCCGCATGGAAAGCTTTTGAGGGTGATTGACGAGAAGAGAAAAGGCGAAGTTACGAAGTTGGGTAGTTTCACCCACCATATGATATCACCTCCTGGTAAGCGTGCCCGATTTAATATGCACCCTACTTCTTGTCTTCTTTTCGCGAAATCGTTGTCGCTATCGCTTGTCCCTACGCGCCTGGGTTCCTGACTAGCAGGTCATCTAGATTTTGTCAATACTTTCTGATTTACCGACATATTAGATATTCCTATTCCGATTTTACATATATTTGCCTCGTGGCTGTGACCGTCGTGTTTCGCTGTTTGTGATGGGAATTTTTTTCCTCGTTCAACTAATCATTCCTCCATCCACTTCAATTGAAGCGTCCTCTGCCTTTCTCCAGGTTGACCGATGAACCAAGTATTATGCTTCTCATCTAGGCTTAATGTCAGGAGAGCGCATCACGGGCCCATGGTAACGCGCTTTGAACTGCCCTCGACGCGATCGGGCACGCGTAAGCCACGCAGCATCACCTCAAGGCATTCTATTCTAGAAGTCATAGGACTACGCTGTTACTCATCAGGCGCGTTTTCACTGGCCTCCTGATGGTTGGCTCCAGTTCTTACCTCACATTCACAGCTATTATCTCTCGTAGGGGGTCCTTCCTTCTTCAGGACTGGTTGACTCCGCCGGTTGAGGCGGGTCCCACATGAGGCCTGTATGACTTTCTGGTACCATCTAGCCACCCTAGAACACACGCGCACATATCGGTTC
Source organism: Pleurotus citrinopileatus (assembly GCA_017312325.1). Classification (NCBI taxonomy): domain Eukaryota; kingdom Fungi; phylum Basidiomycota; class Agaricomycetes; order Agaricales; family Pleurotaceae; genus Pleurotus; species Pleurotus citrinopileatus. The sequence goes on from BHFW01000037.1 coordinate 2,623,982, forward strand.
TACCTTTCATCATCCCCTTTTCTGTTGCGACACGCTTGGCGCCTCACGCGACACCATTCGAACAGTCCTTAGCGTCCTAGGTGCCGAAAATAGGACTATAGCTCATGTTCTCTTTACTTCATCCGATCGCCTACTGTGCGGAATGAAAGAACCCTTCATGCAAGGTTCCCTGATATGCTTCCTGCTCGCCGGCCTTTTCCAAGCGGCTATTTTTGTGAGTCAATCATTATTATAAAAGAGCATCTATGGTTTTCATCGTAGCTCCATCGTCTCCCCCTTCCGTTGGATACCCGTTGCTCACGTATCTTTGTCAGGATACTGTCCCCGTAGCTCCTTCCTATCATGCCTTCTTATTGGCGCAACTTCTTCGGTGGTCAACCAACTTCTTCGAACTCGAGTGGCACCCAGACCAAACATCAACGCTCGAGCTCGGTCCCTCAACCAGCGCCCAGTTGCAATGGTAGTTATATCTACGCCGTTCCGGGAACTGCAAGCTCCACCTCTTCATCTGCCGATGGTCGTCCACGTTCAAACAGCTTCGTTTCCTCGCGAGCGACAACGCCATCTCCCTTGCGTTATCCTACTTACGAGTCGGGCTCTGTACGATCAAGAACTCACGCCGGCACTCAGCCTCATCAACAGCAGCCCACTCGGGCACCGCTGCTTAGGAGCTCCAGTTACAAAACGGGAGAACGCCGTGCGTCCTTCTTTCATTTCGTTACCTAATTCATTTACTTAAAAAGGCTTTCCTCGCTCTATAGCATCCCCCTATCCACTCTATACGCCTACTGTCTCGTTCAGTAGTTCTCGCTCCGCCTCGAGCTCTTCCATTCATCCCGGTTCGAGTTCAGGCCACCCTCCTCCGCGCACATCGAGCTCCGGCAGTGTAGGCAGGAATAGCTCTGATATTCGACCCATCCTCAAGCAGAATCACACATGGCATGGTCAAGCCAATGCACCTCGTGAGTGTCACACTTCCGCTCCATCTTGCAACACCCGCTCACTATTTGAACGCCAGACGCTCATGTTTCCTTCAAAAATGACCCTCGTGGCTCGGCTAGCTCAAGTTTGCACGTACATCCGTTGCTTGCTTGCAGCCGCCTTCATAATGCCCCCATATCCTACGATACCACCTTCACGCCATCATCCCGTTCGGTTATCGACCGAACGACCAACCTTGCCGTTTCTGCCGATACCCTTGCCCAACCAGCGACGAACCCTCCGACCAGCTCTAGGCTTGTCTTAAAATCTGACAAGCTCCCCTGGCCAGTCATCGTCAGCCCATCCCACGTGTCTTCGTCGTCTAAATCCAAGTCCAACCCTCGCTTTTATATTCATGGGTCGCATACAGGATCAAGTAAACACGGGTCTTCGTCTTCGAGTCCCGCATACGTAACGAATTTGGACGTGTTATACGCCGTTCATACAACCTTGTCTGCCCGCATTACGCAGGAGGAGTGGGAACAACTCGGCCATGGCAGTCGGTCTCAACGCAAAGTAACACGAGCTTACGAGAAGCGGTGCATCAAGCTCGGCGGTGGCTGGGAAGGTGGTGTTCGAAGACTGGACTGGCTCGGGGGAAAGACTCGGTTAGTTGGGATCGAGTTAGACAAGAGTGGTAGTGGGTCGGGCAAGCTGCTGTTCGGCAAAGCTTGAAGCTTGATCGATCGTTGCTGCAGGTTTGTTCATGTCTCATATGGTTTCAACAAAAGACTTCAGGATTACATATTATCCTTCAACGTATTATTCCATTCATTCTATTCCACTGGATGTCACATTTGCTGTCGTTTCTCTCATTCTCAGTTAGGGTTTATTTGGTTTCTTTTTCTTCATGCTTGCAATCGGATTGCTTTTAGGAGGATCATACCTGACGGACAAGTGTACTGTCTTCCTCATTTCTCATAGTTGCTTTCGTCGCGATGCTTTTCCAACTATCCATGTATGTATACTATTTTCGTCTGCGCATGTACCTATATCCGCGTATCGTGTTACGAGATGAATCTCCGCTGCTGTATATTTGTAGTATGCACGTTTTGCCGTACGTTAAAGGGTTCTTTATTGTCGCTTGTTCCTTGCGAAGATGCAGCCATGAGGTCTGCCACAAATGGGGACTTCTCAGGTCCTCGTCCCTCGGCATCGTGTCAAAAACATCGGTATAATACTCAGCCTTTCCCGCTCGCAGACATCGTCGCCTTGTGTTTGGATATCGAGCTTAGTGATGTCGCCAAATGACCACATAATTCACGTCTCGCGGAATTGGACCACTCCTGCAAAAATACGGGCACATTGGCACTATCCAGCCTTGTGAGTAGCTCACCATGGACTGGGTCGATACAGCATCAAAGGAACATGCAACTGGAGATTTAGCCATTCCGGCTGAACCCAATTTCCGTAGGCCATGAAAGGACGCAACTACGAAGTAAATACAATGACATCATGCATCTTCTCGGAGTCTAGTTCCTCGCCGCATCACGGAGCCTGTTCAGAGAGCAGTCGCAGCGTGAACAAGGTCAGGAGGTTCCCACTCTGAATAGGAAAGGGCATCCGTGAGACACCGTCGTCTTCACAGCACACGCTCATCCTCAGAGACTCAATCACGCCTGCTTCAAAACCAAGAATTTCCAGTCGGTATGAGTCAAGTGTGAGATGAATACTCTATCTCTGGTAGCTAACTCGATGGGTCCGCAACCCTTGGAGCCTTTTGCCAAGCGTGTCGAAACTGCTGCTCGACACGCACTGAGATCAGGAACTATTGGGTGAGACTCTCAGAGAACGCGTTTCATGTGTAATTCATCAACCGATAGGAAGTTAGTGGTTTGCCCTCCGAATTTGAGTTTCATAGCAGCCCAGAGCCGTTTGGATGGAATCGAACCCTCAGAAGCAATGCGAGCGGAGTCTGTGAGACTACGAAGCATCTCGTGGAATCATGGCGACTGAAAGTACGAAGTGCGCTCCCGGAGTACTTGGATCTGGATGTAGTCTTCCAGATCCTCCAGGGCGAGCCAAGCCCCCTGCTGTACTCCTATTACTCCTATCGGACCGTGATCTACCTTAGGGGGAGGATGATCATTGTCCCCAACGCCCAGTACTTCTACCCTCATTTCACAGAATGGGTAGAGGCATTGCAAATGCACTTCTCTACACCGATTGAGCATCAGTCATCAATAAGGTCTTCAATATCAGCGCGTCCATTACCGTGGGATCAAGCAAAGGGGCTTAAATGCTGAAGCGGTTGGTCAGCATTTTCGCGTTGTCTTCTTGATGTCTTCTGATGATTATCGATGAAGGCTGCATGAATTCCAGTTTTCCTATGTAGCTTTTTGGCCATGAAGTCTGACCGGCAGGATAGCTTTCGACAGGTTCGAGGTCCGACAAGTTGTGCATGTGAACACCGCATCTCCTGCATCTCCTCCGTCTATCACCCTCGTTTCTACGCCAAACTCTAAAAAGTCAATCCATCTGCGCACCATGAACGATTGCAGCTTGATCTTACCCCACGACCACGCTGGAATCAATGTAGCTGTGGAAAAATCGCGTAGTTGGTATCTCCATTAATGCGACCTGGCCCCTTCAAACGACTCGGTCCTTTTGTGCTCTATTTGACCAGAGGTCGTTCATTCGCACACAAAAATATCTGGTCACCGTAATGCGGCATTGTCAAATCTCAAATCTTCCGGAACAGATGTTCGAACCAACTCTCGCCACCTCACACATCCCCTTTCTACCTTCCAAATGGGTGCGATTCACTCAGCCTCACTTACTGGAGGAAATGAACCATGTCGCTAGCTGAACGTTCGGGACCGTGTGCCCAAGTTGACCGCTATACACTGTTAAGTCTTCAATCTTCAACCGTCGAGTGTTAACTGATCTCTGTCGGCCCTGTCGTTATTCGTGATACATCTATTCTTCTATGCCATCAGGCGCAATCCAGTACTCTCAGCTCGCGCACCGTGTGCTCATATCGTCCTTCTCTGTCGTCGCGTAAGTTGCGCTGGCTTCTTCTCTCACTGTCGATGTGTGGATTTCATTTCTATCCCGTCATAGATGTCGGACCAATGTGCTCGTAACGTAAAAAATTGGCCTAATTAGGCCTTTCAAGGATACGCTGTGCAGAGTCGCTGTTCGGGTAGGTATTGTCCGAGGCGCTTCAGTACCTTTCGGTGAGCAAATTGCATCGATGTGGCTCTGCTCTCGGGAGAACTCATGGGGTCATCTATATATCCTACGAAGAAGGTCGGTCATAGTGCGCATTGCGCATCATGTTGCGTGATGTTTTTAACATGTACGCGCAGCCCTTTGCGGTAGCCCTTGAGCGTACAAAAGGCTCACCCAAAATATCCTTACTCCCCAGCAAGTTACTGCGCTTTCAATAACCTGCTACCACCGTCATCCAGAAAGATGTCTGCCAATAGTTCTCGCTCTCTCCTCTTTGTTTTCTTGCTCCTCGCAGTCTTTGCAGCCGCCACAGGACCTGCGTCCACCACCACAGTCACCGTCACCAAGGTTTGCCCCTCAATTTACGCCACGAGACCTACCCTCTCATAACATGTCTCCCCTTTGTAGACCGCGACTTCTACGGCTATTCCAGCTAATCAGTGCTCGACCGGCAATATCCAATGCTGCAACAACGTCGAAATTGTAACGTTCCATTGGCCATTGACGTCGGTTTAGTTGCCTGACGCACTACCACTAGTCGACCAACAAGGATGTTGGTATTCTCCTTGGCCTCTTGGGTATCATCATCCAAGGTGTCGAAGCTCTCGTCGGCTTGAACTGTAGCCCTATCTCTGTCATTGGATTGCCTGGCAATAGCTGCTCTGCTCAGGTTGTCTGCTGCGAGAACAACCATTTCGTATGACTTCCCACAATGATCAACGAGTTGGCCACTGACCTCACATTTGTAGAACGGTCTTATCGCCATCGGATGCACCCCCATTAATATTAATCTTTGAAGTCAGCCGCATTGGAAGGGTGAAATGAGTAGTGGGTGACTGGTGCAGGTGTGGGTGCTGTTTTAGGGAACGGGATACGACAGGCAGACTGGTGTGACTCTTAGAATAGTGTGGGTCTTGTTCGGGGCCTTCTGTCGTAGAGTACTCAATGGACACATCCGCTCAGTGCCACCTTTATAGTTACCGTAGACCGGATCTGACTGACTCTAGCGTGGATCCGGAGACTTCAGGACTAGAGTAAACCGCGAGCTGGCAAGTGCTACTATTGTCGACTTTCACCTAAACTACTAGCCATCAGCGACCCTGTCTCTTAGCGCGATGCTATATCATTTAAATGGACAGACTCAAAATTGGACGCCTACCGTCCATTGACCTTGAAATCCGCAGGGTATGTACTAATCCCCCTCCCTTCGAATGTACGCTGGTTAACGGGTAGAAACGAAGGTGTCCATCAATCATGCGCTTAACAAGCTTCGTATTCCTTGCAGCGATTGCGCTAAGCTCCGTCTCCGGAGCTCCCATAAAGAAGCTTCCGCCACCACCAGAAAACATTGGCTGCGCTGCAGCAGTTAAATATGTGGGAAAAGCCATCGTGAACAACATCAAGGAGAGCCTGAGAGGATGTTTGAAGTTGGGGTCATTCACTGGTTGAAGCACACTTGAAGAGCCATATACCACTTCAAAGCTAATATGCACTGATATTTACTCGCCTGTAGTCGAAAGCGCTATATGTATGCCTGCACTGGATGTACATCGATCTTTGCGACGATAGGTGAACCCCCGCCTCCTCTTTTCTGCCCCTGAGGGGGCCACATTCTTTCCACGGTTGACCTGGCGCGTCGTCCTTATGTATCAACTACTCTGGTGGCTGGATGAACAAGTTTCGTTTGCGTCTCCAAGAACTTCATAGCATCTCATTGATCCGTGTACACGTTGCCCGCGCTATGCGTTCCTACGGCCCGTAGTATCCTCGCTTCACTCCACTCGTGACTGTCGATTCCATGTGGTCTGTTCCGACGCTTCTTAGGATTCCTGGAGAATTTCATCATTCACTCGCACGCAAGTGCCGTCAGCGGGGTATTTAACTGCGGGTTGCTGCATCCCTGGCTTGCGAAGTCAAATCAATGAGGCTTCAAACCTGGACTCTATACATCTTCAATTTCGTCCTCAGTCAGACTGGGGACGGTGTCCAAGCCTCGCAACTTGTTCCACGGCAAGCTAACTCAGATCAAAGTAGCAAATACGTCACACCTGTTGGGTCTCGTATGTTATTTGCAATATCCTTCAGTTTTCCGAACGATGAAACATATTCTCGATGCAGCTGGCTTTTACAATGGATTGTCGTCCGCTTCCGTTACCATCGACCAGCATTCCCTCCTTTTGAATGGCAAGGTGAATGCCTGGGCGTCTTAGAAACCATGTTCTTCATGTCAGGATTCTTAACCTGAACATATAATAGCGAGCCATGATATTCTCAGGCGAGTTCCATCCATTCCGCTTGCCTGTACCAGAACTCTGGATAGATGTTTTGGAGAAGTGGGTTGTTTGAATGTGATAGCTAGCTGGAGCCTTCCTGCTGATTTCGAGAGTAGATTCAAGGCTTCAGGACTCAATGCGGTCTCCGTATACTGTAAGCATCTGCAGTTTTGCCAGGGGTTGTCTATATCTTGACAAGCTACTAGGGCATTGGGGTCTAACTTCACCTCGAGAAGGCGTGGTTCGTTTTACCGGGCACAACGATCTCCAAAGGTTCTATCAGACCGCGAAAGATGCGGGCATTTTAGTGATCATTCGTCCGGGGCCATACGCAAATGCCGAAACCGCTGGAGGTGCGCTCATCGCTTGTTGGCGTAAATGTTCCATGGAATAGGTCTACACACCTTTGTTCATAGGTGGTATTCCCGGGTGGGCGACCAATCTCCCTGACCTCGCTCGAACAAATGCTACCGCGTATAAGTCTGCCTGGAAACCTTAGTAGGCACAACCTATCTTCACCCTCTCAGCCTGTTGACACCTCCTCACAGTATCTTAGGCGTCGCCCAGGAAACAGCACCGTTCCAGGTGAGTAGAAGATTTTCTCCCATTCTATATCAGAATAACATTTGAGCCAGTACCCCGATGGTCCAGTTATCGGTAATCAAACCCCTCCTCACTCCAAGCGATATTGAAGCGTGCTTTAGCTATACAGAGTGAAAACGAATACTCTACGTCCGCTTCCGCTCATATTCCCGGCCTCGATGAACACATGCAAGATATCATCGATACTTTGAGGGAGGGTGGCATTACTCGAATCCCGACAATCCATAATGACAAAAATCCAAGTGGCCAATTTAGTCAACCTGGCCTTGGAAAGGTTGACCTGTAAGGATGCGCATATAGCTCGCTCGTTACAATGCTGACATTTCTTCCAACCAGGTATGGATGGGATGGGTATGACATCTTCTATCGCCCACCTTCTCGGCTGATCGTCGTTCCCTCTCTAGCTATCCGCTAGGCTTCGACTGTGACAATCCTACAAGATGGACCGAATTATCCACGAGTATGTCTGGCTCCCTCCCATGCCCTTGATTCAACTCAACTCATAATCTCCCGTAGCACACGACACAAGTCATCAAAGATGGAATCCGGCTGAGCCTTTGGCTTTGTTTGAATGGCAAGGCGGCGCGTTTTCATACTGGTCTGGGCCTAGTTACGACATGTGTTACGAGCTCATCAACGAACAATTTGCCAATGTAAGCCTTTCGACTACATTGATAGCGTGATATTGAACGTCGTGTAGGTTTACCTGAAGGTAAATTCAAGTTTTGCATCAAGTCGAGCTGGATGCTGAGGTTGCACAGAATAACTATGCCGCTGAGGCTAGTATACAGAATTTGTATATGACTTATGGTGCGTTTACTGCGCAGTGGGTGTCCTTATCGCGCTCCACCAACGATTTCTGTGTAAGGGGGGACAAATTGGGGAAACCTACATACACATACGATCTATTCTAGCTATGAGTAAGCGATTCCTTCACATCTTAAACCTCGATGTTCACTGTAATCATCCTCAGCTATGGAGCCGTAGGTAATTATCTTGATCTTCCTAGACGTATCTCAGGTGTTGTATTGTTTCTAGGCCATTCGTGAAGATCGTACTTTGACACCAAAACTCGATGAACTCAAGCTCCAAGCATCCTTCCTCCATGCGTCGCCAGACTACCTCGTTGTTGGCCGCATAGGAAATGGCACGATTGGTCAAGGAACTGCCTATAGTGACTCCGCGGACATCTTCACTACACATCTGAATGCCAACGAGAGGGATGTCAACTTCTATGTCGTGCGCCAGAGATCCAATCAGAAGACCACAGATACACCTTTCACGCTTCGGGTCAATACCACTTTGGAAGGGACCATTACGATCCCCAAGTCTGGAAGCCTGGTACTCGCAGGAAGAGAATCAAAAATTCTGGTGACGAACTACCCATTCGGGAGCTCGATCTTGCATTATTCTACCTTGGAGGTCATGACTTGGGCTACTTTCGACGGTGTCAGTCAACTTTCCTCGCTGCCTTAATCCATGCTGACTCAAGCCCCTTTAGCCCACACCATCGTCGAAGGTAGATTCTATCGTGCTCTACGCCCTTGAAGGACATCCGGTCGAAGTGGCTTTGGCTGCGTCTCCAGAGACCGCAAAGATCAGCGTCGTAGGCTCCCAATCAGTATCCGCCACCCGTTCGGGAGGTTTGGTAACTATATCTGGTTCAGCTTCCGGAGTATCCGTCGTATCGTTCAACAATAAGCGAATAATTATCGCTGATAAAAAGTCGGCCTCCGCCTTTTGGGCTCCGCGCCTTGCAAGCCTTGACGGGAAAGTCCCCTACACGCCTACTCCGGATCTTCCTTCAGTCTTGGTACATGGGCCATATCTCGTTCGATCAGCCACCATGCGAGGCCGGCTCCTCGCTCTCACCGGAGATATCAATGCTACGACCACGGTTGATGTTTTTGGCTCTTCTAATATACGTGGAATAATCTGGAACGGTGTTCCTATCGCCACACATGCGTCCGAGCTGGGTAGTCTAAGAGGAGTCATCACTATCTCTCCGAGTATTCATACCACCCCCATCCCGGCCCTGAAGGACCTCTCGTGGAGATGTGCCGACTCGCTCCCTGAGCTTGATCCCGGATTTGATGACACTGACAGTAGATTCTGGATACTTGCGAACAAGACCTCAACGAAGCGGCCGCAACAACCTACTGCTGGAAAGGTACCTTAAACCTCCTTCCCTCATCCTTAGCTGATCACTTTTCAGTTTGTCCTTTACTCTAGCGAGTGCGTCCACTTTCTCTTCTTTTCTCGGAAAGAACTTACGGTTCTGCTTCGCTAGGTACGGGTTCCATGCGGGCCAATGGATCTGGCGTGGTCACTTCAACGGCAGCGCGACTGGAGTCGAACTTTCCATTCAAGGGTACGTTATCGTGTGTACATCTCCTGTCCCTGCTACTGACCCCTCCTGAAGAGGGTTTTCCTTCGGTTACTCTGTTTTCCTGAACTCTCACTTCCTCGGGTCAGCACAAGGTACCTCACATAGCCAAGACGGAGTCGATATCCTTTCCCCCACCTTTCAATTCACCCAAGATATGCTTCGCAATGGAGATAATGGTATTCATTCGGCTTCATTCGCAACGTAGTTCTGTACTTACGAACCGCGCAGTACTGACTGTGATACATGACTCAACCGGGATGAATCAAGATTGTATGTGAATTATCACTCACTGTTCGCGGCCTGAAGACCGAATACCTGCTTTCAGACGACATAAATGATGAACATAAAACCCCCCGGGGAATTCGTGGTTATCGCCTGCTAGGTGCTGATGGTTCTGACTTCGACACTTGGAAACTTGCTGGAAGTATGTCTCTGCCTTCTTCAGTCGAATAAGTTCACAAACCTTGAGGCAGATTTCGGTGGTGAACAAGCCCCTGACCATGTTCGGGGCCCCTACAACGAGGGTGGATGGTGGTTTGAGCGTATAGGCAAGCTATCTGTTCCCTTCACTCGTAGCGCTACTGAAGCTCTCGTGCGAGTCTAGGAGCCCATCTACCTGGCTTTGATGCATCCTCATGGGACACGTCTTGCTCTCCGTTCCAAGGCCGTTCATCCCCGGGTGTTACGGTCTATAGAACTTCTTTTCAACTCAATGTACCTCAGGGCGTGGATATGCCACTGTCTTTCGACCTGGAACTCGATACCGTTAATCCGCACCGAGTCCTAATATATGTAAATGGCTGGCAATTCGGAAGGTATGTCGTTGATTAAGTGGCCATTAACTTGATTGTAAGCTGGCCTATCATAGATTCATATCGACGCACGGTCCGCAGACTAGTTTCCCAGTGCCCGAAGGGATTCTGAACTATCACGGCAATAACGAAGTGCTAATTTCACTATGGGCTCTGAGTAAGTCCTGCCTCGCCGTGTTTGTTGACCTCCGTGCTGAAGCTACGGCTTTGACCAGATCCTGGTGGTGCGAAGTTATCGAAGCTGGAGCTTACCAAACGCGCGGTTCTGGCATCTAGTAAGAGTACCAAGGTGGACATTGTCCCTGCGCCTGGATGGTCAGAACTAAGAGGTGGTTCTATCCACTGAAGGAACCCTTGCAATAGTTAATGATATGTGCACGCAGAGATATGCAACGAGGAAGAAAACATGATACATGTTCAAATGATGAAGGCATTGACAATTGAGTAAAAAACGACGCTTATTTTGCCTCTTTCGAATGTGAAGATGAGTTAGGAGGTATCGACTCCGTTGGTGGAGAATCCGGGTATAGCTACAACGCGTCAATTCAAACGTGTACACATTAAGGAATAGCACGAACCTTTCCGGGATTGAATAGTCCGAGTGGATCGATGGCTTTCTTGATGGTCTTCATTAATTCGACAGATCCAACACCCAACTCCTTGTACAAATATTCTTTCTTACCGATACCTACACCATGTTCTCCTGTGCCTTGCGTATATTTCAGTGCTCGGTGCAAAGGCGACGATCACTGTATCACTTACATGTGCCATCAAGAGCGATAGCCCTCTCAACCATCCTGTGCACCGCTTTCCGTGCAATTTCTAGTTCCTCATCCGTTTGGAACAGGAGAAGAGCATGAAAGTTGCCATCGCCGACATGCCCAACAATTGTGCAGATTAGTCCGATTTCTGCCAAGTCCTGCTTTGTTTCGTAGACCAATTGCGGCAATCTAGATACCGGTACGCTGGAATCAATTAGCGGGGCTGACAGGACGTGAGCGAAAAGCGAGGAAGACCAACCAAACATCGGTACTCCAGCCTCTCCCTTCCTTCCCCTCCAACAAGGCCAGGCCTGAATACAGCGCATTCTTCCTATCGGCCCATAGTTTATCTGCCTCTTCGTCATCCTTGGCTAGGGTGAAACCATGCCCACCATACTTCTCAACCACCTTCTTCACAATCTTCGCTGTCTCCTTCAACGCCCCAGGTGAATGGCCCTGGAATTTGAAAAATAGAGAATCCTTCTCAGGCCATTTGCGCGTGGACATGCCGTACTTGTTGGTTGCGGCCATGAAGGTATCGTCAAGAAGTTCGACGCACTCTTAATTGAAAGGCGGCGAGTCAATTTGAGTAGGAAGGGAAGGGGGGATGAGTGGCTTACGTATCCCGACACCTTGGTTAAGCACGTCGATGACTGCTTCGGTGGCTTTCTTAACGTCGGGAAAATGCACCACAGCGACATTAGTAGGGAGAACCGGAGTAAGGCGGATTGTGACTAAGAGCGACACTTGGTTGGTAAACGTGGACGTTGTATAGAAGGAAGTACTACACACCTTCCGTCACAATACCCAGTGTCCCCTCTGCACCAATGAAAAGTTTCGTCAAGTCAAAGCCCGCAGATGACTTCCTTGAACGTCTTCGCGTCTTGATCACTTCTCCGGAGGGTAAAACAACTGTCTATGTGTTTTCGAGGGTGAGTTGATCTAGGGTCTCTCGGAGTTGATGGACCTACAGCGTTCAAGAACCATTCACCTTTCGCTGTGCCGTATCGAACGGCATTGGCTGTCCCGGACATCTTATCAATATGAGTCCGCGAGATCTACACATCTAACGGACTTACTTCCTGAGCAACCAGTGCTGAGCATTCCGCCTATGGTAGCCCCTGGAGCTGGGTCAAGCTACTGGTTGTTAGCCCGTACTCCATGCTATCTAGACAAGGTCTAAACGTTACCGGAAAGAAGAGCGGTATTCCTAGAAGCATTTGTGGGAATGTCAGTAACGTTAATTTCGGATCACCAAATGGAAAAGCTTAACCTTGCTTCTTCAGCGTCTCGTTCAGGTCAACCCATCGAAGTCCGGGTTGACAGACAACGTCGGAGTCGGCCTCTATGAATCCGTAAATCGCACCTACTTACTTGGGGTGACGCGAGACTCTGTACCGTGGATTTCAATGATACGATCCATATGCGACATGTCGATACATATGCCGCCAGATTCATGCTGTGCGAAATTCAAATAACGCTGAGGGTAGATAGAACAGCATGGGAGAGCCCAACGAACCCCACGATTGTGACCCTCTAATGATGTCCCTCCCGAGTAGGGTACGATGGGCATCTTGTATTTCCGAGATATATTGACGGTGGTGACGACATCCTGCGTTGATAGTGGGTACACTATAACACTGTGGGGTATTCCTGAAAAGCGACGCAATATATCAGTAATGAATTATATAGCGCCCTTGTTTGACGCGTACCCGGGTGGTAGTCATACAACGAGAGCCCATGTCTCTCCAAGTCCTCCTCATCGATAGAGACCATGCCTTCTCTCGGAAGAGCCTCCTTTAGCTCTTGGATAGCCCGCCCGAAATCCTCCAAGCCACCAAACTGTGGTGAGGAAGAGTCAGCTTGGTAGCCTTTCCATGGCTTAGTACCAAGAGCATATCCAACGAAGCCAGCAGTCAGCGACCCGGCGAGAAGCAGAGATATAGAGCTCGAGTGAGTGGGAGAAGGCGTGCTGGTGTATCGCGGTCGCGTATGTGAATGGCGTAAGAGGACATCAACCCGACTCCCTGGACTAGATGACCGGAGCAGAGGGGGGCGTACCAGTCGAACTAGTCTGTATGCCATTGAGACAAGTTTGTTTGAGGAGGTGGAGGAAGAAGAGGATATGGATCCGGCACGATGAGAAGCCGTTCAGTGAACATCCTGGGTCATCTGAGCCAGGGGCGTGAAGGGTACCAAATCGGCTTGTGAGTTTTCTGGGAGCGTGCCGTGTGAAGCGATGGTGAATAGGCTGCACCAGTCGAATAGAAGAGATGCGAGCCTATCGAAGCCTTTACGTGAGTCCGTGGGTTTGCCACCGGACCCGGGGCAGATGCTGTTCGGCGTCCCGGAAAGATCAAAACAGCATATACCGAGTGATCAGGACTTTTTACGAGGCTTTCCGAGTGAAACCGGCACCCCTGGAATACTGGACCAACAAGCGTCGTCTACTAAACTGACTAAAATCAGCGCCCCTGAGCTCTCCTGAAAGGCCTCCTTAAGGAGACGCACGACGTAACTTAGCTTCCGCGATTTCTCAGGCTAAGCTATGCCACATGAATTGCGCATTTACAGTAGGCTCGAATCCCAGCCTCTATGTCGAGAGGATGAAAGTCGATCCTCTTAGGATAGACATTTACAGTACAATCGTTGGGTCAAGAACACCCCCTAGTCGCGGACACCAGGTTCCACATTCCCTTGGTCGGCCCGGCGTTTAGCCAAGCAATTGCGCGATAAACACCCATGCGTACCTGATGCCCCTCACAGCAGGCTGTCAAGCTTTTCTGCTGATCAAGTTGTGGTTATTCGAGTCTCTCGTGAGCCTCAATCAATCTCCGGACAAATTCTTGAAAAATTCCTATTAGACATTGATACCAAAGCGAGCGTACCATTGCAGCGCGTAGGCTCTTGGCCAGGGCAAGGTCTGCATTCGCTCTGCACATAATGCATCCACATCAAGCTCCAGGGTCGTTTCCCCATATGTGACGATATGTTCATCAATCATCAATCAACCGTCGGCATCTCCAGACCTCATAATACCGAAGTCAGATAAGACAATCTCCTCCATCGTCGTCGACGCCATGGATGTGACTTTCGACAGCTTGGTCGCTCGCTCCGAACGCGTGAGTCACCTCCTTTCGCCCTACGGCTATTACCCAACGACATACGTTTCCATAATCTTTCTTGTTCTCTTTGGAGTTTCTACCCGTGAGTCATCATTTAGGATGTATGAATATTTTTCGTCCAACTTTTGTCCTAGTTGGGCACACTATACAAGCGGGAGTTCTTCGTACATGGTGGATGTTTCCTACTGCTTGTCTCGCCGGCGCATTGGAGGTTTTGGGATGGTCTGGAAGATTGTGGTCCAGTTATACGCCTAGGTCCTCTGATGCATTCCAGATACAGTGCGTACTTCTGTTTTCCCTCAACTCTCGCGACTGACACCAGATGCTCCAAAGAATCTGCGCTACCATCCTCGGACCGACACCTCTAGTTGCTGCAAACTTCATAGTTTTGGGACGGATAATAGCCCGGTTAGGTCCTGCTTATAGTAGACTAAGTCCGAAGTGGTGTGAGTCTACTTCGACCTTACTCCTCGTTTCCACACTGACAATGAATTCAATAGACACTATCATATTTCTGAGTTGTGTACGCCATGGCCGTCAGTCACTTCTTGCTATCCTGCCACTTACTCTGCAGTAGGACATAATTGCTCTGGTGGTCCAGGGAATTGGAGGCGGTATGGCAGCAGTCGCCGTCAATAACGAGGAAGATCCCAGCCGGGTAGGTCAAGGAACGGCTACTTTTCTCTCAAAGTCCTCACCGCCGTCGTGCAGGGAGGCAACGTCATGTTGGGTGGTATCATATTCCAAATGGGTGCGTTCTCATCCTGTTATGAACTGTTAACGTCCTGATTAGGTGCCAGTGGCCATTGCGTTATACGCCATTTGTGCGGTTGAGTTCTATACTAGATATGTGAAGGATAGGCCAGTGCGTGTAATACCCCAAAGCCCAGAAACGTCTCGGGGGCACTTCGACAAACGCCTCAAGATCATGAGCGCCGCTCTAGGTTTCAGCACACTTTTCTTATTTATACGGTCCGTGCACCACGTCAACCCTCTGGGAGGAGGCTCATGACCTTATCACGTTCAGAGCGGTATACCGAACGATAGAGCTGGCTGATGGTTGGACGGGGCGGATTATCACCACCGAAGTTTACTTCAGTACGTCCTTCTGGCGGCCGTCAACACCGTGAGCCTTGCTGATGCACTCCTTTACAGACGTTCTCGATGGCATGATGGTCGTTCTGGCCATGTATACCGTGAATATCGCTCACCCTGGATTCCTCCTCTTCCAAAAATCCTCAGCGATAGATGACGAGAAGAAGTCATCCGACGCATAGCTCTCGCAACGGCACATCTCCTTTCTTTTGTCGACGTTCTCTCGCTGCGTAGAATTTAGCTTGCATCGTTTGCTACGTAAGATACCATTTGTTGAGTTGATCAAAGTCCAGAGATCTACAATACCAACCAGTATACTAGTTCTGGATACGTCCCACCCCTAGAAATAGGGGAATCCCTCAGAACCATTCCCATGCTTTTGTTCAATCACTTTCCATGTCCCTTCCCTTCAAGTTATCTCGTGGTGTCCTTTCCGCTATCGCCCCGCCGTATGTATTCCACCTCTTCCGGTGCTTATTTCTCATAGAATAGGTCAGGATACCCCAGGCATACGCATGGGCTTCCAAGTATGTACCAACTACCGACCGACCTCTCCTCGATATGGCGCAAGGTAGCCCTGGAAATCCGCCGCCACAAGGGCTACGTGAAGCTCTCAGCACAGCAGCCTCGCTTCCGTCAACCGCTAGATACATTGACGTTCTTGGTGATCCTCCCTTGAGGCGCTTGTTCTCAGAAGAAACGAAATTGGTGTATGGGTGTGACACAGATGTTATTGCGGAGGATGTTGCATTGACTACTGGGTGCAACCTAGCATTCGTTGCAGCGGTTATGAGCTTGGCTGATGCTGGTGACGAAGTTATCCTTCCTACACCATGGTACGCCGGGATTCAGAATAGATTTGATCGCTGTTCACCCCCGATCGGGTTAGGTATTTCAATCATCAGTATGATCATCGCCTATGCTCATACGTATAATCTTGATGAGAATTCTAGGATGACTCTGGACCTGCTCGGAATACGAACCGTATCGCTGCCTACTTTCGCTACAACTGGATTTATGCCATCTGTCAAGGCTTGCCAAGCGCTGATCACGGATAAGACCAAAGCAATTGCTCTTGTGTCCCCGAACAATCCGGTACGTGGTATTGGCCCTGGGAGATCTATACTTCGCTTACTCACCACTATTACAGACTGGAGCCGTTTATCCTCCAGCGCTTCTATCTTCATTCGCGCAGCTCGCCCACTCCCACAAGATTGCTCTTATTGTTGATGAGACTTACCGTGACTTCATTCTCGACTCTGTTCCCCATACCCTTTTCGCTGCGAGTTCGATCCCTCCTTGGAGGGACTACCTGGTCCACCTCTTTTCCTTCTCCAAATCATACGCGATCCCGGGATTCCGGCTGGGTAGCATCATCGCCAACCCTACCTTCCTCAGTCAGGTCAAAACGGCGCTCGATTGTCTACAAATTTGCCCCTCGCGTGTACCGCAAGTAGCCCTCCACACCGATCGACTCCTACCTCAGCTTCGAGCAGATATCAAGAAGACGGCTCAAGCCATCGCTGATCGACATGAATTATTTCGCCGCTCATTGCCCGATGGATGGGTTGTTGGTTCCCAAGGGGATACTACGCCTTCGTGAGGCATCCGTACAACAACGTCGATTCTACTACGCTATGCAAGAAGCTGGCTGAAGAGTTGGGAGTGGTCTGCTTGCCTGATTCTTTCTTTATGAGGCGGGATGAAGGTGCCTCAAACTCGTGGATCAGATTCTCTGTGGCAAACGTTGATGATGAGCAGATTGTTCGTGTCTGCGAGCGATTAGAGAAGAGCGAGACGGTGATACGATGATACTTTTAGCGACAGACATCCGTTGCCCGTAATATAGCGTGGTTACATTGTAACCGCCTAGGAAGCACAGGCTGTGTTGATGAGGTGCGTGCATTAACGCCGATGAGGTGCCCCTATTCGCCTTTCTGGAGTGATTTTCGGAGTTACTTGTCGCGCCTTCAATATCCGCGTAACCAAGTGCAACACTGAAAGTCGTGGTTGTCTCGTTTGCTGAGCGCAGCGTCCGCAGTTCTAGACTACCTATTCCCAAGTCCCGTCCCTGTCATATTGACTCTCCTCGTTTCCACGTTTTACATATGCTGACTGGGGATGTCGATGATGCCTGGCACTGCGGTAGCATATTTCCGTGTTTCCGTCCTTCCAGGACTTACTTTGAAAGCTGTATGTCGTTTTCACTTACCCATAACAGACGTTCGTATGTCGCTAATAACATCGACTAGCACTTACGCAGCAATAGTTTTGGCGTTGCAGGGAGTCAAGAGTCAAGACAATCTGTGAACCGTAGCCATTGATCCTAGGCAGGTCGCGAAATTTTTGGGCATCGCTAGACACTCCTATAGCTCGAAGCTCATCGAGATATTACATATTCTCCATCATCGATACGGGTGCTGCGGGAGCGCTTGAGAATATGCCTGTCAGTACCAGATGTTCGGCATGCCTCAGGAACAATGTTTCGTCTATGTTTACGGCAAGTCGCCAAAGTTTTTCGTTTGATGTTCAGCCAATTCGAACCAGTAAGTCTATGTTCTCGAATAAAATACCCCTTTCACACCCACAATGGCTTCCAAGTTCCAACGCTCGAACCAAGTTCCTGCCAGATTTTTGTATCCTGGTCTCCCCACGATCGATCATTATCCGCAGCTACGATTAACTCGGTGGCAAATTGCGGTGCAGCACAGGCCCTGATCCTGAACTTGAGGTTATCTCCTCCCGAGCAGCCGCCCAACAGACCGACGGGAACACCGTAATATGATGAAGTACGTGCTACCTCCGCAGTATCATGATGTATTTTAAAATAAACGCAGGGAAACTTTGACCTTCATCACCAACAACACCTTTACCCTCCTCCCTCCTCCCCCCGGCGTCCTAGTACTTCCTCCTACTCATCCGACTGAACCATGGATTGGGTTGATGGCATCATATTGCCTCGCGCTGGGAGCATGGACGTCGATGACTCACCCTATGGCTACATTCCTACACGATACGTCGCCTTAATATTCCTTGTTCTCTTTGGTCTTTCAACTCGTAAGGCTTTCTATTTTGGTGTCGGGACACCCGCTGATACTGTTCTTTAGTTGCCCACACCGTGCAAGCAGCGTTCCTCCGTACATGGTGGCTTCTCCCCACAGCTTGCCTTGCTGGGACCGTGGAAATTCTAGGATGGAGCGGAAGGCTCTGGTCTACCTATAGTCCGAGTTTCTCGGATCCGTTCCAAATCCAGTACGTTTCCCTCCTGTTATGGTTGCATCAATTCTGTTGCTGAAAGCTTCATAAGGATAACCGCAACTATCTTGGCACCGACTCCGCTCGTTGCGGCCAACTTCATCATACTGGGCCGCATCATTGCTAGATTGGGACCCGTGTATAGTCGGTTAAGCCCGAAGTGGTGTAAGTTTCTGTACGAACTCCATTGGTATACCAAGTTGTTAATGTTACTCCCCCTTAGATACCATCGTGTTTTTGTGCTGTGTACGTCGTTCTGCGTCGTGACACCTCAATTCAAAGCTCATAGTCCCTCTAGGATATCATTGCTCTCATAGTTCAAGGCATCGGTGGTGGTATGGCAGCAACTGCCGCTGGTAACGATAGAGACCCAACTCCGGTAGGACATCCTCAATACCCCCCTGTCTGCCGTAACTAATCGGCACGCTAGGGTGGAAACGTCATGCTCGGCGGAATCATTTTCCAAATGAGTAAGTCCTCCATTCGCTTGGTTCGGAAGACGAGTTGCTTATAGGCGTTGTTTCAGTTGCTATTGCGCTATACGTGGTCTGCGCCGCTGAATTTTTCGTCCGATATATTTGGGACCGCCCGGTCCGCACCATCGCGAAGCCAGTCGCTGGGGAGCAAGAGTCAACGAGAGGACTTCTCGACATGCGTCTGAAGCTGATGAGTGGCGCTCTTGCCCTTAGCACTCTCTGCCTTTTCATCCGGTTGGTTTCTAATTACCTCCTAACGCATTCTACTGGGTTCTGACGGGTTTGGCAGGGCTGTTTACCGGACAATAGAGCTATCGGACGGATGGAATGGCAGAATCATTACAACGGAAGTTTACTTCAGTGAGTCCTTCATAAATAATCCATCACTCCAAGGGTGGAATTAAACCCCAACTCGATAGACGTCCTCGACGGTGCTATGGTGGTACTATCAATGTATGCCATCAACATCGCCCATCCTGGCATCCTCCTCAAGCCACGCTTCAACAGCATCATGGGCGAAAAAAGAGCAGACGAGTCCCTCCGGACACTGTCCTAGATGCT
Organism: Pleurotus citrinopileatus; assembly: GCA_017312325.1. NCBI lineage: Eukaryota > Fungi > Basidiomycota > Agaricomycetes > Agaricales > Pleurotaceae > Pleurotus > Pleurotus citrinopileatus. The sequence goes on from BHFW01000037.1 coordinate 2,643,487, forward strand.
CCCACTCGTTCAGATCCGTCTGCCTGCTCCATGGACTTCTACCATATGTCGATCCCTGTCTAATATTCTGATCGAGCTTCACGTTCCATATGGACCTTGATTAGCCAGTAAATACTTACATACATTCTTTCTTGTTCCATATCATAGATATAAACCGATGGATCCTTGGTAGTAGCGCATCTCGTTACTTCTATCGTACTCTAAACTTCTTGGTGTTCGTATGGGGGATATGGCGACAATATACATAAATTTGGGAATACGCTTGGTGCATTACCGCATCACTATCCTATAGTGGTATCGGCTCATAATTAACGTCGATCACCGGACTCAGCCAACTCTCAATATCAGAATCCACAAGCTGATCGCCCGCGACTCTCTGTGTCCTCAAGAGGATACGATACTGCCCGTTATCCACTCTCGTCCGGTTAGCGAAAAGACCTTTAAACGTATAGTGGTTGTATCCATTTAACGTGGGATCCTAACATTAATGCCCAGGCAATCAGTTATGAACCACCCTCTAACAAGGGGGGGGGGGGGGTGGAGAGGACTTACCGTGTCATAACCATTCCGAGGAGTGTATCTCAAAGACTGCAATGGTCCTACAGTCCGAACCTTATCCTCTACCTCGTCGAACCACATAGCAGAACGCTTGGCTATGCGGGGATCGAGAACGAAATCCTTGTCCACAAGATCGATGCGAACGAGGGGAGAGCCGAAAGTAAGCCTAATACAAGCGGATCAGACGACGTTAGCCAACATCGACGGGAGGAGGTGGAGGCGGATGGGGGGAGGGAAAATCGAACCTGTAAGCAACGGAGGGGAAATCCCGATTAGCCATAGTATACCCCCAATCATCAATCTGTGGCATCCCATCCGCATCCAAAGTAACAGGCAACTGCACACCAGGCCCAAAATAATCCTCCGTCCTATCCACAATCGATTTCTCCCTCAACGACCCAACAGCCCCGAGGTAAGTCACCTTGAGCGTTTCGTCGGGGGATGCAATTTGAATGAAGCCGGAGTAAACGGGTAGTTGTTTGATGTCGACGTTTGTGGGTGGGGTGAATTTGATGTGAACTTTTTGAGTTTCTTCGGGGAGGAGGTATATGGATTTTGGAGTTATTTCTGCGGTGGCGAAGGAGGGTGTGATGGGTACGGGACCCTTTGAGGGTTCGAGTGAGTCCTAGGAAGGGAAGGGAGGGAATCAGATACTACTTGGGGGTGCGGGGGTAAGTAAAGCGCTACTACCTTCTGAATGGTCAGCGCCGTCCCAGCAGGGACATGAGACAGTTGATACAAAGTAGGCACCAAATTCGCGTTCTTAATAGTAATAACATGCCTATAATTCCAAAAAACTTTCCAATCAGCTAAACGCTGAACACGGCTCCGAAGAAAGGGGGAAAAAAAAAACCACACGAAGAGAAATCCTCACTCTGGTAAGAAATGAACCGAATCATTCAGCATAAGCTGACCCGGCTTGACGATCGTCCGAGTCTCGATCGCTCTATCAATCTGAAGCAGTCCGGCACCTTGCTGTGTCGCGGTTTGGAATAAACTGTCCGTTGTTACGTTTGCTCTGACGCCTATGGAGGTAGTCTGCAGGAGATCTCGCATCGAGGCGACGGTTTGCTTGTTCTTGCCTTTGGCTTCGAGGAATAAAGCTGCGGCTCCTGCGACGAAGGGGGCTGACATGGAGGTACCAGAGCGGACGGCCCAGCTACCGTTCTTCGTGTGGTAGGTGGAGAGGATGTTACCCCCCGGAGCGACCAATGCTGGTTTGAAGTACATATCGTATGTCGGGCCGTATGAAGAGAAAGAAGACACCAGTCCGCCCTTTGGGTCTGGAATGTTATGCGGAGCACCGCGTGGAGGGAAGTGCAAACGAATCGGGGCTTTGGCGACGAATTGGTTCACGAGCTAGGGATGTATTAGAGGTTAAGGTCTGAGATAAGAGTATTCCCCGGGGGAGCGGCGGGGGGGGACAGGATTATACGCACCCATTTCCCATCATCAGCTGTGATCAACACGGCAGAGTAGTTACCAACAGCAATCCCCGAAAATTCACCATCATCAGAACTTCAGAAACAAAAACCCACAAGTTTCCGCGATACAAGTGGATTCCAACGTTCAGTCGTCTTATCATCAGAGGCGACGTACAAAAAAAAAAAAAAAAAAAAGTTATCTCACTCACTTGTACACCAAAAACGTCTTCGCTCCGAATTTAGCTACGTTATCCAATTTTTGTGTCTGGATTTCGGGTTCAGTTCAGTTCAGTTCAGTTTTCGGTGATGGTAGAATCGGAATCGTTTGATGGATACATACAAAATAACAGCCGCCACGATGGATGACTACCACGAAGCCGGATAAATTGGGAGTCGTACTCGGCAACGGCTCGCATGCGTCGTTTTTATTCGATATATCCGTCGATGTGACGTATATCGGCATATCCGCTGTGATATTCAACGGGAGTGCTTGCAAGTATGGCTAATTGCAAAAAAAAAAAAACAGAAAACCACAAACAAATAACAAATGAGCAAGCATTTTGCATTGAATGTGTGAATGTGAATGTGAATGTGAATATGAATATGAATGATAGGAGGGGTGGGTGAGGGCGTACGATTGGTGGGTGCTCCGCGCCGAGGATGGTGATGTTTTGCATTGGGATGACTGTGCTATATGTTTTCAGGAAGTGAGTATATCCTAGACTTGGGGTGATTTGGTGAGGGGGATGGCTGAATGGACGTACTTGTCGACGCTTCCAACGGAGATGGTGGCAAGGCCATTTGAGGGGCTAGATGTATACCAAGACCCAACGGTGCCCTCTACCAAGCGCAAAAGCAATTTAATGTTAATGTTAACGCTAATGCAAACGCATTTGACGGATATGAATAATTTTGGGAGCCTCACCATTACCAGCAGCGACGGTGACTACTCTTCCATGTTGGGCAATTCGACTAGCGACGACGGATCCGACACCAGTCGTCCACCCATCCACACCGCCAAGAGAGAGTGTGATAACGTCCATGCCATCGTTGTAAGCTCGGATTAACGCATCGATGATGACTGATGACATTATCGCCCCACCCGGAGTTCGGTTGAACATGAGAGACGGAGAGGGAGGGGGGGGGGGGGGTGGTGGACTCACGTTCATCACTCGTTGACCCATTACATCCGAAAACGCGGTAAGACGCGAGTGAGGCGCGGTATGCGACGCCCTGTATCCCAAATTCATTTCCCGGCTCAGCACCGATGATACCAGCTGCATGCGTCCCATGTCCCGAGCACCTAAACACAACAATACCATCAGAATCGCACAGAAAACAAAGAAGGGTAGGGTAGTAGACAAATCACTGATCAAGAGGATCCTCATCCGGTTCAGGTTCATTAGTCCCATTATACTTATCGCCGACAAAATCATGCCCGCCGATAACTTTGTGCCCTTTGCCGATTTTCCCTCCAAGAAATGGGTGGGTGTAATCCAACCCCGTGTCTACGCTGTCAAAATGTTTTTTTTTTTTTTAAAAGAAATTTGAGTGAGGATTCGGATTCGGAGGGGGTGTGGGAGAGCGGGGGCGCTTACATTCCAATTCGTATACCTTTCCCGAAGTAACCTTTCGCGTTGACTTTGTCGACTCCCTGGAGAGGGGTTGGGAGGTCGGGTTGGTGGTTTGGGGTTAGGGAGATGGGGTGGTACGTACTGTCATTATGTGGGTGCTTAGTGCCTGTGGGGGGACGCGTGGATCTTCCGGGCCGGTGACGGGGATATGCATAGCAGGCCTGGCGTGACAAATGAGGAGGTATACTAAGAAATGTGGCTGTTTCTCGTTCCTTCGGACTCACTGTGGTCGACGAATACGTAGTACTGGTTGGACGTGTCTTACACCAGGTATTTGCGAGATTCTCGTTAGGTCCTAGGATTGGGTGGGATCATTCGAATTCAATATCTAGCATAACTGCAATGAATGAGAACACCTAACATCCGGGGACTAAGGGAGGTAATAACCCCGCTCGTGAGCGAGGTGCTGGAATGTGATTAGGGGGGGGGGCTGACGGACCTTTAGTTTGACCGACGCTCCAACCATGATATCGGGTGCGTTGTATTCGTGCTTGACATGGAATTGTATGCCTCGTTTGTACATGTGTCGATAAACGGATTTGTGTATTGGCTAAGCCATCCCCCGAGTATCAAAACATGCCCCGGTCTTGATGAGGGGTATTGAGGTAATTGACGTACCTCGCCTGACCGTCTCTCTAGCGAGGATAAACTATCCATCTCCACCATGTAAGCATTCGGCACGTATTTTGAATTCTCGTCGTCCCCGAGGTCAACAGCCAGTGTCGCCGACAGGAACATCCATATCCAGAGCAAGCAAGCGACCCTCATCGTCGTGAAAAGTTGTGGGGAGTGCCAGCGTGGTTGCGAATACTTGATGAAATAATGAGTAGCGTGAATATTGGGCAGACGAGGAATCTTATGGGTTGTGAGGAAGTGTACATGCTCGCCTTCAACGACGTGCTTCGTTGGCCGTCCTTGAAGAAAATTGACAGTATGAACTAGGTAGATGTCAAGGTTGCATGGCGGCTGTCCAGTGTGGAAGGTTTGCTTGGTGGCATTCGGAACATATCGTCTGTCTAGGTAAATGGCCCATTTTTTTGGGTAGTGCGAATGAATGTACATGCATATGTAATGGTGTAATGGGCAGGCAAGGAGGAATCAGGTTATGTGTGTTGCGGCGTGCGCCGAGATGCGTGTCCGATTATGCCATATCGAGGAAAGCATGGTTTTAGGAGCCAGGATCGGCGGACAGTGACGTGACTGAGTGTATATCTCTCTGAGTTCACGCGTGTAAGTCATGATAGGCACGTTGAGAGGGAGCGAGGGTGTTACGGTGTCTGTGCGTTGGCGGGAGCAGTGTATAGCGCTCAGGGACAGGTGATAGTCGGTGGGGCGCGGGAAGCTCTCACGGTCGGTGAAGCCGGGTTTCTGATGACAAACATCTCTCACAATGCCGCGGAGTCCTATGGGGCGACACTGACTACGAACATACTTTTGACGCTCGTTGCACAGATAGCTATCACCAACATTGACTGCTATTTAGCCGGCGCATCAAATCCACTAGCATCTCCGCTACTCATCGCAGGGCTTTAGCGATGAGGCGACTCGCCGGTCAATGATCTCAGCTGTCTCTTATGTTCTCGCCCTCTTACATCCCATGTTAGCCGTTGGAGACTAGCCCTTTGATCTTCGCCTGCTGTAATGATACGCATCTTCTCAGAACGGCCATTTAGCAAGCCATGTCCCGTATTCTACACCACCAACATCCCATCCCATCCCATCCCATCCCATCTCTCACCCGCTCACACTTGGGGCTTCTCACAATGCCATCCCCATACCTCCTCCTCCCCCTCGTCACACTCGTCTTCATCATCCACCGCCTCATCAAGCGTTCATCGCTATCCCACATCCCCGGCCCCTCATCCCCCTCATTCCTCTACGGCAACCTAATCCAACTCCTCCTCCCACACACCTACGGGGAACACGAATTCGCCTGGCAAGCAACCTACGGCGGTGTCTATCGCATCAAAGGCCCATTCGGCACAGACCGTCTCGTCGTTTCAGATCCATCCGCATTCAAAAGCGTGTTGAATGATACGGCTGTGTGGAAGAGGAGTGATCAACAGCAGTATAGCGTCGATATGCTGATTGGGAAGAGGAGTGTGTTTTATGTTGATGGAGAGGATCATAAGAGGATTAGGAATGTTATGAATACCGCGTTTTCTCCTGGGGTTATTAGAGGTCTTCCCCCGGTGTTTAAGAAGGTTGCGGAGAAGGTGGGTCTGGTTCTTTTTTCGCCATGATGGTGTGTGGATGTTGTATTGAACCGTGGCGTCCACCTAGATTGCCATTCGATGGGAAGACATGATCGTTTCCGACGCTCAACTCGATAGTAGCGGTGCCATTGACATCTACCCTACCCTTCATGACGCGACCTTGGATGCAGTCGGCGAAGGTAAGCATACATACCCCCAAAATGGCTTTGCTTTGTTTGTTAATTCAAATTTGGTTTATTAGGCGCAATGGGCTACGAATTTCATTCTCTTGAGAACAGCGACAGTGAACTAGGCGCAAGCCACCGGAATATCATGTACGTTCGCGCGAAACCCCTCCTCTACAACTAACAACCTCACTCCTCATCAATCCCTTTTCGTCGTTGTCGTTGTCCTCTAGTGCGCTATCGGGTGTTCGCTCCCCACTTCATATCATCGCCGATTTCCTTGTACCTTACATCCCCATCTCCCTACTCTCCCTCGCTCTTCGTCTCCCCACACCAGCATTCAACACTCTCAGGAAGAATAGGACTCTAGCTAAAGGCGTTAGTGAGGAGTTGATCAAGGGGATGATGGAAGTCGTTGGTCAAGGCGAGACGAGGAAGGATTTGACTTACTCGTTAGGTACGGGTTCTTTCGTTTTTCTTTTATTTTTTTGGTGGTGGTGGTGGTGGTCGGTGTGTCCATCGATACTGACTGGTTGATGTTGATACACAGTCAAGTCAAACGCTTCGTCGAAGGCTGCTATGAAAATGAGCGTCGAAGAGATGGAGCAGCAAATTCCCTCCTTGATGATCGCCGGTCAGGATACTACTGTACGTCGCCCGTTCCTCTCCCTCTCCCCCTCCCCCTCCCTCTCTCTCTCTATTTGCTTTGTTGTGGATGATTGATGATTGATCGCATATCCTGATTTAGGGAAACACCCTCTCATGGGCACTCTACCGCCTCGCTTCATCTCCCGAAATCCAACAGAAAATCAGAGAAGAGGTCATCGAAGCATACGAATCCTCCCCCGGTGGTGACATCAGTTTGGCTACAATTGAAGGGATGGAATATTTGAATGCGTTTTTGAAGGTATGATAATCAATCCGCTACACACACACACTCTCTCTCTCTCTCTCTCTCTCTCTCTCTCTCTCTCTCTCCCGTCCCGTCCCGTAGTAACCGCTCGTATCATTGATGGGACTGCATTGGTATTGTGCACATAGGAAACTCTCCGTCTTCATCCAGGCCTCCCGATGTCCGATCGTGTGGCAGCAGAAGACACTGTCATCCCCATCTCACAACCGATAACAACCACCAGCGGAGAGAAAGTAAATGAAATAAAAGTCAAGAAAGGGACTCTCGTCCATGTTGCTACCGCCTCGTATAATCGGTTCGTCTTTCCACCCACCCACACACACCCACCCACACACATATATATACTTAAATCCCTCTGATGATTTTTTTTTCGATGATACTAACATTGCGTGTGCGTGCGTGTGCGTGTGTGTGTGTGTGTTTTTTTTTTTTTGGTTTTGAAAATCCAGGTTGAGCGCCATCTGGGGTCCGGATTCACATGAATTCAAACCTGAGCGGTGGCTCGCGCCCGGGACTAGCAAGTCGACATCCTCGTTTGGTCCGTTTGCCAACTTGGCTACGTTCTTTGGTGGGCCGCGCGTTTGTATTGGTTGGAGATTCGCGTACGTCTGTCGTTCCCTTTGATTCAGATCCTTATATTCATACTCATCCATCACTTGCTGCTGCCACCTACCCCCTCGGACTCTATCTCGGATACCACATACCACATACCACATACCATATATGATATATCATACATCACAGGGTAACCGAACTCCAAGTCCTCTTCACCGAAATCGTCCGGCGCTTCAAATTCTCCCTGCCCCCTGCGAAGACTTCACCGGGGTTGCAAGTTCGGATGAGCGTTGCGGTTAATATGATCCCTGTGACGGTGGATGGTAAACCGAGTTTGCCGATTGTTGTTGAGGCGATTTGATTGAGTTGGGTTGGTGGGGGAGGGCCCGGAGGGGGAGTGGGTTCTTATGTAGGTTGTAGGAGAGGGAGGGAGTGGGAGGGAGTGGGAGGAGGGAGTGGGGGGAGGGAGGATACATACATACATACGTACTTGGGTTTTGGTCTAATTCTTGAGATATAGGGAGATTATATGATTTAATTTTTCGTAGGAGGAGGAGGAGGGATTCCAATTTCCAAGTGGGCGCGCCGAGCATCCCGACGATGCGTTGATTATTACGAATCACGCGTCACGAGCGCTTGCACGAAAAGAATCAGACCATTTCACTCCCCCTTTATATATATATATTATTATAAACTCCAACCACATCCTAATAGTAAGGTAAGCACACACACCTACACACCCACGCACCCGCACGATGTCGGACCTACGTTTCCTCCAAGACCCCAAGACTCCATTCACCGACTACACCTCCTGGCGTCTCCTCCTAGGTCCTGGCGGTCGACATACATGGCACTACCTAAAAACCGAAGAAGATCGCCGAAAGTGGCCACAAACTGATATCGACCGTTATTGGTTAGGTTTACCGCTCGTGGTACGTTCGATGAGTTTGAATGGGTTTATTTTTTTTTGGAAACGACGAGGGTTTTTGATTTGGTTTGCCCTTTTCAGCATTCGGACAAGTTGATTTCGGTGAAACCTGCGAAAGACTCGTTCGAGGCTGCTCAGCGGGGGTTTGAGTTTTTGAAGCATATTCAGGCTCCGGATGGTCATTGGCCGGGGGAGTACAGTGGTCCGATGTTCTTACTCCCGGGGATGGTTATAGGGTCTTATGCGTCTGGGCAGTGGTTTGAAGAGGAGGAGCGATTGGAGATGGTGAGATATTTGTTGAATCGCGCTCACCCCGAGGATGGGGGTTGGGGGATGTACGTGTTGAATGTTCGTTCTCCTCGCGTTCGTGCTCAGTTGCTTATCAGCCATCCTGCCTAGACACGTTGAAGGCCCATCAACCGCGCTCGGGACTTCATTGAACTATTGCGCCCTTCGTTTGTTGGGTGTCGACAAAGACCACCCAGCAGCCGTCAAAGCTAGAGAAACGCTGCATAAGCTAGGCGGCGCGGCTGCTTCACCGTCCTGGGGCAAGTTTTGGATGTCCGTTCTGAATGTGTATGAATGGGAAGGAAACAATCCTATTCCGCCTGAACTATGGTGCGTCTTCATGTGACGTGATAACGTATGGATACAATACATTGCTCAACAGCCAACAGGTTACTACCTGACTGGGTTCCTATTCACCCTTGGCGATGGTGGATACATACGCGTGCGGTGTATATCCCGATGAGTTACTTGTATCGCCTCAAGTTCAAGGTTCCGGAGACGCCTCTCATCCTGTCATTACGCGAGGTATGGATTCCTCGTCAGCCCGCTTCGCGACCTTTTTTGTTCGACGAGATACTCTAGGAACTGTACACAGAGCCATATCGACTCATTGACTGGCCAGCCCAATGCAACAACATCGCCCAAATCGACTTATACTCCCCCCACACCCCTCTCCTCGACCTGCTCAACACCCTCCTCAGTCTAACCGTAGACTCCTGCACACCCCCGTTCATCCAAAAACGCGCTCTAGACCGTGTATACGAACTCATGTGCATGGAGGACGAAAACACCAGTTTCCAAGATATCGCTCCCGTTTCGAAGATGATGCAAATGGTATGCCGAGCCCACCGCGATGGACCTGATAGCGAAGCCGTCCGTAAGCACGCACAGACACGCGCCGATTTCATGTGGGTTCGTCCAGATGGGATGTGTGTTCGTGGTACGAATGGGAGTCAACTCTGGGATACTGGGTTCGCTGCGCAGATGGTTGTGGAGACTGGGTTGGCGGATTTGGAGGAGAATAGGGCGTCGACGTTGAGGGTTTTGGAGTGGATTGTGGATTCGCAGATGACGGAGGATCCAAAGTACTTCAAGGAAGCTTATCGGCAGTCTACTAAGGGTGCTTGGTAAGCATTGTCCTTAATACAGCGACGTGTGGTTGTTCATCCCGGTTTTTTTTTTCTTATCTCTCCAGGGGGTTCAGTACCAAGGCCCAGAACTACACGCTCTCGGATTGTACCGGTGAGGGCCTCAAAGCGACATTGTACCTTCAGAACAAGTGGAAGTACGTACACTTATTCGTATATATGGCGCTCACTCACCTTTCTTCGTTATCACCAGGGATTCCCCAAAGCTAATGTGTGATCGCCGGATCTTCGATGCCGTCGATCTGATGATAGGCATGCAGAACACTGACGGTGGTTTCGCCAGCTACGAATTAATCAGAGGTCCGAAATTCCTGGAAGCGCTTAACCCTGCTGAGGTGTTCGGTAAGCATACACACCAATGCATTCGATAGGTCTGATGCTCGGTACCAAAGGTGATATCATGATTGAATTCAATTATCCTGAATGTACTACCTCGGTTATCACGGCTCTCAGCGTATTTAGGAAGTATTACCCTGATTATCGGAAACACGATATAAGGTATTTGTCTTTAACTAACGCCAGTCAGTCCTACTACTAAATTCTTGCTTTCGTTCCTGTTTAGTCGTGTTGTCAAAAATGCTATCGAGTACCTCCACCGTGCGCAGAAACCTGAGGGTGGATGGGTAGGCTCTTGGGGTATATGCTTCACGTATGCCACGATGTTCGCTATGGAGAGCTTGTCCCTCGTCGGTGAGACATACGCAACAAGCGAGAGTGTGCAACGAGCATGCCATTTTTTAATTGGTCAACAAATGGACGATGGTGGTTGGGGTGAGAGTTATAAGGTAACGTCATCCCGTGTTTTTGTTACGTTGTTGTTGTTGTTGTTGTTCTTATTGATCTTATGGTTATGTTGGTGGTTCCCTTTTCGTTGTTAGTCGTGCGAACAGGCGAGGTATATACCGCATGAGGAATCTCAGGTCGTTCAGACTTCGTGGGCTGCTATGGCTTTGATGTTTGCTCAGTATCCGAGGAGGGAGCCGATTGCTAGGGCGGTCAAGTTGGTGATGTCTCGTCAACTTCCTGTGAGTTACTCCCTTCCTCCCTCCCTCCACTCCATCTCCTCTTCCTCTACCCGACGCAAGTTTACTGACTACCCCCCACCCATCCGTCATGCCATATACAGGACGGCTCATGGGACCAAGAAGCCATCGAAGGCATCTTCAACAAAACCTGCGCCATCACTTACCCGAATTTCAAACTTATCTTTACTGTTTGGATGCTTGGTTTGGCGCACAAGTATTTACAGCGGACGGATTTGGAGTAGTCAAATTAGTAGTGTAGTGGCGTAATATAGGTCTTCGATTGAGGGATTGTTGATTATTACGTGTGGTTATTTCGTAGAAATAGATAGATAGATAGATAGCCATTCGGTATCGATATTTGAGAGTAGATATCCTCTGCATGTTCATGTTCTTCTGCAACCCACCTTGTAGGCGCACACGCAGTTGAAGCGCACAATTCGAACTACTTCAGGCAAAACACGGTGAGTGGCAAATGGGGTAAACGTTAAACGGCAAGACATAAATGGGTGGTGACAAGAAGACACCAGGATTGACTAATTGGGTGTTTGTGCAGAATTCACCATGAACGGTGTAAATGGGAGAGTGGGGTTCGTGCGCAATGCACAGGTCGTTTGTCGGCGACCAGCTGGGTACTCCAGGAGGAAAGGGAGGACGAAGGAGCGAAGGAAAAGGGGATTTCCGAACCTGACTCGGACTCGGACTCAACTCATAGACTCGGGGATGCTCTAAATTCTCTATATTCCTTTTCCTATGGTATACACTAGGAAAATGAAAACCTTATGTCGAGGTGAACACAAACCAATGTAAACGAGGTCGAAACCTCGGAACGAAAAGCAACCATTATGTAAATAACCTACTACGCACCATAATTCCGATACCTGGCCAACAACCTACCCTACAACGGGCATAGTACGACGATTTAATCAATTCATCTAAGTACAATCAGGTAGGGCTATCAAAAGCCGACACAGATATTCCCCGGTCCCTTCAGATGCGACGACTCCGCTTGATCTCGAACTCGTTTCTCAACTTCGGCGCTCCACTGTAATCAATGTCAGCAGATACTCGCGCGCCCAGCCAGCGGAAGACTTACCCGAGGAACCTCCATGGCACTTCCCCAGCTCACGAAAGTCGGGTTACTACCTGCCTGGTCCCAAAGGATGTTGCCTGGTTGGACAGCGGTATGTAGAATTTGGTATTTGTCCCTAACAACCCAAACTCATCAGAACGGCGAAATCACAGAACTGGAACTCGACTTACACATAAGCCTTGGCTCCCTGAACGATCTTGGGGATCAAGGTCTCTTTAACCTCTTCCGAACATCCTTGCATGTTACCGCGTGCGATGTAGCTTTTGTACAGGTTCGCCCAGTACGTCGTTGATGTGATTTCCGTGCGGTCGCCGCCGACGGGGTGGAAAACGATGTATTGCTGTCCTTCGAATTTACCCCCGGCAAGTAGCTGATCAACCTTGCCGAGTCGTTTGATCTCGGACGCCAATGTCGCTGCACGATGTAGTGTTAGTATCAGGAGGCTGGACAAGGGAGACAGCTACAAAACGCACTTTTCCCAGATCTCGCCTGCGCAGGGACATCTTTCCCGGTCGTAGGATCGGGCCAGCCACCGATTACGCGGTACATGGCGCCAGAATTCCCCTTCTGTGGCATCTTGCTCAGCTCCCTCGTCACCCCAGACAGCGTAAGAGACGCGTCACCTATTGAATGAAATCTTCGATAAGAGTCAGCTCTCATAATCAATTGCTCGGTACTCACCACAAGTCGTGCCAACCCCTCGTTTACCTTTGCCTCGGTTACACGAAGATCCTCTTTGACCAGGCGGCCCTATGATCGGTCGGGTCACTCGGCTCCCAGGTCTCTTTGCCGGCGATGCCTGATTCGAGGGTGTCTTGGTATCTGGCTTCTTCGGTGCGGGTTTCTTGGGCTCGGGCTTGCGTACAGGTGCTTTTGGCTTCTTCACCGGCCTCGTCGCAGGCTTTTTCGTCTGCGTCGTTTTCCGAGGAGGTGCAGCGCGTCGTTCGTGTCCATAGACCTCGTACTATGACCAAGTGTCAGATACAGGATTTGTGGAAAGACGAGATGTTGGCTCACTGGTTCGGGCATTGCGTACTTGTAGTCGTACGCAAGATCTCGCATTTGTAACGCCCAGTCGAAATCATCGTATCCACGCGTCTCGACATCAAAGCTTTCGTCTTCAGGAGCTGCGATGGGCGAAGAGTATACCGCCAGGACGCAAGCCAAGACGACCGAGGTGCCGATAAGTTGACGCACGTTCATGATAATCGTAGGAATGAAAAAACGAGAGTCGGGACAATGATGGTTAGGAGGGGAAAGAGGGTGGACCGGCCACTCGCTCTGAAGGGTAGGTGTGAATGGAGAGATGAGGATCAACCTGGGGATTCCAGAGGGACCTCAGTACCCCTTTTATACTAATCTCTGCTGCAAGGTATTTTTTTCGTCGTGTTTTCACCCTCCAAAATCGCGAGCTATTCCGTAGATCAGCCGCAGTCCGTCATCACTGGCATAGCTCGCGTTTATCCGGAAAGATAGTAGGTAGGATGGTTTCATCAGGCTGCGGGTTGCGATGAGTCTCGGGCATGAAGGTGGTTCTGAGTCGGCCCTGACGGGAGGTTTAGTAACATAGTTAGACAGAATATCATGAGCACGCGCACTTGACGCTGCTTGAAGCAGTCAGTTACAATGATGTTCCAGTGTCTCGAATTTTCCACATGAAGTCATGCCAATTGGTCGACCATTAGCGTAAAAGCGCGAAGAAAATGAACCGGATGATCCGGCTATGACTAGAATCGCGCGACGAGCGCTGAAAAGATAACGGTCAAGAGACACATGCAACAGAAGATGTTATGTTTTGTACCAAGGTTGATGGTGTTAAGCTTCATCGGCACCTTCCAATACCATTCCGATAGAATCGTCGCCGAATTATGTCGAGTGAAGAAGAATGAGATGGCAGTATTGACCGGCTATGGGGGACGTTCTCGACAAGACAGCCGAGTCTACGCGTTGCTTCGATTTTAGGCAGATACTGGTATTGTAACAATACTGGAGCTGGGCGTCGTACTAGCAGATTGTGTGAAGCTGGTGGTAAGAGTGATTTGAAGCTCCGATTTAGAGTTCTGTGATCATTAACCTTTGTTAACCTCCTCCCAGTACATAACCCATCTCAAGGTGGATTCATCATTGCTAACTCATATAACCACATTTGCCTCCAGACATATATATATATATACTCTCGACCCATTCCTATCACTTGACATGATAGGTACCATCTTCTACAAAACAACTTGTTGGTTCCGATACCCATGGAATTTGAAAAGAACTTGCTTATTGTGCCGCCGACTGCTGGGTGCATACCATGAACTCGCAACCCACATGTTCAAACGCAGCCTGTAATTATCATCGGGACAACTTGGCTATTTTAACAAGGCGAATACTTCGAGGTACATCTTTGACGACCCAGCCATTCAGGACACTTCCTAACCATTTGACAAACCACCACTCGCGTTGCCAAATTTCACCCCTTCATTTTCTCATGGAAGGGGGAACGGAATGCTAGCCTCGATCCAAGGTACGCCCCACCGGTTTGAGGAGTACAGGTGCTTCGTTAACGCGATCATCCAGGTGCCTGCACCTTTCATATCATATTTTCTTCTTAAGCCTTCGTATTCCCGCTGATTTGTCCTTTTAGAATACATGCCCCCTAGAGCGTAGGGCTGATTACGGGGGCTTCACCTGCCTGAAGCTCCCACAAGAACGCCGCCTCATTTGCTCTGTATGTTGTTTCTCAGTGCCTATCATTCATTCATGGCTGATTGTATCCCATCCGCTTGTCACGGTCTCCTCAGAATCTTCTTCGGAGATTAAAGCAAAACTCGCTATTGACGTCGCTGGAAAAATCTTTCTGGCGGCGAGCACAGCTGGCCGTAGCATATATTTCTACCTTTATATAAGGCGTGAAGAAACATGGTACCCCTCAGTTTCAACCACCCTCTCGTGGCTACAAACCTCTTTCAGCGATGAAATTCATCCAAGTCTTCTCCGTTGCTTGCGCGATCCTTCTCCCGCTTTCTGCAGCTCAGAGCCTGTTCCCGTCGAATTTCACGGCGAGCAGTACTCTTTCCCTTACCGGTATCGATTCGAGCACCGTCATCGAGAATACCACCGTCATCGGCGTACGTATTTGGATTTTCGATATAATTCCCTGCTCACCGTTTGCGCGTTATATGTAGGCGATTTCGGGCAGTGTTCTTGATATCACTTGCCTTCTTCTCGTGCGCCAGAAAGGGAAATGGGAGGATCCCAATACAAATAAGTCTGGAACCGTCACTTTTGGATCTTACAAGGGGGACCATTCCATCGTCACCGTTCATTTCAAGGATTTTTCCATCCCAAACGGTGCCTTGGTAAGTCTTCCTTGTCCTCCTCTTTGCACGTTGATCGTAAGATAATATTCGTATAGATCGACGAGCCTTTGGATGTTTCTCTGCTTTCAGACATCGATCTCGACCTCTGGTTCTTGGTTGATTATACCAGCCCCTGTAATGCCCAA
Source organism: Pleurotus citrinopileatus (assembly GCA_017312325.1). NCBI lineage: Eukaryota > Fungi > Basidiomycota > Agaricomycetes > Agaricales > Pleurotaceae > Pleurotus > Pleurotus citrinopileatus. The sequence goes on from BHFW01000037.1 coordinate 2,658,923, forward strand.
TACACTTGGTGAGCATGTAGCCAATTTCTTAAACCATGTTCTTAATTACTCGTCTGTATTCAACATCCTTGATACTAATATACTTTTTGAAACATAGTACTGGAAGCATCTTCTCATACACATATACGTATAAAGGGATAACCTGTGGTTCCGCGTCGAGTTCTTCATCAGCTTCAAGCTCTTCAACAGCTCCGAGCTCGACTGGGTCAGCGCCCAATCCAACAACCTCTCTGGCCCCGAAGGTCAGTACCCCTTCCAACGTCCCAGCATTCTCGTTGATCACTCACTATGCACAGTTCGGGCAATGTGGAGGTTAGTCACAACCGTCCGTAGTTATATACATTTTCTGACGATATCCCGCCAAGGGGTCGGTTGGACTGGGCCCACTGTCTGCGTCGCAGGGTCTGTATGCACCGTCTTAAACGCGGTGAGTAAGCGTCAAGGTAGTAGCTTCGGAAGTCGCTCACACTTCAATTTACGGGCTAGTTCTTCTCTCAGTGTATCTAACGGTGAAAAGGTCGATTGTCTGTATATACATTCTCTCAAATTTGTCAATGGTAAATGTAAATGTATCTCGAATCAGGATCTAAGCCCGTGATGTGCTAGATTGTAGTTACGATGGGGGAGGCTAAACAGTGCACAGGATTAAGTAACGACTTGATTTGTGAAGTTCTAAACGGTGGTTACTATTTGAACCTAAGTTCTAATTCCTGAGGGCGCTAAACGGCCATTCTCCTAGGACTCTATGCGAGTAGCTTCGGGTATATGGAGCTTTTTAGCGCAGGACTTATAGTCAACCATTGAGGTATCTCGCACCCAACCAACCTCGGATCCCTGGTTCGGAGGCGAAGACAGAGAGATGTGTAAAAAGACACATTATAAGCTACCAAAGGGCGATGCATTGATTTAAGTAGAGTAGTGAGACTGCTGAACCAAAACAGAATTTTGAGAAACCGGTTATTCTTTGCAACAGCTAGATAATGGAAGCGATGATGGCAGCGAAACCAAAGGATGTGAGGATGGGGCTATATACAACCACCCACGACGGTACATTCTAGCGCAGATATCAGCATTTAGGTTGGAGAGTCGGTAGGAGTTCCAAGAGGTTTTATCAGCATGGATACCTAAATAGTTCTCTTCGTACAGCGTCGGTGAAGTAGGAAAGGGCAAGGAAATCAGTTGCACTTGCAAATTTCACCCGGACGACAGCTTACCTTGACGTCGAGCCACTGGATCGTGACATCGCGAATGCGCTCGCGAAGGTTGTACTGGCAAAGATGGCATTCAAGGTGGCTTCCTAACGGTCGGAGAGAAGCTTCGATAAGAGGAGTGGGTAAGTCTGTGCGTAATGTGAGCATCGCAGTCGATAGAGGAACATGCAAAAGAGAGGTAAAACTCGCCTGGTCTTGCGTCCCAAACCAAAGAAGCAACGGCCAGCGTCCACGCCTTGGCCAACCTCTCCTGCTCAATTGATCCACACATTCTCGTAGGTGCGTGGAACGGCGGTGGTTGCGCAATGAGCCGCTTCAGCGCTTCAGATCTCCCGAAAAATAGGAACGCCAATCTCTTCAGGTATGTCGCACCCATGCGAACTGCCGCGTGTTCTGAGATGGCGTAGAGAGGGGTGGCGAGGAGGTATCGGGATGAGGCAACGGCGAGGTCTTCGATGTTGTGATGTGCGGCGAGGGTGTATATTGGGAGCGGGTGGAGTAGAGCGTGTGAAAGGAGGAGAGAATAGAGCGGGGAAGGTATAGGTGGAGATGACGATGTGTTTTGGGGCCGGTCGGAGTAAATGAAGGACGTGGGAGACATACCGTATGTTGGGAATAAGTCAACGGCCTCTATCAAGGTATTCGTTGAAGGAGCGAACTGGGCACAAGGAATGTTGTATATCGCGTGCAATAAGACATTCAACGTTGTCGAATGAAGTGGCACGGGGAGAATGGGAACAGGAGAAGGCGTGAGCGCGTTCAGTTTACCCGGGCTCAGGAGTTCGTGGAATTGATTATTGAGTAGGCCATCGAAATCGTTTTGGGAAGCAGATTCGAGGACATGGGAGTGGATGTAGAAGTGAACAGAGTCGGATGAGAGGAGAACTAAAGAAGTCGGGTGGCCGTTGTAGCAGAATTGGGGATAGAACGAGGTGGAGACGGAAACGAGGGTGGGACTCTCTGTTGCGCGAGGCGTTGGGATGTCGACCTCAAAGGATCGAGGGGATTGCTAGAGGTGGTAAGCAGATTAGTGTGTGGGATACGGGGAAAGGTTTGGTATACCGGTGGCGTCGGTCCTTGGGCATAGACAGCATCATTGGAGGTGTGTGCGTCAACCTTATTGGTGTCTCGTTCTGCATTAGATCAGTTCAGAAGCGTTGCTGGCAACAATCAATGCAGTGAACACATTCACCGGCAAAGATGCTAGTCATAGCTACACCGCAGAAGGAAGATATAAAGCAAAAGAGATATGCGGCGGTGGCGGCTTATACAAGACTCAGGAGTTTCCACCATTTTGGAGAACTCGTCGTCATAGTACGGTCACCGGTTCGACATTTCTAGGTGCAGAAAAAACAAACATCAATAAGTATATTCACAAGCATGGGATGACCATGAATATTAGAACTGATTGGACCTACTGAAGGCGTGGGACGGTCTGCGGTTCACATTGACTGGACTGTAGATAAATTGTTTGAATCTTCATCCAAGAGCTCACAGTGACCCGACGGTGACGACACCACATTTCACATCTCGAAGCATTGGATTATTATTGGTGGGTACCTGAATATATGCTTGCCACGAGCTGCCTTGAGAACCGTTTGGAATGATAACGGCAAACGAGCGCGGTAAGGCAGTAGCCAAGGAATAGATGGGGAGCAGGCTGGTACGCAGCACAGGGCACTAATAATTGTCATTGCTAGCGAATTTCAGTACCCACAGGTCGTGGGGGCCTTGAACCTTCTGCACGCGAATATCGAGCAGCTACGTGGTGGACTAGATCCGAGCTGCTTTCGAGTCGTTGGAAAGACGAATTTGGGCTAACTTAGCTACGATGGAATTTCTCTGAGTGTGAGAATATGCGTTCTCACGCTCACTAAAGCTGTTTCACAAATATTTCAGGTGTGTTCAGGTAACGGGTTAAAACGTTCAAACCTATCAGCAACCTATCAGCTGGCAAATTCAAGCCAAAGTGCACGCCACCTTTTCGACGTCTAGAGAGGTGCACCAATGAGCCGTAACCGTCTACAAAAGTACCAGGTTCTCCTTCACTAAATTTGTGCCCAACCCGAGCAGACATTGATCCTGGCCGGGTACGGACGGAAAGTGGGGAAGCCGAGTCTTGTGCATGGGTTTAGCCTCGCAGGTCGCCCAGAGGCGGCTAGCTATAAACCCGTTTTGTCTGAGGACACTTGAAGTGGTCCGGGGTCTTTCACCCCCTTCAGGTTTCCAACACCAAGCCTAGCTGCGGATGCACTGCACTACACGGTGAAAACCCCCACGGGCTGTGGTCTTCTACTCGAAATCAACCACCTAATCATCAATGGTTACCCCGCATTTTCATGTATGTCACAATATCTTATATTCGCCAACAACGGACGGGTGTCTGTAGCCGAAACGAAAAGTCACTCTTTGGTGTACTGACCGCGTTAGCAACCCAGCATTCCATTCGGACAACATTCGAACAGTGTAGCTGAAGCACTGCGACCCTTGGAAATTGCAATCACACAAGCGTACCTTATGATAATCGATGTTGGTATGCTACCGTTAACGAAAACATCCTCCAGGAACAAGAGAGCCCTTCATACCCGAGATTCAGGAGAACTCGCAGCCTGATACCGTCCTACCCTTTCCAGTGTCAGGCTGCGGCTCTGAATGGGAATGCGGGCGTTTGATTGGGTGGCATGCGATTTCGGACGGAGGCAAATACAACGGACACACCTTTCGAGGGCTGGTATAAAGGCATGTCGCAGTTACTTTGAGAGCCCAGGTTGATCCTCATCTCTCCATTCACACCTTTCCTCAGAGCGAGTGGCTGGTCCACCCTCTTTCCCCTCCTAACCATCATTGTCCCGACTCTCGTTTTTTCATTCCTACGATTATCATGAACGTGCGTCAACTTATCGGCACCTCGGTCGTCTTGGCTTGCGTCCTGGCGGTATACTCTTCGCCCATTGCAGCTCCGGAAGACGAAAGCTTTGATGTCGAGACGCGTGGATACGATGATTTCGACTGGGCGCTACAAATGCGAGATCTTGCGTACGACTACAAGTACGCAATGCCCGAACCAGTGAGCCAACATCTCGTCTTTCCACGAATCCTGTAGCTGACACTTGGTCATAGTACGAGGTCTATGGACACGAACGACGCGCTGCCCCTCCTCGGAAAACGACGCAGACGAAAAAGCCTGCGACGAGGCCGGTGAAGAAGCCAAAAGCGCCAGTACGCAAGCCCGAGCCCAAGAAACCCGCACCGAAGAAGCCAGATACCAAGACACCCTCGAATCAGGCATCGCCGGCAAAGAGACCTGGGAGCCGAGTGACCCGACCGATCATAGGGCCGCCTGGTCAAAGAGGATCTTCGTGTAACCGAGGCAAAGGTAAACGAGGTGTTGGCACGAGTTGTGGTGAGTACCGAGCAATTGATTATGAGAGCTGACTCTTATCGAAGATTTCATTCAATAGGCGACGCGTCTCTTACGCTGTCTGGGGTGACGAGGGAGCTGAGCAAGATGCCACAGAAGGGGAATTCTGGCGCCATGTACCGCATAATCGGTGGCTGGCCCGATCCTACGACCGGGAAAGATGTCCCTGCGCAGGCGAGATCTGGGAAAAGTGCGTTTTGTAGCTGTCTCCCTTGTCCAGCCTCCTGATACTAACACTACATCGTGCAGCGACATTGGCGTCCGAGATCAAACGACTCGGCAAGGTTGATCAGCTACTTGCCGGGGGTAAATTCGAAGGACAGCAATACATCGTTTTTCACCCCATCGGCGGCGACCGCACGGAAATCACATCAACAACATATTGGACGAACCTGTACAAAAGCTACATCGCACGCGGTAACATGCAAGGATGTTCGGAAGAGGTTAAAGAGACCTTGATCCCCAAGATCGTTCAGGGAGCCAAGGCTTATGTGTAAGTCGAGTTCCAGTTTCTCTGTGATTTCGCTGTTATGATGAGTTTGGGTTGTTAGGGACAAATACCAAATTCTACATACGGCTGTCCAACCTGGCAACATCCTTTGGGACCAGGTAGGTAGTAACCCGACTTTCATAAACTGGGGTAGTGCCAAGGAGGTTCCTCGGGTAAGTCTTCCGCTAGCTAGAAGCTCGAGTATCTGCTGACATTGATTACAGTGGAGCGCCGAAGTTGAGAAACGAGTTCGAGATCAAGCGGAGTCGTCGTATCTGAAGGGACCGGGGAATATCTGTGTCGGCTTTTGATAGCCTGCATTATTTGTGACCCAGAATGCATTGAATGGTTATGGTTTCTTACTTCAAGGTTTTCCCGCATCGGACTCTTAGTCTTGGATTGTCGTGTCTCTGTTGAGGCTTTAAGGCGACGTACATACATAACGCTGAGAATAGAGACCTGGAGAGGGTGTCGCAAGACTAGAGCTTTTTCCGGTCTCGTGAGATGTCACGGCAAATGCTAAGGCATGGACAAATGTGCGATACGAAGATTATTATGTGTACGATCGCACAGCTCCCGTAAGACGGTAGGACCTCCCCATTGCGGGCTTTCAAGATGCTCGTTTGGCGAGAGAACTGGGAGTGTTCAAATATTATTTGATGAATACACGTCTCGGTGTAGCGAATCTACTCTTCATAATCGCTGTCATCGGCGGGAGTTTGCAGAACATAATCCAATGGGCAATGCGAGTATATCCGGTGTCTCCTCCGGGGCTTCCCTTCTTCAACAGTGCGGCGTAGGTCGTCTCCTCTTCGTGCCCGTAAACTCCAATAACGAACTTATCATCGTTACCTGATTGGATGTCATTCTGCGATGCGAAGACAATGTCGTTGTGGTCGAAGAGGCTGAATGAATACCAGAAGTACCATTGATCTTCCATGAGCAAGCGAGGACGATGAGCTGGTCGGAGAATCCAAATCATGATACCCACCCCGCTATTAGTGAAGGTAAAGGAGTTGTCGATGTGGTTCATCACGATGTCCTCGTCTTCGTCGTTGTGGGCAAAACAATCGTCAAATTTAATGCGAGATGCTAAGGTGAAGTGATCGATAGGTGGGATTACTACCTGAGGCTCGCCATCGACAACATCGGCTTCAACAGATCTAATGGTTTGAAACCTATCAGCACTAAAAGCCTCTGGATGGCAGGCAAGCATAGAATTCCAGCGGCATGGGTCGCCGAACCAGTGGAACAGAGCTCGGGAGGGGCTGTCTTGAGAGCAAGCAACTTGGAGACGATAGAATGCCCGCTCACCTCCTTCACCGTAGGCGATGGGTAGAGAGACGTCTAAGAGGGAAATGAGGGCGTAAGCGAGGTCTTCTGGACGCGTTGTCTCCCGACGACCGATATAGCGGAATATAGTGACGGCGTGTTCGGGACCGGGTGCTATCAGGTCAATCAAATGTGTCCTAGAGATTCCTTCGGGAGGGCGTGACTTCGAAATCAGTGGGAGATGTGACAGACATACCGATTTGAGATATAATGGAATCGACGATTGGTTTGTCATATGTTTTAATAGTCCCTTGAATCAATGGCAATAAGAATCAACAACACACGGAGAGCATGGGCGACTCACGGTCAATGGCAAACTGGGCAGACGGTCCGATCTTTCTCCAGGACTGGTCATAGAATTGTAGTCGAGACGGGGCCAGGAGTTCCTGAAGTGTCCAACCGCGCCGGAACCATTCATCGCGACAGAGTGTTACAGCTGAATCTGTTCCGCTGAGATAGACGATGCAAACGTAGGCATTGCGATACCAGGAGAACATCGATCGTATGGATTCTTCAAGTTCGGGGCCATTCTTCTGATCGATGCAGCCGGTGTCAAACCAGACAAACTGGCAGCTATGGTCCCTCGCCGCCTTGAAAAAACCCCTCAGTTTTCGTCGTGCCTCCTCCTTCACCACTGGGTCCCCTATAATAGCATGAGGAATCTCATCGAGAGAGATTTCCTCTTCCAACCATCGATGAGAAAGAATGGCATAACGACCAACTTTCTCAACCGCCTTCCAAATCGCCTCCGGGCTCCCGCGACTCGATCGGACATCATCTAGTATCGTAGCCGTTTTGCCTATCAGGTATTTACCAAACAATTGTCGAGTGAGAATTCTATGGTTCTGACTATTATAGAGGCGTATTGGACATTCTTGGACGTATTTGAGGATGGCAGAGTGGATTCTAGAAGGACTCAGCAGTGCTCTCCAACTAGGTGATGTATATAATTAGGCGTATTTACCTTCGTATGAGGTTATTCGACATGCGGTACGGGTCAGCTCTAACCCTGTGAACTGGATGTTTGGATATGACGGAAAGGGTGGCGAGTTCAAGTGGACTACAATGCGATGAAGAAGGGTGTCAACGTTGAACGTTGAACATTTAAATGTGTTTCTTGCGTGGCCCCGGGCCATCAAGACAACCTGTGAACGTTTGATCTATTGAACTCAATTAGAGACTGAAACACTCGCAATTTGATGTGGGAGCAATGCGATGATGTGAGCGCGTCAAGGAAAAGAACACTAAAGATAAGATAATGGATACTCAGCGGTAAACCTTACCCCTGTGTTATGTTTGGCTCTCGACATCTGCCTCATTCCCTTACAACGACGTAGCACTGATCTACCAGGCTGTTTCGTGCAATTTTTGGCGTCATTTACTGTCATCACAGTAAATGTCCTGTTTAACTTTGCAGACCATAATCGCAACCGTCATGGTGTAGTCACAAAATTTTCGTCAGCTTGGGAAACTTCGAAAGAGGGGCAGCCTACGACAACCGGGGACGACAGCTTGGTCGCAGTAACATGGTGGGTTAATACATGCCTCTGCTCTCACTAACCATCTCTGGTAAAGCGATGACGTGCTTAAGATGTCCCTGCTACGAGACTTACCTGGAATCCTGCATTTGATCAGCTGGACAGAGCCGCTTGGCATGCAATAGTTCGGCGCACAGCCGCGTCCCCCATAATTTATCGACACATTTCTTATTGCACGACACTGGATGCAATGATTGATTGGCTGTCGCCGGTGGAAACCAGTTCTTCGCCCTCACAGAAAACCTCGTCTGGATATGCCGTTTGCTGGCAGAATGGACGTTCGAGGAGTACTCATGGAGGATCTGGTCCATGCGCAGCCCACGACCTTCAGGGACTCGGGACCAGAGTGTGAACAAAGGCATTTATATCAAGGAATACTGGTGAGTTTTCTTCTCCTTTCTCCGTTTCCCCCGCATTTCTAACTCCTTATATGCCTTCGGTTATCAAACAGTACCAATCCACTGGAGCGAAGATTTGCCTATAAGAGGATTCATCAAATATCTACAGTTGGGCGCCAGCGCTGAGTGGGCATTTGTTCTGCTTTCTGTATCGCATGACTGTGGTTCGATCTATGCCAAGAGCATGACGCCCTCCTTTTGACATCCGTCCTCTGCGGAGGAGGAACTTCACCAAACTGCCTTTGACGCCCATCCTGTTCAATGAAAGCACGCCTCGGAGGCTTTGACGCATCTTATGGTGGAGAACGTCTCGACCCTGTCTTCAGAAACGCGTTAATTCCCGCAACCGTATCCTTTTTCCCAAGTCGAGTTCAAACAAGGCAAAATGTCGTGGACGACTGTTGCATAGCCCTTGTTATCGACTGTATCGATATGTCAATTGATGTATTCCCGTCGTCGCGGAGTATCGCTATGTATCATGACTCGTGAGGCATGTGCACCCTGTTTCACCGCGTGTCCCACAGGTGCCATATTTCATCTGAGGGTGAGCTCTTTGCCCACCGCGGAACCCTTTCCTCCTCTTTCCTCGTACAAGACTAGCTTTGCGACCAGCATGGAAGATTCGACGGGTTGGGGAGTATACAAGCAGCACACGGTGTCTCAAAGTCGAGGGCCGGTTCTCAGGAGTTCACCAACATTGGAAGAACAGATGAATTTGCGGCTGGTGCGAGAGTTAATCTCGTTTTCCGCTCGTTGGTTACTCATTGCGTATAGGAAGTGCGTGGGTTGTCCTCATTTACAGGATTGACCTGTTAATTGTGATTCCTGCTGTTCGCCCAATCCAACATAGGCGGTACGTAGTCCTCCCCGTCCGTTTGCTTGTTATTCATCATTTTCGGTCCCGGATAGATGGTAAGTGGACAATTCGTGATCTCCGAACTGCCATGAACGGTTTCGCTCTTCTGTTCCCTCGCAGAAAGTCAGTCCATCTCATTCCGCCTCTGAATAATATGGCGGTAGGCTAATCATGATTGGATTTAACTGGAGTAGTTGGTGCGTCATGAACTGATGGCCTGATAGCGATCGCGCTGACCCGTTTCAATCATACGCAGGAAGTACGCAACCATTCATTAGCCTCATTGGTTCCTCTTACTTATTGCTTCGTCGTCGCTTGGATGGTCTTAGAGGGTATGTGTAATGACCACAAATGACCGTTCAATCGTACCGACCTGCCGCCCATTGTTTATTCAAGATGGTCAGTGCACTTTCATTATCTGCCAGTAACTGCTCAGCGGGTACCCCGACTTTTTACAAAAATAGAACGTACGTGGCTACTCACGACTCGGTTGATGAACCATTCTGATTGCTACCTTTACTACATAGGAAGTACGTTAATAGCTCCCAACCGACTCGCAAATTATACTGATTTCTTTCCTGAAATCTTGCGTGATCCTAGTTGGTGCGTAAACCACCTTTCGTCAACCGGTCAATCATATTCCTCGGTCAACCATTACTCAGACAAACTCGCACAGGATGTCCGTGACCCATCTATTTGATTTCCAGCGGTAGAAACCTGACCACCCCTTTTTCAATCACGACCCGGATAACTAGAATGTAAGTTGTATAAGTTGTATGCTCTAAACGACCAGTGGTTGTAATTATAGGCCATGCTCTCTTCCTTATAGATAGTGCGAAACTACTCAAGTTTAACCCTAATATCTTGCTCACCTACAGCTGCGAATACTCTCTACATAGGCTCACGAAAACCGGCAGGTCGGTCATCCTATTTGCATAAGTACGTTCCCGATCACTCATGCTTTACTCTACCATAGGTATGTCACGTCGCAAGGAGTGCTAGTAGGCCCGGATTTGACTTGCGATGCCAATCCACCGCGTTTTAAAGAGGCCAGAGTGCGTGCATGTTGAGATACCATACTTATTGACACTAAATTACCCCAAAGTTTGCGCGGTGCCCTCCTCAAATATATCCAAGGGGTGCCAATTCGCCTTTACGACACATCCATGCGTAGACTAATATCCCGGGACCGATTCCACAAGTTCCTCTCGCTCGAGCAACCTCAGATAGAGAGGCTATCTTTAGAAAGCGACGTTCAGACAGCGATTGAACAGGTTGGCAAATATGCGATCCTTTCCCACCGTTGGCTGGATTCCGAGATCTTCATGCGAGACATTCCTGAGTTTCGCAGGAATACCCTGGAGGGGAAAGACGAGGCATGTAACAAAATCCGTGGATTCTGCAAAGCTGCGAATGCTCATGGGTGCCGCTTTGTCTGGTTCGATACCGGTTGCATCGATCAAACCAATGGGCCCGAGCTAGCGGAATCGATCCGGTCGATGTTCACGTGGTATCGCAATGCGCATGTGTGTATTGTACATCTCGCGTCAAGGTTCTTCTCTGTACAAGGAAGTTGGTTTTGGCGTGGGTGGACCCTTCAAGAACTCCTGGCCCCGAAGCGAATCCAATTCTATGACAAAGAGTGGAACATCGTCACCACACAGCAGGATGCCTTCGCTATTGACCGTAAGAATCTCTCCCCATCAATTATCGTTACTAGACTCACATGGCGCTTACTCTAGGCGTCGCCAATACTCACAATGAGGACCTTTGTACAAGAATTTGCAGGTCAACAGGCATGTTTGCATGCCTTTTTAATCTAGCGAATTCTCATATACCGGTCTATGTAGATATCAGTTTCGACGATCTGACTCAAATGATCACCCCTGGTCCTGAACACGCTGTTACGATGTTTCGCTATATCAGTCATAGGGAAACGACACGCCCGGAGGACCTTGCTTATTGCCTCATATCGCTCCTAGATGTCCATCTTCCTATTGCATACGGGGAAGGTGTCGACCGTGCATTCTACCGACTACAGGTTGCTTGCTCCCAGGACAGTCCTTCTCGCGCCCTCTTCCATTGGTTCGGCGAGCCATCCCGGTGGAATTCCATGCTTCCTCGCTACCCCAGTGCATTCTCTTCCCTGCTTCCTCAGATGTACTACAAGGATTTGATCACATTTGACCTCGGTGATGATGTGATATCAATCCCCTTGACAGAATTCAGCCTGGCATCAGACATCGAGTTCGATGATTGCTTTGTCCAAAGCGATGACGAAGACGAGGGCGACATTATCGACACTTCGTTCATATTCACGAATAGCGGACTCGGCATCACAATATGGATTCTCCGCCCTTGGGATCCTCCATATTTGCTGACGACTTGGCATCATTTTCGCTGGTATTCATACTCCCTCTTCCAAGACCACGATATAATCTTTGCTTCCGAGGTGGATCTCACGACGCTCCCAAAATTGGCGATTGGAGTTTATGGGTATACTGGCGAGAGTACGTATGGAGCTCTCTTGAAGAGGGGAAGTCTAGGCTCGAAGTCTGGTTACACTCGGATCCCCCAGATATTGTTCTACAAGCTTCCCCCGTTATCTACCATCATGAGGAGTGAATTTGCCAGCCCACGACGTGTTTATATAAAATAGTGAGTAGCTATTGTTTTTCTAGTTTTTGCGGCTTTGCTCATACACATGTTCAGGATGTCTCCCTGGAGCTACAGATCGTATCGTATTGTAGTACATGGCAACAAATGAAAGTCATGACATCCTTGACATTAATTTCTAGCGGACGTTGGCTCTTGAAGGAGTAGTTGCGTAACGACGGTCCAAATCGCTTCATGCATCTTGGGTAACGTCTCTCGACTTTCCTCTTATGTTTCCTGCTTCATCTCCGAGGTTGGGTATTTTGCAAGGACAGCTAGCTGGTCAACCTCATCATCTTCACTAGAAATAATACCGTTCACCTTACTCTACACAGTTCCCTATCTCTGTGGATGTCCAACGCCAACCGCCCAAATTAAATTTCCCTTCGCCCAGAGATGGTGGAAAACGTGGGTGGAATGGTAAGGACGACGAGACGAGAATTCTAGCTGGCAGGGGTGGGCATTCAAAATCGGAGACAGGTCCCTAAGCGAGTTGGGTTTCATGCAGGCTTATTTCTCGATGAGCATCAAGCAAGCGAGAGTAGGCGGGGGGAGGAGCAAAGCTGGGGTCAAAGGCGATCAGACGGGAGGCAAAATTGATTCCGGTGAATATTCTCACGAACTTCTTTCATCTCTGCCTCCTCCTCCTCGGGTACTCGACCGGGATCCTGTTGGTGCTATCTAGTTTTCGTGATGTTGCTATGGATGTCACATATCGGTGAGCTGTAGAGACTATTATTCACCCCGTCTTCAGTCTTCTCACAGAATTACGAGTTTATCATGGTCGGCGTCATACTCAGCTTCATCGATCCCGGGATCATCCTTAGACCTGAGCTCTCCGGACGCTCATCTTTCTGCGATTCACTACATATTGGCTGGCACTAATGCGACCTCCTGAGGGTCCCGCTCCTCTCAAACATGAGTCTGACCCCAGCGCCGCAGGGGAGCCCTGCGTCGTGATTATGTCGACTGCTTTTGAGGGATGAAGCCTGATACCTGATAACGTTGAGGACCTTCATTGTCCACGATATCTCATGCTATCCTGCCCCAATGCCCGTAATCAAAATCTACCGATCATAAAAAATTCGGCCCAGGAAGCTTGTCTCTCTCGCCTCCCCAATCAAATGATCATCATTTTCTGGCAAATTGGTGGAAGAAAATAGCTCTCAGCGCATACCTCCTTGTGGCGGACGCGTTAACACGGGTGCAGTATCGCGTTTAGGCTATGAGTCGCAGAGTTCTTTCGGTGGGCATCATCGCCCCCCTGTCCATCAAGTCACCCCTGTAACAACTATGTCTTCGAGTCGGGCTACTACGGTGTGCGTCAAGTGGTGCACACAAGACAACGCCCAATTCCAGCAGCCTCGTGAGTGCTTATACACAGTCAGATGGATGTTTCGTGATTCGTTTCGTATTGGCGGCGTTCTCCCTCATAGCATCGGTGGGCGTTAAGTAGTTCTGGGGACAGACCATCCAGCTGCATGTGACTTCAATTCAGGTTCAATTCTTATCTCTCCTACCTGTCGCTGAAATAGAAAGTTTAGAGACGTCCCCACTCACCGTTGAATGTGACAAGGCGGATGGTATATTGGCATCGAGAATATTGGTAAATAAGTAACCCCTTTGCAATAGTGCGTGTGGTAATTTACGTGCTAGACGACACCTCATAGTGCCTCTACAGCAGATGACTTTCTTTCCTGGCATCCATCCTCGTCGCATGAAAACATAAGCTCTTCAGCTCTCGTGTCTGGCGCTACGGACCGACCTTCCATGGTTCTTTGCCGTTCGGCATGATGGAATTTCAACGAATCATCAAGCCTGAATCTTGTTGTCGCTCTCAACTGAACCCCTTGTGAGCACAACTCGTGGAGTCATCCTTTGATATATCTTCTTCCAGTCTCTGGACTGACGTGCCCTTTCCCACCTTCATCCCCTGAACCTTACGCTTCAAGCCGGCCTAGCTGTTTCTCTTATAACCCTTGGATATTACGAACTGATTGGGTGCACGCGCGGTTAGGGGTCCAAAGTTGAACCACACCTACGCGATGTTTCTTCGCCACGCAAATGATTGGCAGTTAGATCGGGAGTTGGTATTCCCAAATCAATCATTGGGTGGGGCTACATTGATCCATTATACTCCCATAGCATCGACAACGCCATCCGCGAGTACATCCAAAAGTGTCCGATACGTCTCTACGATACCCAAAACCATCAATTCTACACGCGACAGATGCTTGGTCAATACCTCGACGGAGAAATGGTAATGATAGGCGACCTAGTCGGGAATGATCGAAGTGAAGGCACCATTCAGAAAGCAGTCGAGAAAGTCGGTAGCTATGCCATTCTCTCGCACCGATGGGATGAAGAGGAAATCTTTCTTGATGATATTCCTGCTACTCTCAATTCCGGACAGCCCGTGAAGGAGGAGGCACAGCGGAAGCTGAACGGGTTCTTCAAAGCGGCGAGGTCCTACGGCTGTCGGTTTGTCTGGTTTGACACCGGATGTATTGATCAGAAGAACGGGCCCGAATTGGAAGAATCCATTCGTTCGATGTTTTCGTGGTATCGCAATGCTCACGTTTGCATTGTCTATCTCGGCGAAACGAATTCGGATAGACCATTTTATAGCGACGAATGGTTCCGGCGTGGTTGGACACTTCAGGAACTCCTGGCTCCGAAGCGGCTTCAATTATATGACCGGTCTTGGGGTAGGATTGGGGCCATTGATCGTGAGCCACATGCAATCACTCACATTCCTGCCCTCACATCCATTTAAGGTACTGACCATACGCATGACGCGCAATTTCTTGATAGAATCGTATCAAAAATCGGTACGCCCACCAATATACCTGACTGACTATACGCTCACGCCGTCATGTAGGAATTTCTGAGGAACATCTGATTGAACTGATAACACCAGGTCCCGACCACGCCGTCGCCATGTTCCAGTATATCTCCTCTAGGAAGACAACACGTCCTGAAGATATCTCTTATGCTCTCATTTCTCTCCTCGACGTCTCCATGCCTATCGCATACGGCGAAGGATCAGAGCGTGCTTTCTACCGTCTCCAAGTTGCATGCTGTCAAGACATCCCCTCGCGTGCCCTGTTCCATTGGCTCGGCATCCCGTGTCGTTGGAATTCTATGCTCGCTCGCGAACCTTTTGCTTTTTGTCACAATGGTTGGGTGGAAGACTTTCTCCAGGATGAAGAAGTTGTTGATGGTGTGGTGGCACCCATTGAAGATTTCTCCATAGCGTCTCATATTAGTTTTGACGATTGCTTTGTGAAGAATCACAAGTACAAGGGCAAGGATGCCGCTGCATATGAGGGCGAAGCCGAGGAAGAGGACGATGAGGAAGAGGAGGAAGAAGAGGAAGAAGAGAACAATGAAGGGAACTACATTAGCGCGCTCGGTGTGGACCCCTCCGCAATTATGCTCGGCCCCTTCCCATCGCAAAGGCATTGCAACCGACTTGACAAGTTGTTGCAATTACGCTCTATTGACAACTCCTTCGCCTTCACCAATAGCGGCGTGAGCATCATGATTTGGATTCTCCGCCCAACCGCACGGCCCAAGTTGTTGAAGGAAAACGACGACACCAACTTGTATTCATATTCTGTCTTCAACAAACATGATGTCATCTTTTCAGCACTTCCGGAAAGGCAATTTCGTGGCAAGTATGTGATCGGTGTGTATGGGCATGATGGAGAGCAGACATTTGCAGCCCTCCTGAGGAAAGGAAGCCCTGGAGCAGCCACCGGGTACACTCGGATTAATGACGTGTTCATCTTTCGCAAACTACCTCCCATGTCAGCAATTATGGCGAGCAAATTTGCCACACCTCAGCGTGTATGCATTAAATAGTCCTGGATGCTTGTACTTATCTCCAAGGTTGCCGTACTGCAAGTAGTTTGTTTGTACCCTCGAAATGTTGGATTTAAATTGATACAGACTTCTTTCTCCATATATGCAATAATCTATTCTTTGTGGGCCTCCTAAGATCAAAGCCGGCCTGTCTGAAAGTGCGTAAATTGCCGTCGGCATGTCCTCAACCATTGAATTTGGCACGGTTCCTTGTATCTTAATATGAATCATAAGAAAGGCATACGCAAAGTGTACTACATGGACTATGTTGAGCAAGCTTGATGACTGTGCGAGTCCGGGCGGTGGCAATCTGGATGGCAAAACTTCGGAAGCATCGTGCCAACGGGGCCTTGCAAAGCGACAGATGACGAATGGCATGGGCTGAGTGACGACCAATAGCGGGAGAGAGTAGTGGTGGCTGGGGATTGTCCAGGGTGGTCGACGAAAAAGCCGCTGGGGCGAATAGCCCATCAGGCTCACCAAGGCGGGTAATATCCTGCGCAGCCGTTATACTATGGTTGTCATTCAACCTGTTGGTGAAAAAGTTTGAGGAGCTGAACGAAGATAGAGCGGGATGTGATCATACCGAGTCTCGCGTGAGATCGTCTCCACGCAAACGTTTCCGATTATCAAAGATAGCTTTGTGCCGATTACTTCCAGGTAGGGTAGGCTAATGCAAGACACAGTCGGAATGCTAGCAAAAATGGATACCTCATCTGAGGACACACTAATGGTAAAGAGAGTTGCCGCTGGGATACTCTCACTGTATTGGATATAGAATTCTTAACCAACGCACGATTTGAGTGCGATTTGAGCACGAAACGGCTCGATAGCTAATCATTTTCAACATGGTGATTACTCACCTGCTTGAGGACCGCCCTACACTGAAGGTCGCAATAGCTTTGTCGATTCCTCAAGCTCTGAAACTCGATCAGTAACCGAGCGGCGCCATGCGTTGGCCAGCGCCAGGGATAACACCCACATTGCATTCCGAGCCAATCCGGTCACAGGTGGTGGCGAACAACGCATCTTTTGTGACGCCCTGCTTGAGTGGTTGCGAAGTTGTAAATAAGCGCCCGTAAGAGAATCCCTGTGCACGCTCTCTATGGATCGTTGCGAAACGGGCGCGCAGAGGTCGAACTGGGGAGGGACTGTCGGCAGTGAGTGAGGTTAGATGAAGTGTGTACGTACCTCATATGCGTTATCTCCGGCCCAACGTCGCCTCATTTTGTCAACTCCGATCTTCTTCGCACACACCTTTCAGGGTGGCCGCTGAGGGAATCGATTCGTGGATACTCTGGAGGAAGGCCCCCGTCTTGTGAATTTGCATCCCTTTCTAGATCAAGTAGGACCAAGGTAGAACTCTGTGGCTGGTGACGGAGCCATTATCAACGATCAATCTTCAAGACAATATAGGAGACAATGTCTGAGTTCGAGCGTCAAGCCTTGAAGTTTGACGCGTAAAGCTATCTGGATGATTCAAGGGGTATATGTGGTTAAACTGGTTGTTGATGACGTGGAATTTCATTCAACGTCGATGCCGACCCCCGAAGTCAGCGTTGTCTAGAAAATTACTTGGTAAGCCACCCATATATCACTAGAGCTAATCTCAGTTGAATATCACCTTGCCATAGCTATGAGCCTCCATCAACTACAGCAGCATCCATTTGAATGATCGTTAGGATAGTGGTTGACGCGAGCGAATGAAGTGATTGGAAGACGAGGTTCCCGGCGAGTAGGATTCCTGGCTGTTGGTGGTAGGTTCGAGATCGAAGACGCGTGGTTTCATGCAGCGTGAATGTTGCCTACAGATTTATTTCCAAGGGAAATCAATGGGCATCAAGCAAGCATTTGGGATGACGGGGGAAGGAGCAGTCGGGCCGGGGGCAAATTTGCTTCTGGTGAACATTCTCACGCGCCCTTCTCGTCTCCTCCTTAGTCCTCTCCTCCTCAACCAGTCCGCTCGACTAGAGACGACATATTGTGAATGGAACAGCGCGAAGGAATAGGGGACAAAATCTCATTGGAGCTTGTCTCGTATACTTCACGATTGATCCACGAGTAGGTCGATTTACATGTTGTTTCTTACCCGTCGTACTCAACCTTTTCCCCTCGCACAGCGTCCGCTTATCGGCGCTAGCCTAGTCACTGTTGGCGATACGGACCATCGTATGGCAAAGCGTGAATCATAGGTGCTACATAGTCTTCGGGGTGATGCGATGGTTGCAATAGATCAGTGAGTATCAGCCTTTCCTCATCTTCCCCCTTCTCACAGAACCACCAGTCTATCACGATTGGCTTGTACTCCATAGTACCTGACAAAGACCGCATCAGCTGCGATAGCGACGCACTGTAAGTTTTCCAATTGTCTCTCGCATCTCTTTAGGGATAAGTATTGCGGCCTCGTGCCATTAACAATTCCAGTCTCAGAATGGTTGTTCGGAATCGAGTCTGGAAAAGAGATCAAGTGCCGAAATCCCCTACTCTCTGGACGACGCTTACTCTGCGTCTCATCTTTTGTCGTTCAGTCCCAACGTCTCTCCCCAGTATCTTTTGTACGCAATTCGACTCTGGAAACCTCGTATGCCTCGCTCCTCCACTCACACTACCGACCCCTCCTCGCAAATCCGGGGGGGAGCCTATTTCATTTGCCCGTCACCCCCAGTTATTTCAATTGCGCCAATATTGCTCCAGTCAACTACGAACTACCGGCAACGCTTGCCAGCCACCTTTAGGCCGTCTCCTCGCAGCTTCGTGGAACTTGGTAGTTGTCATGGAAGACATTGTTGGCAATTCATCAAAGGATCATCTCAATTCCGCTACGGTGTTCAAGGCCGTCATTATGCTCGAGGGCATAGGGAGGGCATAGGATTCCCAGTCTGGCTAGTAGTCTTGCTTGAACGGGGTGTTAACGTAAGATATATCAAGAATCAAACAGTACTACCAGGATTGAAGCCAATGAAGCAGGGGGAAGGGGTCAACTGATATACGATGCCATCCCATAAATGGGCGGGTCTGATGAGTCCGTGATGAAGCTACGGTGTATGGAATCAAAGAAGGGATTCATCCCATGGGAGAGTAACTGGGCTGTGCTATGATGAAGCTCCGATTTAGATAACACAGTATCAAGATCGGTGTTCACGGCATTACCATGGGCTTGAGCTACTGCTGCGCTCTCGCAAACACATCTCTAATCATATAAGCTCTCCCAGCATCTCGGACGGTGGCCTTACAAGTGAACGGCATGGGGGACAACAAAATCCCAGGCTGCATAAACCATTAATCAATACAAGTCGCCGAACAATGGTACGAGATTGCGCACCTTGTGATATGCCCCCAACCCGAAATCTCCCGTACCCGACTCGTCCTTTGAGAATTCGAAAGCCCACAGGAGGTGCATCGACGTCATCGCCTGAGTTGCGTGTTTGGTCAGAGTGATGGGAAGGAAAGGGAGTGAATATACACACTATCGTTTCGTTCGCCATATCCAAGCCGGGGCAGATACGCTGTTAAGGGTGAGTAGGTAAGAAGGGGTGGAGAAAACGTAAGAGCACCAAGTACACACCCTGCCAGCACCAAAGGGCAATGTATCCCGAAATCCATACGTGTCTACATCAGCTCGCGTCCCAAACTCCGACTCCATGTACCTTTCAGGTCGGAACGAGTCTGGATCTTCGAATAGACCTGTGTAGACGTGAGTGTCAGGACGGAAGTACTCGAATATGAGATGTCGGATACTCACTTGGATTGTGATATATTCCCCCTGATGCGTCGAGAGGTCATTAGGTGTGGATGAAGAGTTAGGAAGGGGACTGACATAGGTTCGGCATAATCATCGAGCCAGCCGGGATGGGATATCCTTTATACTATGCGCGGATAAAGCAAGGCGAGCCGTGAGGGCTGGGGTGATGTATAAGAGGAATGTAGACGCACCTGAATATCGCGCGAAGCAACATGCACAAAACCAATCGGCGCAACGGTCCTAAAGCGATGAATCTAAAATGTATCATCAAAACCTTGTCAAAAGAAATATGCATCTCAGCGTACCTCTTTGATCAATGAATTCAAGTAGGTCAACTTGGGAAAATCGTCCATTGTCGGAAAGCGGTGAGGACCGACGACGCGTTCCAGCTCTTCTTGGGCTTTGACTTGACATTCCGGATGGTTAATCAGGGAGAGTACGAAGGAAGCCATATACGATGTCGATGATTCTGCTCCTCCGTCCATTAATACTTTTACCAATGCTCTGTGTGATCATTAAAATGTGCAAGAACCCAGTAAGCAAAGCGACTTACTTGAGTTCGTGGGCTTCCATATCGACCTCCTGTTGCTCAACGGCGTGAAGAACCTTGGCAAGGTACGAGTTCGTGCGCGACCCATTAGCGATCTTTGCTTTAGCTTCGTCAAACAACCCATCGTAGAGTCGATCACGATACTCCCTCGTCTGTCTACAAAGATTCTTCCAGGGGGCCAAGAAAGAGGGGAAGTATTTTAAGATTGGAATGATGTCGACAGGAGGGTGGGCACTTGGATCGAGAATTTCGTTGAGGAGCTGTACGCCCTCGAAGAATCGCTCGGCCTCGGTTCCTTTGTATGTTGGGAGCCTCTTGCCATAGACACGAGTAGAGACGATAGAAACCGCGGCACGTTTCAGATGCGAGTGCACATTCTAAGCAGCGGAGTGCCAATGCTTGAGATAGAACATACTGATAAATGAAAAAGCGTACCTGTGGGGATTCAAGGATATCATTGAGCAATTGAGCATACTCAGCTCGCCGGGTGGATTCGTCGTCTGTCCGTGTCAGGAAATCTCGCATAGCTTTCCGGCCAGTCCTCCATATGTTCGTGTCTGTATTCAGAGTCATCTATCTGTGAAATTTGCAGGGCTACCTGAACGCATACCCATATTCTGATTGACTATCGTAGGCCCATCGGCTTCAAGGAGGATGTGAATCCGGGGCCGGTCTCCCGTTACAGCGCTTTGCTTGTCTAGAATGTCCTTTACAGCCGTGGGGCTCGACAGCACAATGATGGTGCGGTCAAGAATCTTGAGCTTCGAAAAAGAAGTCAGGTTCAACAGAAGGAGGTTGCGGTTGTTTGAACTTACCGCAACGATTTCTCCATACTCCTCAGCCCACTGCGTGAACCTTTTCAAGATCACCGTCAGAAATGAAAATCGCGTGGTGAGGGCTCGTACACACTTGAGAAATGGGAAGCTTGTTGGGAACTGGGTCGCGTTTCCGAGAATCAGAGTGGTAGGCGGACCTGGAGGTGAGTTTGTGGTTCGCCGACCAAGGCGCCATGGTTTGGTATAAACGCAGAGGAAGATAGCTAGGATTACGGAAAGAAGGGGGATCATAGTGGTAAGAAAAGAGGCCTGCGCGTTCTTATGTCTACTTTTGTCGATGTCTTACGTTCGAAGCGCCCTCAAAGATACGGAGGCGAAGAACCATGTTCGTTTCCGATGACGGGTAGTATGTAAAATCGGGCACCAAGAAGAAAGGGAAAGACGGCGCCATCCAACGCTGAACTACCATCGGTTTCGGTGTAGGTGGTAGAGTGAAACATATATCGGTTTGGGGGTTGGAAGAGACGGAAGACGAAGTGCGTGAGAAGGTTCCACCGCAACGGGCAAAACAGCTCCTATCTACCTTCCGAGGTAGCTTGTACAAGTGAACGGCATGTAGACAACAGAATCCCAGGCTGCATGATCAACTGGTTAATGAGCAACACGGAATGATGGTACCAAGTGGCGCACCTTGTGATATACCTCGAAACCGAGCCCTCCGGTCCTTTGTGTACTCGAATGCCCACAGGAGGTCAATCGACATCATGACCTAAGTTACGTGTTTGGTTAGACATTTAATAAGCGACGAGGAGTGCGACTGAATACATGGTCGATCGTTTCGTTCACCGTATCCAGACCGGGGCAGATACGCTGTTGAGGATGAGTAGGTAAAAGCGGGTGAGAAAACGTCATAGCACTACACCCCCTACTAGCACCAAGAGGTAGGGATCAAGTCCTCCGCTGGAACTTGTCACAGCTAATGCATATCCGCTTGGTGGTTTCAACTACCTGCCAAGCGGCGAATCCGGTCAATTACAATTGATGCATTCAAGCTCTATTCCAGAATGATTGCTCCCAGGATCCGAGTCGGCCTGCGCTAGCTCAGCCTTCAAATTTCAAATTGAACAGCATCCGCGAGGCAGCCATGGAAACCAACGAAAATCCATACCCAAATGTTATAAATACTTCAAGTCCCTGAACAAAGAGTGTGGGGGAGTTGGGGGCGGATATGAAGCAGTCTGTGGTTGACTTACTGGAAGTTTGAGCCAAGATATAGCAAGGGTGATATATGCGATGAGAATCCTGGATACCACTGAGGTGTGATCCCTGGTGTCTGATGAGAGAATGAGACAGGTATACTTACACAGCGAAATATGCGACAGAGTCGCGAGTGACAACATATACAAGGCTGGAAGCCTTTGTGCCAACTTGTGGCTGCATTCGTAGCCGGCTGATACCTCGCACTAGAACAAGGAGAAGTGCGGGAAAGTCAAACGTAATTGCAGGGACACTACATGTGATCTCGTGCAGATGCTGTGGTGTCGATTCCGTGGACTCACAGCGTAAGATAAAGGTGACTGGTATCATTCGGTGCGCAGGCGGCTATCTTGACCGACGAAGGCAAGGGTATCCTCGTTACCTTGGGTGAATAACGAACGGTGATATAGCTTTGTGAAGTAATTGTCGCGCTTAGCATGAAGGCTAAGAAGACTAGGATGCGCTTGAGCGAGCGTACATCCCATATACCCTTAGCGACACGATCAGGTAGACGGTGAAAATAATGACGAGGGCTTATGATATGAACGAATTGAGGTGGGACCAGAGCGCAAGAGGATCATATACATACCTGATATTTCTATTAATTTGTGTACCTATGCATCACCTGTGGGCAAAGAATTGGAACACGGGCCGGTCTGGGGTTAGACAATAGGACGAATAGCCTACAGCTTCGCCCATGAGATTAGCTAGGGTGAGGCGCACAGAACGAAACAGGTACATACAACTGGAACACACGATATTAGTGCGAGTACTCTTAGCATCAAAAACTGGCGACGTACACTCTGGGATCTATCAGGGATGAATACAGATAACACGTCGGATAAGCACAGATACATATTGAGCAGGAGGTGAATGTACCGGTGGTATGGAAGGCCTGCCATATGATCGCTTGATAGAGGTTCTGAAATTGTCAATCACTCGAGGGATTCGATCTCCTGCATCGGGAAACATACCACGAAGAAGAGTAATCGTGGGTATGTCCAACGGCCGGTCTACATGCTTCTTTGATTATACTGCATTCAAGATGGATGCGCAATTGCTGCGTACCCAGAATAGCTGGATCTATACGAAACGCTAGTCTGAGATCACGAGCATTGAATGAGTGAAGAGCGCACCTCGTCAGGAAGAAAGAACTCCGCGATCCATAGGTAAACCTTGACACAACGCCCATGTCGAGGGATCCACCGCGTCAATCGACAGCGTCCCAGGCTCCAGCCTTCTACCCGATATGTCCTTACGCACCTACACCTTCCAACCCCCCCGAAATACACCCTTCGGAATGCCAGGTAGTTGGTGGACAATGACGTGGGGTTGATAAGGCTGTTCTTGCAGAAACCATTGAAAGATAGTGAGGCTCATGTACGTGGTGGGATTTGAAGGGTCTGGAGGGCAATGAAACAAGACCAGTAGAAAGTTTGATCAGAGCGTTCGGCCCTGATTGACGATGCTATAAGATCCAAAATGGCCGACAGCCGAAAAAGCTACCGGTGCCGCTCGACTCGAATCCTCGCTCACGGCGAATCACCCAGCGAGGGGACGTGGAGAGAATCGCGATGCGGCAAATTCCTCTGCAATATGTCGTCCAGGAGCGCTGAGTGGAGGAGGAGATGGAAGGACGGCTGGTTGGCGCTCGCAAAACTGATGTCTGCCATCATTTCATATTTCTGAAAGATGGATTGAAGCTATAAAGTCCGAATGAATCCTCCTTCCAGCTTATGAGGGCTTGCCCATCTTTCCTCTTCCATCTATGCCTTCAATTCTGGACCAAATCATCACAGGCTACTGGAGCTACTATAGAATCCAATGTGCACAGCGTACGCACCTTCATCCTGCTCCACTGGACTGCTACCGATGGACACCGTGTTTAGTTTCATCGATGGTGTTCTTGAGTTGGGAGTTTATCATCACTCTACCCGACGAGGTCAGCTCCCATTCAATCTAACTTGCCTGATGCTCTATGCTTAGCGTTTCGTTTAGATCCAATTATTCTGGGTAGGAAACATCTTCATTTCACCGCAAAGCCGGTATCCTGAGACAATGAGGTAGACTGGCCGTTGGACATACCCACGAGTACTCTTCTTCGTGGTATGCTTCCCTAGGAAAGTGAATTCCTTCCAACTGATTAACGATTTCAGAATCGCTATCAAACACTCATATGGCAGGCTTTCCATACCACCGGTACGTTTGCCTCCTACCGAATGTTCATTTGTGCTTATCCAACGTGCTAGCCGTGCTCATTCCTAATAAATCCCAGAGTGTGCGTCGCCAATATTTAATACTGAGAGTGCTCGCATTGATGTCGCGCTTTCTAGCTGTATGTACATGTCCCGCTCTGCGCCGTCTCATCCCGACTAATCTAAATCGCAAAGCTGTAAGCTACTCATCCTATAACACCCCGAAGCGACCCTTGTTCTGATTCTTTGCCCATAGGTGATGCATGGATGCATGGATTAATAGAAGTATCAGGCAAGTATTTGATCCTCTTGCGCTCTGATCCCACCTCAACCCCTTCATATCATAAGCCCTTGCCATCCTTTTCCCCATCTACTTAGTCGTGTCGCTAAGGATATATGGGATATACGCTTGCTCCAAGCGCATCCTGGTCTTCCTAGCCTGCCTTCTAAGCGCAACATTTGCCTCACAAATCTATATCACCTTGCGTTATTCACCCAAAATAACGAGGATACCCTTGCCTTCGTCGGTCAAGATAGCCGCCTGCGCACCGAATGATACCCGTCACTTTTATCTTATGCTGTGAGTCCACGGAACCAACACCACACCTCCGCACGAGCTTAATGCAAATTTTATGTAGTTTCCCTGCAATCATCTTTGACTTGCCCGCCCTTCTCCTCGTTCTAGTGCGAGGTATCAGCCGGCTACGAATGCAGCCACAAGTTCGCACAAAGGCTTCCAGCCTTGTCTATGTTGTTACTCGCGACTCTGTCGCATATTTCACTGTGTGAGTATACTGTTTCATTCTCTCATCAGACACCAGGAAGTAACGCCTCGGTGGTATACAGGATTCTCACCACATATATCGCACTAGCTATATCTTGGCTCAAACTCCGAGTAAGTCAATAACATACGGTAATGCTTAATATCCATCCCCAACTCCTCCACACTCTTTGTTTAGGGACTTGACACGTTTATAACGTTCGGTTACGGATTTTCGATGCTTTCCGTGGCTGCCTCGCGGATGCTGTTCAATTTGAAGGATGAACTAGCGCAGGCCGACTCGAATGCCGAGAGCAATCATTCCGGAGTGGAGCTTGAATGTATCGACTGTAATTGAACGGATAGACCGCTTCGTTTATGCCGCGTGTACTGTGTTCTCTACATAGTAGCTTCTGGAATTCAGGGCATAGATGGAGGGGACCTGAAGGAGCCCGTGCAATAGAGGAGTGGTTTGGAGGAGATAGTAGGGTTTGGGAACGACTCGTATGTGGGATGCCGGTGAACCGTGATCAGACCGGGGGCAGATTCTGATGAACATTCTCACGCGCCTCTTTCATCTCCTCTCCCTCATTGTCGTCGACTAGAGACGACACGGTCTGTATTGATCAGCAAAGGATTTGGGGAAATTCATCAGTTCTTGGCTCGTAGAACCTACAAGTACGCAGCCTTGTCTGACGAACTCACACACCCTGACGAGTAGGTCTCGTGGTGATACTGCGCTTTGAACCCGTTGGTGGGTTATTCTTGCTCTTTCCCAAGCTTTCTCTAATGTCGATTTCTTGGTCATGTCCTTCAAGTATCGTTCGCGTGGCCTGGTTCAAGTTCAGATCGTGAGACTCGCGATATCAATTCCTCTCTGGGGCCTTTACTTATGCAAACCTCCTCGTCAGCTTGGGTACGTTAGGCACCACTCTAGGCCGTCTCACGAAACAGTAGGTCCAGTCGATTCTAAAGCTACCCACGTAGGAGAGCAATTGATTTAGCCTGCGGTAACTCAGTGATCGCCGACCTTCATAGTCTGTCATCTAAATCGGAGCTTCATCATAGCACAGTCCAGTTACGCTATCCCGTGAGATTAATTCAACTCTTCGAATCCGTACACCATAGCTCGATCACGGATTCATCAATCCCGGCCCTTTGCGAGATGGCATCATATGTCAGGTAACCTTAATATTCACACTCTTACCGGAACGCTGCTGCCTGTAATCGACTCATACTCTCAAAGATGGATCGGAGCTATAAAGTCTGAATATACCTCACCATTCCTCCTCCTCCTAACTTTTCAGTTCTTGCCCATCTATGCCTTCAATTCCGGACCAAATCAGCACAGTCTACTCAAGCTACTATATAACCCAATATGCCCAGTGTACGTGCCTTCATCCTGCTCTATTGTATTGATACCGATGAACACCGTATTTAGTTTCATCAATGATGTTCTTGAGTTGGGAGTTTATCATCACTCTACCCGACGAGGTCAGCTCCCATTCAACCCAACTTCCCTGATCTCTAAGCTCAGTGTTTCATTTAGATCCAGTTATTCTGGGTGGGAAATATCTTGATTCCACCGCAAAGCCAGTCTACTGAGACAAGCAGGTAGACGGGCCGTTGGACATACCCACGAGTACTCTTCTTCTTGGTATGTTTCCCTAGGAAAGTGGATTCCTTCAATTGAATGACCATTTCAGAATCACTATCAAACACTCGTATGGCAAGCCTTCCATACCGTCGGTACATTTGCCTCCTACCGAATGTTCAGTTGTGCTTATACAACATGCCAGCCGTGTTCATTCCTGACAGATCTCAAAGTGTACGTCGCCAATGTATATTCCGAGTGTTCGCATTAAATATTATGTCTTGCTCTCTAGTTGTATGTACCAGTCCCATTCCGTGCTGTCTCTCCTCAGCTAATCTTGGCAGCGCAGCTGTGAGCTACTCGTCCTATCATGCACTCCCAAACCGTTCCATATTTCGATCTTTGCTCACAGGCGAAGCTTGGGTGCCTCACATAATAGAAATATCGGGTGAGTACCCGATGTTCTTGCAGTCCCTAGTCCACCTCATGTCCGGAAACGAAGGCTTCGCCATTCTTTTCCCCGTATATCTAATCGTGTCGCTAAGGATATACGGGATGTACGCTCACTCGAAGCGTATCCTAATCTTCTTATCCTGCATTCTAAGCGCTACAATGGCTTCTCAAATCTACATCACCATTCATTATTCACCAACGGTACACAGAGAACCCTTGCCTTTGTCACACAACATTTTGGCTTGCACCCCGATCGATACGACGCATTTGTATCTTGTCTTGTGAGTATAAATTTCCTCGGGTGCTTGCACAGGGGTAACACAATTTCGCAGCGTCCCTGCAGTCGCCTTTGACTTCCCCGCCCTCCTCCTCGTTCCAACACGAGGTATCAACCGGTTAAGAATGCAGCCACGGATTGGCTCAAAAGCTTCCAGCCTTGTATACATCCTCACTCGCGACTCCGTCGCGTATTTCGCCATGTAAATACTCTTCCCTCTTATCTAACAGGTGCAGGACTAAATCCCTGATATCTATGTAGAATCCTCGTCGCTTATATAGTTATTACGGTATCTTGGCTCAAATTGCCCGTAAGTCAACCATCTACTGCTTCCTACCCTCACTAAGTCCCTCACATACTTGTTCCAAGGGAGTTGAAACATTTATAACATTCGGGTATGCATTTTCGTTTGTTTCCGTAGCCGCCTCCCGGATGCTGTTTAATTTGAGGAGTGAGTTGGTGCAGGCCGACTCGAATGCCGAGGGCGATCTTCTTGGAATAGAGCTTCAATGTATCAATCGTGATTGAATGGTTACACCGCTTGGCGGGGAGTTGAAATCACCAAACGGATGTGCATTCGCTGTGTCAAGTCCCAGCGGAGGACTTGAACCCAAAAGGCTCCTTGGGGGATGTGTACATCATCTCCAGCGTGTTGCGCCCGTCCTTTCCGCCACGGATTATGTCGCTACCGTGCAAGCAGGGCGGACTTTATATCATCATCCCAACATCAACACCCCCCGAGAACATGAGCTGATGGTTGGACATCAGCTCGAAATCTATCATTGAAGATATTCTTAGGATCGAACACAGAATTATCCTCTGCAGCTAGTAAAGCGAGGTGTTGAAGTTCGTCGTGGATCGAAAGTATCACAGTGCTCCAAAATTGATATTGATGAAGAGGGTGGCTGAGTGGGAATACTGAGATCAACTGACACACGATGCCATCTTGTGGAGTGGCGGGGTCTGATGAGTTCGTGATCAACCCACGGGAATGCAGATTATCTTTCCACGCTGAGAGAGAATACAACAGCGTTGACATTAGACCCGTGGCGTTCCGACATGTCAAGAGGAAGATGGTAAGCCAACGAGATACGTGCAGTTGAATCATGGTGGTACGACATCCCAACATACGCAATACCATGCAATACATTGACGCAGGCTAGAGCTGCCACACCGTATCTCAAGCTATCACATGTCACATACACGACTAATCACTCCTGTCGCATATCGAACTTCAGCTTTGTAGGTAGAAGGCATGGGCAACAAAACAGTCCCAGGCTGTGGAATCAATCGGTGAATACACGTCGAACAATGCTACGCCACTGCGTACCTTGTACCATGACTCCAAATCGAGCCTCCCAGGTCCCAGATTCATCCTTCGAGAATTTGAACACCCAAAGGAAGCTCGTCGACCTCATGGCCTGAGGTTGCATGTACGGTTCGTCACTTCATAAAGAAAAGGGCTGAATACTCGCACAATCATGTATCCCACCCAGGCAAGATACGCCGTCGAAGTTAAACAGTTTCAAGGTGGATGGGTAAAAAAAAACAGGAGAAGGTGTATCCGTAGCCACCCGTGGCAGGATTTGCTTATCTAGAATGTCCTTCGAATTCATCGCCGTGAGACTCGACAGCATGTCAGTAGTGTGGTCGAAAATCCTGGGGCTCGAAAAACAAGTCGGGATCAATGGAAGGAGGTTTCAGTTATTCGAAAGTACTGTAAAAGATGCGTACTCTACGCTCGTAGACAGATCGAGAGATGAAGCTTTGGGAAAGGGGAACAAGTAGAAGGATGCTTCGAAGAGAGAGGAAGCGGCTGATATGTAGGATGGATGGCAGACAGCGACCAAGTAATAATCCTAGAGTACGCACAGTCAAGCCGGGCACGGAAAGGTACATGAACCCACCCAGAAGCGAACGGATGGGAGAGACCCAAGGGAGGTCGAATCACTCGACGCTGGCGCGAAAAGGTGGTTTATCGGTATTGAAATATCGAACGTAAAACGCGTGAGGCAGCTCGAGGGGATAGCGTGGTTGAAGACAAAACTGAGTACTGAATCCGGAAAAATAAAGATCTCGTCAAGTTTTGAGAAAACTGATTAGCTCCCGACTCTGCACTGCAGCCCGTTAAAATGGAAGAGATCTCGTTCGCTATACGAGCCAATTGTAGGGTCAAATCCACTCTGCACGGCGTGTAAGTTGATACTGATATATGAGAATCGACAGGGTTGCGCGCTGAGGCGAACCGGAAAAGTGGCGGGCGCTAATCATTGGCTGGCAATGATTACATGCGATAAGATAAGCCTATCTCTGATCGTGCATGGACTGTTCGTCACCTATCCACCAGTACCTATCCAGTAACAGTACCCACCGACGACGACAAGCTCAATTGTCCTCCTTGCACTTGACCTGGTGAGCTCATATCCGTGACGTTTGATGTTGTCTGATAGATTCATCAAACTCGATGCACGAAAGCGTTGGAGGTCAACCGGTCAACGTTTCAACGACCAAGGAAGGCAGTAAGGAGAAGCGAATGCGAATGCTTCCATTGAGCGGCAGGTGCTCAACCTATGGCTTTCTTCAAAGACTTCAATATTCAATATTCAATGCTCGAACTCGAAAATCGGAAAAAAAAAATATCCGAAGGAGCTTGGGTAGCAAGCTCGCGATGCGCGTCAACGATAAACGATACTAGAGGTAGCAAACACCTTATGGCAATGATTCACGAGAAGTCACTTGAATTGGTTAGGCGGAAACCCATGGAGGGTCGAGACTCATTGGACATTGGACATTGGACATTGGAGGCAGATTAGAGGGTGGACCGGATTGACTAGACCGATTGTTACATGGGTACAGCAGAATCGTTTCGTTAGGACGGCGGAGAGGAGCTGACGAGGAAGCTTCCCAATCTCATTCTAGGTGGGCCCGATTGTGCAGAGATCGTAGGCAGCGAAGCTATCGAATGATGAACACAGAACAGCGAGAAACTTGTGATGAATGCGAGTGTGTGTGTGTGGAAGGGTGGTGGTATTGGATAAACTTTTGCCGTATAGTAGGCCGAAGAAAAAAGCGACGGGAGTAGGATCGCGTCGATGAACACTCTTCGTCAGCGCGCCTTTGATCGTCTTATTTGCTGTCGTGATACCTCGCTAGCGGGTTGGCCAAGTAGAAAAAGGTTGAAGTGATTTTTGAGTAACGAGCTGAACAATGACAGCGCGGACGAAATCGGGGGTGGTAGGATGTCACCATGCACCATGCCGAGTCTCGCGTTAAATCGGCTCGGCGCATATATATATGTTCAGTTAGTGACGATAGCCTTGCGATGATTCCTGGGAGGTGGAAGGTGTTGGTGCGCGGTGCTGTCAGCATTTCAGCAGAATTGGATAACCATCGGAGGCGCCCGGATAATCTAACAGCAAAAACCGGCTGGTTAAGCTTAAGCACGAAACGAGTGATTTTCTAAACAGGTAACACAAGAGGCTTACTCAAGCTCACTTTTTCAATGACCGTTGATGTTCACGGTAGACCAGTCCGACGACGGCGTCTAATCGAAAGTTTTATAGGGCAACCGATCGTTGGTATAGCGCAAGGTAGGACTCAGCTGTGGTCTGCTTCAGTAGATGAAAGGACATGTTAAGCGCTTGTCGGATGGGTTGTCTGCAGATCGCTGCGAGTGATTTGGTTATGCAAGTGTCCAGACTGAAGAGGCGCTATGGACAGTGGAGAGGGAATTGAAACGGTAGGTACGTACCCCATATGAGTCATCACTATCCCCTCATCGCTCCATACCACCATCTTCTTGTTCCTCTCTCCCATACGGACGCTTCGGGATGGCCGATGACTCAAGGCGGAGTCGCTGGACCAATCAGTACCAGTCTTGAAAACTTGAGATCTTGAAGTCGCCATGAACGACACGGAGAAGATCGATACCCGGCATTTTGTGGGAATAGGTCCGATCACGGGTGGTAGCTGGTGGAGGGATTGCGCATGTACTTCAAGCTCAGCATAGCCAAGAATCGAGGCCGAATAGACTGGACCGATCGCTTCATGGGACAAGAGCGGTTGCTAATAAGATGGGTGGCCATCTACGACAACTGCAGCTTGGAATCCAGTAAACGAGGACATCAGTTTACATGAATGAAGATGTCATGCGAGTATCCGGACAGCTGTTTTCAGCAAGATTGAACTTGAAGCAGGCCACGCTAACGACGCTTGACTTGAAGGCGTCTAGGAAATCGAGGGAAGAGAAAGGACAGCTCACCGACGATTTCCATTCGCGGTATCACCCACTAAACCGACACGCCTCCCATCGTAGTACGTGAGTCTGTCACGGTCTCCTTGTATGTTCATGCCGATGGTGAACTAGGTTGGCAAAGGCTATGAGGACGGTGTATAGGAAGTTGGAAAGGTAACATACTCGTTGAGTATACGAAGCTGACACGGGCGCAATACGTGGTCGCTAGTCGAATATACACTGAAGGACATGGACGTGGAAGACGAACAGCTCCTATTCAAGTTTACCCCCCGTTCCCCGCGTACTGTAAAACATTTACTGCGGCGCACATAACTCTCGAGAGTCGATGCTTTCCCTGCATCTCATGGGAACCCTTCACTGACAGAATGGCTATGTAAGACTAAATCACTTACGCTCGATAATCGCCGTTTGGAAGAGTAAACTTGCCACAAAACCCTCGATGCGTGTATTCTCATGTAAGCAACATCACCCACTTCTTCGCAAGTATCCTACAGATAAGACCGCTCGAGGCATTCGTGAATGGTTAAACACGTGGAGAGATGTTGCAGCTCAGTCGGTAACGAAACTGCACGAGGGTGTATAGTCGAGAATAGGCCACGGGAAGTGGCTTTGGTCATGGAGGAGGAGAAGGGGAGTTCCAGGCGCTCATCATTGGCTGGCGATAAGGAATATTATAGGATAAGATAAGGACCTGGTTGACTCAAATACCTTCCACCGGAAGCTTATTCCCAGCACGGACGCGCCCGCCACGTGGAGGACATAGAAGACGGGAGACAAAGAAAGGCGTGAGAGGGTTCCGCCTCGGAAATAGCTGCTTGGCATCTCCCCACCGGTATCTTCGACATTCTTCATTATCTATGGATCGGCAACCTCTGGTGCCCCCCATTCAGATGCATGAAAATACTCGCTGCGTTCGCCATAGATTCCGCTGCTTCCATGGGCCTCAGTATGTTCATGCATGGTCGACAAATGATGGTATAGCTTTTCTTGTCACTTGTCGGAAGACTCCAAGAAACTCCCCCAGGTACTCTTGTCTACGCAGCTGATGGGTGGTGGTGGATCATTCACACCATTCGATATAGAAATCTTGAGCCATGCGCTACTTGGGTTGATGTCCATATAGGCTAAAGAAGGGGATGGCCCAAGCTCACCCCACTTCACACTGTCGCTCACGATAACTCAAGAAACTACATAAGCTCTGAAACTCATCCAGCGACGAGCGACGCACCGACCAGGCAAAAAAATCACTCACTTTTAGTCCCACACAACCCGTTGGTTCCCGGCGATTAGGATTCTTGGCTGTTGGTGGTAAGTTCGAGATCAACGACGGGCGCATCGACGAGTTCGTTTCATGCACACAGATGCATTCCCAAGGGAAATCGATGGGAGGGTGATCGGACCGGAAGCACAATTGATTCCGATGAACAGTCTCACGAGCCTTTCTCATCTCCTCCTCCTCCCTCGCCAGGTCCACTCGACTAGAGACGACACATTATGAGTAAAACAGCACTAGCGGGATTTCTCCCAATAGTGCTTGGCTGGTAGAACTTAGGATCGATTCACGGTAGGTTGATTTATCTATTACTTTCTTACCTGTCATGCTCACAACCTTTTCTCCTTGCACAGCGTACGCTCATCGGCTCTGGCCCAGTCAATGTCGGCAATACAGACCATCGTATCAATGGGCTGAAATTGAAGGTGCTATCTAGTCGGCGCGGTGATACATTGGATGCAACAGATCAGTGAGCTTGCGAACTTTCCTCATATTCCCCCTTCTCAACCACCAGTCTACTACGATTAGCTTGTCCTCTATATTGCTTGTCAAATATCCGTATTCACGGCGACAGTGCGTCATTTTGTGATCTTTCATTCTCTTTCGCATCTACCTGACGTTATTGCCGCTTACAGGGATAAAATCTTGCGATGTCGTACCATTAGCATTCGGTAACGGACTGATTTCGCGGGGCGTATTCTGGAAGGGAGATCAAGTGGCGAGCATCACCTACTCTCTTGGCGATGCCTACTCTGTGTCTCATCTTTTTCCGTCCAGTCCCAACGTACGAAATTCGAACCGGGAAGCCTTGCATCATTCACACTACCGACCTTTCCTCGCAAATTCAGGGGGAGCTGCCTCCCTCTGCGCATAAGTATAGGACTTGTCGCCCCACCCAGTTGTCTCGATTTTGCCGCCGTTGCTCTAGTCAAGTACCAACTACCGGCAACACCTGTCATCCACCTTTGGGTCGCTCGGCCGCCACCTTCCATCCCAAAGCCGATCATTCGTAGCTCCGGGATGACATGTTGCAACAGGACTTCCTACATCGCCTTTTTCTCCACCTCCCCGTTGGATGATTCGGCGCCCCCTTATCCCTGTCGTTAACAGATACCACCCGTCGTCCCAATAGCTGGGATTCAAGTCGAACAGCGCCGGCGGCTCTTAGCAGGTTGTCGACCATTTTGTGTTGTATCTCATATTGAACCAACTTTCGAGCAGTCTTGTCTCATTCACCTCTACACCTTCTGAATGCCACCACGTACATCAGGCCACTATCGCTCAATGGTTTCTGCGATCAGTCACATCAACCTGTCACTATCCCCCACCGGCGGCCCGGCATTTCGAAAGGAAGGGTGGTGGATTCTTCTTGATATCATATTCGAAGGAGTTGTTGCGGAAGGACATATTGGATAGATGGCTGGAGTCTGGGACGTTGTGGACTAGCGCGGCGGACCCCTCGACATGGATGCTGGTTGTGTCAGGGTTTGCCTAGGAATCGCGGAGTTCTTTCGGGGAAGGCGAAGCCCCTGCCCGTCGCGTCTTGACCCCGCATTGAAGGTCAATGTCTCCTCTTATTTTCCGTCATACCCATGACCCGTACCTACCTCTTACATGTTCCCCCACGAACCCTGCATGGATCGTCCTCTCTTTGTATGCTTCATTCCCCTCCTCACTGCCTTCACGGAATGGAACGGACGTAATTACCTGCTGTAGATCTCATACCGTGCACTGTATTACATCGCCACAACTACCAATGTGTTGTCATGGGCGATGCGGGGAATCCTGGAGGACCAGAAGTAAACATGAGAGCAGTATGTACCTCCATGCTGTATGCCGGGGCTCCTACTATAGAATCTTTTCACAGCCTTTCCAGTGGTACTGACACTGCCTTCCTTTCTTCTTCCTTCGCAATTGGTGTCATTGGATTGATCTGGATGTTTCTCATGCTGATATGGCTGGAGCTTTCTAAGACGCTTTGATGCATCTGATATCAGTATGTTACCGCCTCCTCGTCTCTCCAAATTCCAGCCGCAGGCTGTCCGTTCGCTTCATAATGCAGTTCTCAAGAATGGTTCTCTGCTATCACACCCCTTTGTTCTCTGTTTATATGGTTGCTGTATTATCACTTATAATGTTGAAAAAACCAAAGCTTCCTACTCTAATGTTCTTCATCGACTAAACCCTTTGTGTTCTCACTATCACAACTCGCGAAATCGCCGTGGCTCCACAGTCTCCTACTTGACGTGCCCTTTGTCAGCTCCATCCCCCAAATCAGGCTCCAAACTGGCCTGGCTTTTCCCGTTAACCCCTTGGCATTGTCTCAGCGGGTACTACGAAGCGACTGGCCAAACAGGTCCAGGCACCCCACTTGGTGGCATCCTCATTGATTGTACCGTCCCTCTACTCATACACCAAGCTCCGTAAACGCTTCAAGTGATGGACTACATCTGCACAGCGGGGGTTGTATGTCATAATCAGTTAGTATTTCCAAGTATCTCATCGGATGTTGCAACATTGATTACTTAGACTCTCATAGTATTGACTCCGTCATCCGCGACTACATCCAAGAATGTCCGATACGTCTCTATGATACCCAAAATCATAAATTCCTCACGCGACAATTGCTTGGTCAATACCTCGAGGGAGAACGTGATGAGATAATAGACCTATTGCTGAATGCTAAAGGCAAAGTCACCTATCGGATGGCAGTCAAGACATTTTGTAAATATGCCATTCTTTCTCACCGATGGGAGGGCGAGGAGACCACCATTGATGATATCCAAGCTGTCTTCAAATATAAGTGGTGGATGAAGAAAGCAGCAAGGCAAAAATTGAGGGGATTTTTCAAAGCGGCGAGGGAGCACGGCTGTCGGTTTGTCTGGTTTGACACCGGCTGTATTGATCAGAAGAATGGGCCCGAATTGGAAGAATCCATTCGATCGATGTTTTCGTGGTATCGCAATGCTCATGTTTGCATTGTATATCTCAGTGGAACAGTTTCAGCTGCGAGAATCCATTACAACAGATGGTTCCAGCGCGGTTGGACACTCCAGGAACTCCTGGCTCCGAGGCGGCTTGAATTCTATGGCCAGTCTTGGAGAAGGATCGGGGCCATTGATCGTGAGTCACTTGCTTATCACTGACATTCATGCCCTCATATCCGTCTAAGGTGTTGCTCAAACACACGATACGGAAATTCTAGATAGCATATCACAAACTGGTGTGCTTGCTACATACCATACTGAGTTTACGCTCACACCGTCATGTAGGAATTTCTGAGGAACATATACTTGGCCTGATAACACCGGGTCCCCAACATGCCGTCACTATGTTCCAATATATCAGTTCCAGGGAGACAACATGTCCAGAAGACCTGTCCTATGCTCTCATCTCTCTCCTTGACATCTCCATGCCTATTGCATATGGCGAAGGAGCCGAGCGTGCGTTCTACCGTCTTCAAGTGGCATGTGCTCAAGAAAGCCCCTCACGAGCTCTATTCCATTGGCTTGGCGACCCATGCCGCTGGAACTCTATGCTTGCTCGCCATCCTAGGGCTTTTGTGTTTAGAGATGCTGAATCTGATAAGCCTTTGTGGGTCAGAAGGAATCTGATCATCCCATACTTCTCTCTAGCATTGGATATTGAATTTGACGATGTTTTCACTCAAAACGACAAGGATGCAAGCAACATTGACAACTCTTTCACCTTCACGAACAGCGGTGTAGGCATTATGATTTGGATTCTCCCATTAGCTGATGCTCCTCAGCCAACCCAGCACAGTGGATACGAATGGAGGTTTAGCCTCTTCAAAGACGAAGACATTGTCTTTGTCACAAAGACCTCAATGACCCCTCCACTTCACATTGACCACAGTTGGGTTGTCGGGGTTTATGGTCATGATGGGGAGACAGCATATGGAGCAATCTTGAAGAAGGGAGGCCCTGGGGGACACACAGTATACACTCGTATTGCTGAGCCCATTTTGTTCTATAAACTCCCCCCAATGTCGGCAATTATGGAAAGCCAATTTGGTGAGCCGCAACGTGTGCTCATTAAATAGTCTCGAATGATCGTAGTTATCTCTCAAGTCATCGTTGTATATGTAGTTTGCTTGTACCCTCCAAATATTGGAATTACCTTGTTATGGCTCAACAGCGTCAAATGATGGGCAGGGGGGGTTGGTTTGCCTATATAGCACATTGTGGAGAGACGTTGGGGTCAAATGGCCAAGGATAAGATGCAGCCTAAACTTCATCAAGAGATTCGATGATATTCGGTACTTGATCTCCCTTCCAGACTACGCCCCGCGCAATCAGTCTGTCACTGGAATCGCTAATGGTACGACACCGCAAAGTTTATCCCTGTAGGCGGCGGTAAAGTCGGATAGATGCAAGAGATGGTCAGAGAACTTACAGTACCTCGCTATCGCAGTCGAAGCGGGCTTTATCGGGCACTATGTAGCACAAGCCAAGCGTTGATAGACTGGTGGTGATGTGAGAAGGGGGAAGATGATAGCTCACTGATCTGTCGCATCCACTGCATCACCCCGAAGACTAGGTGTCACCCATAATTTTATCCTTTACCATATAGTGGCTCGTATCGCCAACAGTGACTGGCTTGGTCCCGATTAGCGTACGCTGTGCAAGGGGAAAAGGTTGTGAGTACAACGGGTAAGAAAATAATAGATAAATCAACCAACCGTGAAATATGAATTGTTTTTAAATTCTACGAGCCAAGCTCCGGCGAAATTTATCCCCCTAGTGCTGTTTTATTCATAATGTGCCGTCTCTAGTCGAGTGGACTGGGCGAGGGAGAAGGAGAAGGAGGTGTGAGCAAGGCACGTGAGAAAAGCTCATCGGAGTCAATTTTGCATCCGGTTCGATCACCCTCTGCTCTTCCCCCGTTGTAGCAACTGCTTGCTTGATGCCCATCGATTTCCCTTGGTAATCCATCTGTGTGCATGAAACCAACTCGTTGATGCACCCGTCGTTGATCCCGAACCTACCACCAACAGTCAAGAATCCTAATCGCCGGGAAACTCGTCTACCAATCACTTCATTCGCTCGCGTCAACCACTATCCTAACGATCATTACAACGGGTGCTGCTATAGTTGAAGGAGGTTAATAGCTGCAGCAAGGTGACATTCGACTGAAAGTAACTCTGGTGATATATGGGTGGCTTACCAGGTAATTTTCTAGAAGTGCTGGCTCCGGGGGTCGGCATCGACGTTGGACGAAGTTGCACGACATCGGCAGCCACTTTGACCCTTGAATTCTCCAGGTAACCTTACGCGTCGGTGCTCGAACTTGGACGCTGTCTCTTACATTGCCTTGAAGACCAATGGGAGGTGGTGATCCTGTCACCAACCACAGAATTTGGTTGATACCTTGGGCCTGATTGACCTCCAAAGAGACGCAAACTCACAAGACGGGGGCTCTCCCTCAGGACATCCGCGAACCGATGCTCTCAGCGTCAGACCCGAAACCTGTGTGCGAAGAAGGCCGGAGTTGGTGAAGTGAGGCAACGGTGGGCTGGAGATAACGCATATGGGGTACGTACTTACTTCATCCAACCTCACCCACTGCCGACCGTCCCTCCCCAGCTCGACCTCTCTGTTCCCGTTCCGTAGAGGGATTATTTTATGGGCGCCTATCCCGCTCAATGTGTCATAACAGACGCGTCGTTCGCCACCATCTGTGAGCAGATTGGCTCGGAATTACAACGTGATTGATCCTCCTGACCCGGTCGACGTGTGGTGCTGCTTGGTTATTAGATGAGTTGCAGAGCTAGAGGAATTGACAAAGCTATTGCGACCTTCAGTGTAGTGCGGTCCTCAAGCAGGTGAGTAATCATCTTGTTGAAACCAGTTGGATATGCAGCCGTTTCGTGCTCAAATCGCGCGTTGGTCAAGATTTCTCTATCCATGGTGAGAGTATCCAAGCGGCACCTACCCTACCCGGAAGCCATTGTCGCAAAGCCCTCTTCGCTAACCGGAAACGTTTGCGCACAGACGATCTCACGCCAGACTCGGGTTGATCACGTCCCCTGCCTTCGTCCGGCTTGCTGCTCAAACCGTTCCATCCTGCTCCATTTGCTTGATCCAGCGGCATTTTCGTCGACGACCCCGGCCAATCCCATCCACCAACACCACCCTCTCCTACTGATGGTCGTCACGTAGCCCACGCTACTCGCCATCTGTCGGTGTCGAAGCTCCCGAGGTATCTGCGGATTTGCCTGCCCTACCGTATCACCACCGCCTGGACTCGAATGTTCATCATGTTTTGTCGGCGTAGCTTGCCTCATACGATTAATATATCATCCACTCCTATTCTTCGACATGCACCACCCTTTTGGACCATCGCTTACATAACCTTACCGGCGTTGCGTGCTCATCGCAGATCTTGTTACGCTTCGAACATCGCGGAGAGAATGCATCTTGCTTTCCAGCCGTATTTCTATATTTCTATAACTTAGAAATTTTGATACATCAGAGGAAATACTTATGTCCCATGGAGATTCACATAATGTATACTACCAAGACGTTCCATACACGGTGAGTCAGATGGTGATCATCCTGAAGCCGGGTTGGTCCAAGTGTGTGATCGAGCCGTTCGTACCCCCATATCTCACGTCCTGTCTTTAGCAGTGGTTGGGAATATGCATCGATGGGTCGGTGAATCACAGAAGCATACCTTGACCCGAACAAAGGGCTAGACCACACAATTAAGCTCTGAATAGCCAGGGTACGTAGAATCCAAATTCAGCGGTGCCTTGCTGCTTCTCCCATGCCGTCGTGCACTGCAAAGGTTGTCGAACTTGCCGTCATGCGGTTCCTTGATCCAACCCTCGTTGTCCTTCTAGCTCCATCATGAGACATGCCAGGATTTTTCGAAGGTCATATAATTAACTTCTGTCTTCTGTGATGTGATGATTCATTCTGTATTACATAGGTGAACTTATAAACAACGTCGTTGCAGTCAGCCGCACCAGCACCTTGCGTCATCATGTGTGGTGGACACGGTACTCTGATCAAGGCTGCTCCTTCTGGCTGTAGTGCTCTCATCCCTGATCCCACTGAATCACTCATTGCTCAGAGTCTGCCAGATGGCTACTGGCTCGAGGCCTACTACTTTCACAAGGACGATGAATATCCCGACTTGATTGGGTATGGTCTTGGTTTTGCCGATAAACCAGCCACTATCACCCATTTTGTCAATCCCAAGAACCTTGAGCAAGTCGTACCATTCGTGTGCTTGTCTTGCCCGCTCTGATGGGCCTTCTACAGGAATCACGATAGAGCGGGATGGCTCCCCATTCCAATCCAGACGATGGACTTCCCTGTCGCAATGGCCTTTGCCGATTTCACTGGAGACGGCTTCAACGACAGTACGTACCTTGGATCTCCTTGTGATGACAAATGTGTCTAATCGTTACCAACTACAGTCGTAATCTGTGATCGGTACGGCCCTGGCATGAGTGATGTGTGTCCCCCGGCCTCCACTATGTTGACTGCAGAACTGACTCGTCACTACCAGCTTTGGGACGCCACAACCAACGATGGCGGTCGAGTCCAGTGGCTCAAGAACCCCGGTAATCGCTTTAACAAAAAGCCTTGGGATGCAGCTCGCATCGGAAACTCAACAGGAATGCATAGGTGACAGCCTCATTGTGACATGCTACGCGCAAGCTAACATGCTTTTATGTAGGCTTAAAGGTTAGCGGATGCTGTTTCGTTTAATTTAGAGGCACTCACAGTACCCAGTTGGTCATTTCACCACATGGGATTACCTCCAGATTATGGCCATCCCCGTTATCCCCAAGTCAAGTGACTTGACATCGCCTGCGCCCGTCATCATCTACTCACCCGAATACGACTCCACCATCGGGTATTCCCCTGTATCCTGGAACGAGGATGTCCCGTTTTCTAAAGAGTTTAGGCTGATCCATGATATCAAGATCATTCCTGGCAACGCGCCTGCCCTTGACGCCGCCCTTGTCGCCGGTCGCGAGGGCATTGTTTACCTCCACTTTGACAATAACGAGGATTCAGGCAAGTGGAAGTACACTGTCATAGGAACGGGACTCCCGCAGGAGGAAGGTAACCCGTACTGGGGATCAGGCTCCGTCGATGTTGCCGCCATGCACGATGATCCCATTGGGTATATCGCCACTTGCGAGGTGAGTCGAAGTGTATACAAATTCATAATTGATCAGGTCATGGGCTGAACTATTGAAAAGGGATTCCATGGGAACGTTGTTTCCGTGTACGTGAAGCAGCCTAGCGCTCCAAAGGGTGCCGAGTCTCTGCTGAAAGCATCGAACTGGACGCGCATTCAGATCGACAGCTACGGGCCGCTCAATGAAGAGCAC
Organism: Pleurotus citrinopileatus; assembly: GCA_017312325.1. Classification (NCBI taxonomy): domain Eukaryota; kingdom Fungi; phylum Basidiomycota; class Agaricomycetes; order Agaricales; family Pleurotaceae; genus Pleurotus; species Pleurotus citrinopileatus. Next base: position 2,700,197 of record BHFW01000037.1, read on the forward strand.
ACGGGAACGGTTCATCATGTTGCAACTGGCGATTTTGACGGCATTGGTGTTGACGCGTTTGCTATTGCCTGCATGGGAGCTCGTGAGTAGCCCACCTTCAATGACACATACTGTGACACCAACTCATTTGTGGCAAAGCGATCGGCACTCGTAAGTTTCAAGATGAAAAAGTGCTGTAATTATAATCATCTAAACATATGCACTGCAGCCGACAACGAAGGCGTCTATGTCTATCGACCAACAAGCCTCCTTGAGGGAAAGTTTCACAAGTCGAAAATCACAAACCGATCAGCTGGCCGGCTCGCCATTGCTCCTTATAGCAGTAAGACCCTGGTACGTTACTGGTATATGAGATTCACGAGGTTGCTCAATCCAAACTACCTATAGGACATTGCATCAATCTCGTACTTTGTCCCCGGCTACCACACCGGACCTGAATGTCCCAGCATCCGCATCAACCCGAACCCATTCTTTTCACCACTCTCTTCTACGGATATCCGTGTGCAAAGACTTGACAAGGAGGTTCTACTTCTCCTTCCGCGCCCAACAGATGTCTTCCCTGGCACAAGCACCTCAATGTCGCTGATCGATGTTGCCGGGAAGAGGTTGCACGTCGTGGTCCTCCCACCAAATGGGATCGTCACATACAATCCATGTGATGCAGTCAAGGTTATGAGCGGTACAGATACTTGTCCTATCTCATGTAATAATGTTCATACTCACTAAACATTTCAGGGGAGATTATCATGAAGGACAAAGACGGAAAAGACGTGAAGCGTGGTTTAGCTCCGGAGAGGCACCAGGCTGCAACGACACAGATTATTTCGAGAGATGGCACTGTCAAGGCCGGCTCCCAGGGTGCAGTCATAATGCGCATGGAATACCTCGCCAACCAGCTCCAAGGCCCCTACCACACCATGTCAGATCTACCCATCACCAATGTTTTCCCGCAGTCAGTCCCGCTGGACGTCCACGCGCTGAAATTCCCATTCATCAAGGTTGACAAGCTCTCCTGGGCAAGCAGCGGCAAATGGGATGACTTTGAGTTTTACAATATGACTGGATTTCACTTCTTCTTTGGCGACAACTCAATGGAAAAGATCTGTCATGTTCAGCTCTGGACTCTTGGTATTGGCGAGACGGTGTGCGGTTTTTTTTACTTCTAATACAGGAAGCTTATGGGTGTTACTCTCCAGGCTCGGTTCCGTGCGTCTTCTTGCGGACGATGTTATGGATTTACATTGAGACTGACTCGGACTCAATAGACATTCACGACGAGGTTCCCTTCTGCGAGATTCACTGCTGCATATCCAATGGCGGCGGGACAGGTGGAATAGTACCGCACACAATACTGCTGTCTGATATTCCAACATCGCTGACAATTGACACAGCGCTGGTTCCCCAACAACGTAAAGGAGATTGATGAGAATCTCGAGCTCACTGGTGAGTATGTTGACAGCAACACAGAGCGCGTCAACTGCCCATCGCTGTATGAACACGGCCCACTCTGGAAGGTTCAGGATGGCTTCAGCGCAAAGCCGAAGCTCCTCTCAAATGGCTGTGTGGATTATCCATGGCATGCCTGGCTCGCAAGCAAGTTCGGAGAGTATCAGATCCCAATCAAGCCGCCGCTGTCAACGTCCGAGCAGGCATACGATGTCTGGCTGGCGTAAGTCCTGCTTCGACTCGCTCGTCACGTACCTTATTCACATCACCACAGATTTGAGTTCCCGCTGTTGTCCTTCCTGTACTAATTAGCGACTATAAGCTAGCAGCCACATGCAAGAGAGCTCACACATCGTGATTGCGTGTATGATACTGTCTATCTGGGTACAACTACTTGAATTTTTGGATCTTGATGGAATATGTGTGTGTTCAATGAGTATAATGGATGCCAAATGTTCACGCAGTAATAGACTTCCAGTATTCACAGTGTATCACTTACCCCGATACTCTTGCAGAATGTGCTGTTTAAAAATATGCCAAGAAAGTCCGTTAAGTTTCATCAGTACTCAGAACCATAATTTCCTATTATCGTGACTATTTTACAGCCAGCCTCAGTTACAGGCAAAATTTCAATTTCAAAGAGAAGCGACAAAATAGTGGTACATATGGCAAATTATACATTCATACAACCATTCACTTTGTAAAGCATACATTGACTCCTTAGGCATTGGGCCCAGTGACAGGGCTTGGCGTGAAATTATTCCTGATATACTTACAGCTCCTGATTGCAAGCGCAACCGCAGTGAGGGTCGCTGGTATTACTAGGTAAGTTCACGTGTATCGGTATGTAGGCAGGCAACATACGGTTCGAGGCATACGCGGTGCCAATGTTGCCGCAACCGCCAAGGAACAGGTTCTCCATGCCGAAGACCTTTGAGTTGGTGTCGACACACGCCTTATCAGCTTCCTCATCAAAGCCCATGCGGTGGGTTCCCTGATTTTACAGCACAATGAGTTACGTTTAAATAGGGTACATCGCTGTGGACTTACACCAAGGTGGAGTACAAGGCCAGGAGCCATAAACTGCGGATATGAACCGGGCAGGCTGAAGAAACGTGTGTCAGAAACTGATCGAAGCAAGGCCACTAAAAATACTCACAAGCCACCGACTTTGGTCGACATCGTGCACATGTCACTGCGTTCATGTAGATAAGTGTTGAAACATATAGATTTTAGAAATCATCTTACGCCATCATGAGCTCGGCCTCCTGGGCTGTGCGGCCCTGGGGGAACCGGAAGCTGAATGTGGGCTGTGGCAGGTTGTATGCATCAGTGATCTGTTTTGAGAACCACAGCTTGTTCTCTTCCACAGGTTCAGTGCGACCGAAGAAGCGCCAGTCAACAACAAGACGGCTGTCAATACTCTCCGCCACAGCGCCGTAGCTACAGTGATAGTTAGGCTCTCTGCGCATGAGAAAGAGCGGTAGAGTTACCTAAAGGCATCACGATGAATCTAGTAATTTTGGTGAGAACACAAACATCATTTTTTTTTCGCAAAGTACCTCGTACCTGAGTGTGCCATGGATGTGTGTCCTGGAAGAGTGTCGTGACCTGTGGCTCTAGAGTGCGTTGAGAACTTGATTGTATATATACTACCACAATAAATCACCAGGGTCATCGAGCGGGATCGGGAGGGGATCCTCCTGGTGCTGCATCATGTGCTTCTGGACCTTCTCGTTCCACCAATTTGGGTGCTTATTGCTCGGACTGTGCGGGGTGAAAGTAACACTGTAGTCTGGCTGTCCGGGCGTGCCAACAATAATCATGTCCGACTTGACAAGATTGACGAGTTCGGTGCTGAAGACGGTCTGGCAGAACGTGAGTGTCTGCTCAGTGATGTAGCTACCGAGATACGGCAGCAGGGTCGGCGGTGGCAGTGAAGAATCTGGCTGACCCATGCGCCCGAATCCAGAGTTTACGAGAATCTGTGTTCGGGATAGTTAGATACAAGTCTTGTCAGGCAATGCCGATGACGGAGATGTCTAACCTGGGGATTATGGACTGCGCCAGAACAAAGGATAAACACGTCAGCCTTGACCTTGTAGCGATCGCCGCTAATCAGGTCATGGACCTCAATGTCCTCTATCTTCCGGTCGAGGGAATCCCGCGTAACACGTTCACATACAACTGCGGGGAAGAGGTTGAAACGCCCCTTCTCGTCATCCGCGTTTGGGCGGTTCTCAAGGTCAAAGACCGTATGCGCAGAGCTCCACTCGACGAAGCGGGGGTTGGTGCGTTGGGCCGCAAGAGGGATCTGCTCAAATCCGCGCTGACCTGCATAGGACTCCTGAAGCTTCTCGAGTACAAGGTTGTGCCGGATAGATTGATCAAACTGATTATGCCCGGTCTTGACGAACGATTCGGCGATGTCATAGAGGCGTTCCCACTCGATGGCGTCCGCGGAGTCATCATCTTTCACAAGCTTAGGCCGCTCACTCTTGTGGAAGCGAGGTGTTGCGCAAGTCCCTATTGTGGTGTGAGCGATTTGAGGCTGGTCAGGTGGTATTTTAAACCCACAGTGCGTCGCCATTCCTCCCACAACGCGGGTCACAGCTTGGCCTGAGAGATTAGTAAAGGGATCTTGCTCTGGAACAGTTGATAGATCAGTCGTAAGCCGGTGAAATAGAGAGGTTTAAGCTTACCCGGGTTTGCGCCGTTGCGGACAAAGTGTGTTGAGGCCTGCCAGCTAGCGGGGCTGAGAGTATCGGCAACATATTTGTTGACAGGGACGGATACAGGCATGAGTTGTCCCTGAGCAATCAAGATTAGCGTTTTCAATCAAAACCTGGATGAGAAGATTCACTTGAATGACACTACACATGTCCGACATGGAGGTCAACGCAGCATCAGACAAGAAGTAGTATGCTTACTGGACGAATTTGTCAATGTTCTTCTGGTACTCAACCGTCTAAATCAAGGAGCATGCAAATCAGCGTGCAACACCCAAAAAGATGTTCGTTATACTGGACTAACATTTTTCTTATGGGAACCAAGCTTGCGGCCAGAGTCGCTACAAATGTTGTCAACGGGGGTTTTACTATATTCGCTCAACACATAAAGACTCACATTTCTCCAATTTCAAACATACCTACTTTGAAACCTGCCTCGACCAGGAGACGGGCATAAGTAGAGCCAACTGGGCCAGAGCCGACGATGACAACGTCGAACTTGGATGTATCTCCCTATTGGAGCGATGAATGAGTCATTCAGATGCCTAGATGGGCAACTCTTCAGCAAGACCCACCGACGGAAGTTTTCCCGGAATCCAAGGCAACGGTGGAAGCGGCAAGCCACGGTATGGCTGACCGGCGGGCGGAGCAATGGTCGCCGCTGACTTGCTCTTCCAATCGCTCTTTGAAAAGTTGTAGAAGGGGTCGTTTGAGCCAATAGACATGATTGCGGTGGTTGCGTTTCAGAGGCGGGAAGGTGGTGGGCTGGCAAAGTTTTTCAGCCCAGCCTTTTGTGACCAACTTCTAGGTGGATCGGTGAGGATAAGTAGTAATTAGATTGCTTTCACGCAGCCGAGTAGAACTCAACTTGATAATCTAACATTCACTCAAGGTTTCTGCCATAACCATGGATTCATCTGGAATCATCGAAGCCCTCCTGACATTCGATGTTCAATAGCCTTCTCCTCGCATGACTCAAGTTCCCCATCACGAAACGGACTCCCCCAGGATCCGAAGTGATCTAGGATGACAGTGTGAGCAAGTTCAATACGTAACAGCATCATAACTTGCTGTGTTGCAGTTCAGCCGCTCATTGATTTCCCTCTACTGAGACGCTGTTGAGTATCCCTGATTCAAAGTTCGGTCCAGAGGTAAGGGTATTGAACGCTACGGTACGTCCCACACCAGATGTAGGCGTTAAGGAGCAACGGTATATAAGCCCATTGGCCGTAAGACATGGAAAACGGAAGACAAAGAAAGGCGTGAGAAGGTTTCGCCTCCTCGACATCTGCTCACCAGTATCCTCGACATTCTTCATTATCTATAGAGCGGCAACTCTGGTGCTACCGGTTCACATGCATGAAAATATACGCTGCGCAAACCATAGATTCTACTGCTTCCATGGATGGGCCTCATTGTGTTTCGTGCATCTCAACCTCCCACGCCGTCTTCTGTCTTCTGTCCTCCCTCCTCCCAGGAGCTTTGAAAAACATCTACTCGCCTTTCTTGACCCACCGTTAACCTATATGCTTTACGGAATTCGGATCTAAATGGTACTGACCCAGGCTCTCGCCGCATTACATCCCAATCCGACGTCTAATGTCAACTTAGAGTATATGCTGTTCTACGATCAGTGGTGTATTCCCTTCCACTTGTTTTCTCCAAAACGAGCCGAAGAACGCATGTTTACTTCATTTTCCGACTTCACATGAGGGTTCTTCAGAGCCTCGCCTCCTCGTTCTCAATTCACATCATCACATCATGGGAAGGACCGAGCATGTCGGGTACAACTGCTGCCTCGTGAGTGCTCATGTGCTAGTCAAATATTGCATCGTGACTTGCTCTATAAGGCGGCCTTCTATATGCTAAGTGTAGGATATGAAGGGGGGAGGATGTTGTAACGACAAAGGAATTCGCATGATATCGAAGGTCGAACACTGGTGTGGGCATTATGCTTTGGATTCTCTGACCAGCCGGTCCCCCTCACCTCCTGAGTCCGACGTTAATGATATCTTACTATTCATATACCATCCTCAAACGCTACGACGTTGGCTTCCTAAGGTCCTCGTTCAGGGATCAATCGCCCATATCTGACCAAAGTTTGGTTATTGGAGTTTATGGTCATGATGGGGAGACAACCTATGCGGCTCTCTTGAAGATGGGAAGCCCTGGCGGCCACACAGTATACACCCGCATATTGCTGATGACATTGTATTTGTCAGACTCCCTCCAATGTCGGCAATCAGGGAAAGTAAATTTTCCTCCAAGCCACAACACGTGTTCATTAAATAGTCTCGAATTTCCGTACTTATATCTCAAGTTGTTGTCGTATATGTAGTTTGTATGTACCCTCCAAATGTAGGATTTACGTTGGTATTGACCTTGCTTTCTTCATGTATTATCATATTCTTATCTTTACCCATTGTCATATAGCTAGCATTTGCGTAACCAGGTATGGACATCAGCAGACCCTTATGTTTAGAGGTAATTCTGGTATAATAGTATTACAGCGAGAGAAGAGGTCTACAGGTGTCAACGGGGAAAGATTACAAGCTCGAACACGTTCTGAATTAGGGGCGAATCACTGTTAATGATCATATAGTCATAGCTGGAGAGCGCATGATACAACCGGGAATAGGTTTACTCATCGCTGTTGTATTACGCAAGCAGCGAGGCATAGGGCTCCGTAACTATCTCCCGGATACTCTAATCCAACGGGGATGAGGCAGCGTATGAGAAGCCGAAAGGGGTACAGCAGTTGGGCGGGTTTAAATGGTGGCGGGTTGGTAAACAGAGCCGAATGTACGAGAGAGTGCTCGGAGGCATTCACGTAGACCCGGCTGACAGCAACGGCAAATCCAAATCGTGCTGAAGATCTGGGCAGAGGCAATCTAAACAAAAAGCCTACGGAAGCGCTGATACAACGCTTGCGAATCGCAAGCCTCGACAGTGCTGAATGATGAGCAAAGGGTACTACACCGCTAGTACTAGTGGGAGAGGGCGGTGGTGGGTGGGGTTCGGCCGGGATCGAGGAGAAGGCTACCGGAAGATATTCGGGATCTTGCCTTATGATGAGCTTCCCCTGCGACAACTTCATCTTCCCTGTGCCCTCAACACGATGTTTCCGCTGGTAATCCTTGTCAACGTGCCCTTAATCGTCCTCTATTCCGTCGATATGCCATACTCGAGGATCCTTTGAACCATTCCCGATGGACCAGGGCGGAAAAGTTTGAATAGCGAGATAGACGAGGAAGGCACGGGACGCCGTTGTACGGGAGATGCTTGGAAGAGGCAGTGATAGAGCAACGGCAGAGCGACGACTAGTGGATGAGAGATAGCGTCCACGTTAGATCGTTGCCAACCTGGATGATTGAGGTGCAGGGCTTGTTACTGGCTGTCGATAACCTTCCATCATCATTGAAGGTTAGCGTTGTTATGCGGTAGCTCGAAGCTCTATAACTCGATCAATAGCCAGCGCGTGCATTGACTAAGCTAGCAGGATCACCCAACCTGTAGTCTCTCCTAACCCATTCACAGAGCAACACATCCTTTGCTAGGATCTACTTGAGCGGTCGAAACGACGTGCTAAGCACCTGTAGGAGGTTCCTTTGAGAGTTCTTTGTGGATCGTTGCGAGTGATTCGGAAACACAGCTTCCAGGCTGGGAGGGGTCGTCAGTGGTGAAGGAAGGCTCAAGGAAGTAGGTACGTACTTTGTGCGACATTTGGCGGGAGGTTCGTGCGCGATGCATGGATTGGGGAGAAGATAAGGAAAACGTCCTCGTTAAGGCTTTGACTCCTAGCCAATTTCTGGGAATCTGGCTGGTCAACCACGCGTTTATCGCCGGAGCTGTGCAAGGAGAAAAGGTTGTGAGCATGACAGGTAAGAAAGTAATAGATAAATCAACCTACCGTGAATCGATCTTAAGTTCTACCAGCCAAGCACTATTGGGAGAAATCGCACTAGTGCTGTTTTACTCATAATGTGTCATCTCTAGTCGAGTGGACCTGGCGAGGGAGGAGGAGGAGATGAGAAAGGCTCGTGAGAATGTTCATCGGAATCAATTGTGCTTCCGGTCCGATCACCCTCCCATCGATTTCCCTTGGGAATGCATCTGTGTGGATGAAACGAACTCGTCGATGCGCCCGTCGTTGATCTCGAACTTACCACCAACAGCCAAGAATCCTAATCGCCGGGAACCCCGTCTACCAATCACTTCATTCGTTCGCATCGACCACTATCCTGAGGATCATTCAAATATAGTTCACGAATGTAGCAAGGTGGCATCTGACTGAGAGTATCTCTGGTGATACATGGGTGGCTTACCAAGTGATTTTCTAGAAAGCGCGGGCTCCGGGGGTCGGCATCGACGTTGGGCAAAGTTGCGCGCCATCGGCAACCAGTTAAAGCATGTGCCCCTTGACCCAAACAGATAGCTTTACGCGTCAAGCTTCAAGGCTTGAACTTGGATGCTGTCTCCTAGATCATCTCGAAGATTGATCGTTGGTTATGGCTCTGTCGCCAGCCATAGAGTTCCACCTCGGTCCTGCTTAATCTCGAAAGGGACGTGAACTCACAAGACGGGGCCCTCCTTCAGAGTATCCGCGAACCGATACTCTCATCGTCCGTCCCGAAACCTGTCTACGAAGAAGGCCGGAGTTGACGAAATGAGGCGACGTTTGGCTGGAGATAACGCATATTATGGGGTACGTGTACACTTCATCTAACCTCACTCACTGCCGACAGTTCCTCCCCAGTTCGACCTCTGCGCGCCCGTTTCGCAACGATCCATAGAGAGCGTGCACAGGGATTCTCTTACGGGCGCTTATCCCAACCTCGCAACCACTCAAGCAGGGCGTCACAAAAGATGCGTTGTTCGCCACCACCTGTGACCGGATTGGCTCGGAATGCAATGTGGGTGTTATCCCTGGCGCTGGCCAACGCATGGTGCCGCTTGGATACTGATCGAGTTTCATAGCCTTGGTCAAGATTTCTGTATCGGATGCGGTGACAGTATCCCAGCAGCACCTCCCTTAACCAATGGTGCGTATTGAAATGAGGTATCCACTTTTGCTAGCATCCTCACAGTGTCTTGCATCAGCCTACCCTGCCTACCAGCAAACGTCGCAAATCCATCTTCGTTAACTGGGAACGTTTACGCAGATGGCGATATGAGGATCTCAAGACTGGTACTGATTGGTCCAGCAACTCCGCCTTGAGTCATCGGCCATCCCGAAGCGTCCGTATGGGAGAGAGGCGCAAGGGGATGGTGGCGTGGAGCGATGAGGGGATAGTGATGACGCATATGAGGTACGTACCTACCGTTTCAATTCCCTCTCCACTGTCCATAGCCCCTCCGCAGTCTGGACACTGCATAACCAAATCACTCGCAGCGATTCGTAGATCCAACCCACCACTGAAGCAGAGCGCAACAAAGGATCACATTGACTGCCATCTTGCGCTGTGCCAGCGATCGGTTGTCCTATAGAACGTGAACAGTCGTTGAAAAGGTGAGCTTGAGTAATCCTTTTATGTTACCTGTTTATAAAGTGACCCGTTTTGTACTTGAATAGCAACTTTCTCCTTCAAGTGAGGTGAGAGTGTCCAGGCGACGCTGTTGGTCGTCCACTTACCCGCAATCCCCATCTCCTCCGAAACCCCCTTATACCTTGGTGCGTATCCAAGCTACAAGATGCAGCATCCAACACTAAATGCCTCTACTTACCAGGAATCATCGCAAGGCTGTCACTAACTGAACATATATGCGCCGAGACGATTTAACGCGAGACTCGGCATGGTGACATCCTACCACCCCCGATTTCGTCCGCACTGTCATCTTTGCTCGTTAGTCAAAAGCACTTCAACCTTTTTCTACTTGGCCAACCCGCTAGCAAGGTATCACGACAGCAAATAAGACGATCAAAGGCGCGCTGACGAAGAGTGTTCATAGACGCGATGTCATCGCAGTACGAAAATCATTCCATAAGAAGGATCTCGATGATTCTGCCTACTCCCATCCATCGCTTTTCTCTTCCGCCTACTATACGGCAAAAGTTTATCCAATACCACCCCCCCCCCACACACACACTCGCATTCATCACAAGTTTCTCGCTGTTCTGTGTTCATCATTCGATAGCTTCGCTGCCTACGATCTCTGCACAATCGGGCCCACCTAGAATGAGATTGGGAAGCTTCCTCATCAGCTGCTCTCTGCCGTCATCATGAAACGATTCTGCTGTACCTATGTAACAATCGGTATAGTCAATCCGGTCCGGCCTCTAATCTGCCTCCAATTTCCAATGTCTCGACCCTCCATGGGTTTCCGCCTAACCAATCAAGTGAATTTTCGTGGATCATTGCCAGAAAGTGTTTGCTGCCTCTAGTATCGCTTATCGTTGACGCGCATCGCGAGCTTGCTACCCAAGCTCCTTCGGACTTTTTTTTCGATTTTCGAGTTCGAGCATTGAATATTGAATATTGAAGTCTTTGAAGAAAGCCATAGGTTGAGCACCTGCGGCTCAATGGAAGCATTCGCATTCGCATTCGCTTCTCCTTACTTACTTAGTTACTTACTCGAAAGAAAAAGAAACGAATCAAAAGCGCATAATCAACCCCTGGTCCGCGCGTCCAGCCGATCGATAACCCCTTATTTGCTGTCCCGAATACGGAATACCAAACCATCATGTTTCTTTGTCTCGCTGTAACGATACCTCCCAGACATCTGGGCATTAAGCGCTCAATACTGGCGAAGGCTTGAAGCTTGAACACTTGGGATGGCCTTCCTTTCCCCTCGAGTTGCCTCACGCGTTTTACGTTCGATATTTCAATACCGATAAACCACCTTTCGCGCCAGCATCGAGTGATTCGACCTCCCTTGGGTCTCTCCCATCCGTTCGCTTTTGGATGGGTTCATGTACCTTTCCATGCCCGGCTTGACTGTGCGTACTCTAGGATTATTACTTGGTCGCGGTCTGCCATCCATCCTACATATCAGCCGCTTCCTCTCTCTTCGAAGCATCCTTCTACTTGTTCCCCTTTCCCAAAGCTTCATCTCTCGATCTGTCTACGAGCGTAGAGTACGCATCTTTTACAGTAATTTCGAATAACTGAAACCTCCTTCCATTGATCCCGACTTGTTTTTTTGAGCCCCAGGATTTTCGACCACACTACTGTCATGCTGTCGAGTCTCACGGCGATGAAGGACATTCTAGATAAGCAAATCCTGCCACGGGTGGCCACGGATACACCTTCTCCTGTTTTTTTTTTTCTACCCATCCACCTTGAAACTGTTTAACTTCGACGGCGTATCTTGCCTGGGTGGGATACATGATTGTGCGAGTATTCAGCCCTTTTCCTTTATGAAGTGACGAACCGTACATGCAATCTCAGGCCATGAGGTCGACGAGCTTCCTTTGGGTGTTCACATCCTCGAAGGATGAATCTGGGACCTGGGAGGCTCGATTTGGAGTCATGGTACAAGGTACGCAGTGGCGTAGCATTGTTCGACGTGTATTCACCGATTGATTGCACAGCCTGGGACTGTTTCGTTGCCCATGCCTTCTACCTACAAAGCTACAGTTCGATATGCGACAGGAGTGATTAGTCATGTATGTGATAGCTTGAGATACGGCGCGGCAACTCTAACCTGCAGCAATGTATTGCATGGTATTGCGTATGTTGGGGTGTCGTATCACCATGATTCAACTGCACGTATCTCGTTGGCTTACAATCTTCCTCTCGACATGTCGGAACGCCACGGGTCTGATGTCAACGCCGTTCTATTTTTCTCAGCGTGGAAAGATAATCTGCATTCCCGTGGGTTGATCACGAACTCATCAGACCCCGCCACTCCACAAGATGGCAGCGTGTGTCAGTTGATCTCAGTATTCCCACTCAGCCACCCCCTTCATCAACATCAATTTCGGAGCACTGTGATACTTTCGATCCGCGACGAACTTCAACACCTCGCTTTACTAGCTGCAGAGGATAATTCTGTATTCGATCCTAAGAATATCTTCAATGATAGATTTCGAGCTGATGTCCAACCATCGGCTCATGTTCTCGGGGCTCGTTGATGTTGGGATGATGATATAAAGTCCGCCCTGCTTTCACGGTAGCGACATAATCCGTGGCGGAAAGGAAGGGTACAACGCGCTGGACATGATGTACACATCCCCCAAGGAGCCTTTGGAGTTCAAGTCCTCCGCTGGGACGTGACACAGCTAATGCACATCCGTTTGGTGATTTCAACTACCCGCCAAGCGGCGTAAACATTCAATCACGATTAATACATTGAAGCTCTATTCCAAGAAGATCGCCCTCGGCATTCGAGTCGGCCTGCACCAGCTCACTCCTCAAATTAAACAGCATCCGGGAGGCGGCTACGGAAACAAACGAAAATGCATACCCGAATGTTATAAATGTTTCAACTCCCTTGGAACAAGTATGTAAGGGACTTAGTGAGGGTAGGAAGCAGTAGATGGTTGACTTACGGGCAATTTGAGCCAAGATACCGTAATAACTATATAAGCGACGAGGATTCTACATAGATATCAGGGATTTAGTCCTGCACCTGTTAGATAAGAGGGAAGAGTATTTACACAGCGAAATACGCGACGGAGTCGCGAGTGAGGATGTATACAAGGCTGGAAGCCTTTGGGCCAATCCGTGGCTGCATTCTTAACCGGCTGATACCTCGTGTTAGAACGAGGAGGAGGGCGGGGAAGTCAAAGGCGACTGCAGGGACGCTGAGAAATTGCGTTACTCCTGTGCAAGCACCCGAGGAAATTTATACTCACAAGACAAGATACAAATGCGTCGTATCGATCGGGGTGCAAGCAAAAATGTTGTGTGACAAAGGCAAGGATTCTCTGTGTACCGTTGGTGAATAACGAATGGTGATGTAGATTTGAGAAGCCATTGTAGCGCTTAGAATGCAGGATAAGAAGATTAGGATACGCTTCGAGCGAGCGTACATCCCGTATATCCTTAGCGACACGATTAGATATACGGGGAAAAGAATGGCGAAGCCTTCATTTCCGGACATGAGGTGGACTAGGGACTGCAAGAACATCGGGTACTCACCCGATATTTCTATTATTCGAGGCACCCATGCTTCACCTGTGAGAGAAAGATTGAAATATGGAACGGTTTGGGAGTGCATGATAGGACAAGTAGCTCACAGCTGCGCTGCCAAGATTAGCTGAGGAGAGACAGCACGGAATGGGACTGGTACATACAACTAGAGAGCAAGGCATTAAAATTTAATGCGAACACTCGGAATATACATTGACGACGTACACTCTGAGATCTATCAGGAATGAACACGGCTAGCATGTTGTATAAGCACAACCCAACATTCGGTAGGAGGCAAATGTACCGACGGTATGGAAGGCTTGCCATATGAGTGTTTGATAGCGATTCTGAAATGATCATTCAATTGAAGGAATCCACTTTCCTAGGGAAACATACCAAGAAGAAGAGTACTCGTGGGTATGTCCAACGGCCCGTCTACCTGCTTGTCTCAGTAGATTGGCTTTGCGGTGGAATCAAGATATTTCCCACCCAGAATAACTGGATCTAAATGAAACACTGAGCTTAGAGATCAGGGAAGTTGGATTGAATGGGAGCTGACCTCGTCGGGTAGAGAGATGATCAACTCCCAACTCAAGAACGTCATCGATGAGACTAAACACGGTGTTCATTGGTATCAAAGCAACAGAGCAGGGTGAAGGTGCATACGCTGTGCATATTGGGTTCTATAGTATCTAGAGTAGGCTGTGGTGATTTGGTCCGGGATTGAAGGCATAGATGAGCGAGAACTGAAAAGTTAGGAGGAGGAATGGTGAGGTATATTCAGACTTTATAGCTCCGATCCATCTTTGAGAGTGTGAGTCGATTACAGGCAGCAGCGTTCCGGCAAGGGTGTGAATATTGAGGTTACCTGACATATGATGCCATCTTGCAAAGGGCCAGGTTTGATGAATCCGTGATCAAGCTATGGTGTACGGATTCGAAGAGGTGCATTAATCTCACGGGATAGCGTAACTGGGCTGTGCTATGATGAAGCTCCGATTTAGATAACACAGTATCAAGATCGGTGTTCACGGCGTTACCATGGGCTGGAGCTACTGCTGGACTCTCGCAAACGCATCTCTAATCATATGAGCTCTCCCAGCATCTCGGACGGTGGCCTTACAAGTGAACGGCATGGGGGACAACAGAATCCCAGGCTGCATAAACCATTAATCAATACACGGCGCCGAACAACGGTACGAGATTACGCACCCTGTGATATGCCTCCAAACCGAAATCTCCCGTACCCGATTCGTCCTTTGAGAATTCGAATGCCCATAGGAGGTGCATCGACGTCATCGCCTGAGTTGTGAGTTCGGTTAGAGTGATGGGAAGGCAAGGGAGTGAATATACACACTATCGTTTCGTTCGCCATATCCAAGCCGGGGCAGATACGCTGTTAAGGGTGAATAGATAAAAAGCGGTGGAGAACACGCAAGAGCGCCAAGTACACACCCTGCCAACACCAAAGGGCAATGTATCCTGAAATCCATACGTGTCTACACCAGCTCGCGTCCCAAACTCCGACTCCATGTACCTTTCAGGTCGGAACGAGTCTGGATCTTCGAATAGACCTGTGTAGACGTGAGTGTTAGGACGGAAGTACTCGAATATGAGATGTCGGATACTTACTTGGATTGTGATATATTCCCCCTGATGCGTCGAGAGGTGAGTAGGAGTGGATGAAGAAATAGGAAGGGGACTGACATAGGTTTGGCATAATCATCGAGCCAGCTGGGATGGTATATGCTTTATACTACGCGCGGATAAAGCGGGGCGGGTCATGAGGGCAGGAGCGGTGTATGAGAGGAATGTACACGCACCTGAATATTGCGCGAAGCAACATGCACAAAACCAATCGGCGCAACGGTCCTAAAACGATGAATCTAAAACGTATTATCAGAACCTTGTCGAAAGAATGTATATGTATCTCAGCGTACCTCTTTGATCAATGAATTCAAGTAGGCTAATTTAGGAAAATCGTCCATTGCCGGAAAGCGGTGAGGACCGACGACGCGTTCCAGCTCTTCTTGGGCTTTGACTTGACATTCAGGATAGTTGAGCAGGGCAAGTACGAAGGAGGCCATATACGATGTTGACGTTTCGGCTCCTGCGTCCATCAACACCTTTACTAGCGCTCTGTGTAATCTTTAAGATGGCGAGGAACCTAGTAGGCAGAGCGACTTACTTGAGTTCGTCGGCTTCCATATCGACCTCCTGTTGCTCCACAGCGTGAAGAATCTTGGCAAGGTACGAGTCCATGCGCAATCCATCAGCGATCTTTGCTTTAGCTTCGTCAAACAACCCATCGTAGAGTCGGTCCCGATACTCCCTCGTCCGTCGGCAAAGATTCTTCCATGGGGCCAAGAAGGAAGGGAAGTATTTTAAGATTGGAATGATGTCGACGGGAGGATGGCCGCTTGGATCGAGTATCCCATTGAGGAGTTGGACACCCTCGAAGAATCTCTCGGCCTCGGTTCCTTTGTACGTTGGAAGCCGCTTGCCATAGACAAGAGTAGATAGGATAGACACTGAGGCGCGTTTCAGGTGTGTGTGCACGTTCTACGTAGGCAGTGGCGTATGAAGGCATAAGTATAGAACATACTGATAAAGTAAAAAGCGTACCTGTGGGGAATCAAGGATATCATTGAGCAATTGAGCATACTCAGCTCGCCGAGTGGATTCGTCATCTATCCGCGTCAGGAAATCACGCATCGCCTTCCGACCAGTCCTCCATAATTTCGTGCCTGTATTCATAGTCATCTATCCGTTATCCGCCTAAAATGGGCAAGGACACCTGAGGACATACCCATATTTTGATTGAGTATCGTAGGCCCGTCGGCTTCGAGGAGGATGTGAATCCGGGGCCGGTCTCCCGTTGCAGCGCTTTGCTTATCCAGAACGTCCTTTACAGCCGTGGGACTCGACAGCACGATGATAGTGCGGTCAAGAATCGCGAGCTTGTAAAAAAGAAATCAGGCTCAATGGAAGGAAATCGTCGTTGTTTGAAACTCAAACTTACCGAAACGATTTCTCCATACTCCTCAGCCCACTGCGTGAACCTTTTCAATTTCACCGTCAGAAATGCAAATTATGGGGTGAGGGCTCGTACTCACTTGAGAAATGGGAAGCTTCTTGGGAACTGAGTCGCGTTTCCGAGAATCAGAGTGGTAGGTGGGCCTGGAGGTGAGTTTTTGGCTCGCTGACCAAGACGCCATGGCTTTGCATAAACGCATAGGAATATAGCTAGAAATGCGGAAAGAAGGGTGATCATGGTAGTGAGCAAAGAGGCTTGCCTGTGTTCGTATGTCGAATTATGGCAGTGCTTTACGTTTGAAGCGCCCTAAAGCGCGGATACTGAGGCAAAGAACTATGGTCGGTTCTGATGACGGGTAACATGTGGGACCGGGCGAACAGAAAACAGGAAAACACCGTGATCCCCGTGTAACTTAGAACAGTCCACCCATTCGCAGTATCACCACAAAACACCTACACGCCTCTCGTCATGGTGCATCAGTCTTAACCGCTTAACCCATCGTGTCTTGGCTCATGCAGCCAACGCCGAACATGTGAACGCAGAACATATTGTACATAGGTACTTATTGGTTATGCATACGAGGGCGATATTGGGGATCACTCGATAGGTACGTTACTCTCCCCAAAAGAATCTACGCGACTCATAGGTAAAACCAAACGCTACATCCGCGTCGAGTTGAGGGATGCGTCGCGCCAAGCTTTGACGATATATCGGGCACCACTCCACCCAGCACGATTATCCTCGTACGGCGACATCTTCGGAAGGCTATAGCAAGGGTCTATGTCGCGGTTTGAAATGGCTGGCGGACAACGACAAAGCATCTACAAGGCGCATCGGGAATACTCATCGAGAGCCAGCGGGCCTACGTATAAAATTGTCTTTCCACGACTGAGACTGACAATGTGACGGGTTTCGGGAGGTCCTGAAGGCGGGTCGAAATGAGCAATCGGTTTTCATACGGGATGCGACGAAGTGAATGATGACTGCGAAGAACGTCTCCGGTGCTTGGATGTGCTCCATCCGTCACATTTGTGGAAGGGGATGGAAATCTGACTCGAAAAGGATAAGGAGACGACGGTTGGACGATGTTTCATCCAATGCGGCGAGGTGGAGAGTACGGGAAAGTTCTAGACTACAACACACCCCCGGCGACGCCCCCACATCCTCAGTTGGGAAGTAACACCGAGATGAAAGGATGATTCAGAGGGTGACAAGACTTGTTGCCGAAATTTCTGGGTTGACTCGCGAAGCCTTAGGATAAGTCGGTGGGTGAAAGGAGGGATACGCGGAGAACGAGGCTTCTCCCTAAATTTGGGGGAAGGGACGGCAGGACGAACGGAGGGACGATCGTTCGGGGTCCGACTTGCTTCAGATGGTGATGGGAACTTGGGTGCAGACGATGGGGTGCGATGGTGAAAGGGATACAAGAAACGTACGGCCTCAATTGGAGAACAAGCATTGTCCTCATCCCAGACTACGTTCCGCACCATCATTCCCCTGTTAGCGTTGCTGATGGTACGACTTTGACTGATTTGCACGCCTCGTAAAGGCATCTCCGCTGCGAGAAAGCGATGAGGTCACGCAGATGCGATAAGTAACAGGGAAGCTCACGAGATTTCACTGGATGAAGCTATATCCAACGACGAGGCAGCGAATTGTGAACAACAAGGCTTCAGAAAGTCAGTGTGTCGCTGTGCACAAGGCTATCGTGATAGTGCGGGAGTTCTGTGAGAAAGGCTGAAGACGAGGAAAGGTTCAACGTAGCCATTGGTTACCCACCAGTCTGCCCCACCTACAGCATCACCACGAAGGCTAAGCAGATGGCACCCGTAATGACATACCGTCTAAGCTAATCAGTAGGATGGGTAAGGACGCAGCAGAAAAGGCGGCGTACTCGTAGAATCTAGGAGCTAAGCAATAATTAGGTTCCGACATCGATGAGGGCGTGAGAACGTTTACAGGAATCAATCCTGTCTCTGGTCCGATCAGGCTTTACCGTCAGATGCTGAGTCGCTCCCAAATCCCCTTCGATTGAGGCAATCGATGACCTTCAGAAAGAACATTACGAGAAAGGCTGCACAGTGTATGGCGGGGAAACTGACTCCTACTCTTGCTCCGAATATCAACTCTTGATAGAATCGTCGCGCCAACCACTATTTCTGGGCAGGCGATTTTACCGTCCGATTTTCATGCACCTCACCCCATTGAATTATCCATGGTGCTTACGTACAGGCTTTCATCGGGTTCTTTAGCGTTGTACATCATCCTTCCCGTTGCACTTTGTTGTCAACCATTCTATCACTCCCAATTATCCTTTTTGACATCCGTTTCTCACTTTCTGTACTACCGCACAGTGCCCGTATCCCTTACTCATCGAGCGCACATGTACACTACTTGATTGCCAGCTCGACCATGACTGGAAGGTATTAGATGCCGCCATTGAGCGTATGGTGGTATCGCAGCCCAATCGCCAGTCCAGTTAAGGAACTAGGCAGTACCGCTGCCGACGATGCAATCGTTCTCCCCGTCTAATTCGTACGCTCGCTTCCTTTCTTTGCCTTCCATCATACTACATCATTTTATTGGGCCCCCCAATCTAATTCCAGCATGCCTATCCGACGTATGTTCAACGTTTCTACGTCGTTTGCATCCCATCTGGCCCTGGCTGCCATTGCCGTAGTCAAATGAACTCTTTTCTCATCCGCTTGTCACAATACATGTCATTTGGAGAAGTATCGCCAGCCATATACGCTATATAACACTTAACCTGCGGTGCGGTCTACAACAAACTTTTAAGCGCGATTCAACCTCCGAGAAGCATGTTATCGGAACCGAATTCGATTCTTCGCCCTCAAAATATGTATGCACTTGTGGCGCTTGCAACGTAAAAGAGAGGCTCAAGCATGAGAACGCTGGGTAGCCTCTTTTCCTACCACCATGATCCACCTTGTTCCTTTGTTCCTAGTTATTTGCTTCTTCGTTTACACCAAGCCATGGCGTCTTGGTCGGCGAGCCACGACGTTACCTCCAGGTCCGCGCACAACCCCGATTCTCGGAAACGCGACTCAATTCCCAAGAAGATTCCCGTTCCTTAAGTTGGTATGAGTCCTCATCTCGCGATGCTCATCCTCAATGGTGAGGTGGAACAGGTTCACGCAATGGGCTGAGGAGTATGGAGACATCCTCTCGGTAAGTTCGATCAGCAGAATTCTCCTTGCACCGAGCATGATTTCTCTTTCGAAGCTCAAGATTCTTGACCGCATCATCATCGTGCTGTCGAGTCCCACGGCTGTAAAGGACGTTCTGGATAAACAAAGTGCTGCAACGGGAGACCGGCCCCGGATTCACATCCTCCTCGAAGCCGATGGGCATACGATACTCAATCAGAATACGAGTACGTGGTCAGGTAGCCTTGTCCCTTTTCCCGGTAACTGAACTTGCACACAGATACGAACTTATGGAGGACTGCTCGCAAAGCCATACGGGGTTTCCTAACACGGACGGACGATGAACTGACCAGACGCGCTGAGTATGCTCAATTACTGAATGATATACTTGATTCCCCGGAGGTACGCGTTTCAATTCAGGTATCGGTATATTCTTATCTGAGGCAACAGTACTTCGCTAGAATGTACATACGCACCTGAAACGCGCGTCAGTATCCATCATCTCCACTCTTGTCTATGGCAAGCGGCTACCAAAGTACAAAGGAACCGAGGCCGAGAGATTCTTCGAGGGTGTCCAACTCCTCAATGGGATACTCGATCCAAGCGCCCACCCTCCCGTCGACATCATTCCGATTTTAAAATACTTCCCCTCTTTCTTGGCCCCCTGGAAGAATCTTTGCCGACGGACGAGGGAACATCGAGAGCGACTCTACAATGGGTTGTTTGACGAAACTACAGCTAATATCGCTGATGGATTGCGCACGAAGTCGTACCTTGCCAAGATTCTTCACGCTGTGGAGCAACAGGAGATCGATATGGACGTTAACGAACTCAAGTAAGTCGCTTTGCTTACTGTGTTCTTCGCATCTTAATGAATACACAGAGCTCTAGTGAAAGTATTAATGGACGCGGGAGCGGAATCGTCGACGTTGTATATGTCTTCCTTCGTACTGGCCCTGATTAACTACCCTGAATGTCAAGTCAAAGCACAAGAAGAGCTGGAACGCGTCATAGGCCCTCACCGCTTTCCGACTATGGATGATTTTCCAAAGTTAACCTACTTGAATTCGTTGATCAAAGAGGTACGCTGAGATAGATTACACATTCCTGCGATAAGGCTTCGATGATACATTTTAGGTTCATCGCTTTAGGACCGTTGCACCGATTGGATTTGTGCATGTTGCTTCGCGCGATATTCAGGTGTGTATGCATTTCTCTGATACTGCGCCCCTACACTCCTCCTGAGTCGCTTTATCCGCGTATAGTGTAAAGGATATACCATTCCAGCTGGTTCGATGATTATGCCAAACCTATGTCCATCCCTCTTCCTTTCTCTTTGTCCTCTCCTACTCACCTCTCGACGCATCAGGGGGGATCTATCACAATCCAAGTAAGTATCCCACATTCGAGTAATTCCGTTCTGATTTTCACGCCCGATTCACGTCTATACAGCTCTATTCGAAGATCCAGACTCGTTCCGACCTGGAAGGTACATGACGTCGGAGTTTGGGACGAGAGCCGATGTAGACACGTATGGATTTCGGGAGTCGTTGCCTTTTGGTGCTGGTAGGGTGTGTAGTCCTCCTATGCATTCTCCTCCTCCTCCGCTTCCCCACCATGCGCTCATTTGCCCCAACAGCGTATCTGCCCCGGCTTGGATATGGCAAACGAAACGATTGTACGCCTATTCACTCCCTTTCCTTCTCCCGCAGTCTAACCAAACCGCAACTCAGGCCATGATATCGATGAACCTCCTTTGGGCCTTCAAATTCTCAAAGGATGAATCGGGAACGGGAGGTATTGGTTTAGAGGCATATCATAAGGTACGCAATTTGTATCGTGTATCATTGTATTACGGTATGACGTATTGATGAAACAATCGTGGCAGCCGGGGATCCTATTGTCGCCCAGGCCGTTCACTTGCAAGGCTATTGCGCAGGATGCTGAGAGAGCCCGAAGGATTAGAGAGGCGTATGCGAGAGCTCGAGATCAGCATACGGTAACGCAGTGAACACCAATATACTCTACATTCTGTGCCTCATTATTATAGAATAACATACGAAATACACAGGACTACTATGGTAACAAACTTTCAATTGAAATTATCGGTGGGATCTGTATAATGAGCTCCTTGCTCGTACTCCACTATGCTCTTCTCCTTCGTCCTTCTGTCGAACCATCCACCGTGTACTATATTTGCTCTGCCGCCGCTTTACTACTCGTGAATTTCCTTGATTTGCAAAATGGTCGATCCAAACGCTCTCAAGTCCTGTGTCACTTCCGGCACTAGGTTGCGATCTATGTAATACTCCTTCTACTCTAGAAAATTGTACTACGACAAGCATAGCTACACTTAAACATTACATAAAATCGCTCCCCAGACAATGCATAAGATTCTCCTCCTGCATTCTTTCGCCTTCGTGCACTGGTCTGGTTTCTTTTTGCCCTTTGAGATTTCGATACCTTCTTCTATATCGCAATATCCATATACTCTATATCTCGTTCTCATAATTTCTACCTAAATTCATTTGATTCCCTATCTATGCTCCTATCTCCTGACGCTGCCAGCGCTAACCCTCGAAAACACATGCTCACTTGGTTCTAGACACTCCCAATGCCCACCTAACAGCGCCTCCTCACGTTCGAAGAAGCGTCCTTTTACGCGAACTCTGCTGGCAAGCTCCGCACCGCAGATCATTCTCATCATCTTTATTCTCCTCCTCTATCATCGATATCCTGCTCGACGACGACGTTCACCACGAACAGGCGCGATTCATCGTCGTCAAATAACAAACATAACCATGTCTCGGATTCAGTCCTCCGACCCAAAAGGAGTTCACAAGCCCCCGCCGCCGCCAGAGAATGTCTTAGGTCTCAACCTCCTCCAATTCCCAACATACATCCCGCCACGCAGGGATTTCCAGGAACCCGCCGGCCCAGAAGAAGAGGAAGAAGTGTTTGACTCAGGTGAGCGGGCTGTTCATTGTCTCAGAACTTATTGTCCTCGGTATATATATTCCTTTCTTCCTCGGCCTTTATGCCAACCAATCTCAAAATATACCTCCTTGTCTTCGCTATGTCGCCCCAAACCAGCCCACCTATTTCCCCCATTTTGATTAGCCCACCTCCCGCTCGTAGACCGAAGCTTACTCTTCATGTTCACCTCCGTCATCTAGATGCCATCCCGGAACACTTGCCCTACAACGGCAACGACCCCGTTCTAGACAGCACCACCCGCGAATATGCAGCCGAATTCGATCCAGCGTGTAACCTCAACTTGGGCGCAGAATCTCCGGGATCCATATTACGTCCCATCACGCCTCTGACTCCCGGCTTCTCTTCGTCCTCAATTCGTGGGGAAGAGGTGGACGAGTGGTCCACTTCGGCGCTGGGGAAGAGCATGAATACGAACGTACCTGCGAGGGATAGACTTTGGAGATCGTCGTCGTTTAACAAGCGACTGAATAGGGGAGGGAAGAAGCAGGTGGTAGACGATGGTGATTGCGGTATCTGGTAAGTCCTTCATATGTTCGTCTCTAGTCAACCCCAGCCGATTTAAACTCGTTGCCCCAGTTTCGAAATCGCCGTCAGCCCAATCAAAACACCTTGTTGCGACAAGACATTCTGTAAGGACCACCTAATAGAAGTACGAGGTCTTCCCCTCCGTCTCCGTTTCACTCGCTGACCAGGCTACCTTAGTGGCTCCATGGTTCATCTTCGGATGGTCGCTGTCCCTCATGCAAGACTATATTTGCTGCCTTCTCATCGTATACGCCTAGCCAGTCGTATCCGCCAACACCGAAGACCCCCGGAACGCCACCTGCAGATCAAGGATTCATCCCAATGGCCACAACCTCTCCTTCATGGACACGCTATCTCCCTATCCCCATGTCAATGGCGCCTTCAGCTGCACGAATTTCTCGCCCTGTCACCCCAAGCCCTCTATCCACCACTTCCTCATCGGCGGATCTCTACTCCTCGTCTTCCTCTTCTATATCATCCCAGGTCTCGACAGCCTCGACTACAACTACGGTCACTCGTAGTCTGAAAGAGAAAGGGAAAGCAAAGGAAGAAAGCCTCGAGGGCGTGGCTCTAGCTGCGACGTCCCCGAACTCGGCAAACGGCCATCCATTTTCACTGGCTGCTTGGACCAACCCCGAGTTCATGGGTGGTGCTGTTGAGAGGCTGCTCAGTCTCGTTGGGCTGACCCTTTTGTTCTACGTGCTCTTGTCTTCCAAAAGCTCTTCCGTCGGTTCTTAGACACCGCTCTTGGGTTTTCCGGTTTACTTATATACCACATGCAAACACCTCTTGTCTTCGTTCACTCTTCGCATCTAGTTCTCATCGGGCGTCATCATTTTTCTCTCCCGCTCTCTCTCCCAGTTGGCATAAACATTGAATATCATATAATTAACCATGAACAAGCATCTTGTCTCTCTATTCGCTCGCATTTACTAATCATATACAGCTCAATTATATTATCTTCCACCTCTGTCGTCACTATAGTGTGGGTTTTGCACGGGCGCAGTATGTATGACCTGAACAATCCCAGGAGTCTGGACAGTCCGTCATCTTCGTTCGATCTAGATCGACTGAAGTACTATGGTATATGTATCTGCCTTGAGCTTCTTCCGCGGATATAGACCCAGGCGATCCAGTAGCACTGTTCTTCTCCGCAACTGCCTTAACCCCCGGTGTGTTTTCAGGAAAGAGGGGTTCACATCACCTCCGAACATTACTCCACCCACCTGACGGGATTGTGCACGGGTTCCTCGTCGTTCCCCTCTTCAAATCAGTATATTCTCTCCTAAGTCCTGTAGCTGTAATGGGGACTTTTCCCCAAATGTACTGGACGAGGATATGCCGCCGAGATACAACGTGTCGTCAGTTAGAAGCTGAGTCGGCGATGAAAATACGATGTCGTTGCTGTCAAAGAGCGTATGTGAATACCAGAAGTATAATGGTGGTTGCAGCAAGCGTAGAGGACGAGCTGGTTGGAGAACCCAAATCGTAAGGCCAACTCCGCTGCTTGTGAAGGTCGATGTAGTGCATACCATCATCGTCGCCATCTTTCTGAGCCCAACAATCCGATCGTCAAACTCGATGCACAATGCCAGTTCGCTATTGATGGGTAGGATCACCACCTTGGCTCACATGCGAGGAGGATGCAAAGATCAATAAACTAGATAAAAGATAGCGTATTGAGTCCGACAATTCTAAGGAGAAAGACGAAACATGACCATGCCCATATGTGCAATTTCAGACTTTCCAGCTCGTTCTGCATATCAACCGCCACGATATCCGCCTCTCTTCCCCTCGAAAACGTCAGGTCGCAAAACAAGAATAAAACCGGGGAGTCGGGCGGGTCTGCAAGCGCGCGTTGAACATCAATGAACCGCTACACGTGACACGCTCATCGATCATCGATTCTCACCAGAACCATATGATGGAGGGTATCAACAAGGTGCGCCCAGTCAATTCTCCATCAACATGTCTGGTCCCAAATTCTCTCCTCATAAGTCCCCTGGATCAGGTGTCAGTACCTTCGTCTCGCACCAGGCCCCCAATTCGACAGACATCCGTAGCGCGATCAGAGAAGAGCTGTCCGGCAAAGTGACGGTGGACCCCGAGCAAGTCCTGCGACGTCTGCGCACCGAGGCCATTCCAACTCAGTTTGTCGATGGCTTCCTCAAGAACTTTCAGGAACGCAACTTTGACGCCATCTCCGCGCTCAAGGCTATTGCTCAGGACGCTAGAGGGGCCAATAAGCAGCCAAAGAAAGCCAACGAAAAGGCAATGTACCCGTATCTGGTACGTTTTATTGATATGCGAGCTTTCACAAGCGCTGAATACCGCTTAGCAAAAGATCTTGGATGACATCGTGGATTTCGAACCCGGCACATATTCGCGACGATTTTACAACACTCACAACACTCCGGTCAAAGGTGAAGCCCACCTCAGCGGCTTTCCTTCCCTCAGCCCGGACTTCTGTTGCTGCCCCGAGCCTTTTCTACACCAACAGCCGAATACCTGGCGCGGGATGGACAGCTTTCTCGAAGTCAAGCCGTCGTCCTTGCAAGGAGTCATTCCCAAAAATCCCGATACAAACAAAGTCCTCAAAACCCTTTCTCAGACCGCCGATTATGCGCGTCTTCATTTGTCCTCTCGTCCGTTCCAGCTCTTTTCTGTCGCAGTTGTTATCTCCGGCTCCAACTTCGCAGTGGTCATTTTCGATCGGGATGGCGTAACCGTGTCGACTGACTTCGACCTGTGGGATAATATCGACATTTTTGTGCGCGTCCTGCGCCAGATTACCTGTGGCTTGTCCCCCATTGAGCTCGGTGCAGACCCTTCTGTTCAGGAGCTCGAGGCGAACAACCCTCTGTATGCTCAGATTCGCCAGAAAAGCGCGACAATGCATGTTTCACACAACTACCCTTCATACCGAATCAAATGCCCTCGAAAACTCAACCCCCGCCATGCGACTCCTTTCGCAACGACAAGCGAGGTCTCATGGGTCTCCGACGAGTGGGTCACTGTTGGCCCACCAATCTGGAGTTCTCTGTCGTTATGTGGCCGCGCGACCACTGTCTGGCGGGTAACGCTCATGGAGAACAACGGGATTCCCAATATTGACAATGTCTGCATCCTCAAGAATGCCTGGCGCCGCAGCAATCGTGATTCAGAGTCCGAAATCTATGAGAGCATTCCAACTCGGCCAGTTGGCGTTGCCGAGTTCCTTCAAGGGGGTGATGTCATGGCACCTGGTTCCACGGACGTTATCAGTGTCGATCTCTTACGCAACTTTGCCACCCATGTCTCCGATCAACCAACTTTGATCCTTCACCGGTTGGTTCTTAAAACCACTGGCCGTGCGTTATGGGAATGTGACAGTTTCCTTGAGATCGTAAAAGGAGTGCGCGCTGCGCTGAATGGTACATCACCAACCTCGGTATAATGCGGGTCTTCTGAAACTGGCGCACACAGGTCACAAGCAACTATATGATCAAAGGATCCTTCATCGTGATGTTAGTCCCGGAAACGTACTTCTGTCCGCCAAGCCATCTGCTCAACCTGGGGAAGAAGGTTTTCTGACGGACCTGGAATTCGCTCGCATTTCGACTATAGTAACGCAGGACGTTCAAGAGCATTCACTGAAGGATGGTAACCTCACCCAGTCCACACACACCCGGTACAAGGATGCCAAGCGCGGCGCTGTGATGACAGTAAGTGAGAATTTCAAAACGTTAATGTGGTGATCAAACATGTACATCACCTAGGGCACTGTCCATTTTATGGCCATTGAACTTGTCGAGGCAATGATGTTCAAGGGACAGGTCGAGCACAAGGTCCATCATGACGTTGAATCCTTCATTTGGGTTTTCGCTTACGCTGTCGCGCGTCGGCTCATCAATACTAACAGTAAAGCGGACTCTGAGACCAGGGACGAGATTTCATCGTTCTTCGGTGCAGCGTGGGGTGGTGTGTCCTTGCGCGCAATCCACACCACAAAAAGGGCACTGAATCCTTTACATCCATCACAACTGATTCAGCCCCTCTTCCCTGCTCCGATACTCTCCCTGTTTGTAACTTTGGGGGATCTTTTGTTATATAGGATGTTACGTGGGTCGACTCACCAGCCCTCGCCACTGGGCCACAAGGAACTGCTTCAAGCACTTGATGATTGTGTAGTGGGTTTGCAGTCTCCTGGTTATGATGGGCCAAAGTAGAGCATGTTGTAAGAATTACAATTGTAGTTAGTGTTGTGCAAGCAATCAGCTCTGTTATTGTTACGGACTACCTATCCATTGAAGCCCGGCTTATTGGAGCAATAGGCCGGCTAGAAGCCATACTTTTTGGTCCAGGACAACCAAAAAGCAGGTATTTTGGTTTGGTCAATTCAAAATATGAGTATATTGGACACCCAAAGGACACCTCGGGAGAAATGAGAAGGGTGTATTTATTAGCAGAATTGCCGATCTTCACATCATGTACATAGAAATTGAGGCCAAAATTTACATCTGAAATCAAATATCTACTACTAGCTGAAGCCCAGGACACCTCACAGTCTCAAACAACCCACAGAGTTAGGGTTAAGGGGATAAAAATATGGCTTCCAGGGTTGAAATAGGGTTGGAATCTCTAGGGTGCAGTAGGGGCAGGGCAGGGGAAGAGCATAGGTTTGCACCTAGGGGCGGCTTAGGGATGGTAGGGAACAGTCTAGGGTGAGCAGGGGTAGAGCAGAAACACACCCAGGGGTGGCTAGGGGCAGTCCAGGGGTAGCAGGGGCAGAGCAGAAACACACCCAGGGGTGGCTAGGGGCAGTCCAGGGGGAGCAGGGGCAGAGCAGAAACACACCCAGGGGTGGCTAGGGGAGCAGGGAAAGGCAAAGTTGTGGAGACAACAGAGCAAGTTGTAGGTAGACAATGAGAGAGCATAGGAATAGGTAGGGGCAGCTTAGGGATAGCTCTTGCAAAAGCCAACTCACAGGAGAACATAGTGCTGCGGTGGGCAAGTTACGTATATTGTGTACATACACTACATACTACATGGAGTGGGCTGCAACAGGAGAGAGAAGGGACTCTGTGTACTGTATGGCATATGTACGGACACACAGAACTTGCACCGTGTATGACGGTCCAAGACGGACACGTTCGACTCCAAGTCAGTAAATCATATACATCCGGTACGTGCACCACATAGTACATGGTATGTGTACAGACAAGTGCATAGCAATGTGAGGTAACGTCAACAATATGTGACCGTCCAGGAAGGACACATATGTAGCAGAGGCAAGACTCACAATCGCTCTCATTAGAACTCCTTGTACTGGGCTAACATAGTTGCGACACACATCCACACTTGTCCCTCCAACAAAGAGTACACATACCTGAGCGTAAATGGTGTGAGCATGCTCATATACACTGACGGTCCCAGACGGACACATATGCAAGGGAGCACTTAGAGCCGCAACAGAGTAGCACAAAGAAGTACTCACTATGTGTCTGGACAACACATTGCACGAAGCAATGACGGTCCTGGACGGACGGCCAAGGTCAGACACCACACCGCAGGTAATAACACACACATACAGGGGGTTGGGCAAGTTGTGTGTATTCGGTATGTACGCTATAAGAGCAGAGAACATACACATCTGTATACTATATAGAGCATGCACAGACAAGTAGAACTTACACCATGTATGACGGTCCGAGACGGACATGTTTAACTCCAAGCCAGCAAGTCCTTGTGAGCTCAATGGCAACGTACGTTTTCCCTTGGTGATCTCCCCACATCTTCCAGATTGACCATTAAACCTCTTCGTTATGTGACCGTCCGGGACGGACATGTATGCCACAAAGGCAAGGGTCGCACATGCCCCAGTGAGAGCACCCTCCTTGGCGAACATGATGGGACCACTCGTACTTGCCTGAGATAAGCTGACGTCCCTGCAGAACAGGCAGATAAAGCATACACATACCTGAGCACAACATATTGATAAACCGCGTAAGCGTGCTCATACACACTGACGGTCCCAGACGGACACATATGCAAGAGAGCAATTGCATGCAGTGATGACGGTCCTGGACGGACAGCCAAGGGTGAGACACCGCACCCAAGATAATACCACAAGTAATTTGAAGTGAGCATGTGTACGGTGTACTAGCAACGTACATGAGTGCTGTACTCAACAGAGAGTAGAAAACAGACTTAGCTTAATTCCATGCCACGGCTGCCTGGGTCGAGGAGGGGTGGTGTTGCCCATACTACAGCACAAGCTAAGACACGGGTATTTTTCCCAGAAAATCACCCAACTTACTATGAATAGATATGCTAGACAGTCAGTATGCGTGAAGATTGTATTTATGGTACAAGTTTCAAATAGTTCTAGAGCGAAATTAGCATCAATTTACCAATACGAAATTAGAAACCCACTTACAGTACTACGAGATCCGCCGAGACACTCAAAAAACGTCGGGCATGGTGAAAGATATCGACGCCAGTTACTGTCAACTGCGCGTCAACGTTGATATGTACAGTAACGAAGGTATGTTCAACAAGATCGAACCCTCGAAGGGTTATATGGCCGGTGGAGCCATTGCTAACATGTGGTCCGTTGCTGGCGAGGTGAGTATCGATTGCAGAGTAAAGAGTCAAAACTTACTATATTACCCGTAGGGTTAGGGTTAGGGTTAGGGTTAGGGTTAGGGTTAGGGTTAGGGTTAGGGTTAGGGTTAGGGTTAGGGTTAGGGTTAGGGTTAGGGTTAGGGTTAGGGTTAGG